>OY728137.1:649741084-652241084 GCA_963277665.1 Viscum album | reverse complement strand
TTCACAATATATTCCATTGTATACTAACCCATACCAGGAATCTGACCTCACCCCTTTTATGTGTTTTATTTTTTCTTGAATTCCATGATTTTAATTATAATGGATATTCTGGGTTTTTCTATGATAATATGGAAATTATCAAATGAATTTATATGATTCATTTTATGTTTTCAATTGTAATGTTACGTTCTGTTATGTAATATGGATTCCAAGACTACTAGTCTAATCAGTCCATTGGGATTGGACAATTATATCTAGGTAAATATAATGATGTAATTCACTAGCTTATAGCTACTAGGGTCTAGGACATTTCAATAATTATCCCTTAAATTGAATTATTTTTTATTTTTGTCATGGATTGGGTGTCCCGATATTTATTTCATCTCAATTATTGAGGACTATAAGTCACATTTCATATTCCAAATGAAAATATGTCTATTTATTAATCATGGATAAATATGAACATTGAATATAAATTTATTTCACTTTGATGGTCTTAATTCTTATATATGAAAGTTATATATCATAGATGGTTGGGGGAAAAATAAATATTAAGGATAAACCAATTATATGTGATTTGGATGAGGTATTTCCGTTATAATTGTTGAGTGTTCCACTAAATCATGATGTTGTGTTTCCAATACAACTCATACATAGTTATATGCATATTTCAAATAATCATTACATAATGGAACCAATTTTGATAGATAAATTAAATAATAAATTCCATATGAATGTCGATAATGGATTCATACACCATATTTAATCACCTTGGGGAGTATATAATTTTTTTTTATAATAAATATTTGTAAATGCATCTTTGAATTGATTATCACAAGAATAAAAAAACACAATCAAGAACAATTATCATTTTCCCCATTTTCATGACTTATTTGATCAACTATATTGATATCAATTCATTTACAATATAATCCATCGTTTTCGATGTCATTAATTGAAGGCTAAGAAATAATATATAATCAATATAGCATTTGATAAATGGTATTTAATTTATATATTTATAGTGATTCATTTTGGACTTACTAATTCCCCAGATATCTTCATGTATTTAATAAACAGAATATTTGGATAATAACCAAATAAATTTTTGGCAACATTCATTAAATATGGAATTATATATTCAATGATCTAGGAAGATCATAAAGATCACTTGAGGATTTTGTTGAAGTACCTGAGGAAGGAGGCATTATTAAAAATTTACCATGTCTGAATTTCTGATTAAGAATATTAATATAATTATCATATAATATAAATTTATAGAATATAAATAGATCCTTTAATGATATATGTTATTGAGATATGTATTAGTAAAACCATGATAACATAAAACCACAAATTAATTGGGTTGAATGGATTTTATTGATATTTTCTGAAATATTTCTCTTTATAATATAATCCATTCCCAATGTAGACAATGCAAGGAGTTAAGTTCATAAGTATGATATAATATGAAGAAAAATTCAAGGAGATGAATACAATGTTGGTTAGTTCACCTATCCTTACACTAACATATAGTGGGAGAAGTTTTTTGATCTATATTGATACTCAAAATAAGGGTATGGGATGTGTTTTTAGAAAAAATGATATAGTTATAGATTATGCTTCATGATAATGGAAGGTCTATGAGATAAATTTCAAAAATCATTATTTCGAGTTAGTTATGGTAATGCTTTCATAAAATATACTTGAGGATTAATTCTATGGTTAACGTTTTGTCATATATAAAAATGAAAAATATTAAATGATATTTATACTCAAAAGGAGAATAACATGACCAAAGAAGTTGGTTCGAGATGATTAAAGATTATTACTTTTCAATAAAATACCATAATGGGAAAGAGACAATGTGGTCGATTCTTTGAGGTGAAAGGTTCATTCTATCCTATCTATGATAATGATAAAAAATATCCAATATTTATATATTTATAAAGGAAGGATCTAGAAAATATGACGAAAGGGATATGACATATATTTTTCAAATTAATATTTATTCAATTTGTTCATGTAAGGAATATAAATGCATAGAAATAATATATTGATCTACAAAAGAATATGAGAAATTATCTTTCATTAAAACTTGATTGTGATGTAATAATATGGTTCGGGAACCCTTTATGTGTCCCTCCCATGACAGATTAAATGAAGGAGTTGTTGGTTGAGGTTCATAGTTTATCATTCACTATTCACCGTGGAACTATAATGATGTATAGAGACATGGAATAGTTTTGTGGTGGGTAAAAATAAGAGATATATCGTAGAGTATGTTTCTCAGTGTTTGGTTTTTCAATAATCTAAGGTTGATAGATAGAAATCAAAAGGGATGTCACAACCATTAAAAATAGATTAATAGAAACGGTAAAACATCATCATTCATTTTTTTCATCACCCCCAACTTCTAAAGGTCACAATGTTATATGGTTTATTTTTTATTTCCTAAAAAAGACTCAAATCATTATTTCTATTGGTTATGATTTCAATCTTCATCAGCATTCGAAAATATATATTAATCTTGTTGTAATATTTAATCGAATACTAATTTCCACTATATGTGATCAGGATATGAGGTATACCTCAATTTTCTAGTAATGTAATGTATATAGACTTCACCAAAAAAAATTTAAAAATTATAATTTATATTTAATTATTATTCTACTTATTCTTATAATTTTATGTTGTTTTTACCTTTTATTGTATTTTATATATTTTAATAAATTTTACTTAATTTACATACTAATATTTGAAATTTTGTATTATTATTAGTTTATAATAATTATACATATTGTTACCAATTATTATCTAACACTTTTATTATATAATGTAGTTAATTAATATTGGTTTCATAATAGTTGTTAATATTTTTTAAAAAAATTATTTTGTAATATATTCTATTATCATTGTATATTTTATTAAATAATAGTATTACTATTATTAAATTAAAATTAAATTAGATTAAAATATAATAATTATAATTATAATATTTTTATGATAGATTATATATTTTATTACATATAATTATATTTTATCTATTATATTATTATATCTAATTATATCTGCATTTAATTATTCTATTTTTAAAAAATATATTTATATTCATAATTAATATAGTATATAAATAATTTTCAAATCAATATAAAAATCATATTAGTATAATGAATTTTTTTAATATTTTAATAATTTTATTTATTATTCTAATTTCATTATTATTATTATTATTCTTTTTGTTGTTATTATTTTTATTATCTTTACACACATTTTAATATATATTTATTAGTAGGAGGGTGCCTCTTAATCATTTAGGGGGAATACCAAGATTTATTATCCTTCATCAATGTGACATCAACCATTAGTGGGGTCCACCTTCACAACCATGAGACATCGAACCTCCTCTATCATGGAAAAAAATCCTAGGAGGGCTGCTCGACACACTATCTTGTAGTAGGACAGGTCTCCTAATCTATTCTATGTGTAGCACCCAATCAGGCGATCGACTGTTTGCCTAGCGTGGGACACCCAAGTGGTTAGCTTCCTCTATAGGAACTTCTTGTTAGAGATCGTTTTAATATTCTTCATTATAAAAATAGCCAACGAGCTCCACTTCTAGTTTTCATTCCATCCATAATTCCCACTCAATTTCATCCTATCAGGCCTACCCTCTGCCTGTTGAACCCTCGTGCTCTCCATAAACTATGTGTGCACCATGTTGTTTGACCCTCATCCTCCCAACCATCAACAATTACTCCACTCCCAAGAACCCCCACACACAATGCATGATCACCACCTATTTTACAATGTTGCAAGTAACTGTTCACTACCACACCTCCCATTGTAATCCAAGAAGATCCTAGTTCACATGATGTATATGCATGAAGCACAATTCTTTTTAATATTGACACTACACAGAGAGAGTGAATATAGAATAGATCATTTTTATGTGATGACATACATCCTCAATAGTTAAAATCATCATTGTGGTGATCAATGAAAAATGGATGTTATTTTCCAATCATCTTTCATGGCTTGTATTGTTCCTTATTTCGTCACGAACACAGGGATAATATTTACTTATTTTTCATGTCCTATTTGTAAAAGGGTTGGATAATTCAATAGTTTTGGTTTATTGATGAACTTAATAGTAATTACTTGCCATCAATTTGGATCCATATTTGATTCTAAATAATTTATATTAATAGGATTTTTAATTAACTAATTATGTCTATATTTCAAATAATTTTCATTGTGATTCTACACACATTCTTGGGTGCTCGTTCATGAGATATATAATATTTAATCACATGAAGGAGATCATAGGAGAATTTATTTATTTATGAATCAACCATCCACTAAGAGAATCATAAATTTAAAAATAATAAATTTAGAATAAATGCATATATATATTGTAAAATAAATATTTCTTTGGGTATTCAAATTTAATCATTCTTGAGTTATGTGACGACTCGAATCAGAAGCCCCACCACTAGTGCCCCGTACCCGGTTCTCCACATGTCCTCAAGCACCTTTCCCCAAATGCCAGAGGCTGCCGACTAGCAGCGAGGGCCTTGGTGAGTCTGTGGGGAAACTATGCCCTCATTCGGTAAAGTATAAAGTGGAAAAACAACCAGACGCAATAACAGAAACAATCAACAGCATATAATAATTGAAGTGTATAGAGGAAGCAATGGATACATAATAATGATGCAACATGGTACATATGTCTATGGAAAGCAGTAAACAAACCATCGTGATGAATTACAACTGAAAACAATGTGAAAAATAAAACAATGTAAACTCCTCTGCATTGCAATCCTCAGCTCGGTCCCATGCTCTCTAACTCTAGTGAATCAAGAACCCGATGTAGAAGGGTGCTTGACCTTATCTATACCTGCAGCAACATAGTCTTCTTGGGCCAAAAAGCATGGCCCAAATAGGGAGTGAGATACAATCCCTTTAGGAAATCACCCAATGATATGTGCCTAACAGTCAATGAATACATGGTATTAATAAAACAAGATGTTGTAAATAGGAAAACAAGCAGCTACTGTCTACAGTTCTAACAAAAGAAGCACACAAGTAAACAACTAGCAACAAAGGAAAAAAGGAAACCCTATGTGTATCTCTCATAGCATAATCGCTATGGTTCAACTTATAAGTATTAGAAACCCTCTAGGATGCACACAAAGTCTCACCCCTCTGGTTTGGCTACAAAAAATTAATAGACTCTCTGAGGAAGTACTCACCGTCAATTCCCCCAATAGTCTCATATCATACTAAAGGCTCTCTGGGGAAGCACTCAACGTCTCATTCCCCATGTGGCCCTCATCGAGGAACTACAGAATCTCTGAGGAAGCACTCATCGTCAATTCCCCTTGTGCTCTCGCATCGTATTTAAAGACACTCTGGAAAATCCCTTACGTTAATTCTCCCTTTGGTCTATTACTCTATGTTCTCACATTCCTGAGTGAAAATAAACATGCATAGCGTGCGTGTATCATCCAACTAAACCTCAAAAATAACTTGGCTATCATTCTAAGGCTCAATAGCATAATAAAGTAGTAGTTCCACTATCCTATGACTAGGCATGGAAACTAGAAAAATTCCATCCAGGCAGAACAAACATGGAAAAGCATCCTGAGCACAAAATAAATTACTATACTCACAAGAATAACCTCTACTACAGCAATCATAATATGAAGGCAAACAGCAGGGGAAAAATAGGAAACCCACAATTCTATGCCCAATGGAAATTGTGGAATTTGCACAAAATACTCATTGACTTTCAACTAAAAGGCACAAACCACCTACCTCAATCCTAGGAGATCTATATATGTGAACCACGACAATTGATTCCCCTTATAATGGCGTAGATATGAGAAAAAAACACAAAACTCTAAACACACGATAACTCGGAAACAAATAGGAATAAGAAAACAAAGCTCAAAAAGAAGGAAGAACTTACCACTGCGATTCCAAGACAATTGACCGTTCTCGAATTAGAGAACGGACGAGGAGACGAGAGTTTGTCAATGATTCAGTCATACGGGTCGCTCTCGGATGAACAAGACCTAGAAAGAGGTATTTATGTGCGTCAGGCGTGACCCCGACCCATTTATAAAAAAAATAAATTAAACAACGTGTACTTTTAGAGTACACAGTGTGTATTGGGTCTTCTCTGTACTCTGCCAAATTTGTCCTCCATGTCATCCCTACACACCATGTGTGTGGCCCAGGCCTGGCCAACACACGGCTACGAGCCAGAGAAGGGTACATGACCAGTACTCAGAAAGTACACGGGGTGTACGTTGAAAATTTCTAGAAAGTTAATTTTTCTTTAAAACTCCAAAAAAGGAAAACATACCTGAAAAGAAGATCTGAGTTCATACAAAATTCCCCATTAATGAAATTCATCCTCGAATTTCCCTAACGTGGCGTAAAAGAAGGATCCCCAAACAGCTATGGCCACTGCGATCGTACATCGATCTCCCATTCCCAGGTCACATCTTGTACTCACCCGTGCTGCCATAGAACCCGTACCAGAGGAACAGATTTCCCACAGAGAACCTTTGTACTGCAATCAAGAATCCGGATACGATGCTCATCGAACGATGCATCTGCTTCAAGTTTAACCTCCTTAGGCTGAAAGACATGAGATGGGTCCGAAAAGTAACGTCACACCTAAAAGACATGGAAGACGTCATGCATAGCCCGATACCTCTGAGGTAGCTGCAACCGATAGGTGATTGACCCCACTCTCTTCAAGACCTCAAACGGCCCGACGTACCGCGGTGAAAGCTTACCCTGTCCTTGAATCCTCTTGTGTCCAAAAATCAGTGCGACGTGCAAGAAAACCTGATCCCCAACCTCGAACTCCAGTGGTCGTCTCCATTGATAATAATATAACTTCTGTCAAGACTCTGTTGTAGCCATCCTCTTCTGGATCAGCTCTATCTACTCTGAGGTCTCCTGAATGAGATGAGGTTCCAACAAAGCTGCCTCTCCTGTTTCCAGCCAGTATAAGGGTGATCAGCATGGCCTACTGTACGAGGCCTCGTATGGTGCCATATGAATGGTCGCCTGGAAACTGTTTTTGTAGGAGAACTCCACTAGAGGAATATGCTTCTCCCAAGAACCGCCATTGTCTAGAATGAATGCTTGGATCATATCCTCAAGCACATAGATCGTATGCTTGGACTAGTCATCATTATGGGGATTCTATGCTATACTCAAAAGTACATGTGTACCCAAGGCCTTATGAAGTCCCTGCCAGAACCGAGAGGTAACGCGTGTATCCCTATCTGGAACAATGGAGTGTGGAACTCCATGCATAAGAACGATCTCTTGGGTGTAATGTCATCTCAGATCATCGAAACTAAAGGTCTCCTTGTTCGAAAATAAGTGAGAAACCTTCGTGAGTCTATCAACGACAACCCAAACAGCATCGTTCCCCCGAGGGGACCTCGGAAACCCGGTCACAAATTCCATCGCGACATCATTCCACTTACACTCTAGAATGGGTAACTGCTGTAAAAGGACTTCTGATCACTGATTCTCCGCTCTCACCTGCTAACAAGTAGAACATCACATGAAAAAACCAGCAACATCTTTCTTCATACATGGCCACTATTACTGGCGATGAAGATCCTGATACATCTTGGTGATTCTAGGATGAACTGCCCAAAATGAGGAATGAAAGTCCCCCATCAGATCCTCGTGTATGTCTACCGACACCCATACGCATCCCTAGAAACGCAAGGTCTCATCCTCGCCCACTATCCATCCAAGAAGAGGTTCCTCTCTTGACACACTCTCCCACATGACCAATCCTTCACAGTCTGATAGCTTCCTCATCCGTACCTGATCATGTAGTGTAGAGGTAACAAATATAGAGGATAAGATGGTCTGTACCTATCTGTCATGCACCTCCACATTCATCTGAGAGAATAGAGTCATAATCCTCCACTCATTGATGGCCTCCTGAACTGCCTAAATCCGAGTTCTCCTACTCAATGCATCTTCGAAAGCGTTGCCCTTTCCCAGTGTATAGGAATGCTCGATGTCAAAATATTGATGGTACTCGACCCACCTACGCTTCCTAAGATTTAGATCACAATGAGTGAAGATGTACTTGAGACACTTGTGGTCAGTGAAGACCACAAAGTGTTCTCCCAGAAGATAGTGTCTCCAACAGTGTAAGGCATGAATAATAGCTGCCAACTCCAGATCGTGCATAGGGTAGTTCCTCTCATGTGGCCTCAACTTCCATGATCCGTATGCAATGACTCCATCTACCTGCATAAGAACTTCTCCTATCCTGATACCTGAAGCATCACAGTAAACAGTGTTGCTCTTGCATGGCTCTGGAAAGGCTAGAATCGGTGCTGACGTCAACCTCCCTTTCAGCTCCTAAAAGGCTGACTCGCAAGAATATGACCATAAAAACATCGACCCCTTCTTGGTTAGACCTATCAGAGGTGCTTCTAGACTAGAAAAGTCCTGAATAAAGCAACAGTAGTATCCAGCCAGCCCTAGAAAACTCAGTACCTCAATGATGTTCTTCATCTGCTCCCAAGAAACTACACCTCCCACTTTCTCTGGGTCCACAGATACTTCTACCTCTGAGATGACGTGACCCAAGAAGTGAATATGATCTATCCAGAAGTGGAACTTCGATAGTTTAGCATAAATCTGATGCTTTCTCAGTGTACTCAGACGGATCTCAAGATATGTGTCATGGTTATGTCAAGTGTGAGAGTACACCAAGACATCGTCCACGAAGACCATGACGAAATATCCCAAATAAGGATGAGACACTCAGTTCATCAACGCCATGAAAACTGTCGGTGTGTTCGTGAGACCGAACTACATAACTCTATACTCGTATAGACCATACCTGCTCTTGAAGGCTGTCAGAGGTATATCTAACGGTCTAACATGCAGCTGATGATAATCGGACCTCAAATAGATCGTTGAGAACACCTGGGCTCCTCGAAGCTGATCAAAGAGGTCATAGATCCTCTGCAAGGGATATCAGTTCTTGGCTATCAACTGGTTCAAATTCCGATAATCCACAAAAAACCGAAGGCTACCATCTTCCTTCTTCACAAACAAGACCGGAAAACCCCAATAAGAAGTATTGGGGCGGATGAGACCCTTATCCTAAGACACCACCAACTACTTCTTGAGCTCCCACAACTCAGGTGTGGCCATTATATAGGGAGGAATGGACCCTGGTTCTTCTCCTGGCATGTGCTCGATAGAGAAGTCTACCTCACGCTCTAGTGGAAAACCTGAAAAGTCCTCTGGAAAGACGTCCTTGAAATGATCCACCACTGGAGGAAATTCCAACTACTAAGTCCCCTGACCGTCCAGATAAAGACTAGAAATCTGGGTTGTCACCCTTCCTAGCCCTTGATTCTTGAGTCCTGCTCGACTCCCCTGAACGTATCATATGCCTCTATGAAGAAATGATCCATCCCCAGGTGAAACGAAACTCACTTTGCGGGAATAACAGTCGATGATGGACTGGAAGAGAACCAACCGGTCCATCCCGAGGATGACCTCATATCCTATAATATCTAGGACATAGAGGTCCCATAAGAAATGATACCCTACAACCTCGAGAGGGCACTCTCTACAATGGCGTACACTAGATTTCCTTTTCCCCAAAGGTGTGTCTAGTGTCAACGAGTCGGGAGACGAAAATTTTCTAAGCCTAAGGCTCTCCACAACAGCAAAAGAGATAAACTGTGTGTAGCCCCTATATCAAAAATGGATAAATAAATAACTGAGGCTACTAAAATCGTACCTCGGACTGTATAATGGCTGGGATCGGGCTCCTAATAGATCTTCTCCACGGTGAAATATTGGCATGCACCGTGGCCCTACTCCGCTGGGTGAGCACTCTGAGCTGATCCACCCTACTGATGCTGAGGGTCTAGTTGCTGACCGACATGGCCTCAACTTCCACCTTGGCCCGAACAGCCGAAAGAACTCTAGTTCCCTTACTTGTGAGAGACTGGTGGGGCTAATCCTGAACGATGAGTCATGGAAGAACCCCGGTTACCAGCTGCTGGTGAGAAAACTTGGTAGAAATTCTGAAGGTGACCCATCTTACCATATGATCGGAACTCTATGGGGTCCCTCTGGTTCTGCCGCCTCTTGTTCCCCGACTGAGCACTCTGGTAGCATGTCAACTGGCTGCCAGACGATGCATCACAATTCTTCGAGTCACCGCGCGTAGCCTCTATATGGCGCTGCATACTGTCATCTGGAGAAAGACAGGATCTTGAAGCAGAACCTCCCTGGTCGCAGCTCCAAAGTCCCTCAGATTGCGCTTCGCAATCAGTGCCTGGTTGACGATGGAAGTGATGGAAGTCAGCTAGAAGATATTCACTTGCAAGTGGATCTCCCTCATGAGGCCATCCTCAAACTTCTTTTCTATGAACACCCCACTTCCAAACTGGAGGGGTGTGAAATGTTGCAGCTCGGTAAAGCGAGAGGAATACTAAATGACAGAAAGAGTACCCTTCTCTAAACTCATGAACTCCCGATCTCGATCGGCCCTCAGGGTGTCCGGTAGAAGTAGTCATAGAACACATGCTAGAACTCCTCCCAAGCCATATCCTATTTTTGACCCACCTCTAAGATCACGTCCCACAACCTCTTGGCGGAGTCTCGGAGCATGTAGGTGGAGATCTTGACCCGCCTCTCTCGAGGTGTCTCCAAATGCTTGAAGATAGCCAGCATGGCTTCCAGCCATGACTCTGCAGCCTGAGGTCCTCTTTTCCCTAAGAACGTGGGAGGATGCTGCTACTGAAAAACTTGCATCAAGTCTGCCATAGTCGTGGATGGAGGCGGTGCTCCCTGGAAGGCATGCATCATCCTCATGAAACCATCCCTGAACTGTGCATCAACACCTGAAACTGGTGTAACAGCTGGTGCCAAGGCTGGCCCGACTAGAGGATCGGTAAGAAGTCCCTGATCATCCCTATCTGGCGTCTGATCACTACTTGATGACAGACGTATGACCGGAGGACATCTTAGTGGCATAGCTCTAAAAGATCAAAAGTACACCTTAGATCAGGAAAACAAGGACTGATAACCCAAGAGTAAAAAAAGGAAACAGGGGACGGAAAACACACAAGTTTACAAAAAATCGACTACAAGGCGTGTATAAAAACTACACGGCATGTTTTCGTAATCCACTGACATGGGCGTGTACTCTTTCCCTACAAGTCATGTACACCTCAAACTACACGGTGTGTTATACCGACATACAGTGTGTACTTGAAAATGGTCCCCCTGCCTAAGTCCCTTACACGGCTAACCCACATGGTTTTCTTAACTAAGACTACCCGGCGTTTTTCATACGGACACGGTGTGTAGTGGGCAAGGCTTCAGAGGCCCGTGTTGTAAAACACATAGCCGTCTATGCGGCTGAACCATACACAGCGTGCTCCGAAAAAACAAGGTGTGTATAGGCATGGTGACATTGTCCCGTGTTGTTTGTGACAAGGTCGAGTACCTGGAAAGACTACACGACATGCTTTAAGAGCAACACGACATGTCTGAGAGAAGGTCACGCTGACCCGTGTTGTTTGTGAAATGGTCGGGTGCCTGAAAGGGACTACACTGTGTGTTCCGTTATAACACGACGTGTTCTACTCGAGCTTCCTCGACCCATGTTGATAGTGACACGACCGGGTACGCGGCTCATTACTACACGACTTGTTCATAAAGTTACATTCATGACATCGTATTCTGCCCACACAGTCAGTAACAAGGCCTGAAAAATACACGGCATGTATCCAAAAACTACACGCCCTGTATTTTGGGTTTTTCTTGGTAGTAGATCAGAAACTGCACGGAACCTTAGAAACACTAAAAACAAGTCAAAGAGGTTCCAAATTCTGATTCGTGAGGGCCCATAATCACTGCGAATCAATGCTTGGCATCAGCTATAGTCACATACAACAGAACACAAAAGTTCTCTAACATAACAACAGGGATTCTGTCATGCATCTATTACAATAGCATGAATAGTCTAAACAAAGCCTATCACAACAGCATGAAATCGCTAATGCACCCTAGATGGCATGGAAAGAATGCATGGAATGTGATTTCTAGGAGTGCGTATATGATACATGAGATGACATACTCTCATCTCATCGGGGTGTGATAGATATAGAACCGAAATATCAAAACAATAACCGTACAAGTCAGGCAAATCACTCTAGGTGAAAACATATCAACCAAAAAAACTCAAAACCAGCAAACTGAAATTAAGGAGGTAGTATGGATTTTCCATGTACACGGGTTAGCTACTCCCGAGCACAACTTCATACCAAGTAACATGTTCTTCCTATCCCTGGCTAAAGTCTCCAAACAGTAAAGCAAGAGAAAATACCCCCTCTGATACAACTTTATAATGACCTGAGTCCAGAGCCCCACCACTGGTGCCCCGTACCCAGTTCGCCACATGACCTCAAGTGTGTTTCCGAAAATGCCAGAGGCTGCCGACTAGCAGCGAGGGCCTTGGTGAGTCGGTGGGGAAACTATACCCTCATTCAGTAATGTATAAAGTGGAAAAACAACAAGACACAATAGCAGAAATAATCAATAGCATACAACAAGTGAAGTGAACAGAGGAAGAAATGGATACATAATAATGATACAACATGGTACATATGTAAATGGAAAGTAGTAAACAAACCAACTTGATGATGTACAACTGAAAAAAAAGTTCCAATGAAAACAAAGTAAACTCCTCAGCATCGCAAGCCCCGGCTCGGTCCCATGCTCTCCAACTCTAGTGAATCAAGAACCCGAAGTAGAAGGGCACTTGCTCTTATCTATACCTACAACAACATTGTCTTCTTGGGCCCAAAAGAATATCCCAAACAGGGTGGGAGATACAATCCCAGTTGAAAATTACCCAAAGATCTGTGCCTGACAGTCAATAAATAACTGGCAGTAATAAAACAAGAAGTGGTAAACAAGAACACAAGCAACTACAGTCTATAGTTCAAACAAAAGAAGCACACAATTAAACAACCCGCGATAAAGGAAAAAAGGTAACCCTCTAGGTATCTCTCATATCCTAACCCCTATGGTTCAACCTATAAGTACTATCAACCCTCTAGGAGGCACACACATTCTCACCCCTCTAGTTCGGCTACAAAAAAATTAATAGACTCTCTGAGGAAGCACTCAACGTCAATTCCCCCTATAGTCTCGTATCGTACTAAAGGCTCTTTGGGGAAGCACTCAACATCTCATTCCCCCTATGGCCCGCATCAAGGAACTACAGACTCTCTGAGGAAGCACTCATAATCAATTCCCTATGTGGTCTCACATCATATTTAAAGACACTCTGGCGAAGCCCTTACGTCAATTCTCCCTTTAGTCTACAACTTTAGGTTCTCACAGTATTGAGTGAAAATAAACATGCATAGCGTGCATATATCATCCATGTAAACCTCCAAAATTACTTGGCTATCATTCTAAGGCTCAACAGCATAATAAAGTAGCAGTTCCTCTATCCTACGTCAAGGCATCGAAACTAGAAAAATTCCAACCAGGCAGAACAAACATGGAAAAGCAACCTGAGCACAAAATATATTACTCTACTCACAAGCATAACCTCTACTACAACAATCAAGCAAAGAAGGAAAATAGCAGGGGTAAAACAGGAAACCCAAAATTCCTCGCCCAAGGGAAATTGTGGAATTTGCACAAAATACTCATCTACTTTCAACATAAAGACACAAACCACCTACCTCGATCCTATGAGATCGATATACGTGAACCACGATGATTGATTCCACTTAGAACATCGTAGATCTAAAAAAACGCACAAAATTCTCAACCCATGATAACTCGGAAACAAAGTGAAATCCAAAAATGAAGCTCAAGCAGAAGGAAGATCTTATAGCTGCAATTCCAATGCAATATATTGTTCTCGAATCGGAGAACGGACGAGGAGACTGGAGCTCATCGAAGATTCGGCTGTATGGGTCGCTCTCGGACGAACGAGACCTAGAAGGAGGTATTTCTGTGCATCAGGCACGACCCCGGTCTGTTTAGTGAAAAAAAGAAAGTACACAGTGTGTACTGGGTCTTTTCCGTACTCTGTCAAAATTGGCCTCCACGTCATCCCTACACACCGTGTGTGGGTCCCGGGCATGGCCACCACACGACTTCGAGCCGGAGAAGGGTACACGGCGTGTACTCAGAATGTACATGGCATGTACTTCAAAAATTTCCAGAAAATTCATCTTTCATTAAATCATTAAAAAAAGGAAAACATACCTGAAAAGAAGATCTGTGTTCTTACAAGTTATACCAAATATGTGATCTAAGAGATAGAATCCAACATAGATAGATAATTTATCTTTTTAGGAAACTGGTTATGGTATTCCATTTAGTGACTCAATGCTACATTGTCACATAAACTAATTGTTTGTCCAAAGAATGAAATGTTGGATATTTATTGTGAAAATTATAAAACTATAAAAAATCATTGAATGAGACTTGATAATATTTTGAAAAAAGTCCATATTACTGATAATTTAATAAATAATGAATCAAATGTGGAAATTTAATAATTATTTTTTCATGCACATTAATGGTGGTCAAAACACTAACACTTCAATCTACCCCAGATTCTTTCATTTTTTAATTTAGTCTACATTGATAGTTTTAGTAAATTTATTTAATCATTTTTAAATGTTTTTTTAATTTTTTAATTTTTTAATCACACTTAATCTTAATCTACATGAACATTCCTCCATGAGGTTAATTTTACTGTATGTTCACATTCTCTCTATTAATTTACAATGTTCACTACTTCTGCTATAATGACTAGGTTAATAAAATTTAAAATTTTAACATGTTATTATGAGCATGAAAAATTTATGGTGTGATTACCAATGCTATTTGCAGTATTAGTATTTCAATAAAAAACGTGATTTAATTAAAAAAATTTAAACACACACACAATTTGGATACAATAAAGGTTCTTCTAATTTCATTACATGTAAAATTTCAATACAATATATGTTCTTAATGGCGTTGGATATCCCAAAAAATTGAAACAAAGACACACCGTACCAATGATATTTGCATGGAATGGAATACATCCTGACATCGCACATGAGTTTTCCATGTAATCTTATTTATTTTAATGATCATTTTTCAAGACTGTGTTATGACTTATATAATAATGAATCCCCAAGTTCTAATAAGTTTCCTTATGCATTTGTTGATATTTTTCAAAGTTAAATCATTGCTAAAAATTTATAACTTGATAATTCAAGTGAAACGAATTATTCAATAATTTAACACATGATGTTTTTTTACTATCACTACAATATATATATATATATATTGAAAATCAATATGGATGTAATGAAAAAGATTTATCCTTACTGAAATATTAATAAAATTAAATAACTCATCTAAACCAACATGTCTCCTCACAATCAATCGATGATCTAATTCAGAATAGTTCTTTTGAGGAGACTACAACATATGTTCCATTGGAACAACATTCATTGTATCGCTTTCAGAATGAAAGTGATATTATTGATACTTATTCATATAATAAAAAGTATGAATCATCTATATTATAATTTAATTATTACAATGTAATCACGTTTCATTCGTATGAGAGATTTGTATTATACTCTATTAAGCATAATGCTCCATCAAACAATGTGAATTCGTGTACGTATATTTCATGTTCACAACCCTTTTATCACAATAATGGAATGGAATCCTTTAATTTATTTCAAATTAAAACTTCTGAGGATAAATATTTCATTTAAAATGATCCATTATTTATTGTGATTGAGTCTTAATTAAAACAAGACAACACAAATTGTCACAATAAGATTACATCACTTAAAATTACCTCAAATATCATCTTTCTAAAAATCCTTGTGAATCCATAGATTTTTCTAAAATGGAGACATATAAAACTATTCCAGATTCATTATATCAGTCAGTAAATATAATATAGAAAAATTGTAAATTTCTAGAATCAACATTACATTGGTACTTCCTAGATAATTCCCAGTTTGTGGTGAAACATGCACCAATGGATAAATATTATTATGGTGGTATAGAAGAGAAGACTGCACAAATTTAATTCCTGACACAATAGAGTCACATACACCAATTGATCCCACCCCACATGCACCATGAATCTGGGTTAAAAATCCATCACATGGAATACCCATAGATTCTAGAAATAAAATTGAACTTGTTATAATCAATGATACTGTGGATCGTGAATTTAACATACAACTATTTGATTTGTCTCTGTTAGTGATTGGAGGTAAAAATGTATTAGGTTATATCATCAACCTATATAATGAAATCAAAGAATTTATGAATATAATGTGGTACATAAAATATTTTTTATGGAAATTTGTTTCCTAATGAATATTCAAAGATGTACACATCTTGATCTTCAAATAGAAACCCTCTAAAAAATCAATTAGATGGTGAATTTTTATTTAGAGGAGTTGTATTAAATCCCTTATGACTGATGATATTATCATTTCATTACACCCATCCATTTTTATAAAAAAAAATTGTTTAGATATTTGTAATATTTTGGGATAATTACATTTTAATTGACAGGATTTCACACTCCCATTGATGAAGAAGAAAATGATTGTTATGCATTTCTATTTTTTTGAGTGTGTTAATTTCTTCGGGGTGTTTTGGTTTTATCTAGTTGATCCATAATTGGTTTCCCTAGATTACAACACATGGATGGAACCTTTTTATGTTCTTCTCTAGTGGTGATGGTTCAACTGACCTCTTCAAACGATTCACTGGCCCTGAAAAGAGAATTTGATGCTTTGGCTTTCTAGTTTTTTATTTTTGTATATTTATTTTGGTTTTCTAGATTTTTTTCCCTAATAAAATAAATTAATCACTAGTTAAGGTGTGGACCGAGCAAAGCCTATTTCCATTCAACAATACACAGACATCCGAGTTCAACACTCCCTTCCATATTGGTCTTCTGTGGTTGTATCGATATATTTTTTAGGATGTGATGTTCGGGTAGTTTTTGGTGTCCAGGAGAAGTGTCCGTCTTTTTCTTCATCCCCATAAGCACTATATTGGATGATGGTTTGATTGATTTATCTTTATTTTTTCCTACTCATTTTTCATTGTGGATGTTTATTTTCGGGTTCTCGAGTTCCATCGATGTTCCTACCAGAGTGTGCAGTTTATTGAATTGAACATCTATGATGTGACAATGTAGACAGTGTATCTGAGTGCATAAAACAAGGTTTCATGTGGTTCAAAATTCACATATCAATGTGATTAAGTAGAGGAGTGATCACATTGGTTTTCATGTATTGAATTTGGGGTTTAGATACTAATGAATTAAATTATTAATTTTCCTTTTTTATGTGTTGTTGTTTCTAGATTTTGGAATATATTGTTACCACTAAACAAAAAGAGTATTTAGTATATCAAAAATGGATTTTTGGTTAGACATGAATTTACTAAATTTTTTGTTTTTCCTGTCACTACAGTTGACATGAATTGAACATAGATTTTTTTGTCTACATGTTTTTTATTTGGGTGTGATTTCTTTGATACGACATGGGTATGTTCTATCAATGTGTAAATTTTATAGGTACACCATTTCTAGAGATTCATTACATATAGATATTGTTTTCATGATTATCATCACCTAAAAAGTGAAGTTTTTATATTATATTATATTATATTATTCCAAAAACTCCAATTAAAATAATAAACTTGAAAAAAATATAATATAATTTTTATATAAACTGACAAACATTTCATTTATTGAAAACACATGAAAGATGTTGTGTTTTTATCGTAACGTAGTCAAGAACACAACACTTGTTTCCATGTAAGTTGGAGAACATGATTACTATACAAAATTCAATAATTCATGATACGTCGACATAGGTGATTACTGATATTATTGCATTCATTGAAAAAAATAATTTTGTGTCAACTTCTATATTTTTTAGAATCTTATTTTCCCTAATGATTATCTGTGTTGTCTAACATTATATTTCCATACCAATATGGACTTGGGAATTTTTTACATAAGATCATCTTACTATTTTTCTTGAGCGATTCTCGGTTAGGTTATGTCTTCTATAAAATTCCATGTTTATCCATCATAGTTATATGAATTTAGAATGTTGCACTGAAATGACTATTGTATTTTTTTCATTTCATTATCCCCTTTGACGTAATGTTACCATTATACAATTTATCAATTTTTATCCAATATAATCATTTAGGAATCCTTTTTAAGAATGATCCCATAGTCTATACCCTTCCATTACAATTTCAAGAATATTTTTAGGAGGATTTTCAATCTAAGTGTAAGAAGAGAGTTATTCATAGATAATTTTTTTAAGTGATCATGAAACATTTCATGAACGTTGAATTCATTGAATTCCTATTAATTATATGAATTATATTTCAAAGTATCCAAATTAATTAACTGTATTTTCATATCGAATATAGATTCATTTTTTCCCAATAATGAGTACTTTTTTCATGACGTGGTTTCCATTGGTATGATTCTGAAATTCTATAGAGATGTATCGAGGTCATTTTCATGTATAATTTTGATTATTTTGGAGTAGTATTCATTTTGTTTTACTTTAGGGTTTCATGGGTAAAAATTGAGTGAAAATATAAAAAATAAGACTGTGTAGGGTTGGCACATAGTATTCCCTAATAGTGTGCCCTAACCCGGAAACCAATGTAACTCATGAAAGTGGGGTTTTCCCTGGATGGTACATGGTTTTTCAAGAAGTTCACCCTAAAAGGGAAAATATTTCCCCCTAGTTGAGATTCATGGTTAATTATTATTGTAATAGGAAATATTTCACCTCGAGTAGATAGCTTTGTGATACTTTTAAATTCACATGATAATTTAATTTTAAATTCCCTGAAACCCCAAAACTCACCATATTCAACCCAAACTCAGGAAAACATATATCCTAAACTATTTATGGCCTCTCAAATTAATTCTAAGTCTTTAGGACCTCCATTATTCATGATTTGAATCCTAGATCAAATATCTTCACCGCTATCGATATGAGATTCCCTTCTCACTTGGTTCTCATTCCTCTTTCATTCTTATCCCATTCATGAAAAGGTTTGTTCTTCCAATTTTTATTAGATCATGATCTAGAATATTGTATCTAGATCCATATTTAAATTATTGTTTTTTTCTATCATGATTTATGGTGTTATATCAAGAACTCATCCTACATTGTTGTGACGATCAAAATTCGGCTATATCCATTTGGTGATTTTTCATCAATGAATTGAGGTATACAGTATATAATTAAAATTAAAATTTCATGAATAATATAATGGGTATTTATTTTTATAACTTCTATTACATGTTTATAAATTGAGTTTTTATTGATTACATAATTTCTCAAATTAATTAATCATGGAAAAGGTTAAAAATGTGTAATTGGAGTTGTCAATTTTGAATAATTATTTTTTGAATGAATAATATGATAATGGGGGTTTTGAATTAGAATAATTAATCCATGAATTAATTATTGTATATTTAGGTTGTGAATTTTAATAATTAATATAATAATTTTTTTAGGATATTGAGATTGTGAGTTTGAATAATTAATTGATGAAATAATTATGGGATTACTGGAATCTTGATTTTGGATAATTAATTGGGAAATTAACTATGGGAATTATTGTGATGATTTAATAGATTAATTTTTAATGAAATGATATTATTAATTAATTTTTATTTTAATTAATATGATTAAGAGGATTATTTAATTTTTGATTTTATTAATGAGGTCTATAAGATTGATTAATTATTGATTTGATTAATTGTATAATGAAGAATAATAAATTGTTTGGTTTATAAATGATATTGAGAAGATTAATCCATTATTGAGTTAATTAATGGTATTGAGAATATTATTAATTTTTTATATAATTTATGAGATTTATATGATCAATTATTTATTTATTCAATTAATACGATTCATATGATTAATTATTAATTGAATTAATTAATGAAAGAATGAATGCAAACAATTTAATTTATATAAGAATTGTGATCTTGAATGGTAATAATGGAATTCTATGATTGATCTAAGATAAAGAATGGTGATAGTGTAATTTTATGGCATTTTATCCCTTGGGAATGTTTTAAACGGTAGCATGGGCTGATGTAGGTATTGAGGATCAGGTATCATTGGGATCCAGGGTAGTTTATATTAACAAATAATGAATAAGATGTGATTATAGTGAATATATGCATTGTTATTATTTCATTATAAAACAATATCAACTATAAATGTTTTGATATTTTTAGATTCCATTTCTGTTGGACTATTAAGTTTTACTCACACCCTAGTCAGGACGCATGATCAGTACACAAATAGATTTCACGATTGTAGTAAAATATTAAGAAAATAGCCTTATGTTAGGTGTCTATGTTGGGATGGATCATGATTTTGGGAATCAAATTTGTTCAAAACTAACATTTGTGCCTTTAGGGCCTTTATTTTGAGTTTTAATTTTGACACTAGACACATATTTATCATTGAATATCTAATATTTAGTTTATGATATTGTATTTCTTGTTTTTTATATCTTGTTGTACTAGTTTTTTTTGTGTATGATATCATTTGGTTATTCCATGGTTATTTTCTATTTATTTTCCACTGGTTTTTTACATTTAAATAAGGTTATAGTCTCCCCATCACTGATATTAGCCCCTTGCTACTAGTCATCAGCCTCTATCATATAGGGAGGCCCATGTGAAGTCACGTGGTAGTCAAGCTCATGGAACTAGTGTTTGAAACCAATGTTGGGGCATTTCAGTGTGGTATCAAAGAACATATTTACTTCATTTTCTATTTTTCTTACTTTTTTTTAATGTAAGATATGTGAATAAAAAAATTCGGGCCATGGTTATATGCTCCTTCCTGGGAGTAGCTAACCCATGTATGGGGTAGATCCCAAGTACCCATGGTCGGATTGTGTTATTGTAGTTATCAATTACAATTGAATGTTATTTACCATTTGGTGATGCACTTGTGGTGTGATTTGATTGTTATTTCAAATATTTATTGATATTTAACTCATGGGCCATTAATTCATATGATTTTATTAATCATGCATCATTCTAGTCACTCTAGAATATTGTGTTACATGGATCTTTTTAAGAATTCACAATAAATGTGTTTTATAGTAGGTTGTTTAACCAGAACTATTTTTTACAATATTTTGAAATTTAATTGAAAATGGTGCCAAATGTGAAATTTAATAGAATTTCATAATAATGAAAAATGATAATAAATTGGTGTCCAATGATTAACTTTTATAATGTAAATGTTTTAACCTTAGTTTACCTTATCTAGATGTAAGATGTTTAAGGGTAAAAATTGCGGCTTGGTTTTGATCATATAGTGAGGTATGGGGAAATGAAATGGTGTGACTTATTTTGATTTTTCTCTTACATTATATATCATTATGTTGTGCTATGATTATTAAGGTGTTTTGTTATATTGTTCTGCCTCCATAACGATTTATTTTGAGAGGCCAAAATGATGATATGGTGGTAGATTGTCTTCCATCAGTGTAACCTAAGGCACTGATAGTGCTGGCTTAAGAAGTCAAGGAATAGTTCTAAGGTAACTTTTCTCACATCATATTTAAGAGAGACGCCAGGTGATTTTTGAAGAGAATGTCATACATGAAGAGGGAGCTTCAGTTGTAGTACCCTACATCTATTGTTGTGAATATGGGCCAAAGGGAGATGATCTCTATATAGTGTCTATCTAGATTATACATTACCAAATGGAGTTATTCATAAGTAGAAGGTCAATATGGATGCTTATATGCTATAGAGGTGAGCGAAGCACTAATGGTACATTTCGTCTCTAATTGGAAAGGTTGGTGGTATGTTATGGAAGGACTTCTTCTAGAGGTTCTTGGAGTACTTCTATCCTGACACGTTGAGATATGAGAGATTATATGAGTTCATCTGGTTAACTCGGGGGAGGTTATCCAAGACAAACTATGTCGGATTCCTTATATATTTTCAATTTTTTTGAGTGCTGGTAATGGATGAGACTACATCAATATATCAATTCTATGAAGGAGTTATGTTTGAAATTATTTCCCATGTGAAAATCTACAAGATGAAGAAGTTTACAGAAGTGGTGAATTTTTCTCTCATAGTAGAGGGGAACCTTGAGGAGGAATCCATTACAAGATATAAGGATGTTTATCGATGATCCATAGGTACATCTTCATATAGTAGGAAGTTTCATTATGAGAACAATATCAATAATAGAAAAAATAAAAGTGGACAAGGGGAAATTTTTGTTACACATGGCCTTTCATTAGTGATTTTCCACTTATATGGTAAGAGATGACAAGATCATATATATGTTCCCCAACCACTAGTGGAGTGTCTATCTTGATGAAATTTGTGACATATTAAAATTCTTATAGGAACCCATGATTTATGGATTATGATTTGGAAACTAGATAGAATCATTGTGCTGGAAGATGATTTTCTACACCATATTATCCTAGTAGTTGGAGTTCCACTGGGTGTGGAGATAGAGGATGTGGATGAGGTACATCTATGAAAGGGTTCATGTATCAGAACCATGGTGCAGTTTAGTGGAATAGTACTAAATCACATGAAATTGGGGAAGGATATTTTCATGCAGGGAAACATACACATGAAGTTATTAAGGTCATACCTTTGATAGTGAGAGGTTCTACTCTTGTAGATTCTATGCTACATAGGTCCTTAATTTATTTTTGTTCTCCTCATTCCTTTATTTCATCAAAACTTCTTAATGGTTTGAGTATTGCGGTGGTGTTAATGAGTGGAATAATGATGATAGATACACTATTGGGAGTGTTGTCTAGGGACAACATCTTGTTCAACAGATGTCCCCTCAAAGTTGTTGAGTAACGTTTTCTATTGGATATATATATTTTTGACATGTCAGTATTTGAACAAATTTTGATTATGGACATGTTAGTATCATACCAAGCCCATATAGATTGTTACTGAAGGATAATGACGTTTATTCCCACTAAGTCTGACATGTATATTCACCGAGGAGAATACGATATCTTGGAAGACTGAGCTTGTCCAATTGATTCGAAATTGGGAGATATCACAAAAAAGGTTTCATTACTATTTTTGGATGATGGAGGTGTAAATATGATTTAATTCCACATGTAGTTTATCTGTTTAAGGATGTGTTTACTAAATTCATATATGGGATTCCACCTTAGAGAGGTATGGAATTTAGAATTGAGATCATGCATGGAGCTAAAACAATTTCTATTCCACACTACATAAATGAAAAAAAAATGATTCCTGTTATCAAGTGTCATCCAGAGAAGATGATGGATAACGGGTTTGGCCATCCAAGTATGTATCCTTGGGGATCAGTAGTGTTTTTTTTCAAATATGGGTGATGGGATTTTGAGCTTCTTTGTTAATTACAAGCTGATTAACTTATAGAAATTGAATTATAGATATCCCCTTCGACCTATCAATAGTTATATTGTCATATTGATAGGATCTTGGGTTGTTTCTAATGTTAATAAGAGATCATAATATCATCAGTTGAGAGTGTGAACTTTTGATATACTAAAGACTACATTCCTAAGAAATTATGTATTTTATGAGTTCTTCGTAATGTGGTTCCAGATGAAGAACACACTATATGTGTTTATGGGCTTGATGAACCAAACCTTCTATATATACCTGGATCCGTATTTGGTATTTTTTATAGATGACATCTTCGTTTACTCAAAGTCAAATTTTTATTATGCCCAACATCATAACATCATTCTAAGTAAACAAAGAGAGAATCATATATATAAAAATCAGTATAAGATTATTTTTTTATTGATTAGGTACACTTCATGGGTCACATCATCTCAAGTGAAGGTTTGTTACTGGACTTAGAGAGGGTACATGCAATTTTGTCTTAGGAGAAAACTATGAATTTTTTTGATATCTATAGATTTATGAGATTATCTGGATATTTTAGGATGTTTAACTAGGACATCTCCCAATTGAATCCACCTTTATTTGGCTTCTCTATGAAGGAAATAATGTAATATTGGTCAGTAGAATTAGATAATAAATATCCTTGTTTGAATAAGTTACTGATGTTACCACCGATCATGACCATACCTGAGCTTGGTGTGGAGTACATGATGTATTTTAACACTTCTGAGAATATATTGGGAGCATTGTTGTTGAAAAGATGTCATTTTGTGGCATATTGGTCATAGTAGTTGGGACCTCATGAATGGAACATCCATACACACATCATTTAGTTAGCTACAATGGTTTATTCTTTGATGTGTTGGCAGAATTATCTATTGGGGGAGAAGTTTACTGTCTATATGGTTCACAAGGGCATAAATTATATCTTTTCCCATGGATATTTGAAATATTCAATGAATATATTGGTTGAGTAAATGCATACATTTGATTTTGAGATAGAATATATTATCCAAAATGGGAGTAGTATTTTTTTTATGATTTAAGAAGTAAAACATCAACTCATGCTATTTAAGAGCCTATTGATGAGTTTTAAATGATTACATGCTAGATAATATGTACATTGAGGTTCAAGAGAATCCGGATCTGATGACTCTCATATTAGTTTAAGTTGATTTTAAAATTTTGATATAGATCATAGATATAAATTATTAGTATATAGAGTGTTTTTTCTTGACGAAAATCCTTGAATCATGGGATTCACCTTCATATTAGACCATAAATGAGGATGAGATCATCTAAACAAATAGTCATGTTGCTAGGCCATTGAGTAAATGGTAGGATTTTATGTGCGAATTTCATGCCTTGGAGTGGGACATGCATCTTGGTGTGACTAAAATGCATCATGACATATAAAAATATATTTTTTGTAGTATATGAAAAAGTAAATAGCGGAGTTTTTGGCATGATTTTACACCAATCAACTGGTGAAGTATGAGAATCCAAGAGCTAGGGGTTTTCTGAAATCATTTCCAATTCCAAAATAGAAGTGGATGACATTAATATGTATTTTTTGGTTGGTCTTATGAGTATTCCTTAGATGAATGACTCAATTTGGATGATTATATGCCATCTTAAAAGGTAGCACATTTATTTCATAAATGGGGGTCTTCCTCAATAGATCACCTAGTTGACCTGTATGTTTTGGAGGCGATCCTTCTACATTTGGTTGCACAGACTATCATTTTAGATAGTAAATTTCATTCTAATTAGTACTTCTATCAGGGCTTATAAAAGTAATTGTGTACGTAGGTTTTGCATAGTATGAATTTTCAATAATTGATATATTGGCAGTCATAAAAAACTATATACGTGTTGGAGGATATGATTCGGGCATGGGTCCTAAACATTGGTGGGTCTTTGGAGAATAACCCAAAATTGGTGGAGTTTTCTAATAATAATAGTTATCAGGATAGAATTTAGATGGACCTATATGAGGCTCTTTATGTAAGGCCATGAAGATCAACTATATGTTGGATGGAGGCTGGTGACTCATAGTTGGTGAGACTGAGTCTCTTCCAGGATACATCGGTGCTTGTTCAGTTAACTTGGAAGCATATTTCTATAGATAAAATAGAAAAAATTCATATTTTTATTGACGTAGATGACCCATGGGGTTTACATAAGGTGATAATGTATTCCATCATGTGTCATCTCGGTTGCTTCATCATATGATACACATACAGATCAATCTGGCACCCTGGTTCATTGCAATATTGGAATTTATAGGAATAATTACACTAATTTTTTACTTATTGTATATTTTATAGAGATACAATGCTAAGGATTATGTTTTTCATCTGTTGAAACATAAGTGGTATCACACCAACCCTTCTCATGTGATGAATGTGGATGATGTGGTGATAGAGATAGTTGCATCCATTGAGGATCATCTGATACATGTGTTGGATCACAAAGAATATGTATTATAGGGATAAACATTCCTAATAGTTTTGATATTCTGTAAATATATACATGTTCAAGAGGAAACATGGGAATATGAAATCGATACGCATGCATAGTTTCCAGATCTTTTTGATTCCGAATCTAAGAGAATTCATGGGAGTATATCTTGATGATAAACTATTCTGAGGTGGATATATTGTAACATCATGAGTTTTATGGAGATATGTCAGTTTTTTTCTCGCAATATTTTGATTATTTCAGTGAAATTTTCCATTGATTTTTACTTTTGGTTGTGTATTGGTGGAAATTGAGAAAAATGGATGAAATAGGGCTACACACATTTGGATCATGGTTTTATCAAACCATGCATCCCAAAATTATTGGGTTTTTCATGTTTGGTGCCATTTATCCCATACCTGCACCCTAAATGGAGAATTTTTCCACCCTCATGAAGTGGAGCAAGGTTAAGAGGCATAATAATATGAAACTATGCACCCTATGTAGCAAATCATGTGAATTTTATTAATTCACTCTGAATATTGATTTTAACTTCTTTGAACCACTGAAACACAACATATTATACCCAAAATCATACCAACTGATCTCCTCACAATTTCAGACACTACTAGATAGATTCCAAGCCTTCTGTACCATTATTATTTGTTATTTAATGGCCAGATGAAAGATATTCACCCCTCTTGGTAAGAGAATCCAATCTCACTTGGTTATCTTTCCTCTATACTTATTCCCCTATTCATGAAAGTGGTTTTTCTTCTTGTTTTGATTGAATATAGATATATGATTTTGGATATAGATCAATATATGAGGGATATTGATTTCTTCGATTAAGATTTACGGTTATCGATCTATATCTCATTCCACATAGTTCTCTTTGTAAAAATTTAGGGATTTCTATTTGGCTATCTTTTATCAACAAATTGATTTTGGTGGTCTATAATTCATATTCCTTAGTCATGATTGAAATTATGTGAATGTAATTGTATAATTTATATAAGATGATTATTAGTTGATATTTTTATTTACTAATTATTTTGGTGAATTAATTAATTGAGTAAAATAAAAAATTGGGTTTATTTTAATTGTAAATTTTGAATAACTAATTAATTATTTAATTATAAGTGAATTGGGGTTGTGAATTTTAATAATTAATGGAAGAATTAATTATAGGATATTATGGTCGTGAATTTAAAGGATTAAGTGAAGAATTAATTATAAGATATTGATGTTGATTGTTAGAATAATTAATTGATGAATTAATGATGGGATTATTGGGAATATAGATTTTGATTATTTAATTGGGTAATTAATTAAGGGAATTGATTTGATGAAATAATTATTGAATTATTTATAAAATTATTTGTATAATTAACAATTGAATTAATTAATAGGGTTTAAGATGATTAATAATTTTTTATTTAATTAATGAGGTTTAGAGCACTAATTCTTTATTGAATTAATTAATGGGATTGATTATATTAATTAATTGTTTGATTAATTAATGATATTTATAATATTATTTAATTATTGATCTAATTAATGTGATTTATATGAGTAATTAATATTTTAGTTAATTAATTTATTGATAGGATTAATTATTTGACGAGTTAATTAATGGGTTTGAGAAGATTAATTAATTGTTGGCTTAATTAATGTAATAATGAATAGTTTCAATGAAATTAATATTAGAATTGAGATCTAGAATTGTAACAATCAAATTATGAGATTGAATTGAGATAGAGAATTGAAACATGGAATTGTAATGCCAGATATCCATTGGTAATAGTTTAGACATCATCATGGGCCAAAGTAGTTTTTGAGGATCGGGTGTCCTCGGGAATATAGATAGTTTTAGTGATTAAGTAAAAGGCAGTTTGAAAATGTGATAACTATTAATTTATTTATTTTTATTATTTAAATATAAAACTTCATATAATGTTATTGAATAGATATCATTTTACACATCATTTGTGGTGTCCTTCTGAGTTATAATCAATCTATAATGGGGTTTCATAATCAGTAGTTGAATATATTTCATGATTGTAAGACTGGATATGAGAATATGCCACATGGTAGGTTGCAGAATTAGTATGGATCATGTATGAAAAAAATATAAGTGCTTTTTTATCTTCTTGGGTGTCTTTAGTTTCTATATTTTGAGTTTTAATTTTCACACTAGGATCATATTTTAACCTGGAATATCTACATATTATTTTTAATTCTATTATATCGGGTTTGGTAGTACTAGTAATGTTTTGATTTTGATATCATTTGGATATTCATTTTTCATTATTTATTTATTTCCTACTAGATTTTTACTATTAATAAGAGGGTATAGTTTACCCATGACTGATATTAAACCCCTTCTGTTAGTTTTAAGCCTCTAGCATACGAGTAGGTGTGCTTAAGGTCACGTTACAGTCTGGATCGAGGCACCATTGTGCGGTAAGAAGGACATGATGTAACACCCTCTCTTTTAGGAATTCCTATAATGATGATGGTTCACTACTTTAGAATCTATAAGTATTTCTATACGACCTACATTCATTGAGATTTTATAGTTTACACTCTTCTTTAGTAACTTTATTTTGGATTTTTTCATACATATATTTCATGGGGTTATGAGGCGTTACTCTATAGTTTTTTTCCATCTTAATTTAGTTAGTTGTTTCCCTTAAAATGAATGATAAAATTGAAAAAATGGAACATTTTGACATTTAAATTGTCATTTTCTTAGGGAAAAGAAATTTTTTATGTATTGGGAGTGATATTTTGATAGAAAAATTTAGATTTAAATATTTTATTCAAATAATTCATGATAAATCACTCATGTTTCCAAAAAATATTCACAAAATTTTCTGACCCACAATCCCACAACCTCATAGACATTTTTCCCTAATGTGAAGTCCTTGAGATTGTTGTTTTTAGCCCTAGGAATTTTTAGGAAATATATTCTTTAGATGATTTTTGTTATTATTCAGCTATCATTGCATGTAATCATGAGTTTAAACAAAACATTAACTTCCCATACTATAAAATTACTTTTATAGCCAAGCCATTAGGTTGGAAGGAATATCTTTAATCGACATATGAAAATTCATTGTGAATTCCATGGCTATGAATTATCTATGAAATGTATAAATCAATTATGTATTTTTATTATTAAGTTAGTTACTTTGGGTAATGAAATCAATGAGATATATGTATATGTTAGATACATAATAATACTTTTTTAAATATTTTTTTAATTGATATTTTAGTCATCGGGTTTGAAAAAACCCTCTTCTTGTATAAAAACCTATTCATTTTAAAGGGTAATTTTACGCCATTGAATGGACATCCCCGTTATAATTATCATTTCAAGGCATTAATATTTATTTATGAAAACATATACCTGAATTTCTCATGAGGGATATAAAAATTTACCGAGGATTAATATTTTATATTTTTCTAACAACAATCATGATTTGATGAATAGTAAAAAATACACAAAATTTTATGAGAAATAAATTTTTTATCTTGAAGACATTTATATGCTAAAAATATAATATTTAGTGTTTTTAAAGTATAAATATAATATATTTTTAACAATAAATATACTTTATTTCATTATCATTAATTTTATATTGAATTTATATGTAAAAACATTACAATGTTTTACAATGTTATAACATTTAAAAAACATGTTCCCTCATTCTGACAACATGTTTGATTTTAATTTTAATTAATACACCATTTGTGTTTTAAATTTTTTTAAATTAATCCATATTTGGAATTGTTAGTTTTAAATTATATTAATATTCTTCTTTTAATTTTGGGCATTATGAATTGTAAATTTTTTTAATTATAATTATTAACGCGGTTGAAGGTAAATCGGGTATTTAATGGTTATAAAATATTATAAAACTACCAGAAAACTTATCAAAAAATTATTTTATGACTAAATTATACCCTTATCATCTATTATTTGAAATGGAATCACTTAATGGATACTTTTCAAGGAATATAGAATTACTTTTATTAAAATCAATGAATGTGAAAAAAATGTAACACTTTCATTATATATAATTATATAAATATTAATATAAGGATAAATAAAAGATAATATCATCTATCAATAGTCTCAATAAATATAAAAGAATTACGAAAATCACATAATTTCATTTATAATTTTTAGAAATTAAAAATTAAAATTACGGATGACACAATAGGGATGAAAAAATTATTATATTAGTAAAAATTTCAAGTAAATGAATTTAAAATTGATATAATAAATAAAATATGAATTAATTAAGGTTTTCCATGAATTATATAGGTGATTATGATAGGTTTTTTTTTACTAAATCCAATGTTTTGTTTCGATGATACCTTCTTTGTGGATTTTATTTAAAATAAATGAAATGAATAGTGTCAATATTGACATTATTTATATTTTTTAAAAATATCATTATATTAAATTATTTTAAAATCATATAAAATATTTAAAAAATAAAAGGTGAAAATTATAAGGTCAAAAATTTCATTAAATATCCATATCAGGTTAATTAACACCATATAAATAAATTTTTATAACCATAAAATTGTTATAATATTATTACCACAATTAAAATTAAATATATTAAAAAACGAAAAATGAAAATTATAAGGTTTAAAATATGAAAAACATGTCTAATTTTTATTGGTTGAGATTATTTAAACTCATCCTAATTTTAACATATAAATAATCAACATTGGAGAAATTTTAATTCAAAAATTAATTTAAATTATTTAAATAGTTTTTCTATTTCCAATGATGCCCCTCCCCACTCGTATAAAAGAGAACCTCCCCTTATCATTTAATAACACCTCAAAATTCCCTTTTCACTTCCAATCCTACCCATTTCATCTCCAAACATCCCAAAATTCATATTATATTCAACACATTGGGTACAAATCCATCCTATGGAGACCTTTTCTGTAAATCAAAAGGTGATACTCAAAAAAGAGGTACTTTTTTCACCTCTTCAAAAATTCTTTTCATCTTATAATACTACTACTTTTTTTGTTTCTATACTAAATGAATTAATAAATTATCTTATACATTCATAGAAATTAATATTTTTATGTTACAACCTTATACCTCTTTTTATCCACTCTACTAATATCAATATCATGTTACTTGCATATGTACGGCTTAATATATCCACATCATGTTGTAATCGGTTATTCAACAATACCTTATTTTTATAGGTATAATTTCATGTATAATAGATTTAAATAATTAATATAACATGATAATTATTCTTCATAATTAATATACCATCCAATTCCATACCATTAAACTATATAATGGATTTATATCGTCGCTAGTGTGTACGTACGACCTACTGTCTCCAGGATGTAGTGAGATTAAATCTCTACATTAACAATTATAGAATGGTTATAAAATATATATGATGAGTAAAAATAATAAAAATTAAATTAATTTTATTCTATACATTAATAAATTAAATTCTAGGTGTAACAAACATGACTTACATAGCATAGACAGTAATAGTAAAACAAAGTAATTAATAACCGAAAAATGGAAGGTTTGAAACACTATTAACAAAATGGTATAAAAAGATAATATATGGTTTCATAAATATCAATATGGTTCTTGAAAATTTTAATTACATACATTAACCTATATACATTAGTTTTTAAACATATGAAAGATTTCAGACCTAAGGTAAAAGATAATTTCACAATCTCATTATTATTTGAGATTATTTATACATTAGTATCTATTGAGGTATATTTTTAACCCAAATACATGATTCATAAATATTTAATATTATTTTTTATAAGAATATTTTTTGGAAGTCAATTTTACCTATTGTTAAATTTTTATTAAATTTTTTGAAATGAATCTTTTGGTGTTTTTCAATGTTTCTTTTTGACATTTCTTATAAAAGTACGAGGGGAATGTTTTTTTATCTTATAAGACATGACTAGATTTTTACATACTCATTATTCCTTATTTCCATGAATCTTAATCTATAAAATTTAATATTTATTTTCAAGTCAATACATTTCCATTTAAATTTCACATCATTTTAAAAAAAGAAATCATATTTGATGAAGAATGGATATTTTCCCAAAGAATTACAATCAACTGTTTTATCAAAATTATTTTCCATATAATATGAAATTGAGTTATTTTTATATCTATATTATTAGTTTACTTTCTTATCTATATTATGGAATTATTTTTATTAATAACATTTATTTTATATGGATTATGATGGAATGATTATTACGAAAATTATTTTATTTAATGGGTTATGATATGATGAATTATTTATTGTTTTGTGGAACATGTAAGAATGTTTTCATTAGGAGATGAATGAGACCTTTATCTCTCTTTAATTCATTGGGTAAATATTTATATCTCATGAGATAGACATGACTGGAACAAATAGTAAATCCGGTTCGGAAATATTTTGGCTAGAATGACAAGTAAACCCAGTTCAGTAATGGACATTGTCCGCTATGATGGTCTTGGTTATGATCCTTGGCTAATATGGAAATTATTTTCTCTTATTATGTGTTTTCACAAATATTTATGTCTCATGTTATGAATTGTTTTTATAATTTCCATTAATTCTTATGAAATTTTAACCCATGACATGATATCACAATATTTTGTATGCATAATAAGATTTTAAAATGTTATGTTCCCATTTGTTATTATTATGATATGATTGATATTTCTCATGTATACCTTTACTAATAATTTGAGATAACCCTTTCATATGCTTCATTTCCTCAGGTCATGAATAAGGTTATTACATAAGCTCTATCATAAAGGAGTCTAGTTATTATGTAATAAGTGGGGGAAAATGTAGATGATTTATGATCCAATTTATAATGTTTCCCAATTTTTAAAAACACTATACCTATGTTGTCTTGTCATGGATTATTTTTATATTTTTATGAATTTACATCAATTTTTATGTAATATAATTTTATGTAAATTATGGGTCATTATAGTTTATATCATAGGAAATGTACTGTTTACCTTTGGAAACTAGGATGAGAAACCCTTAGTAAAAACCATAAGGATATGCATAAATATAGGTGACAATACACGTGTTTTATAAATGACCATTAATAACCTATTATAAACCTAATGTATCCAAAATTGAAATTTTATTCTTTATTATTTGGTTTTCCACTTATGATTATGATTTCTCATACTATGAATCTTGGTTTTTGTCAATGGATGGAACCCGAAGGAACAACATTAATGATAAATGTGATGGGAAATGCATTGATTTTCCACTATAGAAATGAATGTTATGAGAGGTATAAAGAAAAATATTGTATCTATTATCACACAACTTTCTCAAGCTATGAATAATTAAGGATTTCCAAACGAGCAAGGAAAGGAGAAAAATTATGTTGAGTCTTCCATGAGGCAGTGTACCTACATTCAATGGGTCTTTTGATACATTAGAGGTGGACCAGTGGATCAGTACCACTAACAAGAAATATTTAGTTCTATAATTTTAAGAACATGACAATGTCATCACATTAGTCTATCATTTGGAAGGTGAAGCTGATTAGTGGTGGGATCTTATGAAGAATACGAGTAAAAAATATGAAATTGAGTTCATGGAATAAGATGAGTACAAGAACATATTTTTTAATAAGTAAGATCCTCTTATTCTTCAATGAACTATGTAGAAGGAGTTCTTTAAGCTGATGAAAAATGATAATGAATATTTCGGTGCCTATGAAAAAATATTTACAGGACATGCAAGGTATTCTTCACGAATTATTATCCATCCTAAAAGTATAATTGACCAATTATTTTGTGGATTAAAACCAAGTCTATCTAGTACATTACCATAAGGTAATTTAATAGTTATGAGAAATTTTTTGATGTCCACTCAGGTTTGAGAGGGATATTAGAGTAACCCATCAGTCGTATGGATTTTATACGACGAGAAAAATGGAATTAAAAGGAATATCTAAAGGCCACAATGAAAATAATATGTTTTCTCCCTTATGCACAAAGTGTGGAATAAAACAAAGGGGTAATTCTAATAAAGGCTAAATTAAATGTTTTAAATGTGGAAGAGAGTGTCATCAGGTAGTCGAATGCCGAATTGATTGGAAAAATGTCTAATTATGTAAACAATGAAAATGATACCTAGAATTCTCCTCCTATAATTCAATGCTATATGTGAAATGAAATGGGGAATTATTCCAATAAATTCCCTAATCTAAGGGTTATTAGTGATGTTTGACATCAACAAAAACATAAGTCCAAAGACAAAGGAATATAACATGAAATCACTATCAATGATGTGGAGTATGAAAATGAAGTGGTGAAAGGTAAACTTACCATCCACAATAAACTAGAAAATGTTTATATGATTCTGGATCCATCCAATATTTTATTTTTGAAAAAATTTCTATGTGTATAACCATATTACACCATCAATTTTATTTTGAGTTATTTGTGAGTAATATTAATGTCACAACAAACTCACCAAAAGTTTATAATTATTCTTCAGTTGATTTTTTTGCGAATGAGCTTCCTAAAAATATTGAGATCCTTCAAATAGTGGAATTTAATGAGATTACTGGCATGGATTGGAATTATCTATATGAATATCATAAAATTTCAATGAAGGGTTTGTCACATCTCATAATCCATGACAATATTTGATCGTATATCTATGTAAGGATGAATATTACCTTCCAATTCATATTTATTCCATATAATGGGTCTCGTTTCCCCTTATGAAGGTTATTTATCTCAGTTGTTTGGAGAAAAAATCATTATTAAAAATATTCCCATTCTGCAGGATTTTTAAGATGTATTTCCATAAGAATTTCCTGGCCTTCAACAAATTTGTGATGTTTAATTTTCAATTGAACTCATACCGAGTTCTATGCCTATTTTAAAGAAATCGTATATAATGTACCAAACTATGATACATGAATTGAAGAAGTAACTCCAATATAATATCAATAAGGAATTCATATTCCTTAGTGTGTCACTGGGGGGAGAAACTATTTTGTTCATTAAGAATAATGATGGATCAATGAGACTCTGCATTGATTATTGAGAACATAACAATGTCACTATAATGAACGAATATCCTCTTCCACACATTGATGAATTATTTGATAAACTGCGTAGAGCTCAATACTTTTCAAAGATTGATAGTTTTTCAGGATATTATGAATTAGGGGTCAAGAAGGAGGATATACAGGTGATGGAATTCTATACATCGTATGGAAACTATGAATTTATAGTGATTCATTTTGGTATTACTAATGCCCATCAATAGCATCCTGCCTTTTTACCACATAATCTTTCATTACATTTTAAAAAACCGAGGATCTTTAAGGTTTAGTGTCTTGGAAACCAGGAACTTAAAACATGAAAACATGAAACATTCTTATTAAACACTTGAATGGCTTCTCCTCATGCTCATCCTAGGTTCATTACTGTGTCTCATAACCTGGGGACATACATTAAAAGAAAGGGTGAGCAGAAGGCCCAGTAAGGGAAACAAGGGAAACATTTTACATGTGAGTTTGAGATACTTCAATAAGGTCATGAAAATAATTTTAAGGCATGAGAAAAAAATAATGAGATATATCATAATAAAAATAACATTTTTCATAACTTTAAGATGTGGTTACATCATTTAACATAGAGAATCATGAACATATCACCAAGGTACATCCCCAAGGTGTCATTTGAAAATTACCAAGGTTATTCACCAGGGTATCGTGAAAATTGTAATCTATAGTGGTTACATCATTACCCAATGCATTGGAGCGCTATTAGGGTGCACCCTATAATTTTCCTTTATCATCATGTGAGCCACATATATCAGCATAAATAATTCCATAAACAACCCATATAGAATAAAATAAATGGGTTTCATTTCATAATCATAACGTTTTGAAAACTGCTTTAAAGACATGTTCTTTACAGCACTTTAAACCCACAGAAAGGGAAAGCGGGTTTCATGTATGTAAATAACAGAATTTAAAATAGAACATTTTGATATATATGTGAATACCCCTGTAGAAATAAGATCATTGAGTATTCACTTAATAACATAAAATAATTTTGAGATAAAGAGTGAGGCATTTTGAGATGAAAACTATGCAGCATAACGTCTATGATACATGGTTTTAGAAAAAAATTAAAAGACAGAGGACATGGGTCACCCACTAAAAAATGATACATAAAATAGTAGGGGAACAGAATATATAGTATTTAAGAACATGGTAATGAAATTTGAAATATACCATATGAAATGAAGAACATGAAAGGAAGACAAAAATAAGATTTCTCTTATGAAAATTCGGCAGCCTAATGGTGTTACATAAACTTCAACCATAAATGAATTGATGAGATCAAATAGGGTATCTCATCATATGAAAATTAAAGATTAGTATGATAGATATAGAGATCATACCCCAACATAATAAAAAAGAACTTGATAGACTTGACATGGAATTAGAATTTTGAAAAGGGAGAATGGTGCAAGGACCACTTAAAAATTCAGCAGCCTAACGACGCCACTTAAAACATCAAAATACTGAATTGAAGAGATAAAATGGGGTCTCTCATCATATGTTAATAAAGTATCAGTATTATAGATATAGATATCATACCCCAAAATAAAAAAAAGTAACTTGAAAGGATTTACATGAAAGTAGAACTTCAAAACGAGAAGTGTGAAGAACCACTTAAAAATTTGGCCACCTAACGGCGCCACTTAAAATTTCAAAATACTGAATTGAAGAGATAAAATGGGGTCTCTCATCATATGGTCATAAAATATGAGTATTATAGATATAGATATCATACCCCAACATAACAAAAAGGAACTTGAAATAATTGACATGAAAGTAGAACTTCAAAATTAGAAGGGTGAAAAACCACTTAAAAATTCGGCAGCCTAACGGCGCCACTTAAAACTTCAAAATACTGAATTGAAGAGATAAAATGGGGACTCTCAACATATGGTCATAAAAGATCAGTATGATAGATATAGAGATCATACCCCAATATAACAAAAAGGAACCTGAAAGGACTACACAAGGCAGTTAGGGTCTCCTTACATAGCCCCTTATCACACCAGCATAGGACCTAAGTGTAAGGTGTGCTAAGGTGATAAAATCTGAGGGAGGCTCGGCTAACATCGCACGAGTAGTAATTTTTATCAGTTTGAACTTATTGCGAAGGCGATTCCGTTCTAGCTTCACATGATGATGTTCAGCTTGGGTTTGGTCCAGAGCAAAGCCTAGTGGTGCTACCTCCTTCCCAAGTTCTGTTAGATGGGATTCGATCGGTCCAAGACTACTGGTTGAGGCCATAGATTCTTCTTTCTATATTAATTAACCAATATTACTTGTATTTAGAGACAAATAATCTAAATGTTTAGTTTTCGGCGGTCATATTGACCAATGGTCATATAACAGTCAAACCCCAATGGTCTCGTTTTAATTATACTCATGTTATCAAATGAAACATTTTTGTTTATTATATAAAAAAAACACAAAAATTTAGGAATGAAGATTTATTCGAAATTTCAGGTCGTTATAATCTTCCCCCTTAAGAAATTGTGTCCTCACAATTTTTTTAAAATTGGTTTTTGAAATTTCATTGAATGTCCCACATCAGAAAAGGAGTCAGTAGAACTGTTACTATAAAAGAAATAAAGGTAAGTACAAAGGTCACCCGAGTTAACCCACACTAGGATTCCATGTAGGAAAACATGGACATGTAGGACAAAACAAAGGTTCAAGTTCTGAGGGAGAGTGATAGAAAACATGATTAGGAGAAAGTTAACCATAAGAAAATCCCAAACTTATGATGTGTGTAAACAGTCTTTGATTACCTAGTAGGAAACGTAAACCAACAACATTTTTGTTTTACGTTTCTTTTCATAATTTTGAGGAATTCATTTACTACATAGAACAATGATATAAGGAAATATACCTACCTTCATGTATAGTTTCATCCTTTAATAATTTTCTACCATAACAAATATTTTCTCCAAACGATGAGCATTCAAAACTACTTGGTCTCATCAAAACACAAGAATCAACTTCTAGAGATTCACATAATCCACAAAAGATTAACTATCTATTTCTTCTATCTTTAAACATTATCCCCAAAACAGAAAGGGTAAGGTAAAACAACTCTTCAAAAAGAAAAAATCCCATAGGAATGGAAACTACTTTTAAATCCTCAAAGTTCCATGGTACTACCCAAAGTTCATCATAGACCATTCCATAAATAACGGTCCTTAAAATTACTCAAAATAAACCAAACTAAGATTGATACCCAAATACAAGAAGGATTTGTTAACATAGTCTTCCAAAATAAACTTTATCGTTCATCACCAAACAACATCAACCACTCCTAACATCTTATAACCAAAGTAACTAACCTAAACATATTTTCCCAAGATAGGTCAATCATTTCCATAAGTAACCTATAATACCATAAGTTCACCATAAATTCGTTGATTATTTAAAATATAATTCAACCTTTACTCCTCAAAGAAAATACCGTAGTAATCTATTTACCTCGATCAAATAGGGTCCCCAAAATAGTGAACGTCTTCCAAAATAATAATCATCTTTTAATCCCCTAATCATCTTTGTCATATTAATACGGAAATCGTCACGTTTTATATCACATCGGTTTTTGGGACATGTTCTTCCATTTCCCACAATTAACTAAGAAGAGAAAGTACAATTAGGGGCTCAAACACTTAGCCAATAATAATTAAAAGGGACTTAAATCATATAAGGATAACTTGTAGAAGAAAAGTATACCCTAACTTGTGATCCCCTAGGTTTCAAACTAGGTTATCCATGATCATATACCCTTATGTGAATATTTATTTTATCTTTTCTTTGTTCCTTTAATAATGGTTCATAATAATCTTATGAATTTACCAAAGCATATCCCCTGGGAGTGTCGTAACCAAGAGTTCAGTAAGGCCCATTGTCGTGTACCAGTTCCCGTTCGAGTCTAGATCAAAGCGGTGTTTTCAGGTTTTACCCCTATGTACATTTGTGCCAGAGCCACCTCTACCTGCTCGTATCCAGACAGGGACGTATTTGATTGGAAACCCCTTACTCAATACTCACCAAAATACCAGGAAGATTTCGTATATATATACATTTCTATAGGCTTATTCCTAATGTTTTCATATCCTAATTTCCACAAATAACTAAACCATCCTTTGATACCAACTATAGCATCCCGCCTTTTTATCACATAAACATTCATTACATTTTACAAAACCGAGGATCTTTAAGGTTTAGTGTCTTGGAAACCAGGAACTTAAAACATGAAAACATGCAAAATTATTATTAAAAACTTGAAAGGCTTCTCCTCATCCTCATCCTAGGTTCATTACTACATATCATAACCAGGGGACATACATAAAAAATGGGTGAGCAGAAGGCCCAGTAAGGGAAACAAGAGAAACATTTTACATGTGAGCTTGAGATACTTCAATAAGGTCATGAAAATAACGTTAAGGCATGAGAAAGAGGTCATGAGATATATCATAATAAAAATAACATTTTTCATAACTTGAAGATGTGGCTACATCATTTAACATAGAAAATCATGAACATATCACCAAGGTTCATCCCCAAGGTGTCATTTTAAAATTCCAAAAGTTATTCACAAATGTATCGTAAAAATTGTAATCCCTAGTGGTTACATCATTACCCAGTGCATTGGAGCGCTATCAGGGAACACCCTTAAATTTTCCTTTATTATCATGTGATCCACATATATCATCATAAATAATTTCATTAAAAACCCATATAGAATAAAATAAATGGGTTTCATTTCATAATCATAACGTTTTAAAAACTGCTTTAAAGACATGATCTTTACATCACTTTAATCCCACGGAAAGGGAAAGTGGGTTTGATGTATGTAAATCCCAGAATTTAAAATAGAACATTTTGATATATATGTTAATAACCCAGTAGAAATAATATCATTGAGTATTCACTTAATAACATAAAATAATTTTGAGATAAAGAGGGAGGCATTTTGAGATTAAAACTATGCAGCATAACGTTTACGATACATGGTTTTAGAAAACATTAAAAAGAGATAGGAAATGGGTCACCAACTAAAAATGATACATAAAATAGTAGGGGAACAGAATATATAGTATTTAAGAACATGGTAATGAAATTTGAAAATATACCATATGAAATAAAGAACATTAAAGGAAGACAAAAATTAGATTTCTCTTATGAAAATTCGGCATCCTAATGGCGTTACATAAACTTCAACCAAAAATGAAATTATGAGATCAAATAGGGTCTCTCATCATATGGACATAAAATATCACTACGATAGATATAGAGATCATACCCCAACATAATAAAAAGTAACTTGCAAGACTTGACATGGAATTAGAACTTTGAAAAGGAGAAAGCTGCAAGGACCACTTAAAAATTCAGCAGCCTAACGACGCCACTTAAAACTTCAAAATACTGAATTGAAGAGATAAAATGGGGTCTCTCATCATATGGTCATAAAATATCAGTATGATAGATAGAGAGATCATACCCCAACATAACAAAAAGGAACTTGAACGGATTGACATGAAAGTAGAACTTCAAAACGAGAAGGGTGAAGAACCAATTAAAAATTTGGCAGCCTAACGGCGCCACTTAAAACTTCAAAATACTGAATTGAAGATATCAAATGGGGTCTCTCATCATATGTTCATAAAAGACCAGTATGATAGATATAGAGATCATACCCCAACATAACAAAAAGGAACTTGAAATAATTGACATGAATGTAGAACTTCAAAACAAGAAGGGTGAAGAACCACTTAAAAATTCAGCAGCCTAACGGTGCCACTTAAAACTTCAAAATACTGAATTGAAGAGATCAAATGGGGTCTCTCATCATATGGTCATAAAATATCAGTATGATAGATATAGAGATCATACCCAAACATAACAAAAAGGAACTTGAAAGGATTACACAAGGCAGTTAAGGTCTCCTTACATAGCCCCTTATCACACCAGCATAGGACCTAAGTGTATGGTGTGCTAAGGTGAGATAATCTGAGGGAGGCTCGAGTAACATCGCACGAGTAGTAATTTTTATCAGTTTGAACTTTTCGCGAAGGCGTTTTCGTTCTAGCTTCACACGATGAAGTTCGGCTTGGGTATGGTCCAGAGCAAAGCTCAGTGGTGCTACCTCCTTCCCAAGTTCTATTAGATGTTATTCGATCGGTCCAAGACTATTGGGTGAGGCCATCGAATCTTCTTTCTATATTAATTAACCAAGATTACTTGTATTTAGAGACAAATAATCAAAACGTTTAGTTTCCAATGGTCATATTGACAAATGGTCATATAACAGTCAAAACCCAATGGTCTTGTTTTAATTATACTCATGTTATCAAATGAAACATTTTTGTTGAGTATATATAAAAATAACAAAAAAATTTAGGAAACAATATTTATTCAAAATTTCGGGTCGTTACACCATCTATATTCATGGAAATAATTAATGGAGTCTTTAGAGACAATCATGATTAGTTTGTGGTAGTCATTATATATGGGATTCTTGAATATTGGAATAGAGAGGAAGAACATGAAGACCACTTGATAATTGTACTGAAGACATTGATAAAAGATAATCATTATGAAAGATTTACCAAGTGTGAATATTGTCGTTAGAATGTTTCATTTTTTTGGTCACATAATCTCAAGAGATGGGATAGCTGTGGAGCCATCAAAAAACCAATATTTTTGAAAGTTGTTCAAGACCAAAAATGGTAATTGAGATCTAGTGAATTCTTGGTTGGGATAGATTTTATGGACATTTTGTGAAATTTGTTTCTAGATTATCATATCCAATAACCAAGTTGACTCACAAAGAAGTTATGTTCTAATGTGTGGAAGAATATGAAGGGAATTTCAAAGAGATAAAATATAATTTTTTCCAGTGCACTTGTGCTCATACTTCCATTTAGCAGAGAATGGTTTTTGATCTACAGTGATGTCTGCCAAATGTTTCTAGGCTGTGTTCTCATGAAAAATGATATTGTGATAGCTTATACCTCATGGAAGTTGAAAGTCCTTGAGAAATTCTACCAAACATTTGATTTGTAGATAGTTGTGGTAATATTTTCATTAAAGATATGTCTGAATTATCATTATAGTGAAATGTGTGCTATTTATACTAATCATAAAATTTTAATGTATATATTTCACGAAAAAGGAATGGATTATTCAATAAATAATATTGTTGGAGTTTAATGAATATTATGAATATTCAATACATTACCACCTTGGGAAAGTGAAAAAGTTGACAGATGATTTGAGTTGATAAGAAAAATCTAAAAAATACATGGTGATGATCAGAAACATCTAATATTTTTGGATTTATGAAGGATATATCTTGAAATTTGAATAGAATGGAGGAATATAATCATTCTAATTTAATTGTTCAATAATCTATACAATTGAATATTATTGACGTACAATAGAAAGATGCAGTGATACGAAATAAGGTGAGAAATGTCTCTGAATTCCAGCTTGATTGTGATGAAATAATAAGGTTTAGAAACCATATTTTTATTCCACGCATTCTATATTTTAAGATGGAAATTTAGGATCAGTCTCATAGTTCATAATTCTCTATTAATCATAGAATTTCAAATATGTACAAGAACATCAGTGAGTAATTCAGGTGGGATTCCATGAAAAATGATATAATTGAATATTTCTCTTGATACTTTGTTTTTCTGGAAGTTTTGTCTGAGATAAAGAAGTCTAAGATAATGTAACATCAATTACCCATCCCACAATGGACATGGGAAAAACATCACAATGGAATTTGTTGTCAGAATTCCCAAATCATCCAATGGTAATAAGGTTATATTGATTATAGATTATCATCTTACAATGTTGGAACACTTCATTAATATAAGATAGGATTTCTCTCTTGATCAAATTTCCAGGTTATATGTTAATGAAGTGGTAGGATTACATAGAGTACCACATTGCATTATATAATATTCGGATCCAAGGCTTAAATCTATGATCGAGTGAATACATCAGTAAGATCTGGATACAAAGTTAAGTTTCAACACTTCTTCTCATCCACATGCAGACAGTCATTCTGAGAAGAAAATTCTAACTCTGGAAGACATGTTGAAAGATTTCTCTTTGTATTTCAATGTTGGTTGGGATAAACAACTAAATTTGGTGGAATATTATTACAAAATTATTTTTAAATAATGTATATAGATGGTTCATTATAATGCCCTCTGTATAAGGAAGAGAAGAACTCCAACTTCGTAGGATGAAGTTGTGAAACGAAAGATATTAGGTCTTGATCTTGTAGGTGAAATGGAACCAACGGTCAGATCTATTCAATAACACATAAGAGATGATCATAGTTGAAAAAAAACTTATACTGGAAACTAATGAAAATACATATTTTTTGATGTGGGTGATTTGGTGTTTCTAAGAATATATCCCTATAAGAGATTAATGATATTTTGAAAGAGGGGAAAGCTGAGCCCTAGGTATATCGGTCCTTTTGAAATTCCAAATCATGTTGGGATGGTATCTTACCTATTAGAACTTCCACCAAATCTATCTCAAGTTCATAATGTGTTTCATGTATATCTCATTAGAATATAAATACTTGATTCTTCACATGTACTAAAATTAGTAGTCATACAGCTAGAGAATGATCATTCTTATAATGAACTGCCAATAAATATTCTATATCATAAAGAAAATGTTCTACGAAACAAGAACACTCTCTTGGATAATGATTTTTAGAGGAACCACAAATATGAAAAAGCTACATGGGAAATTGGGGATTTGATGAGGGAGAGGTATCCTCATCTGTTTGTTTCCATGTGATGAATTTAGGGGATAAATTTAGTTTAAGGGGGGTAAAATGTAATACCCAGATGATTCTATGAAATATTTTCTTTTTATGTTCTTATGGTGCACAGAATCATGAGTTTAAATGAACTTCAAGATACCATTAATATTAAAGTACCTTTATATATTACATAATATGTTGGTTGGAATATGTATAACTAACTTATGAAAATGCATTGTGAATTCATTATCTATGAAGTAATTATGAAAAAAATAAATCAATTAGATATTTTTATTATTGAGGGAATTAAATTTTATATGAAATTAATTATATATATATGTGTTATATAATTAATATCATATTTATCATATTACCCCAATGGATATTTTATTCATAGGATATGAATAAACCCTATTTAATTTATAAAAACCTATTTTTATAGGTAAATTTTACACCTTTAAACGATGAATCCATTTCAAATTAAGATTTGCACAGAATAGTAATTATTTTAGGAAAAAATAAACATGTTATTTTAAATTGGGATATAAAAATTTACTTTGTATGAATTATTTATATTTCTATGATAACATTCAAGTTATTCTGAATAGAAAAAATATAATTTTTTTTTAAAAAGAATAACTTTTTTCATCAAAATAATTTATTTTGTTAGATTATAATATTAAAAGTTTCTATTGTATAAATAAAATATATTTTTATTAATAAATGTAATACATGACATTATCATTAGTTTTACATTGAAATCATATGTAAAAACATTTCATTCTTTTACTATGTTTTAAATTTTAAAAAAACATACTCTCATTATGAAAAAAATGATTTAATTTAAATTATTTACTAAAACTACTGTGATTTTAATTTTAAAATATGGATTCTTTATTTGGAATTAGTAGGTCCAAATTATTTTCATATCATACTTTTATTGTTAGGAATTATGAATAATAACTTTAGTAATTATTTTAATTACTAATGATGAATGTAAATCGGTTAATTAATGGTAAAGAATATTATAAAATTACATTTACACCTATAAAAATCCTATTTGATGAATAAATTTGACCCTTAACATCTATTTTTCTAACATTAATCACTTAATGGACACATTACCATGAATATGACATTAATTTTATTGAAATCATTGATTGTTACAAAATGCCACACTTTTTTCATATATGTATACAAATTTTAATATATAGATAACCACGAGATAATATTGACTATAGATAGTATCAGGAATCCTAATAGCATTCCTTACATCATAGTAATATATTTATAATTATTATAAATTAAATAATTACCGTTAATGATGACACAATATTGATACAAGAATTATTTTATTAATATAAAAAATTATTTTAATACTATTAAAAGAAATATAATTTGAATTAATAAAGGATATAAATTAATTTTATAGTTGATTATGACATGTTTTGAGTATTTTATTGGTTTTTGTAATTTATATTCCATGTTTATTTTATTTAATTTCAATGAAATGAATAGTGTAATATTTGACAATATTGATATTTTATAAATATAACATTTTATTAAATTGTTTATAAATAATAATTTTTAATTTTTTACTATGTTATAATTATAAGGTCAGAAATGTCATTGAAAATTCTTTTATGGTTAATTAACACCATATAAGTTAATATTTATAAACATTTAATATTTAGAATTTTATTTCTATAATTAAAATTAAATATATTAATAATGGATAAATAAAAATTATAAGGATTAAAATAAAAGAAAAACATATCTAACATTTTTTGGTTTAGATTATTTAGACCAATCCTCATATTAACTTTTATATAATTTACTTTTGTTCCATTTAAATTTAAAAATTAATTTATACAATTTTAATTGTTTTGGTATTTTGAAAGATGCCCCTCTCCTCTCTTATAAAAGGTAAACACTCCTTCTCTTTTAATCACACTTCTAAATCCATTTTATTTGGTCAAACCATATCAATTTCTCTCCTAACATCCCTGAATTCATATTATAGCCACATGTTTGGCAAAAAACTATTATCTGAAGGCCTTTTGTGTAAATCAAAACGTGATACCTGAAAAAGAAGTGAGTGTTTTATACCTGCTTTTAAATTTCCATTCATCTTGTACTACATCTTATTTTTTTCAATATAAAATCAATAAATATAGTATCTTATACATTATGAGATGTTACTACAATTTTGTTAAAACTTTATACCTCCTTTAATCCATCGAACAAATAATAATATCACCATTTCTGAATATGTATGGCTTACCGTCTCCATGTCATGGTGTAATCATTTATTCAACAATTATTTATGTGGATGGGTATAATTATGTGTCTAATGGATGTAAATAATGAATATAACATGATTATTTTTATTTATTGTAAATATAAAATCCAATTCTATACACTTTAACCATAAAAGGGATTGATATCTTCCCTCATGTATACGTAAAACCAACCATTTCCACGATGCGATGATATTCATTCTCCACATGAACAATTAATGAATGATTATAAGATTTATATGTTGACTATAAATAGAAATAATGAATATAATTTATTTATTAACATGAATAAAATACATCATAATCATAAAAAACATGACTTACATGATAAAACATGAATGGGAAACAATGTAGTTTACAACTAAAATAATGGTAATATGGAAACAATATTAATAAATTCATATAATATGATCATATATGATATCATAAATATGAATATGGTTCTTGAATAATTTAAAAACATAATTTTATCATTATATTGGACGTTATGACACAAATGATGGATATTAGACCAATGGTTAGAGACAACTTCACAATCACATTATTTTTTGAGATTATTTAGAAGTAAGTATTTACTGGGGTATATTTATCATCCAAAAATATGTTTCCAAAATATGTGATATTATTTTTATTCCACTTCAATTTTTTGAAGTAATTTTTAACAATTAGTAAATATTTATTAAATGTCATGATAGGAATATTTTTTCATTTTTTGATAGGATGTATTTTTTGACTTTTTAGATAAAATTATGAGGATAATGCTTTTTAACTTATACATTATGAATGTATTTTTACATATTTATAATTCCAAATTTCCATGAATATTCCTATATATTATGTCATGTTTATTTTCAACTAAATTTTTTTCCATGAAAATTTCACAGACATTTGAGAAAAGATAATGTATTTTGAAAAAGAAATGATAATTTCCTTAAGAATTAAATTTACGTTTTTTTATCAAAATTATATTCCTCCAAATATTACATAGGGTTGTGTTTTTATAGCATTTAATAAATTTATTTAACTGTGTTTATAATGGAATTATATTTATGAAATCCATTTATTTTATATGGATTATGATGGAATGATGTTTAAGAATCCCATTTTATTTCATAGGTTATGCGATGATGACTGATTTTGGTTTATGTGGAACATATTAGAATGGTTTCATTAAGAGATGTTTGGGACTTATATCTTCCTCTAATGAATTGGGTAATGATTTATATATCAAGAGACAAACATGACTGGAATAGAACATAAATGTTTTTCTGTAATACATGACTGGAATAGAAAGTAAACCCAGATCGGTGATGGAATTTTTCTACTATGAGGGTCTTGGTTATGATTCATGGCTAATATGGAAATTTTTTTATTATGTGTATTAAATAAATCATAACGTATTATGTTATAAATTTTTAGATTATTTCCATTAATTATTATGTTCCATTATCCCATGACATGATATAATGATATTTAATATGCGAGATAAAATTATAAAATGATATATTCTTATGTCTTATGATTATGATACGATTGGTATTTCAATTGTATACTCTTATTGAACATTTTAGATCACCCTTTCATTTTCCCCGGGCCATGATGAAGTGTATTAAGTAAGCTCTGTCAGAAAGGAGTCCTGTTATGATGACATGAGTGTGAGAAAATGAAGATGTTTTAAGAACTGGTTGTTCATGTTTCCATGCATCTAAAGACACTATGACTATATGGTCCTATCATAGATGTATTATATATTTTATTAAATGTAAATAAATTTTTATGTAATAAAAATTTAGGTAATTTATTGGTCTTTATATTGTTTTTTATTGATTTATACGTATGGAGATGTGAAATTCATGGAAAAACTACAGAAGGTGTGCATGCGTATGAGAATTGATTCTTGTTTTGATAAAATTGTTTTGACTGATGAGAGTGATGTTGAGGTAGGTCACATGATTCATGAGTATAGATACATGCTTTAGAATGAATGTGTGTTGAAGGTTAAATGTTTATGAAATGTTGAAATTTAAAAGATTATTTATATTTTGTGGGGAAAATGGATTGAAATTTTTTTAACATCTTATTTTGATTATTTTTTTTCTAATGGTCCAATTATGTATTTTTTATATTTTTTTATTATGAATGAAAATTTTTAAAAGTGGGAGATTTAATACACATTTATTGAACGTGTATTTCTATAATTTTACAACTTATTTTTAATTATTAATTTATTTTCTTTTATCATATTTAGGTTGTTTTTCTAGTTTTATAGTATTTTTTATATTTTTATAAATATTAGATAATTTATATAATAATATTATATATTTTATAGTAGTATTTAATTATATAAATTTTATATATTATTAACATTTAATATCTGACACTTTGATTACTTCATATAGTTAGTTAATATTTGATTATTAATAATTATTAGTAATTAATTGATTTTTTTGTCTTAGTAATATATATTTTTAACATTGTATTTTTTTAAAATATTTTTTTATTATTATTGTTAGTATTTTTTCTATATTATATTTAAAAATAGTTCTAGTATTATTATTTTTATGATGGATTGTACTTCTATATAACTAAAAATTATTTTTGTCTATTATATTTGTACAACTCATTCTATATGATTTTAATTATTTTATATTTAACTAAAAATTATCTCCGTTTATATAATTAGAATAGTTTATAAATAATGTTTTGAGCAATATGAGTACCATATTTGTATAATTTATTTTTTAAATTTCAATTATATTATTTTTATTATTATTAATATTCTAAATTCATTAATAGTAATTTTGTTATTATTGTAATAATAATTATTATTATTTTCTTGATCTTTTTTTCTATGTATAATTTTTAGAAGGTCGGGGACACATTTTCATTCAAGGGGAAATGTATTTGCATACTTCTTTATCATATAGGAAACAACCCTATGAGGGAGACTCATGCATGTCGAGGTGATGTGTCCCTCCTATCTCTTTTGGTTAGAAACATGTAAAATGCTACACGACACCCTCTCACAATGCAGGTCTGGCTACCACATCCATTACCTTCATAACACATGATTAGTTTTTCCTTTATTGACCATGTGGGAAAAGAAAACTGGCCAGCTTCCTCTATTATAACATCTTGACGGAGGCCCTCTACATCTTCTTCATGAGAAAATAGAATGTGAACATACCTTCTGTTTTCCAAGGCTTCCATAAAGCCCCCTCAATTCCATCCCCATGTTACTCCCCTCATCCTAGTGAACCCTCATGCACCCCATCCACTAGGAACACAACAAAATGGCCAACCCACATCCTCCACACCACTACCAGTGTTTCCACTCCCTAGAATGCCCATGCATAATGTATGACCACATTATTCCTTCCTCTTATATAAGAATACAAACAACACCACACTTCCAATTGTAGTCGGAGAAGATACATACTTGCTTGATATCAATAAACACAGTTCACTACATTTGGAGATTGATGTTTTAAGGAGAGAGTGAACATAAAACCACTCATACTTTCTTGTTGACTTATATTCATGGTGTTTTTCATTTGAATTGTGGTGATTCAAGAAAGAATGTTATTATTTTTCTATCATCGACAATGGAATGAAGTGGTCTTCACATCGACGCAAACATAGTGACATTATTTACAAATTTTTCATGACATGTATTCATGAGGATTTGTTAATTCTTCACTCTTATAATTGTGATGAACATGAAATTAATTTCATGTATTTATTTTTGTTTTATATTTGATTGTTAATAATTTTTATTATTTTATTTTTATTCAATTAATTAAATATACATTTGAATTTATTATCCTTTTGATTTTTCACACCAGCTTTGGTGGTCATTCATGTGATACATAGTATGTAATCATAAGAGGAAGATCATAAGATAATATATTCATTTAGAAATCGATTACACGTGAGAGATATTCATAATTCACATAGAAGAGAACTATTAATAAATAAATATATTAACAAAAAACTAATATTTTTAGTGAATTATCTTTTATGATTTTATAACTGATACCTAATAATTTATTCCTTGTGGGATATCCTAGAATAGATAGATATATCAGTTTTGATAAAAATGGGGTGTGATATTTCAGTAAGCAATTCAGTGATACAGTGTTGTGGAAATTCTTTTTCAGGATAGTGACCAAAATGACAGATGATTTGTCTGAAAATTAGAATGTCTTCCAACATCAGATAATAATACCTGATATTATTTTAAAGAAAATTTTAATATGTTATAACTGAATAATTTTTTTTATGTTTAAACTAAATAAATAAAACTGAATGAATACCAACAAAAATCACAACTCTGAAAATTTCTTCCAATTATTAATTCAGTTCAATTTGATAATATTAGTTAATTAAATTAAATTATTTAAAATAGTTTATAAATTTTATAATTTTTAGTTATTAATCAAAATTAAATATTATCATCCTAAACATTACTCCAAGTGGATATCCGTAGTTTCTACAAACATTCCCTTTGTGTTTGGACCATGCTCATCACTACAATAATAGTTATTAGCTTAATAGTTTTACACATTTGGAGACTCACATTCCATGATGTCTGCCATATTATTCGGATATAGAGTTATTTTTTATCACTTATTATCAACATCACATAGATTGTTATTCTTAGTCTACTATTTTAACTCTATAATAAATATTCAAATATTTCATCTATGGATTTTGATGGTGGTTGGGAATAACACATTCCATTAGGGTGATTTTCTTACCAAAATATATTTCACTCCATAATTTCATTGGATCATCATGAAATCCTATATGGTATTAAAGGAATTACATCAACATAATCAAGTGATGTTAGAGAAATAAATCATTTGAGACCAGATCTAGAAGATGAATTGGAAGGGAATGCTATATCCATTCAATATCCCAGAAGAGAATCTCATAGTTGACCAAAAAGTTTTTCTGTAAATCGATTGAAATATGTAAAGTATGAAGTCGATTAAAAATTATTAAAATGAATTTATCTTTGGTTGATAGTGTTGATATTAATCCAGAAGGTAAAAATAACCCATATTTATATGTGTCCTTTTGAAATTATTTATAGTATCATGATATTATCAAATCGATTATTTCATCCATCAAATATCTATCATATTAATGATGTGTTACATTTATCTCTCATACGAAAGTAAAAAAAAAATAACATTACTAGTTATATAATAAAATATCATACCATTATGGGAAGATATTTTTTATTAAGAAAAACAATTATATATTTTGGATCATATAGGAAAATTTCTATGAAACAATACCACATTTTCTTGTTAATGTTTTGTGGGGGAACAAAAAATTTTAGAATGTTATACGGGAACCTATGTATGTAACGATGAAGAAGTATCCTCATATTTTTGTATCATGTTAATGAATTTTGTGATGAAAATTCATTTTAAGGGTGTTAAAATGTCACACCCCTAAATTTTATATGAAATATTTTTTATTAAATAATTTTATTTCATTGATATCTTGTGTTACACACAAAAATGAGATTAGAAAAACCATGAAACATTATTAAAATATTTGGTGTCCATTATAGAATAATAATTGGATTAAAGGGTATAAATAATATCAACTATATAATGAAAAAATATATGGTTTGCACAGTTATAAAATTATTAAATATAAAGTTATTATCATTAAAAATAAATAATAAATATGAAAAAATAGTGATGTTTTCTCTTAAAAATAATATTTATCTATGAAATGTATTTTATATGAATAAATTAAATTATTAACCAGTATTAAATTATATTAATAAGTTCATTATAAAATTTAAATGATCAAACTTTTTAGACATTCACCAAAAAAATTTAATTATAAGATTATAATAAATAAATTTTATACTTAAAATGACTTTTTAATAGAAAGAATTTTTTTTCAAATTTTGTGGAATTAAATTAAAATTAATTTCCTTCAATTATAATTATTTAATTACTAACAATAAATTACATATTTATAATCAATAGGTAAAATTTTTCTAATTTGGAACCTTTTAGTTTTGGTCAATACAAATTGTAGTTATGATAAGTAATTGTCACCAATGTAAAGGGTAAATAATATTATTTTTGATAAAAAATATTTGATAAGGCAATAATGTTTCAACATAATTAATTTATTATTAAAATAATTATTCCCTTAACACATATGTTCTAAATTAATTTTTTAGTGCACTTTTTTCCATGAAAATGACTTCTAAATTAATAAATTAAAAAAAGTTACAAAATGACACTCTTTGTTTTTAATATTTATTAAGATGTCACACAAGGACACAATTATGTTATAAATGAATTGAAATTTCTATATTGATATTAATAAAATTATTTTTTTGATATAAAATTAATAATAATTTTTATTAATTTAATAATTACCTTAATTTATTATGAAACATTGCTGCAATATTTCTTCTTTTAATTAAAAAACATAATATCTTATTTTAAAAAATATTTTAACTGATTAGATTTGAAATATAAAATGTTAGAAAATATTTTTATTGATCTATATGACATATTTTTGGTGGTTTAAAATCATTAAAGTTGAGTTCCCCCATTACTCACGATGTATTTCATGTTAAATTAAATAAATATATTAAAATTAAAAATAATTATACTTTATTAAAATAATATGTTACAAAACAATTTAAAATTTTAAAAATTCTTGAAATATTATTTTATGAATATGATATGGCCTAAAATAACCTAAAATTTTCATTTATGTTCCAATTTTTTTCTTATATGAACAAATTACATCGTTTTAATATTGAAAAAATTCATTACCATACTTAAAATTAAAATAGGTTAAATACAGTTTAATCAATATCATAAGGCATAAAAATACAAAAAAACATCTAAAATTTACTGGTTGATGGGACTATGGACCTATCCCACCTTAACATACAATTTATTTACCCAACCCTAGTAAGCCTAAAGAATATGAGTGTTTCCATTAAAATTCAATGATTATAAGGTACCAAAACCTAAATAACAGATTGGTTTAGTAGTCTTGGTGACCCCAATACATATATGTCTCTTGTATTAAAGAGGAAGAAAATAATTATAACATAGTAGTCTCCTTTAAGGATAATTTCCATATTCGATCATGTGTATACTTGAATATCTTTATTTTTACACTTTAGGAAATCATATAGAAAATAAAAAAATAAGTCTACAATAAAGTGCTCAGTAATGGTAGATAACAATGGAATATACCATTAATAAATAAAAATAATCATATGGAAAGTTAAATACCTAAACCAAATTCCATGTAACCAATAAAATTAGAAAGAAGTGAATAAAGATGGTAAGGTAATGAACTGAAAACACATGCAATTTAGGTAGTCAAATAATAAAAAATTAATATGGAATGGTAAGAAACAGAAAACACAATCCATTTAATAAACTAAATGAGAATGAAATGAATACACAAAAAATTACATAGTTAAAATATCATGTTTAATAAATACTTATTCTAAATGAATCTAATGTTTAATAATTGGATGTCGTGTATAAGAAACAAGAAAAAAATACCATCAATAAAATTTATATGACAGTTTAATACAATATCTAGAAAAATATTTAATTTATGAAACAATTCAATATAATTGGAACGTTTCAAGGCAGCAGGGTTTATATAATGTTTGGCCTCCAACCATCACTACGTGTCCAAATCTTCCCTCAAGCTGAATAATTGAACTAATTAATAAACAATATTCATTTTCAAATATCTGTATTGTATAAGGAATTGATATTAATATTTATTTTCTCAGAGAATAAAATAACTACCAAATTAGAAAACATATGTTAAAATGATATATGGTTTAAGAAAAAATCATATCCACGATAAATAATGTAGATATATAGGGGAAATTTAATTTTCAATGGTCACTGGAAAGTGAATACATAATGGGAACAAATAAATTGATCAAGGATGTGAATATCAATACATCCCTTGGCCAAATCAATCAAAAACCATTCATAGGAATAAAAAGAATGGTATCAAAACTGAATTTTCAATGTATATTAAAAATGAAAGGTTATTATCATTGATTAAAAGAAATACTGAAAAAATATTTTTTTAAAACATTCTCAAGGAAAAATACTTTTAATTTTAAAAAGTATTTTGAAAGTAGTTTTCATTGAATATTAATTTTAAAAGAATTTTCATAAAAAACTCTCCTTTTAATCATGAAAAATAGCCTCAACTAAAAAACAATTATTGATTCTATACAAGCCATACAATCTAAAAATATCATTACTTTTGTAATGTATGATGGTTAGAAACATATTCGAAAAGAAATAAAGAGATTCATTTGAAAAAAAAATCAAGATAATAAGTGTAATTTTTTGAAATAAATAACTTTTAAAAGGAAAAAATCATTATTCAATTTTTTTTCAAAAAAAATGGTTTTTAGGAAAAAATAGGTTCTCTGACTAAAGAAAAGAATAATGTCTAGTTTTTATAAAAACATTTTTGTTACCATGTTCAGTACCAAAGAGTTAAAGATGGTATTATTAAAAAAATGTCATTAATAAATATAGGACAATAATATTAAAGTATTTTTTGAGCAATGATCATATATAATAATTTAGTGGAATTCCAAGAATATGAAATCTCAATTAGAATGATATTGTGAAATAAACTATTAAAAGGATAATAAAAATAATGTAAAAATAAATCAATTATTTATTTATTTGTGTAAAATTTAAATCCACATATAATCATTTTAAATAAATATTTATATTAAAATTAAGTATACTCATAATAATTCACTATTAACATTAATGATTAAGCAATATGACCCAAAGAAAAAATGAAATGGGTTATCAAATTTCTTTACCACATAGTAATTTTATACTACAATCCCATTATATTATATAATACAATTTGAAACTCAAAATACAATGATATATGATTTATTCATTATATTACATGTAAATGTGTTAGTATGTACACCATTTATTAGTTATTTGGTTTCCAATAAAAAATTATGCCTTAATGAATGGAAATTGAGACAAAGTCACTTGCTAATTGTTGATTTTTTTTATTATAAAACCCATGAAAGAAATATTTCCAAATGAAACAATAAATACAAATAATATAAATATATTCATTATATAAAATAAAATACGGTCAGTTTATACACCACACAATATAAATATATTTAGAAAATAGTTTATTTCTCATAGAACAAAAAGTGAGAAAAAAATCTCTTACCTCATATTTTCTTTTAGGTAGATGTCCTTTATCATCTTGTATAATGGTTCTAACCATGTAAATAAATAATTAAAACCCATAATAATATTTATATAAACATTTATTATTTTCATATATTATCTTATTACCTGTGTTTTAGTAAACATTCCCCATTTTCATGTTTTTAGATGTTAGTCGTCATGTTTTTTAGTGTGCTTTGACTTGTTATTTTTTTTATTCTAACTTAAATTCTGATTTAATGATATAATTGATGTAATACATGAATTAAATATAATATATATTCATTATATATTTATTTATAATAATCCATAAAATGTGCTTATAAAAAATGGAATCCATCATTCATTATATACCTATGCATGAACTCTATAAACATTTCCTTATTGTATTTAAAAGTTACATGAAATAATATATATTATAATTAAATTATCATATATTTTTCATAGATATCAAAAATATATTTTTATCCATCCTTAATACATTCCATGTAATGCATGAATGAATCATATCACATTGAAAATGATATAGTATACACATCCACAAACGATTTTATCATATTCACAAAAACAGGAGAGAATGATGAAACTTTTGTATAAAATATTTCTAAATTCATAAATAAATTATATATATATATATATGGAAATTTAGGAACATGAATGGTGGTAATTAATGCATAAACGATATCAGTTCGTGAAGTAATAAGCTATCGTACACAAGAACGATGTTTTTATATCCCATTTGATGGATTTTAATGAAACTGTTTGTAGGAATAAAATCATGAAAAAATATCAGTATATTTAATATACTATGGTTATTATATAATAATAATATAATAATAATTGAAATGTTGGAGAAGTAAATGTATCCAATGTAATTGTTGAAGAACATTACCTCATATTTGTGTAACTCCTTTTGGTTTATACCAAAAGTCTACCATGAATTTCCTTCATCCCAGAGTGAGGGTTTTGGGGGGAGTGGTGGGAAGTTTGGATATTATCTGGAAATATTTTTTTCATTATAAGGGATTTATAGGTGTGAATATGTGGGAGGGGTGAGTTCCCATTTATTGTAAAGGAAGCGTGGTATTCTTATATATTTTTTAAAAGGCAATTATTCCCATGTTTTTTGTAATTCACATTGATCAAATAATGATAAAAATTATACCCATGCAGAGATAGGATAATAATAAGTCCATCTAGTGGATTTTAGACACGTTTTGAGATCATTTTATCCATTAAGTATATGGATTAGTCCATTATTAATCTTATTTTTCCCTTAATCTCTATAATTATTTATAATTATATTCAATAATATTTGTGGTAAAAAAGTTAATTTGAAATTGTTTGAAAATATAGATTTTTACAATTCCAAAAAATGTAATAAATTTTTCCAAATTCCAATCACATATGAATGAAATGAATTTAAAATTAATTCCATAGTCAGGCCGATATTGTGGGGTTTTTAAAGTAAAAATATTCAAATTTTTGAAAGGTTTTACATCCAATATCAATGATAAATGTATTCAAATTTCCAAAAATGGATTAATATATGTATAATTACACAGAATATATTTGAATAAAAATTGAAAAAATAATTTATCAAAAAAATAATTACATGAAAAATTAGTTTCCAATTAAAATTCAGTATTTTTCACTATACATCAAATAATGAAACGTCACCTAAAAATACATAAAATTCACCCTAATATTTTTTGATTTACCAATTTCATAAATGAATTACATTTTCACATATATAATTTAAAAATATTTGAAATGTAGTTTTATAATGGGTGTTCCATTAAATTGTGGGAAATATGGCATATCAAAAATATAGCTTTGATGATTGAAATTCGGTTTATTCTTATCCTAGGCCTATATAATATACTCGATGAATGTAAAAAATAAATTCTATAAAATATAATATATATATATATATATTTATTTAATTAATATAATTATTGTAAATTATTTTAATTTATTGATTGGAAATTCATTTTTGAGATTATTTTTTAAATAAAAACATTATTTTTATATTCAATTGGGTTTTATATTCATTTATAATTAATTGATTACCAATTGTGTTATATATTTTTATAAGTAATTTATTCAGATTAATAAATGAAAAATTTAAAGCTTGTTTTTATTTTATTATAATAAATAATAATATTTTAATAATATATTTCTGTTTGATAAAACTCATCCTTCTCCCTAAGGAAAGCAATCGAACAAAGTCATTCTTTAGTGTAAAGAATGTGAACTCAATATCTCATGAATTTCAAGCTATATTGTATATTAAATTTATTGAATATAGTTAATATATTTTAATTTCTTGGGATATCATATTTTCTTATGTTTTGGGTGTTGCGTATCATATATGTCATCGAATACAATGTTCTTACATTTGAATTTTTAGAATTTAAATTCTCCCCTTCTTATTTAAATTTTTTTCTCACAATTCAGAATTTATCCCTAGTAATATATGGTTTGATATTTAATAATTACCTCGATGAAAGAATCCATATTATTTATATTTTTGTAAAATATCCTCTTAATCAGATATTTTGAGTATTATAATGGTCACATGACATAAAATATAACTATGATTCTATGTAGGGATCATTATTGAAAGTTAAATTATGGAATTAAATGAAAAAAATAAATAATTATATGGAGGAATTGAGGTCATTGATTAAAAAAAATTAATGATCAGTATAATGTTGAGGTACTCAAATGCATATATCTATTATTATTTAAAATACCATCAGTTCAACCAAAATGAATGTATTAAGATAATCTTTTTCTTTTAATAACATATTTTTACTATTTTGGAATTATTTTATTTGCCACGAATATAAATAAATATAGTTTATTTATTGGTTAAAATTTTACATGAACGATTCAATATTTTGGTTTTCTTCAATTAAATTCTAATTCATCCCTTAATGTGTGAAATGAATATCCAACAATGATCCCATTTTTTTGAAACCCGGATATTTTTTTACAGATCATAATACCCATATAAAGTCATTATATTTTTCTCTAACTTTTTTCATTACAAACTATTGTTATTACATTAATCTTTAATCCAAAATTAATAGTATTAGTTCAGTGTTAATATTTTTTTATCAAATTCTTTAACTAAATATATTTACATATTATCCATTACACTGCATAGTTCAGTGGTAGGTGTAAAACCCTTATCTTCCTTCGATCTTGTGTTCAAGCCCCACCGCCTTTTCATAGTTTAGGTGTTATCACCCAACATGTGGGTTTCCCTTTTTCTATTTTCAAATAATAATTATTTCAAAAATAAATATAAATTCAATACTTGAAATTTAATCATTAAATAACATTTTAACAATGTTTTCAATAAAAATTAAATCCATAAATACTTCATCAATTTATTTCTATATAGTTCCATCCTTAGTATATTGTTTCTACTTTAGATGAGGTCATTGACTTACGTAATTCATACCACCCCCGTATTTATGGACACTAATTATAAATAGATTCTTGGTATGATATTTATTTCCTTCCATCATATCGTTCATTTCTCCGCAAAAATTATTTTCTTTTTTTCCTTTATTCCAACCTATAATTCATTTCCTAATTCCATTGAGGCACCTTCATGGGTGTCACAATCAACATTTAATCCATGATATAAATTGACCCTTTAATTCCCAATAGTCACCATACCTCGAGCTCTTTTAAACCTCTATCTTTTGTTTCATTTATAATTTGGAATTTTTTATGTTATACTTTGATAATCATTTTTCAAGAATATAAAATAGAAAAAAGAAGATATATTTCACTCCAATAGACATACCAATTGGTTACTCATTGCCACCACCTTTCCTTCTTTGTTCAATGTTATCAAGATTCCATTATATTTCATTCATTGACTATATCCACAAATTATTGTCTGAGAAATGATTAACATAGTGGAAAAAATATATAATCCTTTAAAGGGTGTCTAAATATTGAAATACTATATTTTATCTAATGCACCTTATTTGTTAAATAGTTCATTCATTATCATTATCTATTAAAATCTGTAATAATGGGTTTTAAATAAAATGTTAATTATCTTAAGACTATCCCCTTGGAGTGTCAAATTGGGTGTGTAGTAAGGCTCATTTTTATGATCCATGGTATGCTTGATTCAGACACAATTTACCATTACTATGTTTTTACCCCTAGATACATTTTTTTCCAGAACCACACCAACTTGTAGTATCCAAAAAATGATATATTTTTGGGAAAACCGCATATTCGTTATCAAACCTAAATATTAGGATTTTTTCCTATAGATATCATCAAATTATACCTTATAGTTATATTATCATGTAAATTTTTTCATAAATATAGTTCCCAATGTTTCTTCTAGACATCTAATGATATAAACTATAGAAACCCAACCCCAGTAATCCCACAGATGGTGTCTAATGCAATTACATTGGTAAGATTAGAAAAAATAAAATCATGAAGGACTGATCAGTTTTGTAGTCCTGGAAAAGAATGTACATACATGAGTCTTGTATTAGATGTTAATATTATAAATTCAATTTTATCAGTTTCATTCGAGTATAATATCATTATTTCATAAAGCATATCCTAGATTCTCATTTTTAGTACACATCACGAAATCTGAGGGATATAAAAAAATATGATTGTGCCACCATTCATATTATGGGTGATGTATAGTTGAAAAAATAATGAATTAATGATAATAACAATATAGAAAGGTAAAGAACTCAACTCAAGTTCCATGTTTTCAAAAATATAAAAGGAACTGCATAAAAAACATGTCAATTTAAATATGTAAAAACACGTGTAATTGTATTAATTGGTTTAGGAAAAATCAATATGGAATGGTATGAAACTATAAACTTCTGAAATATCATCAAATAAATGAGAATGAAATGAATCCAAAGGATTTTTAATAGTGAAAATCACATTGTTAATAAATAATGATTCAAAATAAAGGCAATTATTAATTCCCTGATAACATGTATGAGGCACATGAAAACCTATACCATCATGAAATTTTCTAAGGCGGTTGAAAATTATAGGTAAAAACTCATATAATTTGTGCAACTAATTTTTCTCAGGAGAACTTGTTGATGCACTGAGAGGATATATAAGGACTGATCCCCACCAGTCATTATCCATACAAAGCATTACTCATATTGAATAATCTATTAAATTAATAAATAATTTAACTTAACCAATACCCATATTGAATAAATAATATGGATTTATCAAAATCTTCAAAAAATTCTTAAATAACACTTAATGTAAACACCATATATCAAAATGAAATATAGTTTCAGAAACAATCATACTAATAATAAATAATGTGGATATTTAGGAGGGATTTAAATTTCAATGATCACTAGAATGTGAATATTTCAATGGGACATTGAAAATGAATCATGGATGTTAATATCAATAATATCCTTATTCAAATCAATCAGAAACAATACACAGTAAGAATAAGGATGGTATAAATAATATATATTCTATTTTTAGTAAAAATAATTTTTTTGTAATTTTTGAATATAAATACAACAAAAAGATAACTAAAAAAATTATTCCGAAATATATAGTTAATATGTTGAAAAAAAATTAAATAACATGCATTTAAAATCACTTTTAAAAAAATTTGTTTTAAATTTTAGCCACTTAAACCAGCAAATACATCCTCAAAGAAATGATTGTGGGTAACTTCATACACGTCGTATAAGGTAAAAAAGATCATACATATTGCGAGGTAAAAAGTATTGAAAAGATAGTTATTTTTAGAGATCTAATAATATTATATTAACAATGTTTTTAAAATTCATAAACGGTAAAAATATCTTTAATAAATAATTTTGGAATAGTTAACCATGTTTTTGGAAACCATTTTAGAAAATATGGTTTTTTGAAGAAAATATGTTCTCTGACTAATGTGATAAATGAAATTAGGTTTTCATAAAAACATTTTCTAAAATATTTTGAGTACCATGTAGTGGGAAATTTTTCATATAACATTAAAAGGATCAATAATAACCATATCATATAAAAAATATAGGTTTTGTTGAATTATTATCATATGAATTCCTTTAATGTAATTTCATTAATAAGTAATCTCAATTAGAATGATATTTTGAAAGAAACCCATAAAACTATCATGAAACTGATGTTAGAATTCATCATTTAATTGATAATTTTTATTAAAATTAACTACCCATATACGAATTATATATAAATCATTAGATATTAAATGTCATTATACACATATTCATAGATTATTAATGATAATAAATATGTATCATAACCTAATGAAAATGTAATTGAGTTATGAAATTTTGTAACCAATTGGTAATTTTTAATTTAGAATCACCATAGATGAAATAATTGAACTTAAAACTCTAAATAACCTGAATAATGAATTATTCCCAATAATACATGTCAATGTGGTACTCTATACACCAGATATTAGATATTTTGTTCACACAAAAAAATTGTTCCTCAAAGAATGGAAATTGAGATGAAGTGCATTTCTATTGGATAGGTTTTGAATTATAATCATGATTTAAGAAATAACATCAAATAAAACTCTAAATACTATGAAGATATATTTATTCCATATATAAAATTCAATATTGTAAATATATACAAAACACAATAGATATAAGTAGTTAAAATAGTGTATGCCTCTTGAAAAAAAATGTTTAGACAAGAATCCTTTACCTTGTATTTCTATTTGGGTGTACAACCTATAAACTCGGGTATAATGTTTTAATGAATTTCAATAAATTGTTAAATCTAAATAATCATCTTTATAATTTCATATATTAACTTCTTATAATGTTTTATTACTCATTGGTAAATAATCTTTAATTATTTTCTCTAATTCATGTGTTACTTTTCAATTTTTTTAGTATGTTTTCACATGTAATTTTTGATCTTATTATACTAAATATTATTTTCTAATATCTAGTATGGGAAACAATATTTAAGTATAATATATATTTAGTATATATTTATTTATAATAATCCAAAAAATGTGGTGATAGGGAATGAAATGCACTTTTCATGGAGACATATGACATACATCCGAATGGACACTACATACATTTCCTTGTTGTAATTTAATAATCATGGATATATATATATAATATCATTACAGTATCATATTGATTTTATATATATAAGATATTTTAATTAAAACTATCATTAATACATTCCATGTAATGTCTGAATGAATCACAATGTTTTGAGGGAGCGGTAGTCTACACATCCACAAACGATGCCATCTTATTCCAATAGGATAGAAATAAAGAAATTATGATTTATAAAATATCTATATATGTATAAATAAGATATAAATATTATATATATAATTTGAAAACTATAAATCCATTATTATTTCCATCCATGAAAGGAGTTTATGGAATAACGAATGACATCGGTTCGTGAGGTGGTTGTCTGTCACACACAAACGATGATTGTGTATCCAATTTGATTGATATGTGATAAAGAGTAGTTCAAAAAATTATAATAAAAAATATAAAATTATTTAAGATAATTAGGTTAATATATAATAAAAATTTAAAAATAATTTAATTGGTGGAGTAGTAAATTAATCAAAAATGATTGTTGAATAACATAACCCCATATTCAGGATAAATATTTTGGTTTATAGCAAAATAAATCGTTGGATTGACATATTCAAAAATTGAGGATATATAAGTAGGGTAGAAATTTTAAGAGACTATTTTGGAATAGTTTGGGTGAGCCAATGGTTTTGATAGGTGAAAATAAGATGGAGGGGTTTGTGCTTATTTATAATGGAGGAGGAGTGGCATTCATATAAATTTTTAAAAAGGGAATTCCACCCATGTTTTCCATTTAATGTGGATAAAATATTGATCCAAATAAAATAACGTTTGTATAGGGTAAAAATATGGATACTCAATTTAATTTTTAAAATTATCTAGGTAATTTTTACCCTTAAGATTATAGTTTAGTATGTTGTTAAGAAATATTTTCTCTTATTAGAAGTAATTAATTTTAATTATATTCAATAATGTTTTTTGTCAAAAACTAATCTAACCATATTTTAAATTATAAATTATGGAAATTTAAAATATTTAATCCATTTTTACTGACTTTAATAACATATGATTCAAAATTTATATTAAAATTAATCTCATAGACAGGACAACAAATAGATTTTTTATATAAAATTTTTCAAAAGATTAACATGAATTTAGATCAAATATCATTGTGAAACTGATTAAAATGATATAAACTTTATTAATTTATGTAAAATTAAAATATATACACATTAAAACCATATTAAAACATAATTTAATAATATTAATAAATTATACGAAAAGATGTTTTCATTAAAATCCAGTATTTTTACAATTCATTACAAAATAAAATATCATTAAAAATAAAAAAAAAATCACCTAAGACATTTCTTGTGTTAAATTTTAAAAAATTAAGCTTATTATCTCATATAAATTTTATAAAAGTTACCAAATTAATTTTTTAAATGGGTCTTCCATTAAAAGAAAGAAATCCACCATTATAAAAATATATCTTTTATGAGTAAAATTAGGATTATTAATATGTTATATCTATAAAATAAATTTAAAGGAACTTAAAAAAAATTATTTAATATATTTAAAATATATTTATTTAATACTATTGAATATTATTAATTTAATTTATTATGATAAACCACCATTGTGAGTATAAAAAGGTTTTATTATATTAACAGTCACTTTATATTTAATTGATTTTTATATTAATATATAATTAACTGATTATCAATGAATTCATATATTTTCATAAGATATTTAATCCTATTAAAAACCTAAAAATTAATGTTTAGATTGTATCTTAATAAATGAAATAATAATATTTTAACAATATACTATTTATTAATAAAACATGGTCTTGTGTGTGACACTAGATATCTGACTTTGTTGTTCATGCATGTAAGTCAAGCTAAGTCATTATCACATGCATTACAATATACATCATATATAAACATTATTTAAAAATATTGAATAAATTTTAAGGTATGGAGATATTATATTCCCTTATGAACATGGGGTTTCATTTCATGTACGCCATTGAATACAATGTTCATAGTCTAGACATTTGGGGAGTTACATTAAATCATCTATAATTTTGTGGTATTTGTCTTGAGAGTGAATTTATTATAATTTGATATTTTTAAAAATTAAAATAAAAATCCATATTCGTCAATTATAAAAGGGATCCTCATCCCTCACTCAATTAGACCACTATGAACCTTCTAGATCAACCATCCTATGCAAAATTCTTTTCTCTACTTCATTATCTATAAAAAAGGAAATACTGGTTTTCTCTAAAGGCCAACCCTAAATCCCTTTAGATGATATCTAATGGAGTTGTTTAAAATAATAATTAATCAAACTAACTAACCACAATCATTTTATACAGTTATTTAGCTCTTATAAATCTATGAAATTTATCATGAAATATTAAATTTATGGTCATCAATATTCTTAACTGTTACAATGGTTAGTAAAAATCCATTAGACTCCCTCTATCCTAATAAACAATAAGTGGAGGTATCACTCCTGTGAATTTATAGATTACTATCTCCATATAGATATGCAATTATTTTTCATCACCAAATATTATTGAAGTAAATTATGATGTTTTTAATATTTAGTTACAATAAATATGACTTAATAATACTTCTATAATGATAGTATATGATCTACCTATATAACATCCAATCTATTGAAAAACAATAGTGTTGTTTGTGTTTTCCTGTGGACTACCACATACATGATATGATGTGTCACGAACTAACCCAGTTATCCTAGTAACCCGAAAATTGAGCTGGCCCTATCATAGTCTGAAGGGCATTCTCGATCCCCATAGGTAGGTGACTAGCACATTTCATCATGAAACATTCATGAGGGAACAATTTTTCCACAATATTGAGGTAGAAAATGAAAAACAAAGCAGTATGTATAATAATGAAAAACTCCACTGGGAGTGATGTACCAGAATAAAAACTACCATAAATTTCCCAAAGTACTACAATCTGAGTACTAAAATGCAAAAAAAAATCCCAAGGGTACTAAGTACATAACTCACCAAGAACATATCTCAACATCTAGATCATCCACTAAGAGATCTCTTCCCTTTTCTCGAACCTGGAGGAAGAAAGTCTAAAAACACAAGAAAGAAAAAGTAGGGTGTATTCCTAAGACTAGTAGGATTCCACCAATGATTCCACAACAAATTCCAAATACATTTTTTCGTAATAAATTCTTCCAATTTCATTGTAAATAGGTTTTCAAATTCAAAATCATATTTAAACAAATCATGATAAAAAATATCAAATGGTGGAAATAAATATTTTAAGCAATAATTTTAAAAATGATGGAATATTTATAAAACAATGGATTAAATAGAAAATTTATATAAAACAATTTATATACATTCACAAGGCATGTAATGCATTTCAATTACATTGGAAATACATTTATATCTCAAATATAAATAAAAAAGTGAGAAACAAGGTCGTCTACCTAAAGGTACGATAGTTTTAACCAGCAATAGGATTCTGAACACTCTACATTAATTCAGAAAAATGTGTATACACACTTCTCTATAACATTGGCCAATAGAGACTCATCACCAACCCATTGAGGATATGACTCGCCACAAGTATGTTTTAGAACATTGTCGTAGCATAGAGTGTATCCAAATATCTTACTTACTACCTAAGGCTTGCATGAAATCTTACATGATGGGTGAACTATTTTAAGACTTCTTAAAAATACTATCAATCACATTCTTACATTTCAAAAAGGGACAATTTATTTTTATTTATTACTAAAATATGTTTTATTCAAAAACATTCCTTTTCACAAGATAATACCACTAGGTTTTTATCAAATCATTTTAATCCATTTTCACCATTTTAAAATCCATTCATACCCAATTCCATCATTAATAAATTTATTTCCACAATTAAATTCATCAATTTAATTAGAATTATTTCTATCAAATCCACAAATTAAATTCAATAATTTAAATCATTAAATTTCCATAAACCCACACATCACCTTAATGGAATTGGGGGTTCTCTAGATTCTAATCCAAGAAACCATTTCAAATCACCAAATTCAAAGTAATTATATTTTATTACATCAACGGAATGCAAGTTAATTAATTGAATTTAAATATGTAGTTGTAATAAATTCAGTAATACAAGTATAATCAATTTTTCTAATTAGAATAGAAAAACCTACCTCAAGGTCCTTGCTATCAATGACAAGGATAAACCACCATATGTGGTTCAATAAACCTACTCATGACCATAATATCATAATCGTCGACACCCCAATGGTCGGTATTCGTCAAGGGTTTCAAGAACCATAACATCTATTTTATTTTACATGGAATAAATATAGGACATGCAGTTACATTTTAACTATCTTAGATAATCTCTAGATTATCATTTTCTGTTAAAACATTCAATCGCAATAAATATCCATAAGAATAATTATAATTCCCTTTGATACTTATATGCCTCTATTTTATTTCACAAGGGAATAAAATATTACATCTGATTACATTTTATCTCACCTGGATAATCTTTGGATTATAATTTCATGTCAATGCATCTGTTTGAATGTATACATCAATATTTTATGTTATTAAATGTTGATATAATTATCCGTAACATCCAAAATTAATTAACAAAAAATACATATATCTAAATGTATATATAAATATTTTGATAATTCATTATATATTGAAAATATAAATAATTATTTATTTATAATTTTAAAAAATTATCCATTAAATAGAATGAAAATTATTTTTTATTATCCTATTATTTAACAAGATTATATTCTCAAAAAAATTATAGATGTAATCATAATTTGATAATTTTTTACATTAATCTTTTAAATAATTTAATAAATTTAACATTTAATACTTCATCATAATTATAATTCTATAACACATAATTATATATTTTAAATGTTCATTTTATAATTTATCATTCAATAATCCCACGTGATTATCTGTAGATAAAATATTGAAATAATATATAAATTACTTTTCACTATTATCATGTGATAATTTTTATGAAATATTCTTTGATAATCTCTCGAAATTAAATTTTGATAATTTTTAATAGAATTTATTTCTATTATTTGGGTTATATCACGTGAAAAGTCAAATTTTTATATTTAACATTGAATAGTTTGTGTAATTATCAATTGATAATTTTTTACCTATCATCTGATAATTCGAACAACTATACTTTGTTAATCTGATGATAAATTATTCATTGATGATTTATGTTTCAATCATTAATAATTCTATTATTTTAATTTAAATCTTATCTATTTTACATAATTTATTTTGAAACATGAATAAGAAAAGTAAATAAATAAAATGTAATGAATGAAGAAACATGTGGGAAGTGTTGTTCTGTGGCGCCCCCACAAACCCTCTATGTACGCTTCACCCTTGTACAAGTGAACCGAAATGACCCAACAATCTAAGGGTAGGGTTTTTCATGCACTTGTCCATAGGATTTCAAGGGAGAGTTTAGAATATTTAAAGAACCCTAAGAACCTATGGGGATCTTCAAAACAGAAAAATTAAATACGTATTTTTTATGTTTTCAATATGAAATTGAATGCGGAGTGATTTATTTTACCCAACTAAAGAGTTGAAAGTTTTTATTCCATAAAATGGACTAAAAATATATTTTTTTACCTTCCGCATGATAATAATGGTTGAATGTCAAAACATGAAGAGGATAAAAACTACATAATTCTATAAAAATAGATTATTAAATCAACAAAATTATTCATTTAACATTAAAAAAAATTAACATCAAATGTATGTTTCACGTGAATGTTATGACTGGAATAAGGTAAACACCCCATTCCAGACATAATTGTAGTCTCATATTTCACAAAGGATTCCCCATTTGAATTATATTAATGATTTTTTAATTAAATTTTGAAATAAACAAATAATTTAAAAATGATTTTGTTTTTGCGAGCGAGGAGTCCAAACCCCCGACACTAACGAATGTTATACCCCTTCTAGTGTAAACACATCATTCTGGACCAATCGGTGGCCTCATATTTCCCATAAGATGCACGTTTCGAGAGATATTTAATTATTTTATTTAAATAAAATAATATATATTATTTTAAAACATTATATCATGAGTGAGGCATCCAAATGTTTGGTACCTTCAAATGTTATACCCCTCCTAGGGTAAACACCATATTTCGAACGTAAAATTAGTGTCAAAATTCACAGGCGATGGACCATTTTGGAGTCATTCAATTATTTTGGAAAAATTTATAAAATTTAATATAATATATTTAATATTTTAATTCCATCCCCTTTAAGACTTTTATGACCTAAAAACGTATAGTTACTAAGAGTTTAAATTAGAAAATATTTCATTGAATAATTCAGTGTATTAATTGAGTGTTTTACCAATCCATGATGTGTTTAAAAAAACAAAAATTTTCACTGATAATCCATTTTTTCCAAATATTACATTAATAATTTATCATAAGTGGGATAAGGAATATATGAACAATAACAGGATCTTACAAAATCCCCACCACATGAACTTTCTGTCCCCAAGATGGCCACAAAGAAGCCTCTATGTCAAAAAGATGAGGCCACTGTTCTATCATCATTGTCTCCCTATCCCAAATCTCTTGAGATTAATAACCATGATACCATATCAAAAGGACCAACGGTATCTTCCTCCCACGAAGAGCTTTTTTATCAGAATCAACAAGCCTGACAAGCCTTTCAGCCACAGAAAAAAAAGGTTCCACTTAAAGATCATGCTAACTCAGAACATGAGAGGAGTTAGTTAAATTCTTTCAAATCTATGATACATGAAACACATTATGTATCGACATTAGATTTTGTGGTAGTGATAAATGTTTGAAAAACATTCCCCACCTAATCAAAAACTTCAAAAGATCCCACAAAACAAGGAGGAAGCTTCCTTGCCTCCCAAGCCGTCAATGAGCCAACTAGGGTGAAGCCTTTAAAAATACAATGTCACCAAAACTACTACATAATATAGTATAATATCATAGTAATTACAGGGTTCACAACACATTTAAATTTATGGAAATCCACCATTATAACCTTCTATGTCACTAATGGTGCAACATAACAGTTTCGATAACACATAACACCCTCTTTGGAGAACGAACATTGGGTATCATTATCCCCACCATAAAGAGAGTCTCTAATGCTCACTACCTTTTTCAAGAAGTATTTATTCATACATAAGCATCTTTAAAAGATATTATGTCAATGAACCGTCAGATTTCATGGTGGATAGAACCAAAGCTAGCCATGGTGACACACTTGGGTGAATATAGGCTTTCTCAAGAAGATATTCTTACTGAGACATTATTTCTTTTAGTATAGTTTGATCCATTTAATAAGAGGTAAATGAAACAAGTCGAGGACCAGGCATCAATTAAATGTAAAGCTGCACCTCTCTTACATGTAGTAAACCAACAAAGTCAAAATGAAACATGATGAGAAACTTGATGATAACTGGAGGAAGATCCCTAGTCCAAATCAGAAAGAAACACTAATATAACCTTCCCCAACTCTGAATTACAAGTTCTGTCCCTTCTCGACCATGGGTATCATTCTATTTTAAAGACAAGAGAGACACCACTAGGTGTGGTATGGTAAACTCAATGAAGATAAAAATAAATTTGGGCTTTATTGGTAATGATCCAATATATCCTGAATATGATGTTAAGAGATATAATGTTGAGTACCAAAAAAACTACATTCAAGATTGATAGTTGATAGTGTTAAGACATTAGAGGGATTAAGGAAATATTACTCTCTCTTAATGCCAATGGGTATAGAAACGTCCATTGCACAAGAAAAAATAATCATAGGTAGATTAAGATTATTAACAATATGGGTAGAAATAAATTAGAGAGAAGCAACAGTATAAAATAGGGAAATATCTAAAGATTAATTTATTGTAATGATACTTATCACAGTTTCTATAACTCTATTACATTCCTATGGTGACTCTTAAAATGCGTGAAGAAGCTTCGTTTCGAATTACTATGGCTAGAACCCTTTTTACATGAATCAATTTATTTCCCTGTATTTTTTATAGGTACATTTTATCTCACATCAACTTGGTTCAGATCCGTAAAACAATTTGCTCGCTGAGCATCATCAGTAACCTCCTCTTGGATTTGATTCACATGACTTATTGGGGGTTTTTAGTTACATATCATTAGCCTTAAATAGGTAGATATTATACTAAATCTCGGAATGGGTAAAGAGATAAATTATTCTCAACAGAAGGAACAAACAAGATTTGGATTTCATTCTTTCCAAATCACAATAGGGGAAATACTGGAACTACGCCACAAGATGTCTTTCCCTAACCACCCTAGGTGATGTAAGGTATATTACGATGAAAGGTGGCCAGACACTCAATAAAAACTACCATTTATGCCCTGACAAGAATACTCAAATGTATACTATTATCAATGCAAGATGCTTAACCTGACTCTGATACCATAGTGTCACAAACCTACACGGGTACCCTGGTAATCCAATAACTAAGCCAACCCTGACATATCCTGAAGGTCGTTCCTGATCCCCACAAGATGGTGACTAGAACCTTTCATCGTACAACATACATTAGGGAACAATTTTTCCACTAGAATGTGGAAAAAAAAAAGAAAAAAAGTAGTATGCATAACAAAAGAAGATTCACTGGGAGTGATGTACGAGAATAATACATGGCATAAAAATCCCAAAGTACATCAACCTGAGAACTACATTGGTAAAAACAACACAACAGTATCTAAGGACACAACTCACCAAGACCAAAGCTCAACAGCTGGATCCACCTCAAAGTTATCTCTTCTCTTTGCTCGAACTTGTATGAAGAAATTCTAAAAACACCTGAAGGAAAAATTTGGGTGTAAGCCTATTCCTAATAGGATACCACCAAATATTCCTTAACAAATTCCAAATATAGATTATCAAAAGATGGGATTTTGATATCTATGTAAACATGTTTGGAAATTCAAAATCATATTTAAATAAAACATGCTATAAATTTTCAAATTATGGAAATAAACATATTATGAAATCATTTTACAAATGATGTAATATTTCTAAAACAATTTATAAAACAAAAAATTTATATAAAAAATTCTATATAAATTCAGAAGTCGCGTAATGCAGTTCAAAAACACTGGCATACATTTATATCTCAAATATAAATAAACAAGTTATCAACATGGTCATCTTCCAAAAGGTGAAATAGTATTAACCAGATATAGGATTCCTCACTCCCTATGTGAACTCAGAAAAATGTTCATACACACGTCCCTAAGGCATTGGAAAAAGGAGACTAGACCCCAACCCATCAGGGATGTGAACCGCCACAAGTTTGTTTTAGAGCATTGTCAAAGAAAAGAATGTATCCAAATAACTGACTAACTACCTAAGGATTTGTTGATCTCATACATGATGGGTAAACTGTTTTAAGACTACTTAAATATATGATCAATCCAATTCTTAAAGTTCAAAAGTTTCAATTTCATTCCATTTAAAACAAAACAGGTTTTATTTAAAAACATGCATTTTTTATAAGTTAAAACCACTTGGTTTCTATCAAATAATTTTAATCCATCTTCCTCAGTTTTAAATCTATTAAATACAAATTACATCATTAGACAATTTATTTTCATAATTAAATTCATCAATTTAATTAAAATCATTTCTATCACATCCACAATTTAAATTCAACAATTTAAATAATCCAATTTCCTTAAACACACACCTCAACTCAATGGAATTAGAGGTTATCTAGATTCTCATGTCAAAACCAATTAAACTCTCCAAATTCAAAGGAATTGGATTTTATTACATCATTTGAATTCAATTTATGTTTTGGAATTTAAATCAGTAGTTAAAATAAATCAAGCAATATAAGGATAATCAATTTGGATAATGAGAACAGAACCACCTACCTCAAGGTTGTCGATGTCAATGGAATGGAAAAAGCACCCTATATGGTTCAATACACCTCTTCATGACATTAATATCATAAGCATCTACACACCAATGGTCAAATTTTGATATTGTTTTTATAACCAAATCACCTATTTTATTTCACAATGAATAAAAATATTACTTGCAGTTACATTTTCTCTCTCCAGGATAATCTCTGGATTTTTGTATTTTGATAATGAAAGAAATCCCAATAATTATTTATAAGAATAATTATAAACCCTATTTGATACTTATATATATATATTTTATTTCACAAGCAAATAAAACATTACATGCAATTACATTTTATCTCTCTTAGAAAATCTCGAGATTGTCATTTTATTTCAACGCAAGTGTTTGAAAATAAACATAAATATTTCATGAAATTATATTTTGATAAAATTGGCCATAACATCCAAAATTTATTATCAAATAATATATATATCTTAATTTATATATAAATCTTTTGATAATTCATCATTTTTTGATAATCCAATAATAATTTCATGACAATTTTAAACAATTATCTATTCAATTTCTTGGTAATTGTTTGTGGTTATTCATTCTTTTAACTAGACTATATTAAAAAATTATATTATTGATGTAATTATTGTTTGATAATAATTTATAATTATCTTTTCAATAATTTAAAAAATGTATCATTTATTATATCCTTATAATTATTATTCGATAAGATATAATGAATATTCAATAATTTCATTTAATAATTTCTCATTCAATAATCCCACGTGAGTTTCCATAGACACATTATTGAAATTATATATAAATGATTTTTCAGTATTATCATGTGATAGTGTTTTTAAAATTATCATTGATAATACCATGAAATTTTATTTTGATCAATTTTTATAGATATTATTTCTATTATTTTGGTTCTATAATGTGAAAAATAAAATTTTGATAATTAACATTGAATAGTTATTGTAATTATCATTTGATAATTCTTTACCTATCATCTGATAATTCGTAAAACTAAACATTATTAATCTGATGTAGAATTTTTCATTGATGATTTTGGTTTCATTATTTAATAATTCTTTTTTTAATTGACATCTTATCTATTTTACATAATAACATTGAAACATGAATATGATAAATAAATAAATTAAAAGTAGAAGTGGAAAAAACCAGTGGGGAGAAGTTTTCTACAGCACCACCACAAACACTCCATGTATGCTTCACACTTTGACTAGAGAACCAAAAGGACCCAAAAATCTAAAGTAATAGGTTTTTCTGCACTCATCGGTGGGTTTTAAAGGGAGAGCATCAGCCTATTTAAAGAACCCTAAGCACCTATGGGGATTTCCAAAACAAAAAAAAAATTAAATACACTTGTTATCCATTATTCAATCCATAATTTATTGTGGAATGATTTATTTTACCCAAATAAAGAGTTGAAGGGATTCATGGGTAAAGTGGACTTCAAATATGAGTTTTTATAACCTTTTTCGTGATAATAATAGTGGAACATCATAACTTGAAGAGGATAAACATTACACAATTCTATAAAAAACACATTATTAAATCAACAAAATTATTTATTTAACATAAAAAAAATAGCATCAAATGTTTGCGACAAGTGAATGTAATGACCCAAATATGGTAAACACCCTATTTCGGACACAAGGGTAGTCTTTTATTTCATATAGGATGCACCATTTGAAAAACATTATTTATTTACTAATTAAAAATAAGAATAAATAAATAATAATAAAAATTGAGGTTTTCCCATGTGAGGAGTCCAAACGCCTGATGCTAATAAATGTTAAACCCCGTCTAGGGTATACAAATCATTCCAGACCCATATTTGGTCTCAGATTTCTCATACGATGAACCATTTGAGAAATATTTAATTAGTTTTAATAAATAATATACTTAATATTATTTAAAAACATTATCTCATGAGTGAGGCATCCAAAAGTCTAGTGCCATAAAATATTTTACCCCTCCTAAGGTAAACAACATATTTTTTACATAATAGTGGTATTAAATATCTCATATGATGGACTGTTTTTGAGTTATTCAATTATTTTTAATAAATTACATATAAATAAAATAATATTTTTAATATTTTTATTTTGTCCTCTTTGAGAATTTGTAAACCTCAAAAAATCATACTTACACAACGTTTAACTCAGAAAATATTTAATTGAATATTTTAGAGTATTAATTGGGTGTTTTACAAATCCAGGATGTGGTTAACAAAAATGATAATTTTCATTGATAAACAATTTTTTCCACTTATTAAATTAATAATTTTACATAAGAGGGTTTACGAATATCTTAACAGTAATGGGATGTCAAATGATGTGATTAATTACTCATTAAAATTTATGTTTCATGGTAATATGTATAAATTTAATGAGTATATATGATATAATATTAAATAACGAATGTTTAATTATTATTACCCTATCATTCATTCCATCATTTGAAAATTGGGAGCAGTGTTTCTGCGTACATGCGACCTTTTATATCCATGAATTTTGTAATTCAATTTTCTGTATCTAATTCTTATTAATAATTATAAATATTGGTGACATGAATACATATTATTTTTATATAATTATTAACATTCTGAATATGATGGATCCATGATTAAAATATTTTAATTGTGACATCTGAACATAAATATTCTTAGTAAACAAAGCAGTAATTGTATATGATAATGAAATTAATAAAAAATTACTAAAAAATATGTGATAATATTTCCTAATTAAATTATACATAGAACTTGTGGTTTGAATGTGAATGAGAAATAATGAGACTTAATGTTAGAGTTTATTTCAAAATTTCCTCATTATTCTGAATTATTTATATTTAAGTCTATTTTAGGTAATATTTCTCCCCCATATCCATGTTTTCTAATAAAATTATAAATTCATTTTTATGTTTCTTAAAGAATTGTTTTAAAAAAATGCATTGTCTGGAATTTTTTTCATTTTTCAAACATGATAATTTATTAGTTTGTTGACAAAAAATATATAAGGAATATTCTTCTATCTTATACCCCATGAGATTATTTTCCAATAACCAGGAAAAAATTATCTTTGAATATTCTTTTAAATGTTTATAATATTATTATCAAAAAATAGTTTCTTTTGAACATGCACATTTTTAATGAAATTTCAAAACTAAAATGTTTATTTTCTCCAAAAATTAGTTTTTCATATTCATTTTATGATATTTCCATTCATCAATGAAAAAAAACATTTATTTTGTTTTACTAGTAATATAATCTAATTAAAACATACTTATTATTTCTCTGGACATTTTTTTTAATGATGGAAATATATTTTTGATACCTATTTTTCCGTGTGTTATATTATTATGAAATCATTATGAAACCTCATTCTTTTCATGGGTTATTATATAATTATATATTTATGATCATAAAGAACACATATTTGTGATTTTAATTATGTGAAAAGTTAGACATATATCTCCTTCCAATGCACTGGATAAATTACTATATCTTGTAGGATAGTTATTAGAAAAAAATTGAAGTGATTGATCGGTTTTGGGAAACAGGTCGATGTTCTTGATCTACAATATGAAACAAGTGTTGGTACTAGATTAAATGGTCTTGGAAGTTAAACATGACATATAAAATGGTTCCAATATTAATTCTACTTCCACATGGATTTTAGAAATTATCTTATGATTCATGATTGAGTTGTGATGAGTTCAAATTTTAATGATCATGTATTTTTAAATGAGAATGTTTTATTCCAAAAATCATAATTATGATATTTAAAAAATTGGGTATCTAATTTGTATGTTATATTTAGGATATCATAATTTTAATTTTATCTTATTCTTTCACAAGATCATTGACCGGTATCTCCCATGTTTAAGTTTACTTTTCATTTATGCCCACCCTTTCCTTAGGTATCATTTCCTATGGTTATTAGTATTGTTTTTTGTATTTTATACCTATAAAGATATTGTGGGAGAAGATATTATTGCGATATTTATTAAATATTATTAAAAAAAGAATATTATATATCTAGTATCCATAAACTCTAAATATTAATGGTTTTGGTGTGGATGCAATTGTTATTTACATATTATTTCTTCTTAAAAGATGTAATATTTTTGAATGAAATGATCAGTAATTTAGACATCTGATATGAAAAATGATTCTCATTTTATTATCAAGTTCAAACATCTAATGATTGAATTTGATGAAATTTAATACATAAAATATGAATTATTTAATAAAACAAAATATAAATATAAAACATAAAATAAATATGTAAATATTTTACATATTGACACTATTTTAATATTAATGTACCTTCTTTTTGAATACTCCATGTTGTTTCCTAGAATAATGTATTAAATGTATCTCCCACTATCAAAAATTTCTCATCCCAAGATCTTATGTGTGACTCCTACTCCAATAATTTTGTCTCTAATATTTTAAATTTCTATTTTTAATGAAGATCATGAAAAATACTTAAATCCCGAAAATATAAATCTTAGTCAATGAAGTTAATGAACAAACATTTATTCATTGAAATATATTCACTTGACTTGAATGCCTATTTCCCCAAAAATCAGCTAGTAGCTTATGATATTATGCCATATTTTTGTCTCATGCTTCATTAATTTTAACCTATACGTTAAGTAGCAAAAAATAATTAAGGAATCAAATAAAATTAAATACTAATTAAATAGATTCATACAACATATCTTTGATAATTTATTCATTTATTTTATGGCAGATTTACTATGGAAATAATACCATATATTGGATTTAGGAACCACAAGACCGACCTCATATTCCAATATCATTAATGTAGAAAATTAACAATTTCAAAATAAAAATAACAGAATATTATAAAAATATATATTTCATTATAAAAAATTGTTACATAATCTAATTTTTGTGATATTTTTAGGATGAGCAATGAGTTGGATTATCTACATTTCTCAAGATCTGTTTTTATTATAAATTTCATAAATATAAATGTATATTAAAATAAAATTTCTTATTTTTCAGATTTTTTATAAAGCTAATATCTGTCATAAAATACCTCTAATGGATTCATATGCAACCTATCCACAATGGACTCACAATTCTATCTAGATATCCCTCCTTATATCATATTATACATATGTTAAGGCCTTAATAATAAATAAATAAAATCACACCATGATATGTAATTGATATATTTTTGTTTCCCCAAATTGGATCAAAGTCTCGTGATAGAAAATAGTATCGTCCATATTAAAAGGGAAAAATAGCTTCAAATAAAGAACATATAAATTAATAAAACATTAATATAGAGGTAAAAATGAATAAATAATCAGTTAATCAATATATATTTCATTTTAACTTTATTTTAATTTCATTTATCTCATTCTTCTATTTGATGAAATACATATCCTATAATGATATTTTATGAATATGGTTATTGAATCAAATAAAAACATCTCCAGAAAATTCCCACACATTCCCTTGATCAACTAAAAATCTCTATATTCATATTCATAACATTCAAAAATTCATTTAAATTTCAATATTAAAAGTTACCATATAAGAGGTGCATGTAAAATTGAACATCCATTATCATCAATACCAATTCCACTTTTTATTGTTGATTCTAAAAATATTCAAAATTCCATTGGGGACATGGTTGACTTCCAGTCAATATAGTTCACTGTCAAACATTATCATCATAGCATCTGATCAGAGATGGGTTCACCAAAAATTTATACGGCAATAAGACCAACAAAAGAAATTTATATTGGTCTATAACAGTAATGGATATAATATTTAAGGATGAAGAGACCACCACATGGGTGGGAATGATTCTGTCAACCATAAACTAGGAAGGAAAACTATGGGAGGGAGACTCTGCATGTCAGGTAAAGAAATGGAATGATGTGTCCAGAAAAGGGGAACCGAGAGGCCCAATGATTTGTTGGTGGATAAAAAGACACTGGTGGGAGAACCAGGAGAAATTGGATACAACTCTGTCTAATATTAATCTAATAAATAAAAAGTCTTTAGATCTCTCATAATCTCTTTTAATGTCATCCATAAGAATTATGAAAATTTTTAAAAACCTAAAAATATTAAATACATTAACCTAAAATCATAATATGTTTCCATTATTGTTTATCTTCTTTTATTAATAATATATATTAATGTAATATTTAATGAATACTCTGGGATTTTAATGAATAATTTTTTAATAAAATATATATAAAAAGGATGGACACTAGCCAATACACTAATAATTGTATGGGTAACACAATATATGAGGTAAAAACATATTTCTTAGTTGGAAAAATCTATTCCCCAAAACACCCACGCACTAGTAGCAATTAATTTGTAGGAAGTGTACATGTAGTTGACGGTAGCATACCTTATAATGTATAGATGATCATATACAGAGTCTGTGTGTCATCTACCTATATATCCTAACGATGATATTCAAACAATTTACTCTTCATCATTATTCAAAAAATATATACAATAATGTAATCATTTGGAATAAAAAAAATGATAAAATACACTAATATAAATTAAATTTACCATCACAAATATTTCCAATTAAATGTGACTATCTAAAAGGTAAATTAAATGTACAAATATTTTATTTTATTTGATCATTATATATATATATTCTTTAATAAATGGAATATTATTTTTCCCAATACTATTAATTTATACTCAATAATGGCTAAAGTATATTAATTACCCAATATTATTTACTATTAATGTTGGATATGCCATTTTTTCAGGACTATGAAATGGGATTTTATAATATTAATAAATTTTTTCTGAAATTAGACTGAAAAAATTAATTATTATATAAACACTATTTAATTATTAATAGCTCTTTTGTGATTATAAAAACTAAAGTACTTGTATTGTATGTTATAGGAGGATAAAATGTATAAGTGTTTCATTTATAATTGATTATTATAATCATTTATTAACATCATCACCTTATCATAAACCTCTCTTAGAAGACTAGATATTTCAATGTCATCATGGTCAAATTATTCAATCTATTTATCATTCCAATGTTCACTATTAGAAATAAATTATTTATTATCATCCCCAGCATCATAAAAGATTATCAGTTTCACATTGACTATGAAACTCTAATATTTGATGACTACATAATTAACATTATATACAATTTTATGTTGGGTTGAAAAAATATGGATAGAAATCTACATGTATGCCAATACCAATCAAATGATTTATTCAAACATAAGAAAACACTAATGATTAATTCATTATACATCTATGAATTTTTATCTAATTTCATTTGAAAAATATAAAAAAATTATCCATGATAGTTTATTTCAATGATTTTAATCCATATACTATAGTACCAAAATTTGTGAACTTTTGGAATATTCCACAATTTCTTTTAAAACCATATTCTAGATATGTTGTATAATACTTGATTCCATTAATATTGTGGGGATAAAATATATATAATTATTTCTGATGTCATTTTGTTAAATATTTTATTCCATCAAATAGTTTAGTTCAATTATCAACGTTCATGGTCTATACAAAAGGGAAAACATCTTATTATATATAGGATAAAATTATCAACATATTAAAAATATAAAACAAATTATTATCTTAAACATCAAGAAAACTTATCAATAATAAAATTATTATTTGATTTTATTATCTTTTTCCCATTTTATGTCTGACCCAAACATCGTCTATATGATTGTGTATTCAGTTCTTCATTTAATTGATCTTCAATATCACTATTTAATAGAACAATATTTGGGATTTAATAAACACTGTATAAGTTAATGAGAATGGGTAAAAAAATTTAATATAATGACTAGAAAATAAAATGATTATTTATCCCTTAAATTATGTCACTTGATTATATTTATCATAAACATGTCTATCTTAATTTAATTTTCTCTCAATCCCTTCCAAATGACATAAATAGAAGGTGAGATAGTATTTACCTAATGTAACCTTCTATAATAGAAAATTATAATATATTTTTTAATTGGCATAAGAAATAAAAAGGTATGGGTACCTAATGAATCATCACATAATAAACCTTATATGTTTTTTGTTGGAAAAAATTAATGAGTAATGATAAAATTTTATAATGATAATTACAATCTATAGAATACAACAATCTAAAGTGTACTAGATCATTAACATTACTTTCCATGACCAAGATAATTTACAAATGTATCCTAATAATGAATAAAACTAGAAAAATATCATATATATATGATATTTTTTATTTATAAAATTTATCCTATAATTTTCCATGATTGTATGGGTTTAAAACATTGTGAAATATATATTTAGAATATTGTTCTTGTTTTATTAGGTATCAAGTTGTGCAATTCCAATGTTAAAAATTTATCTACCAAGCTATATGACTCATTACTTTTAAATAAATGTAACATATGATTTTTTAGGTTAATACATCATGATATATAACATGAAAATTGATCAATTAATTTCAAATTATTATTTTGTTGAAAGGGTAATTCATTTTTTGGATTTTCAATGAAAATATTATTACAGTATACTTTCATTTCTCATTTTCTCTTAGATGAAAAATTATATTAATTTTTTAGATTTAAATATGAATATTTGGGTTATTCTTAAATTTCATAAAAGTGTTATGTATTTTTTGTTGAACATGACCATAAGCTGTCCTACAAATGTACATAACATCATTATTTTGAAAAAAGATATTCCTTACTAGTAAGGATTTTCGAAAAATATAATTTCATTCATACATTTATATATTAAAATTCATGTAGAGCGGGCGTATTTAATGTCATAAAAGAATCGTGACACTTTTTAAAATTTAGAATAATATTTTTAGTGTTAGGAAGATAGGTGGCATGAAGTTATGGGCTATTTGAAAGATAAATATTGATATATTGAAAATATTAAATATAATATATCATGAATACAAATTTTAGTGAAATTGATGGAATATATTTTATATTTCTTCTTTTATAAAAAATTGAGACCTCTATAAATTCTATAAATTGGGTTTTACCCAAGGGACACAATATTTTTTTCAGTGTTAGGTGATTCAGTTATGTAAAGACATGGGTGGATTTTAATAAAAAATAAATTGAATAAATAAATAACTAAATATTATTAAATAATCAATCCTATAAACATAGAACCAGACTATTTGTGCATTATTATATATCATCTCTACGGTTTAGTTACATAACCATTGATATTTGAGAGTAGGGTCTTGGAGGTGATTATTGGCGGAGGACAACGAGATTCTTGATCGATGAACGATGGACATATATAATGGAAAAGAAAATGAAGAATTTATAAAATCTCATAAACTAAATATAAAAACAGATACCATCATCAAAATGATAAATCCACACATGAGGTATGTCATCTGTTTTTGAATTTTTTAATTCCAGGTTCTTGATTATTTAGATGAAAAATAAATAATTAATTAAACATTAATTTGTTGAAAATTATTTGTTCATTAGCCAATCAATTATTTCATTTTGAAAATTTATGAACTTAAGATTTATTTTGAATTTTATGATTTTTTTTATACATCCCATTCTTTGTATATTAGTCAATGATATATAATGGAACCAATCATTTATTTGATCCTTGCATTGGTATTTTCTTCATTTTTCTCTCCATTCATCGATTTTTGTCATCATTATTATGTGTCATGAATGTCCAAAAGGCTTTAATATTATTTATATTACCCATTTTAAGGATTGATGGGGAACTCTAACAAGTCCCATAGGCTTATATGACACATTACATGACCTAGATGTCTTATAGGAATTCACCCCAAATAGACACTAGGAACTGCTCCTCCGCAAAAAATATCACGATGTCGACTCTCCAACATTACATGGAAAATTATATAGCTATCCTATAAGGAGATGCACATTCTTAGAACTGATGAAAATCCCATGCTCTCTCATTATTCCATGTCTGGTTAGCTCTTATATAATAAATGTCCCTACATTGAATCCTCATCTAGAGCCTTGTTCCTTGTATGTGTTTTGTTATATCTAAATATCACCTAATCTTGAAGATACTTGACTAATATATTGTAAAATAGTGTTTAATTATATATAAAATCATCCCTAACGTCATTATTAGATGATGATAGACCAGATGGTGTTTTTCGACTACATGGGGAATTCTTATTCATTTTCTATGGATTCCACCCCTTCTATGGAGTTCTAAACTCCCTCTAAACACCTAGGGAGGAACGTGATGTCAATCCTTTTCTTCATGTTTTTATTATTTGAATGATATTTCAAATTATATTTTTCTATGTTGTTTTTATTCATACTATCTTCGTATTTAATTGATTTATGTATTAATTATTCTTACCCAAGCTCATTTTTTATTATTTGATGGAACCAATTCATTTGATGTTTTATAAACCATTTAGCACATATTATTCCACCTTTATATTGTGGTGTTTATATAGTTTATATTGGTAGAATAAGTTTAAATGTACACATCAACAGATAGGTAAATTTATTTCATGGAATGTCACTCAAATTATCTAAAAATTAAACACTTCATCTTCATTTGTTGTTTCCCTAGTGAGTTTTAATTATGGATTTAGACCCAAATCACCCCTTCAATAGTGATATCCAGTTAATCAATTTTTAGATATATCCAAACCCTAGGAGGAATACTATAAAAAAATATAAATATATACTCATTGTTGTTAAAACCCATGGAATAAATTATCTAAACTATATATGTTAATGTTGTGAAGAATAACGATCATGATATTTCGCTGGGATGATCACACATAATCAAATTTGTTAATTTACGCATTATTTTATAACCTTGAAATAATTTTTTTTTATAATGAACCCAAAAACACTGATTTTCTAATATATCATTTCCATTATTCATAATAAAAATATTTATTTAAATATACTAATCTAAAGATCATTCAATAGTTAAATAAGGGTTCTTCATATTCATTAGAAATTATAATAAAAATATAAAAATATAATTTGAGGTATTTTTCGACACAATAAATTTGTTGCATTGTTATTGGGGTGTCAAAATAAATATTTTTTATTTGTTTTCTTTTCTTTAATTTTTTTAATAGTCCTTTCAATCTTTCCCATTCACCATTTTTTTGGTTTCTCTCTCTCCTCATTCAGCCTTATCTCATTTTTAGGAAAGTAGTTATTTTCTTTATTTGTTATTTTTGTAGGGTTTTCATCCTCATTATCAACAGTGTTTTATTTCTTCCTTTAATTCTTCTTAAATGAAAAATTAGTGAATAAATATTGATATCATTATTTCTTGAAAATATCATCAAAATAAAAATTACATGAAATGGAACTAGATGTTGAAAATAATATCTAATAATAATCTCTATCTTATAGAGTAGGGATATCCAATAACACTAAGGATAATATTTTGGATCTTAATTCGGTAAAAAATAAATCTATAAAAAAAACCCTATAAAGAATGGGTGAAAATAATCAAATCCTAATAGAAATGAAAACCCATTATGCGGAGTACTATCCTACATACATTCAATGCCCTGAGGAAGTATCCAAATTTGAGATGAAATCATTCGTCAACTACATCCATCCCAAATTCCATGGTATTAATGGATAAGGACCTTATAAACATCTCCTGTAGTTTCATATAGATTTTCCACCACAAAACCATAAAATGTGTCTAAGGAAATCATAACATTTGATTCCTTCCCATTCACCATTGTTGGTGTTTTTAATGAATGGATATAGAAATTTTTTTCCCATAATTTGGGGATTGAATGAACCAAAATGAACTTTCCAATAGAATTTACTCCATTCCACCTAAACTACATACATTAGAAAAGAAATTTGTTTAATTAGGAAATCACAAGTAAAAAACATTCATGGATATTAGGATATGGCCGTCATATTTTTTCCAATGATTGACACACCACCAAATTAGTGGAATATAAAAAAATAAATTCTTTTAAGAGGGACATATCCACATGAATCATGGAGTTATCTATGATGTATATGTTGGTTCCTAAGTTGAAAAAACCCTTAATATCATTCATGACCTAATATCTAACATTGGACAATATTTATAGCAGTGTTTTACATCATTAATGTATACCAGTCAATGTGTTCATGAGTTCAGAAATTAAAATATTGAAAAAATGTTGATAATAAAATTCATGAAATAAATTTCACTTGAAGAAAATTATTTTAAAACCAATGTAATTGACACTCTGGACCTATTTCATTTCATTTTTGTATTTATTCTACTGACAAAAATTTCTTTTATCAGTTCCCCAACTACTAGATTCATCCATGTCTTCTGATGTTGTATTTTTTTTGGTTTCCATTCCAACAAGAACCAATATATATTAAATAATCATTTAGGCCAAATCTAAACCTTTTTGGGAAGGCATAACCACAATACCATAAAATAGGAATCTCAAGCTACCAAAAACAGAATTCCTATCGAAATTGATATATTATGAAACCTTATTATCCTTAACCTTCCTAAAATAATCATTTTACTCCAAATTATGAACCAACGCAAATAGAAATGTTGAAGGAAATGGCATCTCAGAACCTCCATTTCCCATTGACCACACAATTGGTTATTTGAGACCTCTGAACTCGAGTGGGACAATAAGAAAAAACCATCATTGAGATAAAGATGTAGGGTTCTATAAAACTACCATCACAAACTATTGTAATCCCATGGAATGAGTTAATATATGTTCTATAACACTTATAAATGCTAAATAAAATTATTATTCAAATGATTATAAACAACATGTATATCCTCCAATTAGAAACTCTCTTTCTCAGTTCTAAAGTTTTAATGGATGAAAAATAATGAAAATTGGTATAGAAAGTTGTCATTGAGGATTCCACTAAAAATCCATTCCTCTTCTATGTTCCCAAAGTCTATCTCAATCCATGATATGTTTTTATAATGTTTTTGATAAAGAGATCAGGGGAATCATTAAAAAGTAACTTCATCACCCTCTTCTCTTGGTTTCATTTAAAAAAAATACTTCCCTATTCCAAAATCCATAAATAAGCTTTCACCCACAAATGTTGAATGATGGGAAATATTTTAGTCATCCTTGGAAGGACTATCTTAGTCATAATAAAACTAGAAATTCGCAACAAATTCAATGATTCTGAAACATTTATGATACCTCTCACCATAGTGGATACTTTTTTTTATATTGGAATGATTATTTAGTAGTTTCGGTAATGGATATGTGTCAATATATGTATACTTATCTACTCATGTTATATCTTAAATAAATGAGCATCATTATGAAATATTCTAATGATAGAACAACAAACCCAATATGAGTGATTTTTATGTCCGCGTGGAAGTAATGAATTTCATCTTCCTTGGGACTTATACACTATTGTGATATATGATACCCAGATTTAGCGAAATTATCATATCATAAATGGTATTATTTTCATTTAAATATAAAATAATCTCATCAATGTTCAAAATGGCATTATTTCCATGAAGTTTCGAGGATAAATATTTTTGTTTTAAAATACATAACCTAATGAAACATCATGTTGAAGAAAACTCCACTATTCTTGTATATATATTTTATGTTCTCTCCAATTACTCACACATCTAATTTTAACCATAACACATACACTAATTCATATTCTTATTATTTACTATTAGATAATTTGTTTGTAATTCAAGATTTCAGTGTTTTGTGGGTTTGAAAACTGTGATTTTCATGTTATAATTAATTACTGTGTTCATTCAAAAGATATCACGAGTGTTGATGATTTTGAAAATATCATTCTCGTTGATTATTTTCCATATAGAATAAAAATTATTAGTTATATGGGTTTATGGTCCTTACTCTCCCTAAATAACTTCCCCAAATCCAAAATTCTTCAATATTGTAAAAACCTATGTTTTTTCCATGGTAGAATTGTAAAGACACAGAAATTTCAAGGAATTTTATTTCTTAATTTCTTTGGAATTTTATAAGTACACGGTTTCCGATGAAACCTAATTCTGAGTCCCGGTGTGCCCAGAATAAATTTCTCAGGTTTAGCTAGGGAATGTTCACTGAACGAATGAGTGATTTTTTCTATCTTTTGAACCGGTGCTCAGAATTGAAATTGGAGGGCACCGATGAACTCGTAGCACATGTAATTGCTTACGGGGACATTTACCGAAGTTTTATTTTATGCGGGTTTGGAGTTATAAATTGTGGTTCATTTAAAAAAAGAAAGGTAAATAATATTGGTGGAAGAATTTTATTATGTATCTAAGGAGGTTAATTCCTCCCATGGGTAGTTTTGGGTGGGACCCACAACCACCTAACTACCCAGGTGTGGATGTTAGGGAGGTGGGGCACACACAAGCCCCGAGAATTTATTTTCTTCTAAACTCCTTAAACCCCCATCATTAAATTGGATTCCCCCACTTTTTTAAAGGTTGGGGTCGATGCCTCATTTTTATTATTAAATCAAAGAAAAGACCTCTTTTTAACTTGGTAGAGGGAAACCCATTACATAGCCCGAAGGCCCAGTGGGCTTATAGCCCATTACATAGCCCATAGGCCCAAATATATGGCCCAATTCACATTCAGTGATTAGTAACCCGCCTGCTACAGTACCCACAAAATACTGCCACCGCAACAGTGTCATGTCGCCGCTCCAGTACCCGCTGATGAACAGTGCCGCCACTACTACAGTACCACTACAATACCCTGCGTCTAATGGATTTTGAACCTCAATTTTTATGTAGGATTACAGGGTGTTTACCACTATGCCAAACCCCAACTACACCCCCCTTTAATTTCCAATCTCTCCACCTCACTCTCTCCATTAATCCATGACAACCCCTCAAATTAATTAGGATCTTTCCTCTCCCTCTCTTTATTTAAAAGCCAACACATTTAATTAATGAGGATCTTTCCTATCCCTCCCTTTAATTAATTTCCAACACATTTAATTAATGAAGTGATTTTAAATTTTGGAAGTTAAATTGCAAGTGTAAGAAAATAATAGGAGGAGCCTATTATTTTACCACATGAGGTATTTCATTGTGCTAAGGAAGATTGGGAGGGATATTGGGTTTTAATTGAAGAACACTGCCCTCTGAAGAAGAACAAAGATTTCTTCGACAAAGAATGTCGGTTCCATGAAAAATGACGAAGCACCACCCATTATATTCTCTGTGACAAGAGAGGAGACACCGCTTCCTCCTTGGGCGCACACCGACGACGTCTACGAAACCTCACCCGATGGCGTCGTCCTCCGCGACGCCCGATGTGGGACATCAATTATTCGAGGTAGGGGGTTGGATTAATTTATTTCAAAGAAATTACTCCCTCATTCTCATTGTATTTGGGTGAACATATTTTCAGATTGTTACCATCTTACGCAGAGGGCGCGGGCCGAACAAACAGGGCCCGATGACCCTCCGTCATTTCTTGTCTTGTTTGGAATCAGGAAGCGGTGACGAACTAAGGTGGAAACCGAGCACCGGACGCACATAGTGGAACCGCGGCGCCCCACAATTCCACGCTGCGGAAATCGCGTCCATCATAGGGTGGGCCGCTTCGGCGGAAGAACCGGCCAACCCATCGGCCAACCAGGTGAAGGGGAGTTGCGGCGCCCGGAGGGCGCCCCGCCAGAAGAGTCGCGAACCACTGTGCGGGCCGCTAGCACCAGAAGTGCGGCCAGCCAAGCCGGCCAGTTTGGGAAGTGTGGAACCTCTTGGAACCACTAGTTCAGACATCCAGGGGGCACCCCCCCCCCCTCAGAACCGCTTGGCCTTTAGGCCGAGCTGCTGTGCCAGCCGGGCCGCGCGCCCAGCCTCCCCGGGCCGCGCCGAGCCGCACCAGCCCACACAACACTCTCTTCGGGCCGGGCGATGTTCCTCAGGCAGGACCACACGAATCATCTAGCCGGTCTGACACCCCTATAGGGTCGGACCCGACAACTCTGGGTTGACCCATCTTTCCAGACCAACGGGCTTAACGGGACGAGCCCATTTTCACATAAACATGAATAACATGAATATAACACATATGATCGACGCGACGTCTACGGTACTGGGACCCTTGAAAAGATGAGGTCATTTTTCGATACTCTAAGTGAGTTTTGGATGACATTGGAAAATGTCCAGTTTTGGAACGAGTGTAATTCCAACCAGGCCCTTGGAGCGGAAACACTTATAACTTAAGGATCAGACATCTGATTGACATGACATCAACTATGTTGGATTCCTCATGATGAGATGGTTCTTTTGGTATACTCTACATGGGAGTCGGATGATTTTGGATTATGGTCAAGTTGGTTTTATCTTAAAAACCAACTGGGATCCTATAACGAAAAACCTAATAACTCACAGACCGAGTGTCTCATTGACGCGCTATCTATTTTGTTGAGACCCCTATGATGAGGCGGCCCTTTTTGTTACTTTAACATGAGACTTCGTGATAATTGGAAGTAAAGACTAGTAGCTCGTGGAGTGGACCCTCCCAGAGACGTGCATACAGAGTGCGGAGACCTAGTAGCTGTAGACCTGACGAATGCTTGACCGATTCGACTCAGAGTGATTCGATTACCCTAGTGGATAGTGCACCCAATATTTGGCGGCAGACCCATGGCGGACGGAGCACCTGGTAGTTGGCAGCAGACACATGGTACTTGATAGGAGGAGTATTTATGACGGCTATTAGGGGGAGCGCCCAGTATTTGGCAGCAGACCTACAGTGGACAGAGCGCCCAGTATTTGGCAGCAGACCCACAGTACTCGATAGGAGGAGTACCTCCACAGTCTAAGATTAGTGAGTAGCGCCTTAGATTCGTGACAGTGCCATTGTACACGAAAGAGGAGGAGTTATCCTACAGTTGTGGTTTCGATAATAAAAATCCTCATTTAAGCTGAGTCAATGACCTTTGTGTTTTCCTCATGATTGAGATGGGTTACTTGATAACTTAGGTATATGTATGGACATATACCTAAGTAATGGTTATCTGTTGAGATATATCTTTGTGGTTTATCCTTGTTGGATTTTGTGATACCTTGAGTGTCTCAGGGTCCCTACTGAGTATCGTTATACTCACCCCCGAACGGGCTATGCCCGCACCTCGTTGTGTTGGATGCAGACGAAGGAAAACGCTGATGGGGGCCCAGTATACGAGGACTGGACGGCACCTGGAGGTGTACCTCATGATGAGTCATTGCCTTGAGGTGGACCACATGATGATTCGGTACCCATAGGAGGTTGAAAGATGAGGGCGATGGGGAGGCTCTCTGTACCTACCCTTTAGGTAGGATTCGTGGTGGACGATCTAGGAGCTGCGCTATCTGTACCTACCCTTCAGGTAGGATCTGTGGTGGAAGATCTAGGAGATACTTGTCACCTTCCACCTGTTTTTTCTTTTACTTGTACTTTAAAGTTGGGTTTGTATTTCTGGCCCATTACTTTCATCACTACTTTTGTTTTCAGTTTTACTTAGTGTTTTCTTCCACTTGTACTCAGGGTGGGTGTGTGTTTTTACATTTCATAAAGGCAATAGCTTCCCTTTTTATCAGGATTTACGTCTTTGGTGCTAGTCACCATCCAATGGCCTATGGAAGGCGGGCTTGGGGTAGTCATGGCTCGGGCCCCGAGGATGGGTTGTGATAATAATTTCAGTGGAATTTGAAATTTGGGGTTTACTGGATGTGAATTTCAATGAACTGATGATCAAAATTTAAATATGATTGTTTTAAAACATCAATGTGCTTAATTTATAATTGGTTAAAGTATCAAGGGGTTCTTAGATTTCTTTGTCATGTTTTAGGATTGTCGAGCCCCAAAATAACATGTTTGGGAGGGAATATATGGCTCCCAGTTTTTCTAAAGCTTCATGGACCCTAGAAGTAAGATGTGAATCCTAAATCTATGGTACAATATGTGTTGCATAGTATTTGGGTGGTTTCCTAATATATGAACATATCCTACATAGTTAGTGACAAAGGGGAGGACCCTCACACTATTCATCACACAATTGATGTATGGATAGAGAAAAAAATGTGGGAAAAACATGTGCGGTGGGGTTCCAAGGTAGTGGGTGCCACATGGTTGGTCCACATTTGGGAAAACCTTGTGTCCAATACATGTACCCTATTTTGTGGTTTAAATTGCCCTTTCCCCCTTAATGAAATCATAAAACCAATATTCTTTCTTTCCTATTATTCATGTTCTCTAGCGTGTGTAACTCCCTCCCCTATGGGAAACTAATCCTCTCAATATAGGAATTGATATATCTCCTCTGCTCAAAGTTTTATTCAAATGATGTTTCCATATATGGATCCACATCGAGTAATATCTCTATTACTTTTGAATATTTCATATTTTATTCTTCTATTGACCATGATATCGTAATAGATGTTCATTTTCCATATTTTCATAACCAATATTCATTTCATCAATTTCTTCCATACTTGGCTGAATCTTATCTCTAGATTGTAAAATTAAAGCATCCTAAGTATGTTGTAGGAGGTCTACAGATTTTTCCCCAAATTTATGTTATTTTTAAAATAGATTCTACACATTTTACACTGTCATCTATCACAAGTTCTAATAAATGAATATTTTCTTCTATATAAATTGAATTACGCACCTTGGGTTACTATTATTAAACCTTATTTAGTATTTTGAGGTCCTAAAATATTACCAAATACACCCCCAGGGTTTAATAAGTATATATATTTCTCTAATAAATTAATTTGTCAAATTATCTAGTTTGTTTCTAATCACTCATCTTATATTTTAAATGGAATTTCCCTTAATATTACAAATCTGATTGATAAAATCCCCTTTTATGTTCCATGTAAAACCATGTATTTATTTTCTATGTCTAGATTCTCTTCAAAAATACTTATTTTAGTTTAATATTATATGATTATTATGTATGTCTCTTAATTAATCTGAGTTAATTCTTTGATAAAAAATGTGATGTTTTATAATTAAACCCCTTGGATGTGGAGTGCCGTCATTAGTATTAAAATGTTTTGTTAGCGAATTGCATCTTTCTTGGCCATATTGTACTGATGGTTCCTATTACATTTATTATATTTATTGATATGAAATTTTTAAATCATGAACTTTCTTATTTTCTTAAAATATAGTTACCCTCCATCTGTATAAATTTCTAATGAACCAAAGACCTTATAAGTTTCGATCACTTATTACTAATTGTATAAAATGAACACTATTATCTAAATGTCTATGGAACCAAGAACCTTCTATGTTCTTGTATTGTTTTTTAATAGGGTTCATCATGTTAGTAATTACCCATTTGACCATTGTACCTTTTATGATTTTATATACATGGGTAAAATGAATGGATTTACCATGTTTAATTACAGTTAACTTATTAAATAGAATAGATTGATCATGATATTTTGTATTATATTAATGAATTTAACGGATTCCTTGAAATGGAATTTAATTGGGTGGAATGACAGCAGAAATTGATAATTAAATATGAATGACATATGTGAAACACAATAATTGTGGATCCCTTAATTATTATTGGGATTAATAACTGTATATCATGATAGGTAATAGCTCAAGAATATTTTTATAAATATGATTATCCCTTGATATAGGTTTTGTAATAATGGTAACAGTTTTATTGAGAATGGAAGTATCATATTCCATAACATTAGGTGTTGATCATGACATCCCACCACCTTGATACTATGTAGATGGTTGGCATGGTGCACCACATACATTATTGTGTTTTGTCATGATGGCACACTCACAACTTTGAGTGTTTTCAAGACATCACACTCGTTATCTTATGTAAAAAACATAATTTATCCCACATATTATGAGATACATGGTATGTACAATTATATTGGAGCTGATAGGATTGTTTAGATTGGTTATGGATGAATGAGTTACAGCCTTCTCCAGCCAGCAACAAGTATTCCAGGTATATATCCATGTAGATCTATGTATACTTGGTTCATATATATGTATAAAATATATAACTATAACTATAACTATATATATATATATATTATATATGTATTTATAGTTCTTATATGTCTTTCCAGTCGTGATCCAATGATGGTAAAGCCGCCAGGTGTCCTTCAAGAACATGAGTGAGCTATTGAATATGTATTCAGTTCGATTATTATTCTTTCTACATACACACAGCTTTACATTATATTTATAGAGTAGGATGTATATAGAGACTATGGGTCATATCCTATTTAGATTTTATATCTCACACTGTACTCATGACACCATTTCTCTCGGGTCCTCAAGAAGATCTCATGTTTGTAGTTACATGGACTATTGCTTGTGATGAATTCCAGGTTAGATGGAGTTAGGAGAACATGAATGAGATGAAGCTCAGGATGCTCGCGGAGATCCCCTTTGGGGATTTTGTTCCATTATTTATTCATGTAATTCACTATATACTATTTCATGGAGTATGTATACTGATATTATTTTTGAATAATTATCTAGACATGCACACATTGTTTTATATTGTTATTAACCATATTTTGATCCATTTGTTATTGTTATTCTCTTGACTATCAATATTTCATTTATTAATTCGTCATATACTTTTTATTTCTATTATACCAATGTGATACTCTAATAATGATGGTATTGTATGCTTACAATCATCTCCGTAGACCCTAGTTATTATTTGGTAGCCTTTGGAATACGGGGAGGCATGCTTGAGGATATTTGACCAACCTGTCTGGCTATTGGTTTAGATCTTAGATTGGTGGGGATATCACAAAGTTATATCAGAGCCTTATTTTCCATATTTCATACTATTTTGAGATGGAATATAGGAGACTAGGAATGTATCATCACATGGTAAATAGTCATTCCTTAAGGTGATCAACCCATGTATGGGGAAAACTCATAGTTCCCAATGCTGGTTTTGATATTCATTTTGGTTGTTTTCCCAGTTGATTATTATTTTACATTCATTGAGTGGTTTGCTTTCCGATTCATATTTATTTTTGAAACCATGGAATTTTCCCATGGCCAATTATGGCTTGGTAGTTTAGTTACATAAATCATTATAGGCACAAAAATATTCAAATGTCATATATAGTCAATTAAAAATACTTCTATTTGTAGGATTCATGATGATTTGGATTGTCTACCTTCAGTGTTATGACATTCTTTTTATTTTCTTAGCATTCCCATTTTAATAATATTTTTATTTGATTTAGTTATAAATTTTTACTCTATATAATGAATCTTTGATTACAATATTATTCCTCTGTGTTTACTTCTTGTTATAACATTATATGTTTAAACATTGATATTTATGATTACTTTCATGGGTTAAACACATGGGTTGTGATTAAATGGGATCCAGTTATTAGATAAAATGTGTACGGGTTTCTTATAATTAGGAATAGGTAACCCATGTACTCCAACCATCTAAATACTCTTATGTATTACTAGAGACCATTTTTAAAATTTAAATTCTCTTAATTTTTAAATTTTTAAAGAGAATATGTTTCAATTAAATGAGAGCCAAATTATAATATGTTACGTGTATGGGATCTCTATAAACAAGGATATGGAAGCCCATATAACAAAACAATTATTTATATGTCCATGATATAATTTGAAATATCTTTAATTGGAAAATATGTTTAATATTGATCATAAATGAAATAGTTTCCTCTATAGGTCCTTTAACTCAATGGAATGAGCATGAAAATCCATATAAATTAATTCTTAAATGCACAACTAGACCCAAGTAGGTTTTTTGGGGAATTGTTTTAATAGATAACCGTGTACATGTGTTTGAAAAATAATAACTAAGGAACATATACAATGTTTCCTTATGATGAACCCAGATTGTCTTAGTTGTACCCATGTAAGTATTCTTATTTTTTACAAAGTTCTTTTATTTTTTAATTGGTACTTGATGTTCTGATTTATTTATTTTAAATTTTTAATGGTTTATGTTAAAAAAAATTAGTGACATAAAATGAAACAAGATGTTTTTTCCATATATTTAATCCCTCGTATAATGGTCGTTTAAAAATCTATTTATGTTTCCTTCGAATAGAACCACTATAATTTATCTATATGAATCATATACTTTTAGAAAGTGTATACATTAGAGGAGTATGGCCTAATGATATTTTTTTTTCTGGTGATAGGGTTTGTGCATATTATTTTATAAGGGGCTACCTTTTGGTATTTATCACCCTTATAACTTTACTTTCATTTGAAATACATTATCTTTTCAAAAAAACTGTAATGTTTAAATGACACTGTACCTAGAATGACTCTTAGCTAATAAGATAAACCCTTTTTTAAATAGGTGTTCGTAATATCATCAACTCTTTTTACCATCAAAATCATCAATTAATACTCTTTTTCAATAGGTTATAAATTCCTAGAGAATGGACCTTCACATAGTAGTTCTCGTGAACCTCTCTTATTTATTTAGTGATGGATGACTTGGTATGTTTACATCCACGTTAATGGTTTTATGGAGAAATATAACTTTAGGATAAACATCCAATTCAATCCACCTCATAATTGGAGTCATAGGAATGATTGTATATGGATAATACAAAGGATTATTTTCGTGATTTTGATACCTCATAAGTAGTGTGAATTCATCTACATGGAACCTATTGTTTGGTGATAGATTTAATGAAATGGTTGAGTTTTGTGAAATCATTGATCCTTTTTCTAATGTGTATGTTCTCAATTCACCTTTATAGTAGTGTGATCCGGGTAGGTTAAGAATCAATTTCTTCCAAATTCACAAGATTAATTCTGGATAATTATTTATTTTGTCATGGGGGTTAGTCTAGTAATTTTTTTCATTAAAAATCATAAAACATTTGTGTTTAATGTGAATTTGTCCTAGGGATCATATGAGCATCTAGCCTGCCTCATTCCATTTGATGACTAAGAAATTCATAAGTTGGGGAGTTTCAGATCCATTATACTATATGTTCCTTCAATGTATATGGATCACAACATAAGAGGATCAATGTAAGCGATGAGTTCATGTTTTAATTCCATCAAGTCCAGCAAGTATTAAATAATGTCATTTTCCTCTCTGAATCACAACATTGATTTTTTGGGATGTGTATGCAGCCATATTGGATCATTTTTGGTCATGGATAAACATTGGTATTTGATTTTTAGATATCATGGGATGCATCAGGTGGTAAAATCTAATGATCGGTTCACAAGGATGAATTGGTAGTTGATGTCCGACTTTATCAAAAAAGAAAACTAGTAATTGTCATGACATTAATTATTTCTAGTAGTTTTTTTAGGTTGGTTTGAAACCATCCAAGCACTTAATATTTTATTTTATGAATATGAATTTATTATTTTAGTATGTCTTGATATCATCTTAGTGTACTCATTCATAAGAGAAGATCAATTTCCCTATCATGATGGAATCTTTCATACACTAAGAGATCATTTGTTTTATGTTAATATAATGGTTTTAAATTCACTTTATTCCAATTAATAGTCCTTGTATTGACTTTATTATTGAAGGGTGATTTATATCGATTCAAGGTTAGTAAATCGTGATACAATGGTTTTTTTATAGGAATGCCTTGGATAAACTCTGGGAAAGCATTCATTTCCATTCAATTGAAATCTGGGAAGATGCCCCTATGGGATTAGTCAATGGCCTGATGTGGACGGTTTGTACTTCCACCAACATCTCTCTTGTAAAAATGGGGTATATACTAACATGGGATAGTTACTTTTACAATAGTTTAACGAATATGAGGTTATCCTGGTCTTATCATTGGCCTTAGAGGTGGTGTTTAATAGGATTTAATTTTTTATGGGATGGATCTATATGAAACCTTTTTTAATAATGTGGCATGATGACCTAAATGATTATAGGATATATTGATTATGGTACATCCCCAAATATTATGTGTGGGATTTACTGAACATTCGCGTGGTAAATGTGATATGTCTTTGATGGAGACGTTGTAGTTTAGAATGATATACATCATTACTATAAGCTCATTGTGTTGAGAATGGTCAGTTAAATGTGGATGGATGTGTTATCCTTATTTATTGATGTATACACTCTAAATTAATGATTTTAGAGAATTTTTTCGGGTTAAGGATGGTGTGGTGTAAATGTAAAATATGTCTTTCAAGGAAATCTAAGGTTCCATTTCATATTAAGTCTATCATATTTGAACATTTAATTATAATGAGTTCCATGATATTACCATCAATGTAATAAAGTTCTATTAGTTAATGAATTCATGCTTGGAGAATCACTAGAACAATTAATATGTGCATTGTAAATAAGTTACATTGGTGGAGGTACCGTGGATCGAAAATTTTCACTTATTAAGGATCACTAAAAAAGCCTAATTTTGGGAGTCAGATTTTCCCGATGTTTTGAGAGAATATGACATGATCACGCCTGTAGTTAAATGGGATCATGTATGAACTGTTTAGGTATTTCATTCGTAACTGAGTGTTGGCTTGGGTTTTGATGGCTTATGTTCTAGGTTCTTAAGAACTTCTTGGAGGTGCATTGGGGATTTTGAAATGAAACATGACCATTAGAACAATACTCTATACCCTGGTATGTTGGTTGATGTTTTTAATATTCCCCAAGGCTTGTCATGGTTGATATGTTCTATGGTGGGGAGGATGTAATAAACCTTGTTTTTGAGCCAACGTATTCATCCAAGGGAATATGATCTTTGGTTTTTAGTGGACTGAACATTATTTGAATGAATATTAGGAATGTATACCCCATAGTTGAAACACTAAATTGTATTGTGTTTAGGCTTGGTTTAAGGATATAGGGGTTTCTTAGGATCTAAGTAATGTTTTGGGAGCATTGATCATTGGAAATGACTTGTTCGTATGGATTGAATTTGGCATATGTTTTATACAAAACCATGCGACCCCCATTATGAAATTTTGTGGCCTGAATAAGAGGTATAACAGTTGTCTCAAAGTCTATGAATGTTTTAAACTAATTATGAAATAATCCCACATAGTTATTAAAATATAAGTAGTAATCATGAACTATTAATTTCATAGTTAGCGGATGGTTAGGGCAAACCATGTGAGGTGGAAATCATAGTTAGTGGATGATGCACAGTTTATTCACAGTTTGGAAAATGGTACTTCCAAACCATGAAACCCAGTTATGAGGGTCACATTACCATTTCACCCTTAATAAAATCGTAAATCATTTTTTATTTTTTTTCACACATCCTAATTCTCTATAATTCATAACTCCCCACTAAGTAGGTTTCTCCTCCTCTGAATCTATTCATGGTAGGATCTCTTTTTTCTGAGGCGAGATTCGAACATCATCTGTCTCCATGGATCCACATCTGTAATCTCTCTATTACAGTTGAATATCTATTGGTTTAATCTCCAATCATCCGTGTTATCATGGGGAAGTCCCATTTTCTTTTTTTGGAATAATGTATACTTCTTCATTTTCATTCAATCTAGACGACATCATACAATGAGATTGGATAAGTAGAGCATCCTATGTTTAAGGTATATAGTATATGGATTTTTCCTTATGTTCATATCATTTTTACATTAGATTCATTATGTCACATGAAAATATTTACTGTTAGTTTCTTAAAAAAGTGTATTCAATTTAAATTATTTACACACCTAATATTACTCCCAATGATCCTTTTTTAGTATTTTAAGGTTTTGAACCTAGATCATAGACACCCTAGGGGTGTACCATAAATTTTTTCCTTCTTATTAATTAATTATTTTAATTTTATACAATAATTCTATGTTTTTTTCAAATACATTATATGAAATTTAACATAGTAATCAAAATACATGTTGATAATGTCACCTCTAAAGTTCCATGTAAAATCTTATATTTCATTTCCATGTTTGGTTTCTATTAAAAAATGATAATTTTATTTTATTGTGATTTTATTATCAAGTGTGATGCATAATTATACTACATGAAATTTTTTGACGAACAATGTCATGGTTAATAATAAAACCCCATGTATGAGGTTTGTGGTCTTCAAAATTACATTGTGAGGTTACTGAGTTTCATTTTTCTAAATCTTATAGGATTGATGGTTGCTATGCCTTTTGTTGTTTTTATTGGAATTCCATGATTTATACATGGCCTCCCTTGTTGTTATAAAATTGAGAAATCCTCCATCTATTTAAATTTGAAATGATTAAAATAAAATTCAAAGTTTGAGTCCATTGTTATAAATTGTAGGACATTACAAATCATATCAAAATTATTAAGGAACAAAGCACCTTTTAACAACAAGGTTTATTTTATTTAAATGGTATTTTTCATGAAGGTATTTACCCACTTGACCATGGTACCATCAATGTTTACTTTAGGTTGAGTAAAATGAATTTCCATGTTTCGTTTTATTAAATGGAATGTGTTAAATTGAATATATTTTTCATTATTTATTTTACTACATGAATGAATTAAATTTTTTATTAAAATTGAATTTAATTTTTTGGTATGAACTCACCATTCTGAAATTAAAATAGAATGAAATATATGAATCATAAAACGTTTCATTCATTATTTTTGGTTGGTCTTAAAAAATGTAAACCATTATAGGTATTGACTCATGGATAGTATTAATTATATGGTTACTCCTTGATATAGGATGTTGAATTGTGATAAGCGTTCTGTTGAGAAAGGAGTTATGATGCTCTCTTACATAGGTTGTTGAGAATAACATCTCACAACATTTATACCATCTGGACAGTTGGTGTGGTGCCCTATATCCCTTGTTGTGTGTTGACATGACGGCTCACTCACAACTTTGTGTATGGATAAGACAGAACACTGACCATATAGAGTCATGGTAATTATGTCTCCCACTTATTATGAGATGTAGTTAATTTACCCTTCTATTTCCTATTGTATATTTATATTATAGAAATGTTTTTCTCTGACCATGAGGGTTATTTCTCCCAACTGTTATATCCTTAAACCCTTGCTTCTCATCGGAATCCTTCGGAATACGGGGAGGTGAGGTTCATGCCATGTGACCCACTAATCTGACTATTGATTTCGGGGGTTTTCATTCATAGACATCACAAGTAATGTAATTAAATCCTTTTTAATTTAATTGGAAATATATTTATTTTGAATATATTGTCAAATTACTCTTCATTAATTATAACTACCTCTATCAAGATAATGAATCAAAACCATTACTCTTTTCTATATTTATAAAACAAATATAATTTTATGGACATTGTTTAATATTCTAGGGACTAGAAAGTTTTTTTATCAGGCACCATATACTTTTAGATAATGGTTATAAACCAATATAGAGATCTCAGCTCTAGTTAAATCACAACTTCCTAAATATTTTAAAACTAGAATCTAGTAAATTAATAATCACTGAGATAATTTATGCCATATGAAATATTTTATGGTTGTTAACTATAAAAATTGTTCCTAAGAAAACTTGAATAGTGGTAATTAAAATCAAAGTAATGAATTGGATATAACACATGTTCTAAATAGTTGTTAAAACATTATTGGAAACCATCGACTAAATCGGGGCACACGAGAGGAAAAAATTCCCCTACCTTATATTAACCAAATTTTAGAATTATGGGCCTTTAATTTCCATTATTATTTCCTTTATGGATAATTTTGTTATTTTCATATCGTTATATCCCTTCAAGAGAAATAAAATACAGAATTCACATGTCCATTCAACACACTTGTATACTGGAGGATTCCATTTGGTCAATTTAATTATCCTATCACGTTTCATTACACTATATTGATTGTATTTTATGATAACATTGAAAATTGTATGGATATTTTCTTGGATTATTTCACAGTTTATATCTCATTATTTGTTGATTTTTTAACACACGTAGGATTCTTATTATTATGTTTCATGTAAAATGATCTCATTTTAAAATATTAGAAATTCCATTTCATTCTAGAGAGGGAGAGACTTCCTGAGAATGTTTTTTTGATTATGGTAAGTCACAATGATAAATTAGAAATTTAAATAATGTTCACCATTTCATTTGAAAAACATGTCAGTGAGGTGTGATCATTCTAGTGTTAAGGTAGTTTTGAATGCATTTTAATTGAAGAAATTATTTATATCACACATTCATTTTCCTGATTGTTAAAAATATATTCTATGCTTTTCTGATAAAATTTTGATGATTAATTTAATTATCTAAAAAAGAGTCTCACATCATCTCACATTATCCAAACCTCGTGGTGGGATCTTTCCTTGAAACTCATCTATAATTATGTTAACTCGGTATTTGGGAAAATTTTATAAAAAAAGGGTTGATATACTTCCACATATAATTGTGTAAGAACCACATACCCTTGAACATGCCCAGAAAAACTACCCCACCTCTAAAAAAGAATTACTTCTATTGTGTTATCCTGAAAAAAATTATATTCATATCTTCTTGGATCAAAAATGAATGTGTTTTCAAATCACACAACCCATTGGTTTCTCCTTATGAAACTCAATGTTAATCCTCTCATAATATGTTTGAGGGTCTTCCCCAAAGAGTTTAACCAATACATTAGACATATGAGAGGAGTGTAAAATGTGATAATTTACCACATTAAAAGGATTCCCCAACCATTGGAACACCATGTTGACTCATTCATTCCCATTTTATAACTCTACCATGGTGAGAACCTTTTTGATGTTGTGTACATTACAACATTGTATGCGAAAAATGAATGTTTTTTCATCATCTAGGGTCCCCATATATTTTAGAACATAATAATCTAAATTTTTTAAGAAATATTCATGTTTGTACTTTTTTTATGACCCATACTTGTAGAAAATTTTTAGTGACAAGGTTTTTCAGCAGTGTTTCCTTGACCATGACATCAACTCTGTTTTGAGATTCTAACAATCTTTGGGTTATAGAATCGATTTTGCCTCTCAACATTAAACAAAAATGGTCCATGGATATAGAATTTATATTGAAATATTATATAGAGAACCACAATTTTTTGTAACTCATTTACATGATACTAATTTATGGAGAATATCTTTTAGATAAATGAAATACCCCCACCAATCCATGATATTTTGAGAGATCATTGATGCATTGGGCCTTGAATTTGGTGTGCATTTTTAAAATTTATTTTGATTTTTAGACATATTATGGGATGTTGATTATATATCTATGCTGGTTGAATTAATGTTTTATAGGATTGGTGTCCCTTGATAGGTGGAGATTTTGTGAGATATCAATTTTTTATTTGGTTTAGATTTCCATGATTCACCTTTAGTGACAAGTGTTAAATTTATTATAATCATAACACCAAAAATATGCTCCATTCAGTGGAAATTTATCCTAATTTACACACTTTATTTTACCCATAAACTAAAAAAATTAAAATTTAATATTTTTTGGTTTACTGAATATAGGAAGAAATGGTATAACCCAATAGGAAAGATTGAATTTTATCATGGTTGACAAACATTAGACATACCATACAGCTTTTAAAACCCACAATTGGAATGTCACTATGTAGGAATGTGTTTGGAATGGTCTGAAAACACACTATATAGGTAGATAATAATGTTTATTTCGATATTAAACATTGTAACATGAATCTCTCATATGCAGATGAGCATAGAATATTTTATATTTCGTAGATAGTATATGTTCAATGTAAGGAATTTTATAACACTAGGATCTATAAATAAAAGAAACAATAAATACATGATTATATTATTCATTATAAAAAGATTCTTATTAATTAAAAGGCATTCCCATATAATTATAGGATTAAATTACACCCATGTATAATTCGTTCCTAATAGATCAGTCCTCATATTGTTACTAAATTTAACCATTTTGGTGAGAGACATTTTTTACATGATAAACATTGCTAAATATTTTCTTTCAATGGAAATATACTTAAACAATTCTATGAGGATTTATCATAACATCTGATGGATGAAATCTAGTTGATTGATGCCACATATAACAACACCTTGTTGGTTATCCATTCTCTATATTATTATATTCTTGTATATTTATATAAACTTTATTATGAATACATAATATTTGTATAACTTTATTCTCTCTATTGTTTTCTTTTATAATTTTTTTGGTTTGGACGAGGGTGAAATAAGACAATTAAAAATAAAATTAAATAAATAATAATTTTTCATTGATTCATTCTGTTTCTTTCTTTTCTGTTTTTAGATAAAAATTGATCTTTTTTAAAATATAAAAAATTATATTTTAATCTAGATTCAATTGAGTGGAAAATTAATTTTTTTGTAAAAATGACATCAAATTAATGTTGATATTAAATATTTCCCTAGAATATTATTTTTTAAATCTATCTTAGTAGTTTAATAGATTTTTCAAACCCGTGCATTATTTTAATAGGAAATTATTTTAAATCCATTAAATAAGATACGTTTTAATATTGTTATTGTATATTCTTTCATTCAATAACATTATTTGGAATCTCAATTCTATAGAGAAACAATAATTTTCCATGATTAAGTTACCAACCATGATATTCAAGTTTTTTACGGTAATGATAGAGGAGATCATTCATTAAAAACCCCTTTGTACAATTAACCACTATTTTGGGCCAAGTTAACATTTTACACTTCTTAAGCCTTTGATACACTAAAAATACAATTATTCATGAAATATTAAAATCCTATTTCTCCTTAAAAACTCATATCTTGTCTATATTCTTCATTAATTTTCAATATGTGTGGGATATAGGGAGTTTTAATGGGAATTAAATGGAATGAATCCTTATTTTTTGTTGAGTTAAAGGGTTCCTATATTAGTTTTGGGTAATCAGTTCAGAAGTCATATTATATCATTTTTTCACATTTTTCCTTATTTATATACAAATAAAATTATATATTAAAAATAAATGTTTTGTACATTGACAAAAAAAATACACTGAACAAAATGAAAAGAAAAGGAGAAAAGTAGATGTCTACAGAAAATTATTCACTTCCTGGGTGTCACATGTAATAGAAAATATTTTCAACTATATTATGTTTTATTTGAATATTTTTAAGCTACAAAAGTGTTATTCTGAGGTAAATTTTCAAATTTCAAGGATTTAATAGAATTTTATGAATATATTTTAAAATAGACAAGTTTTTTATTTGAACATTTTTTATTTATGTCAGAATATTGGCCATAAAATTTTCTTCACTAATCAAAATTAGGAAATTCATTTTCTCGAGGATTATTTTAATATTATAATTCAATTATTTTCTTAAGACCCAACTCTAAATCTTTCATTTTAATTCTCAAAACAAGATCAATATTTCAGCCTTGAAATGTATGGATATATCGAGAGACATTTAATGATGGGCTCGTATCTCATCAATGTACAATCAAAATGATCTTAAATTATACATTTTTCAATAGTTCATCCTTATTAAAATATTTATTACATTTAACGCACATTATTACATTGTTTTAATGGACATAGTGGCAGTTTATCTCAGTGTATTAGAACATGAAGAGTCTAATTGATTAGAGTAAATACTCAGATGAAAGCTTATATAAGTCCCCTAAAACGTTTTGAATGAAGCATAAATTTTTTGAGCCAACATAGATGATATAGGTGAACCTCATTGAATAATAAAAATTCCAAACTTTATATTTTTAATTATGGCTTCCACATGCATAATTTAAATTAATATATTTTGAGAGAATTTTTTCACTTCTTTTTCATATAATAATGTACCTCATATCCTTTTTCATTGGATTTGAATCTTTTGTTGGATTTTGTTTAGTATTTTTGTTTCGTTATAGTTCTAATAGTATTGTGAATTTGTAATATATTTTACACATTTCCTCTTCTCATTATCACGTTCTTATCTTTTCTATTTCAATATATTTCTCTTCTCACAGTGATATCTAATACTTATGTTTATGAGTAACTTAATTGAAGATGTTCCCAACAGTTCATTCTAGTGTTTAAACCATGTTTTTAATCCTTCATTGTAAATGTTTCTTATTTTCTAAGATTTGGGATGAGGGGGAACATAGAGGTTAAGGATCAATTGTGTCTCCACATTTCACCCAAATCTTATATTGATCTTCTTCAATACTCCCCCTAAATCATGGAGGTGGATGTGTAGTCTCTTAGTGATCATTGATCTCACCATATGTAAACAATGTTTTCATTATAGGATGTTCATGAATATAATTAAGGTTTACTATATGTAATATCATTGGAGGATATCATTTTGTCTAAAAATATTCTATATTCATTCAATATGTGTGTATTGTGTGTGTATATATATATATTTCAGGAATCGTTCAATATATTCCACTTTATATTATTTTGTTTTATGTGTGTTAGTATATAAATAGTCAAAATACAAATTCATTGTTGTTGGAACTTCTTCCATTAGACCGATATGGGGTTTTCTCTATATTTCATGATTAGGTAAATAATCTACTGACCAGAGATCCCTAAAAATCTTCATGAATCAATTTGGAACCATTCATGGGGAGGAAAACCAATTTAACACAATTAAATTCATAAAAAATAAAATAAAATTAAATATTACAAAAGCTAAATGAATTCTTTGTTCATCATTAATTTTAATTAAAACTATTATTAATGGACTAAGAAATATCATGTTTATTTATAAGTTCAAAAAAATTAATAATACAATATAGATGAACATATAGAAGACATAAAAAATATACGAGTAATATTAACGGGTAAAATTTTATAATACAACAGTAATGGAGAAACCCAAACCTGAACAAGTTCAAGAAAAAAGAGTGGTGGAAGATATTACGCCAAATAATTTTTATTTTATTGAAAATGAGTTAATTGAGAAGGATCTAGTAATGTAATTAAAAACATCATACTACACTAAACCACTTCTAAATGAGACCCTTAAAAAGTACATGCAATATGATGCACTTATGGGAGATAATCATTTATTGGAAGAATCCATGAATCACATAGTTTAATAAACCCCACAACATGATATTCCCATAATTGATAATCTAAAATCATCATCTCTCTACCTCTCTATTTTTTTGGAATAAAATGGGAAATATACTATTTTTGAGATTGGAATTCTCGTGGTCATGATAGAATAGAAACATTTACATGATATCTTAAATTAAAGGGAATATTTATTTATTGATTTGTCATTTTTAATCCTATTCAATATGAATAATTTTTTGACATCCCATTATATAAAATTTTTTATATATCACAAATGGATAAGGACATTTATTTAATGTATGATACCACCTAGATAGTGGTGATTGACAATGGTGATTTGAATGATCATATAGTCGGGATAATAAATCCTCTATATAAACATGTATACCATATGGGGGAGGACGACACAAAATTAAACAGGTAGTACCCCTCTCTTTTTTCCCTCCCACTATGGACCTCATATTTTTCCATTATTCTTTGATCTCTAATTGGAATTTTTGTATCTTATTTGGGGTTATTCATTCTAGTTACCTTCCCCTAGATATTGGTAAACTACACTTGTGTTGATTTATATAAATGAAACCACTTCCATATACTGATTGGGAATAAACCATTGCAGTTATCTAAAAAGGGGTAGTAAAAACCTAGCACCCACATTGGAGTCTAAAATATGAATTATCCCTTTTCTCTGACAAATAATTATATTTTCCTTTTCCATATTATGTTATTTCCATTATTTTTTTAGTTTTATATTTTAATTAGATAGTAGATTAACTCAAGGATACAAGTGAAAAATAAATCAGGTTGTGCCTTTCTTTTTCATTATTTTAGGTACTACCCATTTAAAATTATTTTTTAAAAAATTTATCATAATTTAAATAAAATGATGTTAGGAAATGAAATATATGTTGTGGAGGGATTTAAATAAGTGTTTTGAAATTATTTGTGATCTTCCATTTTATTTTTCTGTAATTTTCAAAAAATATCATGGTTTGATTTTTATTTTTGTTGGTTTTTTAAGATTCGTGACCCAAATCAGATACTTTGGAAATAATTCACACCATCATATTATTTTTTGACACATTTTTTAATTTTAATATTTTAGTATTTTAATTATGACTAAATGTAATTTTATTTATTAATTAAGATATTTTCATTTTTTGGTGTTTGATTTATTGTTAATGTCATGTGTACTAGGGTAGTAAAAATTGAAAACCATGTCATTCCAAAAAATTTTCAAAAACTTTTAGAGATATTAATTATATTTAACTTTTTTATGAGAGTCTTGATACATGTTTTTTGATCCATAACATTATGTTTTATATTTTCTTAATGGTATTAGAGTTCTTTGGATGTGTAAACTATTATTGTGGCACCACATTGACATCCTTTTTGGCATTAAACTTTTGTTTTGGCCTTCCATTTCATCTAATCATTATTAAGGCCCCAGTAGCCATGGAATAGTTTTTTAGGTTTCCAAATTACAAAAATTTACCCCCTTATTACCAGATATAGAAGTAAAATTCATGATTATTTTTAACATAAGTTTGTTTGAGGGAGAAGATATGCTTTATATTTCTTTCCTGAGTAATATGATTGAGTTGAATTGGATGTCTTTTTATACTAATTTATACATTGGTTGAAGATATATTCATGATTTAAAAAGGGACTTTTGGACCAAATATCATTAAAAATATTGTTAGAGTTTTTATAAATATTTTTAGATCCAAATATATGACTATGTTTCCAAAACATATTATTTTGATGAAAAATCTAGATCTGAATTCCAGTTAAAAAAAAGCTACAAATTGAGGAACTGTGGGAGTAAATTTATCATTGATTATGAATTTACAAGTGTCATTAACCGATATATTTGATGTATTTTTCATAGATGATTCATTTTTGAGCTGATTGAGGAGAACACCATTCCTGATATAAAAATTTCCATGCATTTACATCACATTAGAGCCTAACCCTCTTCAATCCACCTCACATGTTTCTATATTAATACCAACAATCCTAACCATATAACAACCAAGGTAAGAGTCCACAATATTAACACATTTTTACACTATCAAGTGGATATACTATTAGGATATCATGCCTATTGATATCACACATGTTCTTGGGAATGAGAAAAGCTCCAGAACAATTCTCATGTAGTGAATGAAATGTTTTTCTAAGTACATAGTAATGAAATATATGCTCGGATTATCATTTGATTCAATGGAATGACTTATAATAAAAATAATTATGATCCATTTAGGATGAATGATATTTTCTATCATACCATAATTGAGTGGTGATTGTATTTATGCATTGGTAAGTTTGTTTTGAATATGGAATTGGAAGATTTTGAAGGATTTTAATTATGGTATACAGGGGAATTTACAATGAAATATTGTCACAAATATTCCATTTAATTTAAATATTTGTAATCCAACAATATTTAATTTAATGGGAAATTGTCACATTATTTGGTGTTAGTACTATTCTAGGAATAGTTTTTAAAATATACCAATTTTGGGTTTTATTAATTGTAATATATTTCTATATATCATCCATAACAATTGTATAATGAATAAAATTATTAAATTACACTTTGGGCTTCAAAACATATTTTTTAATATAATTGTTCCGGAACCAAATCTAAATACATCATTTGAAGTCCCAAAACCATCTAACAAGTCGGTCCTTGAAATTTGTGCACAGATATGGATACTTTTGAATATGGGCCCATATCTCATAAATGGCTGGTCTAAATGAGCTGAAAATATACATGATTAAATAAAAAATCTTGATTTAAAACATGTACTACTTTTTCCACATATAATCATTTTGCATTGAATGTCATAATTTCATTGGAACTCAATACGTTGAATTTGAATACTTTGACTAGGAAGATTCATATTTCAAGGTAAATTAGATATAAATATCTCCAAACATGGTTAATGAAGTTCAATGTTTGATAATTGATAGAGAAAATAAAAGTAAACACATTTTAAGAATAAAAATTCCTAAAATTATATCATTAAATTGGTATAATACATGCATAATTTTTGTTAATGAATTCATAGAGAAATTTCTTCCCTTTTTACCTATAAATGTATATCTCCTCTAATTTTGAAGGAGATTTATTATTTTATATAGCCATTTTTATATTTGTAATTTTATATTATTTCATAATAGTATTATGATTTCTTAATATATTTTTTGTTTTTCTTACACTCATTATCATATTTGTTTCTCTATTGTTACCACCTCAATGTAATCTCACAATGATCTCTGATTCTTCCAAAATTGAGTAAATAAACGAAAAATGTTCTTAGGGGATCAATCCAATAATAAACCAATTTTTTGGTTCATTCAGTCTTAATTTTTTATATTTCATTTTTTTTAGGGTGAGGGTGTCCATAGTGGGTAAATCACCCATGTGTCGCCACTTTCACATGATGCTTAGTTATCTCTTCGATAATATAATCTATTGATCAATAAGGTTTATGTGTATTCCCTCAGTGATCATTGAGTGCACTATATTTTCAAAACATGGTAAGTATATAATGTTTACTAATATAATATATCATGATGGTTATGTTGATTTGGATCCAATAAAGAGATAATGAATGGCCACTCTATGTTATTTCTAGGAAATATCTATGTTCTATCAAACATCTTTCTGTATACATTCATTCTATATTCATTACATATATATATATATATGTATTTACATATATACATATATGTATTTACATATATATATATATGTATTTACATATTTCAATATTTCATGAATCGTTCAACAACATTCATGTTATATTATTTGATTATATATTAGTTAGAATTTTATATTGTTACTATATAAATTTAGGGTTTTTTGAGCTGCCTCCTAGAGGATGACCCTCATTTTTTACAATATTTTATGTGTATGGATTTTTAAAATATCCCTAATCCATATTTTATTCATCTATTCATGAAATATATTGCACAGATAGGGTTGGATTTAACGAGGAAGCTCGTAGAAAAATAATGTTTTATTATCATCATTTATATTCTAACAAATATATGACTAAATAATATATAGAGGATGAAATTGAAAGATTTAATAAATATTGGTATATATATATATCTCCTTCTATTTATATTTATATAATCTATGAAAATTGATTGAATTTAGGTGGAATTATGTTAGACAAAAATTATATTCTCATTGGATATTACCGAGATTGAACCTTCGTCATCTCTTTATTAGTCCCAAATAGACTTAATTAATATGATCTATTATATTCATGAACATTATCTTCTAATCATGTGGAAAAAATACATTCCACTTAATGATCACTAAGGTACCACACATCCACCTCCTTGTCGTGGATGAATCCTGCAGAAGAGAAAACAAACACATAGGTGGAATGTGGAGACAAAAAGGATCCTTACCCCTTAATTTTCCCCTTTAGGATGAGTTCATGTGGGGCACTCTTCCTGAATGATTTTCCTCACTTTGTTTCCCCCGCCGTTAATGGTTGGAATGGAGCCTCCTCCCCCATTCACAGTGAGTTCTCTATGGTGGATTCTAGGTTATAGTGGCGTCAACAGATTCATGGACTCGACTATTGGCATTCTCATCGCGGTTGTCCTATTCTTTCTCTAATCCCCCTTCCCTTGATATGGTATGTCAATGATGCATGGTGTCAGGCGGTAGCCAAGATCTAGCATCAGCGGCCTGAGTGTACTGTCGTTTCTTCCATCTTTACCTCGGGTGGATCTTGGAGGCCATTGTGTGCATCTATGATGGTGGCGACGAGATCTGGTTTGCGGCGGGTCTTCCTTCTTGCGTTCTGTTGAGGTTTTTATAAATTATATTTTTCAATTCATTCTTGGATTGGATTTTGGCTTTTTCATAAGCTTAAATTGGTCTTAATTTTGATGATTTGTGATTTGGAAGAAGTTTTATGTTGTTTGGATGTCTGGTTCTTCAACTATTTGATTCAAATCCGTCTCTTAAATTTTTTTTTTCTTGTGGCTGAATGATGTTTGGAGTCAGATTTTGAGAAAGGTTGTGTCTAGTATTAGGTTTTTTTGTAGTGGTGCTAGAATTCTAGTCTTTCTGAATATCATGTACTGATCTCGTGATGATGGAGTAGTGGTGTTGATTTTATGATGCAGAAGGGTCTAAGGTTTTTTTCTGTTTTTTGTTTTGGATGGGCTATTTCAGTCTTTCCAAAAAGATTTTAACCATAATAGGATTAGAATATGCGATTTCAACATGCATGGATTTTCAGATTTGGATGTTTGGGGGGGTATGGATTTTCCATCTCTACCATGCCCGTGTATTTCTACATAGGACAACTTGCAGGATAGTCATCTAATGGTTGATGTCTTCCATGTTGTTGATGATGTTGGGGATGGGTATTTCATTATATAATTTTTTTGGATTTTGACATTTGATTGTATTGATGTTATATGTCCATGAAGATTTGTGAGGTTTCCCCCTTTCTCCATAAAATGGATTTTATTAAAAAAACAATAAAATTCTTTTTCAATACGGCCATTCAGTTAGTCAATTCAAAAAAAATAGTTCAACACTGGATTTATACACTTGGAAAATCCTTTGGTTCGTTATGCCTAATCATAGGTATTACATATTTTATAGAGTAGATAATGAAGTTGAAACAATATATATAAAACTATATACTAAGGGGAATATAAGAGTAAAATATATTAAAAATGAAAAAAATTATTAAAAAAAAAATAAACTACAAAACTACAAGAATGGTGAAAAAAACTTTTGAACCCTTTGAAAATTTTATAGGATACCCTTTTATATCCAAAAGGGGTGGAAACATTGTAACGACCCAAATTTTCATTAATGGAAATACCTCTTGATCTAATTAAATGTATCTTTATGTTTATATAAAATGGAAACTTATTTAGTTTTATGTTAAGAATATTGATCCTTGCTACTATAGTTTTTGAACAGTGATCACGTGATTAGTATACATATAGGGCTTTAACAAATCGAAATATACTCAGACAAAGAATTAGATGGCCTCATCTAGTAGAATTGCCTCATTCAAAGCCCAATTGTTCAAGCTCAGAAATGAGGTGGCATCCTTGGGCTTCGATCTTGACCAAGCCCCAGCTGAGCTTCATCATGTCAAGCTCGAATGGGACCGTCTACGGGAGAAGTGGAAGATGATAGAAATTACCACTCATGCGATGTTATCCGAGACACCCCAAGAGTCTGTCACTATCGCACACCATACCCTTAGGTATTATGCAGCTGCTTTAAGGGGTTATGTAACAAATCTATAGTACTATGTTCATGTATATTATTTTTGTATATAATAATTAATATACATCCTTGTCATTTTTGGTACATTGTAAATAGTTTTTAAAGTACAAATAGTGTTTTAGTTATTATTTAATTAAGAATTATATTTTAATAAATTAAGGGATTTTTGAATTACATAATATTTTAATAAAATAATATTATTATTATTATTAGATTAATTTTATTATATATAAATGATCATATAATTGTATGAATGCAATTATAATTTTTATTGAAAGCCATTTTTGTGAAAACCCGTGAATTTTTTATAAATGTCAGTTTTTATTTTAAAAGTGAAAATTAACATATTTACAAAATTATTTAGATAAAATAAATGTTATTTATGGAATCAGGACGTCAAAATTATCCAACGGTGAATTTTTCATAATTTTCTGAGACAGTCAAATTGTTGGGTAAAAATTAAATACCGTTTAAATATATAACATGTTTTATGACATAGTAATGATCCAATAATGATGTAATAAAATTCTATAATATTTTTTTTCGACCAATATTTGTTTTAACATTAAAATAATTTGATTTTGGGTTTGTTTGACTTACTTTTCAATGCATTAATGGACCGCTCAAGACTTATTAAACACCTTGTATTTTTAAATTAATTTCCATGGGAGTGTGACTCACCTCCTCATAATCAACCCTATTCTATTAAGATGCTAGAACTTTGGCCTTATAAAATATTTTTTTACTATTCCCTTTTCCAAAAACCATGGGCAAAAACCATGGGATGGTATGTGGTTTGGATTCATTTAATGTAAGGGGACCCAAACCTAAATAATAAAGAATTCCCTCACATTTCCTATATAAACCCACCCAATCTCCCACTTCCTCCTCACTCAAATCCTTTGTATTTCGTCCAACCTGTTCCTTAATCTCTCTATAATCCTCACATGATGCCCCAAGCTCCCAATAATCCTCTCACAAGACTCTCTATAGCCTTTGGAAGCACACTTCCATGTAAGGTTTTTTTCTTTCTTTCTCATTTTGTCCGATTATTATTAAGTTGTTTTTCCCTTTTTATTTCAATTATGAATGTTGGGGTATGGTTTCAAACCTCCCTCAAACTTCCCTCTTTATGTTTGAATGATGGGAGAACCTTTCTCTCTCATTAAATGCCTCCCATGTACACCCGTTACTATTCCGAAATTCCAAAAGCAACTTCTCTCTCCTCATTTACATTCAAGCAATACTTTTTTATCATGAATCTAAATGCCATTAAAATTGTTGGGACATGTATATATATGACCTCCTTAATTTACATTACATGTAAATATTATGAGGAACCCTTTTCTCTCTCATCAACCATTTTTATGAATTCTTATGTCATGCTGTTACACTGTCGAAATCGCACAGATTTTCTAAGCCAATGCCATTGTGTAGTGAATACAATTCCCATTTCTCCATCAAGGGTATTCACATTTATGCACATTTACTTATGGATTATAATGTTTCATGTATTAATTCCACATTATTTTATCGTGGAATAAATGATTATGTTTTATGAATCTATGTTTTATGATCCATGTGGCACACTTATGCATGAAATGAAATGTTTAAGAAGGGTGCGCCCTTATAGCCCTCCAATTAATTGGGTAAAGTATAGTATCACGATACATCATGTGCAATGAGTTTTTACTCATTATAATTCAAGTTCAACAAGGTTTTACTCATGCTATTGAGAAATTAGGATTTACTAATGCTCCATGTGTAATGAGTCTTGTCTCATGATAATTCCATGTTAAGTGTTGTTACCACATTTCCATGATATGATTATCATACATTATCATTCATTTATGTCCATGTTTCTCTTATAATCTATTTATATTCCTATTTTCTAACATGTATTGCAGTATTCATGTTATTCCATGTATACTCCCTTACTGGGCTTTATAGCTCACCCTTTTCTTATGCTTGTCCTCAGGTTATCCCAAGCTATGCAATGTACAAGGGAATGTAGTCTTCATGTAAATGTTGTATTAAATAAAGATATTTTATTTCATGTTTTATGTTTTTATGTAATGATCCTATGCCCCAAAGACACTAAACCTCTCACTCTTCATTGTTGTATCAAGTGAAGTTTTATGTAATAAATCATGTTTAAGGTTGTAATAAAAGTAGGGTTGTCATAGTTGGTATCAAAGGATAGGTTTAGTTATTTTTGGGATTAGGATTAGAAAACCCTATTAAATATTTAGAGACATTAATAAGCATAATAAAATAATCCCTATGTTTTGGTGAGTATTGAGTAAGTGGGTTATCAAGAAAATATATCCCTGTCCGGATACGAGCAGGTAGAGGTAGCTCTGGCACAGATGTATCCTAGGGGTAAAACCCAAGAACACCGCTTTGAGCTAGACTTGATCGGGAACTAGAGCATGAAAACTGGCCATGCTGCACTCTTGGTTATGACACTCCCGGGGGATATGTTTTGATAAATTCACAATCTTATTATGAAACCTTATTAAGGGAATTAAAAAAAATTCCACTAAGAAAACATGTTAGAAAGTAGATCATGAAAAGCCTAGATTGAAGTCTATAGACTCATGAGTTAATGAAATAAAAGTTTATTTATAAGTCATCAAATTTTTTCTTTGGATTACCCTTTATGTATTACCCCTAGCATTCATTTTATTCTATCCAATGGCCGGTAATAGAAGGACTCCGGCTAACAACCATTGTGAAGATCAGTGTGATGACTGTACTAATGAGATGCCCAATCCAATAGGAGCGGGAATCACATACGTTTTCAAGATTATCACTCAACTAACTCAATTTTTGAATAGAAACACTGGTCAAGAGGAATGTTTAACCTCCCTAAGAAATAACAAGTCGCTATCGAGAGATTCATGAGACAAAGGACTCCTACTTTTAGTTGATCATCTGATCCCACGATCGCTGAATAATGGATCAACTCAATTGAAAAGATCTTCTCCATCCTTCAATGTTCTGAACAAGAGAAGGTTCTACTGGAGGATTATCGTATGGAGGGTGAACCTGATCAATGATGGGCGTTGATCAAAAATATGTAGCCTGAGGAGGAGATCAAGGCGTTGGAATGGAAGGATTTTCGGAAGATGTTTTTCGATAAATATTTTCAGCACACCCTCCGACTTAAGATGGAAAGGGACTTCCTTTCCCTAAATAAAAAAGATGAATAATCTGTTGGAGTGTATGAGGCAAACTTCACAAGGCTTTCACGATACACTTTTGGCTTTGTCGTTACCCCCGAATGAAAAGTTGACCGCTTCTTTGGTGGGCTTAAGCCTAGCCTGCGGAAAGCATTAGCGATCCGTGACTTCGACAGCTATGAGGAAATTGTCTGTTGTGCCCTCAACGTCGAAATGGAGATCAGAGAATCACATTGGTATCATGGGGATAAGAAGCGTAATGTTGAATTCAATGTTGGTTGTTCGATGGATAAATCCAACGGTGTTAAGAAGATCCAGCACCCCACTTGCAAAAATTTAAAAAAGAAACACCTTGGAAATTGCCTTAAGGGGACGAGGAAATGCTTTAGGTGTGGAAGAGAAGGGAACCTAGCTGTTAACTATCATCAAGAATGACCCACGACCACAAAAAAGGAGAGGAACGATTCGTTCAAACCTCAAATCATTGTTCAATTCTACAAATGCAAAGAACTGAGGCATTTTGAAAATCAGTGCCCTAATCCACGGGTTTTCAGAGGCAACCAACAACCTCCAAGGTAGCAAGGAAGAGATTTTTCCATCACCTCTGCCGAAGTGAACACTGAAAACGAAGTGGTGAAAGGTACACTAGATATTCATTCAAGAATAGAGAATGTACTTTTTTGATTCAGGTTGTACACATTCTTTTATATCTTGAATCTTTAGTAGAACAATCCCAGCACCAAAACAAATCATGGAAGTGAAGATTTCGGTGAGTATGAAAAATGGGGCAATGATTTCATACCATGAATATAATTACTCCCATGTTATAATCTGTGGATTGAATTTCCCGACGAATCTCATCATACTCCCTCTTGTGGAATTTGATGCAATTATTGGCATGGATTGACTTTCCTTATATAGACCCAACATAAATTGTCATGATAGGGAAATCACACTCCATATGGAGAATCGACCCCCGATTCTTTACATGTTCAAGGAGGGAGATGACTCTAATTTAGATCCATCATCTCAATCATTGATATTACTACCCTATGAGCACGCTTATTTGGCTCAGATGATTGAGTCCAAATAATAAACCATCCTTTAAGAAATGCATATTGTGAGGGAATTCGATAAAGTGTTTCCCGGGGAACTACCTGGTCTTCCTCCTAGAAGAGATGTTGAATTATCAATTGAACTTATACTCAGGGCTTTACCAATATCCAATACTCTATATATAATGGTTGTTGTAGTACTTGAAGAACTGAAGAAACAACTATAGGAGAATCTGGATAAATGGTTTATGCACACAAGTGCTTCACCATGGGGTGCACCAGTCCTCTTCGTCAAGAAGAAGGATGGGTCAATGCGTCTTTTCATCGATTATCGTGAACATAAAAAATTCACGACAAAGAACAAGTGTCCTCTCCCAAGAATTGATGTATTTTTCGATCAGCTACGTGGAGCAGAATACTTCTCCAATGTGGACTTGTGGTCGGGATATTGTCATGTAAGGGTGAAGAAGAAAGATATCCCCAAGAATGCTTTTTTCACAAGATACAAGAACTATGAATTAATTGTAATGCCTTTCGGACTCACTAATGCTCCCTCAATATTCATGGACTTAATTAATAAATTTTTTAGAGATTACCTAGAAAAATTCTTGGTAGTATTTATAGATGATATTCTAATGTACTCTAAAACCAAGGAGGATCATGAGGAGAATTTAAGAAATGTACTGGAGATTTGTGCAAGGATAATCTCTTTGGAAATTATAGAAAGTGAGAGTCCTGGTTGAAGGAAGTATAATTCTTGGGACATATCATCACAAGAAATGGGATATCTGTGGATCCCTCCAAAATAGATGCAATTGAGGGATGGTAGAGGCCAACATTAGTAACAGATATCCATAGCTTCTTGGGGTTAGCTAGATATTATCGACGATTTGTGAGAAATTTATCACTATTGTCAAACCCTCTTACCAAGATAACGAGAAAGGGACTAAGGTTTTCTTGGAGTGAAGAATGTGAAGAATGCTTCAAGGAGTTGAAAAAAGGCTTATCACTGTGCACGTGATCACTTTACCCACAAGTGGGGAACTTTTTATTGTTTTCAATGATTATTCAAAGAAGGTCTTAGGCTATGTGCTGATGCAGAATGATAAATTTATATCCTATGGCTCAAGGCAGTTGAAAATCCAAGAGCAAAACTATCCAATGCATGATCTGGAGTTAGAAGTGGTGAACATTGCCTTTATAATCAGGCGACATTATCTCTATGGATAGAAATGTGAGATATATACTGACCACAAGAGTCTAAAATATATATTCACAAAGAAAGAGCTTTATATGCTCCAGAGAGGTTGGATAGAGCTCATCAAGGATTATGACTGTACAATAAATTATCACCCTATGAAGGCAAACTAGGTGGCAGATGCCCTAAGTAGAAAAGTTCCAGCAATTCCTTCAATGATGAGAATTGAGATAGATCCAATATTCTTAGACATGATGAAGATGGAAATGGGAATCATAGATAAGTGAACATCATAAATCCTTTCACAAATTATTGCTCAACTATCACTTTTAGAAAGGTTATAGGATGCTCAAAAGGATGATGTGGGAAATCAATAAAAAGTGGAAGCTACCGAAAAAGGGAAATCCTTGGAGTTTAATGTTAATGAAGAATGAATTGTTTGGTTTGGGAAAAGACTATGTGTTCCATCAAGTCCAGAGCTGATGAAGGAACTTTTGGATGATGCACATAGTTCAAATTTCTCTATTCAACCAAGGAGCACAAAGATGTATCGAGATCTCAGAGAAACCTTTTGGTGGGATAATATGAAGAAGGATATCGCTGACTATACATCAAAGTGCATGGTGTGCCAGCAAGTGAAGGTAGAGAGGAAGAAGTATAAGTGGTTGATCCAACTATTTCCCATACAAGAATTGAAATGGGAGAACATCACCATAGACTTTTTCACCGGACTTCTGAGGACATCCAAAAAAACAATGCAATATGGGTTTTTGTGGATCATTATACAGAGACTGCACACATCATTGCTATTTGGGAGGATTTCACATTTGATCATCAGGAACAGATATATATCAGGGAAGTGGTAAGGTTGCATGGAGTACCACTATCTATTGTGTCTGACTGAGATCCAAGATTCACCTCTATGCTTTGGAAGAGTATTCAACTTGCTCTGAATACTGAACTGCACTTTAGTATGGCCTATAATCCTCAAACTGATGTCCAATCCGAGAGGACTATCCAAACACTTGACGATATGTTGAGATCATGCTCAATGGACATTAAAGGAGGATGGGATCAACATCTTCCTCTGGTTGAGTTCTCTTATAAAAACAGTTTCCATCCGAGCATCCAAATGGCACCATATGAATACATGTATGTGAAAAGGTGCAGAACACCCAGAATGTTGGGATGAGGTCGGTGAACGTAAGCTGCATGGACCAGAAATGGTCCATGAAATGGTGGAGAAGGTGAAAACCATTTAGCAGCATATCAAGGCAGCCCAGAGTTGACAGAAGAGTTATGCAGATAATCATCGATGAGACCTTGAGTTTAATGATGGAGACATGGTTTTTCTATGCATATCTCCATGGAAGAAGTTCATTAGGTTTGGAAATAAATTGAAGTAAAGTCCAAGGTACATCGGCCCCTTGGAGATTCTTGATTGTGTCTGGGCTGTGGCCTCCCGACTAGCACTTCCACCTACTATGGCCATTGTACAAGATGTCTTTCATGTATCCCTCTTAAGGAAATACATACCGGACCCTTCACATGTAATCTGTTCTGAGGTGGTACAATTGGAAGATGATTTTTCTTATGAGGAGCAACCAGTGAAGATCTTAGATCAAAGAGAAATAGTTCTACGAAATAAGACAATGCCCTCGTCAAGGGGTTGTGGAGAAACAATAAGTTTGAAGAGGCAACATGGGAATCAGAGGAAATAATGAAGCTAAGTTACCCACATCTGTTTTAGTGTGGGAAAAGTAAAAATTTCAAAGGAAAAATTTCTAAAGGGGGAATATTGTAACAACACAATGGTTCATTAATGGAAATCCCTCTTGATCCAATTAAATGTCTCTTTATGTTTATATAAAATTTCAACTTATTTGGTTTTATGATAAGAATATTGACCATTGCTAATATAGTCGTTGAACAGTGACCCCATGATTAGTATAAATATAGGGCTTTAACAAATCCAAATTTACTCAGACAAAGGAAGTGATGACCTCATCCAGTAGAATTTCCCCATACGGAGCCCATTTGTTGGAGCTCGGAAAAGAGGTGGCATCCTTGGGCTTCACTCTTGACCAATCTCAAGTCGTGCTTCATCATGTCAAGCTTGAACGGGACCCTCTATGGGGGAAGTGGAAGTTGATAGAAATTACCACTCGAGCGATGTTATCGGAGCCACCCCAAGAGTCATTCACCATCGCACACCTTACCCTTTGGTCTTATGCGGCTGTTTTATGGGGTTATGTAAAAAATCGCTAGTACTATGTTCGTGTATATTATTTTTGTATATAATAATGAATATACATCCTTGTCATTTTTAATACATTGTAAATAGTTTTTAAAGTACAAATAGTGTTTTTAGTTTTTATTTAATTAAAGGATTTTTGAATTAAATATTATTTTAATAATATAATAATATTATTATTATATAAATTTTATTATATATAACTGATCATATAATTGTATTAATGCAATTATAATTTTAATTATGGTTTGAAATCCATTTCTGTCAAAACCCGTGAATTTTTTATAAATGTTGGTTTTTATTTTAAAAGTGAAAATTAACATATATAGAAAATTATTTAGATAAAATAAATGTTATTTCTAGAATTAGGACTTCAAAATTATCCAATGGTGAATTTTTTTTAATTTTCTGAGACAGTCAAATTTTTGGGTAAAAATTATATACCGTTTAAATATATAATGTGTTTTATGACATCATAATGACCCAATAGTGATGTAATAAAATACTATAATATTTATATTCGGACCGTATATAATTTTCCATTACAATAGTGTGATTTTGAGTGTGTTTGACTTACTTTTTAAAGCATTAATGGTCCCATCAAGACTTATTAAACACCTTGTCTTTTTAAATTAATTTCCAAGGGAGTATGAATCACCTCCACATAAGCAACCCTATTATTTTTAGAATTTAGGAATTTGGCCTTATAAATTTTTTTTTTACTCTTCCCTTTTCAAAAAACCATGGGAAAAATCCATGGGATAGTTTGTGGTTTGGATTAATTTAATGTAATGGGACCCAAACCTAAACAATAAAGAATTCCCTCACCTTTACTAGATAAACTCACCCAATCTCCCACTTTCTCCTCACTCAAAGCCTTTGAAGTTCATCCAACCTCTTCCCTACTCTTTCTAGAGTCCTCCCAAGGTTCCCAAAGATCCCAATAATCCTCTCAAAAGCCACTCTGTAGCCTTTGGAATCCCACTTCCAAGTAATTTTTTTTTCTTCCTTTCTCATTTTTTGTCCAATTTTTTGTAAGTTGTTTTTCCCTTTAAATTTCAATTATTAATGTTGGGGTATGGTTTAAAACCTCCCTCATACTGCCCTATTTAGGTTTGAATGATGGGAAACCCTTTATCTCTCATTAAATTCCTCCCATGTACACCTGTTACTATGCCAAAATTCCGAAAGGAACTTCTCTCTCCTCATTTACATTCCAGCAATACTTTTGTTTCATGAATCTAAATTACATTAAAATTGTTGAGAAATGTATCTATATGGCCTAATTACTGTCCATTACATGTAAATATGATTAGGAACCCCTTTTTCTCTCATCAACCATTTTTTTGAATTCTTATGTCACGCCGTTATGCTGCCGAAATCACACCGATTTTCTAAGCCAATGCCATTGTGTAGTGATTACAATGCCTATTTCTCCATCAAGGGTATTCACCTTTATGCAAATTTACTTATTGATTATAATGATTCATGTATGAATTCCACATTATATTATCTTGTAATAAATGCTTATGTTTTATGAGTCCATGTTTTTTGATCCATGTGGCCCACTTATGCATGAAATGAAATGTTTAAGAAGGGTGCGCCGTTATAGCCCTCCAATGCATTGGGTTAAGTATAGTATCATGATCCGTCATGTGCAATGAGTGTTGACTCATGATAATTCATGTGCAATGAGGTTTTACTCGTGCTTCATGTGCAATGAGGATTTACTTATGCTCCATGTGCAATGAGCCTTGGCTCATGCTAATTCCATGTAAAGTGTTGTTGCCACATTTCCATGTTATGATTATCATGCTTTATCATGCCTTTATGTTCATTTTTCTCTTATTCTATATTGATATGCCTATTTCCTAATATTTATTTTACTCCTCATGTTATTACATGTGTACTCCTTTATGGGGCTTTATAGCTTACCCTTTTCTTATGCATGTCCTCAGGTTATCCCATGCAATGATAAGTACGAGGGAATGTAGTGGTCATGTAAAGGATGTTTTCAATATAGATGTTGTATTTCATGTTTTAAGTTTTTTTAATTATCCTAAGCCTCAAAGACACTAAACCTATCGATATTATTTGTTGTATCAAGTCATTTGTTATGTAATAAATCATGTTTATGTTTCTAATAAAAGTAGGGTTGTCATATACAATAACTCCATATCGATCCCAAGAAATAATGAATGTGGAAAACCGAATTAGTTACTAAATTTGAGGGAATATTTCTTGGTTAATGTAGTTTCTATGTAAATCCTCTATCTAATAACAATATTTCATCTCCATTGGGCATGTCTGAAGTGGACTATATCAAATTTACTCAAAAATCTTATTTTTATCATGCATACTCTTCATATTTCAATGCACCATGATCCCATGCCATTATTACCTTGAAAAAAAAACATCAATGGAAAATGTATTATACTTTTTTCCCAACATTTACTAATGAATCATTTGGAATTTAAACTCATTAAGAACTCCCATTATTGAGATATGGGTCCATATTCAAAAAAAATCAGGAACTGTGCACAATTTTGGAGGATCGACATGGGAGATGGTTTGTGCCTTCAAATGATGGATTTAAATTAGTTTTCAAAAGAATTATTTGAATCCCCATTTTTATATAACCTAAAAATGTAATTTCATAATTTTTTTTAGTATAGGAAAGGTCATGAATGTAATAAAAAAACATTAAAATATTTAATATCCAAAATTAATCCATTTTAACAATTAATCTCATAATAGTACTAAAACCATAAATTGTCATAATTTCAATTAATATAAAACATTATTGTGATTAAAAACATTGAAATTAAATGTAAAATATTTGGGAATATTATCTATATCATCACAAACTAAAAAGTAACACGCTGATATGAGAGTTAAAATTGATAGACATTGTGAGGTGAAGAGAATGTACATTTACTGCGAACACATACTGAATTATTATGTTTTTATATAAAAAATTTAAAACATCCCTTCTGCAATATATTCTTAGGAACTAAAATATTACCAAGCCTAAAACCTCAAAAAAAAGCTATAGGTTTTCCCCATGAATAAAATTATAGTTTCTACTAATAAAGAAAATATGATTTATGAAATTATATATTAAGATAACATGAACATTGGGAAATGATCATTACATCAATTTTATATTTTATTAGAGTGAAGAGGGGAAATTTAAATATGATTTTGGTTATAACATAATTAATGGGTTAAAGAATTATGATGAACCAATTTAAATTCCAGAATAGAATAATGATAAGAAAAAATATTTCATAAAATAAACATGATATATTTCTTTTAAAAAGATTATTAGATGCATTCTCACCTTCAAATATTTAATTAAAGATGATTATGATTTAATAATTTTTATAGGAGCACAAAGGATTAAATTTTTGGATGACAACTCATAGTTATATATCATATATGAACAAATTTATTGTTTTTTATAAAAAAAAATTGTTAGTTTATTATAATATTATTAAATTATTTTTCACTCAATTTATATTTTGATTTTTTGTTTTTACAATATTCCTAAGAAGATATCATTTAAAAATGGAAAAATTCTATATCAACCCACTATTTATTATCATAACACTATATAAAATCATCCTTTTTTTGAAAATTTTACTTTTATTAGGTTTATTTTATCATGGGGCTCCAATTCATGCAACTACACCAAAGGCTTTATCTGAGTATAATATTCCCAAAAGAGGCACAAAGAGTGATGAATTTCATTGTAATACATATTTGACCTACCTAAAGTGATTTGGAAGTAAATCAATCATAGGGAAATTATTTAGTATTATTCTATATCCATTGTACATAAAACAATTATTTTAACTTGTACACCAAATTTAAACGTATTGATTAATGATTAAATCCATCAGTCATTTGAAAAAGTAAAAGGAAAAAATTATCCACGAACAATCTACAAACTATCATAAATACATGAATAATTTTATGGATAAATGGATTGTAAATATCTATAAAATAAAAAATAACCCTCATTATCCTAGGATTCAATAACTAAGGGATATTTTTATGTCCCTGGTATATGATTGTTTATAATATATGGATTCCTCAACATCCATGGAGTTTTATACTTCATGTGGTAACCTAGGGAGTAATGTGATGTAAATCACAAGATTTATGTTTTTATTATTTGTATTGTATTTAAAATTTCAGTTTTTTATGTTATTCATTTTCTTCCAATAAGCTTTTCTACATTATTAATATACATTTATTTCATAAACAAAATTATATGATTATGTTTTGGTGTACCCATTCATGTTATGTTTCAAAAAATATTCACATCTTCCACTTCTCCCTTTCAGGTGTGCTGTTTTTAAGGATTGTGTTGGAAGAATGAATTCGAAAATACACAATCATATCCATTTATATTACTTCCATTTTATCACACTAAAATGAAATAAAAAACTAGAAAACATTCCAATTTGGTGTGTGTGTTTCCTTGGTGAGTTTAAATCATGTATTTGGACACAATTCTCCCAATCATCAGTGGTAGATGGTGAATTATTTTTAATTTTCAACCAACCTATTAGAGGTATCCTTGTATAAAATAAGTAAAAAGTCTTTTTCTAGGTGGTAAATACTATTTATTAAATGATATATACCTTATCTATAGAAGTAATAAAGGGTGAGTGTCATAAAATTTCCTCAGTTTGATCATGCTTAATGAAAACTTTTATTTTTTTCTATATTTTAATACATTCATACATAAATTTTCCACTTATATAAAAAACCCAAATATACTATAATTCTAATAAAAATTATCATAGATTAAAACCATATTTTCTAGTTAATGATTTATGTACATATTAAGAGATGACATAGTATTCTTACTATTCTAAAATATTTCTATTAGAAATATACACCTCTACTTTTCTACACTAGAAAAAAATTACTGGAATCTATGATTTACGAGAATGTTAATTCCAAGTGTCATTTTGGGGCCCAAAAATAATGCTATCTTTTCCATTAACCACTATATGTTCAGGAATAACATGCCTAAGAAGAGATGGACCCAATATGATGTGTGTGTTGGGGAACAACCCATGTACTACCAATAGTAAATGGATAATGGTGTATGGAACATTCCTAAATACCGTGATAACCTCCAAACATCATTTTTCAATAATATATGTCATGTGTCTTTAAAAGAGAATACATGGGTTATTAAAGGACCCAAGTTGAGCTGGAAATTGTGAGACACAATTTGAACCCATTTGAGCATGTCATATACTCCTTACATGTTAGGTTAGAGCACGCGATCTCATCAATACGGGTTCTATTTTAGTGTGGGTGAGTTCTATTTTTTCTAGGGTAATATATCACAGTCATCCACCATGAGGGTTTAGTCTATCATTAAGACCTGAGAACAAATTGTAGGATCCCCTCAGTGGATTAGGGATGTTATTCCTCCACTAGGATCATTGTTGGATACTAATTCCCATCAATATATTGGTAGGGTTACATATCATATAACTTTATATGAGAGTTTAATCCCCTACTTAGCATGTTATTCTGGTTAGGGTTAAGTTTCATTCATTGGGCTTGGGTGTGATCTTCTATCTATATATCGACATCTAATATCTCTTAATGAGGTGTATATTTATTGAGTGATAATTGAAAACAATCCCAATCAATCCCTCTATAATTCAATATTGAGTTTCTAGATGATCATGAAATATCTAATGAGTACCGATTGTTTTATCATGACCCGATGAGTGATTTATCTTGGAAGAGTGATACTATAGAGCCCTATAAAAAATCCCTAAGATATTAGTTAGCATAGACCTCACCATGATACATGTATTATTACTTGGGAATATATATGTTCCCTTGTTTATCCAGTATTCATTTCAAATTTTGAGATGTCTCCCTCTTTGATGTCTTGTGTTTAGTTATTTCAGTGTGTCTTAATAGTTATATTTATACATACCATGCATGGGATCTTTACCCATGTATCAAGTATTATGAACACAATAAAAAATTTGACATAATCCAAGTTAGACAAGTATTATGTGAAGCATTGTATTACATGATGGACTTCTTATGAACTATATATTGGTATATATTTCCCATGGTTATCATATAACAATATTATAAAATTTTGGATGGATTATATTTGGAAAATTTTTATTTTCAGTTTTCATATATCATAACCTAGTGTGAAAATTGATTCGAAGGATGAAATTAAAATATCTATTTCATTTTACTGCATTATACGTGAATTTGGAGATGTGTGTTTCCATGTACAGTTAATTTATTTTGATGATTCTAATGATTGTGATATTCCTACTTGGTTCACGTTTCCAACCTCTGGACAATTAGTTATAGGCCAGTGGTGTTATAATTATCTTACTACCATCCAAGAGGGCCTCATCAGGTCAGGTTATTATATAGTGCTATTACAGCGGAGGTTTTCTGAAGACCGTTGTTTGGGGATATTCTAGTATTGAGGATTGATTTTTGGTCTAGGGTAAAAAATATAATGTGCCTTGAGTTTTTTCCCAAGACTAGGGAACCCATTGCTGTTGTGGTGGGTGATTTTTCAAATCACTAGGAATCTGATAAAATAATTTTTGTCTTGTTAGATATTGGATTTATTTTTAGAGAAAATAATGTAATATTAATAATATTGTAATTTTTGTGATTTTAATATCCTTCTCGAGTCATATCCCTATATATAATCTCTATTTATTGTATATATTGTAACTTGTTGGTATTTTCACAATAATATCTAATGTGGATTCCAATGTGGAGTGACGTTTTTCTATTTATGGGTGATGATTCTACTATGTAGAGACCAGATCATGAGGTTTCTTATATGGATGGATAGCGAGAAGTCTATTCACCTATTGAATACTATATTTACCCACCACATCTCATGTAAGACCGATCTATTGATTAAATAACACTGTCAAATAATGATTCATAATGTTTGAGCATACATTATGAGTTATAAACGTCGAGAAGATACAAGATCTATGGTTTAAAGGACCAGCTGATAGTGAGTAGGGGTTATAGGATTTCAACGTTATGAAGTTTGATATTCATGTATTCATGAATCTTTCAAGGAAGGTCTAGTTCCCAAGGGGAGAGGTTTTGGTATACCTATGATGGATGTGGTCACGTTAAGTAGGTATGTTTTTCCCTTCATGAAATAAAATTTTTAGAAGAGATAGTTGATCCACCGAGCATGTTGTATCACTATTTATAGTGAGGTCATTCGGGAGGTAGATATGGTAGAAGAGTAGATAAGGACTTCTGTTGTGGCCAACGATATGATATGTTACCACCACTACCACCTACACATGTTACCCACTACGGTATTGGTGTAAGAAGACCGAGGTATGAATATTTATAGGAAATTCAGGCTTATGAACCTAAGAGTGTAATCACGGTACATTGTATGATTCAAGTCCACTATACATTAGATGCATTTATTATAAATAAATAATTAGATTTCCTTTTGTGTTGAATCCATAGTGAGTGATCATGTGATTTTAGTTGAGTCCCTTGATCAAACCTTTTGAGTAGAGACTCTAACTGAGAATATTTTAGTGATAAAAATATTCTATAAGTAGAGTTTCTTGACTCTAGTAAGACATATATTTGTGAGGGATATCATCATATTCGTTAAGAGTACCTAAAATTTTCTTCCTTGTTTGTATGGGTTCAATATTTTATATTCCATATTTTATATTTATTGATGAGTTTTACTATGTTTTTTAGTCAACAAGATGATATTTTCAATCATTGGAGAGAATGAAACTCATGTAGAGTGGACTGGGGACATATATTAGAGGATATAACTGAATTATCATTAGTTAGATAGTATGAACAATGAAGTAAAAGACATCATCAGATTTAATTTTCTGTAGTATTTTATGTTTTTTTTCATCTATTAGTACATGTTGGGATTACGTCCCAAATGAGATATATATTGTCATAATAGTCATGAATGAAGGGAAAACATTTTTATCAATTCCAACATATAAGATGGCTCATGTAGAGATGTAGATAGTTGAATGTTTGTTAGGTAGACCTACAGATTAAGGGATTTTTCAGGCCAAGTTTCTTCATATGGGATGCCCTAATGTTTTTCTCTATAAGGTTTATGGGAACATATGGTTTTTCAATGATCATAATCACTAGAAATAGTTGACTCAAAATAATAATTGTCCACTTTTATGTACTCATAAACTCATGACTTTTTGAAAGAGATATGGAGGTTCTCAAGGATTGACCTCATGTTATGTTATCACTAGCACTACATTTGAGAAAATGATATACCAAATATGGTATTCCAATGTCTCTTTGGTCACTATATGTAATTAGTGATTCCCTTTATCATGAATAACACCCAAGCTATGTTAATTATATGCATGAACCATATTTTTCATCCATTCATATGTTTTTGTGTATTGGTCCTCATTGATGAAATACATGTGAATTTCACATCCGAGGAGGTGTATGTGTGGATGTTTTGGTTGGATCATGATTCAATTAAGTAGAAACACATTTATAAAAATATCTCAATGTGTAATCTCTTAATTATAGAGGTCCACTCAACATAATATACCATCTTAGAAGATAGAATTATAGTGGACTCATAAAATATTTATGTAATGATATCTTGGGAGCGACCCAAAACGATGAATGTGGTGAAAATAATCACTGTATTGGAAGGATACCTTCATAAATTCATACCAAACTTCATTTCTATGATCATAGTGCCATTTTCTTATTTTCTCTGAAGGGGTAAGCCTTTCATTTGAATTTAGTTGTCTTAATAGGATTATCTGGAGGTACAAAATATGTCGATGAGTACCCCAATTTCATATCTTCTATAGAAGATATATTGAGTGTATAGAGATTCTAAATTTTAATAGAGATATTCTAGGATGAGATCTAATATATATATAGGATGTAGTTCATTATGGGTCCCAGTATGTGACAAACCATGTATAGAAATATGTGACACATGATTTTGAAAAAGAACTAGTAACTTTCTTCCTAATGACATCAAGGAACTTTTTTATAGGAGAGAATTTTATTGTGACTTTGACCAAAATAGTCATGTTATAACTTCATGAAAAAATTTATTTAATTATATCATAGATGATGATGGGATTTCCTATCAGACTATGATTTTGTGATAGTTAATACTCCCATGAATAGAATCGTAGTGGAAATGGTCTCAGTATGAAATCATTTTCAGTGATTCTGACTGAGGAAATTGACTATTTGAAATATTTAAAATTGAGACTTGTGTATGATAGGGGTGTGTAATTTCTCTAGTATATTATTGTTACCATACCCCTTATCCAATGAATTAGGGATGTATAGTTTGATGATATTCATTCCGAGATCTTTTCTGACCAGATATCCATAAGACTTGTTTATGATATATTTTATAAAGGTGGGTATCATGCCATAACATTTTGAGGATGAATGATGGTTCCATTCGTGTTATGAGAGGTGGTTCTGGGGGTGTTTGACAAATCCCACATTGTAGTACAACTAGAAGTGGTAAATATGTACCAGTATATTAAGAAATAATTTTTTTCTGTTAGGGATGAAACATATAGTAACCATGTTTATCAATAAATGTCTCACCTTAAAATAGGTGAATGATGATAAATAGGTTCAAATGGGATTATCCAAACAGCTTGAGGTATCAAACATGAAATAGGGAGTTATATCTATGTATTTTTTTATTTAGAAAAAATGAATACTAAGGGGATATGACTCTATTTGGGTGATCTCAGACTAGTTATTCATGTTCTCCCACATACATTCCATTAGATAGTAAAGTTTAATGGATATTTCAGGATTACTATATGTATAATATATTATCAACCATCATGGAGTTCCCTTGATGATTTTTGTAGAATCTAAAATTTTATTCCAATTTTTCTTATTGGTAGGTCTATAAGAGTATTTTAGGAATCAATTTTAGATGAGTACGGTGTAACACCCCCTAGCAGATGGCCAGATATTGAAGACTGTAGAGGTCTTATAGATTATTTTAAAGGATTTCATGTAGGATTTTGGAAATATTTGTGAGTATCATTTTCCATTGTTGGAGCTTACATACAGAAACATTTATATTTAAACCATTGGAATATCATAATTTGATTTCTTTTATAGTAGACCTTGTGGATCACCACAGGTGCCGGTAAGATCTTGTATAGTTGGTGTTTTTAGGCTCAGTGTTGGTTTATGTGATGAAAAATAATGAAATGTCAATACAAGAGAAGATATGGACTTCTAAAAGTCATCATATGGAATATTTGGATTACAAATTCCATTAAATATTAATGAGGTGAGTCATATGTTCTTCATGTCCAGAACTTCATAATCATGGTGGAAATCTGTCATTTACATTCATCATCCATTTTCCGATACTTTTTATGGTAGGTAAGGTGGAATAGCCCTTGGCCTTATCCCCAAAATTAAACATGGTGCCTTGAATTATCCATGTGTTGTAGTTAAAGAGACATATAATTGAATATTAACACATTATTTGATGGGATGCGTTTGAAATTGGGGATAGGGAAACATTCACATAGTACCCAATATGAAACAAGGATCAGAATCATAATATCATTCATGGGTGACAGATTCCCTTTTTCACATTTAGTAATAGCTCAAGAACTTCTAGAAGATCTTGATGGTGTGGGAAAACAGGATTTGAGATTAGTTCCCTCACATGATTGAGAATGATTTTTATTTTCAAGAAAAATATCGTTGATGGTTTGGATAATATAACACCTATAAAATTTTTATTTGAATATTTGGAAAATAAAAATTAATATTTTAAAATTAAGGACTATAGTCATTTCAATGTTTTAGGCAGTGTGAAGGATCAACATTGATATATTAAAAATATTAAATATAATATATCAATTATGTTCATTTTAGTTAAATAAATAGAAATTCTCATGAATTATTCCTCTAATGAAAAAACCGTGTCCTCCAATAATTCTACAATGTGGATTACACACTAGGAACGACATTATTGTTTTCATCATTCAATTTTATAGTTAAATGATATTGGGGGTGCACATGAGATTAAATTAAATTGATTAAATTAATTAATTTTTTTAAAAAAATAATTACTCTCGTATACATTTAGATGTTCTATTTATTAAATGTTATAGCACATCAATAATGTCATCTGAATAATATTATATATTTGATAAGAGGGATGTTAGTGATATGGTGTGATATCAACTACAGGATTATTGATTGATAGTAGGGGAATGTATTGAATTGAGGCGCCAATGACAACTATAGTGGATCTCATAAATTACATCATCATAAATATATTATTCTTGAATGAATTATCCTAACTAACGAAAATGGATTTATTTATGGATTAATTGAACATTTTATATTTTTTAATTTAATGTGAATTAAATCATTTAAAACTAAATCATTGATCATTTTTTATAGATTGTACCATAAATTATTTCATTTAATAAAAAAATTATTTTAGATTTATTATGATATTTGTGATTTCATTATCCTTATTTTTATCCATATTATAGTAATTGATTTCAAATTAAAATGGCCCTTATTTGATTATTACTTTTGGTTTTTTTATATTCACCATCCTTTATTCAATTTTCATTGTTAATATTTCAATTGGTCAATTATTAGACTATACCATGGAAAAAAATCATTGTGAAATAACTCTTTATCAAAATATATCATTGATGTGGTCTTGGTAATGGGATTAGAGACATGATAGAGGCAATGCAGTGAAAAATAATAACCTCTGGTGGTGTCGGTGGTGGTGGTTACATGAGTTGAATCATGTAGGTACTTTGGAGGTGTGATGACAGGAAATTTCCAAGAAAACCTGTGGCCAAAATTCGACCACCAGTGCTGAAACAGGCTCAACTAATTTTTATTAGAGCATTATGACCATGATTCAACATGTAGTAATAGGTTCTTACATTGGGGGATAAAAAAACATAGACATTTGTAGAATTTAATGTATTTCCTGTAATGACCAAGACCCGGCCAGCCACCCAAACAGTGCCGAACGGGTCAGGTGTTACTACCTTAGGTGCACCTCCCCTGAATGACAAAGGATACCGACTAGAAGCGAGGGTCTTAATAGGGATAGTGGGGATGCTATACCCTCTCGGAGGAATAAAATGGTACTGGACTGAGTATAAAGCTAAAATATGTAGCGGAAATAAATGACTCAGCAGACCTAAAGCAGACCGGCATAGTGGAAACATAATAATATAAATAAACAAGTGGAAGCAGTATAGAAACGACAACAGCAGAACGTAAACAGAACAAGATGACACCAATCTACCGAAACTACTACTGTAAACAAACTAGGCATGCATTGAAAACAAGTCATACGACTCCATATATAATGGCGCTAATGGCTAACCAACAGTTGCTACATAACAAGGTAATCATGCAGATAGAAAGAAAGAAAAATAAACAATGTAACTCCAGCAAGGCACGACCTCAAAGTCCATACCAATCTCCATGCCAACTGCACTAATGTCTAGCTCCTGAGGCTGAACCTTTACCTTCACACAATTTCATAAAGTGTACAAATGTTTCGAAGGGCCCTTGTAGGGTGTCAGATATGTGTCAGTAGGATACCACCCAAGGGTGCATACCGAATATATGTGTTTAGGCGGACATGATTATATAAGTAATGTAGTAAACAGTATAATTCCCAAAGGTAATCACGAACTTCACTGGTACTCACCAGCCACCAGGAAGTGTCACCTGCTTTTCCCAACGCTGGAATATCTCATCTCTATCCCGGCACATCGTGCCACCTGACACAATGTGTCTCTAGTACCAACATCCCAATGGCACACCCAATGATCGTAACCCAGCTCGGAAGCTCAACCTGCCCATGGCATAACATCTGAAGAAACAGCGACACTTGTCCTCAAATAATAACTGGAGGGACATCGATGTCTACGCTTAAATCACGACGAGCCTTTTCCCCCAACCTAACCACCTCAAAGATGTCTCCTGAAAGCTCCTCACCATTGACGTGGCTTCCTATGGCAAGCACCCCCAAACCATAAATTCCTAACCGCATCTACCGGGGGCGTCTACCCAGTGAGTGGCCATACTAACTCATCTTGAAGTCTATCTATGTTCACACTACTCAAAAGTACCTGGAGAGCGGTAATCACGCCAGTATATACCCAATACACAAAAAATATAACACCTCGTGCCCCTGTGAACCAGTCACTCATGTCCGATGGCCTCGCCATCAATGTAACCCGGGCCAAGCCCAACCCGAAAGTCCAACTGCCTCAACTGACGTCCATGACGCCCAATCCCATGATAGAAACCACCCAATGTAACCCGAGCCAAAGCCCCAACATGTGATCCCCATCACTCAACAATATATCTGGGCCACACCCAACAGAATAAGTATTTCAACACAGGCAATATCACACATTTCATATTCATACATGGAAGCATCACTTTACTCAAGAAATTACTAAACAGACAAATTACACTAATTTGTGTTAATCCATACCAGCACCTAACATCTTAAATGCCTTAAACAGATTACTAAAATGATTTTAAAAATCAAACACCACAGTTTAATCCAATAGCATCAAAAGCAGTCTAAATTAAGAAATTTTAATACTTGTCCAAACCGACGCATTTTGGAACCCCCTTCCAAATTTCCCGAAATTAGATAAGACCTCTCACCCGACCTCGCTCAAGCACAAAAAGGGTCATGAAATACCCAGAGGCACCCCAAAATGTAGATAAACTATTAAAGATAAATAAACATGGGTTTCACTCAATACCCAATGTTGCGCCTGAAGGTTGAAACCCCCAAATGTCTATGAAAACACAAAAGAAGATATGGAACACAAAACTCATACTCGTACGATGACACTCCTTTCATACCAGCCTCTGATTTGGTCTGAATCGCGGTAGATTATCATTTCTGTCAAATCTCAGCATTTTCGTTCAGATAGAATCTGCAAAATAATAGTTGAGGGATAATGGATGAAGAAGGGTGCTTGGGGTTAGCCTTTCTGATGCGGTCCCACTGTCATCGATAGATCATCGAATAGAGGTCATACGGAAGATCTAGGAGGATTTATGTTTATCAAAGGTTTTCAGAAGAAGGGTTCATCCAATGGGGAAGAAGAAGAGTTTTCTGGAAATAAGACGTGATGACCTCTCAGACGATCAAATAAAAATAAAATTACATGACGTGTATTTTCCAAGTACACATTGTGTAGATGGGGTTCTTTAATCCGACATAAGCAGTGTCTTGCACACGGTTTGGACAAACCACCGAGTAAACACATGACCAGGGACTCAGCCACTACACGGAACATGGTCACATGGCGTGTCAAAGAAGACTACACGCCGTGTAAATGGAAATTTTCACCTAGGAACCACACGACTTGTAATTGGCCTCGAACGGGTAAGGGTACATGACGTGTCTATAAATACACTTCATATAGTAAGAATTCTCTACACATTCATCACACGGCATGTACTCAGTGAGCACAAGGACGGTCACTCGGTTAGAAAATACACGACGTGTACTTAATGTACATGGAATGTAGTATGTAATTTTCTATAAACTGCCAAGATTTTCTAGACATCCCAGAAACCATTCAAAATTTCAAACAGGGGCATGATTTGACCCGTTCTAAAAACTCGGGTTCTTAAAAACTACCCAACTTAACGTAGCTCGTCCCCGAGCTACCGAACGAAAAAAGAAGATGGCACCGAACACACCCATACTGGTTAAAAAAACTCGGACTACCATGGTATCAAGCTTCTGGATAAATTCCTAAAAGGGATCCCCGCTTTAGGAATTGCCTATGCAGTCTCAACCCCATCAAAGCGCAAATAAATTGAAATAAACAAGGAAGGCCCAACGACCTAATTCCCAGACCCATGGTCCTCCATTGATGTATCGTCACCCCTTCACCTCCTCGGCGCTCATGTGTCGCTTCCGACACCCAACATAACCCTCACCGCATCGGTGTCCGCCTCCCCGAGGACCTGCATCTAATAGTTGCTCAAATAAAATTTGGTTCCATGTACCTAAAGTAACCCGCATCTATGAAGAACCAATTCCTACGAAACCACATGTAACCTACATCCTTGATGCTCCTAATGCCACACATATCATATATATAAATAAAATATATATTGCATCTGATATGATGCCAATCCCACTAACTAGAATCTAGTCAGTCCACAAGTATCCTGTGAATCCCGCGCACTCAACCATACATGCCTCAATATTACATGCCAAAAAATATAAGGAAAGTCATGGCCACACCCATGGTGTACCTGCCACCATCGTTGGCTCACCAACCTGCTCAATCCCTGGCAGATCCAGAGCGTTCACCTATCCTGAAGCACAGAATCCGGATGCCTGGCCTCCCTACAATGCTGCTCCAGTCACCAGCCACTGACCCCTCAGCTGGATCCCATTATCCATGTCACGTCCTCCGTGTGTAGCTGAACCTATAATACCCTCTCCTAGTACCGAACTTGATCCCACACCTGACGCCACAGTCTGTCCCTGTCCCTGCCTGCCACCTGTCTGAGAAGGATGCCTGCAAAACCTCTCCAAATGCTCGACCTATCCACACGCCCGACACTCCTGCAGGGGCCTATTGAACTGAGCCTGAAAATGTCCCAACTGTCTGCATTGAATGAAAATCACCACTAAACTGCCACGAGGATGTCTAGCTGGATCCTTGGCCTACCCGCCCTCCTAGAACTCATCTCTTCCTCGCTTCCTGTTGTCTGAACCATCACATTGAACAGTCACCCTACCACTCTGAGGCCTATCCTTCTAGTTTCCCTCTACTATAAGCACCTGATTCACCTCCTCGGAGATGGAACCCATCTTGAAGATGTTTACCTGAACCCGAATGGCGGGTGATAACCCATCCTCAAAGCGAATCACCCTAGATCTATCATCACTTACCCTACTAGGTGAAAAGAGAGAAAACTCTGTAAAGGTATTTTCCTAGTCCATAATGGACATATTGCCCTGTTGAATACTCAAGAACCCCTGATCTCTTTCTTCCCTCAGTGTCTCCTGGTAAAAGTGCTCGAAGAACCTGTCCTTGAAGTCCTTCCATGCTAGTCTCTCATGCCTACTAGCCTAAACCTACACATCCCACCAACACTTCGACGACCCTCTTAGGATGTACGTCACCAACATGACCCTCCGCCCTGGAGGCGTCTTGATCTTCTTGAAGATCATCTGCATACTCTCTATCCAGTTCTCAGCTACCTGCGGACCACCCTCACCCTGAAAAAGCGACGGGTGCTGCGAAGGGAACTCCCACGTCATATATCCCATAGAAGGCTCTACACCCTGCGCGCCTATGTCAATCCCCCATAAGAAACGTACCAGGCTAGCTCAGAGCTGCTCATCAAGCCACGGTCCGAACGTTGCCAAACCCAGCTATTGCCCTGCCTGCACTGGATCCCGAACCTGATCATGTCCCAGAGCCAGTACCTGCAGCTCATGCTCTGCCTGCACTGGATTCTGAACATGATCATGCGGCACTGTATCATCTCTTGCATGACACTCCGTTGAGTCGTGAAGGAGTAAACCACTGAATACCATTAATGGTCAGACATCCCAAATATATATGGCAACATATTCTACGCAGATAAGGAATGCAGTAAAGAAGCAGTGTATAACAACTACTGTTACTCTCCCCCATCGCAACCCATGACATCGACATCCCGACCTCACAGCTTCCTTACCCGCCCTCAACAGAGCCATGTATCAATAGTACCTCAGGCCATGCCCATCCTGACAACCAGAATTGCCTCAAACCGAATGACTAAGTCACCCAATCCTGACAGTTACACTGCCTCACCCATAGTACATGCCTGCTCTCATAAGAGCCAGACCCAAATATCGTGAACATGAAATTCTACCAAATACAAAGCATGGCATACACATTGCAATAAAAAAGAAATTCTATCAGTAGTTTCACCTATTCACATTTCAGAGCATACATAGCATGGAAATTGATTTTATTCACATGGTATTATCACTTCACAAGGCATAAGTGCAGTTATGGAATTTAAATACCCTAATATGTGCCTATCAAAAGCCGATTAAATAAGCCTCTCCATATCGGCCAAGGTTTTCATCTCGCAAACAATAACATCACACAACAAGTGGGCCACCGAGGTGGAAATCATATAAATTGTAATCTGTGAAAAAACAAATAGAAATTCCCACCCCCGACAACTCAATCCATCCCTCGTACATGGGGACATAGGAACCCAAGCACGAGTTCAAAATCTTGTTCCAACAACAACCTATCTCCAGTCTACCATTCCCCAAATAGTAAAACCAGCAGAAATAAAAATAGACATCTCAAACTCATTAGTAGCCAAAAAAACTACTTCTAAATCCACGTCCATAATTCCCTTGATACCACTTTATAAGTACATGGGATTTTAGAACGGGTCAAATCCAACCCATGTTTGAACTTTTTGACTGGTTTTGAAGAATTTTGGAAAATCTGGGCAGTTATTAGAAATTTGCAGACTACACGTCGTGTACTTTTAGTACATGTCGTGTATATGCTAACCGAGTGACCAGTCGGGTGCTCACCGAGTACATGTCATGTGATGACCTTGTAGAAAATTCTTACTACACGACGTGTATTTATAGAAACAACGTGTAAACTTACCTCGTGTGTGGCCAAGTACATGTCGTGTGGTTCCTAGGTGAAAATTTCCATCTACAAGACATTAAGTCTTCCTTAACACGTCGTGTAACCATGTTCCGTGTAGTGTTCGTGTCCTTGGCCATGGGATGACCATGTGCTCAGTCTAAACCGTGTGCTGGACTCTTCTTATGTCGGATTACGGAAACCCATCTACATTGCATGTACTTTTAAAATACACGTCGTGTACTTTTATTTTTATTTGATCATCTGATACGTTGTCATGTCTTATTTCTAGAAAACTCTTCTTATTCCCCATTGGACCAACCCTCTGTCCAAAAACCTCTGGAAAACAGAAATCCTCCTAGATCTGTAGTACGAACTCCGTTCTTCGATCTGTCGGTGGCAGCAGGACCGCATTGGAAAGGCTAACCCCGCACACCCTTCTTTTTCCTTGATCCCTCACCTATTCCTTTTTATATTCCATCCGATCGGAATTTTTAGGATTTGACGGAAATGCAGATCTACCGCGATTTAGAAAGAATCAAGGGCTGGTATCAAAGGAGTGTCATTGTACGAGTACGAGGTGTGTGGTGCATACCTTATTTTGTGTTTTCGTAGACTTTTAGAGGTTGCGACCTTCAGGCGCAATGTTGGGTATTGAGATAAACCCTTGTTTATTTATCTTTAATAGTTTATCTACATTGTGGGGTGCCTCTGGGTATTCCCTGGCCCTTAACAGAGGTCGTACGACATATCTAAAAGGATTTATGTTTTTCGGAGGTTTTCAGACGAAGGGTTCATCCAACAGGGTAGAAGAAGAGTTTTATGGAAATAATATGTGATGGAATCTCAGAGGATCAAATAAAAATAAAAGTACACGGTGTGTATATTCAAAGTACACCCCATGTAGATTGGTTTCCGTACTCCGACTTAAACGGAGTCCAGCACACGGTTTGGACTGAGCACATGGTCAACTCTCGACTAGGGACTCCACCACTACACGGAACATGGTTACACGTCGTGTCAAGGAAGACTACATGCCGTGTATATTGAAATATCTACCTAGGCACCACACGGCATGTACTTGGCCTCGCACGGGTAAGGGTACAAGACATGTCTATAAATACATGCCACGTAGTATGAATTTTCTACACAGTCATCTCATTTCATGTTCTCAGTGAGCACACGTCCGGCCACTCAGTTAGCACATACACGACGTGTACTTAAAGTACACGACGTCTATTCTGGAAATTTCTAGAAACTGCCCAGATTTTCCAGACATCTTAGAAACCAGTCAAAAACTTCAAACAGGGGCGTGATTTGACTCGTTCTAAAAACTCGGGTTCTTACAAACTCCCCACCTTAACGTATCTCATCCCCTAGCTACCGAACGAAACCAGGAGATGGCACCGAACACACCCATCCCGGTTAAATAACCCGAACTACCCTGGTCTCAAGGTCGTAGCTAAATTCCTAAAAGGGCTCCACACCTTAGGAATTACCTACTTAGTTTCAACCCGAACAAAGTTCAAAGAAATTGAATTAAACAAGCAAGGACCAATGAACTAATTCTCGGACCCTTGTTCCTCCCATGATGCATCGTCACCCCTACACCTCCTTGGTGCTCACATGTTTCATTCGACACCCAACGTAACCCTCCCCACATCAGTGTCCGCCTCCCTGAGGTCCTGCATCAAATAGATGATCAAATCAAAACTGGTGCCATGCACCTCAAGTAACCCACATCCAAGATGCCCCAATGCCCACGACACCTCATGTAAACTGCATCCTTGATGCTCCTGATGACACACATCTCAAATATATAAATAAAATATATAACCTTTTTGATATGATGCCAATCCCACCAACTAGCATCTTGTCAGTCCACAAGCATCATGTGCAGCTCGTTCACTCAACCAGACATGCATCAAGAGTCCATGCCAAAAAAAGTAAGGAAAATAACGGCCACACCCATGGTGTACCTGCCACTGTCGTCGGCTCACCACCCTACTCAATCCCTGCCAGCTCCACAGTGTGCACCGGGCATGAAGCAACGTTTCCCAATGTCTGGCCTCCCTTTGATGCTGCTCCAGTCACCGGCCACTGACCCCTCAGCTGGATCCCGCAATCCCTGTAACATCCTCCACGTGCAGCTGAACCTCGAATACCCTCTCCGGGTACTGATCCTGATCCAAAATCTGACGCCACAGTCTGTCTCAGTCCCCGCCTGCAGGCTGCCTGAGAATTCTTCTTGGAAAACCTCTCCAGATGCCTGACCTGTCCACACGCCCGACACTCCGTCGGGGGCCTGTCGCACTGAGCCCGAACATGTCCCGGTTGTCCGAACTGAATGAAAACCACCGCTGAACTGCCACAAGGTTGTCCAACTGGGTCCTTGGCCTGCCCGCCCTGCTGGAACTCATCTCGTCCTCGCTTGCTGCATTCTGAACCACCACTTTGCACTGTCGCCCTTCCACTCTAGGGAATATCCCTCTCGTTTCCCTCTTCTATAAGCGCCTGATTCACCGCCTCGGAGAAGGAACCCAGCCTGATGAAGTTTACCTGAACCCGAATGGCGTGTCGTAATCCATCCTCGAATCGCCTCACCCAAGCTGCATCATCGCTTACCATACCAGGTGAAAAGCAAGACAACACTATGAAGGTAGCTACATTGTCCATAACAGACATATCTCCCTACTGAAGACTCAAGAACTCCCGAGATATCTCAACCCTCAGTGTCTCTAGGTAAAAGTTCTCGAAGATACTGTCTTTGAAGTCCTTCCATTCTAGTCCCTCGTGCCTACAAGCATGAACCTGCACAACCAACCGACGCTTCACCAGTCCTTTCAGCTTGTATGTCATCAGCTTGACCCTCCACCCTGGAGGCATCTCGAGCTACTCAAATATCATATACATATTCTCTATCCAGTTCTCAGTTTCCTACAAGACCGACCTCACCCTGAAAAAGTGGAAGGTGCTGCGATTGGAACTCCCGCATCAGATATGCCATAGAAGGCTCTGCACCCTGTGCGCCTCTTTAAATCCGCTACAAGACACATACCAGGATATCTCGGAGTTTCTCATCATGCCACGATATGAACGCTTCCATACCCGGCTGATGCCCTGCCTGCACTGGATCCTGAACCTGATCATGTCCCTTAGAGTATACCTGCGGCTCATGCTCTGCCTGCACCAGATTCTGAACCTGATCCTGCGGCACTGTATCATCTCATGACTGATGCTCCATTGAGTCGTGACAGAGTAACCTGCTGAATACCATAAATGGTCAGACAACACATATATATATATATGACAATATACTCTATGCAGATATGAAAATCAGTAAAGAGGTAGTGTCTAATAACTACACTTAATCACCCCATCGCAACCCATGCCCTCATCATCCCGACCTCATGGACTCCTTACCCGCCCTAAAAAGAGACATGTATCAATAGTACCTCAGGCCATCCCCATCCTGACAACCAATGTTGCCTCAAACCCAACGACCGAGTCGCCCAATCTTGACAGTTACACTGCCTCACCCATAGTACATGCCTTCTCTAATAATATCCTGACCCAAATGTCATGCACATGAAATTCTACCAAATAAAAATCATGGCATACACATTACAATAAACAAGAAATTATATCAAGAGTTTCACCAATTCACATTTCAGAGCATACATAGCATTGAATATTTATTTTATTCACATGGTATTATCACTTAACAAGGAATATGTGCAGTTATAAAATTGAAATACCCTAAAATGTGCCTCTCAAATACCGATTAAACAATCCATTCCATACCATCCAAGGTTTTCATGTCACAAACAATAACATCACACAACAAGTGGACGACCGAGGTAGAAATCATATCATCCATAATCTGAGAAAAAAAAATAGAAATTCTCACCCCCGGGAACTCAATCCCTCCCTCATACATGTGGCTGCAGGCACCAAAGCACATGTTCAAAATCCATTTCCCATAACAAACTATCTCCAGTCAACTATATCCCAAATATTATGACCAACAGAAATAAAAATAGAAGTCTCAAACTCATTAGTATCCTGAAAAACGCTGCTACTAAATCCTAGTAGAGAACTCTTCTGATACCACATTGTAACGACCTGTACCCGACCAGCTACGCGAATAGTGCTGAACGGGTCGGGTGTTACTACCTTTGGCGCAACTCCCATGAATGCCAATGGCTACCAACTTGTAAAGAGGGACTGAATATGTATAGTAGGGAGGATATACCCTCTCGGAGGAATAAAATGGTACTGGTCCGAGTATAAAGCAAAAATATGAAGTGGAAATAAATGACTCGTAAGACTCAAACCAGACCCACATAGCGGAAACATAATAATATCAATAAAACAGTAGATGAAATATAAAAAAACAATAGAAGAAAGTAAATAGAATAACCTTCCAGAAATCAAAAGAAACTACTACTATAAACAAACAAGGCATGCATCAAAAGCATGACATACAGCTCAATATATAATGGCACCAATGGCTACCCAACAGTTGCTACATAATAAGGTAAGCATGCATATAAGAAGAATTAAAGCTAAACAAATTAACACCAGCAAGGAACAACCTCATGGTCCATACCAGTCTCCATTACAACCTCACTAAAGTCCAGCTACTTAGGCTGACCCTTTACCTGCACACAATTTAATAAAGTCTACAGGTGTCTTGAAGGGCCCGTGTAGGGTGTGAGACAAGTCTCAGTAGGATACCACCCAAGGGTACGTACCTAATATAAGGGGTTAAGAAAATTTTCTTATATAAGGAAATTAGTATATATTAAAATTCCAAAAAGTAAACATGAACTTCACTGGTACTCAGTAGCCACCAGGAAGATTCACCTGCTTTGGCTAACGCCAGAATCTCTAGTCTGTAGCCTGGCATCTCGTGACACCATACACCATGTGTCTCATGTACCGAAATCCTAAAGACACACCCAATAATCGTAACCCATCTCGGAAGCTCAACCTGCCCATGCCACATCATCCGGAGAAACATCAATACTTGTCCACAAATAATAACTAGAGGGATAGCGACATCTGCCCTCAAATCACGGCGAACCTCTGACCCCATCCTGACCGCCTCAAAAATGTCTCTCGAAGGCTCATCACCATACAGGTGGATCCTATGACAAGCACCCCCAACCCAAAAATACCTAACCACATCTACCGGGGCCTCTACCCAGCGAGTGGTCGTACCACCTCATCTCGGAGTCTATCTGTGTGCACACTACTAAAAAGTACCTGGTTAGTGGTAATCACCTCAGTATGTCCCCAAGACACAAAACATCTGACACCTCATGCCCCTGTGAACCTGTCTCTCAAGTCGGATGGCCTCTCCGTCCATGTAACATGGGCCATGCACAACCCAACTATCCAATTGCCTCAACCGACGTCCAAGAGGCCCAATTATGTGGTAGCATCCACCCAAATTAACCCAAGCCAAAGCCCCAACCTGTGATCCCCATTACTCAACAATATATCTAGGCCACGCACAACACAACAAGCGGTTCAACACATGCAATATCACACATTGCATAGTCATACGTGGAAGAATCACTTTAAACAGGAAATTACTAAACAGTCAAATTGCACTAACTTGTGCTAAACCATACTGGCACCTACGGTCTTAAATGCCTTAAATAGATTACTAACATGATTTAACAAATCAAACTCTGTAGTTTAATCCAACAACATCAAAATAATTCTAAATTCATCAATTTAAATACTGGTCCAAACCTACGCATTTCGGCACCCCCGGCCGAATTGCCCCAAACGAGCAAAGACCTCTCACCCGACCTTTCTCAAGTACAACAAGGGTCTGAGAATACCCATAGGCACCCCACAATGTAGATAAAATATTAAAGATAAATAAACAAGTGTCTTTCTCAATACAAAGTGTTGCACCTGATGGTCGCATCACCCAAAAGTCTACGAAACCACAGAATAAGGTATGCACCACCCACCTCGTACTTGTAAGATGACACTCCTTTGATACCAGCCTCTGATTCGGTCTGAATCGCGGTAGATCTGTGTTTCCGTCTAATCCTGTCAATTCCGTTTGGATGGATTCTTCAATCGAATAGGTGAGGGATCAAGGACGAACAAGGGTACGGGGGGTTAGAATTTCTGATGCGGTCCCACTACCACTGACAGAACGAAGAATGGAGGTCATACGGAAGATCTAGTAGGGTTTCTATTTTTTAGAGGTTTTTGGATGAAGGGTTCATCTAATGTGAAAGAAGAATATTTTTTTGGAAATAAGACGCAACGGCTTCTCAGACGATCAAATAAAAATAAAAGTACACAGCGTGTATTTTCAAAGTACACACCACGTAGATAGGTTTCCGTACTCCGACTACAGTGGATTCCATCACATGGTTTGGACTGAGCACACAGTCAACACATAGCCAGGGACTCGGCCACTACATGTAACATGATTACACGGCATGTCATGGAATACTACACAATGTGTAGATGGAAATTTTCCCCTAGGTACCACACGACATGTACTTGGCCTCGCACAGGTAAGGGTACATGTCGTGTCTATAAATACCCACCGTGTAGAAGGAATTTTCTACACATTCATCACATTACATGTACTCGGTGAGCACATGGATGGTCACTCGGTTATCACATACATGGCGTGTACATAATGTACACAGTGTGTAGTCTGGAAATTTAAAAAAGCTGCCCAAATTTTCTAGAATTCTTTGAAACCAGTCAAAAAGTTCAAACAGGGGCGTGATTTGACCCATTCTAAAAACCCAAGTACTTACATTTCCCGACTATATATTGTGTAATTCATATGAACACATGTTGGGTATACCATTCAATGTGGTGGTTTGGGGTTACTGAGAAGTTAATTTTTATAATATGTGTTGGGAACCTTGACACCATATGATCCATATTTGTCTATGATGGAATTTATATGTATTACAAATTTAGGAATATGTGTCACCCCATTAACTATATATGTTAGGGAACAACCATTGTACTTTATTGAGTAATCAGAATCAGAAGGTTTGACAAGCCCATGTACCAAGATGACCTCTCAACATCATATGTAACTAAGACACATCATGAATCTTGATAAAATCATTCCCAATGAGACAGAATTACATGGATTGAATTGGACATTGTGATACCATCCATATATCCAGTTGGTAATTTTTTGTACTCCTTGCATCGAAGGACATATCCCTTAATCACATTACAACAGATTATTTATGTATGGGGGTGTTCCATTTTATATGGATGTGTTTTCTTAGTCTTTACAAATAAGGGTTCTCTGTGGAATCTAGTACTAATAATTTTATTTAAGATACCTTCAATGGATTAGAAGAAGTAACCATACATGAGGCCCGATGATTGATTCTTATTCCCATATTTCTCAAGGAAGTGTCAAGTATCACAAAACCATGATATGTGAATTAAATCCCTTATCTATAGGGTTATTATAGTTAGGGTCAGCCATCCCCCATTGGCCATGGGTGTGACACCCTATATCTTTATCAACATATATTATCGGAAAATGAGGTGTATTTTGTGTGAGTGAGTGTTTTATATAATCCCCAACAATTCCATCATAATTCGACATAGAAATCCATGAAATGTATGATCTCTTGAGTGAGTTTGATCAGTTTTATCATTCCATGGTGATAGATTTTTCTTTTATGAGTGTCGTCATAGAGACATGAGTAGAATACATGATCTAGTAGAGAGTACATACCTAACCTTGAGACATAGAGTCTTCTATGATCCTATCTATGTCACCTTGGTCATCATTATTCAATTTTTTATTCAGATATGACTCCCTATTTGATTATTTTTTATTTTTATTTCTAGGAATCTTACATGGTATTCTTATAATCACGTTAATATGGGATCTACACACATGGGTTGGGTCTTATATAGAAAACATTCCTTTCAATTCATTCCTAAGAATACTAGAAGTAACTAAAGCTTATTGGTTCTAGATAGAACAAATATGGTATGAGGAGTTCAATTCATATTGTAATCCCTTTTAATTATAATTCTAGAGACATTTACAATATTATTGATCTTGTATTGGGACCCTTATTTATTTGTATTTTATTCGTCCAGACAATTATGTGGGATTAAATGTTATTTTAGAATATATAGTATGATTTATTCATATTACTACATTATACTAGTGTTTGGAGATGTCGGTGTGTTAATGTACATTAGGCTAAGGCCTCCAATGAGTGTGATATGCCTACTCGGTGTAAGCCTCCAACACCATGTCTATTGGAAGAGGGAATAATGTTTCTCACTTTGAGTATTGTCAAACAAGTGGGCCCCAATGGGTTTCGTTATAATAGGAAAAACTATTTTTACACAATTTGTTAATTGATATTCATTCCCCAATTCCAATCCAATAGTTGATAATCATTTCAATATTTGTGGTCAAGATAATAATTTTAGAGGGGGACTCCAAACTGTATTTACATTGATTCAAGACATGTTAGAAATATTATATGCGATATTGATTGGAATATTTTATGACATTATATACATCATTTGATTCTATAAGGTGTCCTTTTCGATAAAAAATTCAAGACACAAATTTTAAATTCCAGGCCATTGTGGGAATTCCAACAAAGAAAATTTTCTTATTCATCGAATGTCACTAAATGTCCAAAAAAAATTAAAAAAAAATTAATTTTTTTTTGAAATATAATATGTATCTAAACCATTGTCTCATTTAAAGTGTATATTTTTTAATAAGAGGTATGACATAAGAAACTTTATCAAATATATGAATTTATTTTCTGAGAATACATATCAAAATAATAAAACTTTTTTATTGTATATATATTCATAGAGTCATATTGAGAGGGTTAAAAATAACTAGATGTGTGTTATATGTTGTAATTAATTTCTCAAATTGATTGTATATATAATTTCCCAACAAAATTTTCACAATACTATGATTTGACGATAAATTTGAATTTAAAGAGTCAATGAATTTTCATGTTGTTAAATATATTTTATGTATCCCATACTCATCAATGTTGTTTTATATTGAGAGAAGCATTACAAGATCTATGGGTTAATATTATGTGAATAACCTTTTCAATAAATTTTTTAAAGGATATTATAATTAAATTTGTATTGTTCTTTCAATTTTCTACTTCTCTATAGTTGTATTTTAATTCATCCTTTCATCATGAAAAATCAATTTATATCCATATGTGTGGAATGTTTTAGACTTCTATACCAGAATATCATCCTAAATAAATCATACAATCATTGGAACATTCATATATCTTGATATAAATTAGACCAGTCTTGTTAATTAAGTTATTTATTTTTTAAAATTCATTAGGTATGATTTATTTAATTAAACCATCATAAAAAATATATCATATTGTATATTTTAATATATATATATATATAATTAATAAAAACAACAATTAATTTAGAACATTATGACAAATGATTTTTTAAATCACATCATTCATTCAAAGCCTGATTTCTACCTCTTATAAATCAAAACACAAATTTTGTTGATATTATGGTTGGACCCTTATATTAGCATCAAAATAGTATAAATGTTATCTTCTAGATAAGTGAGGATCTTTTTCTTAGTTTCATCCAATGTATTAGTAATAAACCTCTATATATTATTCGCCACTATAAAGGATGCATATTTTTCATTATGGTGATGGAAAACCTCTACGTTTCCATAATAATTGATTCAGTATGAAAAATACATCTCACCAGTCCAACATTAAATTATTTTAATTTCATTTATTCATAACCTGTATATATTTTCAACCCGCTTCTAAAAATGCTAACATGATATCAATATTTAATTCTTCCATCCAATGATTTATTTTAATTTGAAAAAATATATATCCAACCACTTCACATATTTGAAAATTATTTTAGAGTAAAGTAACCTAACATTAATCATTTAGTATATTTTTTATAAATAATAATAATAATAATAATAACATAAAATTTTTCTTGAGAAATATGATATAAATTAAAATGTAATATAGATTTAATGAAATTAGCTAATATAATAATTCAACTTCAATGAAATATATATTAATATCTATTAAAATATAAATACAAATCATTTAATTGTATGTTATTATAAATATAATAGAACATCATGTTAATACATATTCAACACCCGTAGAAAAATAAAAAATATCAAATTTAGCACCCAAAGGAAACTAATAACAATAATATCAAATCATAATATATTTTAAGATATAATAAAATTTTATATTTAATAATAATTGGTAACTAAAAACAAGTATATATGATTTGATAAATATAGTTCATCCGTTAATGGTCCTACCAACACACCTAATCCTTTCACATGTGGTGAAAATTATAACGCATTAATGAATAGAGTTGAATATTTTCAATTTAGTAATTCTTTAATTATAATTTACAAAATAAAGATAACATGAAATATACTAAAATAATATGGTTTTAACCATTCATAAAATACTTGTATTATAATCAATAGAGTTAACAAGTCATTTACAAATATATAAAGAAATTAAAAACATTGAAATATTTAATAATTGAGATATAAAAGGTAAATTTGAACACTATCAAATATCATGTGGTTTATTATATTATTATCACCTTAAATAATGATCATGGTATATTTTACCATTTATATAGATAATGAAAAATGAAAAAATATTATCTAAAAATATTGGCTCAATCAAAGACATGTCAATGTAGTTATGATGAACACAATTTAACAAAGAATTCACAAATACCAATCATTGATATAAATAGACATACATTTTAATTTATTTTCATTTATCATAATATTGGATAAAATAATCTTGAATAATCAAAGTTATAATATCCTATTCATAGTTTTTTTAAAAAAAATTAAATCATATTGTATCATTATCAAATAAAAATCTCACTAGAAACAACATTCAATTGATAAAATAGGTGTCAGATGACTCAATACAGATTAATAGAGTTTAATTGGTTTTTATTTTTTTGTTCATGTGGAGTTATATAGAAAAGGGTCATGATATAGAGCATAAGAACCTTATCTATGGACGTACTGATTGTAATGACCCAATGATTAATCAATAGAAATACCATATTATAATTATTACCGATAACATAATAACATTATTAATCACAATGAAATATAATGACACTAAATAAAATGTGATCACTAAACATAATATTTCCTCCTTTATGTTTTGAATTTCAAAAATCGAACATACACGGTTGCGATCAGTAAGATATTTAGAGTCTAAAAAATCAAACCTAATTTTTGGTTAACAGTAACAAACCCTTATGAATATTAATGTTAACATATGAATAGTAATATAACCTTATTAATATTAACCTCGCATGTGATAGTATATATGTTGTATTTTATTGAAATCATGATGTACCTATGTTTTGGAATAAGTAATAAAATGTTTTGAAAAATATATTTTTCTAGTAATTTATGATTTTAATTAAAATATATATTAATCATATTAATAAAATTATTTTTGAAAAAATTAAATTCTATTTTTGTACATGTCAAAAAATGGATTGGGTGAATTTTTGAGATTTTTAAAAATTGCATTAATTTTTTAGGAATAATAAAATTCATTAATTTACTGTATTAATATTGTATAATTTAAACCAAAAAATCTGGACATCACAGGTGATTTAAGCACCCAAATATAAAACTCACATTCCCTATTTACTAATTTTTCTCATGGAATCGTCATTATTTATTATCTTGGTTGAAATTAAACAATTAATTATTAAAATATTATGAAATCCTCTATCCCCAACACTATAAATACCACCCTTCACACGGTCATTTTCTCACACCTCTAAAGCTTCACTCCTTGTCTAATCATTGAATAATCATCTTTTCTATCCCTAATACCACTTTTATGTGATTTAAGACTAATAAAAAGTCCAATCCTAGGTTTCTTAATAAGGATCTAAATAAGAGGATTCAGGAAGTAATTTCCCTCCCCCTTTTACATTTAATTTCCTTCCAATTTCAAGTTATTTTCTTCAACTCTCCCCATATATCCTCATACACATGGTATGTTAACTCATGTATATCACATATACAAGAATGTTATGATACCAATGAGTTAATATTTCATCCAAACCCTTATCCTCTACTTTTTATTTTTAGAAATTAAAATGTTATTCAAGAGGAATTCTTTTTTCACCTTCAGGAATGAGATGTTTTCTTTTTTCCTTTACCTCATTCAGATCTGGTCATGAAACCAATTTTTTTGGTTGAACCAGATTTTATTATATGTATTATATACTATTTCACATTCTAGAACTAACTTATGTACATATTGCTAAATAATTAAACAAAACAAGTTTGTTGTTGTCTAGTAATAGCTTTAATTAAACCAAACGATCCTCATTACATTTTTAAAAATGATTCATCCACGTGGTATATAAAATAAATCATTTTATTATCATTTAAAAATGATTAATATCATTAATAACATGTAATATCAGATCTGGTTGTTTACCCATGTTCTATATGAACTTCTATTCATGAATACAAGTGAACCGTTCAAAAAAACAATAAAAATTAACACTCCATAACAATGGATTTAAACCCAATAACTCATAAAATAGCCCATAAAATATCCCAATAAATCCATACTGATCAATGGTCCGGTACAAATGGTTATAGAATTATTAATTAATGAATATATTGTTGTTATACATGTCTTTAAGGTGAAAAATCATTCGAGTATCAGGTAAGGGGAAATTCTGGATCCCAACTTTCTTTCTTCGGGTTCTCCCACTTTTGCTGCATTTTTGGTATGTTTAGTCTTTAATGATTATTTTTTCATCATTATATTACCTTTTATAGGATACAAATGTTCTAAAAAAATGTTTATTTAAAAATAATGATTTCAAAAAAAATCATCCTTTATAAAATTCCTTTTATTTCACACCCAAAGTTTATGAATATGTTTTTATGGAATGAAACTCATTCCTTATAATAGGTTAGTTAAGTTCATTTTTTTATAAATGTTCAATGTGTCATGCATGATAATGATAATTTTATGATGTGATGGGTGCACCTGGAATTATAATGTGCAATATGAATGTTTGAATGTGATAGGTGCACCCATAATTATACAATGGTCCAATGCATTGGGAAAAGTGACGAATATCATTAGATAAAGTGAAATTATGAGTGAACAAGATTCAATCTTTTTTTACAAGTATGTGTATTAGTTAATCACTTATACATGATGTAATATTTTTTATGCATTGACACATTTAATGTCATTTATTATTGATTCCACTCATGTTCATGGTCATTTTCCTATGTTTTGATTTTGATCACCCATAGTTATATGGTATATTTATATCCTCCTAATGGGATATTTTCTCACCCTTTTTAGGACGTATGTAGAGACCCGAAGCCTGACGTACATTGACATTACATTACTTTTGCGGAATACTTAGTACATAACAAAAACACACACACAAGGATCGTAATAGTTTAGTGTCTTTGGAAACTCGGAATAAAATCTTCTAATCGTGGGAAAAGATCTTCAACATCTCTCATAAATATCTTCCCTTTTTTTTTACCTAAAAACCTTTCTTTATATCCTGGGGAAAAGAAAACATAAAAGGGTGAGCTCAAATGCTCAGTAAGGGTAAACAAAAGAAATATCAATTACATAATTTTCATAAGAACATAACATTTTTGGAAATCTTAACCTGCAAAAGAGAGCATAATTTCATAACATGGGATAAATCATAGTAGTGTGAAATGAAATCATAACTTAAAACATTACTCATTGTGGCATACACACATAATCATAGAGAATCATTTCTTGTTAGTCAAGACTCATTGCCAAGACTATCTTAGTGGACAAAGTCCCTTTCTGAATCGAGTAATCCTCGTTTCAGTCCTGTTTCACTGAACCGGTATAACCTACCATTCCAGCCATGTCTATCTCATGAGATATAAAATCTTTACCCAATGCATTGGAGGGAGATATAGGTCCCACCCATCTCTTAATGAATCCTTTCTTATGTGTGCCACAAAATCATAAATCATACATCATCGCATAACCCATGTAATAAAAATGGGATTCTTAAACAACATGACATCATAAAACCATTCATATAAGATAAAGGAATTCATAAACATAATTCCATCACAACATAGTCAAATCAATGTAAAAATATGGATAGAAACAGAACCCTTTATTATCTTAGATGGAAAATAATTTTGATAAAACACTTGAATTGAATTCTTGAGGAAAATATCCTTTCTTCTTCAAAATCAATTTCTTTTCACAAAACATCATGCAATTTTAAAAGAAAGAGATTTTATTGAAAATAGTCATGAAATCTTTTAGAGGAAGCTTCATGAAAATAAGGCTTTATAAAACAGTATAAATCCATTCGTGCCGTATAAGTTAAAAAAACATTCTTCGTACTTTTGTCGGAAAAGTCAAAAAGTACCTCGTACGGAAAAACGACAAAAGATTCCTTTCATATTATTTTCTAAAAACTCACCTAAGGGTAAAATTGGATTTAAACTATTGAAAGTGTATAAAAACAATATTTCATATTGAGGTAACATGGATGTGGATGATAAAATACACCCCAATAAATACTTACGAATAAACAATCTCGGATAAAAATGAGATTGTGATATTTCCCTTACCTTAGGTCCAATTTGCTTCGTATGTGTCCGAACCTCCTGTATAATGATTTAAATAATGTCATTGACTTATTACAGAATCATATTCATTGTTATGATATCATATATGGTTCACTTATGACATTATATTACCCGTTCTTTTGTAAATTCCATGTTAAAGAAGCGTTTTGGGTAAAATCGTTTCATTTATCGTAGGTGTTTTGACTTGTTGTTCTTGACATCATTATTACTTATATCATGATTTACTTACTTCCAGAATATAAAATATGATTTATATATCATATATATTCAGTATATATATATATATAATAGATAGATAAATAAAATGAAAAACACCGTTCATAGAGACGGTAGTCCGTACGTACGCATGAACGCTGTTTTTCTTTCCTTATTGTCTTGAATGGAATTAAGTAGATGACATTCATATGTATATATATACATAAATCCAGTATCTTTATAATGTCATATATTTCATTATTATTTCTTATATATACATTATAATCATTCTTAAATGGTTAACATGGAGAATGAATCTCATCGCGTCGTGGAGACGGTATTCCGTACGTACGCACGAGCGATGATATCATTTCTATAAATATTGAATTGAATTGGAGTGGATTATACAATATATCAGAATCAATATGATGTTGTAATAACTATGTATAGTTATTATTTACACCATTATACCCATCCATGTAAGGTGGTGGTGGAAAATAGATTACACCACGGCGTGGAGACGGTATTCCGTACGTACGCACGCGCGGTGATTTCTTTTTCCGTAGGATGGATAGATGGTGAAATAGGGTTGTTTCATACTTATAATAACATATCAGTATATGAGTGATACTGATGTTATTACTTCATAATGAAACAACCTAAGAAGAAGAAGTGGAAGAAGAAATAAAGATGAAAGAATTGGTAACGGTAATTACCTCTTCTTTGAAGTGCCTCTTTGAGACCTCCTCTTAGGGAACTAGAATTGGTCTTTGAGGAAGACCAGAACCTCTAGGATGTTTCTAGGGAAGTGGAGAAGAGATTTTGGCAGGGGTTGGCCGATCTTGAGTGCTCAAATTGGTGTGAGGAGGAGGGGGAGGAGGTGTCCTTTTATAGGGGAGGAGAGGGGCACCTTAGGAATTTTTAAAAATATTAATTTATAATAAATCTAACCCCACTTAAAACAACTCCAAAAATGACTCATATTCGAAGATTAGATGAGATAGGGTTGTAATCTCATCAACAAATCAAATTTAGACATGTTTGGATATTATTTTAAACCTTATCAATTAGATTTAACTCTAAGTTAAATAATTTAACTTTTACCGTGTCTTTTTGTTTTCATTCACTATATGGTTAATAAACTTACTATAACATGCCAAACGAACCCAAAATTGTTTATTATTAATATATATATCCTTATCTAAGTCATTTGGCCGAACCTTAGATTTTTAGGAATACAATTACAATTAATAATATAATATTTGATTTAAAAACTATTTTGTGTCGATTTTGACACTATTTGATATATGATTTTTGTGAAAGTCATAACAGAATTAAATGTTCGAACCAAGTTGATTAAATCAACATTAATATATCATAGTAACCTAGAAAATTAGTGGAATTCATAAAAAGTCTCAAATTACATTTATTTTGGTATTTATATTATCAATTTTGTCAATATTTCATTAATAAGATAATTACTGCATCATCTTTGTGTCATAAATAAATTAAATTATTTGATGTCTAAAAATTACAAATAAAATACCATCATGTAGGAAATCTTTTTATCTTTCTAATGAATATTTACAATCGAATTTATCTTATGTATAACCCTATATTAAAAATGATTTACTTATTAAACTTTGATTTTAACTATTTTAACCCTTCTTTAAATAAATTAATAATAAATGTCCTAATCTAATCCAAGTGGGCCTAAATGGTCATATTTTATTCCTAAGCTTGTTTTTGGTCGAATTACACTTGTCCAATAGAATTAGGACATGTGTTAGGGTAATATTAATATCATATTTACCCTTAGTTACCTTATTTACTATTAACCGTGGTAAAAAAAAGTAAAAAGTTATTATTCACCAAAAAATTATTTTCATCTCATTGAACCACATTTTAGTCCTTGATATTAACCGTGTCTCTCGGATTTTCGAAATTCCATTCACAGAAGCGGTAAAATTAAGTTTTATGCAAAATTCATTTTTTAACCTACCACTTAGTAGTTTCACTATTCATCAAAAATTGATGTTTTTCAGAACAATGCCAAAATTTCATCCCGAGCTATATTTCATATTCCGAATTCAAAAATGAAGTCTATTTTACCAAATTCATAACATAAAAGTTGCATTAATTAATTTTATAATTAAATCCCGCTGTTAAAACAAATAGCGTGTTTTTAAGAAACAATATCTATCAAAAGATTGACACTTGTTTATGTCTAGCTTAAATGTGAAATTACATCCAATGACCAACATTGTATTAAATTGTAAAAATATATTCTAAATATACTTTAAAACCACTCAAATTAATGATTTATCACTATTAATTATTTCGATTAAAAAAGTTGTTTTTTAATTATAATTTAGTAATTTTCACTATTCATCAGAATATGAAAGTTATCCGAAAAGTACCAAAATTTCACCTTAGGCTAAATTCGATACTCCGAATCCAAAAATAAAGTTCATTTTGAAAAATAAGATTTACTGGATTTCAAAAAGTGGTTATTACTATTCATAACGGCTAGTTTTAATAATATTTTTATAGCATATCGTTGTTTAGTGAAACTCGGTATTGCGTACTACACACGCTATCGAGGAAGGTCGCGATTGCGTGTAATGAAAGTCAAGTCAAGGATGTGTGTTGTGCAAGCTCCTTTGGGTGTAGCGTACAACACAAGACAGAAATAAAATTAAAAGGAACATTTTTCATAAAATCTCGGGCTGTTACATTCTACCCCCCTTAAAATGAATTTCGCCCTCGAAATTCGTCGGGGTTATAAATGGTTTACTATTCGAAAGTTTCTTTAATAGAAACCCACATCGTAAAAAGGAATATCAAAACCAATCTTTAAAAACAAAAGTATGAAATGTAACGGTTACCCAAATAAACTAATCATTGGGTTTCCACATAGGTGAAAATATGGATATGGAAGAGAAATCTAACGATCATGTTCTGATGGAGAGTGGTAGAGAACATGGCTATGGAAAAGCCAGTAATCACAAATCCATAGATTTGTGATGATATAAGGTACCATCTGATTCATCAGGTATAAGATCACTAGGACAACATTTTTGGTTTTCAAGATCATTTCCCTAAAGTTGAAAATTTGAATTAGAATAAATACATACTTTATTTTGGTACAATCTCACTGTTGTTCGTGCCTTGAACAATTTCCACTTCATCTCTTAAAAAAATGAAGTTGAATTTGTTATTAGCAGATCATGTGATAGAATGACGGGTCATTCCATCTGTCTCAAACAAAAGGTTAGCAAAAATTATATGCATAAGTCGATCTCTAGTGAGATTAATCATATATGGTTCCTAAAATGGACTTATACTTCATATATCATACTGCTTAATATAATAAAATTAGTTTCTACTAAACAGGGACTTCTTGTAGGCCAGTGGTAGGCGATAAAGGCCAGTCGCACTTCGGTTGTGGGTTCGATTCCCACAGCCTTGTCCGAAGCGATGGGCTGTCGCCCGTCCTGCAGATTGTCCTTTTTATAAAACTATATTACTATAACATCCCATCAATAATATCGAAAAAACTTCTATCCTTAAACAATACTAACTTATGTCCAACATAATCCATTCCAATCTTTAGGCTTATCCATAATACTGCAGTCCATTCTCATAACATAGTGAAAACGATTACCAGAGATTTAATACCATCGTTGATCCCCATATATCATAAGATATATCTTGTTGGTCACATTCCAAACATTCAAAGGCCTTAATCTCGTACTCTCTTGAATACCCATTGATCCTTAGTGAAAACTTGAATGCAGTTAAAAGTTAACACTTTTCACATACCGAAATCCTCAAAATTCTATATACTCAAACCATGATATCACTTAGTCCTTATATCAATCATGAGCTCATGAATACTATCAAACATTTAATTTTCTCCTTATCCCTTCATTATGCGCATATCATCTACATTCCAAAAATATCGGAATAACCTTTCATGGATACTGTTAACATTAATCATACACTTTCAAAACACAAGGAAAGACAACAGTGTAACAATCCATAGATGTCTCTTTATTCCAAAATTACACATGATAAACATGTAATCATTCCACTACATTCTCAAACCATTGACCGAGCTTCAAAAATTCTTTCATCTCACATATCATTTGTAGTCTCTTCATCATCATCCACATAAATACTACCCATATGACCATACTGATTCTCTTCATGAGTCTTTCCCTTAGGGCATTTGTTTGCATAATGCCCATACATTCCACATTTAAAACACTTAACCATTTTTGATGTCGTAGCATTACCATTATCCTCATCCATGGTGTTAACCGACCCTTTTCCTTTGCACTTACTTGCTTTGTGTCCTTCTTTTCCACACCCAAAGCATCTTCCAGTTCCCTTGAAACATTCTCCTTGATGCCTCTTCCCACATGATTTACATTGGGGAAATTGAACTTTCTTTCCTCTATGATCATCATGGAACTCCATCTTTCTCTTATTAGTCGAGTCAGGAAACTTACCAAATTTTACTTTATTGATCATATTATGAGATTGCTGATTCGGCATAATAATGATGTTTGGACTTCCAAATCCCAATTCATTTGGTTGCTCATGAAGAATATCATTCCATTGTCCATCATATCCTCCATTATTGTGAATCATCTTGTTTCCAGCCATTTTCTAAAACCCAAACAGAATAGTGTTAGATGCAAAAATCATAATAAAGGGGGAGTAACTTAAATATCTATCATCTTTGGTTTAATCTAATATCGTTACCATAGTTCTAGAACTATATCCTATACGTATACTTATCCTTAGGGGCATCCCTAGACATACCTTATAAATATCTCTAGGGATCTCACTAACGTTTTCGCATCCTAGTTTCCAAAGGTTGACTAAACCTTTCCTCTGATACCAACTGTAGAGACCCGAAGCCTGACGTACATTGACATTACATTACTTTTGCGGAATACTTAGTACATAACAAAAACACACACACAAGGATCGTAATAGTTTAGTGTCTTTGGAAACTCGGAATAAAATCTTCTAATCGTGGGAAAAGATCTTCAACATCTCCCATAAATATCTTCCCTTTTTTTTTACCTAAAAACCTTTCTTTATATCCTGGGGAAAAGAAAACACAAAAGGGTGAGCTCAAATGCTCAGTAAGGGTAAACAAAAGAAATATCAATTACATAATTTTCATAAGAACATAACATTTTTGGAAATCTTAACCTGCAAAAGAGAGCATAATTTCATAACATGGGATAAATCATAGTAGTGTGAAATGAAATCATAACTTAAAACATTACTCATTGTGGCATACACACATAATCATAGAGAATCATTTCTTGTTAGTCAAGACTCATTGCCAAGACTATCTTAGTGGACAAAGTCCCTTTCTGAATCGAGTAATCCTCGTTTCAGTCCTGTTTCACTGAACCGGTATAACCTACCATTCCAGCCATGTCTATCTCATGAGATATAAAATCATTACCCAATGCATTGGAGGGAGATATAGGTCCCACCCATCTCTTAATGAATCCTTTCTTATGTGTGCCACAAAATCATAAATCATACATCATCGCATAACCCATGTAATAAAAATGGGATTCTTAAACAACATGACATCATAAAACCATTCATATAAGATAAAGGAATTCATAAACATAATTCCATCACAACATAGTCAAATCAATGTAAAAATATGGATAGAAACAGAACCCTTTATTATCTTAGATGGAAAATAATTTTGATAAAACACTTGAATTGAATTCTTGAGGAAAATATCCTTTCTTCTTCAAAATCAATTTCTTTTCACAAAACATCATGCAATTTTAAAAGAAAGAGATTTTATTGAAAATAGTCATGAAATCTTTTAGAGGAAGCTTCATGAAAATAAGGCTTTATAAAACAGTATAAATCCATTCGTGCCGTATAAGTTAAAAAAACATTCTTCGTACTTTTGTCGGAAAAGTCAAAAAGTACCTCGTACGGAAAAACGACAAAAGATTCCTTTCATATTCTTTTCTAAAAACTCACCTAAGGGTAAAATTGGATTTAAACTATTGCAAGTGTATAAAAACAGTATTTCATATTGAGGTAACATGGATGTGGATGATAAAATACACCCCAGTAAATACTTATGAATAAACAATCTCGGATAAAAATGAGATTGTGATATTTCCCTTACCTTAGGTCCAATTTGCTTCGTATGTGTCCAAACCTCCTGTATAATGATTTAAATAATGTCATTGACTTATTACAGAATCATATTCATTGTTATGATATCATATATGGTTCACTTATGACATTATATTACCCGTTCTTTTGTAAATTCCATGTTAAAGAAGCGTTTTGGGTAAAATCGTTTCATTTATCGTAGGTGTTTTGACTTGTTGTTCTTGACATCATTATTACTTATATCATGATTTACTTACTTCCAGAATATAAAATATGATTTTTATATCATATATATTCAGTATATATATATATAATAGATAGATAAATAAAATGAAAAACACCGTTCATGGAGACGGTAGTCCGTACGTACGCATGAACGCTGTTTTTCTTTCCTTATTGTCTTGAATGGAATTAAGTAGATGACATTCATATGTATATATATAAATAAATCCAGTAGCTTTATAATGTCATATATTTCATTATTATTTCTTATATATACATTATAATCATTCTTAAATGGTTAACATGGAGAATGAATCTCATCGCGTTGTGGAGACGGTATTCCGTACATACGCACGAGCGATGATATCATTTCTATAAATATTGAATTGAATTGGAGTGGATTATACAATATATCAGAATCAATATGATGTTGTAATAACTATGTATAGTTATTCTTTACACCATTATACCCATCCATGTAAGGTGGTGGTGGAAAATAGATTACACCACGGCGTGGAGACGGTATTCCGTACGTACGCACGCGCGGTGATTTCTTTTTCCGTAGGATGGATAGATGGTGAAATAGGGTTGTTTCATACTTATAATAACATATCAGTATATGAGTGATACTGATGTTATTACTTCATAATGAAACAACCTAAGAAGAAGAAGTGGAAGAAGAAATAAAGATGAAAGAATTGGTAACGGTAATTACCTCTTCTTTGAAGTGCCTCTTTGAGACCTCCTCTTAGGGAACTAGAATTGGTCTTTGAGGAAGACCAGAACCTCTAGGATGTTTCTAGGGAAGTGGAGAAGAGATTTTGGCAGGGGTTGGCCGAGCTTGAGTGCTCAAATTGGTGTGAGGAGGAGGGGGAGGAGGTGTCCTTTTATAGGGGAGGAGAGGGGCACCTTAGGAATTTTTAAAAATATTAATTTATAATAAATCTAACCCCACTTAAAAAAACTCCAAAAATGACTCATATTCGAAGATTAGATGAGATAGGGTTGTAATCTCATCAACCAATCAAATTTAGTCATGTTTGGATATTATTTTAAACCTTATCAATTAGATTTAACTCTAAGTTAAATAATTTAACTTTTACCGTGTCTTTTTGTTTTCTTTCACTATATGGTTAATAAACTTAATATAACATGCCAAACGAACCCCAAATTGTTTATTATTAATATATATATCCTTATCTAAGTCATTTGGCCGAACCTTATATTTTTAGGAATACAATAACAATTAATAATATAATATTTGATTTAAAAACTATTTTGTGTCAATTTTGATACTATTTGATATATGATTTTTGTGAAAGTCATAACAGAATTAAATGTTCGAACCAAGTTGATTAAATCAACATTAATATATCATAGTAACCTAGAAAATTAGTGGAATTCATAAAAAGTCTCAAATTACATTTATTTTGGTATTTATATTATCAATTTTGTCAATATTTCATTAATAAGATAATTACTGCATCATCTTTGTGTCATAAATAAATTAAATTATATGATGTCTAAAAATTACAAATAAAATACCATCATGTAGGAAATCTTTTTATCTTTCTAATGAATATTTACAATCGAATTTATCTTATGTATAACCCTATATTAAAAATGATTTACTTATTAAACTTTGATTTTAACTATTTTAACCCTTCTTTAAATAAATTAATAATAAATGTCCTAATCTAATCCAAGTGGGCCTAAATGGTCATATTTTATTCCTAAGTTTGTTTTTGGTCGAATTACACTTGTCCAATAGAATTAGGACATGTGTTAGGGTAATATTAATATCATATTTACCCTTAGTTACCTTATTTACTATTAACCGTGGTAAAAAAAAGTAAAAAGTTACTATTCACCAAAAAATTATTTTCATCTCATTGAACCACATTTTAGTCCTTGATATTAACCGTGTCTCTCGGATTTTCGAAACTCCATTCACAGAAGCGGTAAAATTAAGTTTTATGCAAAATTCAGTTTTTAACCTACCACTTAGTAGTTTCACTATTCATCAAAAATTGATGTTTTTCAGAACAATGCCAAAATTTCATCCCGAGCTATATTTCATATTCCGAATTCAAAAATGAAGTCTATTTTACCAAATTCATAACATAAAAGTTGCATTAATTAATTTTATAATTAAATCCCGCTGTTAAAACAAATAGCGTGTTTTTAAGAAACAATATCTATCAAAAGATTGACACTTGTTTATGTCTAGTTTAAATGTGAAATTACATCCAATGACCAACATTGTATTAAATTGTAAAAATATATTCTAAATATACTTTAAAACCACTCAAATTAAGGATTTATCACTATTAATTATTTCGATTAAAAAAGTTGTTTTTTAATTATAATTTAGTAATTTTCACTATTCATCAGAATATGAAAGTTATCCGAAAAGTACCAAAATTTCACCTTAGGCTAAATTCGATACTCCGAATCCAAAAATAAAGTTAATTTTGAAAAATAAGATTTACTGGATTTCAAAAAGTGGTTATTACTATTCATAACGGCTAGTTTTAATAATATTTTTATAGCATATCGTTGTTTAGTGAAACTGGGTATTGTGTACTACACACGCTATCGAGGAAGGTCGCGATTGCGTGTAATGCAAGTCAAGTCAAGGATGTGTGTTGTGCAAGCTCCTTTGGGTGTAGCGTACAACACAAGACAGAAATAAAATTAAAAGGAACATTTTTCATAAAATCTCGGGCTGTTACATTCTACCCCCCTTAAAATGAATTTCGCCCTCGAAATTCGTCGGGGTTATAAATGGTTTACTATTCGAAAGTTTCTTTAATAGAAACCCACATCGTAAAAAGGAATATCAAAACCAATCTTTAAAAACAAAAGTATGAAATGTAACGGTTACCCAAATAAACTAATCATTGGGTTTCCACATAGGTGAAAATATGGATATGGAAGAGAAATCTAACGATCATGTTCTGATGGAGAGTGGTAGAGAACATGGCTATGGAAAAGCCAGTAATCACAAATCCATAGATTTGTGATGATATAAGGTACCATCTGATTCATCAGGTACAAGATCACTAGGACAACATTTATGGTTTTCAAGATCATTTCCCTAAAGTTGAAAATTTGAATTAGAATAAATACTTACTTTATTTTGGTACAATCTCACTGTTGTTCGTGCCTTGAACAATTTCCACTTCATCTCTTAAAAAAATGAAGTTGAATTTGTTATTAGCAGATCATGTGATAGAATGACGGGTCATTCCATCTGTCTCAAACAAAAGGTTAGCAAAAATTATATGCATAAGTCGATCTCTAGTGAGATTAATCATATATGGTTCCTAAAATGGACTTATACTTCATATATCATACTGCTTAATATAATAAAACTAGTTTCTACTAAACAGGGACTTCTTGTAGGCCAGTGGTAGGCGATAAAGGCCAGTCGCACTTCAGTTGTGGGTTCGATTCCCACAGCCTTGTCCGAAGCGATGGGCTGTCGCCCGTCCTGCAGATTGTCCTTTTTATAAAACTATATTACTATAACATCCCATCAATAATATCGAAAAAACTTCTATCCTTAAACAATACTAACTTATGTCCAACATAATCCATTCCAATCTTTAGGCTTATCCATAATACTGCAGTCCATTCTCATAACATAGTGAAAACGATTACCAGAGATTTAATACCATCGTTGATCCCCATATATCATAAGATATATCTTGTTGGTCACATTCCAAACATTCAAAGGCCTTAATCTCGTACTCTCTTGAATACCCATTGATCCTTAGTGAAAACTTGAATGCAGTTAAAAGTTAACACTTTTCACATACCGAAATCCTCAAAATTCTATATACTCAAACCATGATATCACTTAGTCCTTATATCAATCATGAGCTCATGAATACTATCAAACATTTAATTTTCTCCTTATCCCTTCATTATGCGCATATCATCTACATTCCAAAAATATCGGAATAACCTTTCATGGATACTGGTAACATTAATGATACACTTTCAAAACACAAGGAAAGACAACAGTGTAACAATCCATAGATGTCTCTTTATTCCAAAATTACACATGATAAACATGTAATCATTCCACTACATTCTCAAACCATTGACCGAGCTTCAAAAATTCTTTCATCTCACATATCATTTGTAGTCTCTTCATCATCATCCACATAAATACTACCCATATGACCATACTGATTCTCTTCATGAGTCTTTCCCTTAGGGCATTTGTTTGCATAATGCCCATACATTCCACATTTAAAACACTTAACCATTTTTGATGTCGTAGCATTACCATTATCCTCATCCATGGTGTTAACCGACCCTTTTCCTTTGCACTTACTTGCTTTGTGTCCTTCTTTTCCACACCCAAAGCATCTTCCAGTTCCCTTGAAACATTCTCCTTGATGCCTCTTCCCACATGATTTACATTGGGGAAATTGAACTTTCTTTCCTCTATGATCATCATGGAACTCCATCTTTCTCTTATTAGTCGAGTCAGGAAACTTACCAAATTTTACTTTATTGATCATATTATGAGATTGCTGATTCGGCATAATAATGATGTTTGGACTTCCAAATCCCAATTCATTTGGTTGCTCATGAAGAATATCATTCCATTGTCCATCATATCCTCCATTATTGTGAATCATCTTGTTTCCAGCCATTTTCTAAAACCCAAACAGAATAGTGTTAGATGCAAAAATCATAATAAAGGGGGAGTAACTTAAATATCTATCATCTTTGGTTTAATCTAATATCGTTACCATAGTTCTAGAACTATATCCTATACGTATACTTATCCTTAGGGGCATCCCTAGACATACCTTATAAATATCTCTAGGGATCTCACTAACGTTTTCGCATCCTAGTTTCCAAAGGTTGACTAAACCTTTCCTCTGATACCAACTGTAGAGACCCGAAGCCTGACGTACATTGACATTACATTACTTTTGCGGAATACTTAGTACATAACAAAAACACACACACAAGGATCGTAATAGTTTAGTGTCTTTGGAAACTCGGAATAAAATCTTCTAATCGTGGGAAAAGATCTTCAACATCTCCCATAAATATCTTCCCTTTTTTTTACCTAAAAACCTTTCTTTATATCCTGGGGAAAAGAAAACATAAAAGGGTGAGCTCAAATGCTCAGTAAGGGTAAACAAAAGAAATATCAATTACATAATTTTCATAAGAACATAACATTTTTGGAAATCTTAACCTGCAAAAGAGAGCATAATTTCATAACATGGGATAAATCATAGTAGTGTGAAATGAAATCATAACTTAAAACATTACTCATTGTGGCATACACACATAATCATAGAGAATCATTTCTTGTTAGTCAAGACTCATTGCCAAGACTATCTTAGTGGACAAAGTCCCTTTCTGAATCGAGTAATCCTCGTTTCAGTCCTGTTTCACTGAACCGGTATAACCTACCATTCCAGCCATGTCTATCTCATGAGATATAAAATCTTTACCCAATGCATTGGAGGGAGATATAGGTCCCACCCATCTCTTAATGAATCCTTTCTTATGTGTGCCACAAAATCATAAATCATACATCATCGCATAACCCATGTAATAAAAATGGGATTCTTAAACAACATGACATCATAAAACCATTCATATAAGATAAAGGAATTCATAAACATAATTCCATCACAACATAGTCAAATCAATGTAAAAATATGGATAGAAACAGAACCCTTTATTATCTTAGATGGAAAATAATTTTGATAAAACACTTGAATTGAATTCTTGAGGAAAATATCCTTTCTTCTTCAAAATCAATTTCTTTTCACAAAACATCATGCAATTTTAAAAGAAAGAGATTTTATTGAAAATAGTCATGAAATCTTTTAGAGGAAGATTCATGAAAATAAGGCTTTATAAAACAGTATAAATCCATTCGTGCCGTATAAGTTAAAAAAACATTCTTCGTACTTTTGTCGGAAGAGTCAAAAAGTACCTCGTACGGAAAAACGACAAAAGATTCCTTTCATATTCTTTTCTAAAAACTCACCTAAGGGTAAAATTGGATTTAAACTATTGCAAGTGTATAAAAACAATATTTCATATTGAGGTAACATGGATGTGGATGATAAAATACACCCCAGTAAATACTTACGAATAAACAATCTCGGATAAAAATGAGATTGTGATATTTCCCTTACCTTAGGTCCAATTTGCTTCGTATGTGTCCAAACCTCCTGTATAATGATTTAAATAATGTCATTTACTTATTAAAGAATCATATTCATTGTTATGATATCATATATGGTTCACTTATGACATTATATTACCCGTTCTTTTGTAAATTCCATGTTAAAGAAGCGTTTTGGGTAAAATCGTTTCATTTATCGTAGGTGTTTTGACTTGTTGTTCTTGACATCATTATTACTTATATCATGATTTACTTACTTCCAGAATATAAAATATGATTTATATATCATATATATTCAGTATATATATATATATAATATATAGATAAATAAAATGAAAAACATCGTTCATGGAGACGGTAGTCCGTACGTACGCATGAACGCTGTTTTTCTTTCCTTATTGTCTTGAATGGAATTAAGTAGATGACATTCATATGTATATATATACATAAATCCAGTAGCTTTATAATGTCATATATTTCATTATTATTTCTTATATATACATTATAATCATTCTTAAATGGTTAACATGGAGAATGAATCTCATCGCGTCGTGGAGACGGTATTCCGTACGTACGCACGAGCGATGATATCATTTCTATAAATATTGAATTGAATTGGAGTGGATTATACAATATATCAGAATCAATATGATGTTGTAATAACTATGTATAGTTATTCTTTACACCATTATACCCATCCATGTAAGGTGGTGGTGGAAAATAGATTACACCACGGCGTGGAGACGGTATTCCGTACGTACGCACGCGCGATGATTTCTTTTTCCGTAGGATGGATAGATGGTGAAATAGGGTTGTTTCATACTTATAATAACATATCAGTATATGAGTGATACTGATGTTATTACTTCATAATGAAACAACCTAAGAAGAAGAAGTGGAAGAAGAAATAAAGATGAAAGAATTGGTAACGGTAATTACCTCTTCTTTGAAGTGCCTCTTTGAGACCTCCTCTTAGGGCACTAGAATTGGTCTTTGAGGAAGACCAGAACCTCTAGGATGTTTCTAGGGAAGTGGAGAAGAGATTTTGGCATGGGTTGGCCGAGCTTGAGTGCTCAAATTGGTGTGAGGAGGAGGGGGAGGAGGTGTCCTTTTATAGGGGAGGAGAGGGGCACCTTAGGAATTTTTAAAAATATTAATTTATAATAAATCTAACCTCACTTAAAAAAACTCCAAAAATGACTCATATTAGAAGATTAGATGAGATAGGGTTGTAATCTCATCAACCAATCAAATTTAGACATGTTTGGATATTATTTTAAACCTTATCAATTAGATTTAACTCTAAGTTAAATAATTTAACTTTTACCGTGTCTTTTTGTTTTCTTTCACTATATGGTTAATAAACTTACTATAACATGCCAAACGAACCCCAAATTGTTTATTATTAATATATATATCCTTATCTAAGTCATTTGGCCGAACCTTAGATTTTTAGGAATACAATAACAATTAATAATATAATATTTGATTTAAAAACTATTTTGTGTCAATTTTGACACTATTTGATATATGATTTTTGTGAAAGTCATAACAGAATTAAATGTTCGAAAAAAGTTGATTAAATCAACATTAATATATCATAGTAACCTAGAAAATTAGTGGAATTCATAAAAAGTCTCAAATTACATTTATTTTGGTATTTATATTATCAATTTTGTCAATATTTCATTAATAAGATAATTACTGCATCATCTTTGTGTCATAAATAAATTAAATTATTTGATGTCTAAAAATTACAAATAAAATACCATCATGTAGGAAATCTTTTTATCTTTCTAATAAATATTTACAATCGAATTTATCTTATGTATAACCCTATATTAAAAATGATTTACTTATTAAACTTTGATTTTAACTATTTTAACCCTTCTTTAAATAAATTAATAATAAATGTCCTAATCTAATCCAAGTGGGCCTAAATGGTCATATTTTATTCCTAAGTTTGTTTTTGGTCGAATTACACTTGTCCAATAGAATTAGGACATGTGTTAGGGTAATATTAATATCATATTTACCCTTAGTTACCTTATTTACTATTAACCGTGGTAAAAAAAAGTAAAAAGTTACTATTCACCAAAAAATTATTTTCATCTCATTGAACCACATTTTAGTCCTTGATATTAACCGTGTCTCTCGGATTTTCGAAATTCCATTCACAGAAGCGGTAAAATTAAGTTTTATGCAAAATTCAGTTTTTAACCTACCACTTAGTAGTTTCACTATTCATCAAAAATTGATGTTTTTCAGAACAATGCCAAAATTTCATCCCGAGCTATATTTCATATTCCGAATTCAAAAATGAAGTCTATTTTACCAAATTCATAATATAAAAGTTGCATTAATTAATTTTATAATTAAATCCCGCTGTTAAAACAAATAGCGTGTTTTTAAGAAACAATATCTATCAAAAGATTGACACTTGTTTATGTCTAGTTTAAATGTGAAATTACATCCAATGACCAACATTGTATTAAATTGTAAAAATATATTCTAAATATACTTTAAAACCACTCAAATTAATGATTTATCACTATTAATTATTTCGATTAAAAAAGTTGTTTTTTAATTATAATTTAGTAATTTTCACTATTCATCAGAATATGAAAGTTATCCGAAAAGTACCAAAATTTCACCTTAGGCTAAATTCGATACTCCGAATCCAAAAATAAAGTTCATTTTGAAAAATAAGATTTACTGGATTTCAAAAAGTGGTTATTACTATTCATAACGGCTAGTTTTAATAATATTTTTATAGCATATCGTTGTTTAGTGAAACTCGGTATTGCGTACTACACACGCTATCGAGGAAGGTCGCGATTGCGTGTAATGCAAGTCAAGTCAAGGATGTGTGTTGTGCAAGCTCCTTTGGGTGTAGCGTACAACACAAGACAGAAATAAAATTAAAAGGAACATTTTTCATAAAATCTCGGGCTGTTACAACGTATATCCTCAGGTGACTACATATACATAGTAGAGGTCAGGAGAAAATAAGAAGCTTGAGAATAAGGAATTTAATAAATTTTTGTGCTTGATGTTATAAAATTTATTTTTGGTCCTAATTTTCCCAAGACACTAAACCTATGGTTCCTCGTTTTGAAATATTATTATGTTATTTTTCTTTATAATGATGTAACAGTAATGTAAGAAAAATCAGGGTTACTATAGTTGGTATCAGATGTAAGGTTTCGTTATTTTGAGTATTGGGATTAGTGAACCCTATAAAAAACTTCTATTACGAGACTAAGTAAAATTATTAACAAAATATGATTTATATAGGGATACCATAATTTATTATTTTAGTGAAAATTTTACAAATGAATATATTATTAATTCATGACTTTTGGACTTATGTTTTGTTCCAACCTTTTTTGTTTTATAGAGTGGTGGGTAGCAAGAGATATCAGGTCAACAACTCATGCGAGGGCCAATATAACGATTGCCAGAATGACACGCCCAATGATATGGGAGGTGGAATTCAAAACGTCGTGGTGATTTTTGACCAACCATCTTCTGTTACAAACAATCAACAAAATAATTCGGAATATCATACTTCACCTAATATAGAGAAAATAGAAGTTGAGGGTTTTGTGCCGAAACAACCAACGATGTTTAGTGGACCATTCGATCCACTAGATGTGGAATAGTGGGTCATCTCCATGGAGATGATTTTCTCTATTCAACACTGTTCGGAGACGGACAAGGTGACACTAATTGTTTATCATCTAGATGTAGAGGCTTATGAATGGTAGGATTTCATTAATAACACCAAGCCAAGGGATGAAATTTAAGAGATTGAATGGTAAGAATTTAAGATAATGTCTCTTAATAATTATTTCCCAAGAACTCTTCCCACAATGTTGGATAGTGAATTCATAGAGTTCATGAATCCAGAAATAGAATCTAGGAAAACCTACTAAGTGAGTTTCACAAGGTTTCCATGGTACGATTTAGGTATTGTTATCATAAATGAAAGAAAAATTAATATATTCATTAGTGGATAAAAATAACACCCTCAAACGGCTCTTAAAATTCAATACATTGGGATTTATAAAGAATTGTTCGGTGTTCTCTCAAAGTGGAGAAGGATTTTGGAGAATGGTTCCATGGATATAGTGATAAGAAATGAAGGATAGAGTTTCAAGCTGTACGATGCAATGATAAAGGTTGCAAGAAAACTCAATGGCCCACATGCCTGAAATGAGGGATGTGGCATCATGGGAACAACCTCAGAGGGATGGGTAAAATCATTATGTGTAGGAAAGAAGGACACCATGATCAAGAGTGTTCAAAAGAAATGAAAAACAATGATAATGATGTGGATGAAAGGAGAGAACCACCCATGGTTAAATGCTATAATTGTAGGGAGTGAGGGAACTTTGCAAGCAAATGCACTAAACCATGAGTCCTCATGTGTCATCGACATCAGAATCCACCAAATCCAAAAGAACATGGGATGTCTGAAGCCACCACTACTAAAGAACTTGAGAATGATAATGAAGTAGTACAAGGTACACATGTTATTCACTCAAGAATGGAAAAATACTTATTTAATTTTTGTTATACACATTCCATTATATCACGGATGTATTCTATAACTATAGAATCAATGTCTTGAAACCCTGGCATAGAGATATCTGTAAAAACACCAATTAGTGCAGTCATTGCACACCAAGTGTTTGACTCTTCTCCTGTAGGCATATGTCGGAATATTTTTCTATCAAATATCATAATACTTCCCTTAGTGGAATTCAATACTATAAGGGGAATTCATTTGCTCTCATTATATAGAGTATGTATCAAATTTTGGAAATGTAAATATATTTCCATATTCCTAACCATCCCATGCTCCTATACAATTGCAAGGAATATCATGAATCTCTTTTGAAAAATACTTTAACTATCTAGGTGTTGATTACATATGAAGAAGAATACCTCACCCAAATTGGTGAGTCAATGGAAAGTTCCAACCTTGTAGAAATTCCCATCGTGAGGGAATATGGTGATGTATTTCGTGAAGAGTTGCCCAGAATTCCCCTAGAACGTGAGGTAGAATTCTCAATAGAACTCATAGCTAGATCTACTGCTATCTCAAAGTGTCCCTATATAATATCTCATATCAAACTGGATGAGTTAAATAAGTATCTACAAGATCATTTGTACAAAGGGTTCATATGATCCAGTGCATCACCCTGGGGTGGGGCAGTGCACATTGTGAAGAATAAGTTTAGAAACGTGAAACAATGTATAGATTATTAGAAACTAAACAAGATATTCATAATGAACATGTTCCACCTTCCAATGACTGATGACATGTTCAATTAGTTAAGAGGTCCTCAATACTTCTCAAATTTTTATCTTCATTCTATATATCATCAGTTAAAGGTGGCGATGGAAGATATTCAAAGTACCACAATCCATACAAGGTATGGGCACTATGAGTTTCGGGTGATGCTTTTTAGACTTACTAATACACGTGAAATATTAATCTATTTGATTAATAGAGACTTTATACATTACCTTGATAAATTTGTGATAGTGTTTATCGATGACACTCTCATTTACACCAACACCAAGTAAGAACATCACAAATATATAAGACTTGTGTTGCCTACATTGAGAAAGGATAAGTTGTAAGCCATATTCATCAAGTATGAATTTTGGATGAATTAAGTCATGTTATTGAGACATGTGATCACAAGTTTTGGAATTTTGGAGGTCCCATTTGAAAAACGAGATTGAGGAATGGCCCATTCCCTTTAGTGTCACAGAAATCAGCATTTTTTATGGATTTGATGGGTTCTACCAATGTTTTGTGAAAATTTCTCATGATACTCAATCCCGATAACTATGTTTAAAACGTAAGTGGTAATGTATGTATGGATGTACGAATATGATGTAATATTAAAGGGGCTAAAGAGAAGGTTGATCACTGTACATCTACTCACACTACCGAGAAACAGTGAAAATTTTGTGATATACATTGATGCTTAAAATAAATTAATAGGTTGTTTCCTAATAAAAAATGATTATTTGATAGCATAAGCCTCGCGGTACTTGGAGATAAATGAGAATATCTCCCCTACGCATGATCTAGAGTTGTATGCCTTGATTTTTTCCTTGAAAATATGAAGACACTATGGTTTTGGTGAGAAGTGTGACATATACACCAACCACGAGAGCCAAATTTATATATTCACCAATAAGAGCATAACAAGCATCAATGGTGACAGATATATATAATCATATATTATGATTTCTCTATTCACTACCATCCTAGAAAGGCGAAAAACGTAGCTGATGATATAAGGAGAAAAGAACCTTTTACTCTCTCGGTGATACAAATTGAGAAAGACCCTATCTTCAAGGATATGAAAAGGATGGAATTCGAAAACATAAGGTTATGGGATACATCCTACCTTTAGAAACATATTTCTCAACCATCAATCCAAGAGATGATTATGGAGGCACAAAGGGATGATCTGGAGTTACAAAATAATTAGATTGTAGAAAAAGAAGGGAATATGTTAGAGTTCCATATTGACGAAGAAGGTGTGATTCAGTTTAGGATGCGACATTGTGTTCCTTCATCAACTACGATAATAGAGATATTGGACAATTAAAATAACTCAACATTCTATATCCATCCTAGTAGCCCCAAGATGTACTAATATCTCCGAGAACACTTATGGTGGGATAACATGAAGAAAGAGATTGTAGAATATATCTCAAGGTTATTGGTATGTCAACAAGTTAAAGTAGAGTGGAAATTTTCCAAAGGGATGGGGCACCATTTCTTATACCCATGTGGAAATGTGATAATGTTACTATAGACATTTTTATGGGTCTCCCGAAGATGTCGAAAGGAAATAATGTGATATGAGTTGTGGTGGACCGACTCACCATGACTTCCCATTTTATCTATATCCAGGATGATCTCTTGCTTGAACAAACTGAAATGTTATATGGGAAGGAAGTGGTGATACGACATTGTGTTCCACTCTTGATTGTCTCTAGATATGATCCAAAATTCACATCTAAATTCTGGATGAGCATTAAACATGCTTTGAGTACTGAATTAAATTTCATCATGGCCTCTCACCCCAAAACTTATGGCCAATATGAAAGGAATTTTCAGACACTCAAATAAATTCTAAGAGAATGCACTCTAGAATTTAATGTAGGATGGGATCATTATCTCCCATTGGTTGAGTTCTCATAAAATAATAGCTTCCACTTGATTATTCAAATGGCACCATATAAATCACTATTTGGAAAGTGATGTGAAACAACAACATGTTGGGATGAACTTGGAGAAAGAAAGTTAGTTGGACCTGAAATTGTGAAAGAGATTATAGATATGGTATAAGTCATCCCGAAACACATCAATGTTTCTCAGAGTCAGAAAAAGAGATATGATGACAACTATCAACGGGTCATGGAGTTTCATGTTGGAGATAAAGTGTTCCTTAAAATATCACCATGGAATTGATTCACGTAGTTTGGGAAGAAATAGATGTTAAGCCATAGGTACATTGGCCCCCATGAGATCCTTGACCTCCTAAGAGCCATGGACTATCTATTTTCTCTTCCACCAAATATGGATCAAATTCAGAATGTGTTTCATGTATCACTCATGAGGAAGTGCATACCAAATTCCTCACATGTACTGACCTCATAGGTGGAACAACTAGAAGATGATATCTTAAATGAAGAACAACCTGTAGATATTCTATACAGGAGAGATAAGGTTGTACCTAACAAGACAACCCACCATTTCTATGAGTTGTAGAGGAACCATCTGTTTGAAGAAGAAACATGGGAACCATTGTATCCTATAAAGGAGAAATACCCACACATATTTGTGTAAAATGAAATTTTGATTGTGAAATTTCATAAGGGGGAAGAATAAAATGACCCAATGTTTTATCAATGGAAATACCATTTTATAATTATACCTTATAATATAATCACATTTTAAATAACAATGATATATCATAATAATAAATATAATGTGATAACCAATCATAATTTTTCAACTTCAATGTTTTTATTTTTTGAAAATCTAAAATACACGGTTGTGATTAGTTTGATGTGTGGAGTCTAATAGAACAAACATAAATTTTTTTGAATAGTAACATACTGTTATGGATAATAATGTTACCCTTTTTAATAGTAATATACAGTTATGAATAGTAACCTCACCTATTATAGTATATATGTGGTATTTAATTGAAAGCATGATGTACCTATATTTTGGAATAATTAAATTAATGTTTTAAAAACAGTATTTTCAAATAAATTATTATTTTAATTAAAAATAAAAATAACCATATTTATAAGATTATTTTTAAAAATAGGAGATAATTTTTGGATTCAACATGTCAATAAATGATTTGGTTGAATTTTTGGTATTTTTCTAAAATACTTGTATTTTTTATGAATAAAAAAATACATTAAATTTCAATTTAATTTCATTAAATTTAAACCCATAATTACAGAAATCACAACTGAGGTAAGCACCAAAATATTTAACTCACATTCACTAATTACTATTCATTGTCATGTAATCATCACTATTTATTATCTTTGTGAAAATTAATAATCTGATAATTAAAATGTTAAGAAAACCCCTCTCCCCACCACTATAAATACCACCCTTCACACCCTCATTTCCTCATACCTATCAAGATTAATTCCATTTATAAACTCTTCCCAATAATCTGCCCAATACCCTCTTCAGCATACTAGATATTTTGTTCTAATAAAAATACCAATCCTACATTCCTTATAGATGATCTCAATAGGAGGATTCAAGAGGTAATTTTCCTCCCTCCCTTTTCCTTCATTTTCTATTCAATTTTATGTTATTTTCTAAATCTATGCCCACATATACTCAACCACATGGAATTTTAACTCCAGTATCTATCATATACTGTAATTTTATAATAATATTGGGATAATATATCATCCAACTCCATTTCCCCTTCATTTTATATGTAGAAAAGTAAATGTTGTTCGTGAGGTGTTAATTTGTCACTTTCAAGAACGACATGTTTTATTTTTTCATTAACTCATTCTAATCTTGACATAAAACCATATTTATGTTATAAATAGGTTTTATTATATTTATTATATCATATTTAATGTTCTATAACTAACTTATGAACATATTACTAAATTATTATACAAAAAAAGTTTGTTGGGGTAAGAAAATTGCTCGAATTAAACAAAACGATCATCATTACATTTAAACTAATGATTTTTCAACTTTTTATATAACATAATACATTTTAAGATCATTTAAAATCCTAGACTTCCATTAATAGCATGTAAAATTAGTTCTATTTGTTCATGCATGTTCTACATGAACTTCCACTCATGAATACAAGTCAACCGTTCATGAAAACCATAAAAATGAACATTCCTGAACAATGGATTTAAAACCTATAAGTTATCTAAAGGCCCATAAAATTACGTAATGGAACAATAATGAACCATATTCCAATACAAAGGGTTCTTGAATTGTTAGTTAATGAATCAAATGTGGTTATACATGACATTAATGTGAACAAAATTATTCAGACACCAGGTAAGGGGAAATTCTCGAACCCAACATTCATTCTTTATGTTCTCCCTCATTCACTCCATTTTTTGTATGGTCACTCCTTAAAATTCATTTTTAATCATTATCATATCATTTATGGTATATAAATGTATTCCACTAGTGTTTATATCAAAAAAATGTTTTCCAAAAGAAATATTCTTTCCTAAACACACCATTTATTTCTCACTAAAGGATGATGGTTATTGTATCAAGTATGTTATTCCAACTTTATTTTGAGATCTCAACTTTTATGAATGTGTTTTTATGGGATAAATCTAATTATTTTCCATGGGTTATTTATCTTCATTTTTTATATGTTCTTTATGTGTAATGCATGATAAAAATAATTTTCTAATGTGACGGGTGCACCCATAATTATATAGCGCAATATGAATGTTGGAGTGTGACGGGTGTGCCCAGAATTATACATTTCTCCAATGAATTTGGTTATGTGATGAATCTCAAGAGTTAAATTGAAATGTTGTGTGAAACATATTCTAGATTTTTTCAGAATTATGTGTTGTAGTTAACCACTATGACATGATGTTTCATTTTTTATGCATTTCCACATTTCAAGGCTTTCATTAATGACTCCACTCATGTTCATGATCATTTTCCTATGTTATGATTATGAAATCCAACAGTTATATTTTTCATATCTATATTCTTACTGGGATATTAGATCCCTGAATTTTATTATTTAAATTATCTGGTGACTACATGTACTAAGGAGAGATTATGATCCAATAAGATGATAGAGAAGAATGAATTAAATAAATGGTTATGATTTCTATTTTAAAAGTTATGTTTGGTCCCCTATTTCCAAATACACTAAACCAATGGATCCTTATGGTGAAACCATATTATGTTTTTTATCATTATAATTATGTTATAGTATTGTAAGAAAGGGTAGGGTCATTATACCTTATCTATGATAGAAGGTGTAAGAAATATTGGAAATGAATGGAGTTAGAATACATTAGTTGGCCTCAGTTTTAGAGGATATGTTTTCAAATTCTAGAGGCAATATTGACTATTAGTGAGGTTTAGGATTTGGAATTACATGAAATTGAATAAAAGGGACATATGAATGGAAAATAGGGTTTTTATTTGAAGTACATTTAAAACACACTGATATATAATAATTTACAAGTCTTTTTATAAATACCCATTAATAATATATAATAAATGAAATTTATGATAAATCCATGGGTAATTAAATAATAATTTAGAAATTCATCCACTGTATTTTAGTTCTTATATAATACCATCATGAATAAACAAACACTATAATTTATATATTATATGGTATCAATGGGAATGTTGTAAATGGAGATGTGATTTTTTAGTATAATTCTAAAAGAAATAATATTTTGAAAATATATTTAAAACTAATTTTCTGAAATATATATTTAAATATATATGGATGAAAATTAATGTTTTTTCATTCATTATGATGTAATTTTTATTTATATTTTCACACAAATCTTTTTATTATATTATCAAAGTGAATGAGTGGGAATATCTCATGTTAAAGGTCTATTTTTAAAGAATCTATTATTTATATCATTGTTAAAGATGTTGTTATAGATTTTTTTGAGATAATTTTAAAACATGGTGAATGTGAATTTTATATGAAAAAAATACTCATTACCGAGGGTGGAGTTCACTCAAAATGATTTCTTAATGCAATAGTGTGTTGTACAGAATATTTCTATAAAATCCTAAAATTTATTAGTTATGATAATATATGTTCCACTGAGACATTACTGGTGTTTGGGGCCATTTCATGGCTAAAACTTTGGGTATGATTTTTTTGGAGGTTGTTGGAAGCTTTAGATTAGGCTTTGATGGTATTTGATTCAAAACAACCACTACCATTTCAGAATTAATTTCATTTACACCTGATGATATTAGGTATAAAATTTGAAAATGGGGGAATGTGTATGTCCTTGGTGTGGTTCCCAGGGAAGGAACATGTGGGCCCAATATTAGGCATCCCCACCATGTCTATTTTTATGCTATGCTGACCAAAATGTCATGCGCTTTCCAAACATGTTGTAGGGATGGTCATTTCAGGAACTAGTTTAAAAAACACTCCATCTATGTAAAGGTAATTATAGAAGAAAAAATTATTAATGATGTGGAATTTTAAATGGTCAAAACCATCAGTTTATTCATTTTTTATCAAGCAACGGATTATGATTCATAATTAAATTATGTTCAATGATTATGGGGGCGTTATTGGAGTCATCCAAAATAATTTTCCTTTAATTAAATCACAACATTATCCTACCTATTCAGATATTGTAATTTTTTGGGAGGGTTCTTATCAGTGGGAAGATTGGAACTGTGATCTTCATCCAATCCCAATTTAGTTTTATGCTTGGATAAATCTTACCATTCCATTGATCGATATATGGGCTCAGTACATCCATCATTATCGGTGGTTCTGGATTGGGTCCATTTAATGGGGAACTATGGTTAGTCATTATTTTTTATCATATTCATCAATACATCTTGATCGATCATGGAATATATCAATTATATCATAGACAATGGTGAATTCTGTTGTATAGAAATGTTTTTATTAGCGTTACTGTAACAACATCCTCTCATAATAAATATTGGCATTCAATGTTTTCTAGGTCATGATTATATTTCATTGTATTATTTAAAGATTAACATGAATTCCAACCATAATGTCACAAAATATAATCTCCATTCATGAAATCTCATGCGACCTTGTAGATGATTCTTCAGGTCATTTGGTGTGATCTTGATTCAGGTGATGACCATCATTACAATCCTTGACATGATGTGTTTGATATTTCAGTAGGAATTTCATAAACATATAGGGCATCATATATGATGTTTCTATTAGGTGATATTTTATTATAGAAACATTTTATTGAAATATGTTTCCTAAATATGTGTGATTGTCCTATGATAACCAACCTTGATATGTGATTCAGTAATTTTTATATATGATTTATAACCTTTGAATTATTATGTTTTCATATTGTTGTGTATGTGTAGACTCTTGAAGACAATTAATTATTTGAATTATTTTTCATTGTTGTTTTATTTAATATCCATGTCATTGTATATTCTATGATTTTTTACATAAGGTATCAAGAATAATAGGATTATCAATATTGGTTAGACAACGCCATGGAGGGCCACATTATGAATTGAAAAAGGATATAAACCATGTTTTAGATGATGTTATGATCCAGATAATATAAATGTTTTATGAAATTTTATTAGTCATTTTTGGGTTTTATAGAATCCATGACATACTTTCCAAAAAGGGATATTGACATATAGGGGTGATGTATACATCCAAATTATTAAAACACATTAGTTGGGACTTACCATCATCCAAGAATAAGAACTACTATCAGGGTGGTGAGTGCAGTGTTCATTTTAAATACTTTAATTAGGTATTACAATGTAAAATTCCTTAAATGTGGATGTAGATAGAACTAAAATTAATAAGATACAAATAGATAATGTATCATGAGGCAGATTATTATGATATGTGGTTAAAAACATTGACATCCATATTGGAATCATTCTGAAAGTAGGTGGTTATGAGGTTCATTGTGATTTAGTTAACACATGATGACTCAATGCATGTGTGATTTTATATATACTCATGAATTTTATTTTATATCAATAAAAAAACTTATAGATATGTTATGAAATCTGTTAAAGTTTAATTGGTGGCGACCTACTTGGTTTCTAATCAAAACCATCATGGATATCTCGATGAAAATGAAAACTCCATGATTGGGGACTTAGGGAAGGGTAATAGTTTATAGACAATGATCTAGAAGACAGAACATGGTGTTCAATTTCAGTTTTGGTATAGACATCGAAGGAATAATATAGTGTTTTATTTATTTATCTTTCATGATAATACAACTGATAATTTTCCATTTTGGGGAATTCTTTTTATTTATCTATAATCCTTGAGAAACATTCCATGAATTTTTTTTAATTGTTTAAATAATCCATTGTATTTTTATTTATTCTTGTATTTTTTGATAGTGATGGTATAGTCTCCCCAATATAGGAACATAAACCCTCACATCTAGATGGAACCATATTTAATTTTGGGAGGAATGTACGAGACTATGTGGAACATTGTCTCAAAATAGATTATTCAGTCGGGGGCATTAAAATATGATAATAGATTCTTAGATTTTTCCCTTTCATTTATAATATTTTTTCTGTATGTTAGAAAGAAGATTATCCTTTTTGTAACATAGGTATGGGTGTTATTTGTATGAATAGAATGCACATGTATAGTGCACTTCCAGGTTTTTGTTTATGGGATTTTTGTTATCGTTATTTGTATTGTAATTTAATCCAGTACTAATATCTATTATTTAAATATAGTTTTTTTATTTGGGTGTGAATATGTATCTTTTCTTGGATTGTATTAACAAATTACTTATATGAGCGTGTTGATTATTTTATTTTATTAATTAATTAATTTCTTGATTTGGATATTTTTTTTGTGTGATATATCAATTTTTTCTAGGATATATTTATATTCGAATTAGAATAATCGAACCTAGAATTCTTGTTACATATATGTATATGACTAAGAATAATTTGCAGATATAGATCACTTGGCTTTAGTTATGGGTATATCGAGAAAGGATATATCATTGTTTACAGTAACCGTACTAAAATATATACCTTTAGCCATTGTATATTAACTATAAATTGAACCAATTGTGAAGGAAAAATTATGATGTGATCCTATCACAATATGTATTTTGTGACGGGGTCCCTTCACAAATTCCCATATCGTTGAAAATGTCATAGAAAATACATATTTTTGAAATAGTTTGTCACAAATAATGATATTTCTGAAAGGAATCCATCTTGTTTCATATAGTTTATTTGGGTTTTTTAAAACCACATTCACAATGGGCCTTTCACAAATATCTTTTTATGATAGGTCGCTTGCAAATAAGTAATTGTAGAAGGCTCGTACCATAAAAATTGAAAATAAAAAATAAAAAATAAATTAATATTAATAAAATTTGATAAAATAATAATAAATATAATAATATTATGATAATAAAAACTAATAAAATTGTTAAAATTATAACAAAAATAATATTGTTTAGAAAACACAATATTTGTAACAATATAAAATAATAATAACAATAACAATATAGAAAAACATATATAATATAAAAATAATATAAATAAAAAATATAAGATAATAAAATAGTGATAATAATAACTATACAATATTTTTATAAAATTTATAAACAAAAAAATATTCACAAGAATATATAAAACTCACTATATATAAATATAAATATATAAAATAATAATAATTTTAAAGAAAAAATTTACATTCCAATGTTAAACATACAGGAGTAAATTAAGTAACTAAGGGGGAGGGTCATCTGGAGGAGTTTGAGTGGCTGGAGGAGGGTACCCCATACCTATACCATGATCATACAACGTATGTACTCCATTTTCTACTTGTGTTGTGGATGATTCAATCAACGCAACTCGTCTTGATACTATTGTTGCTACTGTCGACAGAGCTCATCCTGCTCCCTACGCATACTCTATATATGATCACCTTAGTCTCATAGTTGCTCCTAATACAATGTAGTATATGATGATGACTCTCCATGAGCACCTATCCGTCTTCATAATGACATCCCAACAGTAGCAAAATAACTATGAGGAATTAATCGATATATGATTCCAAAAACATGGCCTCATCAAAGGCATAATGTGTAACCTTCATCCATAATGCCTCATAAAATATTCCTTCATGGGTTTGATACCTTGTATCATCATGAAAACCAGTCTGTGTATGATATACTGAATCCACATATGACACCTTCAACTGCAATTTAAAAATCAATAGAGAAAATATTATTTCTATTTAAATATGAAATTAAAAAAGAAATTATAATGGCAAAAATCTCGCATTGGCAATCACCTATAATCTTTCCAGTAAAAGTATTATTGTATATCATCATATAAAAGATGATGTTTGTAATACCATGTTGTTTGAATATCAATATTAATATAAAATAAAATTATTACATTTATGGTTATTAAAATTATTTAAAATATTTACTTACCATATGTTCCCTATGCGTACAAATTGTACGACTACCAACTAAAGGTGTACCCTTCTGCCCCCCCCCCCACCCCCAATTCTATCAACCTACTACTGATCTCATCTAAAAATTTCCACCCATCAAGTGCCAACATAATCCATCCCATACTTGAGATGAAATATGTTTAGTAGGCACAGTGAGAATGATCAAACACTATGAATCCTGCATTCCACATTGTTTTCCTCCTAAAATTTTGAAATAACTGACAGAAACACTCACAAATACAACTATCCCATTCTTTCAAGATAGATTTATTAATTATATCATCGATGAGAAACTATAATACCTTAAAATAATTAATAATATCATGTTATTATTTAAATAAAAATCAAAATAAATATTAATTTTTTATGTACCGGCCAATGATCAAATATGTGGTGTTGAACTTCCATGGGAATCTAATCCCATGAAACCCATGCTCCATGATAATAATTCTGAATTATAATACTCCTCTATCCAGCATCTATAAATTAAAAGCTATGAAAAAAGAGAAAAATTATCCAATCAAATAGTATATAAATAAATTATTGATAATTAATGAAAACTAGCATCAATACAAAAGTAAACATATCTCATCATGGATGGATCAAAGGCAATATGTGGACAATAATCATGGATAGGGTATAGAATCATCCATTTAAAAAGGCCACGGCCCTTCAGTGTGCTCGCTGAACTGCTAGAAATATGAGGGTATGATGATCCAACATCATGCTCATCACTAGGTAGATCAGCCTCCTTCAACGTACAAAACATATTCGAGTCCATAAAAAACATGAAAGGAATGTTGTTTGACAAATAGTTGAAAGAACTAATATAGATATATATATTTTTTAATTATAACCATCATTTACCTATGTCAATATTCATCTCCATCCCCGCCTTCATATTTGACAATGTCAATATCTTCAGATTCCTTTTCAATTTCATCAATTTCCATAAGAGTTTTAGTTTCACCATCTATTTATATTTGAAATTCATTTATTACATAAAAAACCTCATCACCAAAATTCATCATCAATTGCAGGGTGTCATCATCAATATTCATGCCACTTCATGAAAATAGACGGATTTGGAGTAGTATTTGGAAAAATTTCCAATCCATGCACTTCAACAGGGCCAAATTAACATTGAATAAAATGATTTTCCGAATATTTTATTTTTATAATTATCCCCCAATCACTTAACACTGTTGATGTATCAAAGTAATTTTTAAAATAAATTTCATATTAATGATTAACCAAATTAAAATTTCATTTATTACAAGAAGACTTTTATATTTAATATCCATTATTTTGTTATATTGATGAACACACAATCTTCAATCTGTATTAAACTAATGAAATTTAATCATCGTTATGTTATTTTTTCCTAGATAATATAGTTCAATTATTTCATCATGTGTTCTATTAATTTGATCTTCAATATGTATACTATTATATCGTTTATGAAGAAACCACTATTAATGATTTTTTGATTTCCCATATCAACGTGTATGAAGTAGAAATCCATTCACCCCATATTCATTATGAGATTTAACCAGTTTGTGTGGTCAGTTACTCAATGCTAACAATAAATTATCAATTTTGTAAGCATGATGATACACCTAAATAATATTAAACAAATTATCAAAAAAACATGTAACCTATTTATTTTATATGTTAAACCATAAATAATTTAATTTTAAATTTTTTTAAAACTATTAAGAAAAGTATTTTTTCAACATTCATCAATAAATGTTTCTGTAATTTGTTGGAACTTTTTTATGATATGATTATCATATAATCAAAAAATAAAATTATATTAATTTACTATAAATAATATTATAGAATATGTTATAGACGCACTTGTAGTTAAAATTATGTGACTTATTCCAAGGTGAGTAAAACATTTGTATGAGCTCTTTGATGTCCGTCATCAACAATCCATAATTCATAAACTCTACTAAATCCATGATCAGTATATTTAAAGACAAATAATTTATTTTTTATTTCATCATCAAAAAGTTCCCTCATTATGGCACATGTATTTAAGTTTTAATGGATATTTATATTGAAAATAATGGGAGCAAAGAAATGAAATTTCCTCCTATAAATAATTTCTCCAATTGATCATTCAACTGATGCTCTGTTACATTCTTTCTCTTTAATTTGTACATGCATCTCTGGAATGAGTACATATATCAGAACTGTACCGAACCTCAAAATTTTTCATCATATGACAGATTTAATATCAATTGTTCCATTGAGTTAATTAATTTCAGTGGGATTATTTTATCCAGGTAACATTAAATTAAAACAAAATCATCTTACATTATACTTAGTGCATCATAATCTATTTTCGTTGTAGAAATGTCTCATAAAAAATATATTTTCTCTATTAGTGAATCCAAAATAAGAGAATTAAACAAGCTTCTTAATCTAATCGATTGATTTCATTCCATTATAACATGATAGTGATGACTTTTTAATATGGAAAAATATTGATTTCTGATACAACTCAGCAAATTAGAAACATAAAATTCTAGAAGTATCTAATATTTAATTGACTAACAAGATAATAATTGATTTTTTAATGGGTATAGGATACTTTTGGATTCATTAATATTAGTGACATGAAATATTCAAATAGTTCATGTTCTGGTTGCCTGAAAATTAAGGAAAGATCTAATCATACCATTACATTATATTTAGTCTTACATTATGTATCCAATACTATATAAAATAAATTTTTAATACATTTCTTCTAAATATTTCGGACATCCAACATGTGATGGACCATCAAATTAGACCAATATGTATGATCCCAAAAAATACTCTATTTTATCAAATTGTGTTCTATCCCAAATCCATCAATTTACTGTTGGTTTCTAGTTGGTCCAAATGTAATGGGTGCTAATGATGAGAAAAAGATTTTTACTCTATAAATAATTTCAATTTTTTCAAGTCCATATATTTTAAGTGTTACTTTTATAAAATGATATTTGTTCCTCCAAAAAGGATGATCAGTTTCAATAAATCTTTTATGATTGTATAAATAACAAGTATTTTTTCCATTGATGAGCATAAACACGTTATTTCTTCTTATATAGTGATGTTATGATTTTAGACCATGTGTACTCTATCTAAAGAACATTACATATACTATGAAATGACTAATTATATATATCAATGTAGTTTTCTGTAGAAAATTTTGATTTGCAGCAACATCATATGTAATAACACCATTACTCAAAAATAAATTTAACTCATCATTCAACAATTTCAGATAAATGTAAATTTTATTCTCTGGATAACCTGGAATTAATAATGAACAAAATATATGGATCCATCATCAAAATAAAAATATATAAATTTTTTGGAGTATAATGATATTAATACAATAATATTAAATACCGTAAGAACCATATCAATAAAACAATTAGTAGAAATAAACAATCACATGTTTTAGGATTCTAAAGAAAAATATATATGTATATGGTCAAAATTTATCCATAAATCACCATAATATAGATTATTTATGATTTTAACATTTTAAATATTGGTTTTTTATGATGACATAAATTACACTATTTTTTGAAAAATAAATAAATGTTGTAATCTGTGTGTATGTGGGAAATACCTCAACTATTTTACATTAATCAATCTGTCCCTCCCAAGTTGAGAAAAACTATACCTTGATTTTATATATATATTAAAACTATTCAATGAACCATTTTACAATAATATAAGATGATATCCTTTTAATATGCATGAATCTTCTAATAACCACGACCTAAATTATTGACCAATATCATGCTCTCATAATAATTCGTAGGCAACAAGTTTCTTTCAGGTTACTGTGATTTATCCAAATAAAATAATTAATCAAAATACATATTTTGAATTCAATTATCCAATTTAATAGCAATAAATTTTGAAACTACTTCAACTTTTCATATCATGCAACCATGCTATAAGGCATCCAAAATTGTCCTCCAAAATATATAAAAATTTAGAAGGATCCTACATAACTGTTAAATCAATATCATCTTGAGTGTTAGTTAGTTGAAAAGACAGACTTGCCACATCAAGTACTAAATTTTGATGTTGTGATAGACCTTGAACCATATTATTAGTATTTTCTTCTGAACTGTGTTCACCATATTCATACAAAAAAACCTAATCTGTTTGAAACCCAAAATTCAATAAATATCCCCTAACGTTAGCAAATGTGTCAACGGTCCTTAGATCATATGTCTTATGTGGAAACATAATAATCCATTCTGAATCATATTTTGGTTTGGATGATGCAAATGATAAAAATGTTTTATCACCCTCAATATATACAATATTTATATAAGAAAACTTTTGGAATCTTATGATGATTTATCCATGCATGGTCATATAATAATTATGATTTTCATCTTCCAATATCCATGTTTCTCTAAAAGTCAAAAATAATTACATTTTATGATTAATTTTTTATAAGAAATGAAAGATCCAAAAAAAAGAAAAAATTAATCAATCATCATATACATTTAATATTTTTAATTTTATCTACATGTCACTACACCAATTTAGGTTAATTATTCCTTTTTATCTAATTACAATTTATTTCAATATATTAAAATTTATTACAATTTATTACAATTTATGAAAAATAATTATAATTTATTATAATTTATTACAATTCATTACTATCTATTATTATTTTTTACTAATTTTATCTATTTATTTCTATTATAACTATTTATTATGTTTATTAAGATTTATTTCTATTTATTACTATTTATATCTATTTATTACTATTTAATACTATTTATTAATATTTATTAATATTCTTTGTTATTTATTACTAATTATTACTAATTATTTCTATTTATCACTTTTTATTACGATTTATTACTATATATTACTATTTATTACAATTTTTTACAATTTTTTACACTTTTTTAGTATTATTAAGAATTGTTTACTATAAATTAATATTTATTAGTATTTTTAACTGTTAATTATTATTTATTACAATTTATTACCATTTACATATAATTAATTACTAATTATTACTATTTACTACTATTCATTACAACTTATTACTAATTAAGACTATTTATTACTAATTACCTATATTTATTAATATTTTCTACTAATTACAACAATTTATTTCTACCTGTTACTAATTACGACTATTTACTACAATTTATTTCTATTTATTCAATTTAATCTCTATTTATTACTAATTAATTCTATATATTCCAATTTATTACAAATTATTACTATTTATTACAATTAAGTACTATTTATTAGTAATTATTACTATTTGTTAGTATTTATTAGTTTTATTCCAATTTATTAATATTTATTAATATTTATTTCTATTTATTATAATATTTTAAAATTTATTACAATTTATTAATATTAATTATTATTTATTTCTATTTATTACGATTTATTACGATTTATTACTATTTATTAGTATTTATAACATTATTGGATAAATATTAATAATTACCACTATTTATTACTACTTACTATTTATTACCTCTATTTTTTAATAATTAACGCTTTTTATTACTATGTACATCGAATTATAGCTATTTATTACTAATTACCGCTATTTATTACTACTAACTACTAAATTCCATATTTTATTAATAATTACCACTATTTATTACTAGTTATTACTTATAAGCACTATTTATTCCAAAATTTTCCTAATTCCCACTATTTATTACTATTTATTACTAATTAAGAATATTTATTCATATTTATTTCTAATTCTAACTAGTTATTACAAATTGTTACTAATTATTTCTATTTATCACTATTTATTACTAATTATTACAATTTATTATTATTTTTTCTATTTATTACTAATTTTTACAATTTATAACAAAATATTGTTTATTATCGCTAATAATTACAAATCAATGCAAATTTTTAGTAATTACTATTAATTATTACTAATTACGATTATTTATTACTAATTAACGCTTTTTATTACTAATTTCAACTATTTATTACTAATTATTACTAATTATTACTAATTATTCATATTAATTACTAATTGTAACAAATTATTACAAATTAGTACTAATTATTACTATTTATTACAAATTATTAATTATTATTACTATTTATCGTTATAAATTACTAATTATTTCAAATTACTAATAATATTACTAATTATTATGATTAATTATAGTTTATTACTATTTATTACTATCTATTACTATATATTACCATCTATTACTATCTATTAATATCTATTACCGATTTTTATGAATTATTACTAATTATTACTAAATATTAATATTTATCACTAACTATTTCTAATTGTCACTAATTACAACGCATTGCAGCTATTTCTTCATAATTATTTTATTATAAACTATTTTCTATTACCTATTAAATTCTATTTTTTATTATTATTCATTTGCAGTAATTTCCGCTAATTACCACTAGGTTTTACAATTTATTAATATTTTTTACTATTTTTACTATTTTTACAATTTTTTACTAATTATTACTAATTAATTCAATATAATACTAACTAATAATAATTTATAATAATTTTAACTAACTTATACTAATTATATTAATTACTACTAATTATTACTAATTATTACTAATTAATAATAAATTATATTAATTACATATAATTATTATTAATTAATTATAATGGACCCAAATTATTACAAATTAATACTATTTACATTTAAATAAAAACATTAAATCGTAATGAAACAAGATATTTGTACAAAAAAATAATGGAAAATAAAACTATCTGGTTGTAAATTAAATTGATTGCCACTAAATAATATTTATTATTACTAATATAAATTAAAATTAATTCAATAAAAAATAAAATCAGAAATAAATACCTTAAAACTAAATCTTTAATTGGACACAAGTCCTAAAAATGGATCCGTAGTATCATTTAAAATATTGAAAAAACTGAAGAGAGAAATATATGAGCAGAGAAGGAGATAAGTCTTGAAAAAAATTATGAAATGGGAAAAATATGATGGGGGTATATATAGGTTATTTCATTTACGATAAGGATTTTTGCGATGGGAATGGGGTATCTAATAGTTATGTGTTTATTAATTGAGGTGGTAGAAAAGAATAATATTTGATATGAATCCAATAACAAATATTATCTTGTAGACACATTATTTTTGATCGGCCATCGCAAATATTATTTTTTATGATGGGACATGTCGTAAATAATTCACCAGTTATTAAATGAGGCAGCGGTAAAAGATAATATTTGAGACCAGACCCATCCCCAATACTATCATGGAGAAAAATTATTTTTTACATCCTGTCAGAAATAATATCATTCCAACATATTATTTGTGGAGGGGATCCCCCCCATCACAGATAATAGAATCCCATGAAGATTATTTGTAATGACTGTTTAGTCCCCGTCACAAAAAACACTTCCTACGTAAACTCATGCATGGAACACCAAAGGCATTTATGATGGTCTGTTGAAATACCTTTATTTATGGACTATTTTGGATGGGTCAAAATTCACATTGCAAATGGTCTCTTTTGATGGAATATTTTTAGTGGGTCATAGGCCCGTCACAATTAACCCATCAAAATAAGTCATTTTTTCTATTGTAAATACATGGGTCTTTTAACGTTCAAAAATGGCTATAGGTAACATTGATAGTATAGATGGTCATGAATCATATTATAATACAAATAGGTCTAGAGTTATTCCCATGGGTGGTGACCATGAAAATAGCCATATACCCACAGTTTAGACTATATAAATATCCATATAACTATAGTTTTACACATGGTAATAGGTCTATTTATATGGGAGTTTCTAGTGTCTTCTTCTATTTGACACATCCACTTGTTTCATGTACAAATATGTTCAAACCATTTTAATAGACCTATCTTAATGGGATGTAACCATGGAAATAACATACTATTTTTGTGAGAATAAAATGAAGGTTTTAATCCTCAACCATTGACTTAAGAAGCATAATTAAATATATTAAAATACACACAAATAATTAAATAAAAAATTATAATATATAAGAATTCAGCTAACATAATAATTAATAAAAAATGAAATATCATTATCACCGTAATAAAATGAAATTGAATTATAAAATTCAACTTTAAACCAAGAATATTGTATATATAAACAATGAACCTCAATATCAGTTTCACTAAGACCATCACAAACCTAATAAAAATTTCTTATATAAACACCAGCATCATTTCTTGCTCTCATACTATCATGATCATCATCATCATGAGTATTAGAATTATAATATGTATCTATACATAAATTATTTGATATAGGATAATAATCACAATAAATTCACTACACTATCATTAAAAAACATTCAATCATTGAATAACCCTAATGTGGAAGTGTAGAATAAAGAGAAGATATAGGTTTTTAGTATATTTATATAATATATTTTTACATTGACTATCTTCTCCATCTTTTTGTGTTTCGTTCTGAGTTTCCTAAATGACTATGGTATTCATTTATTCTTTTTTGACAACATCAGAATTGGTACTCAAGGAAACTCTATTAGAATAGAAATATCTTGATGCTATAATGATATTATTTGGGCAATAGTTCAACCAACCATGACTTCCATCTCCAAATACCAATCTAGATAATCATTTAGGCCCAAATTCTCTAGTTATTTTCCAATAAATTCCCTCAAATCAATATATTGAGTGATATATAACCTAAATTAAATAGATAAAATGTTTTAAATAATTAAATTAAATGAAAATATAAGATGTTGAAATATACATGAAATAGTTTATTATGTTTCTCTATATATCGTTGTACCATCTCTATTTTTTACTTGTAAAAAACATGGAAGATAATGGAATGTGACCCTAAATATTCTATATATGTTTAGTTAAATAATGAAATAATGAAATATTAGTGTCAATTGTTGCTATTGAATTCTATGATGAACCCTTGATAGGACTATTAATTTGTTGGGATGCAAACATAAAATATTTATCTGAATTCAATGAAGAGAACATTGACTTTTAATGTGTGGATTTCCTACTTCATTCTCAATAGCATGATCAACCAAATGAGCATGTTTTTCTATTGATAAAGAATTGATAATAGAAAATAAACTATAAGGTTATCCTAATATATTAAAATTAATGTTTCCACATAATTTAAATTTAAGTGATTTGTTCCTGAGATTTGGAAGCACACTAACTATTATAACCAGGAAGGATCAGTGTAAAAATAGATGACATGAGTAATATTTTATTTGGATATGCATGTCAAATGATGTTTCCTCATTTTTATTAAATATACTAAAATAGTATTGACTATAATTCTAAGGGTTTCCAATAGGATTTATTTGTTCGTTTATGGGTGTCGTAGTAATTTATTTTGATTTTTGGGTGTCCCTATATTCATGAATTTTGGTTTCTTGTAACCTATCAATGGGGTCTCATGAATTTATTATTCTACCTTGTAAAAATTTTCAATGTTTTTTCAATGAAGGATAGTGGATGGATGTATTTTTATAATTCCTTATTTTTTTTAATAATGTCACCATTTTATGAAATAATGATAACATGTTCATGCTTTGGTGGATTCATGAATGATCATTATTATTTCTACAATAAGCTATTTGATAATATGTGTAGTTTATTATAACCACATAAATACTTATAGTCCCAAATACTCATAGTATGAATTACTCTGAGAGAGCTAGTGCCGGCTAAAATGTAGAGCCCATTATTTATCATCTATGTAACAAAGTTCATAACCTAATATGTATCTCACTACATCCTACATCTACCTTTACCTATACAAACAATTTTTAGGATGATAGTATAAGAACCAATGTTGAAATAAAGTTTGACTAGGTGTAATGAAGGACACATAGTATATATATTATAGATTAATATAAATAGAATAAAAAAATGATAGACATATGAGTCTCCCTAGTTCTTCCACGTAGACTTGGATCTACCATGTCAGTTATTGGAAATAATTTTTATTATTTATAAATTATTAACCGTATTATCTATAAAATTTAATTTGAACATTATGGGATTTCTGGGGAATAAATAATACATAATGTTATTACCACCCAATAAGACATTTATACACATTCTTTTCTACTATTTTGATAACAATTTATATTTCTGGTAGTTTTTCTAACATCCATTTCTTCATTCCATACTAATTTTTATATTTCATCATTATATCAATTGTTTTTTAATTATGTTTTATGTTTCTTTTTTGATCATTATTTTACTTATTGGATTATTCTTTATACTTTATATTGTGTATCCTATCTCCAAATAAGGATATCTAATTATATTTTATATTATAATTGAGTGAATTTGAACTACTGTTACATATTTCCAAACACTATTACACTACCTAGCCAATGGTGACTGAAGTAATGACTTTTGAATCTCTTGACACATTTTACATTATCATTACTCTAATCATTTTACTTATTTTAAAATTATTCTCGTTTGATGTATCAAATTCAAAAATAAATATTTGACCGGATCCTTTAGAGAGATATTAATTAGTTACAACATTACATTCAACAACAGATTCCTTCTTTACGATAAACCTATACTGTGAAGTTATCACCATCCGTACGGTAGTGTGTTTTTGATGTAATTTTATTAATTACTTTTGTTTCATGAAAATTATAATTTTATGTGGATAACATTAATGTTCTTAATAAGAAATCATGATTCCTATAATGATTTCTAACTCTGTGTGAATAAATGATTTTTAAAGGATCATTATGAATTGGTAACTTTACTAAATAGAATTTTTTGAGATTAATAAACACAAAATGTGAATGTGTCTTGGCAGATAATGTTTCAATAATGGATGGATGGGGGAAATGAACTCATTACAATGATCATAATTTTGTTGATTGAAAGATTTTTTAATCTAAATATTATATAAGATTACTATCATATTCTCAAATTCATCACGGAATTACAATAATTTGAGTTAATATGAAACATAAAGTGAATCCAAAAGGGAAAGATATGGATATGTTATATTAGAATTCATGAATAACCATATTTTTTTAACCCGGGGTGTGAAATAATAATAACTATAAAATATATATGATGATTTTAATATATATTTCTAAAAACATTCATAGGGGATAATGAAATAAAGAATATGAATATAGGATTTCTTTTTTCCAATATATATTTATGTTGTTGAAAAATTATATTAATAATTATTTAGGAGTTTAATGGGTGAAATTATTTGTTCGCAATATATTTTACATTCTTAGAAAGGATCGTAGCATGTGTATCATGGGCATGTTTCACTGTGAAAAAATAGTTCATCAGCTAACATTTATAGAGAATAATCCATAGGATATTTTTAACAATTAAGCCTTTTCCAATAATTTTAATCTTCTATTAAGATATGTGTTGTTTCCCTATGATAAGTAGTTAGGATTGTATATCTTGTTGACAAATTGAATATTAAATTCAAGAAGTGTATTTTGGATTAGGAAGATTGTAATATTTTTCGTTTGATACAATTTATGTAGTTGATCTATGTCATGAGTAGTTGTGAATGTAAAATGGTATTATAAATGGATAACTTTATTTCATCCAATCAGATTAAGGAATGTACTAGATGATAATAAGATATTTGATTAGGCCATAGTGTATAGGTTCCAGTATTATTAGAGTATAAATATTTATTGTGGGTATGAACTTCTACTAATAGTTGTTTTACTGTATTGGGGAATCACATTGAGACATTTAATTGATGATATTATTATTGAAGACTCACTACATTTATGAATAATCTTAGAATCATTGATTCAATATGAAATTTTTATTAAAGTATGATATGTGTGGGATATATCATTCCTTAATATTGAGATATATAAAGGGTGATATTCAGCTAGATTATATGTATTGATTCATTGATATACATCAAGCCATAGTGAAATATTTCACTCTTGATAAACTCTAAATATAAATTAAATAACTGTAACATTTCTTTATAGAACAGTATACTTTTGGAGTAATAAGTTGAGATTTTATTAAAATATTTGAGATTTGGAGAAGCTGAAATATAATACATGAGACAAGAAACTATTGATTCACTAGTTTAGTGCATCTGAAGGATCCTTTGAAAAAAATTTAGGATTGTCAATAATACACCTGGTGGTATTTGGAGTGAACAAAATGATATTTATTATTTTTTTATTATACTCATATAAAGAAAATATTTTTCATAATTCATTAGATATAACATGGGAATTTTACTGAATCATTTTGAATTAAATTTTTGGTGAACATTTGGAAGCCTTTTTTATGAACCTATTTGGACAAAAAATAATGATTTATGTGGAAATAAACATGATAATGTTGGAATATAAGTACATCTACTGGTGTTTCTAAAACATAAAACATTAAAAAAAATTCACGAACAAAAATATCACTAAAGGAAATAAATAAATATTTTGGGAATATTATGGTGGGAAAATAATTTCTAATTTACAAAAAATTATGTAAATATATCTACATTTTTTAAACAAATATTTTACTCAGTCTTTTGGAATAAAGGTCTTAATAAAAATTACATAAATTACTCATAGAAAATATTACATTTTGTGAATGTAAAATATGAATAGAAATGGAAACCATCTCATTTAACAGGACATGGTAGTCATTGGTTTTATGATATATATTTTTCACATCACGAGTATTCATCCTTTTTGATATGTTACCTTAATAACAATATTGAATCATAATGTAAACAAAAAAATAAAAAAATGACTCTACACATGACATTGAAAAATTAGAATATAGAATTTCTACTTATTATGAAAATTAAAATAGCATGAACACTTGGTCTTATAACACAATCCAAGTAATCCTAACATGACATCAAATATACATTTATTTTTCCCAATGACATTTAAAATTATAGCAAGTAACATTTCACATACATTTTTCTCGATATGCATTATGTACATGAAATTACTTTACAGATTCGATGACCAATATGAAAAATCAATGAATGTACATTTCATTATCATATCTATATTGGAATTCTAATTAACATTTTTTTTTCTTTTGATAATTTGACTAAATGCTTCCAAGAACGTAATCTAAAAAATAAATTTCTTTAACAATATCATCCCCTAACATTCAATTAGGTGGTTCATTTATCAGAACAGTATTATCGAACTATCTCTGATTTTTATAGTATGGATAATCCACTAATAGAAATCATTGATGCCCAATGAAGTTGAATTATCATTAGAACAATAATATATTTGAACATGAGGTCTTTATAGAAATAAGACCTGTTAATTACCATATTGTACTAAAACTAGACATCATTTCAAATGTTGGGAAATCAATAATCATCAATAATAAAGTGGTAAAAAACATAATTTAACCTTCCAAAATTCATTATACAATTTCATACAATGATCCAAATATCTTTTAACATATATATTAATTGTTTCATGTATATTTAAATATCATTTTGAGAATCAATGGGTCTATATATAAATATAATCCATGAATTAAATGGATTACTATACACAACCATGATGAATGAAATTAAATGTGGAAGAAAATAGGTCAAGTACTGTGTACAATATTCACGTAGGGAAATAGGATGAAACCATCACATGATAATCTTAATATAACATTTCATGTGACAAAGGGAAAATTATAATGTAACCTATCTGTTTTATTTGAAGCTAATCCATATATAGGATAAACTATTTCAACAATATCTTTAATTATTTCATCTATATAATATCACATAATTCATTCGATGTTTTTTATATAAATTTTCTCAATTCCCAATTATTAATGAAAACCGACATAAAATATTCTCTAGTATGAGTGGTTGATTTGCATCATTATTAGTCTTCCACCATTATGTACAACACTATTTTAACAGACTCAACTCCTCGTTTTCTTTCTATAATAGACGGTGATATTTTTCAAAAACAAAGATCTTATTAGATTAAATTATGAGTTTGTCAACCTAACATTATTTACTATAATCATTTTCATGAATAAATTTATCTTTATGCTTTAAATACATAATATATATAACGATACAATGAAATATAGTATTTCTAAATCCATTCATTTCATAACCATGATATTATAACATTATATAAATCATGTTTTCTCATTTTCATCATTCCTAAAATACTGGATTGTTTACATATTCTATAAACATTCTTACCAATTGAATATAATTATTCTAATAAACTGATTATAACTCATTTACAGTACTTATTTCCTCTTTCACTAGTCTATGAGAGGATTTGGGTTGAGAAACTAAAAGCAAACACATTCGAAATCAAATTCATTATACCAATCCTTTTAGATGAATCAATTTCATTCACCACCTAATATTTGTATCAATAATGACAAAAAAATAATATATATTTTTTAGGAAACCATTTTAAGTGATTTAAAAATTCACTTCCTCATGAGTTAACAGTGGTATTCCAGCACAATGAAAATGATGGCATTAAATAAATCCTCCATATGAATCATTATGGAATGTAAAGTTATTTTTTTTGTAAATCATACTAAAAATCATCAGGTATATGATCAATATTTCATGATCATCTTCAATCTATTATAATGAAAATAATAATAAATTTTGTAAATAATCAACAAAATTACATAACATTATAGGTATTATTTCATTAAATAACTATTATTAAATGAGTTGTTTATAATGATATCATAAAAAATAAAATAGATGTAATGTAAAATAATATATTATATATGACCCAGACAAATTATTAGATGATAATTATCATTACTGTAATTTTATGATTTGGAAAAAATTAACTGAAAAATAGAATGTAAACCCATGGTATTAATAAAAAATTATTGTCCCTTCATGGAATATTGTTTTGGCATATAGTATCTAGGTATGGTGATTTATCATTATCTATATAGTTTATTAAATCTTCATTACAAAAATTTTATCATTTGGATATTAAATACATTAAACACACCATAAACTTATTTTAGTTATTCAAACCATCAATTACAGAATTTAATTGAGTATTAATGATTGATTAGTATGAATTGGTAAAACAATATTTCTTAGTTATTTTATTATCCTTAATTTAAAAGGTGATAAAAAAATATTCTAAAACTATTTTAATGTGTAATATGTAACCCATATACTGTAAATATTTTTATTTAATATGGTTGGATTAAATCATGTCTTGGTTATATTGTAGAAATATTTAATGCTTTTAGGTAAATGAATTTACTCATTTTATTTTTTATTGTTTAAATGTGCATTTACTTTATATATTCAATATTATTTCATAACATTCAACATAAATTTTTTTATTTCTCATTTTGAAGTGAATTATTTATTCTAATGTATAAGAAATTTTATAAAATGCATGTGTAGATATTGAAAAATTAATAATACCTATTGAAATTTATAAATATAACGTAAAACAATAAACCTGAAATATATTTTTCATAAATATTAATTACAAAAATATATTCTAAGTCCTATGAAGAACAAATGATGTACTATATGGGAGAGAAAAAATGGTTCAAAAAATGATTCATATACCACCAAAACATTGTATTTCGATCTATAGAACTAATCATGCCTTGTGATATGTTTTACTTTTCACAGATATTAGGACAGTACACACATTAAAATCATCCAAAATAATGAAAATAAATATAGTGACTGTATAAATATACATACATCTTTGTATAGATGTACATTGAAGAAAAATAAACATAGTGATATGATGGTGTACCAAAAATCGCAACTCACATTATATGATTAAAATATTTTAATAAGGATCATTATGAAATAATGTTCTACTAAAATTATCTTCATATCAACACACTACATAAAATAATATATTCATGAATAGATGATGCACATGTCATTAACAATGAATATAAAATTAATCATTCAACCATCTAGATTAGTTTCTTTTCTTACTTAAATCCACATCTCATACAATTTTCATATTTAATTATGATTAAAATATCATTAAAGAATTATTATACATACTCTATATAAATAAATATATTCTCTTATATTCCATAAAATTTTGTATTTTTCTCCAATAACTATAATTATCCTAATTTTAACATAATCATTTTGATCTTCCAAAAATATATCTCTTTAAATAACAAAACCATGTGTTTTTCAACCTTAATCCCATATGTTACGTTAAAATTTGTCTACCCATAATGAATTCAATCTTTCCTTATTTGAAAATTATTCAATCATTCCAAATATTTTTCAAACCATATTATTATAATGTGACACATTCAATTGCAGACTAACATCCTTCAATCACATAGTCCAAACAATGACAGAATTTTTTTATATGGGATCTTTGAAATCATGGGGTTTAAAAATATTATTATTTATGAAGATAATAAATTATGTCATAACATTTAATTTATTTAATATTATGGATTCAAACGACTGAGTAATATTTGATCTATAACCTACATACAAAACTACATTTTATGAGATTCTATTATGGAGTGATTATCAATTTATAATGTAAAAATATATCAAGGAAAAAAAACATGAATAACATATGAAAAAATAAAATAATATATATATTATCAATAAGTAGAGGATCCCTCAACAAAAAATGAGGACGTCACAACACACAAATGTGGATGAATAAAAAATAATGTGTCTAAAGAGTGGTAAGAGGAGGGTCCACTGAAATAGTATTGGTTGTATCATGTATGTCCTTATCATGGAACGTATCATTTTTTATATTCATGTGTAGTATACTCACAGATGAAAAAAAATGTGTATGATTCTCGAATTATAGGAAGAACATGTGACAAAGGAGATAGAGGAGGTGAGTAATGATTGATGATGGGGTTGGGAGGGATTGTTCAAGGGATGGAGGATCTAAATGGAAAGGATGATGAAGATCAACCAAGGGAGAATGGATAATTCATTTTTTAATCATATAAGGGAATGAAATCAAATATAAGGGGTTATTAATGTGTTGGTATGAGAAGAAACCTATAAGGTGTCGTGGATTTTTATTAAGAACCATATTTCCACAAGTAGCATTGCTCGTGGCTTTAAAATACCAATAGACATGTTTTTTAAATTTTTGTGTCTATATGTCATGATATTACCATATACGTAATAGATCATGGATATATCAATGTATATATTGGTCATTTATCTTGTAGTTTTAGCCTCCTATGAAAACATATGTTTGGTCACATGGACTAAATAGGATCAATCATGAACTAACAACTTTATATATCTTAAAAATTCTTTTTAATTTAAAATATTCCTTCCAAAAGATATTTTAAATTATAGCCAATAGTGGTAGCCCATGATTCTATCATTAGGGAGTATATTTTTATACCCCCACTAGTGATGCAGGGGATGTACCCTAGCATACATTATACGATATCTGGTGATACATGATCTTGTTCTAGTTTATATGAGGGTTTTTTATATTATTCGTACCCAATGATGAATCATATAGAAGACGATGATTGATTATGATAAGGACATAAATATTTATCATCCTCTTTAAATTTAGCTAATTGGAGGCCCATGAGATCTATTTTTGTGGATATAAATCATTGAGAAAAATTTTGGTTTGGTCTATATGCGCGTGGATGGATGAGTGGTTATGGCATCCTTCATGTTTGAAAATTCTAGAGGCATATGGTGGACTAACGCAAGTCAATATGGATGATGTGATTATTTTATATGGAATATATCAAGAATATTTGGTCTAACATCATAACCATTTCAGTTTTATAAGGCTCGGAATTTTGAGATGGACCTATAAGAGGATAGAGCATCATGCTTATTTATAGTCTCTCATGAATAGATGATTGATCATCTACTCACTAATGAAGGGAATTATTCCTCTATTAATATGAAGAAGGATAATCCTGTGTAGTATGAAAACATAAAGGTGGGATAGAGAAAGAATTCCTTGTTTTCTTCTATGGAAGGTGATTCTAGTAGCAGATTCAATTATGTGTGAAGAGGGTATCATAGCAATGATTTGAGGAAGCCACTTTTACATTTCCACTGATGTGGTAATGTAAGTCTTCATCGTCATTTTTCACGATTTATTATTTGTGGAGTCCATAATTTTCTGGTAAATATAGGGTTATAGGACCTAGTTAGTGTTTAAAAACTCCCATTCATTGAAAAATCAAGAGAAAACCCATAAATCTAAGGAAGTATTAGTTCTTGAAGTGGATGAAGATTTTTCAGATGGCGATGAGGAACCATAAATGGGTTGAGGTATTATCAAGATCACCATAATGTTATCAAATTACTTATTTTATACTGGTACTTAAAAATCGTTTTTCTCTTCCCAAGTGGTACCTAGATTAGAATTATTGGTCAGAATATATTGAGAGATTCCTTCTGTGAAGACAACATTATGGACTAATGTATGCCAGCTTTTGTGGATTGTAGAATTTTTTATAGTGATCATTGGATATAGTAATTTGGGCTATTTCATGATCATTGAGATGAATAACTTCGATGTCTTCTTTGTTAGAGATTGGATTATAAGGTATCATGAACATATCAACTCCTATTGGAGATAAGAATCTTGTACCTTTTCTAAGGGAGATAAGTTTTCCATAACAGGTTAGTGGGAGTTGGGAGATGGTAGAGGGTTGCTAGATTTGAATCAAATTGGACATATTACAATGAATTTTATGGTCATAGATATTTTAGAAAGATGATTGTTTTACCCCTTATAATTCCCTTAATTTTAATGTCATTACCAGGTTGTATGTCAATAATAAATTTCATGTATGAATTTTGATAGAGGGATAGAGTTGGAAATGGAACTTATTCTAAAGATGATACTTACGTTGATTCTTCTTAATCATATATAATTATTTATGTTCAAAGAACTCAATGATCATCTTGATTACTTATAGTAAAATGGAATTATGTGATCTTTAATGCCTCCTATGGGTGATATGGTTTTTTTCTCCAAAAAATGTAGATGATACACTTCATCTCTGTTTTGATTACAAAATGTTGTTTTATGAGAGTTTGAAGAACTCGAAAAAATTTCATAGGATTGATAATCAATTTGATCATTTGTGATGATCTCATTGGTTTTCCATGATCAACATGTTTTCATCCTACCATCAGATTCTATTCATGGTGGAAACAAACCATGGAAGGAAAATATGATTAGGTGCAGTGTATACAAGAATGTTTGTGATTCCATGTGGTTTGACGAATTCTATAGTGGTATTTATATCTTTCATTAATAATAATGTTGAGAAATATATTAACACATTCTTAATATTGTTTTTATTGATGAAATCCTAACCTATTTAATGACTGAAGAGTAGTATTCTAGTAATCTCGAGATAGTCATAGTAAAAATAGACATCATTATCATTATTTTATGTTATTGATGAAAAAAATTTAGATTCAGGAGTTGTGTTTACCTGAAATTATGTGTTAGATGCTTCAATTTCTATAGAATTTGAGAACATGGTGGCAATTTTATCATGGGATCTCCCTTGGAATGTATTTTAGAATAGAATTTTCCATGAATTAGAAGTGTGCTACCATCATTTCCACTTGTATTCCTCATGTTTAAAAGCCACCAGGAGATAATTCCCCATGAAATGGGCAAATTTTCATTTTTTAGATCAATGAGAGAAATAATTCTAATATTTTATGAGTAAAATCATTTTAGCTGTAGAGATAAATGTTCCCCAACATAGGATCAGATATTCTATCTTTTGAAATGCCATAATAGTTGGATTGGGAGTTGTGTTGTTGTATGTAAAAAAGGTAATAATATACAGGTATTTCAACCTAGTTCCCCATGAGAATAATTTCCCAACCATGAATTTTATTGGGTATATTTGGTCAATAAAATTATGTGTTGCAGACACTATATCCATAGATAGAGGATTGTTATCTGCAAATGGTACAAGAGTCTCTATTATTTTTTCTCTTAAAGAGATAGAAATTTGATGTAGGTGTACTATGTGGAGTATCTATTAATGTTTAACATAGATATAACTTATACAGTATTAATGGGTATTGGATTTTATGAACATATTTACAAGAATAAACATTATTCCAAGGATCAAAGAGAGTGTCCATCATAGGAAGAGTGGTGTATGATGGGTTTGTTAGCCCAAGGGAGGATGTATGTGACTGAGGAATGAGGGGTTGTGAAATGTTCACCATTGTTTATCACATCATATTTCATGGAATGGGTGATTGATAACTAGAATAATTACTCTATGTGTGTGGTGAATGAGTTCAGTTATCAGGAATTGATCATGTACCCGGTTGGTCAGTAGCTGTTGACGATGCAATTTATATTTATGGGAGGGAGTAATTTTATACTTCTATTATGGAAGAGAATATAATAGACTACCATACCATTATGAGGAAAATTATTCTTTGGAAAATGATGATGTACCATGAAATCAAATGATATTTTTGATGCATTTTTTAGAAGAGGGGAATCACTAGTTTAGTTTCATGAGGTCTTGCATCATAGAGGATAAAGGTTGTGCATCAACATCCTCAAGGATTACTTAAAACACATCTAGTTCCAATGTAAAAATTGGATAATATTAGATTTTTTTAAATGGGTTACTAAGAAAATAAAGGAATCATGATGATATATATGTGATAGTGGATAGGTTTACTAAATTGTCTCATTTGATTCTAATATAGAAGAGCCTTTTTGTCAATTAATTGAGAAATATATATATTTGTCATATTTTTTTGTATTCAAAGAGTTCCATTGATCATTGAATAAGATAGGGACATGTTTTTTTTGTGGTTTTGGTTGGGCTTACAAATTTCTCTATGGACTCATGTAAGATTGAGAAGAGTATATCACAAATATATAGATGGATATTTTTATTAAGAAACATAGGAATCGTGAAGATATTCTTCAAGATTTCTTCTGAGAAATTTGAGGAGAGTGGAATGACAATATAACCTTTATGGGTTATTATTATAATAACAATTAACATGATTTTATCCAAAATACACCCTATGGAGTTCTATATTGTTGACCTTATCACTCATTATTTTTATTTCATGAGGTATGTGAATCAAGAGTTGTGGGACTATGCCTAGTGCAGGTGAATATGGATACATTGTAGTTAAACTATAATTGTTTGTAACTTCTTAGATAAAAACATGATCGTAAGTCGATCATATGAGGAGGCCATTCATGTTTATTATGGGAGACCGAGGTTTGTTGTCAATCACTTCCTAATTGGGCAATTGCCATCTTTGGAAGAAAGGAACATTAAAATCCTAAATGGATTGATGATTCTAGATCATTGGTTATATAGGGAGAGTGGATTACTATTTGGTTCTACATAAGTGTTGTAGATTTATACAATATGTGTTCCAAATATCTCTGATTTAAAAAAAATTCTCAATCCAATTCATTATATAGACTGGGATGATCTTATATTGCAGTTGGTTGAATTATATGACTAAATGTTGGCCCATATAGTGGACCAAAGAAAAAAAAATTTATGCGGGAATATGGTGCAACTATATCATATCACATGGAGGCATGGATGGGAACAATAAACAATTTTATATGGCATTCTAACATTTGGGAAAAATGTTTTGAGTTATATGAGGTTGACCCTGGAGATAATTCTTGAGGAAGATGATCCATTATTGAAGAATAATTGTAAAGACCAGATTTTTAGTGGATATGTTAATTTATATCTTACCATTCCTTATGTAGTTTGTTGATATTTATAATGGATGACACATTGGATAATGTTTAATAGTTTTTTAAATTCTCAAAAGGGGGTTTTGATGGATTTTTTTCAAAACATCCCAGACCACACACTATTGGAAGACATTTGGATTTAATGTTATTTGGTGTAAAATGGGAAAAGGGGAAATTAGTAATTTCCAGAGTGTGGTTCTCATGGAAGGAACCATTGGTCCATGTATTAGGTGACTACAGTAGACACATTTTGGAGGCCGTGGTGATGGAAATAACAATGGCTATGGCGAGCTGGCAATTATGGGCTAAAGTATTCTAGAACACCACATTCATTGTGAGGCTATGATATATTATATGGTGGTAGTCTTGATGCTTATAAAATGGATTCAAAATTCAACTTATTCTTTTGATCTCCATTAATGATATGTGTTTAGCCATCAAACAATGCTGGGCATTTTCATGGGACGAGTAATACCTTCCTATCTTTTTTTCTTCAATTAAGTCACTTGATTATCCTCCCCTATTAGATAGTGGGTATTTTTAGAGAATACTTATTAGAGAGATGATTAGAGCAATGATATACATATTATGCCTATTTTCATCCTTTTTTGGATAAATTTTTTATTTCATTTCTATATCTAATTCCTTAATTAGTACACTATTTATAGTGCTTCTAGTTTGGGGTGTTTGTGTGGAGAATTTTGATGAGTATTTATTTTTCTGGTCACCTAATTATATCCTTCTTGAATTTTCATGAAATGAGGATTTTATAGGTTATTAATTGGTTCTATTTCTAATATATTGAGTTCATTGTCAATATTGGTGTAACAACAACCATTATTTCAGGTTGTTGATTTGTGTTTTCTCCATGGTGATTCTCTTAGTGAATCTTATTTTTCTGGTCTCTTAGATTCTAAAATTAAATTCCTTTATAATACCTATATTAATAAACTCTCTGATGATAATATATATTGTTCTTATGGGTTTTGGTGTGATATTATTTCACGTCACTATGTTCACGAAGATCCTTAAAGTTACATCTTCGATATTTTGGATGGATGTTCCTTAACATATATGTCATTGTATATGATGTTCCCATGATTTCATCATTGATGATCAAACCTTTTGATTTAAATATGTTTTATGTAGGTGTGTGAGTGAACCATGATTTCCAATCAGGATTGGTGATCATAATATCATAATAATGCTTGTACAACACATGCTTGGTAATGTGTTCATGCATGTATATCTATAAATCCACTTGATTATTGATCATGATATGACTTAATTTTGTTTTATATAATATGTAATGTTCGTGAAATATAATATCCTTCATAACATTGATTTATGTATCATAAATAACATGTTTCTCAATATTAGTTAGTCAGACCATTGGAGGGGAGAATTATGTTGTGACGATGGCAATATACTATTGAATAATTAATCATATGAGTTGGATCATGGAAATATCAACCGACGTGGGAGTAGAACATTAAGGTGTGTCATTTATCCTTTAAATATAGTCCAATATGGGTTATTTCCATATAGAGGTTATATACACATACAAATATATGAATCATGATAAGTGTGACTACCATAAATAAACGATTATGACCATAATTAGGGGTGAGCATTTTATTTTCCATTTTATAACCCCAGTCAGGGTGGGGTATGTGGTGTTCCTATTAATGACCATTGTTGATGTGGGGAATTTGAGATTCCATAATGATGGAACTTTTATATAAAACTGACAGCTGTATGGTTCATATTTAATCTAGGATTTATTTCATATCTTATGATATCTAGTGACATAAATTGATATCCTTACCTACATTGTGTCAATGTAGGTGGGGTTGGGGTTCATAGTGGCTCTATTAGCACATGACTACTCAAATAATATTTGGTTATAAGTTTATTAATGAATTTACATTTTTTTTATGAAATAAACTGATATATATAATGTTTTTTACACTTTTTGACTAGTATGCATTGGTGATGTCCTTCTAGGTTCATAATCATACCTTTCATTGGAATCTTAGTGAACATATACAAACCCTGATTGTATAATTGGCTAATATAGAAGGTCTAGTGATAAGGTTGCAGGGTATGTATCCTAATGTTCATAGCTGGTACCAGGATAGACTCTTGAGGTATTTCACAATGTTTTATTTACATATCTGTCATTCTCGTACTCTTGATGAATGACCACATTGTGGGTTCTTAATTATTATTCTTTATATCTTAATACAACTTCAATTAAAGTTTTAAAATTGTTTTATTATTCCATTTTTTTTATTTGTATATAAATTTATTGATATAATGGTATAGTCTTCCAAATGATTTCACCCAATCCCTCACATCTAGTTGGAAACCTCTCACATACATAGAGGCCCACATGAGACTATGTGGCACTCTAGACCAGATCAGATTATTCAGGATGGGGTGATATAAATTTACAATTTAGAGAAAGATATGAATTATTTTTCATATTTTATGTTTAGAAAAAAAATATAATGGGGGTTATTAAAGAACCCAATAAATTTTTGATATTTTTAAGGTTCTTATATTTTTTTGACATAATTTGAGAATAATGTGAAAACATTTGACATCAATTTATGTATTTAATGAAATTTGAAGTCAGTTTAAATTAATGTGTATGTGAGACTAAATAGGTAAATTGGTAATATATTGATTGATTCGATTTCCCAAATCTCCTATTAATGATATTTAAATGTTTAACATTTTACATACATTTGTTCTATAGTTTGAACTACTGATCTAACATTGAACTATATTTCTAACTAGTCATATAATATTAATTATTAAAAATCAAAATCTTATGTATGATTGAATGGAATTTTTTTTAATGTGTGATTTAAATTAGATCACATGGTATTGAAATGGTTTTTTAAGGATCATGTGTGAGTAACCATTGGAAATAGAACATTAAATCAAATGTTATACACAAAAAATGTTTGATTTCATTATAATTTTTGATTATTTTATATATATTATTTAATAAGAAATAATTAAAAAAATAATGGGTGATTTGAGATGATATTTGAATGATAATTATAGATCTTTAAATAATAATATTTTTCTCATATTTTAATATCAATACTTGACACAACTCGACCCACTGGGACTCTTCATCGACCATTAGTTGGTTGAACTATCAACCCAAGACCCCCTCTAATATTCCAAGGGTTAGTAAGTATCATCGGGTGGTAGTATTACATATTATGGAATCCCATATCCTATTGAACCTATTTACAACACACATATCCACACTGAAAATCATAGTACATTCTAGTATAATAAAACCAACTATACTATATAATGCTTGTGAAAATCTAAATGATCTAAAACAGAATAAAAAATCATTAAAAAAATCTAATGGAAAAAATATATATATAAAATGTAAAATAAAACTAAAGAAACTATGGTGATGTGATTTATATAGTAAACAAACTCCAAACAATATATTTAGGATATTATCACCTCTGGGTACCAATACACTCCACAAACACCATGCCCACCAAATTCATCCTCAAAATTCATATCATCATCATAAGTCACAAAACATTTGTGTGGCATGTCCTTAAAATTGAAGGTATATACCAACACAGTAAGAGTACCACAAAATCATAAATGGTAAATATGAAAGGCTTGTTATCTCAGAACTAAAAAAATCAGGAGGCATTGTGAAAAATATGATATACATTAATGTTAGGGAACATTCTACATATCAGAGATTCCAAATATTCACAACTATAATATAGGTTAAAACCCCTATAAATCATCTCAAAAATCATAATTTACAATTTTTTAACCCATTTCACCTCATAGAAACTATGGAGGTGGTTTGGTTCCTCAATAACGGATAATTTTGATTGAGTGAGTAATAATCCATAGTAGAGGACCGACATCCTATAATAAAGAGCTCACTAGATAAAGGAGTACATAATTCCATGGATAGAGGACATCAACCATGTGTGTGGGGGAGATCAAAACCTTATTAGTGCTATATTAAACCCACACCCTATCAAAAAACATTACATTGTGAGTTCCTAAACCATTAATGCTCTGATCATCACACCCATTTCCCATTATCAACCCTACTATGATAAAATCAATAAAATTACTAAATCATCCCGAGAGTCACCAATTATTCTTAAGGGAAGCAAGACATCTTATTTTACATGTAATAACACTTAAAATGAACTACTTTTATACACAAATCTATGTCCCAATTATGTGGATTCAAAAATCTACCATGGTTGGAAAGGTAAAAGTCATGTACTATAGAGGTACATTGCATGTAGCCCCTTGTTATTAGTCTAGTCTTGAATAGATACACATATGGAATGAATGATTAAACCTATAATGAATGTGTACTGGGGTATGTAAAGTGCATGACCCATGAGATATTTTCCATGTATCATTATAGCTAGTGACATTTTAGAGAAATTTTTAATTGAGTATGCCATTAATGATACATGTAGAGACCCAAATCATGACGTACATGGACATTACATTACATTTGAGGAATACTTAATACATAACAGAAAAATTCTCAAGGACCGTATTATTTTAGTGTCTTTGGAAACATGGAACATAATCTTCTAATCATGGTGAAAGATCTTCAACATCTCCCATAAAGATCTTCCCCTTAGCTTTTCTTACCTAAAACATGTCATTAAATCATGGGGAAAAGAAAACAAATAAATGGTGGGTTCAAATGCTTAGTAAGGGTAATCATGGAAAAAATAAAACAAATCATGTATATTTGAACATAAAAAAACATGAAAATAAAGTTTAATCATCAACATCTTGATTTGTGAAATAAATCATGGAAGTACGTAAGGCATAAATATTAAAGGAAAATTAATCATGATAAAATTTCATGGGAATAAAATATGTAATTGTGGCATACATTAATCACATGATATAAATTCCATAGTATCCAAGGCATTGCTTCCCAGACCATCATAGTAGACAAAGTCCATTACTGTACTGGGTTTACTTGTCGTTCTAGCCCAGAATTACGGAACTGGAATCACTTGTTCTTCCAAATATTTGTATCTTATGAGATATAAATCATTAACAAATGCATTGGAGGGAGATATAGGTCCCACTCATCTCATAATGAAATCATTCAAATATGTGCAACAAAATAAACATAAATCATTCATCATAACCCAAAAATAAAATTGGTTTCATAAACATAATCCTCTCATAACATAATACATATAAAGAAATGGATATCATTTAATCATAATTAAAATAAAACCATGTAAATAATATGGAAATTATACTTGAGACATGACCATAATAAATAAAGTAATCTTAGATGGAAAATAGTCTTGATAAACCCCTTGAAAATAATTCTTGAGGAAAATATCCTTTCTTCATCAAAATAATTTTCCTTTCTCAAAATGTCATAGAATTATAAAAGAACAGATTTATTTTGAAAATAATCATTAAATCATGTATAGGATATTTCATGGAAATAAGGCATTACAAAATCGTGAAAATCACATTATAACATATAAGATAAAAAACATTCACCTTTCACTTTTATCAGAAAAGTCAAAAAGTACCTCATATGGTAAAAAAAAGAAAGATTCCTTCCATATCATGTGGTAAAAGTAAAAAAAAAGTAAAAATGACTTTAAAAATACATGGAATAATAGTAAAAATATTATGAAAATGTTTTTATAAAATATGGAATTGGATGATAAATATAACCCCATTAAATACTTACGAATAAATAATCTCAGATAAGAATAATATTGGAATAGTTATCTCTTACCTTATGTCAAATTTCTTCCATAAGTTTATGAAACTTCTGTATAGTGGGTTTAAACATATTATTTACTTGAAATAGAATTATAGTAATATTTATTATATCATATATGTCTCGCATATGACTTTATATTACCCGTTCTTTTGTCATTTTCATGTTAAATCAGTGTATTGGGTAAAATCGTTTCATTTATTGTACGTGTTTGGAATTGTTTTTCCTGATATTATTACTTATATACTAATTTACATAATTCAAGAATGTAAAACATGATTTATATATAATATATATAGAGAATATAAATATATATGATACATTAATAAATGGAATTAAATACACCATTTATGGAGATGGTAGGCCTTACGTACGCATGAACACTATATTCGTTTCTTTATTGAATAGAATGAAATTAAGAAAATGAAACATATATGTACATAAATACAGTATCATTATTATGTCATATATTCATTATTATTTATTATATATACTTTATAATCATTCTTTAATGGTTAACATGGCGAATGAATCTCATCACGTCGTCGAGACGGTAATCCGTGTGTACGCACGAGCAATGATATCATTCCCGTAATTATTGAATTGAATTAGAGTGGATGATATAATATCTCAAAAACATTATAATGTTATAATAACCATATATTATTATTATTTACACCATTATACCCATCGAAGTAAGGTGGTGTGGGAAAACAGATTACACCATGGCGTGGAGATGATATTCCGTACATACGCACGGGCTGTGATTTCATTTTCTATAGGAAGGATAGATGGGGAAATGTGGTTGTTTCATATTTATAAAAACATATAATTATATTATTGATACTGATTGTATTACTTTATAATGAAACAACTAAAGAAGATGAATTTGAAGAAGAAATAATCTAGAAAGAATCTGTAGAAGAGATTACCTCTTCTTTGACGCACCTCCTTTTAGCTTCCTCTTAAGGAACTACAGTTGGTCTTTTGAGAAGACCAGAACCTATATAATATAACTATAGAGGTTGAGAAGAGAAATTTTTAGGGGTTTACCAAGCATGAAGGCAAAAAATTGAGTTATGAGTAGAGGGAAAGAGGTTCCCTTATATAGGAGAGGAGAGGGGCACATTTGGAAACCTCAAAAATATAAATTAATAATAAAATGAAACCCCACGTAAAAACTAGCACAGATTAATCCATTCGATGATGAGATTCTATATGGTTGTAATATCTTAAGAAGATAAAATTTATACATGTCTTATGTTTATTTTAAACCTTATTATTTTGATTTTTCATTATTTAATAAATTTAATTTTATTTGTTGTAATAATATTATAAATGATATTTGGTTATAAATACTTGCTTATGTTTTATTAATTGTGCATAATTTGATATTTAATTAAATTTTATACCATATAAAATTCAATTTATAATTTTTAAATTTTTTTTTAATTTTTAAACAATTTAATAATATGATATTTTTATAAAATATCAATAGTGTCAAATTTGACACTAATGATTATTTGAATTTAAATAAAATAAAAACAGAAAATTTGTTCAATCCAAAATATTTAGTATATTAGAAACATGTCATATTCATCTAAAAAATCATTTATAACATTAATTTGTTGATATATTATTTATTTTAATATTTTTAAAACCATTTATTTGGTATTTCACTTAATAAATTAATTACCACATCATTTTTGTATAATTATTTAATATAATTATTTGATGCATAAAAATTAAAAATAAAATCCTATTCTGAATAGAAATATAATACCTTTCAAAATAATATTTTTACTCCAATTTTTCATTTAAAATCACAACATATAAATTTCTATATTTATTAAATTATGAAGGTGACATCTTTGACATAATTTAAAATAAAATAATATAAATGTTTTAATATGTTTTATAAGGATCCAAATAGTCCACAAATCAACCCTTGGATTCTTATGTAATAGATATACTCGAAAAATAATGTTTTTTCAAGTTTACGGTCCTTTTGAGATGTATTATTATTTTAAGAAAAACTATATTATTGATTTTTCATTACATAAATAATTTCTATATCATTAATGTGTAATCTATTAAGGTAATTAAATATTTCGTAAAAACTACAAATAAATTACCATGATGAAGAGAAACATTTTATCTTTCAAATGAGTATTTATAATTTAATTTATATTTTTTATAACCTTATATGAAAAATAATCAAATTATTAATGTTTGAGTGAGACATATTTAACTTTCCTTTAAATAAAATAAATAAAAGGGATTAATCCAATAAAAGTGAGTTCCATTAGATTCCATTTCGACTCAAGTATGATTTAGGGAAATATATAATCATCCAATTATATTAATACAAGTGTTTGGGTAATTTCATAATATTTTATTTACGCTTCATTACCCGATTTACCTTTAACTATGGTAAATAAAAAAATTTGTTGTTATTATTCATAATGCCTAAAAATAAAAAGTAGTTTATTAACATAGTTTGTACCTAATGATTCCAAATAGGGAATCCATTTTTCTAAATTCAAAACACATAATATTCAGAATTTATTTTAAAATTAATCACGTTGTCGAAAAAAATGGTTTTTTGTTTATAACATTGCAAAAGATTGAAATGATTTAACCTATGAATTCAATGTAGAATTAATGATAATGAAATAAATTATATTAAATGGTAAATATATGTTATATTTTTACTTTAAAATCATTCAATACTATTATTTAACCTTATATATTATCTAGATGAAAAAAGATGTTTTAAATTAAAATATAGTGTATTTTTACTATTCATCAAAATAAGAAACATATCAGAAAAATATAAAAAATATATTTTAAGTATATTTTTATAGCCTAATTCCAAAAAAAAATTATTTTGTCAAATTTAACATATAAAAATGTCAAAAACTAGATTTAAAGTTGGTGTTCCATCAAAAGGCTGCAAAATTGCGTTTTTTTAAAATTCTCATTTTACCTGGAAAAATTATTTTGTTCTCATACCATGTTCTATAAAATGTTTAAGATAAATTATAATGTCCTAAATTAAAAATTTAGTTACTAATATTCATAACGGCTAGTTTGTAATAATATTATAACAATATATCATTGTTTAGTGAAACTCAGTATTGCGTACGACACGCGTTATTAAGGAAGATTGCATTTTCAAGCAACACAAGCCAAGAATAATGTTTTCATACAACACAAGATAATACAGTGTTGCGTATTTCACAGGCTAATTTTGGAGTGGTGTAAAACACAAGGAATTAATGAAATTAAAATACTATTTTACATAAAATCACTGGGTATTATATTCTACCCCCAACAAAATGAATTTCATCCTCGAAATTCATCAGGGTTATAAACAGTTTACTACATGAATGTTTCATTCATAGAAATCCACATTGTAAAAAGGAATACTAACATTTAATTTGAAAACTAATGTATGAAATTTAACGGTTACCGAAATTAACTCATTGTTGGGTTTCCACATAGGAGAACATAGGTGAAAATATGGATATGGAAGGGAAATCTAACCAGCAATATCTGATGAATAGTGGTAAAGAACATGGATATAGAAAATCCAATAATCACAAAGACCAAAATTTGTGATGATCTAAGGTACCATCTGATTCATCAGAAATGAGGGTACTGGGAAAATGTTTTTGGTTTTCAAGATCATTTCCCTAAAGTTGATGAATTTTTTTCCATAAGGATAAATATTTACCTAATTTCAGTGTAGAATCATCTTGGTCATACCATGGACAATTTACACTTCATCTCTATTTAATGAAATGATGTTTAATTTTTCATTCATGAAGTGTTAGAAGATTATGCGATACAATGACAAGTCATTCCATCTGTTTCTATCACATAAGTTATTAAATATACATAAGTCCATCTATGGTAAGATTAATCGTATATGGTTCCTAAAATGGACTTATAATTCATCTATCATATATCTTAATAAAATAAAAAAAAATTCTACAAACCAAGGACTTCATATAGGCCAGTGGTAGGCGATGAAGGCCTGTCACACTTCAGTTGTGGGTTCGATTCCCACATCCTTTTCTAAATCCACGTGTTGTCGCTCATCCTGTTGGTTTTCTTATTAATAAAAATATACTATCATAATATCAAAAATCACTATCCTTAAAAAATTATATCTGATGTCCAACTTAATCCATTCCATCCTTTTGGCATATCAAAAATACTTCTGTCCAATCTCATAGTATAAAGAAAATGTTTAGTAGAGAGGTCATCTATAGAGCATGTGAATACCATCATTTATCCCCCATATATCATAAAATATATTTCGTTGGTCACATTCCAGACATGTGAATACCTTAATCATGTATTCTCTTAAAACATGAATAACCATTTAATCTTTGAGAAAACATGAATTCTGTTAAAAGTTAACTCTTTCCACATACGAAAATCCAAAATTTTCAATATAATCAAACCATGATATCACTTTGAAATTATATCATTCATGAGATCATTAATATTATCAAACATTTCATTATCTCCTTATCCATTCATTGTGTTCATATAATCTACTTTCCAAAAATATTTCAATCACTTTTCATGGTTAATAGTACCATATAATTATTGAAAACCACAACAAACTAATACATAGATATTACAATATTCGAAGATACTATAAATTAGATTCCACAACACTGTTTTGGAATCTTGTCACATAAACACTAAATCATTCAACCACTTAATTTTCATACCCGACATCACCAACAGTGATCACATGTGACTTCTATTTGTCTGTTTCCTAAGGAGGTTGTTGATGCCGATCATCATTTACCATTGAATTAGGGAATTGGTTAGCATAATGCCCCATTTCCCTACACATGTAGAATTAAAGTGTTGGTGGTGCATTCTCTGTTGTATTTTCTCCATTCAAATAATTATCTACCTTTTTCACATTACTTCAGAATTAAGCTATTCGATGACCTTCTTTTCCAAACATAAAACATTTTCTAGAACCTTTAAGACAGTCTCCAACATCTTTCTTTCCACAGTTTGTGCATAAAGAAACATTTGTCTTATATTCACCATAGTTTTGATATTTTTCCTTCAACTCCATCTTTCATTCCATGTCAAAACCATGAGATGGATATATAACACCAACTTCCAATTCTACCTTGATAGCACAATGCACAATTTCATCATAGCTACTGAAGTCTCTTATTACCAATGCCCTTGAAGACTTGGTTTTAATCCACTGATGAATCAATCAACTTTACTTTCAGGTTGGATGATAAATCCTAATGCATACCTTGCAAGCCTTGTAAAATTTTCCTCATATATAGCAACAGATTCATCATCCTTTTTCTTAAGCTCAAGGAACTCTTTTTCCATCTTCTTTAAAAGAATAAGAGGGAAGTACTTAATGAAAACAAGTTCTTGATTTCATCCCATTCAATGGAATCAATTTATCTTGGGGCCTTGAATTCATAATTAGAGTCTAAGACTACTCTGCTTAAACTTCTAAATGGTAAAAAACCAAATTGAATTTTTCATGTTCTAAATAGTGATGTATAGAAAATATCATTTCAGTGATACTGATCCATTGTTTAGCAACTAGTGGATCAGAAGACCCACTAAAATAAGGTGGATGCTGCCTCATGAAGGGCTCAATAGAATATTGTTCCCTTCCCTGCTCATTTGGATTTTTAGAATGATTCATATCTTGTGTAAGTATAGTAATAATATTTTTCACTCCATTTACCATAACATTGGTTGGTTCTGGGGTACAATCCCTGCATTTTCCTTTACATTGATCAACATGGTTCCTTTGGGTTCCATCCATCATCTAAAACCCAAAAATAATAGTGTGAGAAGCAAAAATCATACTAGGAAAATTACATAATTAATGGGGAGTACCTTCAATATCTAACATCCTTGGATTAAATCTATGATCGTTACAATAATTCTAGGTCTATATCTTATACTTATACTAATCCTTAGGGACATCCCTAGACATACCTTAGAAATATATCTAGGGATCCCTCTAATGTTTTCGCATCCAAGTTTCCAATGGTTAACTAAACCTTTCCTATAATACCAAATGTAGAGACCCAAACCTTGACGTACATGGAAATTACATTATTCTTTTGAATTAATTAATACAAAACAAAAAAAATTCCCAAGGAATGTATTACTTTAGTGTCTTTGGAAACATGAAACATAATCTTCTAATCATTGTGAATGATCTTCAACATCTCCAGTAAATATATTCCCAATTTTTTCTTACCTAAAACCTTTCTTTAAATCTAGGGGAAATGAAAACATATAAAGGGTGAGCTCAAATGCTCAGTATGGGTAAAAATGGAGAAAATAAGGCAAATTATATACATTTGAACATAAAAAAAACATGAACATAATGTTTAAACATCAAAATATGGAATTTTGAAATATATCATGGCAGTACGTAAGGCATAGATCGTAAAGGAACATTAATCATGATAAAATATTATGGTAATAAAACCTGTAATTGTGGTATCCCTTGATAAAATGATATGATTTCCATAGTATCCAAGGCATTGCTGCCAAGCTCATCATAGTTTTCAAAGTCCATTACTGAACCAGGTTTACTTGCTGTTGCATCCCTATATTTCTAATCTAGATTCACTTCCCCATCCATCCATGTCTATATCATGAGATATAAATCATTACCCAATTCATTGGAGGGATATATAGGTCCCACCCATCTCAAAATGATATCACTATTATGTGTTCCACAAAATGAACATAAATCATTCATCATAACCCAATTAATTAAATTAGTTTCATAAACATCATCCCATCAAAACATAATCCATATAAAGAAATAGATAAAATTTCATCATAAAAGAAAATCAAACCATGTAAATAATATGGACATTATACTTGAAACATGACCATATTAATGATTGTAATCTTAGATGGAAAATAGTTATGATAAAACACTTAATATGAATTCTTTAGGAAAATATCTTTTCTTCTTCAAAATATTTTTTTTTCTCAAAATGTCATGCAATTATAAAAGAAAATATTTTTGTGGAAAATAATCATGAAATTTTTATAGAAAGTTTCATGGAAATAAGGCATTAAAAAACCGTAAAAATCAGTTCATGCTATATAGGTTAAAAAAAATCTCCTTGTACTTTTACCGGAAATGTCAAAAAGTACCTCGTATGGTAAACTAAAGAAAGATTTCTTCCATATCATATGGTAAAAGTCAAAAAAGGGTAAAAATGACATTAAACATACATGGAATAATATTAAAAAATTTATGATAATGATTTTATAAAACATGGACTTGGATGATAAGTATTACCCTAGTAAATACTTATAAATAAACAATCTCAGATAAGAACAAATTTGGAATAATTATCTCTTACCTTAGGTCCAATTTCTTCAGTACATGTCTGAAACTCTTATATAGTGGGTTTAAACATATTATTAACTTATAACAGAATCAGAATAATATTTATTATATCCTTTATTATTCACTTATGACATTATATTACCTGTTCTTTTGTCAATTTCATGTTAAAGCAGCGTTTTGGATAAAATCGTTTCATTTATTGTACGTGTTTAGACTTGTTTTTCTTGATATTATTAATTATATCCTGATTTACCTAATTAAAGAATGTAAAACATGATTTTAATGTAATATATTTATTCTGAATATAAATATCTATGATAGATCGATAAATGGAATGAAATACACCGTTCATGGAGACGGTAGGTCGTACGTACGCATGAACGCTGTATTCATTTTCTTATTGAATTGAATGGAATTAAGTAAATGAAAAATATATTTACATAAATCCAGTATCATTATTATGTCATATCTTTCATGATTCTTTATTATATATACTTTATAATCATTTTTGAATGGTTAACATGGAGAATAAATCTCATCGCGTCGTGGAGATGGTAATTCGTACGTACGCACAAACGATGATATCGTTCCCATAATTTATGAATGGAATTGGAGTAGATGATATAATATATCAGAATCAGTATGATTTTATAATAACCATATATAGTTTTTCTTTACACCATTATACCCATCCATGTAAGGTGGTTGTGGAAAAACAGATTACACCACGGGGTGGAGATGGTATTCCATACGTCCGTACGGGCGATGATTTCATTTTCCATAGGATGGATAGAAGATGAAATGGGGTTGTTTCATATTTATAATAACATATATTTATATTATTGATACTTATTGTATTACTTTATAATGAAACAACTAAATAAGAGGCAGTTGAAGAAGAAACATACTTGAAAGAATCGATAGAAGAGATTACTACTTCTTCGATGCACCTCCTTTTAGCTTCCTCTTAAGGCACTAGAGTTGGTTTTTGGAGAAGACCAGAACCTCTATAATATAACTAGAGATATTGGGAAGAGAAATTGGTTGTGGTTCTCTGATCTTGAAGGCACAAAATTTAGTGAAGAGTTGAGGGAAAGAGGTTCCCTTATATTGTAGAGGAGAGTGGCACTTTAGGAAACCTCAATCATATTAATTAATAATAAAATTAAATTCCACTTAAAAACAACAAAAAATGACTCAATTCAAATATGAGATGATATAGGGTTGTAATATCACCAATCAGTTAAATTTAGACATATTTTACCTTTATTTAAAACCTTTTCATTTTGATTTATCCATATTTAATCTATTTAATTTTATTTGTGGTAATAATAATCTAAATTTTAAATGGTTATAAATACATACATATGTGTTATTAATTTTCCATAATTGGATAATTAATAAAATTTTAGACCATATAATTTTAAATTTAAATTTTTTAAATTTTTTGTGATTTTTAAACAATTTAATAATATGTTATTTTTATAAAATATCAATACTTTCAATATTGACACTATTTATTATTTGAATTTAAATAAAAACAACCAAGATATTTTTTTTAAAAAAAATTAATAGATTCCTAAAATGTCATATTAGTCTAAAACATTCATGGATCACATTAATTTGGTCATACATTATTTAGTTTAATATTTTTAAATCCATTTATTTGGTATTTCTCTTAATAAAATTATTACCACAACATTTTTGTATAATTATTTAGTATAACTATTTGTTGCATAAAAATTAAAACTAAAATAATATGATTAAGATAAATATAATACCTTTTATAATAATATTTTTACTCGAATTTATCATCTTAAAATCAATACATTTAAATTGTTATATTTATTAAATTATGAAGGTGACATCTTTGACATCATTTAAAATAATATAATATAAATGTCTTAATCTGTTTCATAAGGATCCAAATGGTCCACAAATCGACCCTTGAATGATTCAGGTGTAGATATAATCTAAAAATAATGTTGGGTCAGGTTTATGGTTCTTTTGATATGAATTATTATTTTAATAAAAACTATAATTTTTATTTTTCTCAAAATAAATAATTTCTACGTCATTAAGGTATAAGCTATTAAGGTAATTAAATATTTCATAAAAATTTAAAATAAATTACCATGATAAGGAAAACTCTTTTATCTTTTAAATGAGTATTTATAATAGAATATTTATTCTTTATAACATTATATTAAAAATAATTTAATTATTAAAGTTTGAGTGAGACATATTTCACATCCCTTTAAATAAAATAAATAAAAGGTCTTAATCAAATACAAGTGGGTTACATTACATTCTATTTAGACCCATGTATGATTTAGGGAAAATTATAATCATACAATTATATTAATTCAAGTGTTAGGGTAATTCTTTATATTATATTTACCCTTAATTGCCATATTTACCTTTAACTAGTGTAAATAAAATTTACAGTAGTTACTATTCAAAATGCCTAAAAATAAAAGAGATTCCTATTAACATAATTTAGACCGACTGATTCCAAATATGGAATGAATTTTTCCAAATTCAAAACATTGAAGTGCCAGTATTTAATTTAAAATGAATCTCATTGTCGAAAAAATGGGTTTTTGTTTAAAACATTGCAAAAGATTGAAATGATTTAACCTGTGAATTCAATGTAAAATTAATTCTAATTACATACATTATATTAAATAGAAAAAATATATTATACTTATACGTTAAAACCATTAAACATTATAATTATCCATATAAATTATCTTGATGAAAAATGTTTTTTTATTTTAAATTTTTCATATTTTTACTATTCATTGAAATAAAAAAGTTATCATAAAAATATCAAAAATATATTTAAAGTAAATATTTATATCCTGATTCCATATAAGAATTTAATTTTGTCAAATTGAACTTATAAACATGTCAAAAACTGAATTTAATGTCAGTGTGCCATCAAATTGCGGCAAAACTGCATTTTTTTAAAAAATAATTATTTTTCCTTAAAAAATAATTTTATTCTCATACCATGTTTTATAAAATGTGTAAGATGAATTATAATGTCATAAAATTAAAAATGTAGTTACTAATATTAATAATGGCTAGTTCATAATAAAATTATAACAATATATCATTGTTTATTGAAACTCAATATTGCGTACAACACACGCTATTGAGGATGGTTGCTCTTGCGTGAAACACAAGACAAGAATAGTGTTTCTGTATAACACAAGATAATATAGTGTGGTGTATAGAACAAGCTAGTTTTTGTGTGGCGTAAAACACAAGACATCAATTATATTAAAAGAATATTTTTCATAAAATCTTTTGGTGTTACAATACACAATATGTAGTTTCATATTCCTTATATGGTATGTAATTATATGGCGGTTGAGCCATGTACATCCATGAGTAAATAAAATTGTGTCCTAGAAAACACATTTTTTAAGGAGCACTAGTTATCTAGGTGGGTTCTCATTATAATTTCCAAGCCAGAAGATATAGGATTACACAATGTGTGTACGAAGGGTGAATTTCATTTTCTAATTAACATGGATGAAACAATAACCACCACTATATGGGTGATAAATGGTGTGTTCATTTGAATCAAACACCATGAGATTGCATCATCAGTCCCAAAATTTGAACATCATTAAAAAACACCAAAATATTAATACTTTTACTACCAATAATGCTTGAAAATATTCTGAATTCCACATCTATCATTATACCACATTAGTGTTCATTTTCTACAGTATTTTAGTAAAAAAACACTTTTAAAATGGTTTTCAATTCACCCCAAATCCATTGATCCCACAACCCATCAAGGTCTTATATTATCATGTACCTAAATTATCAATATCTAATAGTCAACCATCTTTCATGAATTTATCTTTTTTGTTGAACCAAAATGGTATCTCAAGGATCTAAATACCAATTGTTCTCAAATCTCGAGTTATATTTCATCATTCCATCATCCATAGAATTGATAGGTCAATAATGTATGTATAAGAATTTAAAAATTATTAATGAAATATATTATTTGAAAATTACTAAAGACTGATGCAAAACCTAACACCTATTCATTGTGTGTGAACTCTCAAATGATGAATTACATAGTGATTGTTGTTAAAATTCATAATAAACATTAATTTAAATTGTTGAGTCTATTAAATTGTAAAATGAAATATAAAATTTCAAACTATGAAAGGAATTGAAGTGAGAATCATAGGAAACATATTTAGAATAAAATTATTATAACATATTGAGTATTAGTAGAGGATTTATTTATAATTCAATATTAGGAATAAATTTTTTAATAAAATCAATTTCATAAAATATCGAATTATTAATTAATAATTTACATGAACTGATATATATGGTTTCAAAACTAATTTTATAGTATTATAATTTTACATAAATAAGATTTTATAAATTTTTAAAATGATAACAAATTATTATTTTTCTAATGTATTATTTTATTAGAAAGAATATTTTTAATAAATATAAATTTATATGATTATTAATAAAAATATAATTTTTGAATCTAAAAAATACAAATTACTATTCTGAAATTATTTTATGTAATTATATCAAATTACATGTAGTAAAATTATGTTTTAATATAATAAATCGTTATGAAACTAAAATAATTATCAATGTTAAGTGTTAATTAAAAAATAATTTATAAAAAAATATGTCCCTGAATAATAATTATAAAGAATTAGTTTTAATAAAAAAAATTAAAATATCTTATTTATAATTTAACACATTATATAAAAAAATTTATTTATAATCATTTATATAAATGAATTTTATCAAAATTAAAATTTACGTATTAATAATATTATTAAGTAATTTTAAATTTAAAGGTAATATATTATGAACATAATAATATGAAATTATTGTGATATGTGATAAATATTATTATCATTTAGATTATCAAAATTTTAATAAAATTTTGAAAAAATGAATATTTTGAATTATATTATAAAAATTTTATTTCATATATTTTAGAAAATATTAATGATGAATTAATTTTTTATAAAACAAGAGAAAACACTATTCTTATTTATTAAGAAGGTGGAAATGAAATGGTAAATGTATTCTTAATAGAAATCGTGATTTATAGTTTTGGGGGAATGAAAATGGAGGATTGAGTCTTCGTAGAAGTCCATAAGTTTGGATGTGGTGGAGATATGAGCCGATGTCAGGAAGTTGTTGAAGCTGAGGTGTTCGTGAATTGAGAGTGAAAAAGATCCTCTACTGGAAGGGTATTTTGAAAGATTTCTTGAATTTGTATAAGGAAGGAGAGAAGCATCCAGTGAGTGAGGACTAAGTGACATCAAAGGATATCCAATCATGGTTAGGGTTTGACCACTGTAATGTTGTGGTTCGTTCATTGTCTATTATAAATAGATTACAGATCATTGTTCTTTAAGTTGTTGTTTTATTTTTTAGGTTTTTGTCATTCTATTTTTATTTTTTTCATTACTGTTTTTTGTCAATATGGATTTTTTTATATTACTTTACTTTTGGGTTGTAGATCTTACTCTAATAAAATTGTTAGTAAATAATTGGTTTCATTTGGTAGATATTGATTCAAATATCCCTAAAGTGGTAATTTTAATTTTTCTCTCTCAATGTTGTAGTGATGGTTTTTTATTCAGATGATTCTATTTTAGTGAATGTATCAACATATATTCTATTGAATATCTATGTACAACCAGGATTCTCTAATAGCTTGAAATTATCTATGTTTGGAAGTATTTTAGAATCTCTTCTCATCTATAGTTAAGGACTCAAAAAATTATATTTATATATATTTACATCATTGTATAAATAGTGGAAGTTATCACTATGAATTCCTTATAACATTTTGAAAACGTAATTTGATAAACAATTAATCAGTTTGGAGAGAGAGTTAGACCATGTTGAAGGTAGTAGAAACAAATCATTGTTTTTTTCCTTCTATAAATCAAGTAAGGTATTATATTTATTTTTTTTCAAAATTATGTTTAAATATAAATTTATTCCTCGGTAAGGGTTTTCTTTTTATAGTTAATAATTTTAAATTATTCTCAATTTCAATTATGTTATTCTATTTTCTTATAAAACACAATTATTATGGGATATGTATTTATCAAAGTTATGTAATAATTTTATTTCATGTAAATTCTCTTGCAATGGATATTTTTTTTATTTAAATTATGTCTCACTTTAAATTAATGTTATTAAGAGATTTTTTATGATCATTGGACTTATCTTCTTCTAGAAATAATGGATTGTCTTTATTTTGTAAGGGAAACATTTATTTTCAAACAATTATTTATTAAAATTTTATTATTTCAAGAGATTAGTTATGTATTTATATTTGATTTTATTTATTTATTTAAAAATAATATTTAATGGGAGAATGTCTTATTTTCAGAATTAATATTCATATATTTATTTTCTTAAAATATATAAATTAGAAATTTAGTTTCAAATTTATATTTAAATTATATTTTAAAAAATTAATGATGGTGTAATATATTCAAGTTAGTAATATTCTGAAGATTATCTAGTTATTCAATTTAAGGCATATAATTTTATTCTTTATAAATAATAAAGGGAGTTATATTGTATTTAATCATATATTTTATTGATATAATTTATAATTTTTATTACACAATATTATTCTAAAAATACAATATTTTCACGATATTTTAAATTATTTATTATTCTCTGGAAAATAAATCATTCAATTTCATGTTATCATATTACATAAATGTAGTTCATGACCATAATTATGACCATATTTACAGATTTTTTTATAAAACTCCATACATATGTGTTTATATGTTCTATACATAAACATGCGAATCAACTAAATAAAAATTTGATAGAAAAATACATCTGAAATGAAGTCTATCAGATATATAAATGTAAATTAAATACATGGATGTTAATTATTTTTATTAATAGTCCATGTAATGGAAAATTATCATGGGTGATGTTTGTACCAAACACCTCATGTTATTCCTAATGAGTGTTCATATTTATATATACATATTTATATATATAAAAACTATATTTGTATTCAATTCAAGAATAAATTTTTAAAACCAAACCAAAAATGATATAATTATATATATATACATGGAAAGGTGAAAATGTTTTTTAATATAAATTGGATCATGGACATTATAAAAATGAAATGGGAGTGGGGGTGAACCCATTCCTAAAAATATTAGGTAGGACCATAAATAATTCAATGTTTCATCTGACCTCATTGTATTGTTTTCAAAATCCTTATTAATGTTTTCCAAAAATCACTAGAATATTTTTAAATAATTTTCAATGTATATATATTTTCAATGTACTATAATTTTATATAAGGGTATTTTACAAATTTGATTTTCAAAATTCATTTAGAAAACTACATAATGGGAAATTTTGACCCCCCTTGGTTTTAAATTTATCTCCCACATGTTTTATATACTTTCTCAAAAGTCGCTTAATTTTAATATAGTGTTAGTTCATGAAAACTATTGGATTTTCATTATTTTAATTTTGTACATTTTTTATTAAATGAAATGTTTTATTGTAATTATTCAGAACCTAGACTGAAAACATCTTGGTATGTAAAATTTTCTGGGTATTCTACTTTTTATTATATAAAGCAAATATACAATATTTTTATGTGTTCAACTGAGAAGAGAGGTTTTGGTGATTTACACTAACAAAGTACAAACACGAATCAAGTTTTATCATTGGTGAAGATCTCATCTGCACTAACTCTATTGGAAACCATGAGTTAATAATTTATTCATCGACTCCATGGATTATTTTTTCTTCACTATTACTTTCCCTAAAACTAGGGTTTATATATATTAACACTAGTAAGGTTGTATTAGTATGAATCTAATGTAATTTATATGTCTTTTTGGTAATAACTAAACGTTTTAATAGTTAATTAATTTTGTTAATTAATTTTAGATGTGCGTGTTTATGCATATAGACCTTTATTGTAAACATATATCATACCACCCCAAGTGTAAAATCTCAATTTCATAAAAAAATTGTGACATTCGATTTCCCATACAAGTATCTTTTAGGAAATAATTGACATTATCCCATTATAACACACATGAAGACTACAAATAATATATTATTTTTTTATGTTATTGTTAAGGCTCTGGGGAAAAAATTTAATGGTAATAAAATAGATTTCCATGCATGAAATATTTTTTAGAATTTTTTTATGTTCAAACTTTATAAATCTAGGGCATTACACCCTCCCCACCTTCAAGTCTTTTGACCATGAGAAGAATTTCCTAATTGAAAATGTATGTTACTAAGCATGCATCTAAAAAATTCATTCCCATTATCAATTTTGAGTATTTTGATGTTTCTAATATACGTTCACTAGTGTTATCACCTTTCCCTAAAGGGTCATATTATACCATTAATAATTCACCAATGGTTACTCTCAAAAGATAACATCATCCTCAATGTCCATCTCACTCAAGTCCATTATGTTCCATATTTCATTCATGTTTCTACTAATGTATGACATGTGAAAGATGTTGCATAATTGGTCTAACTGAAATTGATATTATAGATGGGAATCAAACTCTTCCACCCAACACATGATCTTGAATGGAATGATAAACTAGAAAGAAAACATTCTCCCCCATCCCATCCTCTTCAATGTATTTCAATATGTGTCCTTCATGTGAAAATGGTCTCCTTTGATGAATTTAAATGTCCAGCAGCATTGATTCATATATGAGTTTTTATGAATCTAAGATATTATAAACTACTCATAGATCACATTCACATTCTCTATCATTGACCACATGTTATTAGGAAATATCAGTAATAACATTGTCAGGTTTAGTCATGTGAAAACAATTTTATATCCAACTAATTATATTTTAAAAAATAAGAGGTTCTGAAATTCTAATTGAGGGATGAAGGATAGTGATGGTTCAATGGTTGGTAAAATATATGGATGTATATAAGCATGAATGATATACACATATAGTCATATGTAAATAGTCAAAATCCATCATTAATGAGTTTATAGGTGATATTGGAGAGACACAAAGGACATAAGTAGTTGTTTTTATTAATGGGTATAGTATTTTAGAGAAAATGTAATGTTTTTCACATGGTTGGATTTTAGAAAATAGAATATGTACAGATATTTAGAGTGATGCATATGATTAAACACAAATGGTTTCATAAAGTGAACACTATTCACTATACGGGGGAATTATTGGGGTGTAATAATTTGATCAAGGGAAAGGGTGCCCAAATTTATTTGGTCTATATTCATATCCTTTTGGAAAGGATAAAATGATTTTCAAACTAGCATCACTAACTAGAATCCAATTTATGTATTATGTTGGAGTAATATTTTCAATATGTCTTATTATTTAAATTTTTATGATCTTACGTTTAATGAATAAATGATTTTACAACATTCTTACCATATATTAGGAATAAAATTTGATTCTTGTAAATACAATTTTCTAATATTTTTCATCTATTTGATAATTTCATTTACTTAAAAAACATTTTTCTTGATTTCCTTTTATTGTTGTGGTGACATATGAGTGTCCTTCCTTCATTTAATATAGAATTTATTAAGTGGATTTATTCGAATTCTTTTGTTTCCACCATGTAAATATTGAAGGATAAATTTGGGTGATCATAAATTTTATCGAACCTGACATGTTGGCTGAATGATTCAATTGAATTGATTTTAATACCCAATCTATGAAAAAATCTGTTTCAAAAAATGCTTTATTTTCATCAATATAACATATTTTTTGTAGTGTAATTTTGTAAAGCAATGTCTGGTCTTTCATATATGTTTTTCAGCTTTGTTGGAATTATAATTCTCGATGGAATAGTAGTGCATCAGGATATGGTGATGATTGAGAATTTTAATGAGAAGGATATAAAATTTTGTAATATAGATAGAGTATTGTCTACTGTAGAAGTATCTTAATATTCCATCGATGGGTACCAAGTTAAAAGCAATGGAGAATTAATAATTGGAAATGATGGATTATAAATCACTGACAAAAATATGGATGTCACTAACCTATAATGTTGTTTATGATATCAAGTATATGAAGATATATTATATAAATAAAAATAATCTTACTAATATGTATGACATGATTACCACAATTAACAATTTTTTTATCTTAAAAATAGTTTTAATCATGATAATATTGGTAGTAAATCTGGTAGTTTATCTAATAATTGAATTCAATAACATTCACAGTTAGTTGGAATCATTGAAGGTAGTATTTTGGGATCCAATGTTGGAAATGTTGACACAAATTGACCCATTACATCCCCACTCAGACAAGTCTTATGTTGAGAGTTCCACCCTAAGATCACACCAAATAAAAATGGGGGAGGGGGACTGGAACTGAGTATTAATACCTCACGGTATGAGAGAAACTAGTCTCTAACAACCTTCCACATATACATATTAAAAATTCATAGAAACGGAAATAAATAATATTCAGATAAATATATATAATCATCTATATTGTATAAAACACATTAATGAGACATCATGTATAAATAAATCTCCATTAAGGAAAAAATTCATGTGAATGTGATATCCAATGATTCTATAGGACAAAACACACTAATCATCTTCTCTATTCAACATGTACTCACAAATCAAACTCTAGTAATAGAAATCACTACCACCATTATGAATCAAAAGTCTACTAAATCCATCAGAAAGCCTCACCAGAACATTTTATAAACATTATTTCTAGCTTCATGTATAACCCAACTATCTCCAAACATAGGAGTTATCTAAAAATACTCAACACGTGTGGGAACAAGGCCCAAAAATTAGTGAGTATAAAAATAACCAATATGATACCTGAAAAAAGGAAAAAACGAAACAAGTTATCTCATCTTATTATATGAAAGGTTCTAATGAGGACAAAAATGATTAAAAAAAGAAAGCCATGTTCACACTAAGATCCTAGTAATACTTTGGGTCTATAAGAGAGAAAAGAATGAATAATCCAGATATGTTCTATCACTAGAAGTCGCAATGACATAGAGAAGTCAAAATTATTACTTCAATATGAATATATCATATTATAAGTGTAATTAGTATATCTTAGTACATTAATGAATATATAAAACCTGAATTAAATTATATTTTTCTAACTTATATTGAAGGTAACCATTATTATGTTGAGTAATAACAATATATATAGAATATCACAATGAACATAATTCAATCATAGATTCCACTACTAGAATCCATGAATTAGATCATATTTATGGATGAATAATTCTCATTTGATATTAAATAAACACAACCTATGGTCTATCAATACCATGCCATCATTCCGGCATCTGAATTCACCTACAATATATAACCTTGAAACCTCTCTAGAATCAAACGTATGGTATAATTGGTCACCATTATAAGACACTTAATTCAAGAACGTTTGATCTGTAGATACTATATCAGGATTCGGGATATGGGGTATACCTTACCCTATATGAAATGACCCATTGTCATGAAATTAGACACCTGCGCTATGGGGTGTGATACATGACCCTTCCCTTAGTATGAGATAGAGTATCATGTCCCTAGGACACTGAATTGGTAAATGACTTTGTCTATAACTGACCATTAGGATTAGGATCACACCCATTAGGTACAAATGTGGCATTCCTAACCATATTTTGTGTATAATAATTCATCAATCCTTACATGCAATCACACCAATAAAATATATAATGTTGAGGATGATAAATTAATTTTATGATCAAAAATATCACCTTCGATGTAACAGTGAAGGAAACATGAAGTTCTATGTAGAAAAATACTTAGGATATACTATTTAAATTTCAAAAAATGGAAATTTATGAAAATATATGCATTTTATCATATCAAATCAACATCCAATGAATAATGGGGCTTAAGGGATAAATTAATTAACAGAAATAATATAACGAATATTAGTATTCATCCATTTATCTCAATTTCTAGATCACTAAATCTCAAATGGTTCATTAATAATTATTCAGAAAAATAAAATATAATTGAATAAAATAATTAATACTAATAATATTATTGTATAAATATATTAATATATTTGAACTATGATGGATGGAGTTGGAGTTACAATGGCATTCCCACAATTTCACATATCTCCACTATGAACCCCATGATTCCCACCTTGTTAAAAGTTTAAAATTTAATTTTGTTTTATTTTTTATTTAATTTCATTTTGGTTGTGCTACTAATTAAGGACATCACCATCCTCCTTAGGTAGTCCACAAGAAACCCGCATCAACCATGACCAAAAATAATTCATTAAACATCTCCATGGAACCATATGACCATTTGCTTCTCTAATTACATGCGAATCCCAAAATGCTCTCACCACATTTCCAGGATTTATGAAAACCCTACTATAACAACCGTTCTTTTTATTACACACATAAACCTGATTTATTACATAAAATCATCACTTGATACAAAATAGAAGACCGGTAGGTATAGTTTTTTGGGGCTTAAGAACATTACATTACAGTTTAGAATATAAAACATTGAACATCTTGATTGAAAATATCCTTTACAAGACCACTACATTCCTTCATACTTTGCATTGAATGGGATAACATGAAGACATGCATAAGAAAAGGGTGAGCTATAAAGTCCAATAAGGGAATAAACATGGAATAACCCAAGGAATACAATAAAATTTAGAAAATAGGCATATAAATGGATTACAAGAGGAATGTGAACATAATGGCATGATAAAGCATGATAATCATAACAAGGAAATGAGGAAACAACACTTAACATGGATTTAGCATGAGCCAAGGCTCATTGCACATGGAGCATGAGTAAACACTAATTTCACCTGAAGCATGAGTAAAACCTTGTTGAACATTAATTAACACAAGTCAACACCCATTTCAAATGACCTATCATGATACTATACTTTACCCAATTAATTGTAGAGCTAACAGGGCTCGCCCTTCTTAAAAAATTCATTTCATGCAGAAGTGTGCAACGTGGATCAAACAACATGGAATCAGTCATCATAATTTATTCAAAGATAAAGTGATGTGGAATACATACATGAACATTTGTTATCAATATGTAAATGTGCATAAATGTGATTACCCTTGATTGAAAAATGGGCATTGTAATCACTAGACAATGACATTTTCTTAGAAAATTATAGTGCAATTTCGGCAGCATAAGGACGTGAGATAAGAACTCATAAAAAATGGTTAATTAGAGAGAAAGGGGTGTATCATCATATTTACATGAAATGAACCATATGGGGATCATATAGATACATTTCCCAATAAACATATTGGAATTTAGATGCATAATACAAAAAAATTACTCGGATGTAAATGAGGATAGTGAAATCTCTAACGGAATTTTAGTATGGAAATGGGTGTACATAGGAGGAATTAATGAGAGAAAAATGGGTATCTCATCATCGAAACAAAAATAGAACATTATTTTTGAGGTTATAAATCACATCCCAACATTTTATTTGAATTAAAAGTGCATAAAAACTTAATGAAAATTAGACAAAAATGAGAAATAATGAAATCCCTTACATGGTAGTGTAATCCCAAAATCTTGGGAGAGGCATGAGAGAGGCTTCATGGGATCTTGGTGTCACGACCCAATCACACTCAGCCCATGACATTGAGGAACCTTGGGAGGACTCTAGAGAGAAGAGGGAAGTGGTTGGTTGAACTCCAAAGGCTTTGGGTGAAGATGATGTTGGAGCTTGAGTGGGTTTATATAGGAAAGGAGATGGAATACTTTATTATTTATGTTTGGGACCGCTCACATTAAACATATAAAAACCACAATATATCCCTTGTTTTTTTCCCAAGGTTGTTTCCATAGTGGAGTGGAAAACAATATTTTTTAAGTCCAATAGACTAAATTATTTAAATAAAAGGGTCGCTTATGTGCAGGTGAGTCACACTCTCAAGGAAATCAATTTTAAAACAAAAAATGTTTTATAAGGTTAGAATGGTCCACTAAATCATTGTAAAATAAATCAAACAAACCCAAAATCACATTATTTTAATGGTAAAACATATATTGTCTGAAAAATATTTTTATATTATTTTATTACATCAGTATTGGGTCATTTGGGTGTCATAAAACACATTATATATTTCAACGGTATTTAATTTTTACCAAAAAACGACTATATCAGAAAATTATGAAAAATTCACCATTGGATAATTTCATCATCTGGACTCCAAAAAATAATATTCATTTTATCTAAATAATTTACTAAAAATGTGAATTTTTTACTTTTATAATAAAAAACTGGCATTTATCATAAACACATGGGTTTTGACAAAAACAGCTTTCAAACCATAATAAAAATTACAATTGCATTCATAAAATTATACAATAAATTATATTTTATAAAAATAAAATGTATAATATTAATATTATTTTATTATAATATTTTTTAATTCAAAAATCCTTTAATTTCAAAAAATATATTTCTTATTAGAATATTAACTAAAAATACTATCAGTGATTAAAAAACTATTTTCTGGGTAACAATTATAAAATGAATGAACCATACATATACCAAAATAATATACATTGTCATAGTTCTAGGTTTTTTTACATAACCCCATATATCACCTTCATAAGAACGAAGGGTGCGGTGTGCGATGGTGACAAACTCTTGGGGTGGCTCAGATAACATCGCTCGGGTGGTAATATCTATTAACATCCACTTCTCTCGTAGTCAGTTTCGCTCAATCGTTACATGTTCAAGATCAGCTTGGTCTTGGTAAATTGCGATTCCCAATGACTAAAATCCTTTTTGAGCTCCAGAAAATATTAATCTTATGAGGAAAGTCTACTGGATGAGGTCATCATTTCCTTTGTTTGATTAAATTTGATTTTTAAATCCCTATATTAATATTAATCATCTGATAAATGATCAGTGACTATAATAGAAACGATTACATTTCATAACATTATTTAAAATCCAAAATCATAAAATAAATGAATTTCACATTTTATATAACCATAATAAACAATTAAGTAGATCAAGAAGAATTTTTATTAATGAATGTTTGGTTCTTTACAATATTACCCCATTAATAAATTTCACCATCTAAATTTCCATTTACCACTATAAAACAAATGTGGGTAACTCTGCTTCATCACTTCCTTCTATTCCCGTGTCGCTTGTTCAAACATTCATTTTCTCCACAACACCTTCATGAGGGTAATTATCTTATTTTATAGAACATTTTCCCTAGGATATAATATCTTCACAGGTTTCCCCTTGTAAAAAAATTAATCTTCTAGGTGTAATACCTCTAAAGAGAGTAAAAGTGAAGGGTCTTGTATGTACTTAATTAAGATGGATACATGGAATACATCATGTACTTTGGCCATTGTAGGTGTAAGTGCTAGTTGATAGGCCACATCCACAACATTGTCCAAAATCTCGAAGGGGTCGACGTACCATGGACTTAACTTCCCTTTCTTTTAAAACCTCATGACCTTCTTCCATATAGATATGCATAGAAATAACATGTCTCCAACATTAAACTCAAGGTATCATAAATGGTTATATTCATAACTCTTCTGTCGACTTTGGCCTTTGTTGATATGCTTCTGAATGGTTTTCACCTTCTCCAGCATTTCATCGAAAATTTCTAGTCCTAGAAGCTTATGCTCTCCAACTTCATCCAAACATGCCAGTGTTTTGAACCTCTTCCCATATAGGGCTTCATAAGGTTCCATTCAGATGCTTGAGTGGAAACTATTATTGTTAGAGAATTCAACCAGAGGAAGATGTGGATCCCACCACCCATTAAATCCCATTGTGCATGCTCTCAGCATATCCTCATGCTTTTTGATAGTCTACTTAGATTGTCCATCAGTTTGAGGATGATATGCCATAATGATGTTTAGTTCAGTATCCAGACCATGTTGAAGACTCTTTCAAAATAATGATGTGAGTCATGGATCTTGATCAGATACAATTGATAGTGGAACTCCATTCAGCCTTACCACTTTCCTAATATATATCCATGCTAGTTGATCCAATGATAAATCCTCTCAAATTGCAATGAACTATGCGGACATTGTAAGACGATCCACAATAACCAAGATTTCTTTTTTGTCCTTTGGATGTCTTTGGATATCTGGTGACAATCTCTATGGTTATGTTCTCCCATTTACATTATTGTTTGGGCGATGATGGAATAATCCCCTAAGACTTCTACCTCTCTACATTCACATGCTGACACACCAGGCACTTTTATGTATACTCAAAGATCTCCTTCTTCAGATTACCCCACTAAAAATTATCTCTATGATCTTGATACATCATTTTGTTTCTTGAATGAATAAGGAAATTTGAATTATCTGCATCATCCAAAATTTCCATCTTCATATATGGACTTGATTGAACACATAGCATTTTCCCAAATCTCACAATTCCTTTTTCATTAACTTTGAACTCCGAGTATTTCTCGTTTCTAATAGCTTCCACTTTCTTCTGATTTCCCTCATCATCCTTTTTAGCATACATTATCAATTTCAAAAGAGACGGTTCAGAAATAATTTGGGATACAATTGAAGATGTACCCTCTATTACGATTCCCATTTCCATTTTCATCAAGTCAAAGAATATTGGATCCTTCTCAATTCCCATCAAGGATAGAATTGTTGTGTCCTTTCTACATAGAGAATCTGCCACCTAGTTCGCTTTCCCATGTTGGTAATGGATTGAGTAGTCATATTCTTTGATCAGATCTATCCATCTTTGTTGGTGCATGTTCAACTCTTTCTTTGAGACTATTTACTTGTGACTTTTGTGGTCCGTAAATATTACACACTTCTCCCCAAAGAGATTATGTAGCCAAATTTTTAAAGAGAAGATCAACGCATCCAACTCTAGATCTAGTGTTTGATAATTATTCTCATGAGAATTCAATTTATTTGAAGCATAGGAAATGAAATTGTAATTTTTCATCAATACATAGCCCAGGACCTTCTTCGAAGCATCACTGAATACCATAAAAAGATCTCCACTTGTGGGTAAAGTGAGAATGGGCACAGTGATCATCTTTTTTTTAACTCCTTGATGCTTTGTTATCATTCATCACTACAAGAAAACATTATTCCCTTCTTAGTTACCATGGTAAGTGGGTTGGAAAATCTTGTGAAATTTCTTAAAAATCATCGATAATATCAAATAAATCCCAAGAAGAAACGTATATTTGTTACCGATGTTGTCCTCAGCCCTTCCTCAATCGCATCTGTTTCAGAGGGATCCACAGATATCCCATTTCATGTGGTGATATGGCCCAATAATGAGACCTCCTTCAACCAAAACTCACACTTGATGTACTTTTCCTAGAGATTATCCTTCCACAAGGTCTCTAGAAGTGTTCATAGATATTCCTCATGATCCTCATTGGGTCTGGAGTATATCAAAAAAACATCTATTATGACTTCCAAAATTTTTTTGAGATAATCCCTAAAGACTCTATTCATTAATTCCATGAATATTTATAGATCATTAATGAGTCTAAAAGGAATTAATATGAATTCATAGTGCCCATATCTTGTACGAAAATAAGCCTTGGGGATTTCTTCCTTCTTCACCCTTACTTGATAATATCCTGACTACAAATCCACCTTGGAGAAGTATTGTGCTCTACAGAGCTGATTGATCAATTCATTGATTCATGGATGGTGATACCTTTTCTGTATCATTATATTTTTATGCACATGATAATTTATGCAAAGGTGCTATGACCCATCATTCTTCTTAACAAAGAGGACTAGTGCACTCCATGGTGATGCACTAGGGAATATAAACCCTTTGTCTAGATTCTCCTTTAATTGTTTATTCAGCTCCTTATTCTCTACAACATCAATTCCATACAATGTCTTGGATATTGGAAATACCCCAGATATAAGATCAACTGAGAATTCAACATCTCTTCTCGGAGGAAGAGCTGCCAATTTCTCAGGAAACACTTCGGTGAATTCCAACACAATAGGCATGTCTTCACGGATTTTTTCCTCCTTAAACTCAATCATCTAAGCCTGATATGCATGCTCATGGTGTAGTAATATCTACACTTGAGATGATGGAGCTAAATAATATTCATCTTCTCCTTGAAATTGTATTGAATCGGGGGTCAATTCTTCACATGGAGAGTGATTTCCCTCTCACAACAATTTATGTTGGCTCTATACCAGGAAAGCCAATCCATGCCACTAATTACATCAAATTCCACCATAAGTATAGTGACGAGGTTTGATGGGAAATTCAATCCATGGATTATGATAGGGGAGGATTTATATTCATCGTATGCAATGATTTCCCTATTTTCTGTACTCACTGACATTTTTATTTTTCTGATTTTTGGTGGTGTTGGGATTGTTCTACTAAACATTTGGGGTATAAATGAATTCATAGAACCTAAATAAAATAGTAATTTCTCTATTATTGAATGATTAACTAGCGTACATATCACAACTTCGTTGTTGATGGTCACTTTAGCAGTAGTGATGTTAAAAGCTCTCCCTTGCTTCCTAAGAGGTTGTTGGTTGCCTCACAAAACCCTTGGCTTAGGGAATTGATTTTCTAGATGCCCTTTTTCTTTGCAGTTGTAGCAATGAACAATGTAGTGAGGCTCAAACAGAGCATTCCTCTCATTTGTTGTAGCCACAACATTTTCTTGTCGGCAGTTAACAGCTAGGTCACCTTCTCTTAAACACCAAAATCATTTCCTCATCCCCTTCAGTCAATTTCCGGGGTTATTTTTCCCCACATTTGTCAATTGGGTTGTTGGATCTTCTTATCACCATTGGATTTACCCATCAGACCAAAAACATTGAATTCCACCATACACTTCTTATCCCCATTATACCCCTGAGATTTTCTTATATCTATTTCGACCTTGAGGGAAAATCAGACAATTTCCTCATAGCTGTCGAAGTCACGATTCACTATTTCTTTCTGTAGAATAGGTTTTATCCCACCAAAAAAGTTGCCAAACTTGCATTTGGGGGTGATGACAAATTGAGAGGAATATTGTGCAAGCCTTGTGAATTTTTCCTCATACGCTCAGAAAGATTCGTCATCTTTTTACATGAGGGAATAAAGTACCATTCTGTTCTATGTCAGAGGGTGCGTGGAAAATATTTATCAAAAAACCTCTTCTAGAAATCCTTCAATTCCCACACCTCGATCTCCACCTCATGATTCTTATTTTTGATCAACATCCCGCATTGATCATCTTCACCCTATATAGGATAAGCATCCAAGATAACCTTCTCTTTTTCATAAAATTTAAGGATGGAGAAGATCTTTTCAATGGAGTTGATCCATTTTTCGGTGATTGAGGGATATGATGATCCATTAAAATTATGAAGTCTTTGTCTCATGAAGCTCTCGATAGGGACTAGTTCTTTTTTAGGGGGTGTTGAACATTCTTCTTGACCCATGTATCGATTCAAATATTGAATTAACTGAGATAGAAGCGAGACAAAGTTCATGATTCCCACTATAATCAGATTGGATATCTCATTAGCACAGTCATCACATTTATCATCACATCAGTTGTTAGCCCGAGTCCTCCTATTACCAGACATTGGTTGGGATAAAAAGAAATTTTGGGGTAACACAAAAATTGTAATCCAACGACAATACTAACGACTTATAAATATATTTTATTTTTTAACTTTTGAATCTATAGGCTTTAATCTATGTTATTGATGATCAAATTTGAAACATATATTCTTAGTGGCTTTTTTTATTCCCTTAATAAGGGTTCATAATAAGATTATGAATTTAACAAAGAATATCACTCAAGAGTTTCATAATCAATAGTGAATCAAGGCCCTTTGTTGTGCACTGGTTCATGTTAGAGTCTAGCTCAAAGAGTTGTTTTTGGGTCTTACCCCTAGTATACATATCTGACATAGCTGCCTCTACCTGCTCATATCCAGGAAGGTTTTTATTTTCTTGATAAACCCATTGCTAAATACTCACAAATATGTAGGGATGATTTTATTATACTTAATCTTTTCTCTATTTCATTACTAGGGTTTTCTAATCCTAATATGAAACATAACTAAACCTATCCTATGATACAAACTATAACAACCCATATTTTATTCAACACTTAAACCTGATTTGTTACTAAAAATAATCACTTGATACAAAATAGAAGATAGAGAGGTGTAGTGTTTTGGGGGCTTAGAAACATTACACAACAGCTTAGAACAAAAAACACACAACATATTTATTGAAAACTTCCTTTACATGACCACTACATTCCCTCGTACTTAGAATTTCATTGGATAACTTGAGGACATGTATAAGAAAAGGGTGTTCTATAAATCCCAGTAAGGTAATAAACAAGGAATAACATGAGGAATACAATACATGTTAGAATATAGGAATATCAATGGAGTACAAGAGAAATATGAACATAAAGGCATGATAAATCATGATAATCATAACTTGGAAATGTGGCAACAACACTTAACATGGAATTAGCATGAGCCAAGGCTTATTGCATATGAAGCATGAGTGAACCCTCATTGCACATGAAGCATGAGTAAAACCTCGTTGCACTTGAATTATCATGAGTCAACACCCATTACACAAGATGTATCATGATACAATACCTTACCCAATGCATTGGAGCACTGTCAGGGTGCACCCTTCTTAATAATTTCATTTCATCCATAAGTGTGCCACATGGATCTTACAACATGGAATAAATTATAATTATATATTCCATGTTAAAGGGATTTAGAATACATAAAAGATGCATTATAATCAATATGTTAATGTTCATATAGGTGAATACACTTTATAGAGAAATGGGCCTAGTATTCACTACACAGTGACATTGGCTTGGGAAATCATGGTGCAATTTCGGCCGCATAACGACATGAGCTATGAACTCATAGGAAATGGATAATTAGTGAAAGGTGTGTATCATAATATTTACATAAAATGGAAAGTAAGGGGTAATATATATACATGTACCAAAAATGAAATGGAATTTTGATTCCAAATAAAAAATAATTACATGGATGTAAATGAGGAGAGAGAAATCTCTCACAGAATTTCGGCATGGTAACAGGTGTACATGGGCGGAATTGATGAGAGTGAATGGGGTCTCCCATAATCCAAACATAAAGAGGAATGTATGGGGTGGTTATAAATCATACCCAAAATTTTTTAATTGAAAATCAAAGGGCATAACAATGTAATGAAAATTAGATAAAAATGAGAAAGGAAATAAATCCATTACATGGAAGTGTGATCCCAAAAGCTTGGGATAAGATTAAGAGAGGCTTATTGGGAGCTTGGGGAACCTTTGGAGGATTCTATAGAGATAAGGGAAGGGGTTGGTAGAACATTAAAGGCTTTGAGTGAAGAGGAAGTTGGCGCTTGGGTGGGTTTAAATAAGAAAGGATTGGGAATTCTTAATTATTTAGTTTTCGGACACCTCACATTAAACTAATCAAAACCACAAACCACCCAATATTTTTCGCCCAAGGATTTAGCAAAAGGGGAGTGGAAAAAAATATTTTATTATCCCAATATCTGAACTTTTTCATATAATTGGGTGTCTTATGTGGAGGTAAGTCACACTCTCAAGGAAAACAATTTAAATAGACAAAATGTTTTATAAGCCATGAAGGGTCCACTAAAGCATTGTAAAATAAATCAAACATACCCAAATTCACATTATTTTAATTGTAAAAAATATATTTTTTAATAATAATTTTAATATTTTTTATTACCTAACAATTAGGTCATTATGATGTCATAAAACATATTATATATTTAAAATGTATTTAAATTTTACCCAAAAATTAGACTTTCTCACAAAATTATGAAAAATTTACCGTTGGATAATTTTGAAGTCTTGATTCGACAAATAATATCCATTTTATCTAAAAAAATATATAAATAATTTTATATTTACATGAAATGTAAAAACTGATATTTATCGAAAATTCATGGGTTTTAAAAAAAAGATCTTTCAATCCTTAATAAAAAATAGAATTTCATTCATAAAAATATGTGATAATTAATATTTAATAAAAACTAATTTAATAAAAATAATAATTATATTTTATTAAAATATTATTTAATTCAAAAATCCAATAATTCATCAAAATAGATTTCTTAGTTGAATATTAACTAAAAATAATTTTTGTGCATTAAAAACTCCTAACATGGTATCAATAATTAAATGAATGCACATTCTGTATAAAAAAATAATGTACATAGTCATAGTGCTAGTGCCTTGTTACATAACACCTTATAAAACCCGCAGATGACCGAAGGGTAAGGTGTGCGATGTTTACAGACTCTTGGGGTGGCTCGGATAACATCGCTCAGGTGGTAATCTCTATTAACTTCCACTACTCTCGTTGTCGGTTCCGCTGAAGCATAACATGTTCAAGCTCAGCTTGGGCTTTGACAAGGCAGATGCCCAATGAAACCAACTCCTTTCTGAGCTCCAAAAAAAAGGCTTCTTATAGGGAAAGTCAATTGTATGAGGCCATCACCTATTTTTTCAGAGTTAATTGGATTTATTAAGGCCCTATATTTATACTAATCATGTGATAACTGTTCAATTACTATATAATCAATGATCACAATTCATAAAGGTATTTTAAAATAAAGAAACATAAAACCAATTAATTTTACATTTTTGATAACTATAATAAACATTTAATTTGACCAAGAAGTATTTTTATTAATGAATGTTTGTGTTGTTACACCTACCATCATTCCCCCACTCACCAATGATTTGATCACTAAATCACATCATCTTATTGTATCATTTCGCATGCACGTTACCTTCCACACGGACATCAGTTACCATTTTTATGCCCTGCCCCTAGTTACCCAGAGCCGGTGCATTATTACATAACATTAGCATGATCACAAGAAAGATAAAATCTCAAAGACCGATTAGTTTAGTAGTCTTGGAAACACTGGATATATTCATAAGGTTTTACATTACATCATAACAATGAAAACTACAACAAAATAGTGTCCATATTCCACACTCTTATCCCCTCATACTACCCCTGCAGGTCATTCATAATTTACTTCTTCACATCCTGGGAAAAATAAAACATAGAAAAGGGGTGATCTTAAATGCCCAGTATGGATAAAAATATAGAGGAAACTTTCATAAATAAGAATAAACATTTAAGGAAATGTATAACTAAAACAAAAGCGTTTTAATATTTAACTTCAACATAGTATGGAAAAAATTAAATGAAATAATTCCATTTACTTATTCACATGGATATTCTTCTAATCGAATAATCACATGCAATATCTGTAACCACTTTCATAATGATGGAATGCATAATGCCAGACTATCATAACCACATAGCCAAGGCCTCGTGCCAAGACTACAAATAAGATTTTGTCAAGGACTTGTGCCAATACACTAGTTTTTCTCATGAGATCTACCAATTCTTCGAGGAGTAATAGTGGGCTCCACCTGTCACACATTTAGTCCAATGCATTTCCATATGAAAAGGTTTAAACATAACATAAAAATTCGTATTAAAACTAGCATACAAAATGTCAATACTTTCACCATAAACCATGAAGGGTTTAAAAATAACATATCCATAGTCAAACATATCACAAAACCTTCAATACAATATGGAAGTTTTGTTTCATAATAAATCAGCTTCAAATAAGATTAAAATCCATCAAAGGATGTTGACATAGATGAAATCAAAACTCTTTTTAGGGAAATATCTCTTTCTATTTTGAAATCATTTAAGAGTCATATATTTATAAAATAAAACATTTTATTTGAAAATTTTCTTATAATCTTTTAAGGGATGCTTCGACGATTTTATAATGGTGGAAAATAGCCGCACCCGCCGTATAAGTTAAAAAAACATTCTTACCTTAATTCTGTCGAAAAGGATAAAAAGGACCTTGTTTGGAAAAAGACGGAAATATTCCTTTAGAAACCACTTATAAAAGTCCAAAAGGGTATAAATAACTTTAAACCATATTCTAGTAAATTTTAAAAATGTTTTGAAATACCTTTTTAAGAAACATGAATGTGGATGATAATGAAGTCCCAGTAGATTATTATGTATAAACAACCTCGGATAATGAAGAGATTGCAAAGTAAAACATTACATTGTACATTTCCATTGTTGGGGGTTATTTAACCTCTTGTATAATGGTGAAATAATTGTTATTAAATTATACAATAATCATATACATTCATATGATATCATATATGATCTTTTAACATTGCTTTGTTAATAATATCTTAGAATTTTCATTGTTTCGGGTGTTAACTTCCTCATTTTCTTTTATATGTTTTGTTACGTAAGCCATGTTTTTCAGGGATAGGTTGTATATTATTCATATATAGAATGATATAAAGTCCTTAAACATTATTTTTAAAACATCAAATTATAATTACACTTGAATGGATTAGATGGAGAATGAATCTCATCGCGTTCGTGGAGACGGTAGTCCGTACGTACGCATGAGCGACAATATCATTATTTTGATATTAAAATAATATATAATTGGATTGTATATAATATATACAGAATAATTATCATGTTATATTTATTATTTACATGAATTATAAATCATTATTATACCCATCCAAATAATAATATATTGAATAACAATTACACCACGACGTGTAGACGGTAAGCCGTACGTACGCACGTATGGTGACATGTCATTCAAGGGATGGATAGAATTATGAATATGGTTTTACCATATTTATAATAATATTATAGGATATAGGATATACTGGATTCATTATATTAGAATGGTAGTAATAAATAATGAAGAAGTTGAAGAAGAAATGAATTTGAAAAAAGGGTGGTGAAAACATTACCTCTTCTTCGGGTTCTTTCTTTTTATTTGATCAAAAGGGATCCATAGGTTGACTTTCTGATAAAACCAAGGCCTCTAGGTTGTAGTGAGGGAAGTTGAGAGAGTATTTGGTCAGGGTTTGTCCGAACCAATAGGCTTTGAATGTGTGAACTAGTGAGAAGGGGGAGTTCCCTATTATAAAAGGGGTGAGGGGAACCTTTGGAAAAGCTAGAAATATTCTTTTATAATGAATTCATATTCGGTTTCTAATGGATAAAACGTGTATTATTTAAAGGTTAAGGTGGTTATGGGTCTAAAACCACTCAACCAATATAATTTAGACAGGTTTGCGTCATTATATTAACCTTATCTTTAACAATTAACTCTTAGTTAATTAGTTTCACTTTTTAAATGTCTCTTTGTATTTTTATATTATATAGTTAATAAACATAATATATATATCCAAGAGACCCCCATGTGGTCCATTAATGATACAAATATCATGATATAAGTCTCTTGGATGATCCTTAGATTTTTAGGAATTTAATATCAATTAATAATATAATATTTTTTTTAAAAAACTCTTTTATATCAATTTTGACACTATTAAATAATTGATTTTTTTGAAAATCATAAAATAAGTATTTGTAACGCCCCGACCCCAGTTACCCAGAGTCGGTGCATTATTACATAACATTGGCATGATCACAAGAAAGATCAGATCTCGAAATACCGATTGGTTTAGTAGCCTTGGAAGCACTAGATATATTCATAAGTTTTACATTACATCATAAAATGAAAAACTACTACAACAACAGAATGTTTCCACAATCCACACTATTAACCCCTCTTAAAATCCCTGCAGGTCATTCATAACTTACTTCTTCAAATCCTGGGAAAAATAAAACATAGAAAAGGGGTGATCTCAAATGCCCAGTAAGGATAACAATATAGCGGAAACTTTCATAAATGAAAATAAACATTTAAGGCAATGTATAACTAAAACAAAAGCCTTTTAAATATGAACTTTCAACATGGTATGGAATAAATAAAATGAAACAATGCCATTTACTTATTCACATGGATATTCTACTAATCGAATAATCACATGCAAAAATCAATAACCACTTTCATACTGTTGGAATGCATAATGCCAGACTATCATAACCACATAGCCAAGGCCTCGTGCCAAGACTACAAATAAGATTTTGTCAAGGCCTTGTGCCAAGACACTAGTTTGTCTCATGAGACCTACCGATGGATCGATGAGCTATAGCGGGCTCCACCCGTCACATATTAAGTCCAATGCATTCCCATATGAAAGAGTTTAAACATAACATAAACATTCGTATTAAAACTAGCACACGAAATGTCAATACATTCACCATAAACTATGAATTGTATAAAAATAGCACATCCACAGTCAAACATATCACAAAACCTTCAATACAATATAGAAGTTTTGTATCATAATAAACCAACTTCAAATAAGCGTAAAATCCATAAAAGGATGCTGACATAGATGAAATCAAAACTATTTGAGAGAAATATCTCTTTTTTTGAAATCATTTAAAAGTCACACATTTATAAAGGAAGTAATTAAAAAGAGAATTTTAAATCAAAGTTTCCCATACCAATTTGAATCTTTTGAAAGGAATTAACATTTTAAAAACATTCATGTCCATATAAATAAATCCTTAAAAACCATTTTGAAGACATGGACATTAATTAAAAATATTTAGAAAGATAAATCATTAAAACATTTAAAATTCTGATTTTGATAAAGAGTACCCTTCCAAAATTCATAAAATATTCATTTTGAAATAATTTAAAAGTCACATAATTATAAAATAAAACATTTACTTTGAATATATCCTTGTAATATTGTAAGGGAAGCTTTTATTATTTTATAACGGCGGTAAATAGCCGCAGTCGCCGTATAAGTTAAAAGAACATTCTTACCTTAATTTTGTCGAAAAGGTTAAAAATCACCTTGTTTGGAAAACGATGGAAATATTCCTTTATAAACCTCTTATAAAAAGTCAAACAAGGGTATAAATTAATTTAACTCATATCTTAGTAAATAGTAAAAATGTTTTGAAATTCATTTTTAAGAAACATGGATGTGGATGATAAAGAGATCCCAGTAGATTATTACGTATAAACAACCTTGGATAATGAAGAGGTTGTAAAGTAAACCCTTACCTTGTACTTTTCCTTGGTTGGGGTAGGTTAACCTCCTGTATAATGGTGAAATAGTTGTTTTTAAATTATACAAGAATCATATATAATAATATGATATCATATATGATCTTTTAACATTGATTTGTTAATAATATCTTAGAATTATCGTCGTTTCGGGAGTTAACTTACTCATTTTATTTTATATGTTTTGTTACATAAGCCATGGTTGTTGTATCTTATTCATATCCATAATGATATCTAGTCCTTAAAAATAATTTTTAAATCATCAAATGATAATTATACTTGAATGGTTACGATGGAGAATGAATCTCATCGCGTTCGTGGAGACGGTAGTCCGTACGTACGCACGAGCGACAATATCATTATTTTGAAAATAATATATAAATTAATGGTATATCATATATACAGAATCATTAACATGTTATATTTTTAATTTACATGAGTTACACATCATTATTATATCCATCCAAATAATATTATATTGAATAACAATTACACCACGACGTGGAGACGGTAAGCCGTACGTACGCACGTATGGTGACATGTTATTCAAAGGGTGGATAGAATACTGAATATGGTTGTACCATACTTATAATAACATCACAGTATATGTGAGATACTGGAGTTATTATTTTATAATGTTAAGAACAAAGGAAGAAGATGTGGAAGAAGAAATGAACTTAGAAAAGGGTGGTGAAATCATTACCTCTTCTTCGGGTTCTTCCTTTTTATTTGATCAAAAGGGCTCCTTAGGTTGGCTTTCTGATCAAACTAAGGCCTCTAGGTTGTAGTGAGGGATGTTGGAAGAGTATTTGGGCAGAGTTTGTCCGAACCAAGAGGCTTTAGAGGTGTGAAGAAATGAGAAGGAGGATTGCCCTTTTATAAGAGGGGTGAGGGGCACCTTTGGAAAAGCTAGAAATATTAATTTATATTAAATTCATATTCGGTTTCTAAAGGCTCCAAAGTTTATTATTCAAAGGTTAAGGTGGGGATAGGTCGAAAACCACTCAACCAATAGAATTTAGACAGGTTTGGGTACTTATATTAACCTTATCTTTAAGTATTAACTCTAAGTTAATTAGTTTCACTTTTACAATGTCTCTTTGTATTTTTATATAATATGGTTAATAAACATACTATATACATCCAAGCGACCCCCAAGTGGTCCATTAATGATGAACCTATCATGATATAAGTCATTTGGCCGAGCCTTAGATTTTTAGGAATTTAATATCAATTAATAATATAATATTTGTTTTAAGAACTCTTTTATGTCAATTTTGACACTATTCAATAGTTGATTTTGTTGAAACTCATAACAGATTGATTACTTCGAAAAAAGTCAATTAAATCAATACTAATATATCATATTATCCTAGAAAATTATTTTAATTCATTAAAAGTTTCATATTATATTTTTTTGGGTATTTATAATATCAATTATTTTAATTTTTCACTATTATAGTAATTACTGCATCATCATTGTGTCATAAATACAATAAATTATTTAATGACTAAAAATTATAAATAAAATATCATTATGTAAGACATCTTTTTATCTTTCTAATGAATATTTATAATCTAAAATCCAACTTATATAACCCTATGTAACAATTGTTTTTCTAAAAGATATATGCTTGTGTCATTTTTGTAATCATTTTGACTTAATTAAAATAAAGTGTCATTATCACTTACAAGTGGATCCATGGGGTCCCAGAATAGACCCAAAGATTCCCATGGTCGACCATGTATCAACCAATAGGGTTAAGACACGTTTTAGGGTAATTTAGTATTATTATAATATTATTTTTAACCCTTATTTACCGGATTTACCCTTAACCATGGTAAATAAAATATTTACCGCAGTAATTATTCAAAATGTCTAAAAATAAAAGTTACCTATTTACACAATTTGAACATCCTGATTCCAAATATGGAATCCATTTTCCTAAATTCAAAACACAGAGGTGGCAGAAATTAATTTAAAATTAATTCCCGCTGTCAAAACAAAAAGCGTGTTTTTAAGAGATAATAACTATCAAAAGATTGACACTCGTTTATGTTCGGTTTAATTGTAAAATTATGTCCAATGACTAACATTATATTAAATGGTAAAAATATATTCTAAATATACTTTAAAACCACTCAAATTCATAATTTATCACTATTAATTATTTTGATTAAAAAATTTGTTTTTAATTAAAACTTAGTAATTTTCACTATTCATCAAAATATGAAAGTTATCCGAAATGTACCAAAATTTCACCTTAGGCTAAATTCGATATTCTGAATCCAAAGATGATGTCCATTTTAAAATATAAAATATATATAATTTTAAAAAGTAGGTATTACTATTCATAACGGCTAGTTTGATTGGTTGTGGTGTGTGTTAAAACTCAAGGTTGCGTACAACACACGCTACTGTATTATTCAAAGAAAGTGTACCGTGGAAGCTTGGGATGTTTCATTTTAAATTTTTGATGTCCCCATTTAGTCAAAAAGTTTAAAATATTGTATTTAAAAAGGGTTCACTATTAAAAGTTGATAAAAGTGCAATACTGAAAATGAATTTGTTCTTGCATTATATCTAAGAAACTCATAATATGGATTCTAAAATTATAAGGATTATATAAAGCTTAAAATTTAGATAATACTATTCATAACCTCTTTTGAATGGCTTTTTTTTTGTAAGTCATGGTGTGATTGAACTCAGTGTTGCGTGTAGTGCAAGTTATTGAATTATTTTGAAGAAATAACACACTATGAAATCTTGGGGTGTTACATTGTCCCCTCCTTCAATAAATTGCGTCCTCACAATTCGAAATTGTTCTTTGAAAATAAAAGGTTGAAAATAGAAAATATATTTGTGGGAAAACCCACATCGGAAATTGGGTTACTAAAATTTAGTCTTAATATGAGGAAAAGAGAAATGAAAGGGTCACCACCAAATTATGATCTTGATTAGGAGAACATTGGTGGCAATTAGAGACATATAATTGGAGGAAAAATGTAAATATTTATAGGTAGTGATTGAGGTTATCAATCACAAAAAAGTATAAAATTGAGGTCCTTAAACTCATCAATCTATGATGATTTGAAGTACCATCGGTTGAACAAAATATAGGGTATTGGGATAACACATTTTTGACGTTTCAAAATATCTTAGTTGAAATCCCACATCGAAAAATGAATTAATGAGGCCTCTATTTAAAATAAAGAGTCGAAAGTATGAAGATTACCGAAAATAACACATATTAGGGTTCCATGTAGGAAAATATGGATATGGAGGAGAAATCTAACCATCAATTATCTGATGGAGAGTGGTAGAGAACATGGCTATGAAAAGGCCAACAATCCCAAAGCCATAAATTAGTGATGATTTAAGGTACCATATAGGGAAACATTTTTGTTCTAAGTTCCTTTTATTAATGTTGAGGAATTTATTTATGAGATTGGCTAAGATCATAAGAAGATATACTTACTTTATAATCAGAGTTTTATCCATTAATAAGTTTCTACCACAAACTCATCTTTCACTCTAAAAGATAATAGAATGTAATTTTTTATTTATTTATACTATTCGTACAGGGTTCCAAAATAAATGAATTTATAATTCATCTACCAGATCTTTAAAAAAAACAACATTATTTAATCTAGGACATCTCATGGGCCAGTGGTAGGTGATACACCCTTGTCGCCCTTCAGTTGCGGGTTCAAGTCTCGCAGCCTTGCCGGACGCGACGGGTTGCCGCCCAACCTCCGGGTTTTCCTTTTATGGTAATCCAAAATAATCCAAACTAGAACTATCCAAAATACTTCTGTCCAAACTCACAGTCCAACATTTATAAGGAAGGTAAACATAATATAGATCCTTTTTACCCGGCAATAGCATATGAATACCTTCATCTTGTATTCTTTTAATAAACTGAAACATCTTGAATTACCATATTCCTTATTGATTACATTCATGCTCCCCTATTCCATATAGAATGCTGGATATACTTCATTAATCCAAAAATGTTTTAAAACCCAACAATGATGGAATATACAAATCATTAATCAGCTTCAAGGTAGTCAATAATATCCAATATAATTTATCCAAATCAATCATGTATTATTCTAAAATCACCACCTCGGTATCTGAACCATATTATGGTTTATCTTTCTCTCAACCATATATTTTCCAAACATTTAACCTGCTACTGAGTCACTTTTCTTTGTTCCACACCATCTCAAGTCCTTAATGAAATAGTACTGCAGTACAATCCTTATATACTCCATAATTATTATAACAAGTACATATAATCAACATAAGAACTCTAATCATTCCTCTTCATCTGTGGTAGTATCATAACTTGATTATTATCCAATAACATCATTTGCGGCATAGTCTGATGACTGGGACATAGGCTCGCGTAGTGTCCAAACTCCTTGCAAATGAAGAATTGTACATTTGAAACCATTTTCTTACCCTTGCAGTCACGTACTTTGTGCCCTTTTCCTCCACACTTATAACAAACTCCCATTCCTTTCAGGCAAGTTCCAGGGTGTTTCTTTCCACAGTTACCACATATGAGAAAATTCTTCTTTTCCCTCTTCCCTTTATCCATCTTTCTCTCTTCCATCCTTTTCTTCTCTTGCTTCCCTTCAATGCCATAGGACTCAGTAAACTCTTTACTTATCTTATCAACACATGATATTATTTCTTCATATGATGATAATACATGGGAGACTATTTCTCTTATAAATTCTAGCTTAAGACCATGAATGATATGATCCTTCCTTCTCTTTGAATCATGTGTATTTCTGGAGTACTCATTCCTTCTACTGGGCGCTATTTCTATACCATGGCATAAACTAGATCAGTTTATGAATCAAAACACATAATCCCATACTTATAAAACACTTAACATAAATTGAACTATTTATGGATATAATCCATAATCATAAAAATGTTTTCTTTGAGGAAGTATATACTCATAAACCCTTCATAATGATTTGTAAAGAAAATGAGAGTTATCCTAAGAATATCCCCCGGGAGTGTCGTAACCAAGAGTGCAGCAAGGCCCGTTGTCGTGCACCAGTTCCCGTTCGAGTCTAGCTCAAAGCGGTGTTTTCGGGTTTTACCCCTAGGTACATCTGTGCCAGAGCTGCCTCTACCTGCTCGTATCCAGACAGAGAATTATTGCTCGGAAAACTCACAAAATCTTTACAATACCAAAATTCTAGGAAGTTCTTCTATACTAATCCTCAAAGTTCATCTTAGGTATACGTGCTCTAATCAGAGTTTATCTAAATCTAGCTTCCAAGGTTTGTACTAAACTTCCTATGATAACAACTGTAACGCCCCGACCCCAGTTACCCAGAGTCGGTGCATTATTACATAACATTGGCATGATCACAAGAAAGATCAAATCTCGAAAGACCGATTGGTTTAGTAGCCTTGGAAACACTAGATATATTCATAAGTTTTACATTACATCATAAAATGAAAAACTACTACAACAACATAATGTTTCTACAATCCACACTATTAACCCCTCTTAAAATCCCTGCAGGTCATTCATAACTTACTTCTTCACATCCTGGGAAAAATAAAACATAGAAAAGGGGTGAGTTCAAATACCCAGTAATGATAACAATATAGCAGAAACTTTCATAAATGAGAATAAACATTTAAGGCAATGTATAACAAAAACAAAAGCCTTTTAAATATGAACTTTCAACATGGTATGGCATAAATAAAATGAAATAATGCCATTTACTTATTCACATGGATATTCTACTAATCGAATAATCACATGCAAAAATCAATAACCACTTTCATAATGTTGAATGCATAATGCCAGACTATCATAACAACATAGCCAAGGCCTCGTGCCAAGACTACAAATAAGATTTTGTCAAGGCCTTGTTCCAAGACACTAGTTTGTCTCATGAGACATACCGATGCATCGAAGAGCTATAGTGGGCTCCACCCGTTACATATTAAGTCCAATGCATTCCCATATGAAAGGGTTTAAACATAACATAAACATTCGTATTAAAACTAGCACACGAAATGTCAATACATTCACCATAAACTATGAATGGTATAAAAATAGCACATCCACAGTCAAACATATCAGAAAACCTTCAATGCAATATAGAAGTTTTGTATCATAATAAACCAACTTCAAATAAGCGTAAAATCCATAAAAGGATGCTGACATAGATGAAATCAAAACTATTTGAGAGAAATATCTCTTTTTTTGAAATCATTTAAAAGTCACACATTTATAACGGAAGTAATTAAAAAGAGAATTTTAAATCAAAGTGTCCCATACCACTTTGAAACTTTTGAAAGGAATTAACATTTTAAAAACATTCATGTCCATATAAATAAATCCTTAAAACCCATTTTGAAGACATGGACATTAATTAAAAATATTTAGAAAGATAAATCTTTAAAACATTTAAAATTCTGATTTTGATAAAGAGTACCCTTCCAAAATTCTTAAAATATTCATTTTGAAATAATTTAAAATTCACATAATTATAAAATAAAACATTTACTTTGAAAATATCCTTGTAATATTGTAAGGGAAGCTTTTAAAATTTTATAACGGCAGTAAATAGCCGCAGCCGCCGTATAAGTTAAAAGAACATTCTTACCTTAATTTTGTCGAAAAGGTTAAAAATCACCTTGTTTGGAAAACGATGGAAAGATTCCTTTATAAACCTCTTATAAAAAGTCAAACAAGGGTATAAATGAATTTAACTCATATCTTAGTAAATAGTAAAAATGTTTTGAAATTCATTTTTAAGAAACATGGATGTGGATGATAAAGAGATCCCAGTAGATTATTACGTATAAACAACCTTGGATAATGAAGAGGTTGTAAAGTAAACCCTTAACTTGTACTTTTCCTTGGTTGGGGTAGGTTAACCTCCTGTATAATGGTGAAATAGTTGTTATTAAATTATACAAGAATCATATATAATAATATGATATCATATATGATCTTTTAACATTGATTTGTTAATAATATCTTAGAATTATCGTCATTTCGGGAGTTAACTTACTCATTTTATTTTATATGTTTTGTTACATAAGCCATGGTTGTTGTATCTTATTCATATCCAGAATTATATCTAGTCCTTAAAAATCATTTTTAAATCATCAAATGATAATTATACTTGAATGGTTACGATGGAGAATGAATCTCATCGCGTTCGTGGAGACGGTTGTCCGTACGTACGCACGAGCGACAATATCATTCTTTTGAAAATAATATATAAATGAATGGTATATCATATATACAGAATCATTAACATGTTATATTTATTATTTACATGAGTTACACATCATTTTTATACCCATCCAAATAATATTATATTGAATAACAATTACACCACGACGTGGAGACGGTAAGACGTACGTACGCACGTATGGTGACATGTTATTAAAAGGGTGGATAGAATACTGAATATGGTTGTACCATACTTATAATAACATCACAGTATATGTGAGATACTGGAGTTATTATTTTAGAATGGTAATAACAAAGGAAGAAGAAGTGGAAGAAGAAATGAACTTAGAAAAGGGTGGTGAAATCATTACCTCTTCTTCGGGTTCTTCCTTTTGATTTGATCAAAAGGGCTCCTTAGGTTGGCTTTCTGATCAAACTAAGGCCTCTAGGTTGTAGTGAGGGATGTTGGGAGAGTATTTGGGCAGAGTTTGGCCGAACCAAGAGGCTTTAGAGGTGTGAAGAAATGAGAAGGAGGAGTGCCCTTTTATAAGAGGGGTGAGGGGCACCTTTGGAAAAGCTAGAAATATTAATTTATATTAAATTCATATTCCGTTTCTAAAGGCTCCAAAGTTGATTATTAAAAGGTTAAGGTGGGGATAGGTCTAAATCCACTCAACCAATAGAATTTAGACAGGTTTGGGTACTTATATTAACCTTATCATTAAGTATTAACTCTAAGTTAATTAGTTTCACTTTTACAATGTCTCTTTGTATTTTTATATAATATGGTTAATAAACATACTATATACATCCAAGCGACCCCCAAGTGGTCCATTGATGTTGAATCTATAATGATATAAGTCTCTTGGCCGATCCTCAGATTTTTAGGAATTTAATATCAATTAATAATATAATATTTGTTTTAAGAACTCTTTTATGTCAATTTTGACACTATTCAATAGTTGATTTTTTTGAAACTCATAACAGATTGATTACTTAGAAAAAAGACAATTAAATCAATACTAATATATCATAGTATCCTAGAAAATTAGTTTAATTCATTAAAAGTTTCATATTATATTTTTTTGGGTATTTATAATATCAATTATTTTAATTTTTCACTATTATAGTAATTACTGCATCATCATTGTGTCATAAATAAAATAAATTATTTAATGTCTAAAAAATATAAATAAAATATCATTATGTAGGAAATATTTTTATCTTTCTAATTAATATTTATAATCTAAAATCCAACTTATATAACCCTATGTAACAATTGTTTTTCTAAAAGATATATGCTTGTGTCATTTTTGTATTCATTTTGACTTAATTAAAATAAAGTGTCATTATCACTTACAAGTGGATCCATGGGGTCCCAAAATAGACCCAAAGATTCTCATGGTCGACCATGTATCAACCAATAGGGTTAAGACATGTTTTAGGGTAATTTAGTATTATTATAATATTATTATTTAACCCTTATTTACCGGATTTACCCTTAACCATGGTAAATAAAATATTTACCGCAGTAATTATTCAAAATGACTAAAAATAAAAGTTACCTATTTACAAAATTTGAACATCCTGATTCCAAATATGGAATCCATTTTCCTAAATTCAAAACACATAATTGGCAGAAATTAATTTAAAATTAATTCCCGCTGTCAAAACAAAAAGCATGTTTTTAAGAGATAATAACTATCAAAAGATTGACACTCGTTTATGTTCAGTTTAATTGTAAAATTATGTCCAATGACCAACATTATATTAAATGGTAAAAATATATTCTAAATATACTTTAAAACCACTCAAATTCATAATTTATCACTATTAATTATTTTGATTAAAAAAGTTGTTTTTAATTAAAACTTAGTAATTTTCACTATTCATCAAAATATGAAAGTTATCCGAAATGTACCAAAATTTTACCTTAGGCTAAATTCGATATTCCGAATCCAAAGATGAAGTCCATTTTAAAATATAAAATATATATAATTTTAAAACGTAGGTATTACTATTCATAACGGCTAGTTTGATTGGTTTTGGTGTGTGTTAAAACTCAAGGTTGCGTACAACACACGCTACTGTATTATTCAAAGAATGTGTACCGTGGAAGCTTGGGATGTTTCATTTTAAATTTTTGATGTCCCCATTTAGTCAAAAAGTTTAAAATATTGTATTTAAAAAGGGTTCACCATTAAAAGTTGATAAAAGTGCAATACTGAAAATGAATTTGTTCTTGCATTATATCTAAGAAACTCATAATATGGATTCTAAAATTATAAGGATTATATAAAGTTTAAAATTTAGATAATACTATTCATAACCTCTTTTGAATGGCTTTTTTTTGTAAGTCATGGTGTGATTGAACTCAGTGTTGCGTGTAGTGCAAGTTATTGAATTATTTTGAAGAAATAACACACTATGAAATCTTGGGGTGTTACAGTATTACTTCGAGAAAAGTTAATTAAGTCAATCCTAACATGTCATATTAACCCATAAAATTAGTGTAATTCATAAAAAGTCTCAAATTATATTTATTTGGGTATTTATAATATCAATTATTTTAATTTTTCACTATTATGATAATTATTACATCACCGTTGTGTCATAAATAAATTAAATTATATAATATTTAAAAATTATAAATACAATATCATTATGTAGGAAATCTTGTTATATTTCTAATAAATATTTATAGTCTAAAATCCAACATATATAACCCTACATAAAATTTGTTTTTCTAAAAGATATATGCTTATGTCATTTTTGTATTTATTATAACTTACTTAAAATAAAGTATCCCTATCACTTACAAGTGGCTACATTGGGTCCCAATATCTACCCAACGATGCCCATGGTTGGACATATATCCACCAATAAGGTTAGGACACGTTTTAGTGTAATTTATTATTATTATAATATTATTATTAACCCTTATTTACAGGATTTACCATTAACCATGGTAAATAAAATATTTACCGACGTAATTATTCAAAATGTGTAAAAATAAAAGTTACATATTTACACAATATGAACATCCTGATTCCAAATATGGAATCCATTTTTTCTATATTCAAAACCCAAAAGAGGCGGAAATTAATTTAATATTAATTCCCGTTGTTAAAACAAAAAGCGTATTTTTAAGAGATAATAACTATCAAAAGATTGACACTTGTTTATGTCCGGTTTAATTGTAAAATTATGTATAATGCCCAAAATTGTATTAAATGGTAAAAATATATTCTAAATATACTTTAAGAGCACTCAAATTTATAATTTATCAATATAAATTATTTTGATTAAAAAATTTGTTTTTAAATAAAATTTAATAAGTTCCACTACTCATCAAAATATAAATGTTATCCAAAAAGTTCAAAAATTTCACCGTAGGATAAATTAGATATTCCAAATCCAAAAATGAAGTCCATTTTGAGAGATAAAATTTATTATATTTGAGAAAGTGGGTATTACTATTCATAATGGCTAGTTTGATTGGTTGTGGTGTGTTAGAACTCGATGTTGCGTACAACACACGCTATCACATTATTCAAGGGGAAGCATACCGTAGAAGCTTGGGGTGTACATTCTCCCCTCCCATCAAATAATTTTGTCCTAAAAATTTCTAGAATACTACCACATGAAAAGGGTTGGGTGGTTCTTCATCATAAGTTCCTCGGTTTCCCACGTTTCCTCTTCCATCTTATGGTTTCTCCACAAAACTTTTACCAGACGCGCCGTCTGGTTTACCAGTACTTGTTCTCTCGTATCAATAATCCTGACGGGCTCTTCGCAATAAGATAGATCAGGTTCGAGTTCAAATTCCTCATAGGTGAGTACATGCGTTGGGTCAGGCATGTATTTCCTCAACAGAGATACGTGGAACACATCGTGAACTTTGGAGAGACTTGGAAGCCTTGCCAATCGGTAAGTTACAGTCCCAATTCGTTCAAGAATTTCGAAAGGTCCGATGTACCTGGGACTCAATTTACCATTAATACCAAAACGTATGACTCCCTTGAATGGAGATAACTTCCAGAAAACATGATCACCGACTAGAAATTCCAAATCCTTCCTTCGATTATCGTCATAGCTCTTATGCCTACTTTGAGATGCTTTGATGTGATTTTGGATAACCTTCATCTTTTACATTGTTTCCTCTACCAGTTCTGGACCTACAAGTTTTCTTTCACCAACATCATCCCAAGAGGTTGGTGTGCGACATCTCTTTCCATATAACACTTAATATGGTGCCATCTTAATAGTTGAATGAAATCTATTATTATAGGAAAATTCTACCAAAGGTAAATATTGGTCCCACATACCCTGAAAGTCAAGTGAGAAAGATCTCAACATGTCTTCTAAGGCTTGAATAGTCCATTCTGATTGTCCGTCTGTCTGAGGGTGGTAGGCAGTGCTCAAATGAAGTTCAGTATCCAGGGATTTCTGAAGACTCTTCTAGAATCATGAAGTAAAACGGGGATCACGATCAGAAACAATCGTTAGGGGTACTCCATGAAGTCTCACAACTTTATTAATACATAGTCTTGCTAGGCGTTTCAGTGGTAGATCTTCTCTTATAGTAAGAAAATGTGCTGACTAGGTAATACGATCAACTATAACCCATATTTCATCGTTCCTTCTAGGAGTCTTTGGTAGCCCCATGATAAATTACATCGTAATATTGTCCCATTTCCACTCCGGTATGAGAAGAGGTTGCATGACTCCTCCAGGTTGTTGCCTTCAAGCTTTCAGTTGTTGACAAACCATACATCTTGACACAAAATCTGCAATCTCCCTCTTCATGTTGTCCCACCAAAAATGTTCCTTCAAGTCTCCATACATTTTGGTGCTCCCACGGTGTATAGAGAAATTGGAACTATGAGCATCATCCAGCAATTCCCTTTTTAGATCAGGTATATCAGGAACACAAAGTCTCTTCCCAAATTTCAAAATTCCATCTTCATACACAAAGTCTCTCAGTCTCCCACCATTCACAGCTTTAATCTTCTTTTGAAATTATTTATCATCGTTCTGAGAACTCTTAATTTTTTCTAGTAAAGATGGTTTGGCAACCATTTGAAAAAGAATTGATGTTTCACCTTCCCTGGTTATTCTCATGTCCATCTTCACTAGATCCATGAAAATTGGATCCCTTTCAATTCTCATATTGTTCAAAACACCATGATCTTTTCTGCTCAAAGCATCAGCCACTTAGTTTTCTTTCCCCAGGTGGTAGTGTATCATACAATCATAATCATTGAGTAATTCAAACCATCTCCTTTTCCTAATGTTGAGTTCTTTTTATGAGAAAATATACTTCAAACTCTTGTGATCAGTATAAATCTCACATTTTCATCATAGAGGTAGTGCCTCCATATCTTCAAAGAATATATCACAACTGCTAACTCGAGATCATGAGTAGGATAATTTTTCTCATGAATTTTCAACTATCGTGATGTATAGGAAATAACCCTATCATTCTGCATAAGGACACAACCAATTCCATTCTTCGATGTATCGCTATAAATAATGAACCCATCATTCCCCGATGGTATAGTAAATATAGGAGCATTGACTAATCTTCTCTTCAGTTCTTCAAAATATTCTTCAAACTCTTTTGTCCAAACAAATTTAACCCCTTTACATGTGATATTTGTTAATGGGTTAGCCAATCGGGCAAAATTCTGGATGAAACGTCGATAATAACCTGCTAAACCAATAAAACTACGTACCCCAGTTATACTCGTAGGTGCTAACCATTTTTGGATTGCCTTGGTCTTAGAAGGATCAACAGAGATTCCATCTTTAGAGACAATATGGCCATGAAAAGAAATCTCCTGAAGCCAGAATTCACACTTGCTAAACTTCCCATATAATTCATGTCTTCTCAATGTCTTCAGGATAATGCGCAAGTGATTTTTATGATCTTCGTAGATTTTGGATTCTATCAACAAATAATCAATAAATACCACGACAAATTCATCAAGATATTCCTTGAAAACTCTATTCATCAGATCCATGAATACAGAGGGTGCATTAGTAAATCCAAAAGGCATTACTATAAACTCGTAATGCCCGTACCTGGTTTGAAACGCTGTCTTCGGAATGTCTTCCTTCTTTACACACAACTGATGGTATCCAGATCAAAGTTCAATCTTTGAAAAGTATTGAGCTCCATGGAGTTGGTCAAATAAATCATCAATATGAGTAGGGGATACTTGTTCTTTATTGATATTCCATTGATCTCCCTGTAGTCGATACATAACCTCATAGATCCGTCTTTCTTTATAACAAAAAGAACAGGGGGTCCCCATGGGGAAACACTAGGGAGAATAAATCACTTATTACTCAATTCCTCTAGTTGTTTATTTTGTTCAATTAATTATATAGTGTCCATTCAATAAAGGGCCTTCGATATAGGCCTTGATTCCTGAATTAAATCAATGGAAAACTCAACTTCTCATTCTGGAGGATGTCCAGGTAAATCGTCTGGAAACCCATCTACATATTATTTCACAACAGCTACATCCTCGATTTGAACATTCCTTTCCTCACCCATAGTCATTTAATTATCTTCATCCCCAATAATTGAATTTAGTTGAGCTACTGGGGGTGGATCTTGATAAGAATTAGGTGGTGACAATTCTGCTCTAAAGATAAGGTGTTCATTATCATCATCATCAAGAATCGTAACCTCTTTCTTCTTAAAATAAATCTTCGCATCATAGTCTGAAAACCAGTCCATACTGAGGATTATATCAAACTCAATCATAGGTATGATGATAATATCATCAGATAAAGAACATTTATGTGCTCTAATGGGGACTGATTCACAAAACATTGTTGCAAAGATACATCCCTTATTAGTTTTAACTGACAACTCCCTTGTTAAATCAAATTGGAAATATCTATTTTTCTTAGAAAACTGGGAAGATATGAAACAATGAAATGATCCATAATCAAATAATGCATTTTCTAAACATGAGGATACCATTAAATTACCTGCCACCGCGTCTTTTGAAGATTCTACCTTAGCAGTAGTGATAGCATAATCTTGGCCTTGATCCCTTGGCCTTTTCTAAGGTATGTTCCCTTGATGCTTTGGACATTCATTTTCATAATGTCCCATCTCCCTGCAATTGTAGCACTGATCATTGGTAGCTTCCTTCTTCCCTTTGTAATCACGAGCTTGGTGGCCTTTTCCCCCACACATGTAATAGACACCCATTCCCTTCAAGCAAGTACCAGGGTGTTTCTTCCCACATTTACCATAGGATGGATATTCAACCTTTCCCTTCTTCCCCTAATTTCCATTCCCAAATTGATCAGAAGATCTCTTCTTCTCTTGCTTTTCTTTTATGTCATAAGACTTAGAGAATAACTTTTCGGTCTTGATAGCACATTAGAAAATGTCTTCGTACGACGAGAAGGATTGTGAGACTAATGCTCGACGGGGAAATGGTTTTAAACCATAAAAGAAATGATCAATATTACTTCTTGGGTTACGTATATAATCTCTAGAATACCTTGCTATCCTTGTAAAGTTATCCTCATACTTTGTGACATTCTCATCCTCCTTTTGTCTCAGACTCAGAAATTGCCTTTTCATATCTGCTCGATGGTCGCGAGGAATGTTTTTTTTTAAAATAGATCTTTGAACTCCCGCCATTCAATATTTGATACATCATCATCTTCCTTTGTTTTTTGAATCAATGACCACCATTGATTAGCATCTCCAGTGAGGCGGTAAACTTCCATGATAACTTTTTACCTTTCAGTACTCCCCAAAGCCTGAAATATTTTCTCTAGGAAATTTATTCATTGCTCAGCTACGGAGGGATTTGTACTCCCATTGAACGTTGGAGGTTGTTGCCTCATAAAGAGATCTAACGTCGATCCTCCGCGATGCGGATCAGGGTGATCCATATGGGTAAGGTTATTATTCATAACCTGAGTGAGTTGTCCCAGTATGTTGATTAGCTGGTCGGCACCAGTTGCATCACCAGCTCCACTATAATTATCTTGAGCAGGATGGAAATCCCTACATTGAGTGTGTGCATTGATACGGTTTCCATTTCTTCCACTAGGCACCATTTCTAAACAATGGCATAAACTAGATCAGTTTATGAATCAAAATACATAATTCTATACTTATAAAACACTTAACGTAAATTGAACTATTTATGGATATAATCCATAATCATAAAAATGATTTCTTTGAGGAAGTATATACCCATAAACCATTCATAATGATTTGTAATGAAAATGAGAGTTATCTTAAGCATATCTCCTGGGGGTGTCGTAACCAAGAGTGCAGCAAGGCCCGTTGTCATGCACCAGTTCCCATTCGAGTCTAGCTCAAAGCGGTGTTTTTGGGGTTTACCCCTAGGTACATATGTGCCAGAGCTACCTCTACCTCCTCGTATCCAGACAAGGATGTATTTCTCGGAAAACTCACAAAATCACTACAATACCAAAATTCTAGGAAGTTATTCTATATTAAATCTCAAAGTCCATCTTAAATCTATGTGCTCTAATCAGATTTTATCTAAATATAGCTCCTAAAGTTTGTACTAAACATCCTCTGATACCAACTGTAATGCCCCGACACCAGTTACCCAGAGCCGGTGCATTATTACATAACAATCGCATGATCACAAGAAAGATCAAATCTCAAAAGACCAATTAGTTTAGTAGCCTTGGAAACACTAGATATAATCTTATGGTTTTACATTACATCATAACAATGAAAAATACAACAACATAGTGTCCATATTCCATACTCTTCTCCGCTCATATTATCCCTGCAGGTCATTAATAATTTTCTTCTTCACATTCGGGGATAAATAAAATATAGAAAAGGGGTGAGCTCAAATGCCCAGTAAGGATAACAATATAGAGGAAACCTTCATAAATAAGAATAAACATTTAAGGAAATGTATAACTAAAAAAATACTTTTAAACTTGAACTTCAACATAGTATGGAAAAAATAAAATGAAATAAATCCATTTACATAATCACAAGGATATTCTTCTAATCGAATAATCACATTCAATATCATTAACCACTTTCATAATGATGGAATGCATAAGGCCAAACTATCATAACCACATAGACAAGGCCTCCTGCGAAGACTAAAAATAAGATTTTGTCAAGGCCTTGTGCCAAGACACTAGTTTTTCTCATGAGACCTATCAATGCATCGAGAAGCTATAGCGGGCTCCACCCTCCATATATTAAGTCCAATGAATTCCCATATAAAATGTTTTAAACATAACATAAACATTCGTATTAAACCTAGCATACGAAATGTCAATACTTTCACCATAAACCATGAAGGGTATAAAAATAACATATCCAAAGTCAAACATTTCACAATACCTTCAACACAGTATGGATGTTTTGTTTCATAATAAATCAGCTTCAAATAAGATTAAAATCTATCAAAGGATGTTGACATAGATCAAATCAAAACTCTTTTTAGAGAAATATCTCTTTCTATTTTGAAATCATTTAAGAGTCATATATTTATAAAATAAAACATTTTCTTTGAAAATAATCTTATAATATTGTAATTTATTCTTCGACGATTTTATAACGGCGGAAAATTTCCACACCTGATTTAAAAGTTAAAAAAACATTCTTACCTTAATTCTGTCGAAAAGGTTAAAAAGGACCTTGTTTGGAAATAAATGGAAAGATTCCTTTATAAACCACTTATAAAAGTAAAAAAAGTATAAATGACTTTAACACATATTCTAGTAAATTGTAAAAATGTTTTGAAATACATTTTTAAAAAACATTGATGTGGATGATAAAGAAACCCCAGTAGATTATTACGTATAAACAACCTCAGATAATGAAGAGATTGCGAAGTAAACCCATACCTCATACTTTTACATGGTTGGGGGTAGGTTAACCTCCTGTATAATGGTGAAATAATTGTTATTAAATTATACAAGATTCATATACATTCATATGATATCATATATGATCTTTTAACATTGTTTTGTTAATAATATCTTAGAACTATCGTTGTTTCAGGTGTTAACTTACTCATTTTCTTTTCTATGTTTTGTTACGTAAGTAATGTTTTTCATGGATAGGTTTTATATTATTCATATACATAATGATATCAAGTCCATAAAAATTATTTTTAAATCATCAAATGATAATTATGCTTGAATGGATACGATGGAGAATGAATCTCATCTCGTTCGTGGAGACGGTAGTCCGTACGTACGCACGAGCGACAATATCATTATTTTGATATTAAAATAATATATAATTGGATGGTATATCATATATACAGTATCATTATAATGTTATATTTATTATTTACATGAATTATAAATCATTATTATACACATCCAAATAATAATACATTGAATAACAATTACACCACGACATGGAGACGGTAAGCCGTACGTACCCACGTATGGTGACATGTCATTCAAAGGATGGATAGAATACTGAATATGGTTGTACCATATTTATAATAATATTAATTTATATAGGATATACTGGATTCATTATTTTATAATGGTAATAACAACGAAAGAATATGTTGAAGAAGAAATGAATTTGAAAAAAGGGTGGTGAAAAAATTACCTCTTCTTCGGGTTCTTACTATTGATTTGATCAAAAGGGCTCCCTAGGTTGGATTTATGATCAAAATAAGGCCTCTAGGTTGTAGTGAGGGAAGTTGAGAGAGTATTTGGGTAGGTTTTGGCCGAAACAAAAGGCATTTATTGTGTTAATTAGTGGGATGGGTGAGTTCTCTTATATAAGAGGGGTGAGGGGCACCTTTGGAAAAGCTAGAAATATTATTTTATAATAAATTCATAATCGGTTTCTAATGGCTCCAAAGTGGATGTTTTAAATTCTAAGGTGGGTAGGGGTCTAAACCCAGTCAACCAATAGAATTTAGAAAGGTTTGGGTCATTATATTAACCATATTTTTAAGTATTAACTTTTAGTTAATTAGTTTCACTTTTACAATGTCTCTTTGTATTTTTATATTATATGGTTAATAAACATAATATATATACCCAAGAGACCCCCAAGTGGTCCATTAACGAAACAAATATCATGATATAAGTCTCTTGGCCTATCCTTATATTTTTAAAAATTTTATATCAATTAATAATATAATATTTGTTTTAAAAGCTCTTTTATGTCAATTTTGACACTATTCAATAATTGATTTTTGTGAAAATCATAACAGAAGTATTACTTCGAAAAAAGTTAATTATGTCAATACTAACATGTCATATTAACCTATAAAATTAGTTAAATTCAGAAAAAGTATTATATTATATTTATTTGGGTATTTATAACATCAATTATTTTAATTTTTCACTATTATGGTAATTACTACATCACCGTTGTGTCATAAATAAATTAAATTATATAATATCTAAAAATTATAAATAAAATATCATTATGTAGGAAATCATTTTAGATTAATATTAAATATTTATAGTAGAAATGCCAACATATATAACCCTATGTAAAAAAAAATTTTCGATAACATATATGCTTATGTCATTTTTGTATTTATTTTAACTTATTTTAAAAAAAGTGTCCCTATCACTTACAAGTGGCTCCATGGGGTCCAAAAATCGATCCAAAGATGCCCATGGTCGGAAATGTATCCACCAATAAGGTTATGAAACGTTTTAGGGTAATTCAGTATTATTATTAGTATATTTTTATCCCTTATTTACCGGATTTACCCATAACCATGGTAAATAAAATATTTACCAAAATAATTATTGAAAATGTCTAAAAATAAAAGTTAACTATTTACACAATATAAACATCCTGATTCCAAATATGGAATCCATTTTTTCCAAATTAAAAACACAGAAGTGGCAGAAATTAATTAAAAATTAATTCTCGTTGTTAAAACAAAAAACGTGCTTTTAAGAGATAATAACTATCAAAAGATTGACACTTGTTTATGTCCGGTTTAATTGTAAAATTATGTACACTGAACAACACTGTATTTAATGGTAAAAATATATTCAAAATATACTTTAAAACCACTCAAATTCCCAATTTATCAATATAAATTATTTTGATTAAAAATGTTGTTTTTAATTAAAATTTATTACTTTTCACTATTCATCAAAATAAAATTGTTATCCAAAAAGTTCCAAAATTTCACCCTAGGATAAATTAGATATTCTAAATCCAAAAATGAAGTCTATTTTGAGAGATAAAATTTCAAAAATTTCAAAAATTAGGTATTACTATTCATAATGGCTAGTTTGATTGGTTGTGTTGTGTTAGAACTCGATGTTGCGTACAACACACGTTATTGCATTATTCAAGGAGAAGCGTATCGTAGAAGAATGGTCTGTTACACCATCCATTCCCTATCACACTATGTCATTATATCAAACCTATTATTTTAGATGTGATCCACACCTACCATCAGAAAACATTATTGTCACTTACCATCAAGAGGGTTAGAGGCCAGTGGTGAAAAGTTTGAAGAAAAATGTTAGAGGTTACTGATAAGGGGGGAATGAATAAAGGAGAAAAAATATAGATAGGGAGTAAATAATAATATACAGATATTAGTGAAATATAATTTTAAAACCACTGTAAATCATTCATTGATTAAAAAATATTAAAAAAATACTGGGATAATCATTCTACTCAAACATTATTACGACGTAGTGGGGACAATCAATGGATAATGGGTGAGAATAAAAATAGTGTTTTATTATTATCATTAATACTCTATTTTAATTTTCTTATGATGAAAATAATATCCTTATCACGGTATATGTCTAGAATACCTGATGAATTGATAGAAATTCAAAATAATAACCCCTTCATCATGGTGAACACTAATGCTACAATATATCATTGGTATTGTGATTATGTTTGTCATCATGAGATCTGATCATCATTGTCATCAGTATTCCCTTATTTGATACAACATTCCATCAGATTACCCAGATCTTCCCCATCCTCGCCTCCCTACCCCTTTATTCATATCAAGTATGGTTTGTGGAACCCTTTACTCTAGAAAATTAACTTGGATTCTCCGAATTTTGTACTAAAAATAAAATAATTGATTAATTATTAAAAATATTCTTTAAAAATAAGAAACATTTGTTTAATAATGAGTGAGATTGTATGTAATTGAAGACCAATCCATCAATTTTTCACAAAAAAGGGGACAAAAAATAACAGTTTGTGAATTTTATTTGGAAATAAAATAAAAATGAAAAAATGTTTTAAATCCACGCCTTACCTCTTTTCCCCTTTAAATTATCAAACCACAAAAACATATAATTTCAAAATGGTTTCTAACTTGTTTTTCCATAGAACTAGAAACACCAAATGGTTTTGTATTCATGGGGACCTGATTTCCAAAGGCAGTTTCTCGTTTGGTGTTTTTACCTACAATGCTTAAAAAATTTCATTGGTCATGTGGATGGGTGGTCAGGCTCATCACAACATTTTGGGGGGGATTATTGGATACTCTGGGACACTCTTGAAGATTTAATAGTTGTTCATTAATCCTTCATTAATAACCATGTGTGATATGGGTCATCCCATGTAGAAATAATTAATTATCATTTATAGAATTTAGAATCATCTATATATATCCAAGATTCTTCGTTAATAAAGATATATTTATGAATTCAAGGTTCTATATTAATTGTATCTTTTTTATTTACTATATAGAGATTATTTTTTGGTTATTATGATGATTCTTGTTTATTAGCCACATAGTGGGTCACTCTGTATTTTATTTTCCTCCAGGGAGTCAGAACTCACTTTAGAGTATGTTGTCATCTAGGGAGACTGGATTCACTTTGGAGTTCATCATCATCTAGGGAGACGAGTGTTACTCTTCAATTTATTTTCATTCATGGAGACGATTTATTTTTGTTGCGAACTAACTCATAGATGGGATTCTTATGTATCATTGTGAATAGAATCATGTCACATGTATTTGGGTGCCAATTAATAGGGATCATCATACAATTTAAGGTAATATGATAAATACACAACTGTATAGTTTAATTTCACGAGGAAATGATATATACGAGGAAGCTTCCTATTAAATGTTTGGTGTGAGACTTATTCCAAAACAACTTATGTAACCTAATAGGATTATGAACATCTATGTTTAATTACACCCTAATGGGAGCATGCACCAAAATATCATGGTTGATATATGAGTTTCATTTAATCCTTGGGGGGTTCCAATGTATCCCATTTGGATGCGAATCAAATCCCACATAGTTTGGTGAGTCTCTCATGAGAGTATAGCTCATTTAGATGATTAATTTGGGGCTTATTCCCAATGACGAATCCCTATATAAGGGTCCATATGTTTTGAATAATCTCATGGTGATTTGGAAAAATATTTGGGGATTAAACCAAAGGCGGGGCCCATATGAATAACTATGAGTCTTATTTCAAAGAAGGAGGCCCTGTTTAATTATGGTTATTTTTGGGAATAACATCTAATGAGGACATCCCATAAGGACGTTCTTTGGATTGGAATCCTACCAATCCTTATTATGGATGGAATCAGAGGTCTCGTAGTTCAATAGTGTATGAGGATTGTTTGGATGTCATGATCACTAGTGACCTCAAAGACCACATAAGTTACAATCTATGTTAGAAACTAGAGGAAATAGAATATTTGACAATCCACACATATATCCTCATTTTTTAGTGGAATAAGACATGTCTAGGATAATAGAGGCTATGGAAATGACACTTACTGCTCTTCACTTCACATATGAAGTGAGTCCTAGGTGAGGAAGAAATGAAGGTGTAGGACATCAATGTAGGGAGGAGAAAAACTAAAAAATCATACACGAAAGGATAAGGTCTTACTATTGTAGGGATTCCATTAAATTAGAAATGTAGAGAAGGATGAGAATGTCATTACCTATTAAAAGGAAGAACTTCCGAAATCCAAACCCTCCCTCTATGGGATTGGAGGATCAGGGTCATAGAGAAGAGAAGGGTTAGACCTGATCCAAACACTAATAATCCAAAACAGGGAACTTTCCAACACTATACATAGGGTTGGGGTCCTCATGAATATATATATAAAAATCAATATGTTCCATAATGAACCTAACTATTTGGTGAGACCAGTGTGGGAAACCTCTAATCATAGAAATATAAAAACAAAATGGGGTCACTCTGGTGTGACTTTCCCGATGGTTCTGTAAGTATGGAGTTCTTGGTGTATGTTTAAACATTTTTTCCCATTTAGTAAATGGAAACAAGTAGGGAGGATCCCTAACAAGGGTGTATTTGGAAGTGTTCTCAAATGGTGACTTCTGTTGGTTCTAGTCATAGGTTCTCGACATTGGTATGCTACCCAAGTGGGTCGTGCAGGGACTATGAGGACATGAATGGGATTATCCTAGGGGAATAAGGGTTTCATCGTATATATATGACATGATAAATCATCCATTTTGTTGACAAAAAATGAATGATTATATAGACAAGTCAACATGTGTATCCTTCAGTGTCACTGAAAGGGACAAACGTAGGTCCCTGGTGAGGGAGATGGACCTTACATAGGTGGTTTCTCCTTATGGGATAATGGTCCCCATGTAGGTGTCTTATGACATTTGATACTGAATAAACTTTAGATCTTTTGTATCCCCATTAATTCTATCTTCTCTAATTTTTTAGAGAGCTACCAGGGAAATGTTGAGGGACTCGAGTGAAGGAGCTACATAATGAGAGCTTTGGGGGATCCTCCTATTTTTCAATTATTGAAATGAGTACCCCCAAGATTATTATTTAAAGGAACCTCAAGGACCATATTCAAAGGATATTGTTTGTGAAGGTCCAAAAAATGGTTCCCGGTAGAGGTACCCTGTGCTATTTTTCCATACTCATTTGGCTCGTGTAAGATAGGTATTCGGCCTATGTAATTCATGGGTATCATGGGTTAATAGGTCCACTAGGAAAAATAATTCATGGTTATTCGTAATTCTCTTTTCCACTTTGTAATTCAAATGTTTCCCAGCATATTCTCTTCAACTTCCTTGATAAAATGGAGTTTCAACAAAATCCCCCCCCCCCGCCTCAGGATTTAATCCAAATAAAAAAGTTTTGTTGCGTCATTAGTTGAAAAAATGTTGAAAAAATTATCAATGGTTAAAATGATAAACCAAAAAGGTCCCCATTGTAGGTTGTCCATGGAGGTTTTCCATGTCGGGATTCCATTCGAGGCCTCATGCATAACTGTTTGGCCCAAGGCATCGGCATAGGTGTGCCACACAATCCATCGACATCTACAAATACTGCATGCCCTCTTTCATTTTCATCACATTCAGAGTTATTAATTTATTGTCACACCATGGAAGTCCTCTTCTTAGCTACATCATGTTGTACATCCACAAAGCTATCCCAATGGTTTTCTCATGATATAGCCACCTGAGTGATGGTGTTTCACAAGTTACTTCTTCTTGATGATCCTAGTCAATGAAACTCATCAAGGGGACTGTTTTAAAGACATGGTCAAAGTGGTTGTGAAAAAATCCCAAACCGAAGGACCCTTTTTTGGAATCTTATTGAGGGACATGGGTGGGGTACCTAGTCGAAGGACCTATATCTATTCTTTCCTTTTCTAATTCCTTGTATTTTTCTAAGTTAAAATTATCAATTTCTTTATTAAATATTTCCACATAGTTGGAGAATTTGGAACCATATTAAGGTGTATCAATGGCTACATCAATTATTATAACTGAGAAATATTTTGTGCATTAATCTTAAATGATCAATGCCATTGGGCCTAATTATTATGACAAAATTGAAACATCTCTTAATAAATTTTTTAATTGTTTCATACTATATCATTAAGAGTTTTCAAAATGTTACTACCTACCACTATACAGGTATAATATTCTGAGGGATGCTCATATTCTATCGTTTATGAAATACAACTCGGTCAATTGGTTCATGAAGAACATCAACTGTCCTTAATCCTACATATCTGAGAATGGTATTCTCATAAAAATGGAATAATCCTTTTTGGATTATTTTTACATCATAATAGTTTTTATCTAGATATGATGGAGTATATTAATGAGTTGATACCTCATTGTTATGACTACACATTCCATTCATCAATGAAAAATCAATCTCAAGGATTGAAAGAAGATAAGGACTTCCAATTTGTAGGGGGAGTCAGATATGAGTAGATGTGGGTATTCTCAGTGCACCAATCATGCATGGAATTTATAAAGTATTTATAGGATGTTCAAATTTATGATCTTTTTTGGTATGATATTACTATATTTACAAGAGTCCAAATATCATTCTTGAATTACTATTTCGGTGGTGTTCGCAAAAAAATCCATCTCACATTATGCATGGAGAAGTTGGAATTTTTTGGGATGTAAAACATGTCTCTAAGATCCATATTCTTGGGAAAATTTATGATTAATTTATACCACAAAAGGTAACATGGGACAATGAAGAGAGGACTCCACCATTGGAAAATGACCTCTTTAGGATAGAATGAAAATTGTTGATTGATCTATATCCTTTTCCAATGGTAGATGTCCATGGGGTAATATGTGAGAAGGATTTCTTAGAACCATGTAGGAGATATTACTACTTGGAGGCACCCTACTATTTTATATAATGTATAGAGTCAATGTGTTTTTGGAATGTTCAGTACTACATTGGAGAAGGCAGAGTAAAAAATTGGGGTTACATGGTTATCTCAAATGTTAATGTGATGACTTTCCTAGATAGATTCCATGTCATGTGTCTATGAATTTATCATCTCCTAATATCTGATTTGGGTGGTGGCATGAGGCAAAGGGCCTTTTTCATTGTGGAAAATTTAGAAGATTGGAAGTAAATAATGTTTTATTCCCTTGTTATTGCATTAATACTTCACTAAATGATTCATTTATATTGTGGGAAGGACCCATTTAGAACTGAAGGGACATTTCATGTGTTTTGGGGAAGCATTGGATCACATTTCATCTCAAATTCATTACTGAATTTAGCTAAATTCCTTGAAATCTGATATTTTCCCTTATATTTAGAATGTTTATGGGATTCGGTATCTAAACCTAAATCTTGATGATTCACTGAGGATACTGATTGTATCTAGAGTCCTTAATTTCTTTGTTTATTTTATTCCACAAATTTGAATGTTTACTAATGATGGTATGGTAATAAATAATGAGATAAGGGTGTATATGGTGGAATTCAACAACATAATATTGGAATCCAATAATGATAGTCATATTATATATTATTATTATTATTTTTATTGGGTTTCTATCTAGTTTAAATGTCTTAAAAATCATACATATTTAACCCCATGCATGTTAAACATTTGAAGGACCCAATGGAACCATGAAATTTATAGATCCTACTAGATTCAGAATCCTTGAAAATTTTGATCATGTTTCAACCTTTATAATAATAAATTGTCCTATAAGACATATATACTATGGTGTGGAATTATTCATATTTTAAGGGTTGTTAGAATAAAAATCCACCTAGTCGATTCCACTAAAACTACTGGACTGGATATGAATGGTAAAAATACTTGATCCAAAAATGATGCAGACACTCTGGATCCTTCCAAATGTTCTCTGGAAAAGGACAATGAAAAAACTAGGATTGAAAAGACTACACATCCAGTGCCAATATAGTATATTAGACACCATTAAGAGGAGGCCTCCCTCTCATCCCCTCATTCTTATAAAATAGAAATGAAGCCTACAAGGGATTCCCTGTCTAATGGGATTGATTTTTACTCATAGCCAACCACATCAAATCCTAACTAGATGTGACTCTACGAAATCCAATTTTATAAGAGCATGAGCCATGATTCAAGAGATGAATTGTAGTTTGTACACATTGGTCTGTGAATCCTGGAGTTGGGAGATATGATAGAAGCTTTCATTCTTCAACTTGAAAAAAATTTAGCTGATGTATCAAAATATTTAAATTATTTGGAGGATTTCATATATGAAACTGATTATAAAATACCAATTTTTATGATAGTATTAAAAATTATGGACCAAGGAGTACATGATGTGGTATCTATTCAACCCAGGGTAGAAGAATATATTTAAATTAATCCTGATGACATGTTAGTTTTTTCATATTTCCTTTTCCAGAATTTTTCACCCAACAACATTAATTTTTAGGGGGTTTTGTTTTGCAATTAGGAATGGGAGCTGGAGGAGGAGGAGCAGTAGAAGAGGTTCCTGCTTTACCAAAGCACCAGACCACATACACTTCTATTGAAAAGAATGATGTGTCTCTTGGGTACATTTATCTCTCTCCAGGTGGGAGAACCATGATGGAGGTGATGGAGATGGGAATTCATTATCATTTACCTCATGTCTCCATTTCCTAGAAGAGTGGTATAAGATCTTATATAATTCATAACAGGAATTAAAATAAATAATTAAATTTGTTCGGATGATTGCTTCACAGTTATTATTTGGTTTTTTATCCGTTATTAAAACATGTTTCACATAATTTTCTAACTGTGAATGTCTTTTGCAGAACCTGTATTTCTTTCCTCCCTTGACAGATCTGGAAATCATCTTTCATGTATCGAGGATGATACATCGGGGGAGGGAATGTTCATGATAATGAATATATTATATTGATGGAAGGGGAATAAAAAGATATGTATATGTCTTCCCCTACCACATCATAGAAAAAAGAAAGTCACAGTAATTTCATATTCACTCCCTTAATCATTAAACACCATTTTGACATTCTTTATTTATAATATTTTACATCTGTAACCCATATCGGAGGACCCTATGATAGTTAGTGGTGATTCAATTGTTACCACAAAAGGGGATAATAGGGAGCCTATATGGTATGATGAGTTTTTAAACTTATCCTAGTCTTATTAGGAGATGGAAATGTTTTCATTTTTTGATGAAATGAAATATTGGATGAATGGTAGATTCAAATTCGGGTATTGAGAAATCTTTCTAGGATACCCATACTAGTAAGGATGCAGTAAATCATATTTTCATTTATCATGAAATGAGTGATATAATTAATCCATTCATTGATATTCAAGGTTCCATTAATGATTTTGATTATTTCCATACAGAATTTACTCGATGTGAGTCTTATCATTATTTCATTTAAAAAAATAATGATGATTTTCATTCATATTTTTTTTCTCATAGAGGTCTAATTTTTTAATCTTTATCAACAGATAATGTTTTGGGGTAACTTCAAGAACAAGGCATTCATATATCCCCTAAAATTTCGAATATAAAAGAAATATTTGAGAATATTAAGGTGGGTATTATAAGGGATATTTGATTTCAGATTTTGAGTAGACTCAAGTGGATTATCATTATCAGGAGGTACATGCCCATAGGAATGAAGTGGGGGTGCTATAGAAGTATTAATAATGTCTTTTGACCCCATGATATGTACATGTCATCAACCTATTTAGTTTTTTTAATATCCTCACAACTTTTTGATCTTCTTATGTTTTTTGAAAGCATTAGTTGACTTTTATTTTCATCAAATTCAGTAAATAAAATTTAGTTGGGGATTTCTATGTAAGTTCCACCAACAATGGTAGGTGGGGCTAGATCTACATTGGAGAGAGTGGGAAAAATTATAATGTTCATTATAGTGATATTGAATTATTTATCTCCTTCTAAAAGTGGTTCTATGTATGAACTAGATATGTAGAGTGATTTTACATAACGAATTATTATTTTAAACTATATTTGGAATATAATTGGAGAGACACCCCATAAAGATATTTCATCACAAATTCTATGACTTTCCTTCAATATCTCCATGTTGGGTTACGAATGGTTTGATTATCAAGATATCCATGGTATGGTGAAGGAAATAATTAAGAGAAGAGATGAGAATCATATATCGTAGTAGGATGAGGAGTAATAGGTGAACTCATTTGAGAAACATAGTGCTTCTGTGATCCAAGATGACGACATCATCTTTAAAAAGTTAGAGGAATTATAGTATCTCATCAATGGGAGGATGGTCCAAAGAATTCACCTTGAGGAAGAATTACAATCTTCAAGGTAATATGTAAATTAGTTACACTAATCCCTAAAAGATGCTTCGACACATAGGAGAGATGTTTTTGAGGCTAATAATGAAAATAATCACAAATCTATGTAGAATTTTTTTGCACAAAGAGAAAAGATTCATGATGTTTTGGAAGCTACATAGGGTTCAATTAAACTTATAAAATATTCTATTTATAATAAATTGTAAAATTTTTTAGAGAGGATCTAACATGTGTATGTTCCTCCGCATTTAAATATTCAAAAGAAAAGGATTTTTTTTTCTGTTATAAATCAATTGGGTCCTCATCCCAATTCCATTTTAGTGATAGTATCATAACAATAAAATTAATTTTAAAAACAAAAAATCATTATGCTATTCACTCGTAACCACTATGACAATGATGGGGGAAATGCTTTAATTTTTACCATGGACAAGGGACCTAGTGAGCATTGTTTTCCTATTTCTAAGGTCATATGGATAAGCTAACAAACATTATGTCTTTTTGCATCGTCACCCTACTTTTTTCCAATGCTTAATATGGAGGAGGCATAGTGAGTGAGACATGGATTTTTCCTAGGCCTCCCTTATTGGGTTTTCAACGTAACAAATTTTTTTCCATTTTTTATTTTATTTCTTGAAATTTTTCCTAAACCAAGAAAAGTATATGCCTAGAGATATTGGACTCTTCATTTTTATAGAGTTACCATTGAGGGTTTTTAATTTAGTATGTATTGCGTCTCTTTTCCTGGGAAGTTTGAATTCTTACTAGTTAGACTAAAAAATAATGCCAGTGTTTTAGGATGAATAGTTTTTAATATATAGTTTGAAATAATAACCCAATCATGGAATAAAGGTTTGGAATATTTATTATTTATTATATTCTTGTATGGGGAAACAAAAGAATTGAATTTATGGTTTTTGACTCTAAAACATGATATTCAATAATAGAGGAGGTCTCCAATGGGGAAGAAGTTACCCTTAGTTGATGGACCTATTGTGAAGGATTTTTTATGAAAGGCCCACTAGGTCCCTTAAAGCATAGTAAAATAGTGGAATCCTAAAGATTATTGACCTGTTATGTATGAAAATAATGCAAGGCCGATTAGTTCATGTACTGCATTGTTAGATAAATTTGTTCTTAGAGATTTCAAAATTATATTGCTGATAAAAAAATTAGTTTATGATACGGATGTCTCTAGAAAATAGTGGTGGTTTTTTCAAAGAATGGTGTATGATAATAAATTGATCATCATTATTGGCATATTCCCTGAATGTGAAACCACTTATACATTAATTTGGTTTGTGAATAATGGTAAAAATTGTTTAAAAGACCAACACTTGAAGGTAGGGCCCTATTTCTGACAATGTTTGAAGCATCATGCAACTTAATGTCATGTGATTTGGATATTGATCATGTATTTTAATGTGTTATGACGAGGAAGTTATGCTATGTATTTTATAGTCTTACAACTAGAACATTATGTTGTTCAGTTTAAAGTAATACCATATAGACATAATGCTCTGAAGTTTAAAGACATGTTGTAAGGAAATCACATTGTTCAGTTTAAATTCATGTTATAAGTACATTTTGGGGGCATTAATTTATTGTCATGAGCTTCAATAAAGGTTTTAGGGTTCTCTAATAATTTTTAATATGTTTGTAAATGTGTTACCATATTCAAGATTGTGATGGGATGTTTAATGTTATATCATGGGGATCTCCATATCCGAAGAGTGGTATAGGGAAAGGGGATTAATTTGTTAAAGTATGTCTCTCTGAAGATCGAAGTCTCCAATATATGAAAACCCCGTTACATGGTATGTTTTATAAAAACTAGCTAGGAAACATATTTCATTGTCGATAGTGGAATCCTTTGGATGACTGAACAATTATGTTGGAAACTTACGCAAGGTTAAATGGGGCACATATTACATAGATAGAAATTGGATTATCAGGAAGAGAGACATTATTTTTATAAACTATAACAAATGATTATGGAGATTTAAATCTCCACAAGAACATAGGTTGGTTTTTGGTGAAATTTGTATGATTACAGAAGGGGTATTTCAATCCATGAATATAGAAACTAATAAATGTGTCCCATGAAATTATCTTCCAAATCTCCTCAACTGGGATCAAAAGGTTTGTGGTGTGACTTTGCATTTTTCATGGGGATTATTAAGGCTAGCGAAGGCACCAACTTAGGGGTCGAGACTAATGCATGGAACAGATCCGAAGTAGGGGTGTGGGGGCATAACCCCCACGATATAGAAAAATAAATTTGGCTAGTCCTCATGGAGGTTCCCATGGTGCCTGTAAGAAAACACCAGCACACCACCATGATGGATATTAATGAAGCTATTAATTTGGATAAGACCTCAAAGAGGAGCTCTAGTTGGGCCAAATCACGGGAAACGTGCAAGTATACTTCGGAGCCAATCCTACAAAACATATCCTCTTGCGCTCCACAATTCATCCATGCAACATACTTGTGTGACCAAACTCTTATCAACCAGGGTCATATTATTCCTATAAATAAACCCTTGGGGCCTTCATTTGTATGGATGGTTTTTTTGGATGCCCAATTGCTACTCAGGTCACCCTAGTTAGTCTCCCATGTCGTTTGAAACATTCATGGTAGTTCATTAAGAACTAGAGAGGAATTAAAGGATGATCAAAGAAAAAAATTACTTTTTGTGAATGAAATCCCTAACACTTGCATGAAAAAAGCGCTCAACCCCCATAAATCAGAAACACTTGCATGCCACCGATTACATTCTTAATAACATTAGTGCCCCACTACTAGAATCACCTATGAATACCTCTAAAGGATTGAGTAAGGTCATTCCCATGTATTAGCATAAATGTTTTTCGTCACTTACATGAACATCATGTCACCCATGCCTACTTGCACACCCATACTTCCATGCCAGTACCTACATCGGCGCCCCTCTTTGATTAACTTACTCTATGTAGTCTACAAGATATCAATCCCTCTTCAAAGACATTAATGTATAGAATTCTTATTCATTGGTTCCCTTGTCTGAAATGCATTCTATTGAGACCTAGAGAAAAACATTCTAACATATCAATCCATTGTAAGAGGAACATCAGTGTGTCTTCTATATGGGTTTTTATATACGTAGTAAGAGGTTTCCTAAATTTGATTCATAATGGGATTAGGATTCCTGTAAAATTTAGCGGTTTGTATATCCACAGTCATGTGGACCATTCTCTCAGGAACAGTGTAGGGATGTTCCTGATTTAGATAACTATTTGTTTCCTTACCTCTCCCTTCCCAAAGACACGGAACCTCAGGACATTGGTAGTGTAGGTATGATTCACACCTACTTTTATTATTAAACAAAATTGAAGTCTCCATCCAATAGCAGGATCAATTTTAGGGAATCAATACTAGTGTAATCCCCTAACCTTTATCCCTCCTTTTCAATGGACTCTTGTCCAATGTAAATTGAATTGATGGCTAGCTCGTCACCTCACCCACTTCTCGGGTCACCTCAACCTCGTAGAACCTAGCTATCATAGGTGTGCCCTCTTCCACCAAAAGGGGAGAAAAAGTGTGGGTTCCTTGGATGAATCATTTAAATACTCTTGTTTCTCACACCGAGCATGATTCACAGGGGATTAGATATTTTTCAAGATAACAACATTTACACAACCTCTGAACTTCGAGAACTCTTATTCCAGTTCAAAAGGAATATGTAGGAAACCTTCTTAGGGCCCGAGCTCACTAGATATCCTTTTCCAGGATCCATCTCTAGTTATTCTAATCTGGGAATAATCCTTAGGAATAAGACCCAAATTAAACACCCTAATCATCAAGGCACCTTTTTTGAAGGTAATCCCTAACACATTTCTCTCAAAGGACTATACTCGCCTATGAGACTTATTGATATGCGTGAGAATTTATTACTATCCACATGGTGTTGAGTCAATATGGTTTTCCTTATGAGTTTTCCATTACATCTTGTTTTGAAAATCACAAACACCATATATTTAAGGAAAATTACTTTTATAAGGAAAATCGCTTTTATAAGCAAAATTGCTTTTATAAGGAAAATTTCTTTTATAAGGAAAGTCTCTTTTATAAGGAAGATAGCTTTTGTAAGAAAAATTATCCTTATCATATTTTCATCCATATATTTCATAAGTATATGATTCAGATTCTTTTCTATATTCTCGGAATTGTTTGAACTTTGATATGAAGCATTCTGTTTTATGTTCCGAATTCTAGATGATAACTGTAATGAAGATTCATTCCGAATTCCGGATATGAACTCTGATAAAGTTATAATCCGAATTCTAGATACGAATTCTCATGAAATTCGACATCGAATTCTCATTACGAATTCTAATGACGAATTCTCAGTACCAATTCTGATGACGAATTCTTATTACAAATTCTGATGACAAATTCTCATTACGAATTCTGATGACAAATTCTCATTACGAATTATGATGACGAAATCTCATTACGAATTCTGATGATGAATTCTCATTCCGAATTCTCATTCCAAATTCACCTATTAAATAGAATCTGATCATCTTTTCTTTATACACTCTGAATTTATTTACATACCGAATATTATTTTTTGTTTACCCTCCGAACTATCACTCCGAACTATTGAGTTAGACATAAAACAATGTCGTACTTTCTATTTCACTTGTTTTGTTATAAAACTATGTCGTCTATTCTGTTATAAAATAACTGTTGGTTAAGTTACACGTGTATATGTCCCTTCAACTTTTTAGGAAAATATGACCATTGGAAAGGAGGCCGAACTTGCCTATAAATATGAGCTCATTTGAAAGAGATCACAACAACATAAAAGTTGATCGATCTAGAGACCACACGCTACTAAGGTGATTTCTAGAGAGAGAAATATTTTCATGCCTTGTGCGTACTAAACCACTCATTCAGTTTTTGCTTCGTGCGACTCCGAATGTTGGTGATTACATTCGAGGAATTCAGGGGATAGGAAGACCGAGGTTCCGACTACCTTGAAGTTCGAGGGATTCCTTTCTGAGGAAGTCCGAGGTTGCCAACTACCTTGAAGTTGAGGGCTTGCGGGGATAACAAGACAGAGATTCAGATATTCATATCGAGGACTTACCATGGTGTGGGCAAGACAGACTTTCTTGAAAGTATAAATCAAGGGACCTTTATCCAAGGTTCTTGGATACCCTACTCTTTGGGTTAAAAGACTTATATCTTGTTACTTTTAGTTTTACTACTTGTTTGTTTTTGCTGCACATTGTTTTGTAAGGAAAGTATAACATTCTTATACTTCCTTATTTGTACTCTGTTTCATTTAGATTCTATAAGCTTTAAGGTATATTCTCATATTGTAATCTTTAGTTATGTTTCAATTTCTGGATTCATAATTCCGGAACCGACTTTCGGAATCTCTTTCTAGGTTTAAGCAAGTACATAGAACTTGAGGTTTATAACTTCATTCCTTATTCCAATTATTTAACTAGTGTTAGAGGTGTTGTGAATTAGCTTAGTTTAACTTTGTTAAACTTAGCTTTTTACTTTGTTTAAGGAAATTTTTAAAGTATACAATTCACCCCCCCAATCTTGTATATTGACCATTTACACATTATTTAGATCCCACAATTAGTATCAGAGAAGCTTTTTAGAACAAAATAATTTCCAGAATTATTAAATAATCCTAGATCCATGGTTCCCTTAAGGTAGAGAAAAATTATTTTAACTGCCTTTAAGTGGGATTCCTTAGGATTGGATTGATATCTTGCACATAAGCATACTGAGAACATTATGTCTGGTCGACTAGCCGTTAAGTAAAGTAAGCTTCCTATCATACCTCTAAAAGATGTTTGATCTACTGGTTTCCCAGCTTCATCATGAACTAAAGAGTTTGAGGTACCAATAAGAGTACTTATACTCTTAGTGTTTTCATAACCATACTTTTGGAGAATATCCTTAATATACTTATGTTGAGATACGTAAGTTCCTTCTAGTTTTTTGAGAAATTTTAATACCTAGGAAAAAAGTTAACTCACCCATCATACTCATTTCAAACTCAGATATCATTAGACTTGCAAAAGAGTCGGTTAAATATTGCTGAGTTGAACCAAATATGATGTCATCAACATAAATTTGAACAATCAAAACATTTTTCTTATCATTCTTTATAAAAAGGGTTGGATCTGAATATCCCTTAACAAAGTTATTTTGAAGCAATAATCCAGTGATTCTATCATACCATGCTCGTGGGGCTTGTTTAACACCATATAGAGCTTTGGTATGTCTAAAAACATGATCAGGATGTTTTGTATCTTTAAAGCCAGGAGGTTGTTAAAAAAAACTTCCTCTTGGACATAACCATTATGAAAAGCACATTTCACATCCATTTGAAAAAGTTTAAAATTAAAGAAAGCTGCAAAGGCATGTAGAATACAGATAGATTCAAGTCTAGCTACTAGAGCATAGGTTTTTTCATAGTCTATTCCTTCTTGCTGATTATAGCCTTTAGCAAAAAGTCCAGCTTTATTTCTTACTATGACTCCATTTTCGTGACATTTATTTCTGAAAACCCACTTTACTCCAATAACAGAAGTTTCCTTAGGTCTTTCAACAAATGTCCAAAATGTATTCCTTTCAAAATCATTTAGTTCATCTTGCATAGCTTTGATCCAATAATCATCACCTAAAGCTTCATTGGTGATTTTTAGTTCTAATTGGGAAAGAAATTCTAGATGTTCTACTTCATTTCATACGGAACTTCTAGTCCTTACAGGTTGATTTATATCACTAATTATACTATCACTGGGATGATTCTTAAGAAACACCTGATTTGGGTTTTGAAAAGCCTGTTTATCAACATAGGGTAGAAAGTCTTCTAGGGTAAATGTTTCAGAAGTATCTTTTGAAAATTATCCTTATCAGAAAGATCTTCTATCAAAGGTTGATAATTAGTTTTTTAAAACACATCCGAGGATGTAGGCTGGGATGGTTTAAAAACAAAAGGATCATACTCATCAAATTTTACATGCACTATTTCTTCAACAGTACAAGTATTTTTATTAAAAACTCTATAAGCCTTAGAAGTTGTGGAATATCCTAAAAATATCCCTTCGTCGGATTTTGGTGCGAATTTATGAAAGATATCTTTAGTATTCAAAATGAATACTTTGCAACCAAAACCCTTGAAGTAGGATAGTCTTGGTTTTTTACTATTCCATAACACATAAGGTGTTTTATTAAGAAAAGGTCTAATCAAAACTCGATTTATAGTATAGAAAGAAGTACTTATAGCTTCAGCCCATAAATGTATAGCTATAGAATATTCACTCAACATGGTTCAAGTTATCTCTAGAATAATTTTATTTCTTCTCTCAACTACACCATTCTACTGAGGAGTTCTAGGTGCTGAAAATTTTTGAGTAATACCTTTTCTACTACAAAAAGTTTCAAAATCAGAATTTTTAAATTCTCCTCCATGATCACTATGAATAGTTTTCAATGGAAGGATTTTTTTCATTTTTAACATGAGCTCTAAAACTTTTGAAATAAGAAAAAGCTTCAGACTTCTTTTCTAGAAAATAAACCCAAGTAAATCTAGTGTAATCATCAACTTGAACAAACACATAGTATTTACCTCCAATACTTTCAGTTTGTGTTGGACCAAAAAGATCCAGTGCACTAACTATAATGCATCAGTTGTTGAGACTTCACCAATTTATTTAAAACTAGATTTTTGTTGCTTTCCATTTTGACAAGGATCAAAAACTTTAGAAGAATAGAATCTAAGCTCCAGTAGATCCTTAACTAGTTTCTTATTAGAGATTTTACATAAGTTTCTAAGGTTATAGTGACCTAGTTCTCTATACCATAACTAGGAATGATCTTCCATTGCAATTAGGCAAGGTAAATCTTGGCTCCTGATCTCTTCTAAATTTAAGGTGTAAACATTCTCATTCCTATTAGCTGAGAGAAAAAATTTTTCTTTGGAATTGTGAACTAAGCACTTATCATTCATAAAATTCACAAGGTAACCTTCATCACATAACTGACTTATGCTAATGAGGTTGTGCTTAAGACCCTTAAAAAAAATAACATTTTAAATAAATGTTTTACCTAGAAGAACAATATTACCAATACCAACAATCTCTCCCTTAGCATTATCTCCAAAAGTTACCTTTCCTCCTTTTGTTTTGATAATCTTTTCAAAAGATCTTTTGTTACCAGTCATGTGTCGAGAACATCAACTATCCATGTACAATGTGTTACTACTGGTACTCTCTTTATTTTCCTGAAATCAAGAAGATAATTAGACTTTCGGAATCAAAACTTTTTTGGATCCGAGATTTCTAGATAATAAAATTTTAGGTACCCATATCTTCTTAGAAAAGTAAGCTTTGTGAAACCCTAAAGATTGGGTTTTGTTTAAGGAACAATTCTTTGCCCAGTGACCACCACATTGACACTTAGTACAATCAATATAGAAAGGTAAAAAATAAAAACACATTTAATTTAATCAATAGAATGATAAATAAATTTATATAATTAGTTATTCATAGTTAAAATATCATTGATAATAATAATTGAATCTGAATTAATTAAATTTTTAGTTATTTAAAACCTTGTTTCCTTGTTACATGTCACCTTTACCATTATAAAAATTCACAAGAAGGTTAAAAATATATCACGTAGAGACCTATCTGATTTTCCTAATTGATTCATCTCATGAGTCTACTAATGCATGAAGGGGCTAATATTAAATGATCCCAAACACATTTTGACCAAGTAAAAAATTCCTTATATATATTAAGTATTAATTTATATTAATAAATATTATACCTTACAAATATCTCATTTTATAATATTCCCAACTCAGAGGATGATCAGGAGGCTACAAAAACCTAACGTGGTGCCTTCCCCGACTCGGAACCCTAACGCGGTGCGTCGATGTTCGATGACGTGATGGGAGGATGAGAAAGAGGCTACATCTTCGGAGTGGGAGGTTTCAGAAGACCCTGCGACACCTACCTCGTCTCGGAACCGCCTCAAGACGGGACGGGGGGACCAGCAGGAGGCGGAGTGGAACCCTACGGTGGGATCCTTTGGACGACGGCACCCGGACTCACCAAAGACCATCGACGGAGATGGAGGCACCACTGCATGGGGGGAGGTCAGGAAAATGATTCCCCTGCATTCATTCGGTTAGGATCTTCCGCGGACTCTTCCCCATGCCGTATCTTCCCCAATTCTACCATACATTCCCCTGATTCATTTTTCTTGGAAGGCACGATCTGTGTTTATGGGCTCCCCGATAGTTTATATTTCTGCCTCTGAGTTTCAGAATACTGCATCATTTCATTCCCGGATTCTTGTGGAAAGGTTTTGTGCTGAGCGACCTTCTCCGGAAGTGTTTGAAGGTTTCATCAACTCACAATGGGGTCATCGTTTCCGAGCAGCGGTTGGGACCTTGGATCACTGACACCTAAGCATTCATCTTTTTTCCGATGAGTATTTCACTTGTGCCTGGTCTTCGAAATCATTCCTATGTGATAACAGACGATTCCTTTTCTTCCGTTGGATAGTTGATTTCGATCGCGGTCATGACTGCAAGTGTGCGGCGGTGTAGATTCGACTTACACATCTTCCACTCACCTTTAAGAACCAGTATGTTCTTAAAGGTATTGGTGACAACATCATTTGTTTTCTTCGGATTGATGATCATAATTTTTTTCATTAAAAAACATGGTTATACTCTCCTTTGCATCGAGATTTTCCTATCAGAGCCTCTCCTGAAATGTCTTCGTCTCGAGGTGGAAGGTATGTCTGGTTTTTGGCAGCACATTCATTATGAGGAAACTTTTGTCTTTTGTTCTCTTTTCTATCGAAATGGCCATTGGACATCCTTTTTCTCTCGACGTGGGAGGAGTGGTCGCAAGGGTTCAGTGGCTCATACAACTGACCACCTTTCCCCCACGGTCTCAATGGTTGATGGAATTCCTCCAACTAGTGCCAAGATGAGTCCACATTCAGGTGGTCATCACTGACCCCCAGGTGTCCAACAGGATACAACCATGTCGAGACCTGACAAACCGCTCTCTACTTCTAGTCTACCAGGTTTAGTTTCTCTTACCCCCCTTGTTCCGAAGGCACCGAGTGGTGGCAGTAAAGGTAAGGGAATCACTATTTTTGGGGGGGTGCTGGACCTTCCTATGCTAATGTTGTTCACGGTGTGGTGGTTAAACCTACCATCAAATAGAATGTCACTACTATTTCCGGTTCTACTGGGGACTACACTTCGACTGGTGAGACGGGGGCTCATGCTGAATTGGATGCACCTATGGTTGCTCATAATCAGCTTGACACCCTTGGGGATGACACTCATCCAATTTGAGAGCAAATAATTCGAGTAAAAATAATAGATCTGTCCAATCTTGGTGTTTCGACGAATGTCTTCAGTACACAAGAGGTGGAAGGCAGGATGCACACTCGCTCCTTTTGCCGCCAAACTAGTATCATGCCTGAGAATTCTGATATAGACTCTAAGATGGAGCAGGATGTTTCTAAAGGTATGTATAAGGATGATTTTTGCATGTAACATTCATTGGTTTCTTACTTTTTCTTTAAAAGTGTTTCTTAATAAAAAAATTAATTTTCAGTCAGTCAAATATCTCATTTTATAAACGATATAGATTTATAAATATTTCTAATGTTCATATAATAACACTCTTAGTAGAAACCATATAAAAAGTGATATAGAGTTTAGAAAATAATCAATCCCATTACACTATTATATGTACATTTAATATAATTCTAATTTCTAATGAAATTTGTCGGCAATAATGTTTTTTTTTTCAAGTTAAGGTTAACAATCACATGAGAATGATAGATTGTAAAATAACTTTTATCATTTGGTAATTTTCAAGTTAAATCCCCTGGGTTAGATCATTAAAATCGAATAAAAAAATTAAATGGAAAATTAATTATTCAAGATATTATATGTAAAAGGGGCAGTGCAACCACAAAATAAAATTTAATTGGTGCATAATAAAAATTAACTCTCAATGAAATGTAAATTGAGAATAATTTACTTACAATAGACTTTATTTTTGGTCAAACATGATTAAACATCTTGTATAATGGTATTATAAATTTTATTTAATTATAAATGAACCATATTAATATTTATGATATCATATATTATTATTTTATAACATCCTATCCCATTTTTCTTAATAATCATTAACTATATTCATTGTTTTTTGTATTAATTGCCATGTTTTTCGAGTTTGTTTTGATATTTTCTTTGTGTTCCTCTTAAATAGATCCAGATTTCAACATCTATATAATGTAATCAATGATTTAAATATAATATATATATATTTATAATAATCTATAAAATTATTTTATAGGAAATGGAATACACTCTTCATGGAGATGATAGTTTGTTTGTATGGATGAACGCCTTTTCTGTTTTCTTACCATATTTAGATAAAGAAAAATAAAATATACATGTATTATCATTTAAGTGTAATATTTATTTCAAATATATAATATATTATTATTCAACTCATCCTTAATACATTTCATGAAAATGATGACCAAATAGCATTGGTTCATGAGGCGGTTGTCTGCGATACACAAGAGCGACGTTATCGTATTCCAACAAAGAAAAATTAATTAATGTAATTCCCATATAAAAATTAAATAATTAAAATTAATTATTTAATATCATATATAGAATATTTATACTATAAATCCTTCTTTATTACCTATTTTGAAATTTGGTAATGGAATAATGAAGGAGACAGGTTTGTGGGGCTGTACTCCTCTAAATACACAAATGATGATTCTATAACCATTTTCACGATGGTGTTTGAAGTTATTGGTAATAATAAAATAAAAAAACACAGTATATTTATGTAACTTATTTTGATATATAAATATGATATATAAATAATTTATGGTTGTGTAGAATGAAATAATATAAAAATGTTGTTAGGATAACATTACCTTTTTGGGTATCATGCTTTGGTTTTCACTAAAACCTTGGACGAGGAGTTTTTACCCAAAATAGGGATCTATGATGAGGGTATTTATTTTGGGGATTTAATAGGTACGGTATTTTCTAAATTCAATTGGTTTTAGATATTGAATAATGTGGGATAGTATGTTCCCTTTATAGGTGGGGGAGAGGACACATTTGGCATTTTTGAAAAGAAGTTAGGTGAACCCACGTTTCATTCTAATGAAATATTTATATAATCAATAATATTAATTAAATGAGGTTTAATGTCTAAATATTTCTATCCAAAGGTTTATGGATAGGTTTTTGGTGATTTCTACACCTTGTATTCTAAGTCTAATCCTAATGTAAACTCATTTTTACCTTAATCACTGTAATTTATTTTAATGGTTTTCACTAAAAGTTATGCTAAAAAATTTACCCGACCCTATTATAAATTATAAATTTTTAAATTTAAAGAAGTAGAATCTATTTTTACAAATTTAATTCAATTATTTTACAACAATAAATTTATAAATAATCTCATAGTCGTGACAAAGAAGCTAGGTTTTAAACATAAATTCCTTTAAATTTATAATTTTTTTATAAAAAAATTAAATAAGAAATTGACTGCAATTATCTAAAATAGATTCAAATATTAATAATTTAACTAATTATATTTTATAACCAATTTTATATATAACTTCCCATCTTAAATAATTTATAAAAAAATCTGTTTTCAATTAAAATTCAGTATTTTTCATTATTCATCCAAAAATGAAACTTTTCAAAACAAATTACAAAATATAACCATAATATATTATGAAATTTTGATATGAAAAATAATAATTATTATATTTAATAATATATATAAAATTATCAAAATTTATATTTAAAAAATGTACGCCATTAAAAGGCATCAAATCTGCCTTTAGAAAAATTCTATATCTTATGCATTAAATTTGATTAATTCTAAAATAATGCCTACAAAATATATTGAATGAATGAAAAAAAAATTTATTATATTAAATTAATTAAATTAATATCATTTAATTATAGTAATTTATTTAATTTATTTTGTTTAAATTTCATTGTTTCATAAAATACTTATTTAATCAAAACATTTCATTTATATTCAATTGGTTTTTAAATGAATTTCTAGTTATTTAGTAAAAAATTAATCCAAACATATATTTCTATAGCTATTAAATAAAATTTATAAAAAATCATTTATAATCTAGGAGATAATTTTCATTTCATGAAATAAAATTAATAGTATTCAGTAAAACACGGCCTCACATGTAACACAAGCTATCAAAGAAACTCATTATTATGTGTAATGAAACATAAATTTGGGGTTCCATATAGAAAAATATTATATTATTAATTTATTTAATTCAATATAAATTCATTTTTTCTTGTAATAAAAAATATTTATGAGATTATATTTATTTAATATATATATATATATTGTAATGTGCATAGGTGTTATATTGACTTTTATGATTTCTGTATTTTTCACGTATGTTATTGAATTAAATATTCTTATTTTAAATTTTTATGGTAATGTATGTTTGATTATAATAAGATTCATATTATGAACACAATTGTGAAGTCCCCTTATGTTTTTTATATTTTTAAAAACATTTATTTATATTCTTGTATTATTATTATTTTAATATTTTTTATTTTTAAAAGTTTTTCAAATATACCCTCCGTAAAAATGGTTGCAGAATTGTTTAGTCTAGTTCATTGACTATAATCAAATTTATAATTTATAACCTATTTAATAGTATTTATTTATGATTATGGTCAATCAATAAAATAATCTATATTTAATAGACTATAAAATATAAAAAAGAGTGAAATATTTTTTACATGTCAATGTAGATGATATTTGTATTGAAAATGATGATGAAATGATGATGATATATAGAAAAATTTTAGATCAATAGAAAAATATATTAAGGATGAACATAGGGTGAAATTAGAGTAATGAGAATTGATATAATTAACTGATAATATCATTTATCTTGAAAAATATTAAACCACTAATGTTGTAAAGTAGTGTGAGAATAAAATCAAAATACCAAGAAATCATTTAATGAACAATACCACCTGTGAAATTTTTTATGAATTAAATTAATAACATTATTAATGATGATAATGAATATTCATTGAGAAAATGTGCACTTCAATAATTTTTAAGGATTTAATTTAATTATAGTTTCAAAGGTAATGGAAACATATACTCTTAACAATTATGATCAATGAGTTGAGTGAAAAATATGCTCCCGAAGAATAGATTATGATAACATTGGTTTATATGAGAAACCAACCAAAATAATTTAATCTATGTATGAACATGTAAATTATATTTCAATTCTTCCAATCCAATTTTTCTAAATAAATATATTATAAATAAAATATGTATAAATAAAAAATATTAAATTTATAAATCATGACATGATAGAAAAAAATATGATAAGAGATAAAGAAGAATCTTTAATGAGATATCTTCTTTCATCCAACAAAATGTCAACTGAACTAACTTTTTGATTGTTCCAAAATTCTGGTCCAACTCCACTCCTCATAGAATGGATGAATGTTCCCCCAAATTCTTTAAATATAAATCCCCACCATTATGTATATATTCCCCCCTTTTATAGAATAAACTAACTTGATAGATCCTATAACCTACTCATAGAAACCAGCACTACAATCACCTCTTATCCTCCTCATAAAACTATTTGACTATTCACTTTCTTAATCACGTGTGACTCCAATAAAACTACATTACTTATTTTTCTCCCACATGCGCATCATTTACTACCTCTATTTAGGAATAAACAGAATGTGTTGTCAGCTCCATTCATCAATCATGAATTTTAAAGAATATCCATAATCTTCCCTTATACAATTTATCATTGAGCTTAAATCCGCATTTTTCAGTTTCCAGTTTCTCTAATTTTCCACATAGAATTATAGGGATCTCAGATGTCATCAAAATAGAGAAGTAATTAATCACTGAGGTTTCATAAAATTACAATTCAAATTAGATATTGAAAATATAATATTATACCAAGTTATTATTTTTGGGACCGCTGATATCGATTATAGTATTGGAATAATGATGTAGATACTAAATATACAAGATGGAGGAGAATTTCATCTTTTAAAAATTACATTGGAAATTTTAATGTTGAAGTAAACCTTTCTATTGTTTATCAATGTTAAACAAGGTAAATTCACAAAACCTCTTGGTTCTAAAGATATGATAGATTCAAGAAATGTGGTTCTGGAAATGAAAATAGTTCTACAAAAATACTAGGTTCCATAAATATAGATCTGGAAATTAAATATATTAAAATATTACAAGAACAAAGATTATACCTTAATGAATATAGAATCTTACATAATCAGAGTACATGTACAAGAAAGTGTAAAATAGTTATAATTTTTTTATTAATCAAATGCAGTGGAAAACGAACGTGAAACAATACAAGTAACAAGTATATAATATTTTATCTCATAGAGTAGGGTATCCAACATCCTTGGATAAAGGTCCCTTGATTTATAATTTCATGAAATTCTATCTTACCCACACCAGGGTATTCCCTCAATAAGAGTTTCAGAGTCTGTCTTGCTATCCATGTAAGCCATCGAACATAAAGGTAGTTGGAACCTCTATCTTCCTATCCCTGGATGCCCTCGATTGTACACAAAAAAAAATCCGAGACACATGATGAAATATGAACAATATTTTCAGTATGCACAAAGCATTAGAGTCTCTATCTACAAATCACATCATCCTTATATAATCCATAGAGTCTTAGAACTATCATCAATGTTAAAGCATTGTCATCTCATTCAAAATGAGCTCCTATTAATGGGTGCATCTCCAACGGTCTACTCCCTCCTCTAATGGTCATATTTTTCCTTGAATCTTGGAGGTACATGTATAAATTTCACTCAAAAAATAGTTATTTATAAAAAGAATATCCATCATTGTTTCATAACTATAACAAAAGTATGAAAAATTCATTTTCACAACCAAATATAGTTTTCCGGAGTCTAAGGAAAATAATGTTTGGAGTCTAAAAACATTCAGATTCTATATTTCATGAATATATGGATTATAATTTTTCAAGGAATTTGGAATGAGAAGTCTATAGATTGCAGAGTTTAAATTCAATGGAATTTGGTGTATAAATTATATGGAATTTGGAAACTAAATTTTAAGGAATTCAGAACCTAAATTCTATGGAATTCTGAACCGAAATTATAAGGAATTTGGAGTCATAATTCTAAATAATTCAGAACCTGAATTATAAGGAATTAAAAACCATATTTCTATGGAATTCAGAACATAGATTCTAAGGAATTTGGAACCTGAATTCTAAGGAATTTGGAATCTGAATTACGGAGAATTCGGAGTCTGAATTTCTGATAATTCATAGTCTGAATTTTGGAGAATTGGGAGTCCGAATTTTATCAAATTCAGAGTCCAAATTTCAGAGAATTAGGATTTTTATATTCAAATAATTCAGAGTATGAATTTCTGAGAATTCTGAGTGTGAATTTAAGGGAATTAAGAGTCTGAATTTCAAAGAATTCAGAGTCTTAATATCAGAGAATTAGAAGTCTGAATTTCAGAGAATTCAGACTGTGAATTTTAGAGAATTCAGAGTCTTAATTTGGGACGTGAAAATAGAATACTCTATATCTAGGTTTTTATATAATTAGAACGTTTTAGATGTGATACCAAATTTTTTCACTAAATAATAAAAAGATTTAGATTTAGAGCAACTAAAATATGAACAACGAAAACTAGGTAAGGATAAATATTCCACGGGGAAGAACAATTTCCCATATTAATGAAAATAAAATTTTCCCTATGATATGGTGTTTTTGATTTTCAAAAAATTATGAATTGGAAAATTCATAAGGAACCCATATTGAATCAATAATCTCCCCCTTTTTGGAGACCCTCAAACATCATTATGAAAATGAATATAAGGACATAGAAATTTTACTGTCTTTTAAATAAAAACTTATCTCCCATTACTTATATATCAAAGTGAATACAACTAACCCCACCTTAGGATTTTAAATATCTAAGGATCGTATTTTGAGTTTCCTGAATGAGAGTTTTCATTTTATTGTTTACGAAAATTTTCATGATGAAAATTCTCATTTAGATGAACTCCCCCTTACATAGGGAAATTTCTTCATTACTTAGTATTCTTTTTTACATTCCAATCTCCCCCTTTGTGATTTTCAAAATGGAATAAAGAGAATGGATAATAAATTTTATAACTAAAATAATAGTAATAAATAATCAATAAATATGAAGTGAAACACTCATTTCATTATGATTCAAAAAGATTTGTACCAGAAGGAAATACAACAAAAGAACGGATTTGAAAAATATTATCCTTAATTTTCCCTTGGCATTATCTTCTTCACTATGGTTTTAAACTTCTTATGATCCTTGTGATCCTCTTCTTCGCGCTTGAGAAACTGATCATGTTCTTCTGTTTTCTTCTCTATGGATTTGATTTTCTCTTTATGAGCCATAAGAGATTCTACTTGAGCATTCAGAACTTCTTCTTTCATAGCAATATTTTCGTCAATATCAATTATGATATCCCTTTCTCTCATCTGACTCTGAGCAACTGAATTTAGTTTCCCATTCATATCATTAACTTCTTACTTCAGAAATGTTTGTTAAAGAGTTAGCTTTTCTTCAAAACTATTATTGAAATCCTTAATCTTCACATCTTCGGTGTCAAAATCATTCAAGAAACTATCTTGAAATTCATCCAAGATTCTAAACTTTTCTATGGTTTTACATGACCAAGTATTCATATTATTACATGTTCTTTTATGATACTCATAACTAATGAGAAAAGTCTTGGTGTCTACCTTGATATTGACACAATTATCCATCAACATGGATACTGAATCCGATTTTTGATTTGATGAATGCTGAAGCCTCTGGCATCTCGAGTCTATAATAGAAAGTATTAGAATAGTCCCAAAAATATTTTTCAATGACTTAAATACAATGTCATGTCCATGAGAGGATGATTCTAAATTCGAGACTTTGGTTGGTGAGGATTCCTTTTCTAATTCATTGGCCTCCCTCTTCAATGATCCAACAACTTCCTTCTTCTTTACTATAGATTTTCTAGGTGTATCCACAACCATATATTTTCCCTTATCATCATTCAGAATGACTACTTCTGGATTAATAGATTCATGTTCACAATCTAATAGATGAACATTTTTTTCTTCATTAACATCTTCCTTTTTAGCTCTTTCCTCAGCATCCTCTGGGTGAATGAAATCATGGTTTCTTCATTAATTTTTAGACAACTTCTTCAATTCTTCTTCACCCTTATCCTCTTTTATAGGGGTACCATGTTTTGAAGACTCAGCTTCAGATGTTCGGATTGATAATTTCTCAGAGGGACACTCCTTCTCATTATAATCTTCTACTTGCATTATGATATCTTTGGTAAAACCATTCCCTTCTTACTCTTCTTCATCTACTTCTTATTCTTACACTATTTCATCGATTTGATATTTTTCCAGAACCAATAACTTCTTTCCTGGAGTCTCTATTAACGCTTCTAACATAAAATATTCTGGTACCAGAATGTTTTCAGAGGATTTCTCAGTAGCCTTTAGAAGGGATAGAACTATTTCATCTTTAAAAAATTTCTTACTTTGCTTCTTTTTTTTCTTCCTTTTCAATATTGTCAAAAATATTTTCCATCAATGATTTTTCCTCAGTTGGGTATAGCCCAATAATATGATCCCCTATTAGAGGTTTCAGACACTTCTGACATATTAGTTAGAGCATCAACATCTGCTTCGGACAAATCCTGAAATTATCCAAATGACTATTAAAGACAATCATCATCCTCCATAGAGTATCATCACTCAAAAGCATCACCTTACAATTAATTGTCTTAAAACTGCAAGGAATCTTGAATGACTGAAGACAAAGGACATTGATCATGGAATGAATGTCCAGATACATAATAATACGAGACATCAGATTTACATTCTTTATATTCTCAATCGTTACCAGGATATGCTTAACCATGTTTATCTTTTATAGGTTCACCATGAAGTACAGAATATAAATATAAATTTTCTTCATGGTATCCCTGTCCCCTTTTCTTGGAATTATAAAACCTTGAACCCATAACTAAAGAATACTAATATTTGTAGAGAGATGAATAATTTTTAGAGACTTCACTTCATCAAGACCAAGACAAGCTAGTTCCTTTTTCATATCAAAAGAACCTATTATATCAGATAGCTTGTGAGAGGAAAACTAAGCTTCTCCCGCATAAAAATATTTTATTAGATTTTCTACAATGTTACAAGAAATAGAATACATATTTTTTATAATTTGAATATAAATTTATATCTTCCTCCTTCATTGAAAAAACTCACTATCTTATAGAATTCATCCAGAAATTCAAGATATACCGGATCATGTTCTCTTGGTTTTGTTATGAAAACACTCTCCCAACTATTCGGATTGATATTTTTAGACACACTAGAATAATACATGGCATAAAACATAGGAGGAACTATCCTTTTACTATAGATTTTCCACTCAGTGAATTTTTTAACACATGACATCTCTTTCTGAAATGAGGATTTAGAAGACACTAAGATGTAATGAAAATTAAATGATCTAGAACAGGCTTGTGTAGGAAGGGTAGAGATTTAGCATGCGAAAGCTTAGAGATCGATGTGGGATAGGCACCAGGTGTCTTTTATATAGGCAATTGAAGTGATGATTTATCTACCCTGATTGATCCATCTATTGAAAGATTTCTTTAGAAGAAATGAGGGTTGAGATGATTGCCAATGATGAATTTTGATAGAATTTGAACATTTTATGTTTTTAAGAAAAACATTCATATTTAAGAAATGGTTAATCCGAAGAGTTTAAAAACAAATGTAAATACCAACATGAAAAAAATGATTACAACGACATAAGAAGGGAAACACACCTTTCAGATTTCCAAGAAAATTAATCGTAATGAGGAAAATTTCAATTGAATAACATTAAGTTTCTAAATTTTTATTGTGAAAAACTTTTGGGGTATGATAATTTTGACTATGAAATTTTTACTATGAAAATTTTAACAAGGAAAGTTTTAAATATGAAAATTTTGGCTACAAAATTTTTTTCTATGAAAATTTTTACTATGAATATTTTTACTACCAAAATTTTGACAACAAGAAATTTAACTATGAAAATTTTGTCTAAAAATTTTTTCTATGAAAATTTTAACTTCGAAAATATTAAATAAAAAATTTTTAACTATGAATGTTTTAACTAAAAAAATATTAACTATGAAAATTTTAACTACGAATATTTTTGAAATAAAAATATTAACTGTGAATATTTTCACTACAAAAAATTTTATTTTTGGAAATTATAACAATGAAAATATTAACTATGAAAATTTTAACTATGAAAATTTTGATTAACATGCAAGTGTAATCCCCCTATGAAAAAGAGTTTGTTACTGTAAGGAGATATATTTCAACAAGAGGTTTATAGGGAAGATTACCTAACAGTTATCATTCCTAACTTCTGTTTAATGTATTCAAATCTATCGGATGATAAAGATTTTGTGAAAATATTAGAATGTTGATCTTGCATTCTGATAAATTGTAAAATGATATCTCCTTTTTGTGTGTGATCCATAATAAAGTGGTGCCTAATATCTATCTATTTTGCATGAGAGTTATGTGTAGGATTTTTACTTAATTAAATGACACTAGTATTACCCACAATATTTGTGTTTTGGTAAACTCATACCATAGACTGTGAGTGTGTGTTGCATCCAAAACACTTGGGCACAACAACATCCAGAAGCCACATATTCAACACCAGTAGTGGAAAGTGCTACTGAGTGCTACATTTTTCATGACCAAGAAACTAATTAATCTCCTATGAAATGACATGTTTAGGATATACTTTTCATACCCCTTCTAAACCAACCAAAGTCAATATCAGAAAAATATTTTCTAACAAAATCATATCCAAAATGAGAAAAGTGTCTTAAATCCATGGTTCTCTTTAAGTTGTGAGAAAATCCTTTTCAATTCCATTAAATGATTTTACGTAAGATTGGATTGAAATCTTGCACATAATAATTCTGAAAACATAAATTCTAATTGAATAGATGTCATGTAATGTGGACTTCCTATCATACCTCTAAAGGATGTTTGATCTATTGGTTTCCCAGCTTCATCAAGATCATGTTAATTTGAGGTACCAATGGGATTACTTATAGTTTTAGTGTTGTCATATCCATACTTTTTAATAAGATCTTCAATATTCTTATGTTGAGATATATAGATTTATTCTAGTTTTTTATAAATTGGATATCCAATAAAAAATGTAAACTCACACATCATACTCATTTCAAACTCAGATTTCATTAGATCTGTAATGGAATTATTTAAAGATTGACGGGTTAAACCAAATATAATGTAATACACATAAATTTTAACAACCTAATCATTTTTATTATATTTCATTATATAAAGTGTTGGATTAGAATTTCCCTTAACATAATTGTTTTGATGAAGAAACCCTAAGTCTATCATACCATGCTCGAAGAGCTTTCTTAAGTTTAAACAAAATTTTGGTAAGTTTGAAAACATGTTCAAGATGTTTTATTTCTTTATAACCAGGAGTGTGTACAACAAAACCATCCTCTTGAACATAACCATTTATGAAATCACATTTAACATCTTTTTGAAAATAATTAATGTTTATGAATGCTATAGCAGAAAAGAGAATAAGAAAAGATTCCAGTCTAGAAACTAGAGCATAGGTTTTTTCATATTATATTCCTTCTTGTTGATTATATCCATTAGAAAATAATCTATATTTCTTTATTATTATGATTATATTTTCATCATTCTTATTTCTAAAGACCCATTTTACTTCAATAACAGATTATTCCTAAGTTCTTTCATCCAAGGTCCATACTTTATTTATTTCGAATTCATTTAGCTCATCTTGCATATATTTTATCCAATCATCATCCCATAAAGCTACATCAGTGATTTTTTGTTCTAATTGGGAAAGGAATGCTAGATGTTCTACTTTATTTCATAAGGAGATTCTAGTCCTTACAAGTTGATTTACATCACAAATGATAAAATCACAAGGAAGATTATTAATAAACAAATGATTTGTGTTTTGTTAAACCTGTTCATCAACGTATGGTAGGAAGTCTTCTGGGTTAAATGCTTCAGAAACATTTTCCTGAAGATTTTTTATCAGAATGATCATCTATCAATGGTTAATAATCAGTTTTTTAAAACACATCCGAATATGTATATTGAGGTAGATTAAAAACAAAGGGACCAATTTTATCAAATTTACCTTGTAATGCTTCTTCAATAGTACAAATATTTTTATTTAAAACTCTATAATCGTTATAGATTATTGAGTAGCCTATGAAAATTCCTTTATTATATTTTAGTGATAATTTGTGTAGATTATATTCGGAATTTATAATGAATACTTTTCCCCAAAAACCATGAATTAATAAAGTCTGGGTTTTCTACCATTCCACATAAAGAGTTTTATTAAGAAAAGGTCTAATCAAAACGCAATTTATAGTATAATAAGTAGTACATATGGCTTCAACCCCAAAATTTTTGGCAATTGAATATTCAATCAACATGGTTCTTATTGTCTCTTAAACAATTATCTTTCTTCTTTCAACAACACCATTTTTTGAGGTGTTCTTGGTGCTGAGAAGTTATGATAAATTACATTTCTACTACAACAAGATTCAAAATCAAAATTTAGAAATTCTCCTCCATGATCACTATGACTAGTTTTCAAAGGAAGGATTTTCTCTTTTTTTACGTGGACTCTAAAACATTTAAAATAAGAAAAATATTCTTATTTCATTGCTAAAAAATAGACCCACGTTAATAAAGTGTATTCACCAACTAGAAAAAATACATAATATTTTCCTCCAATGCATCCAGTTTGGGATGGAACAGAAAGATCTATATTCACAAACTATAATGCATCAGTGGTTGAGACTTCACCGAGTGATTTAATACTTGATTTATGTTTCTTTTCATGTTGAAAAAGATCACAAAATTTTGAAGAATCAAATCTAAACTCTGGTAGATCGTTGACTAGAATTTTCTTAGAGAGTGTTCATAGGTTCCTAAAATTACAGTGTCTAACCTTCTATGTCATAACCAAGAATGATCTTACATTGCACTAAGGAAAGGTTGATCTTGGATTCACATGATTTATAAGATTAGTGTGTATACATTCTATTGCATATTGGTAGAATGAATTAACTCATCCTTGTAATTGTGTACTAATCAATTTTCATTCCTCAAATTCACAAGGTAACTTTTATCACATAATTGACATGTGCTAATAAGTTTCTTCTTAAGACCCTTAAAAAATAAAACATTTGAAATCAACGTTTTCCCAAGAAGAACAATGTTACTTGTACCAATAATTTCTCCATGAGAATTATCTCTGCAATTTACTTTTCCTCCCTTTGTCTTGATAATCTTTTCAATGATGTTTTTCTTACCAGTCATGTGCCAGTAACAGCAACTATCCATGTACCATGTATTGTTGTTGGTACAATCTTTAATTTCCTGAAAATAAGAATGTTAGACTTTCAGATAACAAACATTCTTGGATCCGAAAACATTAGAATGAAAATTCTTATGAAATTACTTTTTCATGAAAAAATAAGCATTATAAAAACCTAAATACTATGTTTCGTTTAGGGAACAATTTTTTTCCCAATGCCCACCACACTTATACTTTGTAACGAATGGAGCACTTTAAGGAACAAAATAATTGTTACTAAAAACTGGTTTTGATCTAGTATATCCAAATCTATAATTGTCCCATAGATGTCAAATTTCGAAATACATATTATCAAAATTTTCCTTCCCCGTGGTAATATTTGACTAACACTTCATCAAGGAAAATATTTCTAACTTTAGTATAATAACACTGTTCTTATTCTCAAAAAATTAGTTTCAGTACTAGAGTTTGGCTCTAAAATAATTTTCTTTGAAATTACATTTTCTAGATCCTCAGAATGTTTATAATTATCAGAATTAACTTCTTCAAGGGTTTTTGAAACATTTTCAAAAACATAATTTTTCTTACCAATATCTTTAGAAAAATGTGATATATCCTAAGTACGAATAGTAATTCTAGAATTTTTCTTATCACGTTTTTTCGTGAATTTATAATTTTCATTCTCAATGAGCTTAGTAAACCTAGAAACATTTTCATAGGTAGGTAAATAATCATCTTCCTCCAAAGATAATTCATCATTTGAAGATTCATAGTATTTACTATAGCTGTAATTAGCGTTCAAGGATACATTGCTCAGGGATTCAACATTTTGCACCTTATCCATTAAATAATGATTTTAAATAGGTAACATGGAAAGTAAACCAATATTATATAGACCAGACGATTTGTACTCTATGGATTCATCAGAAGAGTCACCACCTCTAGAATTCCAGGTGGCATTAGCTTTCAAAACATTCTTAGCCTTAGACTTATATTATTTCACTCTATTTCTCTCAGAGTGATTTCCATATCTATCATTTCTCTTAAGCATAGGATAATCTGGCCTTATATAACCCGATATTTCTCATTCATAGAAAGTGACTTCTGAATCGTTCTTTTATTTTCATTCTTTCTTCTTGAATCTAGATTGAAATTTATTTTTTCCAACAGTATTTTTCATCCTCAATGCAATATTGGCTAACTTATATTTTAAAGATTCACTTCCACTAGATTCGAATTGAATAACAACCTTATTAAATTTAGATATTTTAACTCTCTCTATATTATTTGATTTCATATGATATGAAGTTGTTGTAAAAGAAACACTTCCATTTATGTTATTTTTATTATTCATTTCAGTATCACTCTTCTTTCTAGTCTCAAGTTGATGAAGAGTTCCAAAAGGTTCATCAAGAGAAATAATAGTAACTTTTCTATTTTCATCTATAGTTTTCCTCTTATATTCCCACTCATTAGTCATGATATCTACAATTTTTTCCACAAGTGCCTCATCATCTTAACCTTTCTCACCCAAAGATTGTAAACTATTGGCAACATTCATGAATCTTTGTTGTACGATACATATGGTTTCTCCCTAAGGAAATCAGAAACCATGATATTCATCACTGAGCATAGATCTTCTAGTTTCAATGACTTTGGATATTCCAAACTGAGTTACTTCAAGTTTCTTCCAAATAAAATTATCTACTTTACAAGATAAAATTTTGCTATATATAACTCTAGTCATGGTACAAAGAAATGTATTTTGTACCATAAATTCCATATTATATTGCACCTTTTCTAGATTAGTAATGGTTCTATGTTCCATATCATGAATCTTATAGTCTCTAGTTAACATAATTTAGTTTTCTACACCTGTGTTTATCAAAAAAGGTATTCATTTTGTCTCTCCGGTATTAATAATTATTAGCATAAAATATTGGTGGTATTGTAGGATTAAGATTTTCAAACAAAACTACATTCATTACTTCCATCTTGAAGAAGATATCATTCCACACAAACTTGTTTGTAATAGAATTTTGTAATCAAGGAAAAAAATTATAAGCAAGGAAAATATAGGAAAATTAAAAACATGAGGAAGAAAACATATATGTCACTAGAAGTATTTCAGAGACCTCCTTTGATTCCAATTGAGGGATTGCTGATACTGATTGTAGTATTGGAATAATGTTTTAGATGTTCAATATACAAGAGGGGGTGAATTGTATCTTTTAAAAATTCAATTTTAACTTTTAAAGTTGATATAAACCTTTCTATTGCTTAATAATGTTAAACAAGGTAAATTCACTAAACCTATTGGTTCTAGAAACTTGCTAGATTCCAGGATTGTGGTTCTAGTAATGAAACTAGTTCTACCAAATTACATGGTTTCAGATATATTGTTTCAAAAATGAAATATATCAAAAGTTTACAAGAACAAAAATTCTACCTTAAAGGGTATAGAATCATACATAATCAGAGTACTGGTACACGAAAAATAAGATATTTATACTTTCTTTATTAATAAAATGTAGTAGAAAAATAATTTAAACAATTAAGTAACAATTATAGAATCTTTTAACCCCAAGAGTAGTGTATCCAACAACCTTTGATAAAGGTACCTTGGTCTACACTTTCATGAATTTCTGTCTTACAAACACTAGGTTAAGACCTCGATAAGAGTATCAAAGTTTGTTTTGTAATCCCCCAAATCCCTAAAACATCAAGGTAGTTGGAACCTCTGACTTCCTTTCCCCAGAAGCCCTTGATTTTACACAACAATAATTGGAGTCACATGAAGAAATATCAACAAGATGTTTAGTACAGACAAAGAATGATAGTCTCTCTCTAGAAATCACTTTAATGACATGTAATCTCTAGAGTCGTAGAACTGTCATCAATGTTACAACATCATGAGATCATTCAAATGAGCTCCTATTTTTAGGCACATCTCCAATGGTTGGATGCTTTTTCCAATGGTCATATTTTTCCTTGAATTTCGGAGGGACTTGTATATGTGTCACTCAAACAACGGTTAGTTAGAAAAAGAATTCACGACATCATTTCATAATGTAATGTCCCGGATCTGGGTTCCAATCAACGGGTTCCCCGAACCCAGTTGGTCACATGACCTCAAACACATTTCCCCATATTACATAGGCTACCGACTAGTAGAGAGGGCCCAGTTCTAAAAGTGGGGAAAATATGCTCTCATTTGTCGAAGTGTAGCATAGCGGACAAGATAAATGACAAACAACAGTGAAAGCAGTAAACAATATGCAACTGAAATGGATAATCGAGATAAAGAGAATGAGTAGTCATATATATATATATATATATATATATATATCAAGATGCAACATGTCACTAATTCTATAATAACAGCCAGAACGGGATATACTGCAATATAATACAATACAACTCATGGTACAAGGTATAGCCAAACAAAAAAATGAAGAGAAAATAAAACACAACAGCATCACAAGCCAAGGCTCGGTCCCATGATATCTTACTCCTCTGATACAATCATGTACCTGTATAGGGACCCTTTCCCCTGTCGACATATGCAACAATATAATCTATTTGGGCCAAATACATGACCTAAATAGGGTGTGAGAAATAATTTGTAGTAGGCAACCACCAAAGGCCCGTGCCCAGCTGTGAGTGAAATTGTGCAACATCAGTGTGCAATAGTATATGCAATAAACTAAGCAGTACTAAAAAGTAACTAACTGTACCAATGATATTTCCATTTTATTATTCATTTAACTATGCTATGATTGTGATTTAACATGACAGGTATAACATATGAAAATCACCACGGTGAATATTCTTGATAAAACATTCCTCCGACATACAATTCTTGCACTGAGGTACCAAGAATCGAAACCCACAGGTGTCTTCTCACATGCATAATAGATATTTCCCACAGGCGTACAAAGTGTCACCCACTGGCACAGAATCTACTGCCCATGAGCACAGAAAGGTTTCCCATGGGCCAAACGAAACACTACCCCCATGCTAAGCAAAACACCACCCACATTCTAATAAACCCCAACCACATGATAAAGGAATCGGGCTGAGCCCAAAGTATAAACTACAATTAATATAAAATTTCTCTCAAGAAAAATGCAATGCACAAAATAAACAAGGCATACCCTCAGGCATCCTGGCCAAACAGCTAAATAGAGGAACACACCCACGGGGTGGTCTTGGATCCAAGAAGTGATCCCAAACAGCAGTTTTAAAATTATCATATGATTATCTATTCAATTCTAGATATATTTTCATAAAAATCCACAACCATATGACACTCCAACAAGGGATCTTATCACAACGGTACACAAAAACACAACGTAGTTGGAATTTAAACACCAGACCACCTACCTTAATCATCCATGATTGGTATACGTGAATGATGCCTCCCGAAAAAAATGACAATGGTGATAATTTTAGGTGAACAAAATCTCATTAAAACTAAAATAAAATTACCTTGGGAATTAATTGGTAAGAAATTCTCTATGTGAAGGAAGAGCTTACATGTGCGGTTCCATGGAGATTGACGACGTAATAATTGGGTTACCATTGTAAGGTCGGGAGGTCCTCCAAGCCTTGGCGGTCTCTCCTGCTCTCCTCTAGCATTCTATGCTTCCTCTATGAATAGAGGAGGCTACATACCATTTTAATTGAAAAAAACAACACAGAATGTACTCTCATGTACACGACGTGTACTTCTCATTTTTTAAACTATTCCTCTGGCGGATTCTTTCCACAACGACACTGTTCATCAGTCGACATGAGTACATGCCGTGTAGTCCGGATTACATGGCGTGTACTATCACCCCGCTAGTAGCTCCCTCCATTGCCTTACTATTCACGTGCCAACTGAATACACTGTGTGTAAATACCTTATACATGACCTGTAGTCAATTTTTACACCCTACCTTTCTGACATGCCTATATGCCCTGTGTACTCATCCCACACATCCAAAGTGCATAGTGTGTGTAAAAGTACACAGCATGTACCCACAAAAAAATTGGGATTTTCCCCATTGTCCTTATTTTCTCAAAACACATAAGGAAAATGAAAAAAGGGTCACGTACCTCAAAAGGAATTACCATGTTCTTACAAACATCCCCCTTTAATGAAATTCATCCCAGAATTTCACTTCCCTGGGTGGTGAAGATAAGGCTCAGAAAAGCTCTGGCCACTGAGCATGTATGTCGGTCTCCCGCTGCCAGGTTTCTTCCTGGACGTGTCCAACCTGCAATAACACCCAAACTAGAGGAACTGATAGGTCTCAGATAAAATTCGTGCTCTTTTAAAAAATACAAAGCAGATTATCCTCAAAGGATGAATCGAACAGAGGCTCAACCTCCTAGGGATGAAAAAAACGTGAGATGGGTCTGAATGATAGTGGCGTACCTTAGACACTTGGAAGATTTCGTGCATATCCCGATACCTATGCGGTAACTGAAACCGGTAGGCAACCGACCTGACTCTCTCCAGAATCTCAAATGACCCCACATAACTCGGGGAATTCTTACCCTGTCTCCTGATCTGCCTGTGTACCAACCTCGACGAAACACACAAGAAAAACTGATCCCCGACTACGAACTCCAAAGGTCATCTGCGGTGATCAGCATAAGATTTCTGACCAGACTGTGTGGTAGCCATCCGCCTCTGAATCAACTGGACCTGCTCAGAAGTCTCTTATACAAGACGTGGTCCTCGTAAAGCTGAGTCACCTACTTCCATCCAGCACAAGGGTGATCGGTATGGACGACCATATAAAGACTTGTAAGGTGACATCTCAATCGATGCCTGAAAACTGTTATTATAGGTAAACTCGACCCAAGGTATATGCTTCTCCCAAGATCCCCCAAAGTCTAAGACACATGCACATAGCATGTCCTAGACCACCTGTATCGTACATTCTAACTTTCCTTTGGTCTCAGGGTGGTAAGTTGTGCTTCCAAGCATTTGTGTAACCAGTTCCCTTTGAAAACTCCGCTAGAAACTAGATGTAAGGAGGGCTTCCCTATCGGAAATGATATAATGAGGGACCCCATAAAGGCATACTACCTCTCGGATATACAACATTCTGAGCACATCAACACTGAAGGTCTCTTGGATTGGAAAATATTGATCTACCTTCGTAATTCTATGTACAACAACCCACACGACATCACTCTCTCGAGGTGACCTCGGAAACCCGGTCAGGAAATCCATCACGACATCATCTCATTTCCACTCTGTAATGGGTAACTTCTATAACAGTCTGGATGACCTCTGATTCCTCACCTTCACCTGCTGACAGGTGGAACATCTCATAAAAAAACTTGCTACCTCTCTCTTCATACCTGGCCACCAATACTGACGTCTCAAGACATGGTACATTTTGGTAAATCCGGGATTCAATGCCTAGGTTGAAGCATGAAACTTCTACATAAGCTCCTCACGTATATCCCCTCGAACCCATACACGTCCATGGAAATGTAGTACCCCATCTTCTCCTATCATTCATCCAGGAGGAGGGTCCTTATATGCCACTGAATCCCGTAGAAATAGGCCTTCTGAATCTGATATATTTCTCATCCTCACTCATTCTAGGAGGGTAGAGGTCATTGCCGAGGAAGAAAGATAGGTTTCATTCTGATTATTGGGCACATGAAAATGCATCTCAGAGAACAATTCCATATGCTACCACTCACCACTGGCCTCCTGCACTGCATGTGTCTTAGTCTTTCTACTCAGTTCATTAGCTATTGCATTACCCTTACCCGGTGTATAGGAAAACTCAAAGTCAAAATTCTGAAGTTATTCGACCCACCTTCAATGTCTCAGATTCAAGTCACGCTGAGTAAAGATGTATCTGAGACTTTTGTGGTCGGTGAAAACCAAAAAATGCACTCCTAAGAGATAATGTCTCCAAAAGCGCAACACATGAACAACTTCATCCAACTCGAGTTCATGCGTATGTTAATTCTTCTCATGTGGCCTAAACTATCGAGACCCGTATGAGACAACTGGATCGCCCTGCATCAACACTGCTCCCAGCCCAATACATTATGCATCACAATAAACTGTATTGCTCTTCCATTTCTCTGGAAGAATCGGGTATGATACTGATGTCAACTTTCCCATCAGCTCATGAAAGTTTGTCTCAAAATCTTTTTACCAAATGAACTTCACCCCCTTCTTAGTCAAACCCATCAACGGCGCTGCTAAGATGGAGAATTCCTGTATATAGTTCATGTAGTATCCATCTCTCCCCATGATACTCAGTATCAAAAACACATTCTTAGGCTGCTCCCAGGAACCAACTACTCTCAGCTTCTCTGGGACTACTGCAACTCTTGCCTCTGAGATAATATGCCTGAAGATGTGAATCTGGTCCATCCAAAAGTGGCACTTTGAGAGCTTATAATATATTCGATGCTCTCTCATTGTACTCAGTATGATATCAATATGGGTGGCATGGTCATGTCTAGTGTGAGAGTACACCAAGATATATTCCACGAAGAATACCACAAATGAATCAAGATAGGGATGGAACACACGATTCATCAGTTCCATGAAAACTAATGGCATGTTCATGAGTCTGAAAGGAATTACCAAGTATTTTTATAGACAATATCTTCTCCGAAAAGCTGTAATAGGTATGTCAGATGGTCTAACACATAACTAATTTTATTTGGATCTCAAGTCAATATTCAAGAACATTCTTACTCCTCGAAGTTGATCAAAAAGATCATCAATTATCTATAAGGAATATCTATTCTTGGCTGTCACCTGGTTCAGCTTCCGATAATCCACACAATAACTGAGGGTACCATCCACCTTATTAGAAAACAGAATAGGCGAACCCCAAGGAGAAGTACTTGGTTTAATGAAACACTTTTCTTGCAACTCCTTCAACTACCTCTTGATCTCCTGAAACACAGTTTTGGTAATATTATAAGGAGTAATGGACACCGGTGCCACTCCAGGTACTAGCACAATGGAGAAATCCACATCACTCTCAAGAGGTAGACCAGAAAAGTCTTTCGCGAAGACATCCCTGAAATAATCAACCACTATAGGGAAATACTTCTAACAAGTTCCCCTATCATCCATATATAAGCTCATAATCTGGGCTATCACACCACCTCTCCCATGATGCTCGGGTCCACCTCAGCTCACCGGGATATCACATTTGCCCTTGTATAGAAACTCTCCACCCCCTGGTGACCTGAAACTCACCCTACAACTGTAGCAATATATAAATTCTCGAAAGGGAACCAACCAGTCCATCCCGAGAATGACATCGTAAGATTTCATTTCTAAGAAATAGAGGTCCCACAGAAAGTGACACCCACCAACCTCAAGGGGGAACTCCCTGCACCGACGCAGACCAGCCGCCATAGTTCCCAATGGAGTTTTTAGCATCAAAACATCAGAAGAAGATGAAGCAAAGAGCCCATGACTCTACACAACGGGCATTGATATAAATCTACGTGTAGCACTAGTATAGAAAAGTAATTATGATAAAACAAAATCTACTAGAATAGTTCCCATGACAGAGGATGGTCCGAGTTCCTACTCTTGCTAGGTATGTTGCACTGCATATGCCTGCCCAGTGCCGCAGCCCTACGACACAGCCTGGATACCCTGAGCTGACCCGCCCTGCTGCCTCTAAGATCATGCTTCCTGGCTACCACGGCCATGAGCACCATCTCTTCCAGCACACCCTAATGTATTCCAATTTCCCAACTGGTATGAAGTTGATGGTCCTAATCATGCACATGGAGTCTGAACAGAACCCCTCCCACAAGACACTGGTGGAAATTCCCTACAAAAGCACTGTAGATGATCCATCCTGTCAAAAGCTCGGCACTCCACTGGGTCACATGGACAATGTGTCTCTTGTTCCCCTCTTTACCACACTGGTAGAACATGACCCGGCCACCTGAAGTATTCTGATGACAATCACTTCCACCATGAGAGAAACTCTTCTGTGTCTTTCTCTTGCAAGTAGAAATAGTACTAGTAACTGGTGTCGAACCACCCTTTCCCACACCACTAGTCTCTTTAAGGTTCCACATGGAAATCATTGACAAGTTCACAATAGCATGTACGGTAGGCATCCTAAAGACATTCATTATTGCCCAAAAATTCACCCCGAAGACCATCCTCAAAGCGTCTATCTCTCAACGCATCATCACCCACCAGAACGGTTGAAAAATGCTAAATATCAGTGAAGAGAGCAGAATAATCCATTTCTGACATGGTGCGGTGCTGCAGATTAATGACCTCTTGAGCTCGATCATCCCACAGTGTCTCCAGGAAGAAGAAGTCATATAAGGATATCTAAAAATATTCCCATGCCCTGTCTTAGTGATTCTCAGACTAGGTGGTAAAATCCCACCACCTCTTGGCGGAATCACGCAGCATGTATATAGTGAGATTGACCATATGCCCTGGAGGTGTCTCAAGATTCTCAAATATCATCTGCATCAAATCTATCCATGACTCCATAGCCTGTAGTCCGCCATACCCTGAAAATGTATGTGGATTATGCTACTGGAAGATACGTGTCAGCTCGGCTATAGAAGTGGTAGCCTGCGGCGCTCCCTGGATGGTCTGCATGAACCGCATGAAGCCTTCATGGAACTGTGCCTATGTGCCTATGTCTGGTATAACATCCAGTGTCGCATCTATCACTGCTGGGGGATCCATTGGAAGCCCATGGCCCACCATCTCAGTAGTAAAACCATCGCCGCTCTCCTAGAAAACAACTGGTGTTCATCATGGTGGAATGATTCTAAAAGGTCAACAGAACACCTTAGATTAAGACCATCAAAGAATGGAAACAAGGAGTGTTGTAAGGGAACACGAGAAGAAATGCATTCAAGATTCACAAAACATGATACACGGCTTTTATAATTACTACATGGCATGTTGTCAAAGGTCATCCACATGGGCGTGTACTCCAGCTAAAACTGGTCGTGTAACACCCCAACTATATAGCATGTTGTCCCAACCCACGACATGTACTTGAATTCTTTTTATCTGCCCGGGTCCTTCCCTATGGCTAGGCCACACAACACTTCTAAAACAAGACTACACGGTGTGTTCAGAGGTAGACTCGGCGTGTACTCTACAAGATTTCATCGGCCCGTGTTGTTCAACGCACGGCCTGTGTACCCAGGTCACGCTGCATGGTGTGTTCCAAAATACACAGTTTGTTGAAAGAAGCCTCATACCGACCTGTGTTGCTCGTTACATGGCTGACTACACTGTTGACACTACACAGTGTGTTCCAATCAGACACGGCGTGTACTAGGAAGGATAACACTGACCCGTGTTGTTCATGACACAGCCATGTACCTAGGTCAGACTACACGACGTGTATGTCTTATGGTTTCCCCCGTTTGTTTTGTTAGTCACACGGGTAGACACTGGGTAAAAACTACACTGAGTGTTCAACCAGTACCCAACGTGTTCCCAAACTCCCTTCCCTACCCCGTGTCCCAACCCACATGGTCTACGACACGGGAAGATACTAACCGGCGTGTATTGTCGGTACATGGTGTGTACATAAATTTTTTTCCTTTCTTCCTGAATAGAAGAACACATGGCATGTGTCCAAGGATCTACACGAAATGTATGCTGGGTTTTCCAGATATTATGCGTCATAAACTACTCCAGAACCAAGAAAAACATTGAAACTAACATCAATGTTACAAATTCCGATCAGTGAGGGCCCATAATCCCTGCAAATCAAATCATGGCATCTTACAAATGTTATAAAAAAGTAAACATGTCAATGAAACACCAAATTTCAGTCTTTGAGGGCCCATATTCCTCAAGAAGCAGAGTTTGGCATTCATTCCATAAAAATCTCACACAACAGTACCCTAGAAAAATTAAGTATTTATCAAAGTATCTATCGCAACAGCATGCTCTTCTAACACATCAACTATCAAAAAAACATGCAATTTTTAATGCACGTACATGGAATGGAAAGAATTCATGACATGTGATTGTGATCATGTGCCTAAATGATGCATGATATGGAATACCCTCATTTCAATGTGTTGCAACTAAATAGAACCCACGTATAACATATTAACAATACACCACAAGTACGTCACCTAAAGGTTAAAATTAAATCAACTGTAAAATTGAAAAACCAATAATATTTGAAACAATAAGGTAGATTGGTGTTTCCCTATACACGGGTTAGCTACTCCCGGGCATAACTTTTTAACAACTACCATGTCAGTCATATCCCTAAATAAGGCTCCAAATAGTATGTCAAAGAAAATAAAACCTCCCTCTGGTACAACTTTGTAATGTCCGAGATCCGGGTGCCACTCAACAGGTGCCCCGAACTCGGTTGGTCACATGACCTCAAGCACATTTAATCAAATGTCAGAGGATGTTGACTAGCAGTGAGGGCCCAGGTCTGATAGTGGGGAAACTATGCCCTCATTTTTCCAAGTGTAGCGCAGTGGAAAAGATAAATAACATACAATGGCGGAAGCCGTAAACAATATGCAACTAAAATGGATAAAAAAGTAAATGAGAACGAGAAGTAGTATATATATCATGATTTAACGTGCCACTGATTCTTTAAAAATATCCAGAATAGGATATACTGCAATACAATACAATACAACTCAAGGTACAAGGTACAACCAAACGAAACAAAGATGTGAGAAAAATACAAAGGAGCATCGTAAGAAAAGGCTCGGTCCCATGCTCTCTTACTCCTCTGTTACAATAATGTACTTCTATAGGGACCCTTTACCCTATCAACACATACAAAAATATAGTCCTTTTGGATTGAAGACATGACCCATATAGGGTGTGAGAAATAAATCCCAGTAGGCACCCACAAAAGGCCTGTGCCCAACTGTTAGTGAAAATGTGCAGTAGTAGTGTGCAGTAGTAAATGCAATAAAGTAAGAAGTACTCAAATGTAACTAAATCTACCAATTATATTTCAATTTTAATATTCATTTAATAATTCCAAGCCTGTGCTTTAACTTGGAAGGTACAACATATGAAAATTACCATGGTTAATATTCATGATAACACTGTCCTCAGACATACAAATATTACCCTCAGGATACTAGAATTGAAACCCATAGGTTTCTGCCCATAGGCATAACAGATATTTCCCACAGGCGTATGAATTGTCTCCCACATGCATTGAATCTACTACACATGGGCACAGAAAGCTTAACCATAGGCTAAATGAAACACTGCCCCTAGGCAAAGAAAAACACCACCCACATGCTAATAAACACTTCCTACAGGCTAATGGAACCAAACCAATCACAAAGAATAAACCTCAATTAATATAAACTTTCTCTCAAGAAAAATTCAATGCACAAAACAAACAAGGCATACCCTCAAACATCCTGGCCAAACAGCTAAACAGAGGAACACACCCCCGGGGTGGTCCTGGAACCAAGCAGTGATACCAAACAAAAATTTTAAACATATCATTAGATTATCTATGAAATTCTATATTTCTTGTCAGCAAATGCCACAACAATAAGACACCCCAACATGGATTCGTAGCAAAATGGTACAAAAAACACACAGCAGTTGGAATTTAAACACTAGATCACCTACCTTGAACGTCCTTGATCAGTATACATGAATGGCGCCTCCCAAAAAAACCAGAAAGGTGCAGATATGTGGTGAAAATAATCTTGTTCAAACTCAAATAACTTTCCCTTGGTAAATAATTGGTAAGAAAATCTCTAGGAGAAGGAAGAGATTAACTGTGTGGTTTCAAGGATAATGACAGCATAGGAATCGGGTTCCCGGTGTAAGGTCAGGAGGTCCTCCAAACCCTGGCCTTCTCTCCCACTCTCCTCTGGAATTATAAGATTACTCTCTGAATAGAGGAGGCTATATCCCATTTTAAGAAAAAAAACAATCTACATGGTGTGTACTCTCTAGTACATGGCGTGTACCTCTCAATTTATAAACTTTTCTTCTGGCGGCTTCTTTCCACCGCGACACTGTTCATCGGTTGACATGATTACACGGCATGTAGTCCTAATTACAGGGTGTGTACTATTTCCCCACTTGAGGCTGCCTCCACTGCCTTACTATTCACTTTCCGACTGAATACACGATGTGTATATACCCTATACACGATGTGTAGTAAGTTTTTACACCCATTATTACTGATAGGCATACACGCCCTGTGTACTCATCCCACATGGGCAATGTACATGACGTGTGGAAAAGTACGGGGTATGTACACACAATAAATTGGGATTTTCCCCATTTTACTTATTTTATAAAAACACATCAGAAAAAGGAAAAGAAGGGACCCGTACTTCAAAAGGAATAACCAGGTTCTTACACATAACTATAAAAAATGTAAGAAAAATATAGTCTCTCAACTTAATCTAATTTTTTAGAGTCTACGGAAAATAATGTTCTGAGTATAAGAACATTCTGATTCTATATTTCATTAATATTACAATTTTATTTTTCTAAGAATTCAGAATCAGAATTCTAATGATTTTGGAGTCTGAATTCTATGGAATTCAGAGTCTGAATTATAAGGAATTCAGAACCCAAATTCTATGGAATTCGTAACGTGAATTCTATAGAATTCCTGAGTCTGAATTATAAGGAATTCAGAACCTCAATTATATGGAATTCAGAGTCTTAATTCAAAATAATTATGAACCTGAATTCTATGTAATTAAGAACCTGAATTAAAAAGAATTAGGAACCTGAATTCTAAGGAATTTAGGCTCTGAATTATAGATATTTCAGAGTCTGAATTTCCTAGAATTCAATGTCTGAATTTAAAGGAATTAGGTGTCTATATTTTAGTTAATTAAGAGTCGTAATTTCGGAGAATTTGGAGTCTGAATTTCATAGAATTAGGAGTCTAAATTTCAGAGAATTCGGAGTCTAAATTTTAGATAATTTGGAGTCTGAATTTCAGAGAACTTGGACTCTAAATTTTAGAGAATTCGGAGTCTGAATTTCAGTGAATTCAGAGTCAGAATTAAGAACCTGAAAAAATAGTCTATATCTATGTATTTATAGAATTCTATGGTTTTATATGTGATCCCAAATTTTAAACATAGTAATAAAAAGATTTATATTTAGTGCTACTAAAATATGAACAATGAAAACTATATAAGGGTAAATTTTCCTATGTGAAGGAAAAATTCCCTTAGTAGGGAAAATTAAATTTTCCATAAGATAAGGTGTTTGTGATTTTCAAAACATGAAAAAATGGAATAGTCATAAAAAAATTTATTGAGACAAAATGATTTTCTTAAAATAAATTAGAAATAACTAAAAAATATGTTTGTCATTGAAACCCCGGAAAACATATTTCTATAAAAACATTAAATGAATATAAATTGAATCAAATTTTATGAAATTTTTTATAATTAAATATTTATAGTATAGTTTCAAATTATAATATTAATAAATATTATAAAAGTATGTGTTAATAATATATAAAAATTGATCACATTTTTAAGTATGATAAATTATAATTCTAGGAGATATATAAAGGTATATCTTATGAATGGTGGCACTCTTGATGTTTTTTGAAAGGGTGATGTTTTAATTTCAAAAAATAATGAATAATCTCTAGAATTAAATGTAAGGAAACACATACCAGGAATAGGGGATAAAATAATATAGATAGGACAATAATATTACATGTGTTTCTCTATAACCATAGTGGATGGAGTATGGAAAGTCACACGTGGTTCTATGGATGCGGCCAATGGTGTGAAGAATGGAACATTGTACCAAGCATGAGTATCAGAAAATAAAATTCCATTTAGAAAAATAAAATTTACCTTATTATAACGTGAATGTATCATTAACTTGAGGGATGAAGGGGAGAAAATATTATCTCCTAAAGGAGTGATGAATATTAGAAGTGTAAACTATATGATATATGAGGAATTAATTATTGGGAAGAAATGTACGAGACCCTGGTTTGAATAGTTATTCCTATGAATTGTGATAGGTGAATAAATACAATATAGATATTGTTGGGAACTATGTGTTGTAGTAAATAAGTCAGTACTATTTCACCACACATCATGAGTCCCACAGGGGGTTATGGGAGTTTTTTATGTGATTTAAAAATCAATTGAAAAATCGATCTATCATGAGGCCTTTTCCATATAGATAAGGATTAACATTAATTAAACATATGATGTGGAATTAAAAAGTGTAAAATATCATATATGGGGGGATGGTGGGACATAAATGTGGTATCAGAGAGAAATTGGTTTTTTAGACAAATCAGCTTATGAAAATAAGAAGATAATTGGACCCATGGTTGTCCACTAATCACAGTAGTTAATGGTAGAGGACTAACCACCCTACTTCAACTATTGGATGTAATTTGTTGTCCAAAATAAATCCATTTTGTGGAACTAGATATCCCATGTATCAAATGGGGTGTGATATATTTTCCTATAAAATTGATAAATTAGATATAAAATCCTCCTCTTATGAATTTTTTTTCTTATGGGGAGAGATTCCCTCGAAATAATTATGTTGGAGGGACTCTCAGAGTATAAAATATCATGGTTGAGGGGTGGGAATGTAATGTACAAAGTCTCTCAGATATCTTTAGTATTTTCACACATTCAAACTTCTTATTTTTTCTATTTTTAAAAAAGCCTCAAATAATAATTTCCTATATTTACAATACATATATTATCCATCAATTTTTTTGTGGGAGGGGTCCCATAATCTTCTTCGATTTTTGAATCTTTCTCAATTTTTTATTCTTGGGAGTTTTCTAGAGTTTCGATCCACTTTTCATCCCCATTCATCTACTCAGTTGAATAGTTAATATAGAAATTTATACAATATCATTCATGTTTCTTGTTCTCCTCAATAATATTCCATTAGATCTAAAAATAATCATTCTCAATTCAATCGTTTCATATAACAAGGAACACAATTAAAACATTACACCAAATAACTCAACAACATTTCTATTTCTAGAACAACTCTAACCTTATATTCATTAACTCAATTCTAAAAAATATAAAAACCAATTTATTAGTATTTATAGTCTAATAAAAAATATAATATCATGTTATTTAGCTTCTTTTTATTCCAAAAAAATTCATCATTTTATTTTTTTGTTTTATACAATTTTTGATATTAATATTATTTTGATATTTCATTATAAAAGATGATGACGAGATTTTCAAAATTCATCGGCTTTAATCATAGATCCTTATAGGTGATTTTATTATAAAAACAATAAAGAAATACATAATGGTATTTCAAAATAATCTCATCATTTAGAATTTAAAAATAGAATCTCACATTTCAATCTATAGAAATATAAAATTTTTACTATGTACTGATGATTATGAATGACTAATTTCATGAATAATTAGGGAACTAATGATTCTTATGCAGGTAAGAGTGACTCATATATAAATATAAATTATTCTAACATAATGATTAATCACTCTAATGATATGAAAATTGAATCATACACAGTCATTGCCTTTTCAGTTTTTTCACAATGGAGAAGATAATGACTTATACAGAGAGAAATTGACTAATGAGAAGCTAGAAATAGTCCATATAATGAACTAAAAATGACTAATACATACATTCATTTTCTTCATAAATTATTCCTATATATATTAAAACTCACTCATATGATGATCTCATGAATTATACATTTTTAGTCATCACCCCAAAAATTCATAATTTTTAAAACAGCATTTGAATCGATTTTTAATTACATAAGGGAATCTATAATCTTTTAAAAATTGACTCAAAAAATTTAAAACACATTTGGAATATTATAATGCCTTTTGAATCTTCATTACCACTATACCTAGGGACTTAGAGAATATTAACTCAATATATAGTATTTCAATGAATCCTCAATGATTTATTATTTTAGCAGTAGCTAAAAAATCCAGAATTCATCCAAGTGATAATTTCCAAATAAAAATAGAAATCATTAGATGTAATTTAAAAATATTTATTCAAGAAAAATTCTACATGATTTTTCCTCAAATAATATTTTCTTTCAAGTTCCCCTTGAGATTGCCACTTCAATTTCTAAGAACTTTTGTAAAAAATATTAGAAGAATTTCACCAGAACAAGTCATTATATATCATAAAGTCCATCACATCAATAATCATATTTAAAGGATTATCACAAAGATTATTTTTCTCCAAATTTAATTTTCAATTATATTAATTTCTATTTTCATATCAAATTGTTTTCATCAACATTCTCCATTACCCTTAATGCATGGGCAGAACCTTCATGATTAGTGTGTGAATCCCTATTCTATTACCCAATATAGAAATCATACATTGACTTCCACATTTAAAATCGAAAACAAATGCCACAAAAATGTCTAAAATAAATTTAAAAACGTCAAAATAGAATTTGGATTAAAAAAACCCTCTTCAAATTCTTTAGAACAATTCCAAAGTACTTGTAGTATATAAACTGAATAATGAGTATTTACATGAAAACATAATTCATTAATAATTTGAATTTAACATTAATTATTTTTTCATTCATCCCGGTGATATGTACCAGTAAATTCAGCAGTCCTGAAAATTACTATTCAAGGATGTATTATATAGAAATTCAGTTATCAATTCTCTATAATAGTCTAAATTATGGAATCACTCCATTATATATATTCAAAAATTTCTCCAAACGATTACACAGAGTACTGGAAAAAATCCTTTATCATCTTTAATTGTACATCGTGATGGACATCACATTAATCATCTTTTGTAAGGGCTTCTTACCATAAATTTTTGTAATTGCAAGTTATATTCCATCATATTAATTTCCATATAATTCATGGGAAAAACATCCTGTTTAGTGGGTATACCATCAATCTATTACCCAACACACAAATCAAATAATGAATTCCACATTTCATATTGAAACAAAATTCTACACAATTTTCTCATATTCATTTAGGTACTTCAAAAAAACATTTTTGGGTTTAGAAAACCCATATAAACATCATTATAACTATTCTAAAATACATAAAACATATGAAATAATGATGTATTATTTCCATGATAACATAATAAAATAAGATTTAATATTTACCCAAAATAAATCAAGCCTTCATTAGAATTATATTTATTACTAAATTCTATTGTAATTAATAGTAACACATTAGGATGGATTCTTTAATAATTTAGTAATGTATTCCCTCAAATAGTCACAGATTCTCAATTTCTTCATGTGATAACTTCTCCCAACTATTATAAACAACACATTAAGAATTATATTATCCCTTATCATTGTATGTAGTGAATAAAAAACTGTAACTATATTATTTAAGGTCATATCACCAAGTATATTTCCCTTTTCATTTTCTTTTTTATCTTCTAGGTGTACTCCCACATAAAAACCATTAAGGGAATGACGTCATCAACATATATATTGAAATTATATTTTCTGTATTTCTAATTCTTAGAATATATTTCATGTGACCTTTGTTTAAAATAAAAAAAATATTGTATTGTAACGAGCCAATCAATGTTGACCCCCAACAAGTCATGCTATAAGTCTTGAAGAACATTACAGATCAAAAATGACTACAAAAAACACATGACTATCAAATTTAATAAAAATTGTAATTATTTCCCCTAGAACACAAAATAAAACATGTATTATGTAAAAAATGATAAATATTCCAATCAAGGTACATTGAGGAATAATTAGTACTTGACCACGAGATATAACAAAACAAATCAAGACGTATAAAGCCAAAAAAAACCAAAACCAATTTTCCATGTGACTATCAATCCCCACTATCCCAACCCACTAGGAAGAGACATAAACCAAGGGAAGTGACTGTTCATCATTAAACACCTACATTTAATCATTTCATATAAACACAATTTTTTTATATTCCCAATAGAATATTAATGGGTTGAAGAAAACTCCCTCTCGTATTCTTTGATAAATCTATATAATATATATCCCTAGGATAAAATTAGTTATAGTTATTAAAAAGTTTCTAAAAGATTAATTCTATTTGAAAGTATTTTTTATAAAACACTCTTTTGTTTCTATTAAAACATGTATTATTTAAATAAACCTACAATATGAACAATTCTTATAAAAGATAAATACTGTAAACTATTTTAAACTATATACAAAAATTCATAATATAAACATGTGTGAATAAAATCAAGATACATCAAAACAATGACTAAAACTAATCACGAAGCATGAATGAGCTATAGTCTATGTGAATACATAACTAGGTCAAACAAGGAACACTAGAAAGTAGAAATGGGAATACAACTTATAGTGAATATTTCCACACTCTATTGATAGAAAACTAATAAATTTTAGTTTGTCTAAACTCACTATGATTCTCATATATACATATCTCGATGACCCTAAGGTTACATTATTATTTTTTAATAAAAATATCAAGTAAATTATTCTCCCAATTTTATAAAAAAATTAATATTGAATACTTTCATCTCCCTTTCTGGGAAATTCATTTTAGATTCATAACCATTAATTTAGTTATTTAATTTAACAAATGATATTCATAAAAGTATGGTTAAAATAATAAACCCGTTAAAAACATTTTCCAGGCCAACAAAGTGGATGTTACACAAAAATAAATATTTTATCAAATAAAACACGTTAATACTCCAAAAAAGGAAAACCCCAGAAGCAAATGATGTACCAAGAGAAAATACCATTTTATAAAGACACCACTATATTAAATAAATGAAACATAGTCGCCTTATAAATATTAATTGAAAAAAAATTGGTCTTCACAAGTCCAATGAAGAACCACTAAAGGACTAAAGAGAGAACATACAAGAATGTAATGGAATGCCTGGGTTGAGCTATTGAGGGAATAGGGTGAGATTTAGTTAAAAAAGAAAGGTTATTAGGTTATTTTTTATAATATAAATTCATATGGGTCATACAGTTAGATAAATAGTGAAGTAATCATGTGGACCCAAATCCCCTTAAAAACCGCATGGTTTCTTATGAATAATTGTAGGTTTAACTAAATGTTATGAATGATGTGATACTACCTCTGAACCAAAACCCAAATATCTTCATGTGTTGTCAAGGTTCTCACACAGTTAGAAAAAATGTTCATAAATGATAAAAAGTTCCATTGGAACCAAAAGATCCATATCATAGGACTACTCTATGTTTATTACAAACCTAGCATAGAAAATAAGACAACATTTTTTTATAAAGAATTCCAATATCATGACTATAGAATTCAGAAAATATTTATTACCTTGAAAGAGATAAAATACCAAAAAAATCACTCATTTGACCAATAGGTTTTCCCATTTATACCCACCAATCTATTTTATGGCCCTTGACAGTACACAAGATTATGGGATATTTAGGAGATAATACCAATATAATAAATAAATAGTTCACACTCCAACATACTATGGATATCTAGTACACCCTCCCATAGTAAATTCACCAATGGAATCATTTTACAATTGAGTACCTTCTTGAAAATATCCATGATTAGAATTAGTTTCTCAACCACTGTGGATTTATTGTTAAGAAGATTATATTCCAATTCCATCACATGATAGGGGTCTGGTTGATGCCTTCCAAATTGGGAAAAAGAAACACATCATGAATCAACATCAAGAAAGAAGGTTACTCCCACATTTATTCCTAATTTTCAAAATGTTAGGGAATATCAAAAGGGAAAATAAACATAGGTTTTATAATACAATATATTCCCAAATAACAATGAGACAAATGTGGAAACCAAATTATAGAAACCACATAACCTACCGAAAGAACCAAAATGTGGTGATGATTTTACACACAATATTTCTGGTGACTCTAAGCTATTGATAACAAATTTTAGACCAATAAAATTTTTTCCTTGTCTCTTGAATAAGACTTGGTCCAGCCAAAGAAAATTATCCCAAATCCTCTCAAAATAAGGGATATCCACATATTTTCTCTTACAAGACATTAAATGGTTACATTTTAATTGATTCCTGATAAATGTTGTTAAAAAAATCAATAAATATAAAATACTTTTCCAATGAATCAATGAAATAAAGAACTCATATTCAATGGTATCATTATGAATTTTAATGTCCCACCTAGATGGTTTAACCATCTGAGGGTAATATATTATGCATAACATAAAATTATGACCCATTGTATCTTCTAAAAATTTCCAATAAAGGGATGAAAATCACAGATCTTTGTAAGAAATGACAACAAAAAATACACCATTGATATTTAAGATTTATCATGCATGAAATTATGGATGATCTTCCACCATTATTAAACCTTTATTAAGAAGAGAACGAGTTGATTTCATGATTTGTTATATGATCACCCAAATAGAATCATTCCCAATCGGATTCCATGGTAAACTGAAAACAATCTCCATGAATATCTTCTTGAACTTCAATAATAGATTGGGTAATGGTGGTAACAAACATATAGGTCTCTCATGCTTCATTTTATGCATCTATAAGGTAATGAATCATGTTATTAATTAAAAAATTAACCACTCCATCCATACCTCCCAATAAAAAAATAAAAAATTCTAATTAATCTTATCAGTATTATGATATATGTACTTATTATGCCATTTTTCACTATCAATAAACTCTTAAATTAGTATCATCTAAGTTCACAATATGCCTTGGGTTTAGATGACACCCTTAAGGGATTTAGAAAATTAATTAAATGTTTCCCTAAAATAATGAATTTTAATAACATACTATTAGTCAGTGTATGATTCCTATACAAGTGAAATTAAATCATCCAATTTAGAATAATATTTAACATAATATAACTACCCAAACCCCTCATATTATTCAGCATATAATTGAATATCAGTGAATATACTCATAAAACAGTATTCTTCCCCTGATTCCTTTACGACTTGAGTCAGTAACATCTGGATGAACACATTGAAAACTATTGTACCTTTACTAGGTATCTATGAAAAATCAAAATAAAAATTCTAATGATACTCAACTCAATTTCTTAGTCAAACTTTCAGATCCCTCTAAGTAAAATAATAATACATGATCTTATTATCTAGATATATAGTAAAATTATCTCCAAATAGGTAATGTAACTGAGTCTTGAGATCATGAATCAACATTAACCCTTCAAGATAATGGGTGGGATTATTACTCACATTGGGAGAGGGGAATTGAAAATCATCTTATTCTAACACATATTTCCCATACATTATAACACATCCTAAACCCATACATTATTCCACATAAAAAATTTAAAATCCAAAACATTGTTCCAAAAGAATCAGAACTGGAGATGGATTCATCCTCCCCATCAGTTTCTTAAGTTGTATTTGACACTTATAATTCTATTCAAATATAAAGCCCTTAATCATCAAATTTTTCATTGGATATAAATTCATAGAGAATTCATGAAAAAAAATTATTTTAATAACCAGCCAAAAAAATGTATCTCAATATCTCAAACACATTATTTTGGATTCTACCAATACATAATCACAAGAATCCTTTAACGATAAATTGAGATAGCCCTATCAAATATAAAATGCTAATTAAATAACACTTCATTAAAGTAGGACTAAAATTTAGATTGATTTTCTAACAAATGATGTCCATTTTGAGTACAGAGAACTATATATAGATGATCACTATGTTTTCCTCATTCATAGAATACAATAAAATATCATCCATAAAAACCTCCATCTAATATTCCATGAACCACTGAAAGATTTTAAACATCAAATCTATTGACATCACAAAAGGGAAATTATGATATATGGGAGAAACTGCATTGAAATAATGTATATACCTAATTTTTGATACATAAATTGCAATATCATCCTCTTGAAATAATATATTATGGTACCCCGATCAAATACAAATCTTCAAAAACCATCATGATCACCAGATTCGATCAAAAAAAATCAGTTGTAGAAATAGTATACATGATATTAAATATAAAATGATTAAGTTTTTTTAATACAAATCTATAGGATTCCATCTACCTTCATTGTGAGGAGAACTATAAAAGCCCATGTTTTCTCAATAATGACAAATACATTCATACATAGATACAAAATCTTAATTTATGAATATTCATTGAATAACATCAAATTACATACTAGAATCATACAGGGTTAGTGTCATTGGAAATGTGTACACATAAAAAAGGTTCATAATAGATATAAATCATCTCAAACTATCTTCATTATAACTAGAACCCATCATATACATATTGTACTTATTAACCATTATTCAAATCCAAGAGAATGTAAAAATAATAAAGGGTGATATCATATGATTATGAATGGTAAATGATAAAAATATAATGTATTAGTTATGTATAACATGATCACATTTATAAGAAATTGTGAGATTAATAATTTAAATCCATAAATTCGATATCCAATATAATCCACATGAATCATGTCATAATGTTTGGTGGTCAATAAGGGATGAGTCATAATGGAATTATAAGAACATGAGGCATGGGGTTTTATCATATTCATAATACATATGTTTTGAAATAATCATAAGAATATAAAATCAATTCCTTGGTCTAGGATCACTAAAAATAATTTCAAAGTGGGATGAGTTTTTCCACATTCCATCATATCCATAGTCACGGTACACTCCCAAGAATATCATGGAAGAAAATGTCCCTTAATAATCATGGTTCACTAGACATTGAAGTCCTTATTGAATAATTAAATATAAATTTTTACCCAATTAATTAGGGGGATAATTAATTATTTCCCCAACCATCATATAATTAAAATTATAAATATGTGTTCCTTAGTATCATAAAATAATCACCATATAATTACCGGTGAAAAATAAACGGTTTTACTAAACATTTCAAAAATATCATAATAAAATAAAAAATGAATAAATGGGTTTTATAAACACCTTTTCATCATAATTATAAACAATCTATATAAATAATTCAGATGGTATTATAAGATTATATATCTATTAATGAATGTGTTACATGAAACTATGTAATCATTAAAGAAATTTTTATTTCGAATCACATGGAATTTTTCTTGAAAAAAATTAAATTTCTTTTTAAAAACACTTATTTATGTTATAATAAATCTCATGAAATTATAGATTTAAATTAATTATGTAAATGTGTAATCGAAGCTTCCAATAACAAATCTTTCTTGAAGCAAGGAAATCTCATTCATGTGCCATACATTAAAAAAATATTCCTTTCCCATCTTTGGTAATAATTCAATGGTTCATCATTCAGGAAAATATATGAATATTACTCTTAAAAAATTCAGTAAAAATTAAATCATTGGTAAAATTGGATTTAAATAAATATATAAATATATATATATTGTAATATTTCTTGAAAACATATTCAGAAAACATGAACATGGAAGAAAAAATATTTTCTAAAAAAGAGAGAAAGAAAGTCATTTTCCTCTAAAAATATTCTTTTTGTTTCATGAATTAATAAATATAGGAGAATGAAATGAAAACATTAAATATCTAGAAATAAACATAAGATATTAAAATTCATTATATTCCAAATATTTAGGACTTAAAATTTCATCATCGGAATCTTAATCATAAATAATCTTGAAAAACAATGAGATTGTATCATTATTATATGACCTCAAGTTTGACTGTCATTGAATGAACTCTATCTTCCACTATAATAAATTATAATTTATTTAAATTATATTATAGAATAATTTAAATAAATATAATATCATATATTATCCACTTATAATATTTTAACACCCATTTAATAATAAACCTTTATTTAAATTATCCTTACATGCTGTTAACTGTTTCATTTTTTTTGAAAATTTTAGTTTTGTAATTCTATTCCTTATACACTGATAACAGTTCCACAATATCCCAAATTTAAATAATGGTATATTATTATATATATATAAATTATATAACAATTTAGTTTCAACAATAAATGATAGTGATAGAAAAATTATTTACAGTTGTCATCAAGATAGTAGGCCATACATACACAAGAACAATATTTACACATCTCGGAAGGTAGAAGGTAAGAATTTTAAATAAAATTCCAACATTATTGATTCATTATTATTTTATATAAATAAAATATAATCATTAAATAGGTCCTTATTATAATCCATATAATGATAATTAAATATGAATCATGTTTTTTTGTTGATGTGATAGTCCACATGTATACACGAGCTACATTATCATTTTAAAAAATATGGGAACGTATAAAGGTAGATATTATATAATAATTCAAAAATAATAATTATATCATAAATATAATGTATGACCATAAAACACTTCCTAATTACCATCCATGGAATATGGTGGTTGAAAAATAATTTTATCTCTAGGTGTAGGTGTTAGTCGACACTTACGCATTAGTGGTACTTTATCTTCTAATTTGATTGAGAAGAAGGTGAATATTAGATTTTCAAAAATAATAACAAAATTTTAATATATTAATGATACTTGTATTATTTTTTATTTTAATAAAACCTATTAATAGGATTTATTAAAGAAATAAATTGAATGTGGTCAGGTAGGATGATTAACTCTTCTTCAAATGTTCTTCCATTAGAACCATTCTAAAGGATGATTGAAATTGTATCGTAAGGAAAACAATATAATTTTTCTATAGAGAATTTATGATATTATTTTTCACATTGTAGTTATTTTATATTGCATACTGATCTAGAAAAAATAGATATAGGATGTCATTTTATAATTGATGGAAAGGACACAATAGGAATATCATGAAAGAATTAAATATAATTTAGGCCATTATAAAGGTTTATTTTTAAAATTGGAAATAAATTAAAAGTAAAATATTATAAGTTCAAAATATAATCAGAATTCTATTTTTTACAGATTTTGGATCCATTCTAATCATTATTTTCTTCCTAAACACATTATTAAAAAAATTTAATCATAATTGCATTAATGGTTTTTTTAATATTAATGGGTTATAATTTTTTATATATGGTAAAAATATGTTCCTAATTGAAAAGGGATTATTTGTTTTTGATATTTTCCATCATAATTTTTCACTTTCAATATTTAAATCATTTTAGATAATTTAATAGAACATTATTTTCTAGAATATATCATTAATGTCATTTTTAAGATTATTCATATACCTTTAAATTAAGGACATCAAGATAGCTATGGAATTATAATATAATACAATAAAAAATCACTAATTATATTTTTTATGTTAAAAATAATTGAACATAAGAATTAAATCAATTAAGTTTACTTTTTATATTTTCTTAAAAAAATTCATTCTTTTTTTCTGTTAATTAAATAAAAATGATGTTGGTTTTGCCTAAGAATTTGATGTAATTGTCTATCACAAAAAAATAAATTAAACTATCCAAATAAACAAAAAATATTCATATTACATATAAAAATTTGCATCATTACTTTTATTCTTTTTATCCTTATGTAATAATTTGAGAGATATTAAAGTCAAGAGAGTGATATGTTTATTTTATATTTTCCTAAAATATTATAAATTTCATAATAATTAGTGTCCCCAAGTGGCCGTATGTTTTATAAAAGGATGAAAATTTATCAAGAAAATAATACACTACAATAAATGATAGTGTTATATAATTTTTCCCTTATACCATTGTTTTAATGCTATTTTACCCAATTTACCTTTATCATTGTGATGAGTATTTACTATAGTGTCTATTCATAATTATTAAGATAAAAATGTATAATTTGAAAATTTTAATCATTTTAATTAAATTTTTTAACATTAATTTATTTATTAAATCCATAGATGTGGGAGAAGATAATTTTAAATTAAACCAAGAAAAAGTAGATTTTCGGAAAAAAAACATTTTTAGAACTATATATGTTTTTATAACAAAATCCATCAAAAAATTAATACTAATGACCATAAGTGGATTTTTATTAAGATAAATGATATAATTTTACTCTTAAACCCATTTTAAGAAAAAAAATTTCTAATGATTTCAATGAGAAATACAATTTTCAATATAAATATGTATTTTTCAACATTAATAAATAATTAGACATTTCAAAAATATAATTTAACAAATTTCACTTATATAATTTTACCAAAAAATTTTAAAAATGAAATTTATTTATTCAAATAGATTTTATAAAAGTGGATAAATTTAATTAAATTATTTTCTCGCAAAATTAAATCAAAAATATTTTTGAGGAAATATGTATTTTTAAGGCATATATTGACATAACTAAAAATTGAGAACTTATATATAACAATATATTATTTTTCTAAATCCTCTAAAAATTGTTTTAAATAATTTTTTATTCATATTTAATATAATAATTAAATAAATAGGTTATAATAATATATTATAATATTGTTCATTCTATCTCGGGGTTTCCTGTATCACAAGATGTCAATGAAAATAAATTTGAAAGAAGAGATGTATATTATGAAATCATAGGTTATTCATTATTACCCCATTAAAATTAATTAAGCCGTCAAAATTATGATAATATGAAACAAAAAAAATTGGATATATTTATTTCATCGCATATTTAGGTTCGTAAGTATCTTCATCGAATTTATGTTTCTTCTATAGTACTTTAACTATTTGAGTAATCTTGTTCCTTGGAACTTTATCTATATGATCCAACATTACTACAATTTTTTCTTAAAGGGAAAAAAATTAACATATTATATAACATTTGATTTCTATACTTGTGATGGAATATTTATATTCTTCCTCAGGGGAAATACATAGAACTCATAATGAATTCGAAAAAGGCTAGATATAAGCACTAAGAGATATGCTAAAATCAATACTCGATCAAGAATATCAAATTGGTCAATATACCTAGGTCTCAGCTATAACATATTTCTAAATATCATAACATTATTCCATGATGAAATTTATAGGAATAACTTCTTAGTAACAATGAATTCCATATTTCAACGAGGATTGTCTGTATAACATTTATGTCAACTATAAGATGCCGTAATGTGATGTTGAATATCTCTTACATTTTATTTCATTATTATATCTAGCTTATGTACAAATATCATCATTTATCCAACTTCATCAAATACATTGAATTTATATTGATCTTATAGACTGTATATCTATTTAGGGATAATAAGATTAATTGAAGCACGACTCTATCATCCATGAATGAGAATTATTCACCAAAATATAAAGATAAACCGCAAAATCTGATCAAACATAGTAGAATGTTGTATAAAATTAATCCATACCACTTCGTTAATGTATATTTTTTCTATTATTATGTGGTAAATCCTATTTAATATATATGATATGTTTCAATGTTATAATTTCATTGAATGAATCCCAAATTGAATTGTGGTTTTTAGATATTTTGGGGATTCTGGTGACAGAATCCATGGGAATGTTTTCCCATTTACATTTTGGTATGGGTAATTTTTGTAACATCCCATTTTACATATATCTCTAGGAATCAACATTCTAACACACCTAATACTGAGATTCATAATCATAAATATCACACTTTTTGTTTCCACCTCAAAATACACTTTCATGTAACTATATATCTTCGTACCACCAGGATGAGTAGTGAGGGATGAACTATGGTGTTTATCTAATAGAGAATTTTTAAAATATAGTTTATATGTAACAATGAATGGGTTCCTAAACCTTATCGTTCTATTAAAATCATGGTTGAAATAAGGATCATTTATACCCTTCTTTTTCAAACCATCATCTTCCTTATATCATTCATTAATCATCCCATGGATATACGATCGACAATCTTTTGAGAAAGATCAGATTTATGAACTAACTTCATGAAATTTTTCTCCATATATTTAAAATCAAGAAATTTTGGAAATTTTTTGATCCTAATCATTTGTAAAATAGCATGATCCTTTAAACTCATCGTATCTTTATAAGGACCCAGCCTTAAACATTACCTAATCATGAATTAAATGAATAATTCACATAGAGGATCTTTTTAGGTTTAGAGTTTTAGAGAATTAGTTCATAACTATTACATGTCAAAAGATTACATAGTAGACACTTCTACTAAGTTTCCATAAATGAAAAAAAACTCTTAAAAAGAAACATGTTTAGTTCAATGTTTTAGATAGAATATCTTTCCTTGATCCCATCCTTTACCCTATACATCATTAAGTCCTATGAAAAACATTTCAAAAACTTGGGATGAGCATAGAAAGCCCAGTAAAGGTTACACAGGGAAGGAAAACTGTTAGTTTTTCAAAACAACAAGTAAACCATGAGTACTTTACCAAAGTAATACTTTTCACCTTTATGAAGTAGTAAAAACTCTTCACTAAATAAAAGACCATTACTTACCATTTTGTAACCAAAATATTTCCATAAACCCCATATAAAGAACACATTACATATAAACGTAACTTGGGACATAAACATACTTAAATGGAATAACTATACGGTCGACTTCCACACATATTTAATGGAATAGCCATACAACCGACTTCAATACCCAATGCATTGGAGGTTATAACGTAACCACCCATCCTGGTATTCACGGAACCACCCGTCATATGGTTTATCACGTAACCACCCTTAAAATGTCCAAGTACCATCATTACACATAAAACATTGAAAATATAAACATTTCAATAAAAACATTTCATTTCCAATCACAATAAGTAATTCCAAGATATTGAATTAATCAATCCATTTTCAAAAATCATTTAAAATAGATTTTTGAATCAATGTGTCTCATACCACATTGAATCTTTTAATGGAATTATAATTTTAAAACATTAATGTCTATATAAATTAATACTAAAAACCATTTTGAAAACATGGAAATTAAAGATAAAGATTTAGAATAATGAATCTTTAAAACATTTAAAACGATATTTTTGTTAAAGAGTTTTTAACAAAATGAGAGACTCTTGAATACAAATAATTGCAGAATAACATTTAATATGAACTTTATAATATCATGAGAATAAAGGGATTCATAATATAATATGTCAAAGGACAGTATACACACCATATAAGAGTGAATTGGTGCATAACAACAATGAAGTCTTAATGGAAATGTAAATTGAGATGAAATCCATTATAAAGATGGTATCTTTAAATTAAGGATAATGCTATCACATAATTATGTGTGAGAAATATAAATACACCCAATATAACTGTATATTAATTGTGATACAATCAGAGGACATTCACACATAATCGTGGAAAAACAAAACCAATGACATATATATTTAACTCAATGAAATGATATTGAGTTATGATTTCCCATAAAAGTTCGTAAGAATTTATCAATGAGATAGTTATGTGTAGAAATAGTATATCCACACAAAGGATTGTGGAAATTACAAGATATATATTCCACACATAATCTTGGAATAATAAAATCAAGAAGTATAGGTTTAACCTAAAGAATAGAAAGTTGGTTATGAAGTGCCCTTACAGAAATCTGACAGCCTAATGGCGACACTTTAAAATTCCTAAAATGAGTTAATGAGAGAGAAAATGGTATCTCATCACATGGATGTAAAATTTACATAAATAAGTATATAGAAGAACATATCCCAATATAATAGTATGTGAATTAAAATACATAACAAAAGAATCCTTTTAAAAAGAGGAGGGTGAAAGGTCCCCTTACCGAGTTGGGTAACTTTCAAAACGTACACCCTATGGAAGAAGGGTCATACAATGAAGATGTAAATACCCATAAATGAAATTATACTACACAAAGTGTATAATTATGTGCATTACATACACCACTCCAAGTAAATAGTGTCAAATGTAGCATAAATGTCACGGGAATAAAAGTGAGATGAAAAATCCCTTACGAAAACTCGGCAGCCTAACGGCGCCACTTAAAACATCCAAAAATTGATTTAGGAGATCAAATAGGGTCTCTCAAAATATGAACATAAAAATTACAGTATTAATAATATAAAATAACATCCCCAAACATATGAAATATGAGCTTAATAGAAATAACATAAAAGAGAGTACTTAAAAAGAAAGAGGGAGGTTGGATCACTTACCTCGTGTCCGACATGACTCGATCGTTCTTTAATCTCTGGAATAATAAAATTTGGTCAAATTATAATTTCTTAAGTAATTCATTTAAATGTTATTATTCAGTTCATATCAAATATTATAAGGTTATAATAATTCGTTAATAAAGTGATTTCATATCAAACGTTTTTGTCAATGTTCGGTACATGAGTAAAAATTGAATTTGTTTGAAAATGATTGTCCATGTAGTTATAATAAATCATATCCAGAATAGTATTAATGATTTAAATATCATATATATTCAGTGAATATTTATTATATACTACTCCATAACTTTTGGATATAAAAAGAAATGAAATTCTCCATTCATGGAGACGGTAGGCCCTACGTACGCATGAATAGTACTTTCATTTCTTTGTCATATTAATGGAATAAAAAATAATTTAAAGATATATATATTATAATTAAAGTATAATATATATGTTATATAGGTTACATATTTTCATTAATTTCATTCTTTATGCATTCCATGTATTGCATGAACGAGTCACATCACTTGAGGGGGCGGTAGTCCACACTTCCTCGAATGAAATTATCGTATTTTCACAACATGAAAAGAATAAAGGAATGTTTTAAATATAGAATTCAGTATCATATAGAAAACATAAATAAAATATATATCATATATAAAATATAGTGACATCATAATGGAAACCATGAAAGGTGTTAATAGAAGATTGAATAATCATCGTTTTGTGAGGCAGAAATTCACCATCCACAGAAACAGTATATTCTTTAACCAATAGACGAAGGTGTGTGTAAGTGTAGATCGAATCCCTCTCATAAAAACAACTTGGTATATTGAAGATACTGTTATTGTTACAAAATTATGTAATAAAAATAGTTTAGATGGTTGGAGAAGCAATATAAAACAAAAGAACACAAGGGAAGACATTACCGTTAAATCAGGTAACTCTCTTTGATTTGAGCTCAAAGGATTCCTTGGAAATCATTTTCCCCAATGTGAGGATTCAATGATGAAGAGAGGTATGTGGAGAGATGAAATGGTAAGGGGTTGGCCGAGCCAAAGGCTTGAGAGGTGTGTGTAAGGTGGTTGATGTGGGGGCTTTTTATAGGAGGAGTGGAGGGGCACTCTTGGAATGTTATAAAATATTACTTTATTTTATAATGATTTTCGGATTTTAATGGTCCCAAAAAGATATAAATCGAGTATAAGGTGATAAGGATTAGAAATACACTCGTCTAATAGGTTTTTGATAAGTGTAGGTCTTATATTTTACATTATCTTTTCATTTTATTTTAATCGTTAAATAATGAGGTAATCGCAGCATCATCATGGAGTCATATATAATTTAATTTATTTAATGTCTAAAAATTATAAAAAAACATCATGATGTAGGAAATATTTTTAGATTTATAATGAATATTTATAGTCAAAAATATGACTTGTATAACCCCATGTAAAAACTATTTTAGTAAAACAACACATGTTTGTGACATTTTAATTTTAACATTAAATAGAAAGTTTTTAATGTCATTTTCCTACCAAAGTGGCTCCATGGGGACCCAAGTTGACCCATGGATTTTATTGGTCTGCCATGACACATCCAATATGGTTAGGACATGTGTCATGGTCATTTCATATTATTAAAACATTATTTGTACCTTAAATTACACTAATTACCTCTAATCGTGATTAATAAAACTTAAAAGTTACTATTCACCAAAAAATATTTTAATCTCACTAAACCACATTTTACTTCTTATTGAAAACCATGTATTTCGGATTTTTGAAAATCAAATCAGAGAAGTGGTAAAGTTTCATTTAAATAAAAAATCAGTTTCTTTAAATACCACTTAGTGGTTTCACTATTCATCAAAAATTTATGTTTTTCAGAAAAATACCAAAAAATCACCCTAAGCTATATTTGATATTCCAAATTCAAAAATTATGTCTATTTTACAAAATTCAAAACATATAATTTACATTAATTAATTTAATAATTAATTCCCGCTGTTAGATCAATTAGCGAGTTTTTATAAAACAATATATATCAATAGATTGACACTAGTTTAAGTCCAATTTCAACGTGAAATTAATTCCAATGACCAATATTGGATTAAATGGTAAAAATATATTCTAATTTCACTTTAAAACCAATTCAAAAGATAATATAATCATATAAATAAATTATATTAAAAAGTGGTTTTGAATTCAAATACAAAGTTATCACTATTCATTAAAAAAATGATCTTTATCGGAAAAATACCAAAAATTTACACAATGTAAATTTTGATGTCCCGATTATAAATAAGAATTTTATTTGGTCCAATATAATGTATAAGAGTGACCAAAACTATATTTAATGAGGTCTCGCCATCAGAAGTTGATTGTTCGACCTTTTAGTGAATATTAGAAGATTTATGCTTAAAATTGGATTCATTTGCATTTTACGCCTCTAACATTTATGGGATGAAAGAAAAAATATTTGAAAAACATATATAATCATTTTGTAGTTAGTTCCCTTCTTTCCCGCGATTACAATGGCTAGGCGTTAACTACCATTTAAAATAATATTATTTTTATTATTAGAGTGCAACATAAGATTTCAAAGGAACTCATTGTCGCGTTTTGGGTACTCCATAGAGAATAGTGTTCCCTTTAAAGTAATATTAATATTTTATTCAAAAATATGGATAAATTTAAAAATTTCATATTCTTTATTTACCAGGGTTGTTACAATCTTCCTCCTCAATCACTTTCTATTACTGTTAATTTACAAGGAAATAAAAATCAATAATCAAATCTAACCATCTTATATGGTGAATGGTAATCTCTTTCTTGAAAAATATATTCTCAAATTTTTTATGCTCCATGTACATATCACGCATTTCTCTAATAAGATAGTGTCCCCATATCTATAAAAAACATTACTATATCTATTTTCGAATCATGAGTTGTGTAATTTTTCTCGTGAACCATCAATTTTCGTGAAGTATAAGCTATAAACATATCATTCACCATATGGATGCATCCCGTTCCCTTATTTAACAAATTATTATATATCCCAAAACCTTATCAATTGTAATGTATTGTAAGAACTGGTTTACTGACTGAACATCTCTTTAGTTCCTTGAAATTTTTTTCACACTAATTTTTTCAAACGAATTTTAATACCTTTTGGTTTATCTTGATGATTGGATTAGATGTACATGAAAAATTATCAATAAAGAAATAACAGTATCCCAAAAAACATACAAAATATAGATCTTAGTTACAGTGGTTGGTATTGGAAAACATTCAATAACCTCAAACATTGATGGGTCCTCTGATATAACATCCCACGATACTATGTTATACAAAAATGAATATTTTGTATCAAATAATCAAACATGGTAAATTTTTTATACAATTTATCATTACGTAAAGTATTCAGTAAAATTCCCAATTAATATAAATACTCTCCTCTTCTTTGGAATAGATAATAATACCATCTAAAAGAACTAAAACAAAATGATAAGAATAATCTATAAAGACTATATTCATTAAATCAATGAAGATAATGAGGGAATTAGTATAACGAAACATCATCATTATTAATTCATTAATTCCACACCTCATATAAAATGTTGTATTGACTGTGTATTCATTAATGCCTTGTGTTTTATGTGACACCATTATTAGGTTGTGTTATACACTGTAGAGACCCGTAGCCTGACGTACATTGACATTACATTACATTTGCGGAATACTTAGTACATAACAAAAACACACACACAAGGATCGTAATAGTTTAGTGTCATTGGAAACTCGGATCGTAATCTTCTAAACGTGGTGAAAGATCTTCAATATCTCCCATAAAGATATTCCCCTTTTTTTTTACCTAAAACCTTTCTTTATATCCTGGGGAAAAGAAAACATAAAAGGGTGAGCTCAAATGCTCAGTAAGGGTAAACAAAGGAAATATCAATCACATAATTTTCATAAGAACATAACATTTTTGGAAATCTTAACCTGCAAAAGAGAGCATAATTTCATAACATGGGATAAATCATAGTAGTGAAATGAAATCATAACTTAAAACATTACTCATTGTGGCATACACACATAATCATAGAGAATCATTTCTTGTTAGTCAAGACTCATTGCCAAGACTATCTTAGTGGACAAAGTCCCTTTCTGAATCGAGTAATCCTCGTTTCAGTCCTGTTTCACTGAACCGGTATAACCTACCATTCCAGCCATGTCTATCTCATGAGATATAAAATCTTTACCCAATGCATTGGAGGGAGATATAGGTCCCACCCATCTCATAATTAATCCTTTCTTATGTGTGCCACAAAATCATAAATCATACATCATTGCATAACCCATGTAATAAAAATGGGATTCTTAAACAACATGACATCATAAAACCATTCATATAAGATAAAGGAATTCATAAATATAATTCCATCACAACATGAACAAATCAATTTAATAATATGGATAGAAACAGAACCCTTTATTATCTTAGATGAAAAATAATTTTGATAAAACACTTGAATTGAATTCTTGAGGAAAATATCCTTTTTTCTTCAAAATCAATTTCTTTTCACAAAACATCTTGCAATTTTAAAAGAAAAAGATTTTATTGAAAATAGTCATGAAATATTTTGGAGGAAGGTTCATAAAAATAAGGCTTTATAAAACCGTAAAAATTCGTTCGTGCCGTATAAGTTAAAAAAAAACATTCTTCGTACTTTTGTCGGAAAAGTCAAAAAGTACCTCGTACGACAAAAGATTCTTTTCATACATATTACTAAAAACTCACCGAAGGGTAAAAAATGGATTTAAACAATTTTAGGTGGATGGAAATAATACTACATATTGAGTAAACATGGATGTGGATGATAAAATACACCCCAGTAAATACTTACGAATAAACAATCTCGGATAAAAATGAGATTGTGATATTTCCCTTACCTTTGGTCCGACTTGCTTTGTAAGTGTCCGAACCTCCTGTATAATGATTTAAATTATGTTATTGACTTATTACAGAATCATATTTATTGTTATGATATCATATATGGTTCACTTATGACATTATATTACCCGTTCTTTTGTAAATTCCATGTTAAAGAAGCGTTTTGGGTAAAATCGTTTCATTTATCGTAGGTGTTTTGACTTGTTGTTCTTGACATCATTATTACTTATATCATGATTTACTCACTTCCAGAATATAAAATATGATTTATATATCATATATATTCTGTATATATATATATATAACAGGTAGATAAATAAAATGAAAAACACCGTTCATGGAGACGGTAGTCCGTACGTACGCATGAACGCTGTTTTCCTTTCCTTATTGTCTTGAAATGGAAGTAAGTAGATGACATACATATGTATATATATACATAAATTCAGTAGCTTTATAATGTCATATATTTCATTATTATTTCTTATATATACATTATAATCATTCTTAAATGGTTAACATGGAGAATGAATCTCATCGCGTCGTGGAGACGGTATTCCGTACGTACGCACGAGCGATGATATCATTTATATAAATATTGAATTGAATTGGAGTGTATTATACAATATATCAGAATCAATATGATGTTGTAATAACTATGTATAGTTATTCTTTACACCATTATACCAATCCATGTAAGGTGGTGGTGGAAAATAGATTACACCACGGCGTGGAGACGGTATTCCGTACGTACGCACGCGCGGTGATTTCTTTTTCCGTAGGATGGATAGATGGTGAAATAGGGTTGTTTCATACTTATAATAACATATCAGTATATGAGTGATACTGATGTTATTACTTCATAATGAAACAACCTAAGAAGAAGAAGTGGAAGAAGAAATAAAGATGAAAGAATTGGTAACGGTAATTACCTCTTCTTTGAAGTGCCTCTTTGAGACCTCCTCTTAGGGCAATAGAATTGGTCTCTGAGGAAGACCAGAACCTCTAGGATGTTGCCAGGGAAGTGGAGAAGAGATTTTGGCATGGGTTGGCCGAGCTTGAGTGCTCAAATTGGTGTGAGGAGGAGGGGGAGGAGGTGTCCTTTTATAAGGGAGGAGAGGGGCACCGTAGGAATTCTTAAAAATATTAATTTATAATAAATCTAACCCCACTTAAAAACCTCCAAAAATGACTCATATTAGAAGATTAGATGAGATAGGGTTGTAATCTCATCAACCAATTAAATTTAGACATGTTTGGATATTATTTTAAACCTTATCAATTAGATTTAACTCTAAGTTAAATAATTTAACTTTTACCGTGTCTTTTTGTTTTCTTTCACTATATGGTTAATAAACTTACTATAACATGCCAAACGAACCCCAAATTGTTTATTATTAATATATATATCCTTATCTAAGTCATTTGGCCGAACCTGAGATTTTTAGGAATACAATAACAATTAATAATATAATATTTGATTTAAAAACTATTTTGTGTCAATTTTGACACTATTTGATATATGATTTTTGTGAAAGTCATAACAGAATTATATGTTCGAACCAAGTTGATTAAATCATCACTAATATATCATAGTAACCTATAAAATTAGTGGAATTCATAAAAAGTCTTAAATTACATTTATTTTGGTATTTATATTATCAATTATGTCAATATTTCATTAATAAGATAATTACTGCATCATCTTTGTGTCATAAATAAATTATATTATTTGATGTCTAAAAATTACAAATAAAATACCATCATGTAGAAAATCTTTTTAGATTTCTAATGAATATTTATAGTCTAATTTATCTTATGTATAACCCCATATTAAAAATGATTTACTTATTAAACTTTGATTTTAACTATTTTAACCCTTCTTTAAATAAATTAATAATAAATGTCCTAATCTAATCCAACTGGGCCTAAATGGTCATATTTTATTCCTAAGTTTGTTTTTGGTCGAAATACACTTGTCCAATAGAATTAGGACATGTGTTAGGGTAATAGTAATATCATATTTACCCTTAGTTACCCTATTTACTATTAACCGCGGTAAAAAAAAGTTAAAAGTTACTATTCACCAAAAATTATTTTCATCTCATTGAACCACATTTTAGTCCTTGATATTAACCGTGTCTCTCGGATTTTCTAAATTCCATTCACAGAAGCGGTAAAATTATGTTTTATGCATAATTCAGTTTTTAACCTACCACTTAGTAGTTTCACTATTCATCAAAAATTGATGTTTTTCAGAACAATGCCAAAATTTCATCCCAAGCTATATTTCATATTCCGAATCCAAAAATGAAGTTCATTTTGAAAAATAAGATTTATAGAATTTTAAAAAGTGGTTATTACTATTCATAACGGGTAGTTTTAATAATATTTTAATAGCATATCGTTGTTTAGTGAAACTCGTTATTGCGTACTACACACACTATCGAGGAAGGTTGCGATTGCGTGTAATGCAAGGCAAGTCAAGGATGCGTGTTGTGCAAGCTCCTTTTGGTGTAGCGTACAACACAAGACATTAATAAAATTAAAAAGAATATTTTTCATAAAATCTTGGGCTGTTACATTCTACCCCCCTTAAAATGAATTTCGCCCTCGAAATTCGTCGGGGTTATAAATGGTTTTCTATTCGAAAGTTTCCCACATCGTAAAAAGGAATACCAAAACTTGGCTTTAAAAACTAAAGTATGAAATGTAACGATTACCCAAATAAACTAATTGTTGGGTTTCCACATAGGTAAAAATATGGATATGGAAGAAAAATCTAACCATCATGTTCTGATGGAGAGTGGTAGAGAACATGGCTATGGAAAAGCCAAAAATCACAAATCCATAAATTTGTGATGATATAAGGTACCATCTGATTCCTCAGGTATAAGATCACTAGGACAACATTTTTGGTTTTCAAGATCATTTCCCTAAAGTTGAAAATTTGAATTAGAATAAATACTTACTTTATTTTGGTACAATCTCATTGTTGTTCGTGCCTTGAACAATTTCCACTTCATCTCTTAAATAAATGAAGTTGAATTTGTTATTCGTGAAGTGTTAGCAGATAATGTGATAGAATGACGGGTCATTCCATCTGTCTCAAACAAAAGGTTAGCAAAAATTATATACATAAGTCGATCTATAGTGAGATTAATCATATATGGTTCCTAAAATGGGCTTATACTTCATATATCATACTGCTTAATATAATAACACTAGTTTCTACTAAACAGGGACTTCCTGTAGGTCAGTGGTAGGCGATAAAGGCCAGTCGCACTTCGGTTGTGGGTTCGATTCCTACATCCTTGTCCGAAGCGATGGGCTGTCGCCCGTCCTGTAGGTTGTCCCTTTTTCTAAAACTACGTTACTATAACATCCCATCAATAATATCGAAAATCTTCTATCCTTAAACAATACTAACTTATGTCCCACATAATCCAGTCTAATCTTTAGGCTTATACATAATACTGCAGTCCACTCTCATAATATAGTGATATCGATTACCAGAGATTTAATACTGTCGTTGATCCCCACATATCATAAGATATGTCTTGTTGGTCACATTCTAAACATTCAAAGTCCTTAATCATGTATTCTCTTGAATACCTTAGTGAAAACATGAATGCAGTTTAAAGTTAACACTTTCCACATACCAAAATCCTCAAAATTCTATATACTCAAACCATGATATCACTTAGTCCTTATATCAATCATGAGCTCATGAATACTGTTAAACATTTCATTTTCTTATTTTCCCTTCATTATGCGCATATCATCTTATTTCCAAAAATATCTCAATCACTTTGAATACCACATTAAACCAATACATAAATATTCCAATACTCCATGATACAACATTATTTTGGAATCCCATTACATAAACACTTAATCATTCCACCACATCGTTATCATATTCAACATTGCCAATAGTGATCGCATGTGATTTCCCTTTGTCCTTTGCCTTCAGTGGTTGCTCATGTTGATCATCACTAACCCTTGGATTAGGGAAATTATTAGCATAATGCCCCATTTCCTTGCACTTGAAGCATTGAAGTGTTGGCGGTGCGTTCTCTGCAGTGTTTGCTTTATTCACATCATTAGAAACCCTTTTTCCATTACTTCGACACTCAGCTGCTCGATGACCTTCTTTTCCACACTTAAAACATTTTCTAGTCCCTTTAAGACAATCTCCACCATGCTTCTTTCCACACTTTGTGCATAAGGAAACATTCATCTTCTTTTCACCATTATTCTGAGATTTCTCCTTGAACTCCATCTTTCGTTTCTTGTCAAAACCATGAGATGGATATGTAACACCAACTTCCATTTCTACCTTGATAGCACAACGCACAATTTCTTCATAGCTACTGAAGTCTCTTATAGCTAATGCCCTTCGAAGACTTGGTTTTAAGCCACTGAAAAATCGATCAACTTTACATTCAGGTTGGATGATAATGCCAGATGCATACCTTGCAAGTCTTGTAAAATTCGCTTCGTATATACCAACAGATTCATCATCCTTCTGTTTCAGCTCAAGAAACTCCTTTTCCATCTTCGTTCGAAGAATACGAGGGAAGTACTTACTGAAAAACAAGTTCTTGAACTCGTCCCATTCCATGGACTCAATTTCATCTCTTGGCCTCGTATTCTTGATAAGATTCCACCATTGATCAGCTTCACCTTCCAAACGATATACTGCTAAGATGACTTTATCATGTTCAGAACATTGAAGAACTGAAAATATCTTTTCAGTAGTACTAATCCATTGTTCAGCAACTAATGGATCAGTCGAGCCACTGAAAGAAGGCGGACGCTGCCTCATGAAGGATTCAACGGAATGTTGCTCCTTCCTTCGCTCGTTTGGAAGTCCTGCATGATTCATAGCTTGAGAAAGTTGTGTGAGCATGGCTACAAGATTTTGCATTCCAGATCCCATATCGTTTGGTTGCTCAGGGGGACAATCATTGCATTGTCCATTGCATTGATCAACACGGTTCCTTCGGGTTCCAGCCATCGTCTAAAACCCCAAAAGAATAGTGTGAGAGGCAAAAATAATGCTAGGGAAAACAACATAATAAAGGGGTAGTACCCTCAATATCTAACATCTTAGGTTAAATTCTAAGATCGTTAGCGCAATTCTAGGACTATAACCTATACGTATACTTAACCTTAGAGACATCCCTAGACATACCTTAGAAATATCTCTAGGGATCTCACTAACGTTTTCGCATCCTAGTTTCCAAAGGTTGACTAAGCCTTTCCTCTGATACCAACTGTAGAGACCCGTAGCCTGACGCACATTTACATTACATTACATTTGCGGAATACTTAGTACATAACAAAAACACACACACAAGGATCGTAATAGTTTAGTGTCTTTGGAAACTCGGATCGTAATCTTCTAAACGTGGTGAAAGAACTTCAATATCTCCCATAAAGATATTCCCCTTTTTTTTTACCTAAAACCTTTCTTTATATCCTGGGGAAAAGAAAACATAAAAGGGTGAGCTCAAATGCTCAGTAAGGGTAAACAAAGGAAATATCAATCACATAATTTTCATAAGAACATAACATTTTTGGAAATCTTAACCTGCAAAAGAGAGCATAATTTCATAACATGGGATAAATCATAGTAGTGAAATGAAATCATAACAAAAAACATTACTCATTGTGGCATACACACATAATCATAGAGAATCATTTCTTGTTAGTCAAGACTCATTGCCAAGACTATCTTAGTGGACAAAGTCCCTTTCTGAATCGAGTAATCCTCGTTTCAGTCCTGTTTCACTGAACCGGTATAACCTACCATTCCAGCCATGTCTATCTCATGAGATATAAAATCTTTACCCAATGCATTGGAGGGAGATATAGGTCCCACCCATCTCATAATGAATCCTTTCTTATGTGTGCCACAAAATCATAAATCATACATCATTGCATAACCCATGTAATAAAAATGGGATTCTTAAACAACATGACATCATAAAACCATTCATATAAGATAAAGGAATTCATAAATATAATTCCATCACAACATGAACAAATCAATTTAATAATATGGATAGAAACAGAACCCTTTATTATCTTAGATGAAAAATAATTTTGATAAAACACTTGAATTGAATTCTTGAGGAAAATATCCTTTTTTCTTCAAAATCAATTTCTTTTCACAAAACATCTTGCAATTTTAAAAGAAAAAGATTTTATTGAAAATAGTCATGAAATATTTTGGAGGAAGGTTCATAAAAATAAGGCTTTATAAAACCGTAAAAATTCGTTCGTGCCGTATAAGTTAAAAAAACATTCTTCGTACTTTTGTCGGAAAAGTCAAAAAGTACCTCGTACGACAAAAGATTCCTTTCATACATATTACTAAAAACTCACCGAAGGGTAAAAAATGGATTTAAACAATTTTAGGTGGATGGAAATAATACTACATATTGAGTAAACATGGATTTGGATGATAAAATACACCCCAGTAAATACTTACGAATAAACAATCTCGGATAAAAATGAGATTGTGATATTTCCCTTACCTTTGGTCCGACTTGCTTTGTAAGTGTCCGAACCTCCTGTATAATGATTTAAATCATGTTATTGACTTATTACAGAATCATATTTATTGTTATGATATCATATATGGTTCACTTATGACATTATATTACCTGTTCTTTTGTAAATTCCATGTTAAAGAAGCGTTTTGGGTAAATCGTTTCATTTATCGTAGGTGTTTTGACTTGTTGTTCTTGACATCATTATTACTTATATCATGATTTACTCACTTCCAGAATATAAAATATGATTTATATATCATATATATTCTGTATATATATATATATAACAGGTAGATAAATAAAATAAAAAACACCGTTCATGGAGACGGTAGTCCGTACGTACGCATGAACACTGTTTTCCTTTCCTTATTGTCTTGAAATGGAAGTAAGTAGATGACATACATATGTATATATATACATAAATTCAGTAGCTTTATAATGTCATATATTTCATTATTATTTCTTATATATACATTATAATCATTCTTAAATGGTTAACATGGAGAATGAATCTCATCGCGTCGTGGAGACGGTATTCCGTACGTACGCACGAGCGATGATATCATTTATATAAATATTGAATTGAATTGGAGTGTATTATACAATATATCAGAATCAATATGATGTTGTAATAACTATGTATAGTTATTCTTTACACCATTATACCCATCCATGTAAGGTGGTGGTGGAAAATAGATTACACCACGGCGTGGAGACGGTATTCTGTACGTACGCACGCGCGGTGATTTCTTTTTCCGTAGGATGGATAGATGGTGAAATAGGGTTGTTTCATACTTATAATAACATATCAGTATATGAGTGATACTGATGTTATTACTTCATAATGAAACAACCTAAGAAGAAGAAATGGAAGAAGAAATAAAGATGAAAGAATTGGTAACGGTAATTACCTATTCTTTGAAGTGCCTCTTTGAGACCTCCTCTTAGGGCAATAGAATTGGTCTTTGAGGAAGACCAGAACCTCTAGGATGTTGCCAGGGAAGTGGAGATGAGATTTTGGCAGGGGTTGGCCGAGCTTGAGTGCTCAAATTGGTGTGAGGAGGAGGGGGAGTAGGTGTCCTTTTATAAGGGAGGAGAGGGGCACCTTAGGAATTCTTAAAAATATTAATTTATAATAAATCTAACCCCACTTAAAAACCTCCAAAAATGACTCATATTCGAAGATTAGATGAGATAGGGTTGTAATCTCATCAACCAATTAAATTTAGACATGTTCGGATATTATTTTAAACCTTATCAATTAGATTTAACTCTAAGTTAAATAATTTAACTTTTACCGTGTCTTTTTGTTTTCTTTCACTATATGGTTAATAAACATACTATAACATGCCAAACGAACCCCAAATTGTTTATTATTAATATATATATCCTTATCTAAGTCATTTGGCCGAACCTTAGATTTTTAAGAATACAATAACAATTAATAATATAATATTTGATTTAAAAACTATTTTGTGTCAATTTTGACACTATTTGATATATGATTTTTGTGAAAGTCATAACAGAATTATATGTTCGAACCAAGTTGATTAAATCATCACTAATATATCATAGTAACCTATAAAATTAGTGGAATTCATAAAAAGTCTTAAATTACATTTATTTTGGTATTTATATTATCAATTATGTCAATATTTCATTAATAAGATAATTACTGCATCATCTTTGTGTCATAAATAAATTATATTATTTGATGTCTAAAAATTACAAATAAAATACCATCATGTAGGAAATCTTTTTAGCTTTCTAATGAATATTTATAGTCTAATTTATCTTATGTATAACCCCATATTATAAATGATTTACTTATTAAACTTTGATTTTAACTATTTTAACCCTTCTTTAAATAAATTAATAATAAATGTCCTAATCTAATCCAACTGGGCCTAAATGGTCATATTTTATTCCTAAGTTTGTTTTTGGTCGAAATACACTTGTCCAATAGAATTAGGACATGTGTTAGGGTAATAGTAATATCATATTTACCCTTAGTTACCCTATTTACTATTAACCGCGGTAAAAAAAAGTTAAAAGTTACTATTCACCAAAAATTATTTTCATCTCATTGAACCACATTTTAGTCCTTGATATTAACCGTGTCTCTCGGATTTTCGAAATTCCATTCACAGAAGCGGTAAAATTAAGTTTTATGCAAAATTTAGTTTTTAACCTACCACTTAGTAGTTTCACTATTCATCAAAAATTGATGTTTTTCAGAACAATGCCAAAATTTCATCCCAAGCTATATTTCATATTCCGAATCCAAAAATGAAGTTCATTTTGAAAAATAAGATTTATAGAATTTTAAAAAGTGGTTATTACTATTCATAACGGGTAGTTTTAATAATATTTTAATAGCATATCGTTGTTTAGTGAAACTCGTTATTGCGTACTACACACACTATCGAGGAAGGTTGCGATTGCGTGTAATGCAAGGCAAGTCAAGGATGCGTGTTGTGCAAGCTCCTTTTGGTGTAGCGTACAACACAAGACATTAATAAAATTAAAAAGAATATTTTTCATAAAATCTTGGGCTGTTACATACACAACACCATATTAGATTCTATAATACAGAACATTCATCTTGTCTTGCATTACATTCAATAGTTACCTTCCTCGATAGCTAGTGGTGTACACAATACCGAGTTTCACATAAAAATGATATATTATTATAATATTTTTATTTAATGGGATATAAACTAGCCATTATGAATAATATTATCCACATTTGGAATTTTATATAAAAATATCATTAATATTATTTATTTTATAGAAATAATTTAAGAACAACTTCAATATTTTAGGTAAATGACGATTTTTTTAAAAATACAGTTTTACCACATTTTGATGGTGCACCCGTTTTAAATTTAGTTTTTAAAAAATTTAAATATTATAATTAAAAAATAAACTACTTCTTTGTAAGTAATATTTCTAAATTTACTTTGGTTTAATTTTTTGTTATTTCTGATAAATTTTATTTTTTAATGAATAGTAAAAAATATTTCATTTTAATTCCAAACTGCCTTTTCATATAATTTATTTTTAAAGATATATTGTCTTTTTAATTGGTTTTAAAGTATAATTATATTATTTTTTTATCATTTAATAAAATTTCGGCCATTGAATGTAATTTCACCTTTAAATTATACTTAAACCCATACCAATCTTTCAATAAGTGTTGACTCCATAAAACATGCTTTATGGTTTTTGGTAATAGGAATTAATTTTAAATTAACATAAACCATTTTTTTACATATTATTAAGAAAAATGGATTCCATATTTTGAATTAGTGGTTCAAAATTATGTTAATAGGTTACTTTTTGTTTGATATTATGAATAGTAATTACAAGAATTTTTAGTTACTATACTTCAAAGTAAATCGTGTAAATTAGGGTAACTAAAAATATGATAAAGATATGAAAATTACCCTAACACCAACCAAAATAATATTTTAGGAATTAATTTTGACCAATATCACATCTGGGTTGGAGTTGACTTATTTCATGTATTTTTTCCATAGAAGCGATGTAATTATAATTAAAACCAAATAAGGGGACAACATGTCAATTTCATATATCTTATAAGTATAATAATTTTAATTTAGTGATAAACATGACAAAACATCAAACATAAATATTCTCCAGAAATATAATGAAATTTTCTACATTATGTGAATTTATTTTAAATATTAGGAGTTAAATAATTATCATTAATTATGAAAAAATAGTGATATAGAAGTTATTTTTTCGATAGAAATATCCTATTTATGGTTTTAGAACTATTAAAATAAATTTCATATGATCTAATTAATGTTATAAAAGAATTTTGTAGGTTAGTATTCCATGTAAGGAGTGTATTAAATATTTTTTCATGAATTTATATTCTTTGGTTATTTTATTTAATGTAAAATAATTGAATTTTTTCAAAATTGAGACTATTGAAATTTTAGAAAATAACATTTTATTAAATTATTTAAAAATAAAAAAAATTCAAAATTACAAAGATGAAATTATATGATATATCATTTCATAAAGTATCCAATTATTGAAAATTTACAACACATAAGTACATATTTATGACCATTTAATATTTATAATATAATTCTGACAAATAAAATTAAATAGATTAAATAAGGATAAATCAAAATGATATGGATTAAAATAAAAATAAAATCATGTATAAATTTTATTAGATGAGATTATTTCTACCAATAAAAATTTTATATTATAAATAAATGAATTTTGGAGTATTATAAACATATAATTAAATTATAATAAATTAATATATCAAGACATTCCAAAGATGCCCCTCCCTTCTCTTATAAAATGGAACACCTACTTCTCTGTTAAATCACACCTCCATAGTCCATTGTCTTAGCCAAATCCTGCCCAAATCTCCTCCTATATTCCCTAAAATCATCCAAGAGGCCATCATTTTGTTAGAAATCAATATTAAGTAGTCCTTTTGTGCATACCAAAAGGAGATACCTGTAAAAGAGGTAATTGTTTATTCACCTCTTTCAAAATACTTTTCTTCTGCTACTTATTCTTGTTATGTTGTTTCCATAAAAAATTAATAACACCAATATATTATACGTTAATATATTTTACATTAAATATGGGACAACCTTATACCTCTTTTTTCTATCCTACAAATAATAATACCACCATGCGTGTAGACGTACGACTACACATCTCCACAACATAATGTGATATTTTATTCATTAATATTTAATTTTGATGTGTATAATGATGATTATAATAGATTAAAAAAATTATTATAACATGATAATTATTATGGATAATTAATATACCATCTAATTATATACCATTTAACAATTAAGTGAATGATATCATCGCTCATGCGTGCGTATGGCAAACCATCTCCACAACGTGATGAGATTCATTTCTCACGTTAACCATTCAATAATGATTATAATGTACCTATTATAAATAATCCTGAAATATATTACATAATAATTATAATTAATTTATGTAAATATATATATTATATTCACATTAATCCATTCAATTTATTAAGGAAATAGAAACAGAGTTCATGCATACATACGGCCTACCATCTCCATTAACGGTGCATTTCATTTCGTTTTTATATCTATTATATATAATTATATACTCAATATATATGATATATAAATAAAGGTTTATATTTTGGAGGTAATATAAACATGATATATGTAATAATATCATGAATAACAAGTGAAAACATGGACGATAAATCAAACAATTATTACCCAAAACATTGCTTTAACATGAAATTGAAAAATAAACGGGTGATATAAAGTCATAACTGAATCATATATGATATTATATATATTATTATGGTTATATAAATAGTTAATAATATTTATAAACCCACTATACATGATTTTCGATCACATACCATGAAAATTTGACTTGAGGTAAGGGCAAATTTTTCAATCTCATTTTTATCATACAATGTTTATACGTAGGTATTTACTAGGTTATATTTAGGATCCAAATCCATGATTCCTTATTATCTGAAATTATTCTATGCTTTTAAAATTGTTTGAATCCAATTTTACCCATTGGTAATTTTTTATTAAACGGTATGGAAGGAATATTTTGGTGTTTTTCAATACGAGGTTCTTTTTAACATTTCTAATAAAAGTCTGAGGATAATGTTCATTATTTTATATGGAATGAACATATTATTTACATATTCACCATTCTTTATTTCCATTAATATTAATCTACATGATTTCTTTTTTATTAACAATAATATAATTTTCATTAAAAATTCCATGACATTTTTAGAAAACAAGATGTTTTGGAAAAAGAAAGGATATTCTTCTCAAGAAATAAAATCACGTGTTTTATCAAAATTATTTTCCATATAAAAGTACATAGGGTCTTGTTTCTATCCCTATTATTAATTTTATTTGATTGTTCTTATGATGTAATTATTTTGTGAATTCCGTTTATTTTATATGGATCATTATGGGAAGATGTTTAAGGAACCCATTTTATTTCAGGGGTTATGTTATAATGAATGAATGATATTTTTGGAGAATATGTAAGGAAGATTTCATTATGATATGGGTGGGACCTATATCTCCATCTAATGCATTTTTTAATGATTTATATCTCATGATATAAACATGTGGGGAATGGAATGTAAATTTTTTTCATAGTAAAAGGATTGAACGATAAGTTAATCTAGTTTAGTAATACATGATTGGAACAACATGTAGACCCGGTTCAGTAAAGGATATTGTCCACTATGATGGCCTTGAATACAATGTATTCGAAAATATGGAAATCGTATTATATCTTTATTAGTTTTTCATAATTCCATGATATATACCAACTCTAATTTATAATGGTTAATGTTCTGTTATGATCTATGGCTTACGTACTACCGAGTTTTATGTCATTACTCTAGACATTGATATTTTAACTTTATGTTCATGTTTTTATGTTATTATGTTTATCGTATGTTTTATGTTCTCCATCATTACCCATACTAATAATTTCAGCTCACCCTTTATATGTTTTCTTTTCCCGGGATATGAAGAATTGTTTTAGGTAGGAAAACAAATGGGGAAGAAAATTATTAGAGATATTGAAGATCTTTCACCAAGTTGGAATAATAAGTTCCATATTTCCAAAGTCCCTAAACAAATACGGTGGTTGGGTGTCTGTTTATTTCTTGTATTTTTTTCTACTAAATTATTGTAATTTCGTTTTACATCAGGCTTGGGTTGTTATATTTGGTATCATAGCGAATGTTTAGTTATCTGTTGGAAACGAGGATGTGAAAACCTTTGTGAAATACATTGAGATATTTATAAGGTATGTCTAGGGATGTTCATAAGGTTATGTATAACAATAGGATATAGTCTAAGAATTATACTAATGATCATGAATAACCTAGAACTAAACCTAAGATGTAGAGATTGAAATTACTACATTTTTATTATGTTTTTTTATATAATTTTTTCCTCTCACACTATTCATTTTAGGTTTATACAATGGATGGAACCCAATGGAACTGTGTTAATGATATATGCATTGGGACATGAAATGATTTTCCTCATGAACAACCAAATTTTATGGTAGATATAATGAAAAATATTTTTTCTATACTTACATGAGCTATGAATCTTCTTGGGCTTCCAAATGAGTAATGAATGGTACAACATTCTATTAAATCCTTCATAAGGTAACTTCCATCTTCATTCAGTGGGGAGTCTAATCCACTTGTTATTGAAAAATGGGTTATTAAAATTCAAAATATATTTTCCATATTTCTATGTCAAGAAAATTAAATGTAAATTTGGTTGTTTAACGTTTTGATGGAGAATCATAGTAGTGGTGGACTTTAATTAAGAATACATGTTAGAAAAATGAAATTGAATCCATGGAATGGGATGAGTCCAAGAACTTTTTTTTAATAATTACTTCCCCCATATTTTCTGAAAAAATAAATAAAATGATTTTTTTAATCATAATTAAAATTTTGATTTATATCTTGGTAAATGTGAGGAAGATTTTATGAGAATTCAATGTTATGCTTCGGGTTTTATTATCCAACCTGAAAGAAAAGTTGATTGATTCTTTAGTGGAAAAAACCAAGTTTTCTAAGGACATTGAAATTATGATACTTTAGTTTCTATAAAGATATTCGGTATTGTGCTATCAACGTAAAAATGGAATTTGGTAAAACATTTCAATCTCATTGTTTTGGAAAGAAACTAAAGATGGAGTTCAAGAGAATATCTCAAAACAATGGTGAAAAAAAGATGTATGTTTCCATATTCATAATGTGTGGAAAGAATCATGGGAAATATTATCTTAAGGAGAATATTAAATGGTTCTTGTGTGGAAAAAAGGTTATTGAGCAGTGGATTGATGATGTAATGGGAAAAAGTTTTCTAAATATGTGAATAGTGAAAAGAATATAGAGAACTCGCCAAAAACACTCCAATGCTACAAGAGGAAGGAAATGGTTCATTATGCTAACCAATTCCATATCCCAGGGTTAATGATGATCAATGTTAGCAACATATTAAGTTATGATACAAAAGGAAGTCATAAGGGATAATTATGGGAGATTTCTAGTATGAAAATTAAGTGGAGGAATGATTAAGTGTTTATGTAATGGGATTCAAAAATACTATTATGGATTCTTATTTATAGTAATATGAAATATTAGAATACCTATGTATTGGTCCATTGTGGTTTTCCATAATTATATGGTACTGAATACCATGAAAAGCGATTGAAATGTTTTTGGAAAGAACATGATGTGTTCATAATCAAGGGATATGGATATAGTGACATGTTTGATAGTATTAATGACCTCATGAATGGTATAAAGAAAATGTGATATCATGGTTTGAATATATATAATTTTTGGGATTTTTGGTATGTTGTATGATTTAATTTTGAAATCATTCATCTTTTCACTAAGGTTCTATGGTAATATATGTTATCCATGATTACTGTATTCAAATTTTTGGAATGTGACAACCAAGAACATCAAAATGAGATATGGGAGACAAATGTTAATTTGATTTAGTTCACATATTTATAAAGTTTTATATTTTTAGTTTTTGAATGGATTGTAATGATATTCATTTATAGATAGTAAAATTTATATTCCATTTTATGTTTGTTAGATTAATTTATTATCTCACTATAGGTAGACTTATGCATATTGGAAAATATGTTCTAACCTTTTTTTGAGATAGGTGGAATGACCTATCATTATATCCCATGATCTTATAACACATCAAGACTAAAAAATTCTACTTCATTTCAATAAATAAGAGATGAAGTGGAAATATTTTAGGTAATGACAAATGGTGATAATGTACTAAAATAATGTAACTATTTCTCCTCATGCAAAAACTCATCAACATCATGAAAATGATCATGTAAACAAAATTGTTATCCTAGTACCTTTTTATCCAATAAATCAGATGGTCCCTTAAATCATTTAGAATTTATGGATTAATGGAACATAACTATCTCCAAACCATAATCTCTATCACTATCCATCAGAACATGATGGTAAGATTTCACTTCCTTATCCTTGTTTTCACATCTCACCTTTGTTCTCCTTTGTGAAAACCCAATGATGAGTTACTTTGGGTAACCGTTATGTTTCTAACTTTATTTTTTTTGGGTGATGTTTTAGTATTAATTTTATTGATGTGGTTTTATATGATTGAAACTTTTTCATAGTTAAACTTTTATAACCCCGACGAATTTAGAGGAAACATAGATTTTAAGGGGGTATAATGTAACACCCCTGAGATTTAATGAGATAGATTCATTTTTAATTTTGTTGATTTCATGTGTTGTAGGATACAAAAATATTAGATTTTTATATAACCTACATCATACTAGGAATAATTAAACACAAAAATATTCTTGGCTTTTATTATATTTAACTGCGACTTTCCTCGATAACTTCTATTATACACAATACCAAGTTTCTATAAACAATGATATATTATTAAAAACAATTAATGGGATATAAACTAGATATTATGAATATTAGTAACCTCAATTTGTATTTTATATAAAACTAACATTCATATAATTTATCTTATAGATATAATATTTGAACAAATTCAATTTCTTGTATAAAAGATGTATTTTTCAAAAAATGTAGTTTTTTAACCTTTTAATGGTGCACCCATTTTAAGTATTATATTTAACAATTTTAAATATTATATTAGAAAAAATAAACTTCTTATTTTCATTTTTAACATAAAAATTTACTTTGGTTTAATTTTTGATATTTTTCTGATAATATTCTTATTTTTCTGAAAAGTGAAAAATACTGGATTTTAATTTAAACTAAATTTTTATATAATTTATTTATATAGTTAAAATATGTTTTTAATTGGTTTTAATGTGTAATTGGATTATTATTTTTATCATCTAATACAATTTTCTTAATTGGATGTAATTTTATATTTAAATTGGACATAAACACATGCCAATCTTTTGATAAGTTTTTACTCATAAAAAATCTGCATTAGGGGTTTTGACAATAAGAATTAATTTTAAATTAATTTCAACCCATTATATTTTTTGAATTATGAAAAATGGATAACATATTTGGAATTAGTTTTTCCATATTAGGTTAATAAGTTACTTTTATTTTTTCGATATTATGAATAGTAACATCTGTAATATTTATTTACCACAATTAATGGTAAATCTAGAAAATTAGGGGAACTAACAATATTATATTGATAAAAAAATTACCCTAACACCATAAAAATCTTATTTGATGAATTAAAATCGACTAGTATCAAATATGGGTTGTAATTAATTCATTTAACGAATTTAGTTCTATGAAATTGCTTTATTTATAAAAAAACAAAAGAAGGTGAAAACATGTCAATCTCATATATCTTTCAAGTATAACAATATTACTATAGTGATAAATATGATAAAACATCAATATTTTACTATTTTACATAAATATAATGAAATTATATACATAATTTTAATTTATTTATAATTCTTTAAGAATAAATAATTACCATTAATAATAACACAATTTTGATATATAAATTATTTTATTGATACAAATATCAAATAAATTGTTTTAAAAATATTAAAATATTTATCATATAAAATAACTAATATTATATTTGAATTTTATAGATTAAATTGAAATTTTAGAATGGTATTAAATATTTTGGAAGAAATATAACTTATATGTCGATTTTATTTAAAGTTAAATAATTGAATAGTGTCAAAATTTATATTATTGATATTATTAAAAAATGACATATTATTAAATTATTTAATAACCACAATAATATTTAAAAATCACTAAGTGAAAATTATATATTCCAAAATATCATAATGTTAAAAAATTTGAAATATTCACCACATATAAATAAATTTTTATATTTATTTAAAATTAAGAATATTATTACCACAAATAAATTTATATAGATTAAAAAAGAATAAATCAAAATGATGAGGTTTGAAATAAAATAAAAACATCTATAAATTTTATTGGTATTGATTATTTGGACCCATAATCATATTATATTCTAAATAAATGAGTTTTTGGGAATTAAAAATATAAAATTAATTAATAATAAATTAATATTTCAAGACTTTCCAAAGGTTCCCCTCCCCTCTCTTATAAAAGGTAGTATAACCTTCTCTTTTAAATCGTTCCTAGAAAACCATTTTTCTCTGCCAAATACTATCAAAATATCCTCCCAACTTACAAATATTCATCCAAGAGGCCACACATTGGGTAGAAAACAATCTTATGGTGACCTTTTTCTGCATACCAAAAAGATATACCTAAAAAATATGTAACTATTTTATAACCTCTTCCAAAATTCATTTCATCATATACTTCCTCTTCTTATGTTATTCTATAATAAAGTAATAAATCAAATATATTATAGATTATTATATGTTACTATAATTATGGTACAACCTTATACCTCTTTTTATCCATCATATTAATTATAATATCACTATTCGTGCGTATATACGGCTTACCGCCTCCACGATGTGGTAAATTTTTTAATGCGTCAATACATAATTTAAAAGGTATAATGATGAATATAAGGGATTAAAATATGTAATATAACATTAGAATTATTCTTTATAATTGATATACCATCCAATTCCATAACATTTGATAATAATTTGAATGATTTCGTCGCTCGTGCATATGTACGACCTACCTACTCCCCGATGTGATGACATCCATTTTACACGTTAACTATTAAAGAATGATTATAAAGTACATATAATAAATTATAATTATATATATTAAATAAAAAATATAAAGGATTTTTATATATATTTTTTTGTGTGTTTTTCATTTACTTACATACATTCAATTCAATAAGGAAACCGAAACAATGTTCATGTATACGTACGACCAACCTTCTCCATGAACGGTGTATTCAATTTTATTTATCTCTCTATTATATAAATTTATATACTTAAAATATATCATATATAAATCATTTTTTATATAATGGATGTAATTAAATCACTATGTATGTAGTATTATCAATAATAGAAAGCCATAATATGTACGAGATATAAAACAATCATTACCCAAAACGATTCTTTAACATGGATTTGATAAAAAATTGGTAATATAATGTCATTAGTGAATCATATATGATATAATAGATATTATTATGTTTCTATTACAAGTTAGTAATATTTTTAATCCCACTATAAAAGAGTTTTGGACACATAAAAAAATCAAACATAAAATAAGGGTTAATTTTGAAATCTAATTATTATATAATACTATTGATATGTATGTATTTACTTGGGTATATTTATCATCCACATTCATGATTATTAATTATTAAAATTGTTTTTTATTCTTTTAAAAAAAAATTAATTCTATTTTATCCATTGTAAAAATTTTATTAGACAAAATGAATGGAATCTTTTGGCTTTTTTCTATATGAGGTACCTTTTGACTTTTCCAATAAAATTAGATGGAAAAATCTATTTAACATATATTGAATGAATTTATTTTTTATATCATCATAATTCCGTATTTATGTGAATCATTATCTTGAAAATTTAATTATTATTTTCAACTAAGTAATTTTCATTTAAATTTTCAGGGCATTTTGAGGAAAGAAATTTTTTTTGAAAAAATATTAGATATTGTCCTCCAGAATTAAATTCATGTGTTTTATGAAAATTATATTCCATCAAAGATGACAAAGGGTTATATTTATATCACTGTTATTACATTTATTTAATTGTTTTTATGATGAAATTATTTTATGAAATTCATTTTTTATATGGATTGTTTTAGTGATTTTTAAGGAACAAATTTTGTTTCCTGAGTTATATTATGAAGAATGATTAATGGTTTGGTGGCATAGGTAAGAATGATTTCATTATGAGATGGGTGATACCTACCTCCAATGCATTGGGTAATTATTTATATATCATGAGATAAACATGAATATAATCTAAATTAAATATGTTTCAGTAATATAGGGATGGAATGACAAGTAATTATGGTTCAAAAATACATGGCTGGAACAACATGTAAACCCAGTTTAGAAACGGAATTTGTCCAAATTGATGGTCTTTACAGCAACTCATTCTCTACTATAGAAATAATATTATGTTTTTATTTGTTTTCAACCATTCAATGATTTATAGCAATTCTATTTTATCATAGTTAACGTTCCTTTAGGATCAATTCCTTATGTTCTACCCAAATTTATTTTGTGACTCGATATTTTGATATTTAAACTTTATGTTCATGTTTTTACATTCTTATGTTTATGGTTTGTTTCCTTACTGGTCATATGATCTCACCATTATTATATTTTTTTCAAAGGAGATAAAAAATTGTTTTTCATCAAATAACAAACGGTGAGATCTTTATGGGATATGTAGAAGATATTTGACCAAGTTAGATAATTATGTTTCATGTTTCAGATGCACTAAACTAATACGGCCTTTGGGAATATATTTTTTTAATGTATTAATTTTTTTACTCAAGTAGTTTAATTTCTATGTAAATAAATCTTGGTTAATTTTAAATAGTCTCTATAAAAGAGATACAACATGGGAAAATATTGAGATCCATGTAATTAAATAAAAATCACCATTATAGGAAAAATGATATAGATTCATGATTGTGATCTTGTTATATTCGTGATAATATATGCAATGTTATATTTATTATTCTAAATTTTTAATAAAAATAAATGGGGCACCCTAGGGTGATTCACTTTTTATGAAAGAATTCATTTTTATGAGTATCATGGAGTTTCATCTTCAATTCGTACAACTCAATGGAATCCATTTTATTTGGTGTCTTTGAAATAACTATTACAGATTAGATTCATACTAATACAATTAAAAATAAATGATGTAGGAAAAGACTAGGAATATATTCTATAAAATAAGAAAAAACTATCATAAAATAGGAACATATTTTATGTTTATTTTCTCCCTAATAATTAATGGAAAAAATAATTTTCAAAAGGTATAAAGACCCATCTAAATGATGTAATTTCCATCAAACGTTCATATTTATCATTTCATTAATAGATTATCAATGGTTGGTTCCAAATATAAATCATTACATCTCTACCACAAAAACATATTAGGGATTAATGTAAATAATTAAGAACTATATTTAATATAACATCAAATTTAACATGGGGAAGAATAATGAGATTTTGTGGAAACACATTACCAAACACTAAAATTTGAGAATAATCATAGACCATAGATGAAATCATCATACCATTAGGGTTTTTAATTATCAATTCAACATATAATATTTATGTGGTATTGTGATAACCATAAAAATTAATCTGATATAAAATGTGGATAGATCTCAAATAAAATTATAAATCAACAGTTTTATAGTCAAAGGTAAGTGTACATTTCACCACATCATTATCCAGGTCAGTAATAATGTGTGTATGAGATTTACCTCTGTCTATAGATTTAGATTTTATTGTTATCTACCACTGCAATTAACTTTCATATTTGAGCATGGGTTAGTCTAATTCCCCAAATCCTTTCATTTGAAACACAAGAGTGTGCATGGTGAATTACAAGGTTCTCTTTCTCTATAATTTTCTAAATTATTATTCACCCAAATTCATAATTTTATTTCTATATTACCTTATATTCCCCACATAAATTACTTAATAGACACATCAAGATGATTTCCTCTTTATTTACATCCAAAATTCAAGTATAGAGGAAATATCATCTCTATCTATCCCTGGTATTTATAATTTCTGGTGAATTATACCTTTATTATGTTATCAAAACCATTCTATTGGTGGGAAACTCTAATATACATCATCATATGGGTAACAATTTTAATTATTTTATCATTAAAATTGAATTAATTTATAGATACTACCCTTCAGGGGATTGATTTTAGTCAAAGAAAGAATCAATCATTTATAATTTTATGTTAGATTATAATACCTAATGTGTACATCAAATATCATGAAAAAATTAAATCGTAGGTGAAAAATATTCATTACCCTTAAACTTTATATCTATATATTAATTATTTATACTCATATGAAGAATATGAGGAAATATCTTATTGAAAATTTATCTCTTAAACTCATCTCACTCCATTGGGCCAATTTCATCCTATTTCTACATGTTCTTAATAATAGTCCATTATTTATATTATTCACCATCCAAATGATAAAAACTCATGTTCTAAAAAATTTATAATGAAAAATATCATTTAATTTTTATTGATTCACTATTCAACAACTATTGGATTAGTATGCCAACTAAAAGAATATTGATGTTGTCTCATAAAGGACTCAGAAGAATATTTTTTTCATTCTGTTTGCAACGACACAAATTTCATTAATGAAAATTATTCATGATATAATTAAATGTTTATTATGGTTATAAGAAATATGAAATTCATTGGTTTTACGTTTCTGAATTTTAAAATACCATTTTGAATTCTGACAATTGGGAATGTAACCATTGAACAATGATCAGAGGATTATTATAAATATAGGGCTTTACCAAATCCCATTTACCCAGGAAAAGGAAGAGATGGCCTTGTCTAGTAGACATTCCACATAAGAATCCCATTTGTCGGAGCTCAGAATTTAGGTGCCATCATTGGATTCTATCCTGACCATGCCCAATATGAGCTTGAACACGTTAAGCATGAGCAGAACTGAATACAATAGAAGTCGAAGTTAATAATGATTACCTCCTGAGCGATTTTATCCGAGCCACCCCAAGAGTCTGTCCCAATATCACAACGTACCCATCAGTCTTATGCAAGTGTTATAAGGGGTTGTGTAAAAATTCCCTATCACAACGACTATGGACATTATTTTTTAAAAAATAATGTGCATTCACTATATTATTGTTACTTTGTAAATAGATTTTAAAACAAAAATAGTTTTTTCAATTACTATTAAACAAAGAAATATATTTTGATGCATTAGTGGATTTTTGAATTAAATAATATTTTAATAAAATATTATTATTAAATTACATTTTATTAATTATAAATTATTGTATAATTTTAGGAATGTAATTGTAATTTTTATTAAGGTTTGAACGCTGTTTTTGATAGAACCCATGAATTTTTGATAAATGTCTTTTTTTATTTGAAAATTAAGAATTCACATATTTGAAAAATTATTTAGATAAAATGAATATTAATTTTGCAATCAAGATGTAAAAATTATCTACCGGTTAATTTTTCATTATTTTCTGATACAGTCGAATTTTTGGGTAAAAATTAAATTCCGTTTAAATATATAATGGGACTTATAACATAATAATAACCCAATAGTGCTGTAATAAAATATTATAAACATTATTTTGGGCCAATATTTGTTTTATCATTAAAATTATTTGACTTTATATTTGTTTTATTTATTTTAAAAATCTTTAGAGGACCCTCCAAGACTTATAAAACATTTTGGATTTTTAAATTGATTTCCTTGAGAGTGTGACTCACCTCCACAAAAAACCCTGTTATTTTAAAATGTTAGGCTATTATCATTATAAAATATTGTTCTCCAATACCCTTTGGAAAAAACCATGAGCAAAAAACATGGTCTGTTTTGTGGTATTGATTTGTTCAATATGTGGTAACCCAAACATAAATAAGAATTAATTCCCCCTCCTTTCCTATATAAACCCACCCTAGCTCCCACTTCATCATCACTCAATGCCTTTTGAGTTCGACTAACACCTGAACTCCTCTGTCTTGAATCCTCATAATTTACTCAATTATCCCAATAATCCTCTCTCAAGACACTCCCAAGCCTTTGGGATCACACTTCCATGTTTGAGATTTCATCCTTTCTCATTTTCTATAATTTTCATTAAGTTTTTATACCCTTTTATCAATTTAAAATGTTGGGGTATGATTTATCACTACCCCCATATTGTCCTCTTTATGTTTGGGTAATAGGATACCTTTTTCCCTCTCATTAATTATTCCCATGTACACTTGTTACCATGTCAATATTATTTGAGATATTTCTCTATCCTATTTTACATCCAAGTAATTGATTTGTATTATGCTTCTTAATTCTATTATGTTTGCTGGGAAAAGTATCTATATGACCCCATTACATTCCATTTCATATAAATATTATGAAACACCCCTTTTTCTATCATCAACCATTTTTTATGAATTCTTATTTCATGTCGTTATGCTGCAGAAATAGCTCTACGATTTTCCAAGCCAATGTCTTTGTGTAAGGAATACCATGCACATTTCTCTATCAAGGGTATTAAACTTTATGAAAATTTACTTATTTATTATAAAGATTCATGTATGTATTCCAAATCCCTTTATCATGTAATAAATGCTGATGAATGATTCAATGTTGTATGATCCATGTGGAAGAATTATGCATGAAATGAAATGTTTGAGAAGGGTGTGCCCTGATAGCGCTGCAATCCATTGGGTAACATATAGTATCATGATACGTCATGTGAAATGTGTGTTGACTCATGATAATTCAAGTGAAATGAGGTTTTACCCGGGGTTCATGTTCAATGAGGGTTTACTCGTGATCCATGTGCAATGACCCTTGGCTTATGAAAATTCTATGTTAATGGTTGGTTCCACATTTCCATGTTATGATTAACATGATTTATCATGCCTTTATGTTCATGTTTCTTTTTTCTCCATTGATATACGAATTTTCTAAAATTTAATGTATTCCTCATGTTATTCCATATTTATTCCCTTACTGGGCTTTATAGCTCACCCTTTTCTTATTCATGTCCTCAGATTATCTCATGCAATGATAAGTACAAGGGAATGAAGTTTTCATAGAAAAGGAAGTTTTCAATAAATATGTTGTTTGTTAAATATTCTATTCTTTTATGTAATGTTTCTAAGCCCTAAAAACTTTAGATCTCTTAATCATCTATGTTAAATCAAGTGAGTATTTTATGTAATAAATCAGGTCTAAGTGTATAATAAAAAGCAAGGCTGTTATAGTTGTTATCAGAGGACAGGTTTACATATTTTTTGGATTAGGATTAGAAAACTATAGTGAAGACTTATAGATAAGAATAAGTATAATAAAAACATCCCAATGTGTTGATGAGTATTTAGTAATTGGTTTATCAAGAAAACACACACCTTTCTGGATACAATCAGGTAGAGGTGGCCCTGACACAAATGTATCCTAGGGGTAATACCAAAAAATAACACTTTGAGCTAGAGTAGAATAAGAACTGGTGCATGAAAATGGGCCTTGAGGCACTCTTGGTTACGACACTCTCAGGGGATGTTCTTTGGTAAATTCAAAAACATAGTATAGACCCCTATTATGAAAATAAAAAAATCCTCTAAGAATACCTGTTTGAAAGTAGATCAGGGATAACATAGATTGAATCATATAGATTCATAAGTTAAGGAAATAAAAGTTTTTTTATAAGTCATTAGTTTGGTCCTTGGATTAACCTTTATGTGTTACCACTAACTTTCCTTTTATTCTAGCTATTGGTCGTTTATATGAGGACTCAGACTAATAAATGATGTAAAGAACAATGTGATGACTATGCTAATGAGATGCCCAATCTAATGGGAGTGGGAATCACGAACATTTTCAGTATTCTCTCTCAGTTAACTCAATATTTGAATAGAAACATGGGTCAAGAGTAATTTTCAACAACCCTAAGAATGAACAAGTCTCTATCGATAGCTTCATTAGACAAATTCATCCTACTTTTAATGGATCATTTGATCCCTCAATCACCGAACAAAGGTTCAAATCCATTGAAAAGATCATCTCTATCCTTCAATGATCTGAACAAGAAAAGGTTATCCTGAGTACTTATCGTATGGACGGTGAATCTGATCAATGGTGGGAATTGACCAAAAATACGAAGCCTAAGGAGGAGATCGAGGTGTTGGAATGTAAGAATTTTTGGAAGATATTTTTTGATAAATATTTTCTATGCACCCTCTGGAATAATATGGAAAGGGACATCTATGCCATCAAGAAAAAAGACGATGAATCTGTCAGAGCGTATGAGGTAAACTTCACAATGTTTGAATGATATTCCTCAAGCATTAACATTACCCCCAAATGCAAGGTTGACCGCTTCTTTGGTGGGCTAAAACTTACCCTACGGAATGCTTTGGCAATCTGTTACTTCGACAGCAATGAGGAAATTCTGTAATGTGCCCTCAAGGTCGAAATAAAGATTAATGAATCTAAGGGGTATGATGGGGATAAGAAGTATAAGGTGGACTTCAATGATGGAAGTCCAATGGATAAATCCAGTGTTATTAAGAAGATTCAGCACCCCACATGCCAAAGGTGTGGAAAGAAGTACCCTAGAAGTTTCTTGAAGGGGGCAAATAAATTTTTTATGTGTACAATAGAAGGGCACGTAGCTATTAACTATCTACAAGAAAAACCTTCTGTTGTAATAGAGGAAAGGAATGATCCATTAGAACCTCATAGAATTGTTCATTTATACTACTACAATGAAATTGGGTATCATGCAAATAATTTCGCTAAGAAAAGGGTTTTCAAAGGAAACCAACAACCTCTATGGTAGAAAGGGAGAGCTTTTTCCATAACTACTGCAGAATTGAACCCCAACAACGAAGGGGTGACCAGTACACTGGTTATTAATTCACCAATAACGAACTTACTTTTTCATTCTTATTCTGAGCATTCTTCTATATCACAAATTTTTAGTAGAACAATCCCAACACCACCACAAATCATGGATGCAAGGATGTCGGTGAGTACATAAAATGGGGAAATCATTGCATACCATGAATATAAATCCACCCCTGTCATAATCTGTGGATTTAATTCCCTATATAACCTCATAATACTCCCTATAGTTGAATTTCAATCAATTATTGGCATGGATTGTCTTTCCTTATATAGATCCAACATAAATTTCTTGTTTGAGGGAAATCACTCTCCATGTGGGGAATCGACCCCAGATCCTATACAAGTGCAAGGAGGAAGATGAATCTTCATTAGAACCATCATCTCAAGTGTGGATATTACTACCCTTTGAGAATGTTTATCTAGATTAGATGATTGAGTCTATGGATACAACCATCCTTGAAGAAATGCCTACTGTGAGGGAATTCACTAAAGTGTTTCCTGAAAAACAGTATTGTCTTCCTCCTAGAAGAGAATTTGAATTCTCAATTGATCTTATACTTGGGGAATTACCAACATCCAATACTCTGTATATAAAGGTTGTTGTGGAACATGAGTAGCAGAAGAAACAACTATATGAGAATCTGGATAAATGGTTTATACGCATATGTGCTTCACCATGGGTTGCACCAGTCCTCTTCGTCAAGAAGAAATATGGGTCAATGCTCATTTGCATAGATTATCGTGAGCTTAACAAAATCATGATAAATAATAAGTATCCTCTCCCATTAATTGATGACGTGTTCGATCAGTAGTGTAGATCACCATAATTCTCCATGGTGGATTTGCGTTCGGGATATTATCAAGTAAGGGTGAAGAAGGAAGATATCCCAAAGACTACTTTTCATAAAAGATACAGACACTATGAATTCATAGTAATTCCTTTCGAACTCACTAATTCTATATAAATCTTTATGGACATGATGATTAGAGTCTTTAGGGATTACCTTGACAATATTTTGGTAGTCTTTATGGATAACATTTGGATATACTCTAAAACCCAAGGAGGATCATGAGGAGCATCAAATGACTGTACTAGAGACCTTGGAGAAAAATAATATCTATGTAATGTATAGAAAGAGTGACTTATGGTTAAGAGAGGTCTCATTCTTTTTCCATATCATCACATGAAAGAGGATATCAATGGATCCCTCTAAAACAGATGCAATTGAGGGATGGCCGAGGCCAAACATCGGTAACAAATATATGTAGCTTCTAGGGTTTAACAAGATTTTATTAACGATTTGGGAGAAATTTATCATGATTGTCCAACCCTCTTACTATGCTAACTCCAAAGGGAGTATAGTTTTCTTGGAGTGATGAAAGCGAAGAATGCTTCATGGAGTAAAAAATGAGGCTTATGACTACGCCCTTGCTCACTTTACCCACAAGTGTAGAACTTTTTTTTGGTATTAAGGGATTCTTTGAAGAGGACCACGTGCTATGTGTTGATGAAAAATGACAATGTCATTTCCTATGATTCAAGGAAATTGAATTTTCATGAGAATAATAATCAAACACATCATTTGACATTGTCTGCGGTGATCTTCTATTTAAAAATATGGATGCACTATCTCTTTGGGGAGAAGTTTGAAATAAATACGAACCACAAAATCCTCAAGTATATATTCACACAAAAAGAGTTGAAAATGCCCCAACGAAGATGGTTAGAGATGATTAAAGACTTTGACTGCCCAATACATTACCACACTGGGAAAGCAAACATGTTGGCGGATTCCCTATTTAGAAAATACCCGACGATTCTATCATTGATGACAATTGAGAAGGAACCAATCTTCATAGACTTGATGGTGATGGACATGGGAATCATAATGAATGGAACATCTTCAATACTTTCACAAATGATAGCTCAACCGTCTCTTTTGGAAGAGATAAAGGATGGTTCAAAGGATGATGTGGGATTTCAAATGAAAGTGGAATCTATCAGTAAATGTAAATCCTTGGAGTTCAATGTAAATGATGAAGGAATTATGAGATTTGGAAAAAGACTATGCGTTCCACCATGTCCAGATCTGAAGAAAGAACATTTGGATGATTCACATAGTTCAAATTTCTGTATTCACCATGGAAAAAAATATGTATCAAGATCTACAAGTGCATTATTGGTTGGATAATATGAATAAATAGATCACTTAGAATGCATTAAAGTGCTTGGTGTGTCAGCAACTGAAGGCAGAGAGGCAGAATTCTAAAGGGATGATGCAACCATTGCCCATACCAGCATGGAAATGGGATAACATCACTACAGACATTGTCACCAGACATATGAAGACATCCAAATCCAACAATGCAATATGGGTTGTTTTGGATCGTCTTACAAAGTATGCACACTTTATTCCAATTCAGGAGGATTTATCATTAAATCAACTGGAACATATATATATCAGGGAAGTGGTAAGGCTGCCTGGAGTACCACTGTCTACTGTATCAGATCAAGATCTAAGATTCTCCTCAAATTTTTGGAAGAGTCTTGAACATGCTCTGGATATAGAACTGATCTTTAGTACGGCATGTCATCCTCAAACTAATGGCCAATCTGAGCGAACTATTCAGACACCGGAGGATATGTTAATATCATGTTATTTAGACTTCAAAGGAGGGTGGGAATAGCTTCTTCCACTGGTTGAATTCTCCTACAATAATAGTTTCCACTCTAGCATCTGAATCGAACCTTTTTTAGACCTATACGTGAAGAGGTGAAGAACACCAATATGTTGGGATGATGTTGGTGATCGTATGCTGCTCGGAGTAGAAATGATTGAAGAAATGGTGGATAAGGTGAAAACCATTCATCAGGATATCAAGGCATCCTAGAGTCGAATGAAGAGTTATGCAGATATCCATCGATGAGACCTTGATATTAATGTTGGAGACATGGTATTTCTACGCATATCTTTATTAAATAAGGTCATATGTTTTATAATGAAAGCTAAGATATGTCTTAGGTACATCTTCACATCCTATATTCTTAATCGTGTTGGGGTTGTGGCCTATCGACTAACACTTCCACCTACCATGCAAAAAATACATGATCTGTTTCATGTATTCATATTAATTAAGTACATACTAGAACATTCACATGTACTATTTTCAGGGGCAATACAGCTAGATTATGATATTTCTTATGAGGAGAAACAAATTAAGGTCGTTGATTGTATAGAAAAAGTTCTATGTAATTAGACAATGCCCCTCATCAAGGTATTGAGGAGAATCCAAATTTGAAGAAGCGACATGTGAATCAGAGGAAGTGATGAATCTGAGATTCCCATATTTGTTTTGGAGGGGTAAAATGAAATTTCGAGGGAGAAATTTCTTAAAGGGGGAAGATTGTAAAAAAAACATTCATTAATGGAAATTCCTCTTGATATAATTATATGTTTATTATGGTTATATGAAATGTGTACCTCATTGGTTTTATGTTTATGGATTTCAAAATACCATTATTAATTGGGATCATTTCCATTGTAGCTATTGAATAGTGACCAGATGATTAGTATAAATATAGGGCTTTAAAAAATCCAATATATTCAGACAGAGGAAGTGATTGCCTCATCCAGTAGGCTTTCCCCGTACATATCCCATTTGTCGATGCTCGAATAGGAGTTGGTGAAATTGGGATTCACTCAAGACCAAGCCCGTGACATGCATGAACATGGTATGCTTGATCAGAACCGACTATGGGAGAAGTGGAATTAATTATAGATTTCCCCTTGAGCGATGTTATCTAAGACACCCCAAGACTCTGTCATAATGGAACAACATACCATTCAGTCATATACAAGTGTTATATGGGGTTATGTAACAAGAACCTAGCACTATGACTATGAACATTATTTTTCTATAAGGAATGTGCATTCATTTTATTATTGTTATTTGTAAATAGTTTATATAGCACACATAGTATTTTTAGTTAATATTAATCTATGAAATCTATTTTTATGAATTAACGGAATTTTTTATTAAAAAATATTTTTAAAAAATATTTTTATTAAATTTCTTTTTAATAAATATAAATTATCATATATTTTTATTAATGCAAATGTAATCTTTATTTATGTTTGAAAGTTGTTTTTGTCAAAACCCAAGAATTTTCGATAAATGTCGGTTTTTATTTTAAAAGTAAAAAAATCACATATTAATAAAATTATTTTGATAAAATGAATATTAATTTTGGAATCAGGATGTAAAAAATATCCAATGGGGAATTTTTCATGATTTTCTGAGACAATCGAATTTTTAGGTAAAAATTATGTACTGTTTTAATATATAATGTGTCTTATGACATCATAATGACCCAATAGTGACGTAATAAAATACTATAGACAATTTTTTGGTCAAATATTTGTTCTATCATTGATATAATGTGATTTTATATTTGTTTTATTTATTTTACAAAACATTAGTGGACCCTCCCAGACTTATAAAACATTTCTTCTTTTTAAATTGTTTTCATTGAGAGTTTGACTCACCTCCACATAAGAAACCCTATTATTTTAAGAATTTAGGAATTGGTATTAAAAAATATTTGTTTACACTCCCCTTGGAAGAGAAACATGAGAAAAACCATGGTATGTTTTGTGTTATTGATTAGTTTAATGTGTGGTGACCCAAACCTAAATAATAAATAATTCCCCACCATTCCTTAATAAACCCACCGAAGCTCCCACTTCCTCTTCACTCAATGCATTTTGAGTTCTACTAAACCATGAACTACTCTCTCTAAAATCCTACCAAGGTTCCCCAAGCTTCCATGAAGCCTCTGTCAATCCTCTCACAAGACTTTGGGATCACACTTCCAAGTAAAGGATTTCTTCCTTTCTCATTTTTGTTTATTTTTTTGAAGTTGTTATTCCATTTTGATATCAATTAAAAATGTCGTGGTATGATTTTAAACCTCCCCGTTACTGTCTACTTTATGTTGGGATAATGGGATAACCCTTTATCTCTCATTAATGTCTCCCATGTACACATGTTACCATACAAAAATTCCTTGAGGGATTTCTTTGTCCTCTTTTACATCCAAGTAATTATTTTTGTATTATGCATCCAAATTCCATTTAGTTTGTTGGTACATGTGAATATATAACCCCATTACTATCGATTTCATGTTAATCTTACGAGATACCCCTTTCTCTCTCATCAACCATTTTTATGAGTTCTTATTTCACATCGTTGTGCTGCCGAAATCGCACTACGATTTTCCAACTCAATGTCATTGTGTAGTGAATACCATGCCCATTTTTCTATCAAGGGTACTCACCTTTATGAAAATTTCCATATTTATTATAATGTTTCATGTATGTTTTACACATCCCTTTATTGTGGAATAAATTATGATGATTGATTCCATGTTGTATGATCCATGTTACTAACCTATGATTGAAATGAAATTTTTAAGAAGGGTTTTCCCTGATAGTGCTATAATGCATTTGGTAAAGTATAGTATCATGATATGTCATGTGCAATGGGTTTTGACTCATGTTAATTCAAGTTAAATGATTTCTTACTCGCAATTCATGTGCTATGAGGCTTTACTCATGATTCATGTACAATGAGGCATGTTTCATGAAAATTCCTTATTAAGTGTTGTCGCCACATTTTCATGTAATGATTATCATGATTTATCATGCATTTTTGTTCATGTTTCTCTTGTGCACAATGATATGCCTATTTTCTAACATTTATTGTATTCCTCATGTTATTCCTTGTTTATTCGCATAAAATTATTTATAGATCACCCTTTTTTTATTGATTTCATCAAGTTATCCCATGCAATGCTAAGTAGGATGTAATGTAGTGGTCATGTAAAGGATGTTTTCAATATAGATGATTTCTGTTTTATGTTCTAAGTTATTATTTAATGTATATAAGTCACAAATACACTAGACCATTCAATCATATATGTTGTATCAGGTGAATATTTAATATAATAAATCAGGTTTAAGTGATTAATAGAAAGTAGGGTTGTTATAGTTTCATCATTTTAATGATTAGTATGATTATAATATTGATAAATTTTAATAATCATACAAACAAGATTTTATATCCCAAATCCCATTGTATTTTTTTCTTAGGAATAATGTCATTTAATTTTTTTTGACATTCAACATTAACATTATTCCTTTCAGTTCCATCCATTTAATAAAACTAAAAATCACAGTGTGGGAAATAATAACCATAGTGATAAACTATATAATCATGAAAAATTATTTTATAGGATATCTAAATAATTACACATTTTTTATGTCGACAGAACCCTAATATTAAACAAGGACATTCATGGTTATTATTTATCCGACTCTCTCATAAAATTTATTAAGGAAAATGTTAATTTTTTTCATGAAAATACACCATGGTTATCAAACCAACAACGTAGTAAGGGCATACTAACTATGAACAAGACTAATGGTCAATATATACTCAGAAAACTATTTTTGGGGTTACTCCCCCAATATGAATCTATTACAAAACCACATACACTTTTAGTATCTATATGTGGATGTTTTCCTAGAAAACCCATACTCCATTCCTTATCATCACAACTGATTTTGTCCTATATATTGGATTATACTATGTTTTTTTACTAAAATGTTCTCTCCCAATATTAATAAGATAACTAAAAATTTCTCTAATAATTATTATGAAGATCTATACTTTTTATAAATTGAGATTAAATCATAATAGATGATAATTAATTACATGACATTATGATCCATTACAAAGACAAATTTTTTTTGTTTATTTGGAAGCTTGGATACAAAAAAAACTAGTCCATAGGAGATATAAGACATATAAAGATAATATCTTCATAACTAAAACACTTCTTTGGGATGTAATATATAAAACCATTCCTAATTTTCTAGGGAGAGGAAAGACAAGAAAGCAGGAGCTCATTTTCATAGTAAGGGTAAGAAATAAAGATATCAGGGATCAATTAAAAATAGCATTAGTTTAAGTGCATGAGAATGTGATATTGAAAATTAAATTTCTTACCCATAATATTATAGATCATAATATAGAATCATGGAATAAAAAATTATTTTTAAAAAGACATGAATCATAATGGAATTTAGAGAACATTATCCATGATAAAATAACATTAGAAATAAAACTGATGTTTTTAGCATAAATATAATCATAGAATAGAATTTCCTTTTTCAATGATAACTATATGAACTATAATTGATGTTTGGTTTCAATACCCATTCTATCATGTCATTAGTCATGTTTTACTCCAAATACATTTATATTGAACAGAGTAACTAATTGAACTGTTTTAACTCCCAATTCCAGCCCTTGTTATTATATGAGATATTCATATTTACCCTATGAATTAAAGGCCTATATAATTATAAGAAACCCATAAAATAATTAAAATCACAAAAATATCTACCATAAGAACCTTAAACATTCATCATATCCTATCCCATATAAAATACAATTTTTAAAAATTATTCAACATTTGAACATCGTGTAACAAATAGAAAATAAATAGGAATTGTAATGGTATTTTAACAATAATCATAAAACATATAGGTAAAGGATAAGGTGAGTTTATTAGATTATATAAATATTAAATCATAATTGACATCAAATTATGTCATCTTGGATGAAGATTCATTAAAAATATCAATTGGAATATTTCATGTTGGCAATATCATTTTAATTTTTAACAACAATCTTTCAAATCTAAAAAATACCAAGATAATATTTATTTAAAAGATAAATGCAAAAATGTAAATTGAAATTCAATGATTTTATTGATTATTATTGTAAAATATTATATTTATTTCGTGTATTTTAATACAAATATTAATTCTATATTCTAGGTAAAAATTTATTACTACCAAAATCATAAAATAATAGGAATATTCAATTTGAACCCTTTTTAAAAACTAAACCATGCCTTTAATGGATATAAAAATAAAAATATGATATTTTAAATAGTTATGAAATAATTTTTAGAAAAAATTTACATATAATAAATTTTTTATTGAATTGAAGATAGAAATAATGTATGTTTTCCTTAAAAACATTGTTTTGGTATGATGAGTTTTTAAATAGATGATTATAAAAGCAAAAAATGTAATGCATAAAAATAAAAATATTTGAATAAATATCATTGGATTATATTGAGATATTTTATAACATTTAATCATCATAAACTAAAGGAAAAAGAATCTACATATATAATATGATTGTAGTATAAATACCTTACATCTAATTCGAATTTCCAAAAAAGAACTCCAAAATACAATAAATGAAATTAGTATTTATAATAATTATAAAAAAAATTAATTTAAAAACTTATAATATCATATATTTTTCACTCATTAAATTTAATCATCTATTTATTAATAATTTGTTATGAAACCATCATTTATTTCGTCAAAGGTTTTTTTTCATAAGAATTTATATTTGGTAGTTCTGGTACTTATACTTTTCCCATGGATCCATCGTCTCTATATTTTTAATACTGATATAAATATAATATATATTATTTATATTAATATATATATTCAATATATATATATTCATCCATAAAGGATAAATATGTACAAATTAATTATACTATTCTTAGAGACGGTGTGACTTATATTCGATTTAATATTGTTTTAACATCTATATAGAGGGAATAAAATAAAGATAAATGAATTTTTACACCTATATAATCATTATTATATCATATGTATCATATATAATCATTAACACTAAACTTATTAAAATCTAGGAATAGAGAAAATGAAAAAAGAATCACATTTCTTTGTGAAGGTGGTAGTCCACACAAACACACGAGTGGCGTTATAATTTTCTTAAAGATGTGAAGTTAATAAGGTAAATGTGATATACATATTTCAGAATTATAATTATGTTATATGTATCATGAGTAAACATTAAAACCCAAATAATAACCATTCATCAATGGTGGTGACGAAAAATGGATTGTATTACTACATGGATGTTATATCCCACATATACGCACGAGTGGTAATTTGACATCCCATTTAATGGAAAAAATTGTGATTAATATTTTTTATATAATAAAAATAATAATAATATTTATTTATATTTAGGATAATAATATTATAATTTTATTATTAATACCATATACATATAGTAGGTACAATAAGAATCAAATTGACTGGGGTTGGGTAAGACGATCGACTCTTCTTCATTTGGCCCCCTTTTAATCCTCCCTTGATGGACAGTGGAATGGTTTTTTAAGAATAAAAGAACATATAAATCATGTGTTTGGAAGTTTAGATGTGAAATTGTACAATGTTTTAATTTTAGGTTTCCCAGTGAGGTCTAAATAATATAGACATGGGGTGTCCCTCTATAAGGGAAAGAAATGACACACATTGAGTTACCTTAAAGATTTAAATATAATTAATGAATTTCACAACTATATTGATTAAAAATATACATTATTTAGAATTAAAATTGGATACTGTCACAGTATCATCATAAAATAAAATTTATAAATATTATTCTTTCATTTTAAAAATTAACTTTTATTTTAACCCCTTTGTTTAATAATTTTACCCATAACTGTGGTAATAATATATTTTATCATAAATGGTTATAATTTTACATATAAGGTAACAATAATCTCATAAATTTACGTGGAATGTTTTTTTATATTTGTCATAAAAAATTTTATATTTCTATATTTTTAATATTTTTAAATAGTTTATTAACAGATTATTTTTTAATAATTACCATTAATGTCATTTTAAAACTATTCATTTACTTTGAATATAATTCGATCATAATAGTTATGTAATTTTAATATATACTATTAATATATACTTAATATTTAATATTATCTATCAAATCCATATAATACTATAATTCCTCTAAATTGAATTACATTTAACAAATTTTAGGGAAAATATTTTCTTATTAATTGAATGTATATTGTGTGAGTGCTGGGTAATAATTTATGTATTTATTAAATGACTAAAAATTAATGTTAATTTTCATGATAATGAATTATTCCTCTTCCAAATAAAATATTATTACCAAAATTATGCTCTTTTTATCCATTTGTATAACATTTTGAGATATTAAAGTCAATAGAGCGACAATTTATATTTATTATATTTTTAAAATAATATAATGGTCATAATAAAAAAAGGAACAATGTGGCCATATAATTGGGTCTTGTATGGATATATAGTAATTCCACTGATACAATAGTATAAATACAAGTGTTACAGTAATTTTAAAGCCTTATCCTAATGTTTTAACCCATGTTTTCACATTCTATCCGTACCAAGGTGAAAAATATTTACCAAGGTTTATATTAATAATTAAAAAGTGTCTTATTTAAAAATTATAATCCTCAGGATTAGGAATATTAAATAAATATTCCATTATTAAAAACAAATAACTAGAAAAAATTACTTTCAAATTAATCCTACAAAATGTGAATAAAATAAGTTTTCTTGAAAAAAACAAAAGTACGAAAGTATTTATACCAAAATAGAACATAAAATTATGTATAATGAAATCAATAGGATTTAATATAATATAAATTGAATAATTTTACTTATAAAACTATATATAAAAGAAAATTATATATTCTTAAAATGAAAATCCAGTTTTCAAAAAAAATTATTTTTTTTCAGTATTCATCAAATATGTCAATATTTTTAGAAAATTATGATAAATTACACTGATAATTTTCAAAATATTGATTTTAAAATTTTGTTTAATTGTTTCAATGAAATACATAAAATGGTTCACAATTCTTATATTATTTTATCACAAAAATTAAAAAAGCCTTTTTGAGGAAAAATCCATTTTTAAAACATATAATGAATTTACATAAAATTGATTGCTTATTTATAAATAAATTTAATTTATCTAACAAATTTATACATAATTTCAAATATTTATTTCTTCCTATTCAAAACAATTATTTAACCACTATGGTATAACAGTATACTATATTTTAGTTCATCTAGACATGGAATTGTAAATATCAGAAGTTATCAAAAAATTTAAATTTATATAATGATATTTAAAAAAATATTAAGGTGTTATATAAATGATCAGATAAAAAATTCCATTATAAATAACACCCTTGAGTTGATATTTATGTTCCTTCAAGTTATCATGTGGAATAGGGCATGATTTCTAAGAGATAGTTCTTATCCACAAGAGTAGTAAAATAGAAAACATGACCAATCCCGAGCTTGGTAACCTAATAAAATTATTGGGAAATTATTCTTGGTATTCATTTAGTTTTTATATTGAAGACCACTTAAAATATCATCATCAGTGTTAAGAATAATCTTCAAAAATTGGTAAGTGATTATTATAGCACTAGGAACCACATGCACATATATCAAAGACATTGTATCCCACACACTCAGAAATATTTGTGTAACCCAATCAATAGATATAAATTTTACCCAATGGTGATAATAATTGATAAAACCATAAAATTTTCCATGTAATATATTTAAATTATAAGATCGAAGATAACCAGATCAAGAACAAGGGAATATCATATGACCTCTTTGTCAGTGATAATATCCCATCACTTAGAACATTTAAATTCATGTTCGTTATTTCATCCCAATGGATTATAATGATCCATCATAATTGGCATAAGATCAAAGAATAATCACAAGTTTTCAGTCAACATAGGGGATATAAAATATTAGATATACCAGTATTAACAACAAACTTTACCATAGATGAAAAAATAAATATTGAACCTATCATAATTTAATGTCCTACATCAGAATATATTGATGAAGAATTTTTTATATAAAGGCTTCTGGCCTTAGTCTGTCTCTGAGACTTCATAACATCTTGAGTATCAGAACCTCCATGTGACTGAGATTAGACACCCTTTCCTACATCGAATCGAACTCATAAGCCATTAAAAGGGTGGATTAAACTATACTACAGCATGATACTCTTATATAAAAATTCAAAACATCATCGTATTTTAAAAAATGATGGAAATTACTATATATTACTGTATAGATAGGATTACTATGTCATGGTATTCCACACTAGAATAAAAACACATTATGTTTTCCTAAAAAATCCTCTATAACTGAGCTTGTTTTTAATATAGAACCCTCCCAACACTTCCTTTTCATGAATGATAACCCAACCTATACTACCCTAGATGATATATACTCTCTATTAAGACCTATCACACAATCTATGTCTACCTTATCAACCACATATATATAAACTTCCATGAAAAAGGTCAAAAGTCGTATGGTAATAACTAACAATAAAATCCTAGGATTTAGACCCATGTTAACTGATATACCCTTGACATAGTCATTAATGATAGGTTCTGGAGATAGGTGAACCAAATTTGTGAAATGATTATCATACTCCATCACTAATTAGTCACATTGATCTACTGTGAAAATCTCTCAATCCTTCACCATAAGAAATTTCTCATGATATAACAACCGATTGAAGGACTTCTTGAATGTAGTGTGTAACATCCTGGTTCTGGAACCTACACAAAGGTTTCCCGTTCCCGGTTGGTCACATGGCCTCAAGTGCATTTCCCCGAATGCTAGAGGATTCGGACGAGTAAAGTGTGTCCTGGGTGTGATAGTCGGGAAACTATGCCCTAATTGGTAGAATACATAGTGGAAGTAAAAAAATACATACAATAGTGGAACTACTAAACATCCAACAATAGTAAACATCAGAACACTGGAATAACAAAAAATCGGAGTACATATATATATGAAATGATTCATGATACATATGTCTAGGAAAGAATCCAAACAAGTCACAATGATGGAAATACAACAGTTCTAATACAAAGTACAAAAGGAAAGATAAACCGCTCCTCATTATCGCAAGTCTAAGCTTAGTCCCATTCTCCCTAGCTCCATAGAAATCATGTACCTGAAGTAGAAGGGCGCTTGACCTTATCTATCCCTACAGAAATATAACCCGTTTGGGGTCCAAAATAATGACCCAAACATGGTGTGAGAGAAAATCCCAGTAGGAAACCACCCAAAGAGTTGAGCCTAACAGTCAGTGAATATGTGGAAGGTAAAAGTACCGAAAGCAGTAAACATGAAAATACTAAAAACTAAAAAATCCACAGTTTCAAATCAAGCAACATTGAGCTTACAACAAAACCATAAATAGGTAACCCTCCGGAAAGTACTCACAACCATCCCCTCTGGTCCTACCTAAGATTTCCAAGCAACCCTCTGGGTAAAACACTCGGTCTAACCCTTCTGGTTATGTATATAAATATAATAAGACTCTCTGAGGAAGAGATCACAGTCAATACACTTATAGTCTATGGTAAATCAATACTCTCTGAGGAATCTCACATAGTCTATTCCTAGTAATGTATAGGGTACTCATGGACTCTCTAAGGAAGCTCACAAGGTCAATTACCCTTATGGCCCCAAGGTCAAGGACAGTCTAAGGAATCTCACTTGGTCAATTCCCCTTATAGATCAGGTCGTTCATAGACTCTCTGAGGAAGCACTCACCATCAATTCCCCTTATAGTCTAAATAGCTCGGAAAAAAAATCCAAGACTCTATGAGGAATCTCACTCAGTCAATCCCCTTATAGTCTAAAGCAATCAAGGACTCTCTGAGGAAGCTCACTCGGTCAATTCCCCTTATAGTCTACTGCACCAGGTTCTCAAGGCCCTGTGTCGGTCAATGAGCATGGTAGTGAAAAATGGCCAATGTGAACCTACATAATTACTTGGATATATAGTCTACAACTTATTAAGGATGTCAGAATACAAACTCTCCATCATATAGCAATAGGCATGGAAAACAGGCAAAGCAGCCAAATATGATAAACATAACCAAACAGTCATAAAGGGAACATTCAAGGGAAATACATCCAAATCATTGAAATATTCTAAATTCATATCCAAATTACCTCTACACAAGCATACAATCATGGAAGGCAAACAGTAGGGGTAAATTGTAAACACTCAATACCCCGTTCAAGGGTATTAGTGAAATTTTCATTTAATTTTCAAATACTTCGAACCCAAAGGCACAAACCACCTACTTTGGGATTAGAAGATTGTTATACATGAACCTTGAAGCTTTAATCTCCTTGTAACATCATAGATATAAGTAAACGTATAAAACACTCAACCTACTATAACTTGAAAAAGAAGAGGAATCAAAAGAAGATCCTCTAAGAGAAGAGAGAACACACTTATGTGATTCCAAGGCAATCAATGGTGTTCGAATTAGAGGAATAATGGAGGATTGGGGGTTCTTCGAAGATATGTGGTCATATGGACTCTCTCGGACAAACAAGACCTAGAAGATATGTGTTCTATCCGTCAGACGAGACACTGATGCATTTAACAATAAAAAAAATACATGGCTTGTACATCAAGAGTACACAACATGTACTTTCAATTTATGTACTCCACATTAGGAGGCCTCCAATTCACTCCCAAATAGCCATGTGGGTGGTGACTACACGACCATCACACTACCTATTGCGGAAAAGAAGTAAACAATGTGTAGTCAAAAAGTACACAGCGTGTACATAAAAATTTCTAGAATTTCAATTTTTTCTCAAAAAAACTAAAAAACAAAAAACATATCTGAAAAGAAGGTCTGGGTTCTTAAAAACATCCCCCCTTAAATAAATTAATCCCGGAATTTCCCGAGAACAGCATAGAAGAAGAAACCCCAAACAGTTCTGGCCACTACGCCCGTACATCGGCCATTCTCTCCCAAGCCTCAGCCTGTACCCGCCCATGCTGCCATATCACTCATACCAGAGGAACAGACCAGACATGGAGAACCTTTGTACTGAGATCCACGATCCAAATAGATAACTCTTCAAACTAAACATCCAGGTGGAGCTCACCCTCCTTGGATAAAAAGACAAGAGACTGGTCTGAAAAGTAACGTCGACTCTGAGAAACGTGGAAGACGTCGTGCATAGCCCGGTACCTCTAAGGTAACCGAAACTGATAGGAAACTAGACCAACTCTCTCCAACCCCTCAAATGTACTGAAGTACCTAGGTGAATTCATACACAGTCTGCTAAACCTCTTGTGTCCCAACCTCGGTGTGACACGCAAGAACACCGGATCCCTGACCTCGAACTCCAGAGGTCGTCTCTACTGATCAACATAAGACATCTGTTCAGACTATGCATTATCCATTCATTTCCAAATCAACTCTATCAGCTCTGTGGTCTCCTGAAAAAAGCGATTTCCCAGCAATGCTACCTCTCCTGCCTCCAGCCACCATAAGGGTGATTGGTATGGCCTACCGTACAAAGCCTTATATGGTGCCATATGAATAGTCACTTGAAAACTATTGATGTTTGAAAACTCCAAAAGAGCTATAGGATTCGCCCAAGAACCTCCAAAATCTATAATTCATTCTCAGGTCATATCCTCAATAACCTGATTTGTATGCTCAGACTGGCCATCTGTCGTTGGATGGTTAGCTGTATTCAAAAAATTATATGTACCCAAAGCCTTCTAAATCTCCTATCAGACCTATGATGTAAAACATGCATCCATTTCTGAAATAATGGAGTGTGGAACTCCATTTAGGAATACTATCTCTTAGATGTACAACCGTCCCAGCTCATCAACACTGAAGGTCTCCTTGATCGGCAAGAAGTGAGAAACCTTTTGGAGTCTGTAAATGACAACCCAAACTCTGTCATTCCCTTGAGGCGACCTTAGAAAACCGGTCATGAAGTCCATCATGATTTCATTCCCCTTCTACTTGAGAATGGGTAATTGTGGTAAATTCCCTTCTAGTCACTGATGCTCCGCCTTCACCTACTTACAAGTGGAACACCTCATGACAAAACTAGCAATTTCCCTCTTCATACATGGCCACCAATACTGATAGTGTAGATAATGATACATCTTGGTGACGCTAGGATGAACTGTGCAAACTGTGGAATGAAAATCCCACATCATCTCCTCGTGAACAACTGTTGGCACCCATACGCATCCTTAGAAATGATAGATCTCATCCTCACGTATGGTCCATCGAGTAATATGATCATCTCCAGACACGATTTCCCTTAGGACTAGGCCTTCAGATTATGATAGCTTTCTCATTCGAACTCGATCAAGGAGAGTAGAGGTAACAGCTACAGAAGAAAGAAACGTCTTCCCCTGACTGTCATGAATTTCCAAATGCATCTTAGAGAAAAAATCCATAAGCTGCCACTCACTAGTGTCCCCCTGAACTACCTATACCTGAGTCCTCATGCTCAACGCATCAGCCACTACATTGCCTTTCCCAGGCGTATAGGAAAGCTCAATGTTAGAATACTTTAGTTACTCAACCAACATGTGCTACCTCAAATACAGATCATGCTGAGTGAAGATGTATTTGAGACTATTGTGGTTGGTAAAACCCACAATGTTCTCTCCCAGATGATAATGTCTCCAATAGCGTAAGGCAGGAACTATAGCTGCTAACTCTAGATCGTGCGTCATGTAATTCCTCTCATGTGGCCTCAACTGTCGAGACCCGTACGTGAAGAATCCATCTACCTACATAAGCACAACTCCCAGCCTGATACCTGACACATCACAATAAATAGTATAGCTCATTCCTTTCTTTGTCAGAACTAGTATTAGTGATGAAGTTTACATTTCTTTTAGCTCCTGAAAGGCTGAATCCAAAGAATCTAACCACAAGTACTTCACCCCCTTCTTAGTTAGACATTTCAGCAGTGCTGATAAGAATAAAAAGTCTTGTATGAAATATTTTTGGTATCCATCATGCCCTAGAAAACTCCATACAGCAGAGAAGTTCTTCAACTACTCCTAGGAGACTATATCTCTAACTTTCTCTAGGTTTATTGATACTCTTTCCTCTTAGATAATGTGACCTAGGAAGTGAATCCGATCCATACAAAAGTGGAACTTTGAGTTCTTATCATATAACTGATACTCCCTTAGTGTACTCAAAACGATCTCAATTTGGGTATCATGTTCGGGTCGAGTGTGATATTACACCAAGATATCATCGATGAAGACCACTATGAACTAATTCATGTATTGATGGAACGCTAGGTTCATTATTTCCATGAAAACTTCAGGCGTGTTCGTGATACCGAACGGTATAACCAATTACTCATATAGACCATACCTGCTCCTGAATGTTGTAAGAGGTATATCAAATGGTCTAATGTGCAACTGATGATAAGTGGATCTCAAGTCAATATTCGAGAACACCTAGGCTCCTTGAAGGTGATCAAAGATATCATCAATCATCGACAAGTGATATCAGTTCTTGACCGTCAACTGGTTCAACTTTTGATAGTCCACACAATTATTGAGGGTGTTGTTTTCCTTCATTGCAAATATAACAGGAGAAACCTAAGGATAAGTACTAGTTCAGATGAAACCATTTGCCTATAACTCCTCCAACTCCTTCTTGAGTTCCTACAACTCTAGTGTAACCATATTATAAGGAGTAATGGAAACCCGTTCTCTTCCTGGAACAAGCTCAATAGAAAAATCTACCTCATTCTCTAGAGTAATAACAAAAAGTCTTCTAAAAATACATCTCTGAGATGATCCACCATTAGAGGAAATTATAACTCTGATGTCCCCTAGTCATCCACATATAGACAATCAATTTGGGATGTAACTCCTCACAACTCATGATGCTATGGACCTGAACCGCTCGCCTGGACATCCAATTAGCCCCTATGAAGAAAGGTTCCACCCTCTGGTGATACAAAACTCACCCTACGATGATAACAGTTGACGAATTACTGGAATGGAACTAACCAGGCCATCCCGAGAATGAAATCATAGCCTGTCATATTTAGGAAATAGAGGTCCCACAAAACGTGACATCCACCATCCTATAGAGGGAACTCTCTGCACTGACGTACACTAGTCGTTCTTGTCCCTAACGGAGTGTCTAGCATCTAGATATCAGAATATGAAAAGATGTAGTGACCAATTCTCTCCACAACAGAAATATAGATAAGGCTATGGGAGTCCCCTATATCAAAAAGTGAAGAAGCTAAAACATAGTCTACTAAGATCGTACCTTGATCGGTAGAAGGCCTAGGGTCCGACTCCTTCTAGGTCTGCTACAATGCAAATGACTAGCCGATACCGTGACCTTGTGACCATGCCTAACCACTCTGAGTTGATCCACCATGATCTCAATGAAAACTAGGTGATAAGATTCCATGGCCATGACTTCCAACATGGATCGAATGAATGGCATAACTCCATTTCCTAGACTAGTGAGAAGATGGCGGCACTGCTCATGAACAAGGAGTCATAGTAGAACCCATATCAATAGGTGCTGGTGAGAAGAACTGAAAAAATCCCTTAAGGTGACCCATAATGCCGCAAGATCGACACTCCACTGGGTCTCTTGGGAAATGTGGCCTTGTATTCCCGCTTTTCCCACACTGGTAGCACACCACCTGGATACCGGAAGATGCATCTCGCCTACTCTGATCTTCTCGTGCAGCTACCTAATGGCGCTTCCTACTATCAGCTAGTAGATCACTATCACTGGAAGCTGAGACATCCTAGAACGTATCTCCATAATCCTTGAGATTTTTATCAGTGATCAGTGCCTGGTTGACGATAGAAGATATTAATGTCAACCTGAAGATGTTCACCTACGACTGGATGTCATTCCTTAGAACATCCTAAATCATCCATGCAATGAAGAACTCATCACCTACAGTAATAGGTGTGAAAGACTGCAGATCTATGAAGCGAGAGAAATACTATATAATAATAAGAGTACCCTGATCTAGACTCATGAACTCTTGGGCTCGATCAGCCCTCAAATTCTCTCAATAGAAGTAATCATAGAAGATGCACTGAAACTCATCCCAAGCCATGTTTAGTTGGCAGCCCACCTGTAAGATAACATCCCACCACCTATTGGAGAAGTCTTAGAGAATGTAGGTATCAAGCTTCACCCAATTCTCAAGAGGAATCTTCATATGCTCTAAAATCATCAGCGTGGCCTCTATCCCTAACTCTATTGCATGGGGTCCTCCATCCCCCGAGAATGTGGGAGGATGTTGCAGATAGAAGACCTGTGTCAAATCATACATCGATGGGGTAGGAGGCAGCGCTCCCTGAAAGGTCTGCATCATCCACAAAATCCCTCCCTGAACTAATCATCAATATCTATTTAAGGTAAAATAGCTGGTGCCAAGGCTAGCACAACAGGAGGATCTACAGGTAGTCCCTGATCGACCATGTTCAGTGTCTAATCACCGTCTGGAAACTGGCGTAGAACCGGAGGATGTCTCGATGGAATGACTCTACAAGTTCAAATGCTCACCTTAGATAAAGATTATCAAGGACTGAAAAACAATGAGTGAAAGAAGATAACAGTATAAGTTTAAGACTCATGTTTTACAAAACATGACTACATGGCATGTACATTTCCTATACAGAATGTTACCTAAATTAATTTCCACGGGCGTGTACTTCGACATAAACATGTCATGTAACACCCCAAACACACGATGTGTTGTCTCAACACAAGCCACGTACATGAGTCCCCTTTTTCGTTCTTGGGTCCTTCTACATGGTTAAGCCACACAACTCTCCTAATTCAAGACTACACGGTGTGTGCTACTGGTACATGACATGTACTAGACAAGCTTAACTGGCCCGTGTTGTTAGTGACACAGCCTGACACATGGCTTAGACTACAAAGCATGTTCTGAATGGAAACAACATGTATTATAAGGGATAACACCAACCCATGTTGTTAGTGACATGGTCGGGTACCTAGGTCAGACTACACGGCGTGTTTGGATGGAACACGACGGATATTAGACAAATCTCAGCCAACATGTGTTGTTAGTGACATGGGTGGGAAATGGGTCGATACTACATGGTGTGTTCAATGAGTACACGGCATGTTTCCACAAGATTATCCGTATACCATGTCTCTTCCAACACGGCCTATGACATGGTTTAGAGACTACATAGCGTGTAGATAAAGTACACAGTGTTTACTTAAGAAATGCAGTTTCTTCCTGAATAGAAGAACACATGGCATGTACTTGACACTACACGACATGTATTCGAGGTTTTTCTGGACAATAAGCCTCAAATACTACTTCGGAACCCAAAAAACATTGAAATGGGCATTGAAATTGCCAAATTTCGATATTTGAAGGGCCACACTCCCTGTGAATCAAATTTTGGAATCTTATACACATTATAACATGAAAAACTTGGTAATGATCCACCTGAATTCCAGTCCATGAGGGCCCATAAGTCCTCAAGAACTAATGTACGATGTTCATTCAAGAAATACTCTACACAAAACACGACCCTATCAAACATCATGTATTTATATCATGGAAACTATCACAACAACATGTATATTTTACACATCATCTATCACAACAACATGAAAACTCTAATGCATCCTAGAGGGAATGGAAAAAATACATGACATGTGATTTTTAGAAGGTGCCTATATGATGCATGATATGGAATACCCACATCTCATCTGGTTGCAATAGAAATAAAACCTTAATAACATTAACCATAACAACACAAATCATGTGAATCACTCACGGTGAAATCAAATCAACTTTAATAATTGAAAAACTAGAAAATTGCAATTAAAAGAAGTAGATTGACTTTTCCCTGTACATGGGTTACCTACTCCCAGGCATAACTTATTACCAAGTACCCATTCCATCATATCCCTGGCTAAAGGCTCCAAACAGTATGTCAAGAGAAAAGAAACCCTTTTATTCCACTTTTTAACGTCCCATTTCTGGAATCCACCGTGAGGTGCCCCGTACCTGGTTGGTTACATGAACTCTAGCACATTTCCCCGTACTCCATAGGCTTCCGACTAGCAGCGAGGTCCTTGGGTGTGATAGTGTGGAAACTGTTCCCTCATTGGAAGTGTACACAACAGATGTAAACAAATACATACAATATCAGAAGAAATAAATATCCAAAAACAGTAAAATAAAGAAGAATGGAATAATAAACAACTAGAGCACATATAATATATATATATATATATAAATTGATGCACGGTACATTTTTCTAATAATTCTTCCAAAAAATTCATAATGATGGAAATACAATAGTGCTTAGAAAAAGTACAAAAGGAATGATAAACAACTCCTCAGCATCGCAAGCCTAAGCATGGTCCCATGATCCCCGACTCCATAGAAATAATGTACCAGAAGTAGAAGGGTGCTTGACCTTATCTATACTTGCAAAAATATAATATGTTTGGTCCCAAAAGAATGACCTAAAGAGGGTGTGAGACTAATTCCCAGTAGGGAACCACCCGAAGATCTGTGCCTAATAGTCAGTGAGTATATTGCAGGTAAAAGTACAGAAAGTAGTAAACATGAATGTATTATGCAGTAAACAGTCCACATTTTCAAATCAAACAATAGTGAGTAAACAACCCTACCAAAAATAGGTAACCCTATAGAAATTACTCACATACATCTCCTCTAGTCCTACCAAAGAAGCCCAAGCAACCCTCTGGGTAGCACACTCGGTCTAACCCCTATGGTTTTGTATATTAATATAATTAGACTCTTTGAGATAGCACACAAGGTCAATACCCTTAGAGCCTAAGGTAATGTATGAATCTTTGAGGAAGATCACATAGTTAATTACCCGTAATGTCTAGGGTAGTCATGAACTCTCCAAGGAAGGTCACACAGTAAATTTCCCTTATAGCCCCAAGGTCAAAGACACTCTAAGGAAGATCACTTAGTAAATTCCCCTTATAGCCCATGAAGTTCATAGACACTCTAAGGAAGCACTCACTGTCAATTCCCCTTATAATATAAATAACTCGGAATTAAAAACAATGACTCTATGAGGATTCTCACTCGGTTAATCCCCTTATAGTCTAAACTAATCAAGGTCTCCTTGACGAAGCTCACTCAGTCAATTCCCCTTATAGACTACTACACCAGGTTCTCACAGCCCTGTGTAGGTCAATGAGCATAGTAGTCTAAAAAGGAAAAAGTAAACCTAAATAATTACTAGGATATACACTATATAGAATATCAAGCATGTCGGAATACAAACTCTCTATCCAACAGCTCCAGCCATGGAAAACAAGCAAAGCAGTCAAACTGGCTAAATAGGACCAAACAATCATAAACAGAACATGCAAGTGAAATACATCCAAATCATTACAATCATCCCAATTAATTTCTAAATTACCTCTACACAAGCATACAATCATGGATGGAAAATATCAGGGGGAAAATAGTAAAAACGCAATACCTCGTTTGAGGGTATTGGTGGAATTTTTACAGAATATTCAAAGACATTGAACGGAAAGGCACAAACCACCAACATCAGGGTTAGGATACTGCTATACTTTTACCTCAAAGCACGAATCTCCTTGGAATTTCATAGATCTATGAAAATGAATAAAACATTCAAGACACGATAACTTGAAAAAGAATAGGAATCAGAAGATGATTCTCTAAGAGAAGAGAGTACTCACCGATGTGATTTCAATGCAATCAACAGTGTTCAAATCAGAGGAAGGAAGGAGGATCAGGGGTTCATCAAAGATCCATGGCAGTATAGACTCTATCGAACAAAAGAGACCTAGAAGGTATGTGTTCTGTTTGTCAGACGTGACCCCGATGCATTTAATAAAAAAACAAAATACACAACATGTAAATTTAGAGTACATGGCGTGTACTTTCTGTTTCAATACTCCGCAGTAGGCGGCATCCAGGTCAGCCACACATGGTCGTGTGTGTGGCTACTACATGGCCATCACAGGGCATGTTGCGGCAAGGAAGTACACAACGTGTACTCATAAAGTACATGGCATGTACTTTGTATATTTCATGAATTTTATCTTTTTCTAAAAAATTACCAGAGAAGGAAAAACATACTGGAAAAGAATGTCCCCGTTCTTACATAGTGAAGGTGAGTTCATTGTATAATATGATTATACAATAGTGTCCCACTATTTATTTCTAGTTCTATAATGATTATAAGTAGAAAATCCCACCTTATAGTCCTTTGAGTCTTCAAATATTGGATAATACTTTCTATTCCCTAATTAAATTCCTTTGGATCTTAGGTTCCTTTATCAATTTTGAATATTTGGGTATTTTTTTCATCTCCAAGGCATGTTCCACTATCCATTATTAATTCCTTTCACATGGTATACCAAGGGATTGAAATTTCTATACTACCATTCTAAAAAAGTAATGGTTAACTAGATGGTTTGGCTATGGTACATTCCTCAAGGGATATTCTGTCTAATTCAAGGAGATCCATCTATGAGAAGTAATTTATTTAACACAGGAAATAACACAATATTATCAGAGTAATATAAGTTAACTCAAAAAATAAAGACCATGAATCACAATTAAATACATATATCAAAAGTAGAAAAACAATATAGGTTTCATCTAAATAAATCCAAAATCAATATAAAAACCAATTGAAAATTCTCTCACAGCCCATGGTAACTTGAGGTCATATTTTGAAGTAAAACAGACAGGAACCCTTGCACACATATTACCTAGGTCTCCATGGTCCTAACTCTTTTATACCAACCACATATAAAAAATATCTATGAAATGATTTTATAATAAACCAACTGTGGTTGACAAAATATGTCGCCTAGGCATGTTCATGACTAGAACTGAAGTTGTTTGATCTCTATCACCATGATCTTGAGACATGAACCGGGAATCAACATACATTACCAAGTGAATTATTTCATGTTGAGATGGAAACCCACAGATTTCATGTATACTATGTTAGTGATAATCTAGATGATTGCATCACAGAAGAATAATTATATGACCATCATACATAAAAAACCAAGAGACATGGATAATTTTAGAATGAAAGAAAAACCAAATCCCTTTCTGACCATCCATGACAACTATCACAACCCACCCTAAAGAGCCACTATACAAGATAATTCATCAAGAAATACAACACCATTCCTATTACTTTTATCCAATAAAAACAAATCCTTACATCAATAAATTCATATTTAGGGGTTGATGAAAACATCCAATATGATACATTGATGAATCTATACAATGTCTACAACCCTGAAACAATTAGTTATATATTTAAAACTACATTGGATTCCCAATGAAATTTCATTTTAAAATTTTGTCCATAAATAATCCAATTATTTTCATTATCATATTCCATATTCAAATAAACCTAGAATATGAAAATGTGGATAAATGAAAAATAGATAAAGATAATAAAACCCACCTTAGAAAATCATAAGATAAACATATGAGCATATAAGTATGAAATTTAATCATAATGAATAAAAAATAATGATTGGGATGTTTCATTTTGGAATATGTAACTATAGAATGAAATAAAACTAGCTAATGGGAATGTGAATATAAAAAATATTAATTATTACTACTGTCAATCAGAAGCACAACTGTGACCCCTTATGGTGCCATAGTCAGTATGGTTTGCAAACATCCATAAGATGATACACTAATGGTTACCATATGCAATGGTTTCTCAAAAAAATATAAGTTAATCATACGTAAAATATTATAAAATAATTACAAAAATGAAACTTTACTGTGCACATTCTAAAAACCCCAATTTAAATAGATCTCGCTGTTTTCATTATTTCATCGAACACATGTTGTGCATAATACAGGTTTTAAATAAAACTGCCATTAAAACATTTTTACAACCCCCCAATGATGTAGTTATGAAAGAAAACTTATAGATTTCAAATAATCTATTTTTATAATAATACCAAAATAAAAAAATAGATTAACAAGGTTTTGATTGAAAAATATAGATTTAATAATTACACTTATCTCACCATTGGAGAAAAATAGTCATTGTCAAAAACAATTATTGGGAACAAAAAATTTGATCCTCACACACTTAGAATCATAATAAATATCCATCATTCCATGTGAAAAAATATAGATCTATCCATCACATCCCTTAATAGCGTCGACACATGAAGGACAATAAATATAAGTGAGAGTTATCTGAAGCAGAAAATAAAATGGTTGAAAACTAGAAAAACAATTATGAGAATCCAAGACCATAGGAGGATTCCAATGAACTAAAAGTAGAACCTACCACAATGTCATGGAAATAATATATCGAGATGATGAGATAATAGTGCAAGATTTTCAATAACATGTACAAGGGTATAAGTTAAATTCCTATGTTATGGAAATTTCTATCGGTCACATGGTTTGTGTGTACGAAAAGAATAATTATGCACTAATTATATGGTCCCTAATACCCCTAGAAAACTTAATTGCATGGCTACATGGGAATAGACACCTTTTTAGAGAAACCATGAATATGTTTTGAAACTGAATTAGGATCTAAAAACAACAATCCTCATGGGTTTTCTAATATCTAATATATTTATATAAATCTTTCACAAGCAATACTAAAATAAACTAGAACAAATTGATCTATAATTCATGGTAACCACATATTTACTATTAATCTTGTTTAGACCATGACCATTGACAATTGATTCTATAATAAAAAATATCATTAACCTTAACTGTAGAAAACCTTTAAAAACTATATAATTAAAAAATATGCTCAAAATTAAATATACTTGTAACCTAGAGGGTGTCACATAATGGTAATGTGTTGACAAATGAAATGAACTAAAATCCAGTGAAGATCTCATAAAATAAGAAGAAGAATAAGAAGAATATTATTATAATTTTATAAAGTATATTCATCATTTCGGTATCAAATAATACAAATGAAGAATATTAGGTCTTTGATTTTTCTATAAATACATAACTGAAGTAGTGAGAAAAAGATGATTGAGAAGAAGAGATCAATAAGAGAAAATTTTTATTTCTGTTGTTTATATCAATTATGTTGATCCATTAAAATATTTTCAATGATAATATATTAGTGGAGATAAAATGTCTATATATTGAGTTAAGAAATCTATTTGAGAAAAATCAATGTAATTTACATAATGTTATACTCCATGAAGAGATCGAGTTGTAATAGTTTTATCATGTCATCATCATGAAGTTTAAGACACTATAAAGAATAAGGTGAAAAAATAAAATAGATGCAGTAAAATTCCGTTGATCTAATAGATCTATATCGAAGGGACTAAAAGTAATTAATTTTATATAGATTGTGGGAGAATTTTGAAATAGCATGACTCTTCTTATGTAAGGATATCACAGTGTGACATTGTGAAAAAATTGAAAATTTATATAAATTACACTCATTTTGAGATTCAATATAATCATATAATGAAATATGGGTTTATGAAGTCTCGTTTTATTTACATGGGATTATACTAGATCGGTAATTTTCTTAATGTGGTGAATAACTAATCATAGAAATGGGTATGTTATCAATTAAAAGGCAGAACATTTTAAAAATATTTGATTCTACAATTTATTTTCTATCATATATTACGTATTATAAGGTTTTTACAAAATATTATGTCGGTATACTATTATACCTATATAAAACAGTAGTAACAATTCCTAGTTGAAAATACTAATGTTAGAGAGTAGTGTTTAGAAAACAAATTATTTAACACTGAATTCCCAAAACATCTTCAGTATCTGCATTGACCTATAATTGAATTTAAATTAGTATCAGATCCTAGGTTCCATTCAATTATACTTTTATATAATTTATATGTAATTTGTATCATTATTTTATGAAATGGATATTTGAAATGAAATTACCATAATTATTGAAAATGGTTTCCATCCATGTTGGAAAATATTTTGAAGTATCAGAAAATAATGTTCCAAATAATAAGAATAAAGAATACATGAAACTAAGAGAGAAATAAAAATATAAAGGGAAATTACCATTAATTAATTGTAGTCCAAATGATATGTTTATTTAGTTAAATCTATTGATTATTATTACTCTGACGACGTAAGATCATGATATGGTGAATTTGAATACCACTTTTAAAACAAATCACTTAATATTTTTTATTTTATTGTGAATAATTATTATGAAATTATTCCAAATGATGTAGCTCCATACAAACTGGCACATATTATTAGACTCCATAATGATAAACTATTTTGGAATAATAGTTTGATTCTATGGAAGACTCATTATCTAATAACGTGATAGAGGAAACACTATAACAATTCTAGTTTAAACTAAGGATGAATCTATTACACACGGAAATCAAATATTTTATTTGACAGATGATGGACTACCAAGGTATTAATGTAAAGAATACTTTTTTTATAAATGTTGTTAACAGTGTGATATATGAATATGATATTTTATGAAATGTCTCTATGAGCATCCATGAGGCACTAATAAATATTAATTAGAAGAAGATAATATACCTTTATAATTCTTTAAAAGAAACTATCCCTCTACATTAGGCAAAAATTAATTGGATTGAATGAAAAGGTAGATTGAGATCATTTAGATATTAAAATAACATCCTTAAAATAAAATTTTGTGTGCTATAAATACATTTAAGAACCCTAAAATTAACAAAAGATAGAACATCTCTTGATTCTACGAAGAAATTTTCTTACCATAATTTTTTAGATTTGTGTATTCATTTTGAAGGAACTCATATAATTGGATGGAATTATTGATATCATCTGGAGAAACAACCACCTAATACTCATATAATTGGTATCTCACTATATTAAAAGTTAAATTTTTACTTAATGATGTTTTTATTTCTAGTATAGTATTGAAATAAAAATATAGACACATGTGGAGGGAATTTTTTTGAGTAAAAGTCCATAATATAAAGGGTGGGTATAAGAAAATCAAAGAAAAAATCTTTCTAAATTAAGGATAAAAAGTTAGTGTTTCAACATAAACAAATTAACTACATTTTGACAGACTATATGTGAAATAAAAATTATGTTACTTGTTTAAAAATATTGTTACCATTTGATATTTTGGAATAGAACTATCAAATTCTTGATTAATATGTCATTAATTTCAAATCATATATAGAATAAATAATGGGAGAAAAGATATGTTGTTGGAATAAAACATTCTCTATGGAATTATTTTTCATATATGATGATAAATATATCTCTTAAAAAGAGATTTACTATTTTTTGTACATATGAAACTATTTCAGTGAATGTGTTCATTATATAAAATATTGTTTGAATGTATCTTCCTAGAAAAACGTTTATGATATTGAATAAAGAATATTAAACATTAGATAAATAGAAAAATTAAAAAATTGTTTTTTTGGATGTAAATAAATGAATGATGATATTTATCATATTCATTTCAAGAAGAAAAATAATATAGTAGATAAAGATGTATCAATAAAGAAAAGATTCTCATAATTCGGTAGGGAAAGCTATGTCATGTACTATTTTAGGATGGACATGAATTTGAAGGATGAAGGGAAAAAAATTGATCAAATATGTGAATACATCAAGGAGAAATATAATATGATTGGATTGGTTATTGATACTAAGGATGAAGTATAGAGATTTCAAAAAAAAGAGGAATCTAAGGGTGTTGAAGATATGTGTGGAAGATTCTAGAAGTCATGACATATAACGAACAATTTAATGACTTCGATTAATAGTCAAAATTATATTAAATGATATAATAGAAATGAATAAATTACTCTCAAAATTAATTAGGACATTATAAATTGGATGTCCACAAAAAATAAAAGGTTTTCCATGAAAACATTTAATTTATATTAATATGTAGCGCTCAGTTGAAAGTGTCCAAAATTATGTAACATCGTGAAAAGAAAAGACCATCCATTATTGATAAAATTTAAAAATTTTAATTGAGATATTAAGAATATTGGAAGGATAGATATATAAATTTTTTATAGGTGCAAATTTTTTTTCAATGTCCAGATTTGACAAATCATAGAGATCTCTAGAAACATTAGACATTCAAAGAATGGATTTGGTGTGTTGAGAAATATGTCTCAAACATAATATTATAACTAATTATATGATTAAGACTCACCTCATTCCCACAATTTTTTTGTTATTATATATAAATGGTATTGAAGGATAAGCACAAAAAGAATATTTTAAAAGTTCTCATGCTTATATATCAATAAAACGTTCCAGTCATTGATAATTTCAAATCACACTTTCTTTGAAAATTTTAATTCCATATCATCCATACAGAATATTGATAATGATACGAAAAGTGGTTGTCCAACAAACATGATGAAGATTATATATAGTTACTTAGTTTCTATTTAATATTGTAATATTAATAGACCCTATGAAAACCTAATGTTTTATGACACTAAAATATTCTTGAAAATGTATTTAGAAAAACATAAAAAAATAAATTTTAGATATTGTGTCACCGTGAGTAATAAGTATGGATATATTTCGTATTTTTGTAAAATCGCATGTTATTTCTACATTAGCTTAACCTATGTATAATTATATTTTACTTACATGTGGATCTTTTTTAATAAAAATTTGAATCAGCCCATATCTTATAGAACTCACTAAATCTATCAATAATGGGGGAGAACATGTAAACTTATATAACAAATGATATACCATATTTTTTAGAATTATAAATTAATCATGCACTTTAGTTTCAATAAGATTGAGAATAATCCATAATGACCTTTGAATTTATTATCAACAAGATGGAGTATAGGAACATTAACCAAGGAGTAAATTTTTTATTGATATTAAATCAAAATAGATAGATTTATTTACTTTAATAAATTTTATATGTTTGTGTTATAATATTTTTCAAAATTATATATGAAAGCTAATGCCTGGTTGGTGTATTGGGTAATGGAGGGATGATCCACCCACTAAACATGAAACCATTTTTCATGCCATAGGGTGGTGGGAAATGGCATCTGATTTCATTAGATATGAAAGTAGAAATTCATATAATAGAAAGGGATATTAAAAGGAAAATATTAATGGTAGGAATTCAATAAATAAAACGATTTATATGTAAGTATTCATGATATACAATGAATTTTTATGATTGAATACTTTAATTTTTCCTTATAACAGTTCAAGGATGATGAAGAAAGCCAGTCATAGGGAAATTAATGATTTGATACTATTTTTGTAAAAATAATGATGAATTGTTAGAGATTAAATCATGTTTAATTACATCCCATGACATATAAATTTAGTGAAATATAACACATGATGAAGGTTATAATGATTTTAAGGTTTATCTTTTAATGAAATAAGGATTCCTTGATATACTCTATCTGGAATTCATATGTAAAAATTCCATGGGAATAGTTATGATGATGTTTCAAAGGGTTTAATAAATTCCCAAATGTTCAAAAGATGTTTTTTTGGTGTTTATGTGAATATATGAGATAGCCTAATGTCATTTGAGGTTACATTAATTTAATTTAAAGAAATATATAATATTTAGAGTTATGAATGAAAACTGATAAGTCTTGAGAGTTTCTTTTGATTCATTCTATGTATTCATACAAATCATTTGTAAGGTAAAGGAGTGTTCATATACATCATTTTCAATTCTATTTAAATATAGTATATATCTAACAATGAATCAGTTTCTTTGTGTATGAGCCATTTTACACTCTAGTATGAAAAGTTTCAAAATGTATCGACTATTTATGATACATTTTCCTCTATGAATGATTTATTTCATTATATATACTAATAAATTATTTATATATACAATTTATTATGATCTATCTAAGAATAATATTTCCCATATATAATTATGAAATCATATATTCTTAAGAAACATTATTTAGTGCGTAGTTGATATTTTTTTAGATTGAAAATTGATTTTCTAGAAAAAAATTTGTAAACAGAACATTATTTCGGATTATTTTAAAGTTTTCATCATTTTAATAAAAATAAAATCTCATAAAATGGTGTGGGATTCAATCTAAACAATTACAAGAAGTTGATATTCATCTTATTTAAAGGTACATCAAAGAAATAATATATTCCAAATATAAAATATAATTGAAAAATAAAACTAATAAATTCTAAATTAATAAGATAACAAATTTTGTGATGGTTAAAATGTTTCTCATGGTTTCAAACATCATAAATGTGTTTTATATAGGTTTGAATCGAGTTTATGTGGAATAGATAATGGTTGTTCTAGAAATAATTTTTTTTAGTTTTTGAGTGATGTGCTGCAATTGTGTTCTTCATACCATTAGTAAGGGGAGGAGATAATTACATGATGTATATAAAATATAATATTCTTGATTATATTATTAGAATCAAATCTGTGAATATGAATTTCATGAACACCTATTGATGTATGAATATAACTGTTGGATAATGGTGGAAGCAAATTTTTAGGAATTATTGGGATACAATGGTTGAAAAAAATAAAAAAATAATACTAAATCATTGGAGTTGTCCCATATAAAATCCATTTAGGAAATTAATGGATATTTCTATATATTTCCTCAGGATATTAAACATTTTTAATATATAAATATTGTGTTTTTGACATATGTAAAATCTAAAAAAATAAGGGGAGAGTGTGTTTAGAGATTAAGAGAACTCGGATAATGAATGAAGCACTTGATGATGATTAAGATGGTGATGATGATAATTTGTTTAAGTACATTTATAATTTGGGTATCAAATAAATAGTAATAATAATAATAATATAACATTTGTTATATTATAAAAATATAGTCAATGAAGTGAGAATAAAAATTTTGAGAAGAAGAGACCGAGGAGAGACATACTATATTTCATTGGTTTATTTCTGATTTGTCAAGAATTTTTGATATCAGGCAGCAATTAGATCCGGGAAGATCACATGATCTTGATATTGTGTTTAGAATTAAATGTGAAAAATTATATGAATATTCTATAATGTTATATCTCAAGAAAATAGGGAGCAGAAATAGAATTATCATATAATCATTGAGTAATCGAATACTATATTTATAATAAAGAGATAAAATCATATTGATGTTGTGATATCCTATGTTTAATAGAGATCAATAAAAAATGGACTCGAAGGAGATAGTTGTATATACACATTTTGATGCAATGGAACTAGTTTGAATTTGGGTATGTAAGGAGATCACATTGTTACATTTTTACACTAGAGGGAATGTAGAGACCCGAAGCTTAACGTACATGGACATTACATTACTTTTGCGGAATACTTAGTACATAACAAAAACAAACACACAAGGACTGTAATAGTTTAGTGTCTATGGAAACTTGGAACGTAATTTTCTAATCGTGGTGAAAGATCTTCAACATCTCCCATAAAGATCTTACATTTTTTTTTACCTAAAACCTTTCATTATATCCTGGGGAAAAGAAAACATAAAAGGGTGAGCTCAAATGCTTAGTATGGGTAAACAAAAGAAATATCAATCACATCATATTCATAAGAACATAACATTTTGGAAATCATAACCAGCAAAAGAGAGCATAATTTCATAACATGTGATAAATCATAGTAGTGAAATGAAATCCCAATAATCATAACATAAAACATGAAACTTTGTGTCATACAAACATAATCATAGATAATCATATCTTATTATTCCAGACTCATTTCCATGACTATCTTAGTGGACAAAGTCCATTTCTGAACCGAGTCACCCTCGTTTCAGTCCTGTTTCACTGAACCAGTATAACCTACCGTTCCAGCCATGTCTATCTCATGAGATATAAAATCTTTACCCAATGCATTGGAGGGAGATATTGCTCCCACCCATCTCATAATGATACCATTCTTATGTGTAACACAAAATCATAAACCATACATCATAGCATAAAAAATGGGAATCTCAAACATCGTGACATCATAAAACAATTCATATAAGATAATGGAATTCATAAAAATATTTCCATCACATCATAATCAAATCAATGTAATAATAGGTATAAAAACAGAACCCATTATTATCTTAGATGGAAAATAATTTTGATAAAACACTTGAACTTCATTCTTGAGGAAAATATCCTTTCTACCTTAAAAACACTTTTCCTTTCTTAACATGTCATACAATTTTAAACTAAAAGAAGTTTATTAAAAATAAAATTTAAAACTTGTAAAGGAAGCTTCTTGGAAATAATGTTTTAAAAATCCATTCATTCCGTGTAAGTTAAAATAAACATTCTTCTCGTACTTTTGTGGGAAAATTCAAAAAGTACCTCGTACGAAAAACGACAAAAGATTACTTTCATATCTTTTACTAAAAACTCACCGAAGGGTAAAATTGGATTTAAACAATTTTATGTGGATGGAAATAATATTACATATTAGGAAACATGGATTTGGATGATAAAATACACCCCAGTAAATACCAAAGTATAAACAATCTCGGATAAAAATGAGATTGTGATATTTCCCTTACCTTATGACCGATATGCTTTGTACGTATCCAAACCTACTGTTTAATGATTTAAATAATGTCATTAACTTATTACAGAATCATATTCATTGTTATGATATCATATATGGTTCACTTTTGACTTTATATTAGCCGTTTTTTTTGTAAATTCCATGTTAAAGAAGCGTTTTGGGTAAAATCGTTTCATTTATCGTAGGTGTTTGGACCTGTTGTTTTTGACATTATTCTTACTCATATCATGATTTACTTACTTACAGAATATAAAACAAGATTTATATATCATATATATTCAGTATATATATATATAATAGATAGATAAATGAAATGAAACACACCATTCAGGGAGATGGTAGTCTGTACGTACGCATGAACGATGTTTTCCTTTCCTTATTGTCTTGAATGGAAGTAAGTAGAGGAAATACATATATATATACATAAATCCAGTAGAGTTACCATGTCATATACTTCATTATTATTCATTATATACACTTTATAATCATTCTGGAATGGTTAACATCGATAATGAATCTCACCGCGTCGTGGAGACGGTAGTCCGTACGTACGCACGAGCGATGATATCGTTCCCATGGCCGTGGAATTGTGTTGAAGTGTATGTATACTATTTCAGTATCAATATAACTTTATATTAATCATATATAGTTCCTCATTACACCATTATACCCATCCAATTAATGTGGTGGTGGAAAATAGATTACACCACGACGTGGAGACGGTATTCCGTACGTACGCACGCGCGGTGATTTCCTTTTTCCGTAGGATGGATAGATGGTTAATTAGAGTTGATTCATATTTATAATAACATATAAGTATATAGGAAATACTGATTTTATTACTTTATCATGAAACAACTATAGAATAAGAAGTTGAAGAAGAAAGAAATTGAAAAAGATCGGTAATGGATATTACCTCTTTTTGACGCGCCTTTTCTTAACCTCCACATAATGAACTAAGGATGGTCTTTGAAGAAGACCGGGACCTCTGGGATGATAATAGGGAAGTGGAGAAAAGATTTAGTCAGGGGTTGGCTGAGATTGAATTCTCAAATTGGTGTGACGAGGAGAGGGAGAAGGTGCCCTTTTATAAGGGAGGAGAGGGGCACCTTAGGAAAATCTCAAAATATTATTTTATATTAAGGTCAAATTCGGTTTATAATGGTTCCAATGGGTCTTATTTCGAAGATAAAGTGGGTATGGGTCTAAATACTCTAATCCAATAGGATTTAGACAAGTTTAGGTTATTAGTTTAACCTTATCAATTAGATTTAACTCTAAGTTAAATAATTTAACTTTTACCGTGTCTTTTTGTTTTCTTACACTATATGGTTAATAAACTTACCATAACAAGACAAAAGAACCCCACGATTTTTATTATTAATATATATATCCTTATATAAGTCATTTGGCCGATCCTTAGATTTTTAAGAATTAAATAACAATTAATAATATAATATTTGTTTAAAAAACTAATTTATGTCAATTTTGACACTATTTGGTACATGATTTTTATGAAATTCATAACAGAATGATAAGTTCGAACCAAGTTACTTATATCAATAATAACATGTCATATTAAGCTAGAAAATTAATTTAAGTCATAAAAAGTCTCAAATTACATTTATTTTGGCATTTATAACATCAATTATGTCAATATTTCATTAATAAGACAATTACTGCATCATCTTTGAGTCATAATAAATGATAATTATTTAATCCCTAAAAATTATAAATAAATTTCTATGATGTAGAAAATTGTATTATATTTCTGGATACTATTCATGTTATAAGTTACATGAAGTTTATCAATAAATTAAAATTATTATACTTATAAGATTTAAGAAAGTGACATGTTGTCACATTCTTTGGTTTTAATAATAATTAAATTATTTTCATCGAAAAAAGTCCATAAAATGAATATAATCCGACAATTAGGTTATATGGGTGTACTTTTAGCCATAAAATAGGATTTTTCCAAGTGTTAGGATAATTTTATAATCTTATATTTACCCTTAATTACCCGATTTACCTTTAACTATAGTAAATAAAATTTACCGTAGTTACTATTCACAATGCCAAAAAAAAAGTGGCTTATTAACATAATTTGGACCCAATGATTCCAAATATGGAATCCATTTTTCCAAATTCGATAAAAAATATATGCATAAATTAAATTAAAATTAATCCCGTCATCGAAAGAAAACAGGTTTTTCATTAAAACATTACAAAAGATTGAATTGATTTAACCTACGAATTTAAGGTAAAATCAATGATAATGACATACATTATATTAAATGGTAAAAATATATTCTATTTATACTTTAAAATCATTAAATATTATAATTTAACCACCTATGATATTATGATGAAAAAAGTTTTTTTACTTAAAATATAGCATGTTTTTACTATTCATTAAAATATGAAAGTTGTTGGAAAAATATCAAAACTTTATCTAATGTAAATTTTTATATCCTGATTCAAAATAAGAATTTTATTTTGTCAAATTGAACTTATAAACATGTCAAAAACTATATTTAATGTGGGTGCGCCATCAAAATGCGGCAAAACTGCATTTTTTTAAAAATACTTATTTTACCCGAAAAATTTATTTTGTTCTTATACCATGTTCTATAAAAGTGTAAGATGAATAATAATGCTATAAAATTAAACATTTAGTTAACACTATTCATAACGGCTAGTTCATAACAATATTATAATAATATATTGTTGTTTAGTAAAACCTGGTATTGCATACAACACACGCTATCGAGGAAGGTCGCGATTGCGTGTAATGAAAGCCAAGTCAGGGTTGCGTGTAGTGCACAACTCCTTTGTTGTTGCGTATAACAGAATCCAACCATATTTCATTTATACATTGAATATATATATATACTCAATGTTGCGTAGAATAACTATTATCAAAATTGTGTGTAACACGATCCAAGAATAGTGTTGCGTATACTACAAGCTAATACGGTGTTGCGTATAGCGCAAGCTAATCTTGGTGTAGCATACCCCACAAGACATTAAAGAAATTAAAAGAATATTTTTCATAAAATCTTGGGGTGTTACATTCTACCCCCCTTAAAATGAATTTCTCTCTCGAAATTCGTCGGGGTTATAAATGGTTTACTACTCGAAAGTTTGTTTAATAGAAACCCACATTGTAAAAAGGAATACCAAAAAATGGCATTAAAAACAAAAGTATGAAATGTAACGGTTACCCAAATTAACTCATCACTGGGTTTCCATGTAGGAGAACATAGGTGAAAATATGGATATGGAAGAAAAATCTAACCATCAAGTTCTAATGGAGAGTGGTAGAGAACATGCCTATGAAAAAGCCAACAATCTCAAAGCCATAAATTTGTGATGATCTAGGGTACCATCTGATTCATCAGATACAAGATCACTAGGACAAAAATTTTGGTTTTCAATTTCATTTCCCTAATGTTGAAAAATTTGAATTAGAAGAAATACTTACTTGATTTTGGTACAATCTCACTGTTGTTCGTACTTTGAACAATTTCCACTTCATCTGTTAAATAAATGAAGTTGAATTTGTTATTCGTGAAGTGTTAACAGATCATGTGATAGAATGATGGGTCATTCCATCTGTTTCAAACAAAAGTTTAGCAATAGTTATCAAATATACATAAGTACATCTTTGGTGAGGTTAATCATATACGATTCCAAAAATGAACTTATACTACATATATCATACCACTTAATAAAATAAAACTAGTTTCTACTAACTAGGGACTTTCTGTAGGCCAGTGGTATGCGATAAAGGCCCGTCGCACTTTATTTGTGGGTTCGATTCCCATAGCCTTGGCCGACGCGATGGGTTGTCGCACATCCTTCAGGTTGTCCTTTTTCTAAAACTACATTATTATAACATCCCATCAACAATATCAAAAAAAGTTTTATCCTTAAACAATACTAACTTATGTCCAACATAATCCATTCCAATATTTAGGGTTATCTAAAATACTTCGGTCCAAGCACATAGTATAGAGAAAATGATCACGCGAATGCCATCATTTATCCCTCATATATCTTGTTCGTCACATTCCAGTCATGTGAATACCATAATCATGTAATCTCTTAAAAAATGAATACCCATTGAATCTTTGAGAAAACATGAGTGCTGTCAAAAGATAACTCTTTCCACATACCAAAATCCTCAAAATTCTATATACTTAGTCCTTATATCAATCATGAGCTCATGAATACAACCAAAAATCTCATTATCTTCTTATCCCTTCATTATGAATATATCATCTACTTTCCAAAAATATTTCAATCACTTTTTTTTCCTGGTTACCATTATCATATAATTATTGAAAACCAATACATAGATATTCCAAAATTCCACAATACCATAAATGATATTCCATGATACTATTTTGAAATCCCATTACATAAACACTTAACAATTCCACCACATCGTTGTCATATTCAACATCACCAATAGTGATTGCATGAGACTTCCCTTTTTCCTTTGCCTTAAGCGGTTTCTCAAGTCGATCATCACTAACCCTTGGATTAGGGCATTTATTAGCATAATTCCCCATTTCCTTGCACTTTATGCATTGAAGTGTTGGTGGTACGTTCTCTATAGTGTTTTCTTTATTCACATCATAAAAACCCTTTTTCCATTACTTCGTCACTCAGCTGCTCGATGACCTTCTTTTCCACACATAAAACATTTTCTAGTCCCTTTAAGATAATCTCCACCATGCTTCTTTCCACACTTTGTGCATAAGGAAACATTCATCTTCTTTTCACCATTATTCTGAGATTTCTCCTTGAACTCCATCTTTCGTTTCTTGTCAAAACCATGAGATGGATATGTAACAACAACTTCCATTTCTACCTTGATAGCACAACGCACAATTTCTTCATAGCTACTGAAGTCTCTTATTGCTAATGCCCTTCGAAGACTTGGTTTTAAGCCACTGAAAAATCGATCAACTTTACATTCAGGTTGGATGATAATGCCAGATGCATACCTTGCAAGTCTTGTAAAATTCTCTTCGTATATACCAACAGATTCATCATCCTTCTGCTTTAGCTCAAGAAATTCTTTTTCCATCTTTGTTCAAAAGAATACGAGGGAAGTACTTACTGAAAAACAAGTTCTTGAACTCTTCCCATTCCATGGACTCAATTTCATCTCTTGGCCTCGTATTCTTGATAAGATTCCACCATTGATCAGCTTCACCTTCCAAACAATATACTACTAAGATGACTTTATCATGTTCAGAACATTGAAGAACTGAAAATATCTTTTCAGTTGTACTGATCCATTGTTCATCAACAAGTGGATCGGAAGACCCACTGAAAGAAGGAGGACATTGCCTCATGAAGGACTCAATAGAATATCGTTCCCTTTTCTGCTCATTTGGAAGTCCAGAATGATTCATAGCTTGTGTAATTATAGCAATAAGATTTTTCACTCCATCTCCCATAACATTTGTTTGTTTAGAAGGACAATCATTTCATTGTCCATTGCATTGATCAACACGGTTCCTTCGGGTTCCAGCCATTGTCTAAAACCCAAAACGAATAGTGTGAGAGGCAAAAATCATGCTAGGGAAAACAACATAATAAAGGGGGAGTATCCTCAATATCTAACTTCTTAGGTTAAATTTAATGATCGTTACCGTAGTTCTAGGACTGTATCCTATACGATACATATGCATTGGGACATCCCTAGACATACCTTAGAAATATCTTTAGGGATCTCACTAACGTTTTCGCATCCTAGTATCCAAAGGTTGACTAAACCTTTCCTCTGATACCAACTGTAGAGACCCGAAGCTTAACGTACATGGACATTACATTACTTTTGCGAAATACTTAGTACATAACAAAAACAGACAGACAAGGACCGTAATAGTTTAGTGTCTTTGGAAACTTGGAACGTAATTTTCTAATCGTGGTGAAAGATCTTCAACATATCCCATAAAGATCATTCCTTTTTTTTACCTAAAACCTTTCTTTATATCCTGGGGAAAATAAAACATAAAAGGGTGAGCTCAAATGCTCAGTCAGGGTAAAAAAAAGAAATATCAAACACATCATATTCATAAGAACATAACATTTTGGAAATCATAACCTGCAAAAGAGAGCATAATTTCATAACATGGGATAAATCATAGTAGTGAAATGAAATCCCAATAATCATAACTTAAAACATGAAACTTTGTGGCATATACACATAATCATAGAGAATCATATCTTATTATTCCAGACTCATTTCCAAGACTATCTTAGTGGACAAAGTCCATTTCTGAACCGAGTCACCCTCGTTTCAGTCCTGTTTCACTGAACCGGTATAACCTACCGTTCTAGCCATGTCTATCTAATAAGATATAAAATCTTTACCCAATGCATTGGAGGGAGATATAGGTCCCACCCATCTCATAATGATACCATTCTTATGTGTGCCACAAAATCATAAACCATACATCATAGCATAAAAAATCGAAATCCTAAACATCGTGACAACATAAATCAATTCATATAAGATAAAGGAATTCATAAAAATATTTCCATCACAACATAATCAAATCAATGTAATAAGAGGTATAAAAACATAACCAATTATTATCGTAGATGGAAAATAATTTTGATAAAACACTTGAACTTCATTCTTGAGGAAAATATCTTTTCTACTTCAAAAACACTTTTCCTTTCTTAACATGTCATACAATATTAAACTAAAAGAAGTTGATTAAAAATAAACATGAAAACATGTAAATTAAGCTTCTTGGAAATAATGTTTTAAAAATCCATTCATGCCGTATAAGATAAAAAAACATTCTTCTCGTATTTTTGTCGGAAAAGTCAAAAAGTCCCTCGTACGAAAAATGACAAAAGATTCCTTTCATATCTTTTTCTAAAAACTCACCGAAGGGTAAAATTGGATTTAAAAAATTGTATTTGGATGTAAATAATATTACATATTGAGGAAACATGGATTTGGATGATAAAATACACCCAAGTAAATACCAAAGTATAAACAATCTCAGATAAAAATGAGATTGTGATATTTCCCTTACCTTATGTCTGATATGCTTTGTACGTATCCGAACCTCATGTATAATGATTTAAATAATTTAATTAACTTATTAAAGATTCATATTCATTGTTTTGATATCATATATGGTTCACTTATGACTTTATATTACCCGTTCTTCTGTAAATTCCATGTTAAAGAAGCGTTTTGGGTAAAATCGTTTCATTTATCGTAGGTGTTTGGACTTGTTGTTCTTGACATTATTATTACTTATATAATTATTTACTTACTTCCAGAATATAAAACATGATTTATATATCATATATATTTAGTATATATATATATATAATATAGATAAATGAAATGAAACACACCGTTCATGGAGACGGTAGTCCGTACGTACGAATGAACGCTGTTTTCCTTTCCTTATTGTCTTGAATGGAAGTAAGTAGATGACATACATATATATATACATAAATCCAGTAGATTTAACATTTCATATATTTCATTATTATTCATTATATATACTTTATAATCATTCTGGAATAGTTAACATGGATAATGAATCTTATCGTGTCGTGGAGACGGTAGTCCGTACGTACGCACGAGCGATGATATCATTCCCATGGCCATGGAATTGTGTTTAATTGTATTTATACTATTTCAGTATCAATATAAATTTATAATAATCATATATAGTTACTCATTACACCATTATACCCATCCAATTAAGGTGGTGGCGGAAAATAGATTACACCACGGCGTGGAGACGGTATTCCGTACATACGCACGCACGATGATTTCCTTTTTCCGTAGGATGGATAGAAGGTTAATTAGAGTTGTTTCATATTTATAATAACATATCAGTATATAAGAAATACTGATGGTATTACTTTATCATGAAACAACTAATGAAGAAGAAGTTGAAGGAGAAAGAAATTGAAAAAGATCGGTAATGGATATTACCTCTTTTTGACGCGACATTTCTTAACCTCCACTTAAAGAACTATGGATGGTCTTTGAAGAATAACAGTCCCTCTAGGATGATACTAGGGAAGTGGAAAAATGATTTTTTTAGGGGTTGGCCGATATTGAATGCTCAAATTGGTGTGAGGAGGAGAGGGAGGAGGTGCCTTTTTATTAGGGAGGAGAGGGGCACCTTAGGAAAATCTCAAAATATTATTTTATATTAAGGTCAAATTCGGTCTATAATGGTTCCAAAGGGTCTTATTTCGAAGATAAAGTGGGTATGGGTCTAAAGCCTCTCATATAATAGAATTTAGACAAGTTTAGGTTATTATTGTAACCTTATCAATTAGATTTAACTCTAAGTTAAATAATTTATCTTTTACCGTGTATTTTGTTTTCTTACACTATATGGTTAATAAACTTACCATAATGAGTCAAAAGAACCCCAAGTTTTTTATTATTAAAATATATATCCTTATCTAAGTCATTTTGCCGAACCTTAGATTTTTAGGAATTAAATAACAATTACTAATATAATATTTGTTTAAAAAACTAATTTATGTCAATTTTGACACTATTTGGTACATGATTTTTATGAAATTTATAACAGAATGATAAGTTCAAACCAAGTTACTTATATCAATAATAACATGTCATATTAACATATAAAATTAATGTATGTCATAAAAAGTCTCAAATTACATTTATTTGGTCATTTATAACATCAATTATGTCAATAATTCATTAATAAGACAATTACTGCATCATCTTTGTGTAATAATAAATGATAATTATTTAATAACTAAAAATTATAAATAAAATTCTATGATTTAGATAATTGTATTATATTTCTGGTGACTATTCATTTTAGATGTTCCATTAAGTTTATCACTAAAGTAAAATTATTATACTTATAAGATTTAAGAAAGTGACATGTTGTCACATTCTTTGGTTTTAAAAATAAATAAATTATTTTCCTGGAAAAAAGTCCATAAAATGAATCTAATCCGACACTTAGGCTATATGGGTCTACTTTTAGCCATCCAATAGGATTTTCCATGTGTTAGGGTAATTTTATAATCTTATATTTACCATTAATTACCCGATTTACCTTTAACTATAGTAAATAAAATTTACCGTAGTTACTATTCACAATGACCAATAATAAAAAGTAGCTTATTAACATAATTTGGACCCACTTATTCCAAATATGGAATCCATTTTTCCATATTCAATACACAAAAAATGAAGAAATTAAATTAAAATTAATCATGTTGTCAAAAGAAAATGGGTTTTTCTTTAAAACATTGCAAAAGATTGAATTGATTTAACCTACGAATTCAAGGTAAAATCAATGCTAATGACATACATTATATTAAATGGTAAAAATATATTCTATTTATTCTTTAAAACCATTAAGTATTATAATTTAACCACATAAGATATTACAATGAAAAAAGCTGTTTTTAATTCAAATATAGCGTGTTTTAACTATTCATTAAAATATGAAAGTTATCGGAAAAATATCAAAACTTTATCTAATGTAAATTTACATATCCTGATTCAAAAGAAGAATTTTATATTGACAAATTGAACTTATAAACATGTCAAAACTAGATTTAAAGTTGGTGCGCCATCAAAAGGCGGCAAAACTGCATTTTTTGAAAAATACTTATTTTAACCGAAAAATTTATTTTGTTCTTATACCATGTTCTAGATATGTGTAAGATGAATAATAATGTTATAAAATTCAAAATTTAGTTGACACTATTCATAACGGCTAGTACATAACAATATTATAATAATATATCATTGTTTAGTAAAACCCGGTATTGCGTATAACACACGATATCGAGGAAGGTCGCGATGGCGTGTAATGCAAGCCAAGTCAGGGTTGCGTGTAGTGCACAACTCCATTGTTGTTGCATATAACAGAATCCAACCATATTTCATTTATACATTGAATATATATATATATATACTCAATGTTGCGTAGAATAACTATTATCAAAATTGTGTGTAACACGATCCAAGAATAGTATTGCGTATATTGCAAGCTAATACGGTGTTGCGTATAGCGCAAGGTAATCTTGGTGTAGCATACAGCACAAGACATAAATGAAATTAAAAGAATATTTTTCATAAAATATCAGGGTGTTACATTCTACCCCCCTTAAAATGAATTTCTCCCTCGAAATTCTTCGGGGTTATAAATGGTTTACTACTCGAAAGTTTTTAATAGAAACCCACATCGTAAAAAGGAATACCAAAACATGGCATTAAAAACTAAAGTATGAAATGTAATGGTTACCCAAATTAACTCATCACTGGGTTTCCACGTAGGAGAACAGAGGTGAAAATATGGATATGGAAGAAAAATCTAACCATCATGTTCTGATGGAGAGTGGTAGAGAACATGGCTATGAAAAAGCCAACAATCGCAAAGCCATAAATTTGTGATGATCTAGGGTACCATCTGATTCATCAGATACAAGATCACTAGGACAAAAATTTTGGTTTTCAATTTCATTTCCCTAATGTTGAAAATTTTGAATTAGAAGAAATACTTACTTGATTTTGGTACAATCTCACTGTTGTTCGTGCTTTGAACAATTTCCACTTCATCTCTTAAAGAAATGAAGTTGAATTTGTTATTCGTGATGTGTTAACAGATCATGTGATAGAATGACGGGTCATTCCATCTGTTTCAAACAAAAGTTTAACAATAGTTATCAAATATACATAAGTCCATCTTTGGTGAGGTTAATCTTATACGATTCCAAAAATGAACTTATACTTCATATATCATACAGCTTAATAAAATAAAACTAGTTTCTACTAACCAGGGACTTTCTGTAGGCCAGTGGTATGTGATAAAGGCCCGTCTCATTTTAGTTGTGGGTTCGATTCCCACAGCCTTGCCGACGCGATGGGTTGTCACACATACTGCAGGTTGTCCTTTTTATAAAACTACATTATTATAATATCCCATCAACAATATCAAAAAAAAATAATCTTAAACAATACTAACTTATGTCCAACATAATCCATTCCATTCTTTAGGCTTATTTAAAATACTTCGGTCCAAGCTCATAGTATAGAGAAAATGATCACGTGAATTCCATCATTTATCCCTCATATATCTTGTTCGTCACATTACAGTCATGTGAATACCATAATCATGTAATCTCTTAAAAAAATGAATACCAATTGAATCTTTTTGAAAACATGAGTGCTGTCAGAAGATAACTCTTTCCACATACCAAAATCCTCAAAATTCTATATACTTAGTCCTTATATCAATCATGAGCTCATGAATACAATCAAACATCTCATTATCTTCTTTGACCCTTCATTATGCGCATATCATCTACTTTCCAAAAATATTTCAATCACTTTTTTTCCTGGTTACCAGTATCATATAATTATTGAAAACCAATACATAGATATTAAAAAATTCCACAATACCATAAATGAGATTCCATGATACTATTTTGAAATCCCATTACATAAACACTTAATCATTCCACCACATCTTTGTCATATTCAACATCGCCAATAGTGATCACATGTGACTTCCCTTTGTCCTTTTCCTTAACCAGTTTCTCATGTCGATCATTACTAACCCTTGGATTAAGGAATTTATTAGCATAATGCCCCATTTCCTTGCACTTGAAACATTGAAGTGTTGGTGATGCGTTCTCTGTAGTGTTTTCTTTATTCACATCATTAGAAACGCTTTTTCCATTACTTCGACACTCAGCTGCATGATGACCTTATTATCCACACTTAAAACATTTTCTAGTCCCTTTAAGACAATCTCCACCATGCTTCTTTCCACACTTTGTGCATAAGGAAACATTCATCTTCTTTTCACCATTATTCTGAGATTTCTCCTTGAACTCCATCTTTCATTTCTTGTCAAAACCATTAGATGTATATGTAACACCAACTTCCATTTCTACCTTGATAGCACAATACACAATATCTTCATAGCTACTGATGTCTCTTATAGCTAATGCCCTTCGAAGACTTGGTTTTAAGCCACTGAAAAATCGATCAACGTTACATTCAGGTTGGATGATAATGCCAGATGCATACCTTTCAAGTCTTGTAAAATTCGCTCGTATATACCAACAGATTCATCATCCTTCTGCTTCAGCTCAAGAAAGTTCTTTTCCATCTTTGTTCAAAAAATACGAGGGAAGTACTTACTGAAAACAAGTTCTTGAACTCGTCCCATTCCATGGACTCAATTTCATCTCTTGGCCTCGTATTCTTGATAAGATTCCACCATTGAACAGCTTCACCTTCCAAACGATATACTACTAAGATGACTTTATCATGTTCAGAACATTGAAGAACTGAAAATATCTTTTCAGTGGTACTGATCCATTGCTTAGCAACAAGTGGATCGGAAGACCCACTGAAAGAAGGTGGACGTTGCCTCATGAAGGACTCAATAGAATATTGTTCCCTTCTCTACTCATTTGGAAGTCCAGAATGATACATATCTTGTGTAAGTACAGAAATAAGATTTTGCACTCCATCTCCCATAACATTTGTTTGTTTAGAAGGACAATCATTGCATTATCCATTACATTGATCAACACGGTTCCTTCGGGTTCCAACCATCGTCTAAAACCCAAAAAGAATAGTGTGAGAGGAAAAAATCATGCTAGGGAAAACAATATAATAAAGGTAGAGTATCCCCAATATCTAACTTCTTAGGTTAAATTATATGATCGTTACCATAGTTCTAGGACTGTATCCTATACGTATACTTATCCTTAGGGACATCCCTAGAGATACCTTAGAAATATCTCTAGGGATCTCACTAACGTTTTCACATCCTAGTTTCCAAAGGATGACTAAACCTTTCCTCTGATACCAACTGTAGAGACCCGAAGCATAATGTACATGGACATTACATTACTTTTGCGGAATACTTAGTACATAACAAAAACAGACACACAAGGACCGTAATAGTTTAATGTCTTTGGAAACTTGGAACATAATTTTCTAATCATGGTGAAAGATCTTAAACATCTCCCATAAAGATCTTCCCTTTTTTTACCTAAAACCTTTCTTTATATCCTGGGGAAAAGAAAACATAAAAGGGTGAGCTGAAATTATCAGTAAGGGTAAACAAAAGAAATATCAATCACATCATATTCATAAGAACATAACATTTTGGAAATCTTAACCTGCAAAAGAGAGAATAATTTCATAACATGAGATAAATCATAGTAGTGAAATGAAATCACAATAATCATAACTTAAAAATGAAACTTTGTGGCATACACACATAATCATAGATAATCATATCTTATTAGTCCAGAATCATTGCTAAGACTATCTTAGTGGAAAAAGTCCATTTCTGAACCGAGTCACCCTCGTTTTAGTCCTATTTCACTGAACCGGTATAACCTACCATTCCAGCCATGTCTATCTCATGAGATATAAAATCTTTACCCAATTCATTGGAGGGAGATATAGGTCCCACCCATCTCATAATGATACCATTCTTATGTGTGTCACAAAATCATAAACCATACATCATAGCATAAAAAATAGGAATCTTAAACATCGTGACATCATAAAAAAATTCATATAAGATAAAGGAATTTATAAAAATATTTCCATCACAACATAATAAAATCAATATAATAATAGGTATAAAAATAGAACATATTATTATCTTAGATGGAAAATAATTTTGATAAAACACTTGAACTTCATTCTTGAGGAAAATATCCTTTCTACTTCAAAAACACTTTTCCTTTCTTAACATGTCATAAAATTTTAAACTAAAAGAAGATGATTAAAAATAAACTTAAATACTTTTAAAGGAATCTTCTTGGAAATAATGTTTTAAAATTCCATTCATGTCGTATAAGTTAAAAAAACATTCTTCTCATTCTTTTGTCGGAAAAGTAAAAAAGTACCTCGTACGAAAAACGACAAAAGTTTCCTTTCATATCTTTTACTAAAAACTCATCGAAGGGTAAAATTGGATTTAAAAAATTGTATGTGGATTGAAATAATATTAGATATCGAGGAAACATGGATTTGGATGATAAAATACACCCGAGTAAATACCAAAGTATAAACAATCTCGGATAAAAATGAGATTGTGATATTTCCCTTACCTTATGTTAGATATGCTTTGTACGTATCCTAACCTCATGTATAATGATTTAAATAATGTCATTAACTTATTACAGAATCATATTCATTGTTATGATATCATATATGGTTCACTTATGACTTTATATTACCCGTTCTTTTGTAAATTCCATGTTAAAGAAGCGTTTTGGGTAAAATCGTTTCATTTATCGTAGGTATTTGGCCTTGTTGTTCTTGACATTATTATTACTTATATATTGATTTAATTACTTCCATAGTATAAAACATGATTTATATATCATATATATTCAGTATATATATATATAATAGATAGATAAATGAAATGAAACACACCGTTCATGGAGACGGTAGTCCGTACGTACGCATGAACGATGTTTTCCTTTCCTTATTGTCTTGAATGAATGTAAGTTGATGACATAAATATATATATATACATAAATATAGTAGATTTAACATGTCATATATTTCATTATTATTCATTATATATACTTTATAATCATTCTGGAATGGTTAACATTGATAATGAATCTCATCGCGTTGTGGAGACGGTAGTCCGTACGTACGCACGAGCGATGATATCGTTCCCATGGTCGTGGAATTGTGTTGAAGTGTATGTATACTATTTAAGTATAAATATAACTTTATAATAATCATATATAGTTACTCATTATACCATTATACCCATCCAATTAAGTTGGTGGCGGAAAATAGATTACACCATGGCGTGGAGACGGTATTCCGTACGTACGCACGCGCAATGATTTTCTTTTTCCGTAGGATGGATAGAAGGTTAATTAGAGTTTTTTCATATTTATAATAACATATAAGTATATAATAAGTACTGATGTTATTACATTACCATGAAACAACTAATGAAGAAGAAGTTGAAGAAGAAAGAAATTGAAAAAGATCGGTAATGGATATTACCTCTTTTTGACGCGCCTTTTCTTAACCTCCAATTAAAGAACAAAGGATGGTCTTTGAAGATGACCAGGACCTCTAGGATAATACTAGGGAAGTGTAGAAGATATTTTGTCAGGGTTTGGTCGAGATTGAATTCTCAAATTGTCGTGAGGAGGAGAGGGAGGAGGTGCCCTTTTATAAGGGAGGAGAGGGGCACCTTAGGAAAATCTCAAAATATTATTTTATATTAACGTCAAATTCGGTATATAATGGTTCCAAAGGGTCTTATTTAGAAGATAAAGTGGGTATGGGTCGAAATCATCTCATCCAATAGGATTTAGACAAGTTTAGGTTATTATTTTAACCTTATCAATTAGATTTAACTCTAAGTTAAATAATTTAACTTTTACCGTGTCTTTTTGTTTTCTTACACTATATGGTTAATAAACTTACCATATCAAGACAAACGAACCCAAAGTTGTTTATTATATATATATATCCTTATCTAAGTCATTTGGCTGAAACTTATATTTTTAGGAATTAAATAACAATTAATAATATAATATTTGTTTAAAAAACTAATTTATGTCAATTTTGACACTATTTGGTACATGATTTTTATGAAATTCATAACAGAATGATAAGTTATAACCACGTTATTTATATCAACAATAACATGTCATATTAACCTATAAAATTAATTTAAGTCAAAAAAAGTCTAAAATTACATTTATTTGGGCATTTATAACATCAATTATGTCAATATTTCATTAATAAGACAATTACTTTATCATCTTTGTGTCATAATAAATGATAATTATTTAATATCTAAAAATTCTAAATAAATTCCTATGATGTATAAAATTGTATTAGCTTTCTGGAGACTATTCATGTTTGATGTTTCATGAAGTTTATCACTAAATTAAAATTATTATACTTATAAGATGTAAGAAAGTGACATGTTGTCACATTCTTTGGTTTTAATAATAATTAAATTATTTTCATGGACAAAAGCCCATAAAATGAATCTAATTCGACACTTAGGTTATATGGGTATACGTTTTGCCATCCAATGGGATTTTTCCAAGTATTAGTGTAATTTTAAAATCTCATATTTACCCTTAATTACCGATTTACCTTTAACTATAGTAAATAAAATTTACCATAGTTACTATTCACAATGCCCAAAAATAAAAAGTAGCTTATTAACATAATTTGGACCCACTGATTCCAAATATGGAATCCATTTTTCCAAATTCAATACAAAAAAGATGCATAAATTAAATTAAAATTAATCCCGTTGTCGAAAGAAAACGGGTTTTTCTTTAAAACATTGTAAAAGATTGAATTGTTTTAACCTACGAATTCAAGGTAAAATAAATGCTAATGACATAAATTATATTAAATGGTAAGAATATATTCTATTTATACTTTAAAACCATTCAATATTATAATTTAACCACATAATATATTACGATGAAAAACGTTGTTTTTAATTAAAATATAGCGTGTTTTTACTATTCATTAAAATATAAAGTTATCGGAAAAATATCAAAACTTTATCTAATGTAAATTTTTATATCCTGATTCAAAAAAAGACATTTATTTTTTCAAATTGAACTTATATACATGTCAAATGTAGATTTTAAGTGGGTGCGCCATAAAAAGGCGGCAAAACTCCATTTTTTGAAAAATACTAATTTTACCCGAAAAATTTATTTTGTTCTTATGCCATGTTCTAGAAATGTGTAAGATGAATAATAATGTTACAAAATTCAAAATTTAGTTAACACTATTCATAACGGCTAGTTAATAAAAATATTATAATAATATATCATTGTTTAGTAAAACCCGGTATTGCGTACAACACACGCTATCGAGGAAGGTCACGATTGCGTGTAGTGCAAGCCAAGCCAGGGTTGATGGTAGTGCACAACTCCTTTGTTGTTGCGTATAACAGAATCCAACCATATTTCATTTATACATTGAATATATATTTATATATACTCAATTTTTCGTAGAATAACTATTATCAAAATTCTGTGTAACATGATCCAAGAATAGTGTTGCGTATACTGCAAGCTAATACGATGTTGCGTATAGCGCAAGGTAATCTTGGTGTAGCATACAACACAAAATATTAATGAAATTAAAAGAATATTTTTCATAAAATATATGGTTCTTACATTCTACCCCCATTAAAATGAATTTCTCCCTCGAAATTCGTCGGGGTTATAAATGGTTTACTACTCGAATGTTTGTTTAATAGAAACCCACATCGTAAAAAGGAATACCAAAACATGGCTTTAAAAACTAAAGTATGAAATGTAACGGTTACCCAAATTAACTCATCACTGGGTTTCCACGTAGGAGAACATAGGTGAAAATATGGATATGGAAGAAAAATCTAACAATCAAGTTCTGATGGAGAGTGGTAGAGAACATGGCTATGAAAAAGCCAACAATCGCAAAGCCATAAATTTGTGATGATCTAGGGTACCATCTGATTCATCAGATACGAGATCTCTAGGACAACATTTTTGGTTTTCAATTTCATTTCCCTAAAGTTGAAAATTTTGAATTAGAATAAATACTTACTTGATTTTGGTACAATCACACTGTTGTTCGGGCTTTGAACAATTACCACTTCATCTCTTAAAGAAATGAAGTTGAATTTGTTATTCGTGAAGTGTTAACAGATCATGTGATATAATGATGGGTCATTCCATCTGTTTCAAACAAAAGTTTAGCAATAGTTATCAAATATACATAAGTCCATATTTGGTGAGTTAATCATATACGATTCCAAAAATGAACTTATACTTCATATATCATACTGCTTAATAAAATAAAACTAGTTTCTACTAACCAGGGACTTTCTGTAGGCCAGTTGTATGCGATAAAGGCCCGTCGCACTTTAGTTGTGGGTTTGATTCCCACAGCCTTGCTCGACGCGATGGGTTGTCGCACATCCTGCAGGTTGTCCTTAATCTAAAACTACATTATTATAACACCCCATCAACAATATCAAAAAAAGTTTTATCCTTAAACAATACTAACTTATGTCCAACATAATCCATTCCAATATTTAGGCTTATCTAAAATACTTCGGTCCAAGCTCATTGTATAGAGAAAATGATCACGTGAATGCCATCATTTATCCCTCGTATTTTTTTTCATCACATTCTAGTCATGTGATTACCATAATCATTTAATCACTCAAAAAATGAATACCCATTGAATCTTTGTGAAAACATGAGTGCTGTCAAAAGATAACTCTTTCCACATACCAAAATCCTCAAAATTCTATATACTTAGTCCTTATATCAATCATGAGCTCATGAATACAATCAAACATCTCATTATCTTCTTGTCCCTTCATTATGCGCATATTATCTACTTTCCAAAAATATTTCAATCACTTTTTTTACCTGGTTACCAGTATCATATAATTATTGAAAACCAATACATAGATATTCCAAAATTCCACAATACCATAAATGAGATTCCATGATACTATTTTGAAATCCCATTACATAAACACTTAATCATTCCACCACATCGTTGTCATATTCAACATCTCCAATAGTGATCTCATGTGACTTCCCTTTGTCCTTTTCCTTAAGCAGTTTCTCATGTTGATCATCACTAACCCTTGGATTAGGAAATTTATTAGCATAATGCCCCATTTCCTTGCACTTGAAGCATTGAAGTGTTGGTGGTGCGTTCTCTGTAGTATTTTCTTTATTCACATCATTAGAAACCCTTTTTCCATTACTTCGACACTCAGCTGCTTGATGACTTTCTTTTCCACACTTAAAACATTTTCTAGTCCCTTTAAGACAATCTCCACCATGATTCTTTCCACACTTTGTGCATAAGAAAACATTCATCTTCTTTTCACCATTATTCTGAGATTTGTCCTTGAACTCCATATTTCGTTTCTTGTAAAAACCATGAGATGGATATATAACACCAACTTCTATTTCTACATTGATAGCACAACGCACAATTTCTTCATAGCTACTGAAGTCTCTTATAGTTAATGCCCATAGAAGACTTGGTTTTAAGCCACTGAAAAATCGATCAACTTTACTTTCAGGTTGGATGATAATGCCAGATGCATACCTTGCAAGTCTTGTAAAATTCGCTTCGTATATACAAACAGATTCATCATCCTTCTGCTTCAGCTCATGAAATTCCTTTTCCATCTCTGTTCAAAGAATATGAGGGAAGTACTTATTGAAAAACAAGTTCTTGAACTCGTCCCATTCCATGGACTCAATTTCATCTCGTGGCCTCGTATTCTTGATAAGATTCCACCATTGATCAGCTTCACCTTCCAAACGATATACTACTAAGATGACTTTATCATGTTCAGAACATTGAATAACTGAAAATATCTTTTCAGTGGTATTGATCCATTGTTCAGCAACAAGTGGATCGGAAGACCCACTGAAAGAAGGTGGACGTTGCCTCATGAAGGACTCAATAGAATATTGTTCCCTTCTCTGCTCATTTGGAAGTCCAGAATGATTCATAGCTTGTGTATGTATAGAAATAATATTTTTCACTCCATCTCCCATAACATTTGTTTGTTCAGAAGGACAATCATTGCATTGTCCATTTCATTGATCAACACGGTTCCTTCGGGTTCTAGCCATCGTCTAAAACCCAAAAAGAATAGTGTGAGAGGCAAAAATCATGCTAGGGAAAACAACATAATAAAGGGGGAGTATCCTCAATATCTAACTTCTTAGGTTAAATTATATGATCGTTACAGTAGTTCTAGGACTGTATCCTATACGTATACTTATCCTTAGGGACATCCCTAGAGATACCTTAGAAATATCTCTAGGGATCTCATTAACGTTTTCGCATCCTAGTTTTCAAAGGATGACTAAACCTTTCCTCTGATACCAACTGTAGAGACCCGAAGCTTAACGTACATGGACATTACATTACTTTTGAGGAATACTTAGTACATAACAAAAACAGACACACAAGGACCATAATAGTTTAGTGTCTTTCGAAACTTGGAACGTAATTTTCTAATCGTGGTGAAAGATCTTCAACATCTCCCATAAAGATCTTCCCTTTTTCTTACCTAAAACATTTCATTATATCATGGGGAAATGAAAACATAAAAGGGTGAGCTCAAATGCTCAGTAAGGCTAAACAAAAGAAATATCAATCACATCATATTCATAAGAACATAACATTTTGGAAATCTTAACCTGCAAAAGAGAGAATAATTTCATAACATGGGATAAATCATGGTAGTGAAATGAAATCCCAATAATCATAACATAAAACATGAAACTTTGTGGAATACACACATAATCATAGAGAATCATATCTTATTAGTCCAGACTCATTGCCAAGACTATCTTAGTGGACAATGTCCATTTTTGAACCGAGTCACCCCCGTTTCAGTCCTGTTTCACTGAACCGGTATAACCTACCGTTCTAGTCATATCTATCTCATGAGATATAAAATCTTTACCCAATTAATTAGAGGGAGATATAGATCCCACCCATCTCATAATTATACCATTCTTATGTGTGCCACAAAATCATAAACCATACATCTTAGCATAAAAAATTGGAATCTTAAACATCGTGACATCATAAAACAATTCATATAAGATAAAGGAATTCATAAAAATATTTCCATCACAACATAATCAAATCAATTTAATAATAGGTATAAAAACAAAACCCATTATTATCTTAGATGGAAAATAATTTTGGTAAAACACTTGAACATCATTCTTGAGAAAAATATCCTTTCTACTTCAAAAACACTTTTCCTTTCTTAACATGTCATTCAATTATAAACTAAAAGAAGATGATTAAAAATAAACTTGAAAACATGTAAAGGATGATTCTTGGAAATAATGTTTTAAAAATCCATTCATGCCGTATAAGTTAAAAAACATTCTTCTCGTACTTTTGTTGGAAAAGTCAAAAAGTACCTCGTACGAAAAACGACAAAAGATTCCTTTCATATCTTTTAATAAAAACTCACCGAAGGGTAAAATTGGATTTAAACAATTGTATGTGGATGGAAATAATATTACATATTGAGGAAACATGTATTTGGATGATAAAATACACCCCAGTAAATACCAAAGTATAAAAACTCTCAGATAAAAATGAGATTGTAATATTTCCCTTACCTTATGTCCGATATGCTTTGTACGTATTCTAACCTCCTGTATAATGATTTAAATAATGTCATTAACTTATTACAGAATCATATTCATTGTAATGATATCATATATGGTTCACTTATGACTTTATATTACCAGTTCTTTTGTAAATTCCATGTTAAAGAAGCGTTTTGGGTAAAATCATTTCATTTATCGTAGGTGTTTGGACTTGTTGTTCTTGAAATTATTATTACTTATATCATGATTTACTTACTTCCATAATATAAAACATGATTTGTATATCATATATATTCAGTATATATATATATATATAATAGATAGATAAATTAAATGAGACACACCGTTCATGGAGACGGTAGTCCTTACGTACGCATGAACGTTGTTTTCCTTTCCTTATTGTCTTGAATGGAAGTAAGTAGATGACATAAATATATATATACATAAATCCAGTCGATTTACCATGTCATATATTTCATTATTATTCATTATATATACTTTATAATCATTCTGGAATGGCTAACATGGATAATGAATCTCATCACGTCGTGGAGATTGTAGTCCGTACGTTCGCACGAGCGATGATATCGTTCCCATGGTCATGGAATTGTGTTGAAGTGTATGTATAATATTTCAGTATCAAATTAACATTATAATAATCATATATAGTTACTCATTACACCATTATACCCATCAAATTAAGGTGGTGGAGGAAAATAGATTACACCACGACGTGTAGACGGTATTCCGTACGTACGCATGCGCGGTGATTTCCTTTTTCCGTAGGATGGATATAAGGTTAATTAGAGTAGTTTAATATTTATAATAACATATCAGTATATAAGAAATACTGATTTTATTACTTTATCATGAAACAACTAAAGTTGAAGAAGTTGAAGAAGAAAGAAATTGAAAAAGATCGGCAATGGATATTACCTCTTTTTGACGCGCCTTTTCTTAACCTCAACTTAAAGAACTAAGGATGGTCTTCGAAGAAGACCGGGACCTCTAGGATGATACTAGGGAAGTGGAGAAGAGATTTTGGCAGGTTTTGGACGAGATTGAATGCTCAAATTGGTGTGAGGAGGAGAGGGAGGAGGTGCCCTTTTATAAGGGAGGAGAGGGGCACCTTAGGAAAATCTCAAAATATTATTTTATATTAAGTTCAAATTCGGTTTATAATGATTCCAAAGGGTCTTATTTAGAATATAAAGTGGGTATGGGTAGATATCCTCTCATCCAATAGGATTTAGACAAGTTTAGATTATTATTTTAACCTTATCAATTAGATTTAACTCTAAGTTAAATAATTTAACTTTTACCGTGTCTTTTTGTTTTCTTACACAATATGGTTAATAAACATACCATAACAAGCCAAACGAACCCCAAGTTGTTTATTATTAATATATCTATTCTTATCTAAGTCATTTGGACGAACCTTAGATTTTTAAGAATTAAATAACAATTAATAATATAATATTTGTTTAAAAAACTAATTTATGTCAATTTTGACACTATTTGGTACATGATTTTTATGAAATTCATAACAGAATGATAGGTTCGAACCAAGTTACTTATATCAACAATAACATGTCATATTAACCTATAAAATTAATTTAAGTCATAAAAAGTCTCAAATTACATTTATTTGGGCATTTATAACATCAATTATGTCAATATTTCATTAATAAGACAATTACTGCATCATCATTATGTCATAATAAATTATAACTATTTAATCCCTAAAAATTCTAAATAAATTCTTATGATGTAGATAATTGTAGTATATTTATAGATACTATTAATTTTCGAAGTTTCATGAAGTTTATCACTAAATTAAAATTATTATACTTATAAGCTTTAAGAAAGTGACATGTTGTCACATTCTTTGGTTTTAATAATAATTAAATTATTTTCATGGAAAAAAGTCCATAAAATGAATATAATCCGACACATAGGTTATATGGGTATACTTTTAGCCATCCAATAGTATTTTTCCAAGTGTTAGGGTAATTTTATAATCTTATATTTACCCTAATTAACCGATTTACCTTTAACTATAGTAAATAAAATTTACCATAGTTACTATTCACAATGCCCAAAAAATAAAAGGTAGCTTATTAACATAATTTGGACCCACTGATTCCAAATATGGAATCCATTTTTCCAAATTCAATACACAAAATATGCAGAAATTAAATTAAAATTAATCTCATTGTCGAAAGAAAATGGGTTTTTCTTTAAAACCTTGCAAAAGATTGAATTGATTTAACCTACGAATTCAAGGTAAAATCAGTGCTAATGACATACATTATATTAAATGGTAAAAATATATTCTATTTATACTTTAAAACCATTAAATATTATAATTTAACCACAGAAGATATTACGATGAAAAAAGTAGTTTTTAATTAAAATATAGCGTGTTTTTACTATTCATTAAAATATGAAAGTTATCAGAAAAATATCAAAACTTTATCTAATGTATGTTTTTATATCCTAATTCAAAATAATAATTTTATTTTTTCAAATTGAACTTATAAACATGTCAAAAACTAGATTTAAAGTGGGTGCGCCATCAAAAGGCTGCAAAACTGCATTATTTGATAAATATTTATTTTACCCAAAAAATTTATTTTGTTCTTATATCATGTTCTAGAAATGTGTAAGATGAATAATAATGTTATAAAATTCAAAATTTAGTTAACACTATTCATAACGGCTAGTTCATAACAATATTATAATAATATATCGTTGTTTAGTAAAACCCGGTATTGCGTACAACACACGCTATCGAGGAAGGTCACGATTGCGTGTAATGGAAGCCAAGTCAGGGTTGCATGTAGTGCACAACTCCTTTGTTGTTGCGTATAACAGAATACAACCATATTTCATTTATACATTGAATATATGTATATATATACTCAATTTTGCGTAGAATAACTATTATCAAAATTTTGTGTAACACGATCCAAGAATAGTGTTGCGTATACTGCAAGCTAATACGGTGTTGCATATAGCGCAAGGTAATCTTGGTGTAGCATACTACACAAGATATTAATGAAATTAAAAGAATATTTTTCACAAAATCTCGGGGTGTTACAGGTAAGGTAGATTTATTGTATTCATTATGAGAATAAGTGTTAGTGTGTAAATCAATATATGTTAATGAAGAATAATTTTATTCACTTGGGTTTATAGTTGATATATCAATATGTAATTTTGGTAAATAACCATTCACAACATGGAGTATGTTTCCCACATTAGGTATGATCTTTTTAATAATATTGTGTAACATCAATTATTTATTTTCATTAACTACATGTGGTATATGTGAGTGGTTATGTTAAGAATATCCACTATAATCATAATATGTAATAGTGTTTAAAATTCTAATGGGTTAAATTCTACTTATAGAAATTTGAATTTGGTAAAAATTGGAAACGTCAAATTAACCCGCCCCCATTCGTAGGTGACCAAATTAATCCTTAGTTAAATTTCATAGTGGAACGTTTTCTTCAATAAAACGTTTTTACATTGAAGTTGTAAAATATTGAATTGGTTGACAAGGATCAATGTGTTATAGCACCAGTTTGTTCTCATTGAATCTTAATGTGTCATGTTATCTTCATTGATAATGTGACCTTGATGGTGTCTGTGTTATCTATCATGACAAATTATGATTTATCAAAAACAGTCATCTAATAGAGATCTATAGTGGAAAAGGGGACTCATGAAAGAATAAATATTCATGGTTTCACTATTGTGGGGAATTTGTATGATTTGAGATCAAGAGGTTCAACTAGTATAAATACATGAAATTTTAGAAGATCATACCTGATACACTATAATTTAAAATATATTCATAGAGTATAAACTAGATTTCTGTTAAGAATATATGAATATAGATGATATATAATAGATATATAAATAAAATTGGTTGGATAATCGAAATTGTGTTGTAAACTTGTTAAAAGGAAATCTATGATCTCTAATGTGGAAAGAACATTGGAATCTTGTTGGTTTGAATAAATTTCTCAAATTTGTTACACCAATGTCTTTGGTTCACTCTATTATGTCAACGTCTATGAAAAGGAAAGAGAAAATTTCAATGAAAATTCCTAGGCACGATATATTATCATGTATGGTGATGAAGTCTATTTACTTCACATCTTGAAAACCATATCGCTACATGATTTTAGAATACGGTATGTACTCATTAATGATGATAACTTATCGAGTGATTGGATCCATGAAATATTTATATAAGATATCTAATTATCATAAATTAATGAGTTTCTATTGAATTAAAATAATGATGTTCCATATGTTTTGTAAATATTTTGGAGTACATATATTTCAGAATCATGAAATTGTCTGGAAGAATATCAATTGATAATCCAGTTTGGGTGGTGGTTCTAAGGCCAGAAGTAATATAATACATAATAAAGGAAGATGTTTTTGGAAGTTACAATGTAGGTGACATCCCGAATGTATTAGTTTCGAAAGGAGTAGATCTGTAGAGAATATTGTAGAGGCATTCGATTATTTTGAACTGAACATATAAATATGAAAGAAACTATCAATCTTCCCTTCTCATGGATGATATAAATCATGAGATCTCAAAAGAGGTATAAAAAAGGAAATTTGTTTTTCATTGGATATAATCAATGAAGGATGAAATATATTCCTTAAACTTTTCTTGGTTATGATACATAACATTACATTTTACTATGAAAAGAATACATCAATATAAATACTTTTTTTAGTTGAAGGAATAGGAGGATGATATATAGAAGTAAAAGGTTTGGATTATCATAATGAGTTTTCAACAATTGGAAGCTTTATATTTTTTCAATATCATTTCTATAGTTCTTAAACTTATTTATATTTTATTGTTTCTCTGTATTATTTCAATGAATTGTTTTATTCCTAAGAAATTACATGTAAAAAAACATTTATTCATGAATATAGAGATAAATAAAATCATTTAGATTACCCAGATTATTTCGTAGACAAACCACATTTAAATCCTATATGAAAGTTAAATTGGATAATTTATGGCATCATGAAATCACTTTGGAAATTAATCCATTAGATTAAATCATTTATAAAATATCCAAATTTAAACTTGATATTTTTTTATCATTATAGTTTCTGGAATGTATATGATTATTGATGATTCATCATCCTTTTTCCTTATATTGATGATTTTATTATTATCAATCTTTTATAGGTAATGTTTGATGAGGTGAAAGATTAATTAATTAGTTCCATCAACATTAAGGATATATTTTCAAATAATAAAATCATTCTAATATTTATTTTAAGGGAAATAACGTGTATAATAGTTTTTCAGACTCAGTCTGACTTTAACTGAATAGTAGTGGAATGTTTCATAATGAGATAGGAAAAACCAGTTTCAACATCATGGCCATGAAATTTTAGGTTAATTAAGTATAATTTCCTAATAAGAAAACAAACATCTAATTATATTTTTATGATTCATCTTTCATCGACAATTATAATACCTATGTATTCCATAATTTTTACACATATGTAAATTTCACATGTCGTTGATGTAGATTGAAATTTTATTAAATATCCTATAATTGAGAAATGTGAAGTGATAAATTATATCCAATGGTATCTAAATGGTTTTAATGGAATATTTAAACATTTTATAATAGAATAATTATGGAAATAATTTTACTTTTTTATCATTTGTTGAGAGGTGGACACCTTAATAAGCACTACTGGATATGTGTTCACTTATAGGGGCACAACTATTACATGAATGCCAAAATTTTAGAATTTATTATTTTTTTCTTTCAAAATCAAAAGACGGTTATATTACACTTATTAGAGATGTAAAATAAATGAACTAATTTAATGGGGGTGATGGAAGAATATTAGATTTTTGGAAAATGATGTGGTTTTTTCATGGTTAATGATTCACCTAACCAACTTATTAGAAGATTAATTTTTAAATTAATCATATTATGTTAAAATATCACATCATCAAAATCTTATTTGATAAAATAGTAATGGATCATTTGATAGTGGATGGAGCTATGAATCTAGTATATATGACGATGAAGGTTATAGTCTGGGATCTATTTATGTGTTACTATCACTCATTTTGGAATTGGTTACTAGAAACATGGTTGTGGAACTATGAATCCATAGTGAAATATTATAGAGTGTAACTAGTTTTTGGTTAAGTTGTAGGACTTCATTGTGTAAAATAAAAATGATTCTAAATTTATAGATGGTTATTTTTTTCATTTGAAAATTATTTTCATGTTGTAGAATTAAAACTAATTGTGTGAGGATTTCAATTATTCTAATCTCTAAAACCCAAATAGAGATTGTGGAGAAGTAACAAAACTATTATAATGTCAAGAAGTTGGAAAACTAGAAATACTTATTCTCAAGATAGAAATTATAATCTAACATTTAATATTTTTAATATGAAGGTATATATACATAAATGACATTTGTAAAAAAATTGTATTGATACGTATGGGTTTTAGAAGGATAAATAAGTTTTTTCTCCTGATGGTATTCAAAAAATGGAATATGTAAGAGTCTTTATAAGGATACATATGTATAAAAACGTGGAGTTTCAAATAGCATGAAATTTTCTCTTAAATGGGTTATTATAGTGATGTAATTCATTGAATAAGTGAAGGGTTTCCTGTGAAGATCAGATCTAGGTGGGCATTTAACCAATATAGATTAGAATATGGTGCCCCAATTTCACAGGATAGAATTTACATTAAGTCTTATGGTAGGGAAATTAGATCTATATCATTTTATATTTATATTTTAATAATATTTTATATTTTGAATAAAATATTTTTCAGTGTTCCTCTGATGGATTATGGATAAAATTTGAAACAAATAAACATTAATTTTGTTCTTTTTCCTTAATTTATTTGAATCATTTTCAAGAGAAATTTAATGTCCTTAATTTTTTTCAAATATTATATTAGTGTTAAATATTTTAGGTGTGGTATATTTTATATGATTTGGTTCAATATTATTGTTGTTTCATTCTGTTTATTTGGTTTTTTCATTTTATATTTTAATGGATAAATTCATGGTTATTAAAAACATCCTCATACTAACGGGTCTCTCTAATACCCATTCAATATGTCTATTAAAAACGGCCTTTAAAGGTGACCTGGAAATAGTGGAGTGGATGTTTTTTAATACCAAAATTCAATATTGGTATGTAATCCTCCCTGCTCTAGATGAATTTCGACGTGCACACTCTCAGAATATTCTCAAGAAGCCAAATGGTTCACTCAATTTGGTTATTTTTGTGTGGTTTCAACTTTTTACCCATCTAAAACTGATTCCCAAATGCCTCATATGAAATCCTCCCTAAATATCATTTGAATTAAGAATATAATTAAAAAATGTTCATTGATGGAACTCCATGAAACCATACGGTCTCCTTCTTATACAATTATAGCATGATAACTACTAAACAATAAATTTGAATATGACAGAAGATTGTTTACTTGGATAGATGGTCAATGATAATCTATATTGTTTCATGGACTCCCAATAATCATTTAATCCCCCTTTATAATATCCATAGACATACCATATGACATCAAAATTCAAACATTAAGGTATTTACTCAAACATGTCGACTCCCAGTGCCCTAACATCACCTATTGAATTGTAATACATTTCATGATCACTGTGGTAACACTCTACATCATACCTAGACAATAAAACAGATGCATGATGTCTCGATACAACATTTTCACACATAGATACACCATTAATGGTAAACTATGGAACAATATTAGAAACACTTCCAACAACATGACATGAACTAGTGTACACCCTTGAAAGAGGGTAATGTTCTTTCCACCATTGTATAACATATCATGTTCATCATATGAGGGTATCTATTAATGAAATCCCATTAAATATATGTCTCTAATATGGGATACTGCTTCATTAAAAATAACTAGAGGGGCCATCACCATCGATTTTTTATAATTCACTTATCCCTCTCCTACCTAGGCCAACTATATCGAGGCCAGCGACACTGATTCCTCCTTTAACAATTTCTCTATGGACTTCCAACTATGGGTAACTACTACCATATTTACCTTTTTTGATGTTTATACAATATCAATGTCATATACATATAGTAACTCAAACTAAAATAATTATCTGTAGTTAATATCCATCTATGTTGAGATATAAGTGTGACTATTATGGAAAGTATATACTATTATCCACTCACCAATAAATTAATTTATCTAAATATAAAATGAAAATAGTACTGTTTCCAACTCCAAATACTCAGTCACATAGTCCATCCCATATTGTATCAACTATGTAGTCCCATAATATTTCACTTCCTTCCATTTCATAATCACACTTCCAAGCCTAGTTCTGGAGGGATCACAAAGAACCATGTACCCATCTCCTTCACATGGATGTCTCAAAACAATATCACACATCATCCTCTATATATAATCCATGTATTATCTCTACAATGATATGGAAAACAATAAAAGATTCCAATTTTCAGCAAGTTTGGATATTAATTGGGCATTCCTAGAAAAAGTATTCTTTAAACATTAAGTAGTATTATGTAAGCCCAAGGATTTAATACAACTCACAAACACATTTAGTTGACTCACAAGCAATCACCATATCAATATTTATCATCACCATAGATATACATCCCTTTTTCATGGAATTCCTAAATAATTGTTCATATCAAATCCAAAACAAGAAAATTTTTAGTTTTTCATATAATGGGTACTGTTAGTGTATGTATAGAAAAATCCAGAGATATTTAGTAGAGTCATCCTATGATTATTAATAGAAAAGGATAAAATTAATAAATACCTCTATAAAATATTCCCTAAAGGGAACAATGATTTAATTTTGGTGACCCATGAAATAAGTTGTGGAATTCATCAATTCAAAGGGAATCACTAAAAAATAATAATTGTTATTGTGACCTATAATGTATATCATTGAGATGTCATCTTTGATACCTAAAATCTTGTGATAGTCGGTAATAATATTTATCAATGGGAATATTATTTCCAATTTAGTTGTTTGGATAGGTTTATATCCCCTTTTAGATAGTATTTATTCATGGTTTTCCCCAAATTCAAGAAATAATAGTCTATAAATATCCTTAATATCCCATATGACTTCATGGAAAACAAAATTGGAGATTCCAATGGGGATAGACAAGATCCTAGAGATACCTTCTCAATGAGGTCCTCTAAATGTACACTCTTCCTCCTAATCTAAAAAGGCCTTCTGATAACTATAAAGTTTATCGTCGTGGTCCCAGTTTTTAGAGGAAAAATGAATTTGGTCTTCTGATGAGGGGTAATTAAATGTAAATTCTAATGAAATGAATCCTTATACTTGTCCATGAAATTTTATATATGGTCCTAAAAGTTTAATCCATAAATATAGTATAAATAAATTACAATTGGGTGATGAAATAAAAATTGGGCAATAAAATCCCAACTCATCGTTTTTGAGGGAATCACATGCTGATAAACTCATATCTCAATCCACCGACTCAAAATTACAATAATCTCCAAGGATAGAATTTTATCTAGGCATGGATTGAGGATAACTAATCCACACCTTGTTATTTATCATGTGGGTTAATCTTATCGACTCTGAGGTGTCATAAAAATATCTCTCCACTATGAGTAATATATCATAATTAGAAATTTTTTTGTGATAGTGTGATCATTTCTAGTAGGAGATTCTAGTGATGCAGGTTGAGAATATGTCTCTATAAGTATTTCTATCTCTTGAAATAGGGATAAAAAAATAAATAAATGGCATGTGATGGTATCTATGAGTATGTGTGGTTGTATGTAGAAGACACATATTATAACAATAATTGAGTTTGACACCACATGGTCATGACCCATTATCACATGAATCTGTGTACATCAAATTTCACTATCTCCCTAGAAAATGAATGATCAACGATTTTTAGTAGTGATTGAAGTGGATCCTATCAACTTACACATATACATTCTTATACTAGGGGATCTTCACCTCCTCTTATAATGGCACAGCCTAAAATAAAACCCTATACATTTTTAGAGGTTTTATATTATGTTGTTGTGTCTAACAAAGATGTCCATCTACTACATGAATACCCTCCACTATAAAGTGATTTGGGTATTCATAATCCAAATAACCTTATCCACTGTAGGAATTTATTTTTTTATTAGATGAAAAGATAATATATTATAATCATATGTTACTGATCATTGGGATAGGTAATGTGCATTCATATTCCATTGACATCATGTTTTTAATTCTTGTTGTTTGTTGGATATGAAAAATCACTATACTCATGGATAAACTCCACTGTCACCCTTTACTGACTATCCATTTTCCAAGAATTTATCTATCACCAAGGCTCCCTATAGAACATTGGAATATGTTTAAAATCTAGGATGAATAATCCGAGATAATGTGTCTCTATGGAATCCATGCTTGGACTTCTACACATGAAATAACCCATTGTGAACCATATAGAGAGAGTACCTCATGTTTTTAGTGAATCTCATTATGTTCTTTAAAACAAACTTGTTTCCCTACTATATCTCCAACGAAACTTAAGTTAATATAAACATTAATATAGTCATGTAGTAATTTTAATAGATGATGTACTCTTACTATGACCATATTTGAGTCTCTTTATCATGGTTCTAGAATATCAATGTATACGAGTTAAAAATTAAATCAAGGATAAGTCTGGATTCTAGCTCCACTATCTATACAATATGAATATAGACTACGAGTAACACCCATGTAAATGCCTCAATTCAATTCTCAAATTACTCTATGTATTACTATCCTCAGGACATGGGAATTGTCTATCACTAGAAATCATGAATGACACTCAAACTATGTGGATATCTATGATATTCATCTCGAATGATTTATTACTCAGTATGTGTAGGAACATCATCATCCACTATGGGAGGTGGGGCTATTTTCTACTTTATTGAATGTGGTACTACCCATTTCACACTCGTCGGAGGATATATCTTTACCATGTCCATGAATAGAATATCCATCCATTTAATTGTTGATGGAGTGATTTTTATTCATGGGTATAGACACATCACAACCTTACCTCCAGAGAATTGATGACATATGGTGTGGATACATATTATAGTTGAAAATATAAACCATGATAATATTATAATTCCCATATATATTACTCAAGAAGGAAATGGAAGTAAATTATCCATTATTATATGATTAAAATACTGTCTACTTGTTCCTTGTAGTCAGTTCCCTAGAGCTCTGAGTTGATTAGTTGGTTTTCAATGTATTGGTGAATGGACATGTCGTTCATCACACCAAAATTGGGTTATCTCTCTTTAAATCGAATCAAAAGACCCCTTTGCACCATTACCCAACATTCCAAGACAAGTATTCTAATTACACCTAACCCAAAACACCATCCCTATGAAAAAACAATTAAATTACCACTCTCAAATTACCTAACTCATCAGGACATCATATGTGCTATAAGTTGGTAAAGTGTACCACCATAAGCCTTCTTAAAATATTATATAGTATTGTGAGTATAACTAAGTGTAAATATCACACATTATGGGTGGTATTATACTGATATACTTGGAAACAACACACATATCCACAAATAACAGTATGTTAAAAGTATGATAAATAAATCCAACTAAAATATATAATTCATAGGAATAATGACAATATACACAAAGGGTTAACAAGTTCATAAATCAAAAATTATAAAAGTAAAATTATTTTCCAAAAAAATGTAAAACTAAATATAAACACTTAGGTGATGAGATATATGCAATATACTAGCTCTATATATTAACCATGTCAACAACTACAACTTATGGGTACAACTATGCTCCACGGACAGGGTTTCCACCAATGTTACCATTAAAATAATCATCAACATCATATTTCAAGACACATGTGGGTTAAATTACCATGAATGGATGATGGTACGAATACCCAATAGGTCACCCAAGAAACCAATATGGTGAAATTATAAATCCAATTTGGATCAAATCTATTATAGATAATTGTACATAGAAAAAGCACATATTATTTATACATAGATAACCAAAGGATATATATATATGGGAGTATTTCTTTTTACAAAAATGATATAGAATAAAAAAATCCAACAAGCATCCAAAGACTCTAAATTGTCTGGAATTTAACAAACAAAACATCTTAAAAATAATTATAAGGTCTTGTGATTCATTAAAGGATAAATATAGGCCAACGTACTAAACAACCATAGTAGAGGATGTAATAACCATCATGTAGAGATCATTAAATAAGGGATCACCAATATCCATAGATAGAGGAATTTTTCCTAGTATTGGTGGATTAATTAAACATATATGTCATATATCAGACATTTTCTCTATAAAAAATATATTATTATGAGATTTTATAATTCCATGAATTTGATAATCATCGTACAAGGCCTATATAATGAATGTTACTAATCTTAGTATATTATGCATTCCAAGTCACCCCATGTCTTTCCATTTACACCAATTAGGATTATAGAATCACATATTTAATATAAAAATTATTAGAATAATATACTTGCATGCCTAACCCAAAGTCCTGGGCAAGGATATTAGAACACCAACCCTATAATAATTTTGTGTTGACTATCCAATGGAGAATAAAATATAGATAAGGATTAAAATTGATAATAAAAATGAATTCTTAGTTTTTAGGGACATGATATAAGGGTAAAAAATAAAAAAAATAAGACAATGAATGGAATTCCCATGAGAATCAATGAAAATTGAGTTATAATAAATGAAAAGAGTCATACCTTGACACATGTTCAATTTTTTGAATTTATTTTCTACACCATATCTATTGGTAACCTATGGTGTGAAACTATTCGTCAGCTCCGTGGATCTCTCATTCACTCAGTCTCCCTCTATCTAAAGTTAGCTTTTGTGGTAACTAACACTGTTGGGTGAGTTTAAGTGTATTTAAAAATTTATTTCTAATGGTATTTGGATATAACCAATAAATTAATCAATTAACTATTTAAATTAATTAATTCCACCTATTATGTTGCAACCCCACGAACCTCAGATTTGTATATAGATTATACCACTCGAATAGTCAACCCCCGTTCTATACACATAAATGATATCAATTTACTCCAGGGATCTATTTAGGAGAAACATTATCTTTTCAGTGATTGTGGATGTGTAGATTAAAAATAATATATTATATATCATATATTATTATCAAGCATAAATAAATATCATCTTATTAAAATGTCTTGTAAATTCAACAATAAAATATTAATTAATTTTTCTGAAATTTAAAAAAAAATTATAGGTTTTATATTACTAAATTATTTTTATGATGACCATTTTACCAAAATTCTGATATTAACTAATTAAAAAAATCATGGGGTCTCCAAATATAAAATATTAAACAATACATGTGATCATGATTTTGGTTTTAAAAATAAATAGATATAAAACGATAAGGACATGATATGGTTAAATTGTTTTTAAATAAGTGTTCAAATATTTTTGATGGAATAAAGAACATATTAAATCAAAATATTCAAAAGGTATGAGATCTTTTTATTATGAAAAATATTATCTTTTATCTACAATGAGGATTTACCTCTTGCTCTGAAAAGAAAATCAATTTGTGTATGTTAAAAAATTTAAGAGTTCAACAAATTTAATTTTCATTTGGTGGTGTTCCCTCCTTGGTGTTACCAAAACACACATTTACATCATTCCCTAAAATTATTATTATCATTATCGATTGTTTATAATCTGGATAGTTTAGTGTTTTTATTACATGTTATGATGGGGAATGTTTCAAGCACTGTCCTCCATATTCTCACTGATTTTTAGTGAGTTTTTTTAATTCATTTCATGTATGTATGGTAAAATTTCGATAGTAGTGTAGATATTATATGGATAGTGGGTGATGTAGTGGAAGATGTGTGGGGAATTATATTGGGTTATGTCTATATAAGGAATAATGGAATTCATGTGAAGTTTACAGCTACTAGTGAAGTCAAAATCCCAATAATTTAGTGTTGGATTGATTCTATAAACATCAAAAAAATTAAGAAAATTAAATTCCATTTAAATCCAAATAATATGTATGGTTATGGTTATAACATGGTCAGTACATTGATTTAGGTTATTTCCTGATTCAACTGGGGTCTTGGGTGTGTTTTGATTCATTTTTTTTATACATCCAATAACTAGTAGAAATTTTTTTGTTTGTTTATTATGTTTAATATATATATTATTTTTTATTTAATTAATATGTAACATGTATTATATTTATAATATATATGGAAGGGGAAAGTTCCATTAGAAATAATTCAATTATATGTTTTTCAGTATTTAGAAACATAACTATATAACCCCTGCCCCCACTCTACTTCATTTGGGAAATGACTCTTTCATACCCTCTCCCCTACTCATTCTTTTATTTATCATTTTTTCATATCGTATCACTTCAAATATTTCTTCTTCGGTGCCCTTAATCATGAATAATCTCCTATTGTGTATCCAAAATGCTTAAATAAATATAATTCTCTTAATTTTTCTTTCATAGTTTATTATTTTATTGTTCTTTGTTGAGTTACAAATGATTTTGAGTGTTTTAATATTTTCCATCTTAATATATGTAATTTATTTAATTTAATGTGTCATCTAATTCAGTATTAAGTTATATTTAATTGAGTTTTGGGATATGAATGTATTAAAATTATATTTTTCATAATTTCTATAGTGTGTTTAGATTAAGTATTTGTATAATTATGTCTTAAACATCCAATAAAATATATATAATCAATTTTTGTAAATAAATATCCCCATGTTTTGGTGTGTATGTGTGTGCGGACATTTTACAATATTTTTGGATATATTCAAACATCTGTAATAGGAAAATGAATTATTATACTAAAAGAATAAGTATCATTAGAATAAAAATACGTGTTATGTTAATAATTTAATTACAAGTAATTGTGTGGATTAAAGATGATTTAAATAAGATTGAGATATATTTCTTGGGAGTCTTTATTGTAAAATAAAAAATATACTACCCTATTGATTAATGATGATTTAAATTTTTTGAATTGAAAATATGTTTAAAAGTGTTTTTTGATCATTAATTTAACAATTTTTTAAGTGATTAATTTTTAATATATTGAAGAAACAAGGTTGATGTTTCTAGTTTTGATGAATTTACAGTAAGATACAATATTTTTCTACATTTTGAGATAAAATGCATAAATTAATGTTAGATAATTTTTTATATGAATATTAAGTTTTCTAGGTATGATTGTGTTTCTAATTTTACATGGTATGTGATAGTCAAAATAATTTTTTCTTGTTTAATTATCTATGGTTTCTTATGAACATAGTAATGAAATAAATATAAAGATAAAACAAAAAAATGATTAAAAATTCACATCAATTTTCATTGGGTATCCTACTAAGCTATTCACGATTTCTTATTTGAATACATGATTTGTAGTAATAATGAATAGTATATGTGAAAAATGATTTTGATTAGGTTTTAATATTTTTTTTCAAGTTAGAATACTTGATATTTATTAAATTATAATTATTTATGGTATAATAATGTGGCTTATAATTTGGTACTGGGTAATAAGTCCTAAAATATAGTGAAACAAGTTTGTATGATTTATTTTCAATAAACACTTTCATGCGTGATAATATATTGGTATTTGGTTGAGGTCCCATGGGGGAAGCCTATTGAGTCAATCACAATCTCACGTTTCATGTGTATATAATTACACATTTAATTTATTATTTTTATTTAGGTTACGTACCTATTGGTCTTGATGAAAATATATACTAAATAAAAAACACAACGTGGTGTAATTCACAATTATGGTTGGTGTTATGTCATGGTTTTTGAAACATGTCATGGTTTTTATCATTAATGATATAAAATATCATTTTTATTATTCACAAATTATTATTATCAAACTATTTTATTTTGACACATTAAATATGATTATTTGATTATTATGAAAACTAAAAAGTTGTTTAATAAGATATTTACTAAATGAGGTTTTCATTGTAATGATACAATTTAGGAACCTATGATTTGGAAATTTCATAAAATATGATGCATTTAACCCCTAGAAGGTTTATCAATAAATTAAATAAATCTATTTAATGGGATTTCATGGTCCTCATTTTGAAATAGGAAAATGTATCTTAATCAATCCAAAGATCTCTCTAATTATATTCTCATCATTTAACAAAAATGTGGTGTTAGAATTATATTTGAAGGATCAAAGATCCTACCAATGTGTTTAACTATTAAATTTCTCTCAGTGGATATGTTTTTATATAGGAGTTAGTTATTGATGCATAGGGATCTTTATCGAGCATTCTATTGTAAAATACATGCATGGATAGTGAAATAATAATTATTTTATATTATATAATTTTTCATTTCTTTATTAGGTTTATCTCATTGGTATATTTTATATATCATTTTTATCCATTTGGGTATAGTGATATCCATTAAAACCCTTCTGTGGAATTAGAGTGACTATCAATGATGAATTGGTAAGAAGAATATTCAAATTTTTAATTCAATACAGTGTTTTTTGAAAACCAAAAACATGGTTTATATAACTACTTCATTGTTTATGTAAATTTCCATTGAGTTATTATTTTTTTTAAAGGGGTTTCTATTATAAAAAATACCACATTATTATATTAAATTTTCATTATTTTGACTGTTCGGGTACCTGTATACTAATATATATTCGTATCATTATGGATTCACTATGATGTGGGTGAATTAGTGATTAATTTTATTTTTTGGACCACCCAATAACATTTGTAACAAGATATAGTGATTTACTTGTTTACTTTTTACTATTTCCACATTCATTACTCTTCATGAAACACATATATAGTGTGAAAAACGAATTTACATGCTTAACAAGTCAAAATGAATGGTTACATCCTTTGCATAATCAAATATAAGCAAATATTGCATGATCAACTAATCATCATGGATATAAATGTCCACTGGTTATCCTTGAACATTTCTATAATACAATTTTCTTTCAGTTAAAGTAATGTTTTCCAAAAAAATAAATCAAATGATATTTAACATATATAAAATGAATAAATTTATCTTTAAATAATATATTCAACATTACAAAAAAAGAGTTGAAAATCATCATCTCCTACTTACAGACATATATTATTATCAAAAAATGAGTGGTCTAAATCTTCAACAACTCAACAAATTCTTTATCTATTGAATAATAAATAATGATGTAGACACCTTTTAATTTAAATCAATAAGAATTATCTCAATGCATCACTACAAAAACAAATTAATCACACATACTCATTATTAGAATGTTCAATATTCATATCCATGTATATCTACATCAATATATATTATGATACAAACCCTCAACACTTATCCCCTCTATTTAGTGTATTTATTTTCATATTCATCCATTACACTCTTTTTAATACCTCCAATAAACTCTAGATATAATTTATTTCTATCCCATATACATTTTTAAAAAAACTCATAGAAAATTTAATTTTAAATTGAATTTAAAATTCATAATCAAATATACAATATCAATTTTAAACTGACAACAATTAAATTTGAGACATTGGATTGAATAAAAAATAATATTAATACTTGATATGTTTTTGGGACTTAAAATATATATTTGGAGTATCCTATGAGTCAAACAAGAATCCATATCATCAAAACAATCATAAAAAATGGCAACATGAATAATGTTGTGACCATGATTGATGTTGTGGGACAAGAATAATCAAGGCATGGTGAGGTACACTGAAGTTTAAACATGTAATTATTCTCCAAATAAATTAAAACTTATAGTAATAGTTTGATGTGTTCATCTAAATTGTGTAGTAACCACTGAAAACATCCACGAACATAGTACAAAAAATTATTCATGGACTCCAACACTCCCTCATTGATTAGGTATTCATGGTGTAAAAAATTCTCTCATAGTGCCATCAACTTGTTTCAATTCTATGTAATTTTTAATCCACTAAAATTGATAACATTCCAAACTCATTAAAATGAACCCATGATTTGTAGCGAAACAAAAAATCTCAATTTCAATAGTTTTACAATTTGGAGAGATTAATTGAAAAAAAATTGCCTACATCACATTTCAAACCACATCACACGCTATCCTAAAATATCACAAACAATGTAACACCCCATGATTTTATGAGAAATATTATTTTTTAATTTCATTGATGTCTTGTATTGCACGAAAAAGTGACCTTTCTTGATAGCTTGCGTGGTACGCAATAATGAGTTTCACTATACTATGATATATTATAATATTATTATAAACCAGAAGTTGTGAATAGTATTAAAATCATTTTAAATTTTATATATTTATAAATCATTTAAAAAAAATTCTAGATCTTGGTATAAGAACATAATAAAATTTTCAGGTAAAATAAGTATTTTTCAAAAAATTACAGTTTTGCCGCCTTTTGATGGAACACCCATTTTAAATATAGTTTTTGAAAAGTTTATAAGTTAATTTTGAGAAAATAAAATTCTTCTTTGGAATCAGGATATAAAAAATTACTTTGGGAATTTTTTTGATATTTTTCTGATAAGTTTCTTGTTTTGATGAATAGTAAAAATATGGAAAATATTAATTAAAAACATATTTTTCCATCAAGATAATTTATATGGTTAATTGATAATATAGAATGGTTTTAAAGTATAAATAGAATATATTTTTACCATTTAATATAATGTATTTCATTATAATTAATTTTACATTGAATTAATAGATAAAAACATTTCAATCTTTTGCAATGTTTTAATTTTTAAAACCCATTTTCTCAACAATGGGATTAATTTAAAATTAAATACTGCAACTTCTGTGTTTTGAATATTGAAAAGTGGATTCCATATTTGGAATCAGTAGGTCCAAATTATGTTAATAGGTTACTTATTATTTTTAAGTATTATGAATAGTAACTACTGTAAATATTATTTACTACAGTTAAAGGTAAATCAGGAAATTAAGGTTAAAAATAATATTATAAAATTACTCTAACATTTGACTTAATATAATTGGATTATTATATTTAGTCCCAGAGTATAAATGGTTCTAAATGGTATCTTTTGGAACCCACTTTTATGTGATTTAGACCTTTTATTTATTTTATTTAAAGGAGATTGAAATATGTCTCGCTCAAACTTTAATAATAAGATTATTTTTTTTATAGAGTTATATAGAATATAAATTTGATTATAAATACTCATATGAAAGATAAAATGTTTTTATTTATCAGGTTAATTTATTTTTTATTTTTAAGAAATATTTATTTAATTTAATATGTTATGCATTAATGATGTAGAAATTATTTAATTATTGAAAAAATAAATAATATAGTTTTTGTTAAAATAATAATACACATGAAAAAGGCCAAAATACCTGACCAAAACTTATTTTTCGTGTTTATATAAACCATAATCATCGAATGGTAGAATTCTTGATCATCTTTAGCATTATAAACTAGATTATAACACTTATATTATTTTATTTTAAATGATGTCATAGTTGTCACCTTCATAATTTAATAATTATATCAATTTAAATTTTGTGATTAAAAGATGATAAATTCGATTAAAAGTATTATTATGAAAGTTATTATATTTTATTCATCATGGGATTTTATTTTTAATTAATATACCAAAAATTTGTATATTAAATAATTATACAAAAAGGTTGTAGTAATTATTTTATTAATAGAAATATCAAATAAATGGTTTTAAAAATATTAAAATAAATATTATATGAACTAATAAATGTTCTGCACGAATTTTATAGGTGAATATGTAATTTTAGGAACCTATTAATGATTTTTTTAGAATATATCTTCTGTGGGGATTTTATTTAAATTCAAATAAATGAATAGTGTCAAAATTGACAAAATTGATATTTTATAAAAAGAACATATTATTAAATTGTTTAAAAATAAAAAAAATATTTAAAAATTATAAATTGAAATTTATATGGTCGAAAATTTAATGAAATTTACAATTATGGAAAATTCACCACACATAAGTACATATTTATAACGATTTAAAATTGAAAATATTATTACCACAAATAAAATTAAATAGAATAAATAAGGATAAATAAAATTGATAAGGATTAAAATAAAGTTACAACATATCTAAATTTTATTGAATGATGATATTACAATTCAATATCATCTAATATTTTCATTTGAGTCACTTTGGTGGTTTTTATGTGGGGTTTGAATTTATTATAAATTAATATTTTTGAGGTTTCCAAAAGGGCCCCTCTTCTCCCTTATAAAAGTGAAACTCCTCCCTATCAACTTCAAAACATTTTGAGCCCTAAAGCTCATACAAACCCTTTGCATTACACTTCTATAATTCCCTAGTCACATTATATCGATTCTGGTCATCTCAGAAGTCTAACTCTAGTCCCTTAAGAGGATGTTTCAAGGAGGTACGTCGAGGAAAAGGTAATCTCTTCTACTGATTCATTCATGTTTCTTTCTACTTTTTCTTACTATTATTTATTTGATTCATTATAAAGTAAAAAAATTTGTATCATTAATATACTAATATGTTATTATAAATATTAAACAACCCCATTTCACCTTCTATCCATGCTACGGAAAACGAAATCATTGAGTGTGCGTACGTACAGAATACCATCTCCACGCTGTGGTGTAATCTGTTTTTCCGACACCACCTTACATGGATGGGTATAAAGGTGGAAATAATAACTATATATTATTATGATTATAATTTTATGATATTATATCATCCACTCTAATTCCATTCAATAATTATGGGAACGATATCATTTCTCATGTGTATGTACGGATTACCGTCTCCACAGTGTGATGAGATTCATTGTCCATGTTAACCATTCAAGAATGAATATAAAGTATATATAATAAGTAATCATGAAATATATGAAATAATAATAATAATGGATTTATCTATATATATATACGTCATTTACTTCCATTTAATTTAATAAGGAAACAAAAACATCATTCATTCGTACGTACGGCCTACCATCTCCATTAATGGTGGATTTCATTATATTTTTTGATCTACTTTATATATTTATATTCCAAACATATATTATATATAAATCAGGTTTTACATTATATAATTAAGTTATCATGATCTAGGTAATCATATAAATAATTACAAGTTAAAACATTTACGATAAATGAAACGATTTTACCCAAAACACACCTTTAACATGTAATTGAAAAATGAACGGGTAATACAAAGATGTAAGTGAATCATATATGATATCATAATTATTATTACGGTTATGTTACATGTTAATAATATGTTTTAACCCACTATATAGGATTCTTGGATAGGTATGGAAGAAACTGGACATAAGGTAATGGATTATTTCATCTCAGTTTTATTTCTGTGAGACATATTCATTAATCAACATCTATTTATTTTGTATTATGTTTATGATTCCCATTAATGTTTTAAGATTTAAATTATGAAGGATATGATATTTACATATTCATGTAAATTCTTTATTTTATGACACTTATTATTTCACTAATCATAAATGGTAATGGATATTTATTCCTATCTCGTTCATAGCAGAGTTTGTTTATTCGTACATATTTACTGGGGTTATATTTATCATCAAAGTACATGTTTTGTAAAAACGTTTTCATAAAATGTTTAATATTACTCCATTTATGTATAAAGTCATTTTATCCCTCTTTTGACTTTTACCACATGGTATGGAAGGAATCATTCTTTTTTTTAACATATGATGTACTTCTTGACTTTTCTGGTAAAAGCACATGGAGAATGTTTTTTTAACTTATACGGCATGAATGGATTTTATGGTTTCATAATGCCTTACTTCCATGAATATTTATCTACAATATTTCATTATAATTTCAAACAAAAATCTTTTCTTTTATAGTTGCACGACATTTTTAGAATTGAAAATTATTTTTGAAGTATTAAGGATATTTTCCTCAAGAATTAATTTGAAGTGTTTTATCAAGACAATTTTCCATATAATATTACATTATTTAATATGTTCATGTTTCAAGTATAATTTCCATCTTATTTGCGTTGATTGAATTTGGTTATAATGAATTAATATCCATTTTTATAAGAATTATGTTATGATTGAATGATGTTTATGAATCCCATTTTATTATTTTTATTATGATGAATGATTTATGTTTATTTTGTGGAACAAAAAATAATGATTTCATTATGAGATGGGTGGGACCTATATCTCCCTCCAACGCATTGGGTAAAGATTTATATGTCAGTAGATATACATGGATGGAACAGAAAGTAAATTCAGTTTAGTAATACAGGGCTAGAACGACAAGTAAGCCCGGTTCAGTAAATGATTTTTTCCACTGTGATGGTATTTGCAACATTGTGTTGGCTACTATGGAAATAATATCTTGTCCCTAATGGTTTTACAAAATTACATGTTTTATTCCTATTATACATTATAATAATAAATCAACCTTTATGATCTAGGCCTTGTGTCCTGCAATGTTTTTTTATTTCTTATGATTTTTTATGTTTAGATTTTATGTTCATGTTTTTACATTCAAATGTATATGGATTGTTTTATATTATTCATGTTTAAACTTACTTATAATTCAATCTCACCCTTTCTGTGATTTCTTTTCCCCAGTATATACAGAATGATTTTATGAAAGAAAACAAAAGGGGAAGATCTTTATGAGAGATGTTGAATATCATTCACCATGATTAGAAGATTATGTTCCCTATTGCTGAAGACACTAAACTAATACGGTCCTTGGGTGTTTATTTGTCATGTATTAAGTATTCTGAAAAAAGTTATGTAATTTCTCGGTATGTCAAGCTTGGGTCTCTACAGTTTGAATCAGAGGAAAGGTTTAGTTAAATATTATAAACTAGGATGCGAAAAATTTAGTGAGATCCCTAGAGATATATCTAAGGTATGTCTAGGGATGTCCCTAAGGTTAAGATTAAGTATGGGTTATAGTCCTATAATTACAATAATGATATTAAAATTAAAAATAAGATGTAATATATTGATGGTACTCTCCCTTTATTATGTTATTTTCGTAGCATGATTATTTCCTATCACACTATTCTTTTTGGGTTTTAGAAATTGGTTGGAACCTGAAAGAACCGTGTGGATCAATGTAATGAATAATGAAATTATTTTCCTCCAGAACAACCAAATTTTATGGGAAATAGAGTTAAAAATATTATTTCTATTTTTAAAAAAGTTATGAATAATACTGGACTTCCAAATGAGGAGAGAAATGAACAATATTCTATTGATTCTTTCACATGGAAACACCAAACTTTTTTCAGTGGGTCTTCTGATCCACTTGTTATTGAACAATGGATTGGTACCATTGAAAATATATTTTCCATACATCACTATTCAGAACATGAAAAATTCATTTTTGTTTTTTACCATTTAGAAGGTGAAGCAGACTAGTAGAGGAAAATAATTAATAATACAAGTCCCAAGATGAAGTTGAATCAATGGAATTGGATTAGTTTGAGAACTTATTTTTCTATATGTACTTTCCACATATTCTTCAAACAAAGATCTAAAAGGAGTTCATTGAGCTTATGAAAAAGGATGATGAATCTGTTAGTATATACCAATCTAATTTTACAAGGCTTTCAAGGTAAGAATCTAGATTATTCATGCAACCAGAAAGTAATGTTGATCAATTATTCAGTGGCTTAAAACCAAGTCTTCTAAAGCCATTAACTATAAGAAACATTAGTAGATATGAAGAGTGTGTGCATTGTGCTATCAAGGTTGAACTGGAATTTAGTGTTACATATAAATCTTCTGGTTTTGACAAGAAACTATAGATGGAGTTCAAGGAAAAATATCAAAACTATGGTGAAAAAAGACAAATGTTCTGTTATTCTCATAGTCTGGAATGAAGCATAGAAGAGATTGTCTTAGATGGACTAAAATATTTTTTAAATGTGGAAAATATGGTCATCGAGCAGCTTAGTGCCAAACTAATGGGAAAATGTTTGCTGATGATGTGAATGGAGAAAAGACAACAAAGAACGCACCACGAACACTTCAATTCTACAAGTGCAGGGAAATGGGGCATTACGCAAACTGATGCCCCAATCCATGGGTTAATATTGACTGACATCAACAACCTCTTAAGACTAAGGGAAAAGGGAAGTCACATGCCATCACTATTGGCGATGTCGAATATGGCAATGAAGTGGTGAAAGGATTAAGTGTTTATGTAACGGGAATCTAAAATAGTGTAGTGGAATCTCATTTATAATATCATCGAATTTTGGAATATCGATGTATTGGTTTTTAATAATTGTATGGTACCGGTAACTAGGAAAAGTGATTGAAATATATTTGGAAAGTAGATGATATGGGAATAATGAAGGGATAAAGAGATAATGATATGTTTGATAGTATTAATGATCTCATGACTAGTATAATCACAAAGTGATATCATGGTTTGAGTATATAGTTTTTTTTTTGGGATTTTGGTATGTAGAAAGAGTTAACTTTTGACTGAATTTGTGTTTTCACTAATATTATATGGCAATTCATGTTTCAAGAGAATACATGATTAAGGTATTCTCATGTTTGCAATGTTACCAACAATATATATTTTATGATATATGTGGGATAAATGATGGTATTTACATGCTTCGTAGATGACCTCTATAGTAATATTTTTCATTATACTATGAGTCTGGACAAAAGTATTTCTAATAAACCTAAATATTGGAATGGATTAAGTTAGACATCAGATATTATTTCTTAAGGTTAAATTTTTTTCTGGAATTTTATAATAGTATAGTTTTAGAAAAAAGGACAACTTGCATGACATGTGACAACCCATCGCATCGGATAAGGATACGGGAATAGAACCCATAGCCAATGTTCGAGAGGCTTTTATCGCCTACCATTGGCCTATAGGAAGTCCCTGTTTTGTAGAAATTAGTTTTATTTTATTAAGTGATATGATAGATGAAATATAAGTCCATTTTAGGAACCAAATACAATTAATCTCACCATTGCTGGACTTATGTATATTTAATAACTTGTGTAATCCTTTTTTTGATAGAAATATATGGAATGACCTATCATTCTATCGCTTGAGCTACTAACACTTCATGATTGAAAAATTCAACTTCATTTCTTTAAATAGAAATGAAGTGGAAATTGTTCATGGTATGGCCAATAATGATATTACACTGAAATCAAGTATGTATTTCTCCTTATGAAAAAAATCATCAAAATTAGCGAAATAATCATGAAAACCTAAAATGTTTTCCTAGTACCCTCATATCTGATGAATCATATGGTACCATAGATCCTTACAAATTTATGGCTTTGTGATCTTGACATTTTCATAAGATATGTTCTCTACCACTCTCCATTAGAACTGGATGGTTAAATTTCTCTTCCATATCCATATTTTCACATATATTCTCTTATGTAGAGACCCAGTGTTGAGTTTCCTTGGGATAACATTATATTTATAACTTTCTTTTTTAAAATTATGTTTTAGTATTCCTTTTTACGATGTGGGTTTCACGGAAAAAATCATTCAAGTAGTAAACTATTTATAACCCAAATGATTTTCGAGGGTGAAATAAATTTTAAGGGGAGAAGAATATAAAACCGCAAGAATTTATGAGAAATATTATTTTTAATTTCTATGATTTCTTGCATTGCACGCAAGAGAAACCTTCCTTGATAGCTTGTATGGTACACAATACAGAGTTTCACTAAACTATGATATATTATAATACTATTATGAACTAGCCGTTATGAATAGTATTAACCACATTTTTAATTTTATAACATTATAATTCATCTTAAAAATTTTATAGATCATGGTATGAGAACAAAATAAATTTTCAGGTAAAATAAGTATTTTTCAAAAAAATAATGTTTTTCTATCTTTTGATGGTGCACCCATTTTAAATGTATTTTTTGACATGTTTATAAGTTAAATTTGAGAAAATAAAATTCTTCTTGGGAATAAGGATATAAAAATTTACTTCGGATAAATTTTTTATATTTTTCTGATAAGTTTTTTATTTTGATGAATAGTAAAAATAAGCTAAATTTTAATTAAAAACAACTTTTATCATCAAGATAATTTATATGGTTAAATTATATTATTTAATTGTTTTAAAGTATAAATAGAATTTTTTTACCATTAAATATAATGTATATCATTAGCATTAATTTACACTGAATTAATAGGTAAAAACATTTCAATCATTAGCAATGTTTTAACTTCTAAAACCGATTTTATCAACAAAAGGATTAATTTTAAATTAAAAAATGAAACTTCTGTGTTTTGAATTTGAAAAAATGGATTCTATATTTTGAATCAGTAGTTCCAAATTATGTTAATAGGATAGTTTGTATTTTTAGGCATTATGAATAGTAAATATGGTAAATTTTATTTACTAGAGTTAAAGGTAAATCATGTAATTAAGGGTAAAGATAATATTATAAAATTACCCTAACACTTGTATTAATATAATTGGATGATTATATTTAGTCCTAAAATATACTTGGGTCGAAATGGTATCTATTGGAACCCACTTGTATGTGATTTAGACCTTTTATTTATTTTATTTAAAGGAAATTGAAATATGTGTCACTGAAACATTAATAATTAGATTATTTTTAATATAAGCTTGTACAGAATATAAATTAGATTATAAATTCTCATTTGAAATCTAAAATGGTTTTATTTATCATGGTCATTTATTTCTAATTTTTATGAAATTTTTAATTACATTAATAGTTTATACATTAAGGATGAATAAATTATTTAGTTAGTGAAAAATCAATAATATAGTTTTTATTAAAATAATAATACACATCAAAAGGCCCAAAAACCTTACCCAAACTTATTTTTCGTGTTTCTATAAACCATAATTATCCAATGGTTGAATTTTTGACCATTTGTAGATTTATTAATGTGATTAGGACACTTATATTGTTTTATTTTAAATGATGTCAATGTTGTAACCTTCATAATTTAAAAAATATAACGGTTTAAATGTTGTGATTTTAATATGATAAATTCATGGAAAATTATTATTATGAAATTTATTATATTTATCTTTAGCATAGGATTTTATATTTAATTTTCATGAAAAATAAATATATTAAGTAATTATACCAAAATGTTGTAGTAATTATTTTATTAAGAGAAATATCAAATAAATGGTTTTAAAAATATTAAAATAATTATTATATTCACTAATTAATGTTATACACTAATTTTCTAGATGAATATGACATTTTATGAACATATTAAATATTTTTTGTCGAATATATTTCTTGTGTGGATTTTATTTAAATTCAAATAAATGAATACTGTCAAAATTGACACAATTGATACTTTAAAAAAATAATATTATTAAATTGTTTATAAATCATATAAATATTTTACAATTATAAATTGAAATTTATATGGTCTAAAAATTTATTAAATATCTAGTGAATGAAAATTCACAACACATAAGTAAGTATATATAATGATTTAAAATTTAGAATATTATTACCACAAATAAAATTAAATAGATTAAATAAGGATAAATCAAATTGATAAGGTTTACAATTAACTAAAAATATATATAAATTTTATTTTATAATTATATTACAACCCTATATCATCTCATATTATAATTTTAGTCATTTTGTGATATTTTTAGGCGGGGTATGAATTTATTATAAATTAATATTTTTCAGGTTTCCAAAAGTGCCCCTCTCCTCCTTTATAAAAGGGTAGCTCCTCCGTATCCTCTTCACAAAATTTTGAGCCCTAAAAATCTTCCAATCCTAACCATTACACTTCTAAAATTACCTAGTCACATTCTATAGGTTATGGTCTTCTCAAAAGACCAACTCTAGTCCCTTAAGAGGATGTTTATAGGAGGTACGTCGTGGAATAGGTAATCACTTCTACTAATTCTTTCTCATGTATTTCTTCTTCTACTTCCTCTTCATCAGTTGTTTCTTTATAAAGTAATAAAATCAGTATCAATAATATACTTATATGTTATAATAAATATGAAACAACACCATTTCACCTTCTATCCATTCTACGGAAAATGAAATCATCGTGCATGCATACGTACAGAATTTTGTCTCCACGATGTGGTGTAATCTATTATTCCACCACCACCTTAATAAGATGGGAATAATGGTGGAAATATTTACTATATATGATTATGATTATAATTATGATATATTATATCATCCACTCCAATTACATTCAATAATTATGGGAATGATATAATCGCTCATGCGTACGTACAGATTACCGTCTCCATGATTTGATTAGATTCATTCTCTATGTTAACCATTAAAGAATGATTATAAAGTATATATAATAAGTAATCATGAAATATATGACATAATAATTCTACTATATATATATATATGTCATTTACTTCCATTAAATTTAATAAAGAATTAAAAATATTTTCCATGCGTACGTACAGTCTACCATCTCCATGAACGGTGTATTCATTTCATTTTTTGATCTACTATATATATTTATATGCTAGATATATATTATATGTAAATAATATTTTACATTTTGGGCTTAATTAATCATGATCTAAGTAATCATATGAATAATTACAAGTCAAAACATGTATGATAAATGAAACGATTTTACACAAAACACATCTTTAACATGGAATTGACAAATTAATGGGTAATATAAAGTCATAAGTGAATCATATATGATATCATAAATATTATTATGGTTTTTTACATGTTAATAATATGTTTAAACCCACTATACAAGAAGTATCTGACACATAAGAAAGAAATTGTACATAAGTTAATTGATTTTTTCATGTCACTTTTATTTCTATGAGACATATTACTTAATCACCGAATACTTCTTTTGTATGTTGTTTATGCTTCCCATTAATTTTTAATGATTTTTATTATGATTAATATGATATTTAAATATGAATTTAATTTTATTTATTTTATAAAACATAATATTTTGTCAATCATAAATGGTAAGGGATAATTATTCCAGTGTAATTCTTATTTGAGATTATTTATTCATAAGTATTTACTGGGGTAATATTTATAATTCAAGTCCATATTTTATAAAAACGTTTTCATAAAATGTTTAATATTATTCTATGTATGTATAAAGTCATTTTTACCCTTTTTTGACTTTTAACACATGGTATGGAAGGAATCATTCTTTTTTTAACATATGAGGTACTTTTTTACTTTTTCGGTAAAAGTACAAGGATAATGTTTTTTTAACTTCTATGGCATGAACAGATTTTTAAGGTTTCATAACTCCTTATTTTCATGAAGATCCCTCTACATGATTTCATGATTATTTTACACAAAAAAATTCTCATTTATAATTTTACGACATTTTGAGAAAATAAAATTATTTTAAAGAAGAAAGGATATTTTCCTCAAGAATTCATTTTAAGTGTTTCATCAAGAATATTTTCCATCTAACATTACATTATTTAATATGCTCATGTTTCAAGTATACTGTCCATATTGTTTACATCATTTGATTTTTTTTATGATGAAATGTTATCCATTTTTTATATGGATTATGTTATTATGGGATGATGTTTATGAAACCCATTTTAATATTTGGGTTATGATGAATGATTTCTGTTTATTTTGTGAACACAAAAGAATGATTTCATTAAGAGATGTGTGGGACCTATATATCCCTCCAATGCATTGGGTTTTGATTTATATCACATGATATAGACATGGCTGGAACGGAAATTAAATCTGGTTCAGTAATATCGGGCTGGAATGGCAAGTAAACCTAGTTCAGTAATGGACTTTGTCTACTATTATGGTCTTGTCAGCAATGCATTTGCTACTATAGAAATCAAATAATGTTCTTAATGGATTCCCAAAATTATATATTTTATTTCCATGCTACTTTATCATGATTAATGTTCTTTTATGATATATGCCTTGTGTAATCCCATGTTTTATGTCATTGCTCATGATTTTGATGTTTAGATTTAATGTTCATGTATTTACGTTGAAATGTTTGTGGATTGTTTTTTGTTCTCCATGTTTACCCTTACTGAGCATTCGAACTCACCGTTTCTATGTTTTATTTTCCCCATTAAATTAATAAAGGTATTAGCTATGAAAAAAAGGAGATGATATTTATGAGAGATGTTGAAGATCTTTCACCATGATTAGAAGATTATGGTCCAAGACTATAAATACTCTAAACATATACGGTCCTTGGGTGTTTTTTTCTCATGTATTATGTATTTCGTCAAAGTAATGTAATGTCCCGATACGTCAAGCTTGGGTCTATATAGAAAATCATTTTTATATTGAAATTCATGTAGTTAAATAATATATCAAACATTTTTATATTTTAGGAACAAAATCATCGACTTTCTATAGTCATAAGGACCTGATTTTTTCAGACATCAGTAAATTTAAACCATATATAAACAAATTATGTAATTAATACTTTCCTAGTGGCATGATTTTTTCTCCACACCTAAAATTCTATAAAACATAAATTTCATACTAAATATATCTTCACAAATCATCAAAACATCAATTCCAACAATTCCATATACATATAATCTGAATAAAACAGAGATTAAATGTGTTTTAGATATTATTAATGTGATTTCAAATATATCAATGTGTTAAAAAAACAACACAAAAAACTCAAATCAAATCCATTTCTACATTATTCAATAATATACCCCTTTCAATAATATCCCCATTTTCTATAAAATATTATAGGACTATCTTCACGCTGTGTTTTGGTGGATCGTAAGATTATTAATTATGTTGATGATACCCATTAATCTAAAAGATCAATCATCAACAAACAAATATACATTGATGAAAATAAAACAATATTGGCATTCATTTTCTGCTACAAATATAATCAATATAAAACTCACATGACAGTACATAATACATATCACCTAGAGTCAATGAAATAATTTTCTCCCCCATTGGTGTTACATAGGCCGCTGGGATCCACATACACTATGAAAGGATCCCAAAAATCTAATGGTGTTCTAACACATTCTCCTCAATGAGATATATAATTTTAGGGACATATCATGGGATTTGGATATGTATATTTAAAATCATAAAATCTTAATTGGGGGATATCATCCATTATATAATCCTCCTTTATTCAATGATTGATTTCGACTTTCAACTTCCAGCACCACATAGCCATTATGTGTTACCCATAAAGATTGAATGATAGATTCTAGTTTATTTGAATAGTTAAAATGTATATTTATTTCATAGAGTATTTAACAAACTAATTCATCATACTACATGTAATACATGGGAGTGTCCATTAACTCACATCTCATAATATAATCTTATCATATACTACAATATAGGCTTACAATGGAATGATAAGTCCTCTTAATATATGATTATATTGTAATATATGACATGAATCACTTGTATATCTCAAGAAAAAATATGGATATATCTTAAAATAAAATATATCATAAGATAATACATATCAAACACTTCAATCACCAAATAGTTCAATGGTCACAATAATCTCCCAATGCGGATTTGTTTCAACCATAAAACATAAATCACACATAAAATGTAGCAATGTAATATCATTCAATCTTCTTAATATTATTTCATAAAACTCAGTTTAAAAAATAAGAAATATGCCTAATAATTTTATATTTTTGAATATGGTTAACATACATACAACTTCAAATAGATTATTTTACATATTTTATCAATGCACGTCTTCTAAAAAATGTTCTTATACATATTCCAAAAAACACCTTATACACTTAATCAACAAAACCATTTGAAAAATTAACACATTAAGAACAAGCATATAATAAATTAATATCTCTTCCAATAAAAAACTCCCTATATATAAAATCTCCCACATAATTAAATAATTATGTTTTTTATATTATTTTTTATTACCCCATTTTATAACAAAAACCCAAATTCATGTATAAAGGTGAAGAAAAACCATACGTTGGCCATAAAAATTGTGTTTAAAATCATATGTTTAACCTCATCCATTGAAATAAGTTTTTTTACTGGTTTAGTTAAGGAATCCTTTACAGGTTTCATTGTACGAATAAATTCCACAACTAAAACTCCTATATATATTGTTTTTTTAATGTTTTTCATGATATCTATTTTAATTAGTCAAGAATATTAAACTATATTACTTTAAATATTGACGACACCTTGATTATCAAAACCCACTAGAAATGAAAACTTCAATTCCACATTTATATCATCAATATAAGTCCAAATCGACATTAATTGGATTATATCATGAGCTATTGAAACATTTTCCTATGTAAAAATAATTTTTGTACTCATAAATCATTGGAATATTTAGAAGATTCTTTTGGAAACAGGTGGACGAGTCAACATAGGAATTTATTGCAAGGGCAGCCTCATAATTGATATAATAAAAATATTAAATATATATTATATCACCCAAATATAGTTTTAATAAAATAATTAGAGATGTACCATATTGTATATGAGATTGGAAATTGGATAATTCAATTATATCTGGAATGTGGGTTTCAACCTTGGTGTGACATATTCTATGTGTACTCTAGGTGATCGAATTAAGAGTGTTTGTAGAAAAATAAAAAAATAATTTTTTTTATTAAGTGGAATAAAACTAATAATCAAATGTATAATAACATTTCTGTAAAATCCATAGGGTTATAAACATAAAACATAAGATTTTATAGGTGCCATTGGATTATATAAATGATGAATGGTGAGATCTTGGTTTGGAGATCAGTGTACCAAATAATTCATCATTGACAATGGATTTCATGGTTCATGAAAAAAAATAATGACATAGAATTATTATTCATTAGTGATTAGTCTAAAATCATGTTGTCATATTTTACATTTGATTTTTTCATTATTATTACTATCTCATATCAAACATAAATAAATATTTCAAAAAAAAAAATTGGTTCATAGGTTGATCATTGATTTAAAGTTACATAATTTTCATTTTAGATTTGGAATTAATATCATTTATTAATGCATAATTGTCCCTTAATATTATTTGTTTCTCTATTTTTGGATTAAGATAAAAAAGGGGTTGAGGTTCTTTAATCACATAAATATATCATTCTTCTCTCCCCATGTTCTTCATCTTCTCATCAATGATGTTTTATTTGACGTCAAGATGAACAATACCTGAAAAATGATCATTGGACATTTGATATTAGGTGAAACTGATAATTTATATGGGTTTTGGTTTGATATTGAGATAATAATTATTATGTGATGATGATTATTAAAGTATGAGATTTTGAATCATGGGTTCTTCATCCATATGTTGTTGAAACGATGGTGTTGCATGATGAGATGTGTTTCTTGAGCGGTCGGGTAAACGTAATATGGACACCAAAGATGATTCAAATTTGGTCAACCCTATAACTATGATTATAAGAATCAATAAAGGATTAATGATATGAGTATGTGGTGTGGTTGAAAACACAAGAAGTCTTCTAGATTCTGGAAAATCCGGATTTACAAAGCATGTAATTTGGATGAACAAAAATCATGAATTCCCTTGTCGTGGTGTTCTGAGTTTAAAAAAAATTATATCTCACACATTGTGTGGAATAAAAACATTTCATGTGGTTTTCTACTATTGGATCTGAATATACCTATGGGGTGTGTGGGTATAATAATGGCTAGAAACATGGGTTTGAATAGAGTATAATGTAACATACTAGAAAATGGACACAAACAAGGCTAGATTGCCCATACCCAGCCATGTACATGGGTACCGTCAAAGTATAAGGTAATGGTCCATAGTATACATGCATTGGAAAATGGACATGGGCATACTGGGGTATCCAAGACACATCAAATATACCCAACACACATAGTTTACTTTTTCCAAGGTAGGTTGAGTCCCTCATTCTCTTTAGTATACACCAATATATATAGAGTGTATTTCCTTGGTCCATCCCTTTGAGGGTACTGTGAGGAATCATGGCCTGAGAATAAAATGTTATACCCTCTATTGGATTAGTCTCATTGAGTGTTAGTTATCCCTTTATATATACCTTTGTTTTATCCTCTATCACTAAATTTATTTTTATGTGTTTGGAATATTTTTGCTGACTACAAGGGTGTGTGATCTCCATCCTTGTTATTTTAATCTCGGAATGTTTGGGTGTCTTCCATAGGACATGTGTGTGATGCATTCCTCATTTATTTACATCTTCTATGTTTTATTGAGTACATTAACCTTGTATATTTCCAATGATAATGAACTCTTTTATTAGTTCCATCAGTGATAACATATCTTATAGAGTGAGTTATCTTAAATGATTCTAACATGACTCCTCATGTATAATCCTAGTATGGATGTATGGTTAAGATTTAACATTGATACTTGGAAACAATCTTGAGTGTATCTAGGTTATTGTTTTTTCATTTTTCCATTTATACTAATCAAACAACAGTTATGATTAGGATATTACGACTCTCTCTTGGATCATTATATTTTGTGATTTTGGGGTTTCAAACATTGTATGTGTATACTCATATACAGTGGGATTTTCCAATACATGTCATGTATTATTAATATGATTTGGATTTCAATGTTGTCCTAGGTGGAAAAATATATGGTGTATTTTTTTTGAGATAAAAAGGTGATGTTTGGTCCTATGAGACTTATTTTACAACAATCTCATTTTTACTAGAGCATTACAATATTTTCCTATTTTCTTAGGCATGTATTTGATCCTATATGATTTCTTAAACTTATTTCAAAATCTAACATGGAATTCAGTTCAATTCACACATCAAGATTTCATTAGTATCATTGCGTTATATATTTATTGGTTTCTTGGATATGTTTTCATGTGTATAGTACCTTAGTCTATGGCCTCCCATGTGTGTGTTATACCTAATTAATTCTTTTCACTAGCCTCTAGACTATTAGAGGTGGTATTGGTTTGTCAGAGAGTACATACCTACTTCCATGTAGACACAAATGGGTGTATTCATTCTAGAATGGTATCAATGGAAACGTTCATATTAGGACCGTACTTTAGAGATTTTCTAACAGTGGGTCTTGGTTAGGGAACTATGAAAATGGTGTTAATGTTTTTTGATATTAGATATCATACCAAGGAAACAAGTAATCGTTTTGATCCCAACATATCCATTTATAGGGACAATAAAAACCTCATTTTTTACATAGTACATTTTTGAACTTTTTGTAGGGAAGAAATTATTGCATGAACCATATATGAAAGGGTTTTGGTTTCTGTGTCCTTCAAGAGTCAACTCCCTAGATATAATCATTGATTATGATATATCTTGATTTTTTTTGGTTCTCTATATGATGATAGAAATATTGGATTCCATTGTACGGTCTTGATGATGATCCACCTAGGGATGAGGCTTTGGTATAGGGTCATATACAAGATATGGCTCTTTTGTGTGGATTTAAATTTTTACATCCACTCATTGAACAATATGTTTCTCTAAAATTTACAGTGGATGATGGTTATTGGTTGAGAAAACATTTTGAGATTGAGAGATAGATACCCCTTAGTTATCTATGTTATCTTTACTATAAGGAAACATAGAACTCGATTGAGGTATTTGTGAAATATTTTTACCTTATTAGGTCCCCTCTCGATCAAATTGTGGTTATAGAGACGAATCATTTATATGGATACAAAGGTACATGTTGGAATATGTTAACTAACACTCATTAAAAGGTTAATATACCATTGATATATTTCAATATAGTTTTCATAGAGTACATCTACCTAGACACATTGTAATGAGTGCATATCTAGGATCTGTTTAAGCTTTAAGAGGTCAACATGCTAGTGGAAGAGTTTTCCTCGAGGTTCACTAACATATCAAGACACTCAATAGATATGGTTTGATATTTGTTCTTGTGACCATATATCTTCAAAAATGGCCTTCTTAGAGATATATGTGCTGATGTAATATCTCTTTTCATTTCTATATATGCAAGGCTTTTGAAATGAGCCTTGTGGTGGAGATAATCTTGGGATAACAATGAAAAATAGATCGTGAAGGTAGTGTTAACCCTAGAGCTGAGAAATAATCAATTAGATATAAGTGTAAGACATAGAGATCTAGGAATTAATTATAGTTCTATATATATTCTTTTGAATTTGGTTCAATTTTTTATGGATCCATATATAGATCTAGTCTATTGAGTAAGAGTCAATGTTTCTCAAATGATAGGAAAGCGAATCTCATGATTGATTTATGGCCCACAAAATGGAATAAAGATATATGTAAAATATGTTTTATATGTATTTATATTTTATAGAATATGGATGTACAGAAATAAGTGGATAGGTAAGAGAATATGGGAGAGAATTTGTATGTGGTTGGTGTTTTGAACTGTTTCCACCACCATATCCAGGTGGCCCATGCTAGGATTGGGAAGTCGTTGGTCTGGGTTGAGGGAAGCTACAAGGAGAGGAGGATTTTGAATCATAGTCTCCAATGATGATTATACGTATAATTGGTATCTTATAAACACAATTTTAAACATTATAGGAACAATAATGAGCCACTCTTCCCTTCCAACATCCCTTATTTGATAGCAATAGATTCTTGTGGAACCTTTGGCTCAAATCATGCATATGGAGACTTGTACCGGAAAAAAGTCATTGATAAATACATTATTACAATAGTGTTCCATAACTCATTGAAGAGATATCTTCATACATGACCTTTTGTGACCATAATGAGTCATTAAGACACAATTCAAAGCATGGACAAGTTATAAATAACTCAGGAATTGATTTCACATTTCAAACAAAGGATGCGGTGTGTCTGAGTCAATGAGATGAGAATTTCATTTTTAGTGATACATAAACCTTGTAATATCAGGATGGGATCATACATAGGAATAAATGTAAAATTAATTATTTTTTGTCTAGTATTACTCATGGAGCAGTATGTGTTAAGTTGTTGCAGCATCTTTTAGTTGTGGTAGAGGTATGTTGATGGATTTTTAGAGAACATGCCAATATTAAATCCAATAAAATGTAATCTAATTATATATATACTTGAATATATTGAAATACTAGGTATCTCTTCTATCCAATTTGATAGACTCTATAGATATTTTTGAGCTAAACATGTAGTGAGAAGAGCTAAAGATGAATGGAATTTATAGATCTAATTTTACACCTTGTCTAAGCAAGTTTGTTTCACTATGTGGATTAGAACATGAGGTTATGTGTGTATTAATATATTCTAAATAAGGTCACCATCATGAACAAATATCCCCTCTAGATTATTGAGGATCTCTTTTACTGGTTGAAATGGGTGAGGTGGTTTTTGAAGATTGGGCTTTGGTCAGGCAATCACAAGCTCTGAGTTTGAGCTAGATGTTATTCAAATGTTTCTAATGTCACTATGAGTACTCTGTGATTCCCTTTGATATGTAGAATTACCTATCAGTGGTCATGGGAACTATAAACAAATTCATTCAGCCTTTCTTGTATTTGTTCATGGTAGTCATCGTTGATGAAGTCTTTGTATATTTAGTGTCATGGGAGGATTATGTGAGATATTTGAGGATAAAACTAGACATACTTTGAGATACAAATCATTATAAGAAAGTCTCAAATTGTTTGTTTTGGAATCGATAGGTATGCATCAAAAAATATGTTTTCTTAGATGACGGTGTAGCAGTGGAACAGAAAATCATTTCGGCATAGCTATCTTGGGGGGCCACACTAGTGTTTTCCGGAGGTTAAGAGCTTCCATGGGATGTCCAGACACTATCATAGATTCATAATAATTTCTATAAGATATAGTTAACATTTTAGTTCATTTATAGGAAATGGGAATCCTATTATGTGGAATGGTATGTCTAATATACATTTTTATGAGTTAACAAAAAATATTGAGGATCATCCCCCATCTTGAAACTTCTAGGGGATGATGATGAGTTGTGGTGTTTGATGATACGTCCCGAACAATTAATGGACGTTTTTTGATAACAAGATAAGTAGTGATTCATTTTGGGTCTTGTTAGCTGTGACCCCATGAGATGAACTACAAGAAGTATTGGTGGCTCAATTATGTTTGATCATGGAATTCCACCCCTAGAAATTCATTTATACTGAGAAGGATATTCAGGTACTAGAGGAGATGAATCAATCCTACATGTTAATATTTTTTAGTAGTTCTAAGGACTACCAACCCGTGGTGGGTTTGTTTATAAAAATAGTTATCACACTAGTATTATTATGGATCTAGTCAAGGACTCAGATGAGAGACCCTAAAGTTCACCATTTTGGTGAATTTATTTACATGATTATGTAATAATGGTATTATAATTGGTGCATATAATGATCGAGAAGGTAAAAATTATCCAAGTGCAGATAGAGATTTCCCATATCCATTTTTATTCTAATACGTATTGACAATGGAGGTCATTGGAATTTGATGATGGAGACTATGTTCTCCAAAATGAATCACCTAGAAAATGATTACATTTATTTGGATGGGGTTGATATTAGTATCTAAGATCCATTAGACCATTCCAGATATTATATAGGGTTGGTGAGGGGGAGATTCTCTTAGAGCTACCACCATTGTTATACCAAGTATATTCCATCTTCCACATGTCATATATGAGAAGGTATGTTCCAAACCTATCACATTCTCTCAACTATAGGGAGATAGAAATTTATTATATAACTACCTTTATAGTATGAATAATAGTGATCGAGGATCGATAGGAGAATATACTTCTTGGTTTATAAATTCCCTTGGTTAATGTACTGTGGATGCATTTGAATCTACATTAGATCCATAGGGACTGCAAGAACCAATTTTTATACTGGTACCCTCACATGTTTGTGTATGTTTTTTCTTTTTGGGATGAAAATCCATTTTTCGATAGAATTTAATGATGTTTTTTCCTTGTATAAAATTAGAACAATTTTGATAATAATACTTGAATATATATCCTATGTTAGTAAAGGAATTTATGTCCCAGGGATCCTAAATATTTATATAAAAAAATATTAAATATATAATATATTGAGAATGCAAATTTTTCCAACATAATTGAATAAATATTGAATGAATTTTGATTTGGTACACCTAATACAGACATTAAATTTGAATTGAGGGTTTTACATGAGCCATGGTAAAATAATGGTTCATGTCATTTGTTCATTTTAATTGTGGTCATGGGATAAATAATAAATAAATAAATTGATTTATTATTATTTATTTATTATATTTCATAAAAAATAATTCTTGTATATAATCCGACTTATGGAAAATCTCTATGGTTACCGGCATAACCCTATATATTTGATGGGATATGTTAGAGTAGATCTTTGATGAATAATGTGATCATTGTTTTTCTATTAGTTGGTTGAGTATATTTTCATCGATAAAGGTTTTCATGGGGCTCATCAATGAAAATGATGTAAATTTTTGTCATCATATTTTAATCCCAACTATAAAATGGATATTTTTCCTGAGATATAATCCCCATTTTGATTTTATCATGTCGAATATGATCTTTGTTTCATACAAATTGATTCTTGGGATGATCATTAGTTGGTGGGTAATAATTTAACAAACTTAAATTAAGAATTAATATTATTTATCAATCATTTTTTTTATCAATTATGATTAATGAATTATATATTAGTAGATTGAGGGTATCTCAAAAAATATCTGATGATTGTTCCTAACTTTTATTATCTATGATTGTATCCCCACGTTTTATGGGAATTCATCATCAATGTTATGATCATCCATAGGTTTAATAATACTATGAATCTAATTATTGTGCATTCAATATTTTGGAAAATAGATCATGTCCACGGTTTTGGGTTCATAACTGATAGTATAAGTGATTTTTGATGATAATGGTGGAAGATTAATAATATTGATTGGATGTTCTTTATATGTTTCCTATAGAAATTGAAATTTTGATAAATATGAGTTGTTTACCGACCATTCTGGTTGCTACAATATACCCAATAGTTATATTTTGACATTGATAAACCCAATATAATTGATTATTGGTGATTTTTTGGTTGAATTGAGAAAGATGTGGTGTGGGGGGAACGCATGAATACTATGGGATTCAAGAAAATCATGAGTTACATGGAGTGTAGTTATGACGAATAAACGTTGTGTAGCCCCTTGCTATGTCGGATAGTGTTTCAAGAAAATTTAATATGATACACCTCATGGACATACCATAGGGCATGTAATTTAGTTATGGTTACTCAATTTGTACCCAAGGGTACATGGTTACTCAAATGACTAACTATATTTGGTGGGCCAGATTTAAGGGGATGACATGGTACATGTTCACAGACATGGCTAGGGTACCTGGACAAGGCCATGTAAATGGGATGGCTAGAGTATATAGGAATGGGTTGTAATACCTGATCATCGTATATATTACAAGTTCATGTATGGTCTATCGAATATTTTTTTTTATTCCCAATATACAACTTGTAATTTTTCCCAAAGAAGGTTAAGGACCCAATTATCATCAGTATAGACAAGTATCTGTAGGGCATGTTCAATGAAGCCATGCATATGAGTGTATAGTGAAGCATCATGTCATGAGAATAAGATGTACTCTTCTATATGGGATTAGTCTCAAATAATGTCTGGTATCCCTCTTTGTTCCATAATAAATGAACCTTTTTCATTTAATCCTCTATTTGCACAAGGAATGACATTACCAACTATTAGGGTGTTTAATACCCATCTTCAAGGGTTTTCTATGGGCAGGCTTAGGTGAACCCCATGGACTCATGGTGTGATCTCCAATAATTTTATAATTATCTAATGTGTTTTAATATATACCTTCATCATAGAGAGTCATGGCATGAAAAATATCTTGGATGAGTACTCTTAGTGGTAACAATACTCGTGGAGTATGTTCAGTATGATAGGTGTTACCTTGAAGCATCTAGAATAATCCTAGTATGGGAGTATTTTTGGGACCATTATTTAAGTGTTTTTGCCTATATTTAATATATATGGGTTATTTATGTTTTTATTTTCTCATAAAACAATTGAAATTATTTCATTATGACAATGTGGTTACTCTCCCTTGATGCTTTATGTTATTTTTATTTTGGGCACCCTAATGAATATAATTGTTCACATCCCTATATGTGATTTTTTCACATATATTGTGTCCTATATAAAGGATATGCCTTTTGATAGAGCCCTAGGTTGACTAGAAGTAGGAGGATCATAGTTAAACTAGAAATCAAATTGTTGGTTCCAAGAGATTTGTTTGATATCATTCTCTTTATTACTATAAGGTTAGACTCTTTTAATGTTTGGGTGGGATTTTTTTTGGGTATGATTTACGATACTTTTTCCAAGCTCTTATTTGGTATTTAGATTTATTCGTTCATATGGTGTCATTATAACTTTCATATTCATTCATTTTTGGGATTATTGGATTAAAATGTTCAATAACCATTAATTTATGATACATCAACATAAAATTTACATAGTATTGTCATTTTTTTCCAAAAACATTTAGTGATAAATGATATTGAGTTTTCAAACTTCATCCCACTATAAATGGAGTTCGATTATTCTACTTTAATAACTTGTCATCAAATATCAAGTTTTATAGCTTTAAAATAAATTTATTATATATCCTTTCTCTTCTTATTGATATTTCTCTATTCTTCATTTAATAATAAATCAATATTCTATGTAAATAATCCATTATAAGTGTGTACTAATAATGTTCTTCATGTGCCAAAACTATTGAATCAAAAATTTCAAGCAGGATACAATGATTATTTTACTATCATTTATTTTTAAGGAGTCTTAAATAATACTATAATGGCACTCACTACATTATTATATCATATTGAGAATTCATCAGTAGATTTATATGTTTATATTCAACTTTTTTCAATACATGGAACTCCAAATAATTATTTTTTCATCCTTAAATATAATATTTCCTTCATTAATTTTATCCATCCTTTCAAATATTTCTTCTACTATAATTATTCACTTTAATTAATTTAATTAATTATCCAATAGTTTTCAATTAATTTTTAAAAATCCTTATTAATTTTCTTTATGGGGAACCGAATTTATTTGTAGTTGTATTTATTGTTAATAATCATTAATTATAAAATCATTATGTCAAAATGTTTTGAATGAAAACAACTTGAAATTAGTTTGGAGTACAAAAGAATATTTATGAAAAGAATAGTAAGGAACTAAAAAAATAAAAATCAATATTTTGTTCTGTTGTGATGATTTAATAATGCCTTTAATCCAGAAGATTGTGGAGCCCCCAATTTTTTATTATCATGCTAAAAGAGGATTTTTCATAAGAGGTAATCTGATGTTAATATTTCAAATTTATATTACCATTAATAATTTCTTTATATTTACAGAATATTGGTAAAAATATTTGATGTGTGATGTGCTATAAAAAGATTTTATGTGAGATATTTAATCATTAGTGGTAATGTTTGACGAATTTTAGGTCTTGGTACTAGGGTTTTATAAGTTTATGAGAAAATATATCAGATGCGTAATAACATGAATATGAGTAATATGATTTTGAGACTCTATAATTTTATAGATTCTAAAATTTGGGATTATGTAGTGGAATAATATTGAAGTAATATAAGGAGTCCTTTTATAATTAATGAGATTTAAGAAGAATTATGTTATGGATAAATATGATTTGGAGATTTTATAAATTAAATTAATGTTGATGAATACATGACATAGACTGAGATTCCATGAATGTTTTAGAGATTCATTGAAGTTATTTAAAGAAGTTTTGTAAATTCAAGATGTTTCATGTTTTTTGAGATATTAGAAATGGAAGAACCATGCATTGATAAATAATGGTTTCTCTTCCTGATTTTTATGTGTTATCTTAATAAAACATAATATATTTCCTAGAATCAGATTTTTGGTGATTTTTTTTGCAGTCTTAAAATGTGATACATTATTTCCCCATAGAAATATGTATTTTTTAGATTATATGTATGATTATATCATTGAATAAAATTTGGATATGGGATGAATCTCCACCCCCCCCCCCCAATGGCCTGAAGGCCTTCATTTTTATTGATTTTTCATAACACCCCTTTCAAGGGATGAGGGGGAACCCTTACAAGGCCTGTAGGATCAGAGATTACAAGGGCTATAGGATTAGAAGATTACATGACCTGAAGGTCATAGATAATTCAACCAGACTTTCTATAAGGAACTGCCCATCCCCATAATTTTTGTCATGATAGTATCTCCCCACCTATGAATGGACATATGGCTAGACTTCTCGTGCAAGCACAGGCTAGTACCAATGGAATAGTCATACCCTCTCATTCTGACAAAACATTTGGTTCTGCTCTGGTGAGTGCACCTGCTCTGAATCCTCTTCTGGGGTTGCACCTTTTTGTAGTGTGTCTCGGGAAACTTCATGTGGCCTGATGGCCTTGATGTGGTATGTGAGTTTCTACTAAGAAGAAAAATTTGACCAGAGCATACAATAATATATAATATATAATTCTTGATACATAATTAATGATGATCTTACCTAAGATATTTCAATTGATATGAAATATATTTAGTTAAAACATGAGATATTTTTTGAGTGAATTTAGAAACATGATGAACTAATAATTGTGTTTTGTATGATATTTATTATGTAGTATTTAACATTTTTGTGAATCATGAGAACTCTAAAGGTAGAAAATAAAATAGTGATGATATTTTATTCAATTCGCAAACATCACAGTAAATTTTTTTAGTATGTTTTGATTCATGAAAATAGTTTTAGTAATGAGAAGTGGAGAAGAAAATTTGGTTATATAATATAAAAAAGATGATAAAATCATGAAGAAGTTTGACAGTGTTGGAAAATCATTGTTTTAATTCTCAAACATATTTATTATTATATTTTTAAGTGGTCAATGTTATATGGTGTTGAATATTTTTTGAAAAAAATTAAATATGTAAAGATAGACCATTAATTCAAAATACCAATATTTTGTTTAGAGTTTGGATTCCACCAGAGTAATACAAATTAAAGAGTTCTACTACTACAAGAGTTCTCCTTATATAGTGGTTAAATTACTATCAAAGATCAACTATCACCAAATTTCATCTACTGTTAGTATTCTACAACATCAAGAGTTCTGAAACTACTGGCGATTGGCCACCACCAAAGCTATGCTACTACATGACTTTTTTACTTATGTTTATATACTACCTCCAAACATGTTCTACCACCTTCTTTTTGAAACCCTTAATGTTTTTACACCACCATACCTAAGCTACCACAAGATCTGATAATAATAGATTTCCTAAAACATGCCTTTCCTACCTCTAGATTAAATATTCCATTGTCAGATCTACATATAGACCATTCTAACATTATTCTAATCTTCCCCTGGCCTATGATATCATTTGAGATGATCTATTTTCATTCTTCTTCCATTTTTTCGATTTATCATCCAAATCTAATTCTTTCAACAATTATTCAATAAAATTAAAATCTCAAGGTCCCATATGGATTTACTAATGATTATAATTAAACCACATAGTGTACTCATTAATGACTGAGTCAGTGGTCCCATAATTTGATACTTAATATGAGGATCTATGATAAATATATTATTACTATTCAATGGATAATTTACCTAGAGATATATATATTCAAAATATTTCCTTAATGTTCATGTGACCTTATCCAGAAAAATCATATGTAATTGTCTGTGAAAAAATATATCCAATATCAACATTGACAGACATAAAACATTAGAACTTTTTAGAAATTCATTTCACTCTATTTTCATCAAATTATAAGAAACATTTTTGATCACCTAATAATGTATTTCATAAGGCATAGAACAACTAAAGAATCCTAGATTAAGCTTATCACTTTTTCATTCCATTAATATCTTTCTCTTTAATTGTATGCATTAATTTTTACTGGTGGGAAGTTTTACTATATTTATCTATACACACAGACCCATGTTCTTAAACTATATAATACATGATATTCTTCAAACCACTATTAGTTTTAATCCAATAAATAATATTGGAAGACGTCGTATCTGACTTGTATTTTTTTCCTACCCATATATAATTGTGTGAGATGATTAGAGTCTGAACATCTTATATGTTTTTTGTTTGTAAAACCCAATAAAGAATGTGTAACTAATTTTGTTTATAATAATATTCATGGTAGAGGGTGATTCTATGAAAAGGGGATTAAGTATCATCTTGACACTCATCACCTTTTTGATTAAACTATGTGATATTTTAGTTTTTTATGCATTTCAAAGAAAAAATATAATTTTTTATTGGAATATGTAAAAAACATTTTATTTTATGGTTATCCTTAATTTGTGTTTACAAAAATGGTTAGATTAATTAATTTATCTTAAAAAATCAGTATAATTTAAAATATTGATTTATCTATTCCCTAATTCTATTTAGAATAATTTTATCACAGAAAAAACATATATAATTTTATTATTTTGATTAACTAGGTGTTTTTAATTAACAAGTGGTGTTTTTTAATGTTTTTAACAAAAAAAGTATTAACTCAATTAAACCCCAACTTGAGTTACTCACTCCAACAAAAATATATAAATCAATGTTTTTTCATATATCCTTAAAAATGTGGTCTAGTTTTGTTTTTATATATTAAATTTCATTTAGTTATAAATTTAATTCATTAGTGTTAATAAAAAGTGTGATATTTTACCAATATGGCTCCTTAGTTTTCCAATAAAAACAACAATTAGAGGAAAATTAAAATGAAATTACATATTAAAAGAATGGGTTTTGAAATCTATACTACCGCTGATGATAAATATAAATTACACAAAATTGTGGGATTATATTGGAGTGATCCTATTATAACCTATTATAATAATAATTATAAAAAAAATTATTTATATTATTCTTTGAGTGATGTTAAATTTAATATACATTCATCCTATACTACTACATCATAATTATGGGATACATTAGATATTTTTCATGATGGAAGAAATTTTTTTAAATAAATAAACTTAAATACATATACGGTTAAGTATGAAACATTTAGGATAAAAATTTATGGACCTGTTTTTTATATAAATCTTACATTTAATAACATTGTGAACACATTGAATTCATTTGGGAATCTTGTTTTGACAATGATCATGTGTTGTGCCTATTGAGGTGTCTACCAGATCAATTGAGAGGGACATCAGTGTTAGTACGAGTGTCATGTGATGTTAGAAAGTTTTCTATTAATGATATAATAAGAAATTTGATGATCTGTGAGGAGGAAATAAAAGTAAATATTAACAAAGGGTTTGGAAAAAAGAGTAAAACCTCCAAAACAACTTCTTTAAATCAAATGTAGAAGATAAAGGTTATAGTTAATGTGATGAAGAGTAACCTACTGGCGGTGATGAATAAATGGAGAAGCTGGAAATAATATTCTAAAAGTTTTACAAAAGGCATATTTTTTTTATAAAATCCAAGTATAAAAGAAATTATGATAATTAACTTAACTATATAAATTATTGGAAGAATGATGATACCATGAATGAGATATTTTGTTATATCTGTAGGAGTAAGAGTTATGTCAAAGATGAATAACCCAAATTAATATTAAAAATAAATTAATTAAAAGAATAAGAGATAAATTAATGATATAAATGTAACTTGTATTGCTTCATAAGATAGCTTATGTGAATCTTATTTTTGTAGCGAAGAAAACCATTATATAGATAACATGTGTTTTATGATAGACACATATGAGTAATTTACAATTTTTATAAAAAATACTGTTCATATTTATGGCATATATATAGTTTAAAACAATAAATAGAACAGTTATAATGAACATATGTTTGAAAAATATAATATTAAGGAATAAAATATTAATTAATTCAATGAAAAATAAACAAATTTTAAGAAACAACATTCCATAAATTCATGTTAAAATTTATCATAGTAATGAGAAAGAAAAAATACTCTATTATTAAAAGGGAAAAATGAATTAAAAAAATATACTAATAAAATAAATAAAAAAATATATTGATATAAAAATTTTCTAAATATTCAATCTTCGATGGTTATAAAGAAATTTGTTCCAAAATACTCTATTGTAATAGGGTATAATCCAATATAATGAAGGATCATTGAGAATAACATTTTTTCTAGTTCTATTTTTACCAAATAAATTACTAGTATTTATTATTATTGACCCAAAAAATATTATTTTTAAAATTATAAAATATAGTTTAATAAGACCTCATAATAAATTATGGGTTCCAAAATATTTAAATACTAACATATCTAGACCAAAGAATATTTGGGTACCCAAGTCATTTTTGGTTTTTAATTTAATTTTTTGGAAACCCTCATAAAAATCTCTCACAAGAACATAAGGTATCTCAATAGTGTATATTCTAGTAACATGAATTGTGATTATACATGTTTTGTAATCCAGATCTATATGGTGGACATGTCACATTTGGAGAAAATTCCATTGGAAAAATAATTAGTCTCGGCCAATTGGTAAGTATAACACTGTTTTATTTTCTAATGTTTTATTTTTAGATGAATTAAATTATAATATAAATACCATATCACAATTTTTTTAAAATGGTTTTCAGGTTTAATTTTAAAATAATTCCTGAGTTTTTTTCTAATTTTTTTTTGTTTTTACTACTTTATGAAATGGTTTTATATATGAAAATAATTCAGATTCATTATTTTCTAAAAATATTTCATGGATAATATTCTCTCACATTGAATATTGGTTTTAGAAAATAATTATAGGATATTTTAATATATATTCACATAGAAAGATATCTTGGTAAGGGTTAGTCAAATATCTACCTAATCTAGAATTCCCAAATGATAAATTTTGTAACCCATGTTAGGGGTAACATCTTAAAATCACTATCAAATCTAGAAAATAATTTCTAACTTATCAACCAATATAGTTGGTCACATAATTTTTTTAAACCTTTCTGTTTTTCTATATTAAATGGTGAGAAATATGTTTAAGTTCTATTAGATGAATATTAAAGATGTATTTGGGTATTATTTATAGCACAAAAAGTGAATCTTGTTCTTATTTTAACATGTATCCTAAATCTCTTTAAATTATCATGGACCAAGAATTAATACATTATAAAGAAGTCATGGTCTTGAGATTCAAATGAAGGACTTCAAAACATTTTTTTCATAATATGGATATAATCATTGTTTTCCTTATCCTATTACTCCACAGAAAATTCAATTAATATAAAGAAGAAATAGAACCCTTCAAAATATTTCATTGACCATGCTCAATGTGTATAACATACATATTTATTTATGGTAACAGGTAGTGAATATATTTTTCTAGGTAATTAATAATGATTTAATAGGACCACTCTTAAAAAAAATCATCTAACAAATTATTTAATGGTTAGAACCCAAAGGATACTTACATTAGAGTTTTTAAATTCAAAACATATATTCTTAATATTAAATATAATCTTGAAAGTTATTCTTCTATGATTGAAGATCAAATTTAACATGGTTTTTCAAAATATAGTAAATCTTATTGGGTATTTAATAAATGAAAAATTATTATAGAGGATTATTTTCCTGTAAAATATTATAAAATAGATCCACATGAGACTAAGACCCCATAATATACCACTGAATATGATCTTTCAAATCTAAATTTCAATGCCTAACTATCTAATAATTATACAAAATAAGCATAAAAATCATCCAATTCAGAGGAAAAATTAGAAACTACCTCTAAACCAATAAAATATAGTGATACATCTTGACCTTAATTTCCATGAAAAAGAAGGACTCATAGATACTATCCTATAAATGATTTAGTTGGATACGAAGATAGAGGAACACAAACTAGAGCATCTATTGGAAATATGGTTAAAAATCAACAATTATTTTATAATATTGAACCTAAGAACATCAATGTATGGTTAATTATTATTTATGGAAGATGTAAATGAAGGGAAAAAATAATAAATTTTAATGAAATAGATTTTTGGAACCATAAATTTGACCAAAATACATATTTATTATTTTCACTATGTGGGTGTTTAGAATAAATTGGATGACTCAGTCATTATAGTTAAAATTAATTCAAGATTTATTTCACAAGGATGTCATCTATGAAGTGTGTATATACTCTAAGTAACCTTATTCACCAGTGATTCTCCTTAAATTGATAAAGATGGTTCATCCCAATGAAACACATTTTGATTTCAAACTATGTCAAATAATAGTCATGAGGGTATTCTTAAATGGTTATATATTTTAGGTTTTTTAAACAAACACATGGATTTCAATATAATCACCTTCCAAGTAATGTTTTTAAATTAATAATAGATTTATATAATATAAGTCATTATACTTGAGCTTTACATGATTGGGTTTTCACTTTTACTATTTCTATTAGTTTTAAAAAAGGCTTTTTATTTTTAATCATTTTAGAAAAATAATTTCAAAATATGTTTCAGTGGTTTAAATTTTTTTTGATGATATTATTTTTTGGGATTTTTATAATTTATATTTTTACAAAATTTTAAAAAATAAAGAAAACTTATTTTGGAATGATTTTAACATGTGGACATAAATTAATTATTGTTTTCAATAATTTTCACAATAAATATGGAATTATTTTAAATCAATTTAATTACACTAAATACATTAAAATGTTTATTATTTTGGATTGATCTAAAAGTAGTTATACTCAAATTAGTACAACTTCTAATATATATTTTCATTAAACTATAAACCCAATTGATCAAAATAATTATAGAGGTATCATTGGAATATTTCTATACCAATCTTCTAGCTAACCATATATTATATTTGTTGTGTGCATGTGTGGTAATTTTTAATAAAATTCTAGATAATCATATTTACATGTTGTTAAAATAATTTTCAAATACCTAAAATATAATACCAATTATTAAATATTCTATTCATGATGAAAAACATTTTATTTAGTCAGTTATTTAGATGTGGACTTTGGTGCTGTCAATTTGGATATATAAAGACCTCTGTAACATGCTTCCTTTTGGGAATTCCTCTATTATCATCATCTACTAGAAAATAATATTTTTTTACACTTATTTCTATTGAGGATTAGTATATAGCTATGTGAAGAAATTTTGAATTGATTTTCTAAATGAAACACACATTTCAAGAATATGGTTATCAATTTAGGAATGTCCCTATATATTTCTAATGTGCAAGTGAGATTAATATTTCCATGAATAATCGTTATCATTCTTGGAAAAATCTAATTGATATAAAACATCACATTTTGAGAGAACCTTTCAGAAAAATATTATATAACTCTTGAATTCATAATAAATGAACATCATATTTCAAATATTTTTACAATGCCACTTATTTCCAATAGATTAAACTATATTAAACATTATATAGGATTGATAGATTATGGTAAATATTTTATCATTAGAAGATCCACCATTGAAAAATAATCAATTGGATGATCCAAAATTTTTGATCCACCATTGGGTGATCCACTATTAGTGATCCACCATTTAGTGTTCACTGATTAGGTGATCCACCATTTGTGATCAACCTTTGGTTATCCATCATTGGTGATCCAACATTTGGTGATCCAACATTTGATGATCCATAATTAGGTTATCAATGATAGGGACATATATCAATTTATTCTTTTTTATATTTTTCAATGATTCATATTTTTTATGATAAAATACATATTCCAATAATATATTTATATTTTGTTATATTTTTTAATCCTAAATACCTAAATGATAAAATACAACCTAAGTTATATTTGGGACACTATTGGTCAATCATACCCATTGATCCGTTAGATTTCCCTTCTTTTCGGACCATTAACATTCTTTATGCTCTTCCATAGAATTTCGATTCAATATAATGGTGAGAAAGAATTTCCCTTTATTTTTTCTACTATAAGGATAAAATCTTGAAAACATATCTATTGGATAAATGATACATGTGGTTGTTTAACTGAATAACCCCATCTTGGGACTTGAGTGGTTATTGTGGAGAATGAAATAGATGTGTTATGGTTAATTCCATAAAAGTAACTAGTGATAAAGTTGATTTAGGACCAGGGATGGATAAAATGATTTTCAAGAAATTATATACCATTTCATTCATGGTTGTTTCACTAATTTTATTAATATTATGAATACTTATTTGGTGAGAGGAAATATATCCATCAAAGAATTATTGATTCCTAAGAAATTATCTTCTCTTAAATTAAATGGGATATGTGTGTAAATTTATTTCTCTAAGGTGTCTCTGATGACTATCAAGGTTATATACAGAGTGATAGTGAGTTATTTTGTCTACGAGAATGCACTGATGGGGTTAATTGGAAATGGTATTTTGAAAAGACCAACTACTACAAAAATATATGGTGAGTTCAGATTCTATTCAATTTCATTTAGTATATGATATGTCCCATTAATGGGGCTTTTAGAATATTGATATATCACTATTTCTTTCATCTATTCATTATCTGAAGAGGGGATCAATTAATCATTTTTAATATTTATTGGTCTATAAAATGGAGATGTTTAAGTACTCTTAGATATTAAATCCTATAATATATCCAAATCCATTCTTATCTTTGATAGAATCCAATGGATTGGTTGATAAAAAATAAGTATTGGAATATTTTAGAGGTTTTTGATTAATTAAAATTATTTATCAAACAATTAATTTCATCTACCATAAATTTATGAAGAAATGGTTGGAAGATAATGAAAATATTTTTCATAATGTCGATCAAGTAGAACACCCTACCAAAACCAAAAAATATAGTTGAACCTAGATTAGATCTAAAAAAATTATGTTTTATTTTAATGAGGAATTATAAGAATATATTGTCAAACATAATGAAGATTTTTATATATTATCTAAATATGTATTTCACCTAGATGTTTCCATTATTCCATAAATTTTCTATGAATCTTCTATCCATTCTATTTCTATCCTTGATAATGAGAGTTTTTTGAGTGGTGGATAAGAAGACGAAACCAAATTATCAGTTGAAGAATAGATTTGGAGTTCATTTAGAAAACTCAATGGAAGTAGTGGAATTATATAATGGCTCCAAATATGGGTATGTTGATGGAACACATGACTTAATAAGTCTTTATGATAATGGTTTTGGTGTTGAAAAGGAACAATACGAGCTTCTACAAATTATTTCTGTTTCACTTAGACTTTATAGGGAACATGTTTTTTTAGCCTCTTGATGATATTGTATCTATTTGAGGTGAACCAGGAGATTCTATTTAGGTGGATTAATCTCTAGGTTCTTCAAAATGGAATGAAATTTAAAAGGATGAGCCTTATTCATTAGATAAGGATAGAGTTTCATCCAAGGTGTTTCCATCTCCTAGATCAAGGTTTATTTTGATTTCATATGATAGTTTGGATTGAGAGGATTCTAGCGGTGATGATAACAATAGTCCAGGAGATAATGATGGAGCTACTATATCGATTGATGGAATATATATTTTGGGATCTATTGTTGAGAGAATTTATGATGTTTTACACTTACAATCATTTCCTTCTGATGATCCATAAACTATATTTGAGGATGGAGAGGCTATTTTTCATGTCCTAAGTGGATTATTTAACCTATACATAAAAAAACTTCTATTTCATCCTGATACGTGTCTAGGGATGACTTAGAATCATTCCAATAGAACTAGAATTCTTATTTTAGTAGAGTTATTAGATCTCAGGCTCTTAGAGTTACTCAGCTTGGTGAAGTTGATATGAGGAACATCTACAAGTTAGTAATCTTATGTAGTGATCCTAATATTATTTTAATGATTCAAGAAGTTTATATTGATTATATATTATTGGATAATGTGATAAAAGATATGAAGTATATCATTTAGGAGATGAATGTATGTTTTTCTGCATTCCATGAATCTATTTTGAAGTGTTTGGAGACCATACTACATTCATTCGATTTAATATCTATTAATCCACCTCTATCATCCTATGTTGATGGTGAGATAATTTGAGCTTCACTTAGAGAGGAGTTTCAATATATCATGACTTCTCTATGTTCATATCATCAATACGATCTTTATCAAATCAGTAATATTGGTTTCCATATTTATAAATGATTTTGGGATTGATTGAATGAAACATGCGTAGATAGAGAAACTGTCACTAAAGCAATCAAATGCTACATTTCTAGAGTTTACAGAAAGCATGATCTGAATTATCAATTTAAATTTATTACTGAAAATATATGGATTCCTCTTATGACTAGGGTATTGAAGGAACAAATAAACTATATTAAAGGCTTAGATTCTCTACTCAAGCTATTTTTGGAAGAGAATAAATCAATGTATACTACTATAAAGGGTGGTTGAAACATAATAATAATCTTATTGAATTTGATAAGAAATTTTTCACATGTATCTGGAATATTATATGTGGACTGTGAGATCATCCATATTCCTTCCCTCACCTATGAACCATAATCTATACATCTTCCTCCTTAGTTTAAACCCTTTATCATGTCTCCACCTGAATAAGTTCCCCATCTCAGACTAGTGGTGATCAGTGAGCTTCCAACTTCTACATCTACACCATCATCCTCTACATATGTGAATTCTTTCTGAAGAAAAATAAAATATCCACTTAATCCAATAACCCATTTAGTAGAGAGTGATTTAGAATAGGATTACTCTTCAATAATGTGTTTATGTTCATATTTTATTAATTTTGAATTGTAATTAAATAACTTACATTATTTAAAGGATCTTTTCACTTAGTCATCTTGTATTCTTTCTGTATTTTTTCACGGAATTTCCTTCATTTTTTTATGATAACAAAAGTGGGAAAATTAGTTTATGAAATTTAAATATATGTTTTAAATTCTATATTATAATTTTAACTTAGTATCTCAGTTTATTAATTTGGAATGTCATATAGGTCATTACTTTTCAAATTAATCTATTTATACCTATAGTTTTTTATATACACGATTATCAAATTCCCTCATTTTTTATATTAAAAAGTGGGAGGTTTTGGAACCTCCTTATTTTAATACTCACAAATCATTATAATTATATTTATGAAATGGTTAATGTTTTATGATAGTTCAGTTTTTTTAAGGAAATTTAATAAGTACAGATCCACCCATAGTTCAGTGTTCTTATAACATCAATCTTCTAAACCCGCTAGAATTCTACTACTACTAGAGTTCTACTATTGCCAGTGTTCCGCTACCACTAGAGTTATGCTGCCACTAGAGTTTGGGTACCACCATAGAAATTGTAAATCCAGACTTCTGCTATAGCTAAATATGTTCTACAACAAGGATATTTTTACCACCAGCTCTAATCTACCAACAATGGTGTGATCCCACTTAAAATATCAACTAGCAGATATGCAACTTCTAGATCTTCTATCATTGGATTTTGAAACCAATTTCTTGTGTAACAGGTGGAGTTAATCTTACATTTTAAGATCTACCACTAAATTTTTATAACATTATCCAAATGTACCATTTTCCATTTCCAAAATTACCGATGATATACCTCCATCTTGCTATCATTTCTATTCTAAGTATCAATTATATTTAATTTCTCCTTCATCATGTTTAATTAATTATATTCATATAGTATAATGTAGATTTATTAATTAATATTCCTATAATAATTTATTGTTGAATTGATGAATGGGTAATATGTTTTTTGAGTTTATAATTAGTATGAGGGTCTAGGATATCATAGTTATTATTTATTTATATTTAATTTGAACACGGAGACCTATATATTAAGAAGATTTTTCCGTATGCATTTGTGACATTCATGTTTGGAAAATTTTTGTCAAATTTTCAATGAAAAAAATAAATCCAATATCAATATTAAAATACTAAATACATAAGAACGTTTTAGACTTCCATTACACTCTATTTTCATTCACATTATAAGAAACGTTTCTGAGATCCTCTTAAAGTTAATATTAAAGACTCATAAAAACTGAATCATCTTGGATCAAGATGTATCACATTTCATTCATTTAATCACATACTATTTTCATTTATTTCATTAATTTCGAGTAGTGTAATATTTTATTGAGTTTATCAATTAATATATAATCATGTTCTTAAATAGAATAATGCATTATATTATCCCAATATCAAATCTTTTTATTCCCATGAATAATAGTCGAATACTTCATGTGTAACCAGTGTTGTCTTTTCTCCCATACATAATAGTTAAAGTTTCATAGCGCCAAAAAATCCTATGTTATGCAATTTTTAAAACCTAATATAGATTTTTAATATCATTATTTTTATATTAATCTTAGTTGTAGTAGGTTATTTCCAACAGGAGGGGATAAAATCTCAGCATTAGTCCAAGAGCTATGTTTTCTTCCACTATGTAATCATTTAGTTTTGTTTGTTCATTTTATAGACAAAACAAAAAATTTTAATTTGAATCTGTAAGAAAAACATACACATTGGTAGTTATTTATATCTTTTTTATTAATGGTTTGATTATGTAATTTTTTTTACCATGTTAAAATAATTTCAAATATTATTTTAAATAATCCCTAATCCTACATTGATAAATTATATGAAATATCATGATTATATAATTTTACTTTTTTGATTACTTGGGAGTTTCTAATTATATTTTAGGAATTTCATAGAGTGCTTTTAACATATATTCCTATTGGGAACTGAATCGCCTAACACTTGAGTTACTCACTCGTACCAATAACGAATGAATATAATGTGTAATATGGTTTGGAATGATTATAAGGTTTCATACAATGAATAATAGGTCCATCAAATAATTCATCATCATATACAATCCTCAACATGAGATGGAGAATTCCCTAAACCATGAAGAAAAAATTCATGATTTGATGGATTTAAGCTTGATATAAATAATGTTATGGGAAATTGTAACACCATGATAAGAGATCATACGTTGTAAGAATGATAAGCATATTTTGTTAGAATTCCCAATAAATTATGATTGATCACTAAATTTTTTCATGTAATATGTGTATTTAAATGTGTGTATTGGTTTCTCATGGAGATTTAAATTATAATGTAATTCATTATAATTTTCAATATCATTTGGGGAATTAAAAACTAAGACATCCCAAGATATTTTATGTGATAGATTTATGTGTGTATTGAACAAAAAAATTGTTAGAGAATTGATGTACTATGATATTAGGGTTTTCATATTTAATTAATGAAAGAAAAATCATAAATATATTATGAGTATATTAAAATAAAAAGAGAAGAAGAGATCATCAATATATAGAAATTATTCTACTATTAGAGTGAATATTTGGTGTGTCGACACTATGATGGGATCTAATGTTATGTGTTTAATGAGGAAAATCAATAATATTGTACATAAATATTACATCAGTTTAAATTAATATTCAGTATATATAATAGCAATACATTCCTCATAACCATTAATGTTTAGTTTTTTTGGTGAATAGAAAGATAATAATCTTGTTTCATAAAATATCATCAATTTCACCCAAAAATATCTTCTCTCATAATAATCTTATTAGACATACCCAATATAAAACATTTCATCATTACAGTGGGAATATAACTACAAGAATGCATGAGATTAAATTCTTAGTAAGGGTAAAAATGAGAGATATTAATAATTTATATTAGGTGAACATTATGTAAGTATAAGTGTATGATAACATGATCAAAAAATATTAAATTCTTACCCAATAATTCAATTTTAGTTAATTATGAATCACTATGTAATTGTTTTTCAAAAAAGATATATAAGTCATACGAGTGTTGAATTATAAATCATAAATCATGATCCATTGGAACATATCAAAATGGAAATACCTAGGTTTGTTGCATAAACATAAGAATAGAAAATTAGTTAAATAATCAAGGATCACTTCCAATACTATCATATTTTATTTGGTTCACTTATCCTTCTATAATTTGATTTTTCAAGGTTCACTTCCAAGGAAATCATATTTGATAGAGTCATTTACTAAACTCAATTAACTCACTATTCTATTCTATATTTTCCCATGAGATATCAATATTAACCCAACCAATTAGAGGAAAATATATTTCTGAGACCACCCATTACATATGGAAAACCATAAATATGTGTGACATAATATCATAAAAAACCTTATCATTTATTTATATTAAAACCCATGTAAATGAAACTATTTTCGTAAGTATTTCTACCTAGTGAAAATAACCCATGAAAAAGTAATAATTTTCTTGGAATCATCCACAAATCATGATCATCATAATAAATCCAAATAATGAGATTGTGTAATTTAATAATGTCATATCCCTAGTGAATTATATCAATTATTAAATCATTTTGACAACTATGGAAATTACCGCTAAAATTGAATTTGATAATTTTATTGAAAAGTAAGGGAAATTCAATTTTCATTTAGTATCTTTGAAAAATAATAATTCCTTAAAAATTGTGAAAAAAATTATTTGTTAATAAATATGTATAATTTTAATTTAATCTTCAAATAAAATAATAATCAGGATTATAGTAAATTTGAAAATAAATATTTGTTACACAATTTTTGTAAAAAATTATAAATACCAGTTTAGAATAAAATGTAAAAAATAATTATTTAACCATTACAAATTTTCAATAAGTTTTAAAATAAAATCAATCAATCATTTCATCATAGAAAATAATATTTATAAAAAATTTAAATAATTTGACATGAAATAAAATGTCCATACCCTGAAGTTGAAATAAAGTTGGTTTCTTCACAAAAAAATTCTCAATAATTTTATGTACCATAGATTGTAAATTGTACCTAATAATTTAAAATTATAAGAATAACTAGTGGATAATAATATTTTTTAAATTATAATATCTATAAAATTTACCTCAATAAAAATTTTGCATAGAAAATCACAAAAAATTACGAGTTGGTAACATAAACTTCATCTGAAGACCAGTCTTATTTATTACATGTTCAAAGATCATCTATAATATAAATAAATATATTTATTTATTTATTAATCGTATATTCTAGGACCATATTTAATCATAACTCACAATAATTATCCTTTTATTAAAATTTTCATCATTAAAATGAACATTTGAGTGAAAACCATAATGTTTTCCATGGATGTTTCGATTCAATGGATCAGGTCCTTGACCCTTGTTCAAGGATTCATCATATAACTAATATTATTTAAATCGTAATTATAATATTTATTCATTATATTCACTTCGAAAACTATCCATATAAAGTGGTTATGAAAAATTAATTACACCACTTCGTGGAGGTAGTAGTCCAGACTTGCACAAGATTGATTTTCAAAATTTTTTATTTATATAATTAATTATTGTTATATAATAATTAATTTTGATAGGATTATTAATAAATATTTTAAATTCATTAAATAATTTCTTATGATGATACATGAATATAGGAAATGAAAAAATATTCACATCGCTTCATCAAAGTGGTAGTTCAAAAGTACGCTTGGGGATGTTAACATTTCCCAACGGACAAGTAGGAGATAGAAAATGGTTATCACATTAACATAAAAACATATAACATTGTTGAATATATATATTACATAATTTTATTCTGGTTTTATAAAATTTTTATAATGTATAAGATGAATTAAACATTAAAATATTTTTAAGAAAATATACCTCTTCTAAAGGTATCATTGTTTAAGAAGAACAATAAGACATATTGTGTATTTTGAAAAGGATTTCACATAATTGTCAAAGAAATGAATTTTTGGGGATTATTTTGCATGATAATGGTCAATATAAAATGATCTACTCGTGTAGAAAATTAAGGATATGTGGATCCCTTTAATTGTTAAGGTTGGTGGCATACATTTAAATATGTGAAATGTTATTATATATCATATGTCTTATAGATATCAAGTGGCTCCAAAATTCCAAATATTTAAATAAAACCAGTATAAGGTGAATATAATAATAACCAAGCTAATTTAATCAATTCTTTATATTTTAAACCCTATCTCATATCTGAGCCCCTCCATTTACCCATACCATAGTAATAATATTTTTACCTAGGTAACTATTCATTATGGAGAAAGAATAAGATGACCTCAATAAATTATATTAGTTATGAATATTCCAATAATGTAATATATTTTTAGAGATTCAATCTCTATAAGTGGAATAAATTCTTTTTAATATAAATTTACACAAAAAATAAAAAAAATTGCATTTTCATGCTTTAAACAAAAAATTTCATACTCATTTCCTTATAACAGAATAAGATGAATGATAAAATACTTTATTGAACATATCATTTGAAAAATTAATTAAAATAAATCCTAATTATATATTAGTTTAATTTATTAAGATAATATTACATTTCATGTATAAAAATAATTTTTTTTATAATCATATCATTTTATTTTCAAATGATTTTATTTTTATTTTAAAACAATTGATTTCTAATCAATTTATTTTATATAGATATAAATAATACCTTTTCATAATGTTTTTGGTCCTATTATTACCCATAAATAAAAAATCTAGGTGCTATCTATCGTATTTAATTATAGTATTTGAATAGTTTCTTCCAGTTTTTTTAATAATGGTACATTGTGTAATGAAAGATATCGAAGGAATAAAAATTATTTAAAGTGAAATATACTTTAAAATATTTGGTTATTACATTATATCCCCATGTTAATAATTTCACCCAATAATTTTTTTCACTCATATATAAAATATATTAAGATACATATTCCTTGTCACATACACTAATTCCCATGTAACATCCTCTAATTTATTGTTTTGCAACTAAACATTAACTAGCTTAATAGTCTTATTTGGTATTAACTTATCTCATTGATTTAGAATATCCACTATTATTTACTCACAATAGAGATACCGATTCATTATTATAACTTCAAAATTATATATATATGAAAGATATGGTATGTATATCCTCGTGAGTGATACATGGAACACATCATGAACATAATTGAGATTTAGTGGAAGAACCAAACCGTATGAAAACTTTCTAATAAGAAATTAAATTTTGAATCAATTAATAACACAATGGATCATTGTGATAACATTTCAAAAACATATGAACCGATTCTAATGATATATTCATCAAAATACATTTTCAATGACATTAAATTTTGGATCTCACAAGAAATTTTATGCATAGGTTTTCTTCAAATATGATTTTTTCTAATTATATTTGAAATGGTTTTATCTTTATAATCCATTTACTCAGTTAGATCATCTCCAAATTGTATTTTATCTCAAATTTCATCCCATAAAATTAGAGTTCTTCACTTCATTCCATAAAGAGATTCATAAGGATCTAACAAAATAATTGATTGAATGCTATTGTTATAAGAAACCATGACCAAGGAAAGGTGTTCTTACCATAACCAAAATTGAAATACATAAGAAATAATGTTAAAATATACACTAGTTTTTGAATTTTTTTATTATACATAAAATCTATATGAGGAATATATTTAAGAAAAGAGTTCAAATTAATATTCCTATCATACTGAAATATTCCCCTAATCGTCAAGGTAAGACTTGAATCCTAATAAGATACAATAGAATATTAAACACTATTAAACCATAAAAATACCTTAATAAATATCATTTAATTTTAATAAAAAGATAAATATTCTCTAATTTGATGAAATTTGTTAACTTCATAAATTGATCTACTATATCCCGAATAACATTATGGACATCAGATGTTTTTGGTATTCTGAAAATGAAATACATGGGGAAAATTTCATATTTCCATCATAATATGGGAAATTGTTGTAACAATCCCTTGGACATTTATCTACTAGAATTAAATGTCATACATACCTAGAATTGATATATATATTCTACAAAATCCATTTTTTATGTTTTCTCATCATAAATAATCTTTCATATCTCTAAACATAATCACTCATATAGGATGAATATATAATGATGAACTATGAGAATCATCTAATATATCCATCATTAAATCTTGAATTTCTAGGAGACATACTCAATTTCTTAACATTATCATTCAATCCCAATCGTGGTTGTTCATAGGAAAAATATACAACATATTCTATAGTTTCCAATCATTATTTTGTACTTCCTTAATCCTCACATGGATGGATAATTGAATATTCATCTACGAATGATAATACATGCCCCATAATCTATTGTTTCTATTACCCATATTTCATAGATCCATAAGTATTACATCTCTTTAAGACATCATTATAGAAAAACATTCATTTCCATTCTGACACAAAGAATCAACACCAATGTCAACCTTACAATGTTTGTAATATATTTAGTGGTCCTAAACATTACTCAACTCCAACCATATCTTTTGGTTCATATTTAACTTCTTATATGTGAACATACACTTAAATATTTTATTATTGGTATGTATATAACATATTTTACCCTGAATATAATGTATTTATTTCAATGAAAAAAATAAAGTCATAAAATTCAAATTATTAAACATTTGGGTTTTATCATTAATTTTCATTATGAATGAGGCATAAGCTATCACCATTTCATCCAAAATTACAAAAAATGCCAGTACCCTCTTTTATAAAACATTATAGATCAAAAAATTCTCCAATGTAGGTTAATGTTCATGCAGGTTCACTAACCAAGATTCTCATTAGTTTCTTGAAATTTTCCCTAGATATATTTATCAAGTGGAACTTTGATCCCATATAAGTCATTATGGATGTTTTATAAGATATCCAAGATAAATATCACAAAACAAGATTGTAGAATCCCTATTAACTAAGAAAAATGTGAATAACATTCACTATGGTTGACCTAGGCCATTACTCATTAAATTTCATCTCTTACAAATATATCGATACACCATCGCTTGAGATTATATATCCCAATAATGTAACTTTTTTGTGTGGATTCACAGTTGTTAAATTTGTAATGTAGTTTCTTCTACCACAAGGTGTTATATATAATACTCAAATGTTCTTTTTGCACTCTCTTACTCTTGGAATAAATAATCATATCATCTATAAAGACTATAGAAAGATTATTGAGTTTTATAAAGGATTTTTTTATTAAATCCATAATTATATCAATGGAATTGAAACGTCTATATGGAAAAATTAGAAATCATTATGACTATAAAAAAATAAAGAATACATTCGTGAGTATTAACTCTTTCTTAACCCTCAATGGATGATATATGGAATGAGTTTAAAACATGAAAGGAATTGATATCTATACGATTGATTAAACAAATCATCAATATAGGTTAAGGAATATTATTTCTTGATTTTGATCTTTTTATGTTATCAATAATCAATACAGAGATATGTTGACCCATTATTATTCTTATGAAAATGAATAGGTTAATTCTATAGTGATGTATTAGGGGATATAAATCCCTTGTATATATTATTCTGTATTCTCTTATTCAATTTATAAAAATCAATTGGGGCCATTATATATGGAGTATTAAAAATATGTTTACCACTGGGAAAGAGTTCCATTGAAAACACAGCTTCACAATTTTAGGGGAAACTTGGAAAATCACTATAAAATATATAATCATATTCCCAAAAAATACCAAATCATCAATTTTGAGTTTCTTTCCAGCCATTTGGAAAAATTTAGCGCATTATAATGTAGTAAAACCCATACATTGGAAGTACTTTCCATCAGAATTTCATGTTCACCTTCACATTGAATAAAAAATACATTGATTCAAAATATAAAATGTGACATCCATTCCATGTAATTTTTTTTGAATCAAAATACATGAATCCAATCCAAATCTAAAATAAACTAAAATTCAACTAGACATAATATTTGGGAAGTACATTCTAATAAACTTATATCAAATATGAGTAATAGACATAATATTTGACCATCAAATGATTATGAGTTTTTTACCACTAACTCAAAATTTATGAATTGAAGTGGTAATGTGACACCCATATAAATTTCACCAGATATAAAAGAGTGTCTAGATCTAGATTCAGATAAAACATTTATAGTTTCAGAGTGGATGGTATTTGTGTCTCTGGTCACTTTGTTCTATCAACCCACTTCAACATTTGTGAACACATGGGATTTATCATGGTCTATTGGATTAGGAGGTTATTTACACTAATAGATATCATTAACTATAAAAATTAGTTTAAGGATTGGTATAATTTCGATACTCCATATAATATTAGCAAAATAGTGTTGGTGGAACATTTGGTTGAGCTTTCTCACAAACATTGACTAGCCACTTCTCATTACTTATGTATTAATCTACCTTGTATAATTGTTTTCCAAACATAAATCATCTTAAATAACCAATATTGTAATTTAAATTGTTATTTATTCCACACATATGACCTGAATATTGATTTATTTTTTTCCTCCATTTGTTTTATTAATAAAATTTCCCCAAAATTCCATCTTTCCCTTTTTATTCCTATAAAAAAAGAACAATTAGAGCCTCCAATATTCATTTATATTCTGTAAACACATCAAAAAAATTTCTGCATCTCTATAAAATTATCTTATGTACAATTATATTTATAGACTTATTCAAAAGACACTAAAAATAGTGAACTTCCGTATATGATTGATGATAAAATAATAGCCACACCCTGCATGTCTGGTGAAATTTTCATTATAAGTTCTAATGGATTCATAATAATTCTAAATTAATTTAATAATTTACCTTTCTATTTTCATGAGAAGATTTTATAGGAAATAATTAATGGAAAACATCTTATTGAACACTTTATATGTTAACGAGTCAATATTCACTGATTGGATCATATTTTTGATCAGATTCCACCATTGATCATATTCGCCTTTAAAATAATTCATATAAAAATTAACATTCTCAAGGTATTATAATTATAGAAAAAAGAATACATTATCTACATAATTGATCCATTTCACAGTAGTAAGTTGATCAAATAAACCAATAAAGGAACATGTGCATTTTTTCAGAAAAGACTCTATAGTGAGTTGTTCATTCCTTTGGATATTTAAAATTTTCACATGACTCAAGATATCATTCATAAATTGAGAGATTTAAGTTAGTATAGCCACATGATATCACTCCCCATCTCAATTTTTATATGGTTTCTCACAAGTACGGTTGTTGCAATGGCCATCAAATTCATTATTCGCTATATCTCTCATAGTTCTAGACATTGGCTAAAACTAAAAAACTTAATGTGAGTTTAAATATTCAATAATAATAGTTGTAACGTCCCAGGAAAATAAATAAATAATAAATTTCATTTTTTATTAATATTTTGTGACTTAAATATTAATTTTTTTATTATTGGGGTTTCTATGTTCGATGGCTTACCCAATACGTAACAACTGGTTTCTTTAAAATCTTACATTACACACTAATAATATAATATTATTATATTAAATGGAATTTAACACATAGCCATTTTATTTGTGGGAATGAACAAAACATACTACAATATGATTATACATGTTTGTTAAATAAAAGTTAGAGGATAAAAATATTAATGAATCTAATTTTAAGTATAATTTACATTAAAAGGATGATTTACCACCTTTTAATGGAGAACCTCTTTATATATAGTTTTGGTCACTTTTATATTTTCTATTTTAAAAAATAAAATTCTTCTTTATATTTGGGACATCAAAATTTACTTTGGGTAAATATTTGGTATTGTTCAGATAAAGTTCTTATTTTAATGAATAGTTAAAATACTGTATTTTTATTCAAAAGTGGATTTTAATATAACATATTTATATGGTTATATTATATTATTAATTGGGTTTAAAGTGTAATTAGATTATATTTTAACCAATTAATCCAATGTTGATCATTGAAATTAATTTTACATTGAAATTGGACATAAAGAAGTGTCAATCTTTTAATAGTTATGGTATCTTAAAAACTTGTTATTTGTTTTGACAACATGAATAAATTTTAAATGAATTAATTAATCATCAATATTTTTAATTTTTTAAAATAGATATCATTTTTTAATTTGTAATATCAAATATATATTAGGCTGATTTTTTGGTAGTTTTCTGAAAAAACTTCAATTTTTGATGAATAGTGAAACCACTAAGTAGGAGTTAAATACTCACATTTTCATTTAAATGAAATTTTACAACTTCTGTGTTTTAAATTTCAAAAATCATACATACATGGTTTTTATTAGTAAGTAAAATGAGGTTAAATAAGATGAAAATAGATTTTGATGAATAGTAACTTCTGACTTTTATTTAATGCGGTTAAAGGTATATAGGGTAATTCAAGGTAAAAATAATATTATAGAAATAAAAAAATTACCAAAACACAAGTCCTAAACTTGTTTGTTCAGTCATTTACGACCATGGGCATCTTTGGGTTGATATTGGGACCACATTGAGCCACATGAAAGTGATAATGACACTTTAGATTAATTAACATAATGTAAAGGCAAAAATGACAAAAACCAATATCTTTTTGTAAATTCATTTTTAAAAGTGTTTATATAATTTATCATTTGGACTATAATTATTCATTGGAAAGATAAAATGATTCATACATAATAGTATTTATTTTATAATTTTTAGATATCAAATAAATTAAATTATTAGTGAGAAAATAATGATGCAGTATTTACCTCATTAATAAAAGATTTAAATAAATAAGATTATAAATATTAAAAAAAAATCGAAAACCTATCCAATTATTTTTGGATGACTTTATTTAGACCATTAGTCGTCTTATCTTCTACTTAAATTATTTTTGGACTTTTTTAAACCGAATATCATTATATAATAATATAATATTTTCACACTTCCCTAATGAGCATGTCCTCCCCTTATAAAAATCCCTCACTTATAACCAATTCCTCACACCTATCAAACCCCTTGGATCATCAAAAATCTAACTAAATAGGCTCTAAATATCCCTATAATCCTCCTAGAAGCCTTACATTAAAAAGAAGTCACTTTAATAACTCCTTTTCGAACATCCCAGAGGGAGTTACCCAAATTAAAGGTAACAATTCCTCTAAACTTCTTTTATTTTATTTTTCTTCTATAACTCCTAAACTCTTTTTATTCCATTATTTTATAACAAAACTAGTATCTTAAATATACTAGGATGTTTTTACGAGATCTATTTTAACTATACATACACAAACCTTCATCTAATGGGTGAAGAACATACTATTTTTGTGCATGGAAAACTAACACCTCACGAAACGATGATTGTTCGATTATCTCCTACCACCTCTCTTCACAAACATTAAGATAACACTATATTTATATATTATATATATTATGTTTATTTATTATTTATGCTTATGTATGTTTATTTTATATGATACCTTTATGGTATCCATTATGGGTAAACACGATAATTCCATTTGAGTAATTGTGTACTACCACACCCTCAAAGTGATATAACTCATTAATTCCATATATTGGACATATAAAGGATAGAGTTAATGATATTATATATGATATTATAATGTAATTATAATATAAATTTGTATAATTATTTATTAATTCAATTAATAGAAGAAATAGAAATGAAAGTAGCGTTCACGCAAACGTACAGCTTACCGTCTCCATGAACAGTGCAATTCATTTCATAACTCCAAATGTTATGTACTATTGTAAATACATGTATATACTGGAAATGAATTATATATATGATATCTAAATCATAAATATCATTCTGGATATAATTAACTTTTGACCATGTGTATAACTTGTAATTATAAGAAGTCCATTTTTGACTGAAGTACCAAATTTCGAAAAAAAGAACGTATTAAACATAAATGATTACATAATGTTTATAACATGGAAATAAGTGATATAATAGAAATAATAAACATGACAAATTTTCTTAAGAAATTTGAAATTAACATTAGTTTATTATTCAGAAGATTAAAGAACGCACGGGTCATGTCGAACATGAGGTAGGGGATCTTCTTAACCCAATTTCCATTCTTTGGGTTGATCTCCTATTTATTGTTTATTTCATTAATTGATTATGTGAGAAATGAATTTTATATCATATCATGTATTTATAATTTCATTATGTGTGATTATATTGAATACACATAATTGATCTATTTTATTTACAAAATGATCTTTGTATGGGACTTCGTCTCAATCTCCTTTCATTGAGGCATATTCCGATAATATATACCTTCTTCTTTTACACGGTGTATAATAAAACCTTTTTAATTTTTCATTCATTCAAAGGGAATATTTTTTCTAAGAATCATTTGAAAAAGTGGCAAACAAAATGTTTCTATGTTTGTAGTGACAATAACCACTTCATCATCGTAATCGTTATTTGGATTCCTCTATAAGAATTAATGTTTTATAATATATAAAATGAAATACCTTATTATCTTTTTGGGTTTATTTTTATTTAAAATGGGTTTGAAATGTATTTATTAATTAAATATATAGAAATTTTTTCTTCTGACATCAAATTATATATTTTTAGTGGAATTTATATATTTCCAATATTTTATGTGTTATGATTTTATAATGGTAATTGGACATTTGAAGAGTGATTACGTGATAAACCAAATGACAGCTGGTGCCATGATAAACTAGGACGGGTTGTTATTTTATAAACAACAAGTCATTGGGTAAGGAGTTCCGTCGTATGGCTATTCCATTTTGTGATATGTGAGGAAGTCAACCGTATGGTTATTCCAATTGAGAATTGTTTTGTCCCAAGATACCTTTATATGTAATGTGTTCTTTATATGGGTCTTATAGTAATCTTTATGTTACAAAAGGGTAACAAATGATCTTTTATTCACTGAATAGTATTTACTACTTCATAAAGGTGAAATATATTACTTATGATAAAGTATTCATGGTTTACTTGTTGTTTTGAAAAAATTATCAGTTTTATTTCTTTGTGTATCCCTTACTAACATTTTTATTCTCATCCCAAAATTTTGAAATGTTTTTCATAGGACATAAGGTGGAATTGGGCCAAGGATGGGATCATGTAAATGTCATGCTGTCTATAGCATCGAACTAGACATGACTCATTTTTTCAATAGTTTTTATTTTAGGAAAAAAATCGATACTGAGTAAAATTTTCTACATGTTATATTCAAGTAGTTATGTGAATGTTATGACCCATTTCTCTAAAACTATAGACCTGAAAAGATCCTCAAAGTGAATTATTCATTTAATTCATGATTATGTATTGTTTAAGGTTGGGTCCTTATAGTTGGTATCAGAGGTTGGTTTAGACAACTTTAGGACATAGGGTATTGTTAAATTAATATCAATAAATTAATTTTTGTTAATATTGAAATGATATAGAAATTACTGTTTACCATGTTGCTTAGCATAAGCTATTTCTGTGTTTATAACGGTTTTTCGTAGAGGAAACATGGTAGCTATATTGGGACGAAATCAGAAGGAAGACAACCTTCTAAATCAACAACTTGAGATGGTTGGAATCAGAACGGAACAGTTTTTTGTAGTGATGGCACAGTGGACTCAGTCTATAAATGGTGGTGTTATCCAGGCACAAGATCACCCAGATCAACCATAGTGGAACATGTCAGCAGTGGATCATTTCATGAGACAACATCCACCATCATTTAGAGAACCATATGACCTTGTGCTATAAGAAGGGTGCATTTAAGCACTATAAAAAATTTTCAATGTCATGGCTTGTTCATAACATCAAAATGAGAGCCTCACTGTTTACCATTTTGAAGGTGAAGCTGATAAGTGGTGGTCGATGGTGAAAATATTAGGGATAGTGAGGAGATTTATGCTCTTGATTTGGATGAATATAAAGGTATGATTCTGGAGAAATATTTTCCTAAGGTGGTCTATCTTAGGATGAAAAAAAATTCCAAGAATTGGGGAAGGTGGATGACTCAGTGGCTGTTTATGAAGAAAAATTCACTTGACTGGAAAGGTATGCTCCAATGTTTATCTGAGATCTTGATAGTATGATACAATTATTTTTGTCCATACTGAATACGTGATATCGAAGAGCATTAGACTCTTGCGAGTTCAAAAGTTATGAAAAAGTTAAAGACCCGTAAAATTCAAGGAAATTTTTTTCTTAATTTTCTTTGGGATTTTAAAAGAATGCAGTTTCTAACGGCACCTGATTCCGAGACCCGGTGTGTCTGGAATCAATTTCTGAATATTAGCTCAGGTACATTCAGTGAACGAACAAGCGGGAATTTCTAACTTTGGAACCGGTGCTCGGAATCAAATTCTTAGGGCACCGATGGAACCACAGCGTCGGTATTTGCTTAGGAATGCCTATTCCAGAGTTGCGTTTACATGGGAGGAGTTGTTAAAAATTTGTGGATTAATAAAGAATTGAATAAAAAAATGTGGAACAATTTTTTTTATTAATTCTTTATCCTACTGGTTATATCCAACATGGGGTAGTTTGGGTGGGACCCACAAGTCCCTAACTACCCATGAGAGGATTAAAGGTGAGGTGGGGCCCACATGAGCCCCCACCTTTTCACTTTCCCCAAAACTCTTTAAAACCTCTCAACACTCCCTCATTAATGAGGGAGAGCCTCTTGATTCCTCAACTCCCCAATTAAGTGGGTAGAAACCCCCTTGACCTCCCCTAATTAATCCATGACAACTGTCATGCATTAATTAGGTGGAGCCACTTAATTTAATCTATTTTTTTGGAATTCTACCCCAATGAAATAATAGATATCCAATCTAATATTTTTGTTGGCATGATTCACGGAGGGAGAAGAGAGCTAGGGAAAAAAGCTCCCAACGAAGAACGAGAAACCTCATCTTCCAACGGAGAATGAAGAACGCCGACAACCTTCTTCGACTTCCTCCCTCAGATCTTACCGACGTGTAGTGTCTTCCACGACCGACGTAGCTAGAGATTGGGAGTTTGTGATGAACGTGGAGAATGACGAACTTCATCGTCTTCTTTCCGCTACACCGTCAACGAACGACGAACGTTGATCGACGAATAAAAGGTAGGGGTTTACGTGTTTTCTATACGTCATTCTCTCCCAACTTTTATTAGCGTCTATTTGAACCGCATGATATCAGTTAACGGGAGGAGGCCGGACCGCACAAACACGGCCGCCCCCCCTCCATATTGTTTTTCTTGTTATTGTGTATCGAATGAAAGTGATGTGGTGTCGTCGCACCACATGGGATCGAGTGGCAAGAATGTGCAACGTCGTCACGCCGCGCATTCAAAATTTTTAACCAATTCCGCGGCGCCTTCGCGCGGCGCCGTAGAACCGCAAATGAACTGCGGCCGGAGCGGGGCCATGGTGGAAGGGCGCGACGCCGTCACGCTATGCCGAACGAATCCGCGGTCGGAGTCGGGCCGCAGCGAAGTGGTGCGGCGCCATTGTGGCGCACCAGAAAACCAAAAAGATGACACGTTTTGTTAATTTATGTGCGTATTGACGGGCGACGACAAACGTGGCCGCAAAGTATTTTTGAAGCTTGCATAGTAAAGCTCGAGACCTGAGATGGACACCGTCTCAGAAGGAATTGAAAACGGACCACCGGAGCAACTCCGGTGGCCCACGGAAAAACACTGAGGCACGGGTCGCCGGCGTGGCACTGCTGGCGACCGGGGTGGCGGCCGGAGCCGTCCGGCCACTAGGAGGTGGCGGTGCCCGAGCACGCCGCCGGAAGGATCAACTACCGCGACTTGCTGCGGCGGTGCGGCACGGGGGATCCCGCGGCCGTGCGGGATCCCGGCGGATTGGCGGTGGCACAAACTTCCGCCGGCCTGAATCAACGGTGAGGGTAGGCCGCAACCCCCCCCCCCCCCCCCCGCTCCGCGACTTCGGCTCGGCCACGCTGGCCGAGCCGCGGCCGGCCGGTCGAGTCGGGCCCAGCCTGGTCGGTCTGGGCCAGAAACCCCAGTTTTCAGACCCTCTTTGGTCTTTTGCCCATATCGTGGGAAACAGACCTCCGATCGACGCACAATTAGTTGTGTAGCGATCCTTGGAACGAGACGGTCGTTTCAGTAAATTACACTCAAAGTTTCAGTGAACTTTGAGTTTGGCCAAGTTGGTTTGTACATGAAACCAACCGGGCCCTCGGATCGGAAACACTCATATCTTGAGCTCCAGACATCCGATTGACGTGTTGTCGACTTTGTTGAATTCCTCTTGATGTGAAGAAACTTTTTTCTAACTCCGCTCAAGGTTTGGACACTGTCAGAGTGTGGTCGGGTTGGTTCACTCACGAAATCCAACGGGGCCCCTAGAACGAAAAAAACCAATAACTCACAGACCGGGCATCCGATTGATGTGCCGTCTGTCTCATTGAATTCCTCTTGATGTGATAGAACATTTGGCATACTTCGCCTATGTTTTGGTTGTTTTTGGATAATGGCCGGGTTGGATTGTACCCAAAATCAAATAGATCCCTTAGAACGAAAATGCTGACATCTTTCAGACCAGACGTCCGTTTGACGAACCGTCGGCGGCGTTGGTGATCACCTTGTGAAACGGTCCCTATGAGTATACCCTATGGGAGTTCGTGGTATAGTTGACATATAGCTGGGTTGGTTCACACATGAAACCAACCGGGCCCCTGGGATAAAAATGCTAATAACTCACAGACCGGGCGTCCGATTGACGCGCCGTCTATTGTGTTGAGACCCTTATGATGAGGCGGTCCTTTGAGATACATCTTCGTGGGACTTTTGATACTTGGAGTTTTGACCAGTAGCTCATGGAGCAGACCCTCCTGAAGACGAGCATACGGAGTACGAAGACCGTATAGCTGGCTGAGACCTGACGACTGCTTGACTGATCGACTCGGTGTGTTTCAGATAGCCCAGTGGGGAGCGCTTGGTTGTAGCGGCAGACCCACGGCGGAGGAGCGCTTGGTTGTAGCGGCAGACCCGCGGAACTCAATAGAAGGAGTTCCTCTAGAGGCTATGAGGGGGAGCACATGGTTGTAGCGGCAGACCCATGGCGGAGGAGAGCTTGGTTGTAGCAGCAGACCCGCGGTACTGAACAGAAGTAGTACCTCTGGAGGCTATGAGGTGGAGCACTTGGTTGTAGCGGCAGACCCATGGTGGGAAGCACTTGGTTGTAGCAGCAGGCCCATAGTACTAGACAGGAGGAGTACCTCAGCAGTCTTAGGTTAGTGAGAATTATCTCGGAGTTGTGACATGATCATTGTACACTCCAGAGATGGGGCTCTTCAATAGTTACAGTATCGATAATGGAAATCCTGGTTTGAGCTGAGTCTTTGACCTTTGTGTTTACCTCTTGATTGAGATGGGTCACTTGATAACTTAGGTATATGTATGGGTATATACCTGGGTGGTGGCTATCCGTTGATTTCATAATCTTTTTGTTTACCTCTTGATTTAGATGGGTCACTTGATATCTTAGGTATATGTATTGTAACACCCCGAGATTTTATGAAAAATATTCTTTTCATTAATGTCTTGTGTTATACGCTACACCAAAAGGAGCTTGTACAACACACATCCTTGACTTGCCATTCATTACACGCAATCGCGACCTTCTTCGATAGCGTGTGTAGTACGCAATACCGAGTTTCACTAAACAATGATATGCTATTAAAATATTACTAAAACTAGCCGTTATGAATAGTAATAACCACTTTTTGAAATTTTTTAAATTTTATTTTTCAAAATGGATTTCATTTTTGGATTCGTAATATCAAAATTAGCTTAGGGTGAAATTTTTGTACTTTTCGGATAACTTTCATATTCTGATGAATAGTGAAAATTACTAAATTTTAATTAAAAACAACTTTTTTAATAGAAATAATTAATAGTGATAAATTATTAATTTTAGTGGTTTTAAAGTATATTAAGAATATATTTTTACAATTTAATACAATGTTGGTCATTGGATTTAATTTCACATTTAAACCAATTATAAACAAGTGTCAATCTTTTGATAGTTATTATCTCTTAAAAACATGCTATTTGTTATGACAACGGGAATTAAATTTTAAATTGGTTAATGTAACTGATATGTTTTGAATTTGATAAAATAGACATCACTTTTGAATTCATAATATCAAATATAGATTAGGCCTAATTTTTGGTATTTTTCTGGAAGCTTTCATTTTTTGATGAATAGTGAAACCACTAAGTGGTAGTTAAAAAACTGATTTTTTCATAAAACATAATTTTACCACTTCTGTGAGTGGAATTTTGAAAATCTGAGAGACACGGTTAATATTAAGGACTAAAATATGTTTCAATGAGATGAAAATAATTTTTGGTGAATAGTAACTTTTTACTTTTTTTACCACGGTTAAAAGTAAATAGGGTAATTAAGGGTTAAATTGATATTATTATTACCCTAACACGTGTCCTAATTCTATTGGATAAGTGTAATTCGAACAAAAGTAACCTTAGAAATACAATATGACCATTTAAGCCCACTTGGATTATATTAGGACATTTATTAAAAATTTATTTAAAGAAGGGTTAAAATAGTTAAAATCAAAGTTTAATAAGTAAATAATTTTTAATATAGGGTTATAAATAAGATAAATTCGACTATAAATATTCAGTAAAAAGTTAAAAAGATTTCCTACATAAGGCTATTTTATTTGTAATTTTTAGACATTAAATAGTTTAATTTATTTTTGACACAACGATGATGTAGTAATTATCTTATTAATGAAATATTGACATAATTGATGTTATAAATACCCAAATAAATGTAATTTGAGACTTTTTATTAATTCCATTACTTTTATAGGTTAATATGACATGTTATTATTGATTTTATTAACTTTATTCGAACTAATCATTCTGTTATGATTTTTACAAAAATCAATCACCAAATAGTGTCAAAATTAACATAAAATATTTATTAAAACAAATATTATATTATTAATTGTTATTATATTCCTAAAAATCTATGGTTCGGCCAAATGACTTAGATAATGTTATATATATTAATAATAAACAACTTGGGGTTCGTTTGGCTTGATATAGTAAGTTTACTAACCTTATAGTATAAGAATACAAGAAGACACGGTAAAAGTTAAATTATCTAGCCTAGAGTTAAATATAAATGATAAGGTTAAAATTGATACCTAAACTTGTCTAAATTCTATTGGATGAGAGGAATTAGACCCCTACCCACCTTATCTTAGAAATATATCAATATTTAGCCAATAAAAACCGAATTTGACTTTATAATAAAATAATATTTTTAGTTATTCCAAAGGTGCCCCTCTCCTCCCCTATAAAAGGGCACCTCCTCCCCCTCTTCCTCACACCACTTTGTGCCTTCAAGATCAGCCAACCCCTGCCAATTTCTTCTCTCCACTTCTCTATAAACATCCTAGAGGTACTTTTCTTCTTCAAAGAACGATTTTAGTGCCCAAAAAGGAGTTCTCAAAGAAGAACTTCAAAGAAGAGGTATTGTCCATTACCGATTCTTTCATCTTTATTTCTTCTTCCACTTCTTCTTTAGTTGTTTCATTATGAAGTAATAACATCAGTATCACTAACATACTGATATGTTATTATAATTATGAAACAACCCTATTTCACTATCTATCCATCCTACGGAAAAAGAAATCACCGCGCATGCGTACGTACGGAATACCGTCTCCACGCCGTGGTGTAATCTATTTTCCACCACCACCTTACATGGATGGGTATAATGGAGTAAATAATGACTATATATTACTATTATAAAGTGATATAGATTCTGAAATAGTATACATACACTCCAATATAATTACACGATCATAGGAATGATATCATCACTCGTGCGTACGTACGGAATACCGTCTCCACGATGTGATGCGACTCATTCTACATGATCTTAATTTAATAATGATTATATAAATGAATTGAATGAATAGATATGATATATATTACACTAATACCATTCTATAAATGAGGTATCTATAACCTAAAGAGAAGAATAAGAATTTATTCGACAAAACATGCATAAGAACAAAAAGTTATAAACACCTGAATAACAAGTGGCAATGAAATATTACAACTAAGAAGCTAATAATATGACCATATATGATATCATAACAATAATTATGATTCTGGAATAAGTCAATAAAATTATTTAAATCATTATACAGGAGGTTCTGACACTTTTTAAGCAAATCGGACCTATGGTATGGGAAATATCACAATCTCATTTTTATCCGAGATTGTTTATACTTTGGTATTTACTGGGGTATATTTTATCATCCACATTCATGTTTCCTCAATATGTAATATTATTTCCATCCACCTACAATTGTTTAAATCCAATTTTACCCTTCGGTGAGTTTTTAGTAAATTATATGAAAGGAATCTTTTGTCGTTTTTCGTATGAGTTACTTTTTGACTTTTCTGACAAAAGTATGAGAAGAATGTTTTTTTTAAATTATACGACTTGAATGGATTTTTAAAAAATTATTTCCAAGAAGCTTCCTTTACAAGTTTTCATGTTTATTTTTAATCAACTTCTTTTAGTTTAGAATTTTATGACATGTTAAGAAAGGAAAACTGTTTTTGAAGTAGAAAGGATATTTTCCTCAAGAATAGAGTTCAAGTGTTTTATCAAAATTATTTTCCATCAAAGATAATATAGGGTTCTGTTTATACCCCTATTATTACATTTACTTGATTATGTTGTGATGGAAATATTTTTATGAATTCCATTATCTTATATGAATTGTTTTATGATGTCATGATGTTTAAGATTCCCATTTTTATTACATGGGTTTTGCAATGATGTATGATTTATAATTTTGTGTCACACATAAGAATGGTATCATTATGAGATGGGTGGGACCTATATCTCCCTCCAATTCATTGGGTAAATATTTTATATCTCATGAGATAGACATGGCTGGAACAGTAGGTTATACCGGTTCAGTGAAACAGGACTGAAATGAGGAGTGAACTCGGTTCAGAAAGGGACTTTGTCTACTAAGATAGTCTTGGCAATGAGTCTTGACTAATAAGAAATTATTCTCTATGATTATGTGTGTATGCCACAAAGATTCATGTTTTATGTTATGATTATTGAGATTACATTTCACTACTATGATTTATCTCATGTTATGAAATTATGATCTCTTTTTCAGGTTAAGATTTCCGAAAGATATGTTCATATGAATATGACGTGATTGATATTTCTTTTGTTTACCCTTATTGAGCATTTGAGCTCACCCATTTATGTTTTCTTTTCCCCAGGACATAAAGAAAGGATTCAGGTTTAAAAAAAGAATATCTTTATGGGAGATATTGAAGATCTTTCACCACGATTAGAATATTATATTCCGAGTTTCCAAAGAAACTAAACTATTATGGTCCTTGTGTGTGTGTTTTTGTTATGTACTAAGTATTACGAAAAAGTAATGTAATGTCCATGTACGTCAAACTTCGGGTCTCTATAGTTGGTATCAGAGGAAAGGATTAGTCAACCTTTGGAAATTAGGATGCGAGAACTTTAGTGAGATCCCCAGAGATATTTCTAAGGTATGTCTAGGGATGTCCCTAAGGTTAAGTATACGTATAGGTTATAGTCCTAGAATTATGCTAACGATCATAGAATTAAACCTAAGATGTTAGATATTGAAGGTACTCCCCCTTTATTATGTTGTTCTCCCTAGCATGATTTTTGCCTCTCACACTATTCTTTTTGGGTTTTAGACGATGGATGGAACCCGAAAGAACCGTGTTGATCAATGAAATGGACAATGAAATGATTGTCCTCCTGAACAAACAAATGTTATGGGAGATGTAGTGCAAAATCGTATTGCTTTACTTACACAAGCTATGAATCATTCTGGACATCCAATTTAGCAGAGAAGGGAACAATATTCTATTGAGTCCTTCATGAGGCAACGTCCACATTCTTTCAGTGGGTCTTCTGATCCACTTGTTGCTGAACAATGGATCAGTACCACTGAAAAGATATTTTCAGTTCTTTAATGTTATGAACATGATAAATTCATCTTAGCAGTATATCATTTGGAAGGTGAAGCTGATCAATGGCGGAATCTTATCAAGAATACTAGTCAAAGAGATGAAATTGAGTCCATGTAATGGGACGAGTTCAAGAACTTATTTTTCAATAAGTACTTCCCTCGTATTCTTCGAACAATGATGGAGAAGGAGTTTCTTCAACTAAAGAAAAAGGATGATGAATCTATTGGTATATACGAAGCGAATTTTACAAGGCTTGCAAGGTATGCATCTGGATTTATCATCCAACCTGAATGTAAAGTTGATCGATTCTTCAGTGGCTTAAAACCAAGTCTTCGAAGGGCATTAGATATAAGAGACTTCAGTTGCTATGAAGAAATTGTGTGTTGTGCTATCAAGGTAGAAATAGAAGTTGGTGTTACTTATCCATCTCATAGTTTTGACAAGAAATGAAAGATGGAGTTCAAGGAGAAATCTCAGAATAATGGTGAAAAGAAGATGAATGTTTCCTTATGCTCAAAGTTTGGAAAGATGCATGGTGGATATTGTCTTAAAGGGACATGTAAATGTTTCAAATGTGGAAAGGAAGGTCATCGGGCATTTGAATTCCGTAATGATGGGAAGGAGATGTCTAATGATGAAAACAAAGGAATGGATACACATAATGATCCTACTACACTTCAATGTTTCAAGTGCAAGGAGATTGGACATTATGCCAATAAATGCCCTAATCCAAGGGTTAGTGATGATCGACATGAGAAAACACTTAAGGAAAAGGACAAAGGGAAGTCACATGCGATCACCATTGGCGATGTTGAATATGACAACGATGTGGTTGAATGATTAAGTATTTATGTAATGGGATTCAAAAATAATGTTGAGTATTGAAATATTTATGTATTGGTCTATTGTGGTCTTCAATAATTTTATGGTACCGGTAACCTTGGAATGTGATTGAGATATTTTTGGAAAAAAAGATGATATGCGCATAAGGAAGGGAAAACGAGAAAATGACATATTTGACAGTATTCATGAGCTCATGATTGATATAAGGACTAAGTGATATCATGGTTTGAGTATATAGAATTATGAGGATTTTGGTATGTGGAAAGTGTTAACATTTAACTGCATTCATGTTTTCACTAAGGTTCAATGGGTATTCAAGAGAACACATGATTAAGGCCTTTGAATGTTTGGAATGTGACCAACAAGAAATATCTTATGATATATGGGGATCAACGATGGTATTAAATCTCTGGTAATCGTTTTCACTATATTATGAGAGTGGATTGCAGTATTATGGATAAGGCTAAAGATTGGAATGGACTATGTTGGACATAAGTTAGTATTGTTTAAGGATAAATGTTTTTTCGATATTATTGATTGGATGTTATAGTAATATAGTTTTAGAAAAAGGACAACCTGCAGGACGGGCGACAACCCATCGCATCGGACACGGCCGTGGGAATCGAACCCACAACTGAAGTGCGACTGGCCTTTATCACCTACCACTGGCCTACAGGAAGTCCCTGTTTAGTAGAAACTAGTTTTATTATATAAAGTAGTATGATATATGAAGTATAAGTCCATTTTAGGGACCATATATGATTAATCTCACTATATATGGACTTAGGTATTTTTCTTGATAACTTTTCTAACCTTTTGTTTGAGACAGATGGAATGACTCATCATTCTATCACCTGATCTTCTATAATATCACAAATGACAAAGTAAACTTCATTTATTTAAGAGATGAAGTGAAAATTGTCCAAAGAACGACCAACTGTGAGACTATACCGAAATCACGAATGTATTTCTTCTAATTCCAATTTCATCAACTTTAGGGAAACGATCTTGAAATCTAAAAATATTGTCCTAGTGATCTTATATATGATGAATCAGATGGTACCTTAGATCGTCACAAATTTATGGCTTTGTGATTGCTGGCTTTTCCATAGCCATGTTCTCTACCACTCTCCATCAGAACATGATGTTTAGATTTCGATTCCATATCCATATTTTCACCTATGTGGAAACCCGGTGATTAGTTTATTTGGGTAACCGTTACGTTTCATACTTTTGTTTTTAAAGATTGGTTTTGGTATTCCTTTTTACTATGTGGGTTTATATCAAAGAAACTTTCTAATAGTAAACCATTTATAACCCCGACGAATTTCGAGGGCGAAATTCATTTTAAGGAGGGTAGAATGTAACACCCCGAGATTTTATGAAAAATATTCTTTTCATTAATGTCTATTTTTGTACACTACACCAAAAGGATCTTGCACAACATGCATCCTTGACTTGCCTTGCATTACACACAATCACGACCTTCCTCGATAGCGTGTGTAGTACGCAATACAGAGTTTCACTAAACAACGATATGCTATTAAAATATTACTAAAACTAGCCGTTATGAATAGTAATAACCACTTTTTGAAATTTAATAAATTTTATTTTTCAAAATGGACTTCATTTTTGGATTTGTAATATCGAAATTAGCTTAGGGTGAAATTTTGGTACTTTTCGGATAACATTCATATTCTGATGAATAGTGAAAATTACTAAATTTTAATTAAAAACAACTTTTTTAATTGAAATAATTCATAGTGATAAATTATTAATTTTAGAGGTTTTAAAGTATATTTAGAATATATTTTTACAATTTAATACAATTTTGGTCATTGGATTTAATTTCACATTTAAACCAGTTATAAACAAGTGTCAATCTTTTGATAGTTATTATCTCTTAAAAACACGCTATATGTTTTGAAGACGGGAATTAATTTTTAAATTAGTTAATGTAACTGATATGTTTTGAATTTGATAAAATACAAATCATTTTTGAATTAATTATATCAAATATAGCTTAGGTCAAATTTTTGGTATTTTTCTGGAAACTTTCATTTTTTGATGAATAGTGAAACCACTAAGTGGTAGTTAAAAAACTGAATTTTTCTAAAACTTAATTTTACCGCTTATGTACGTGGAATTTCGAAAATATGAGAGACACGGTTAATATAAAGTACTAAAATTTGGTTCAATGAGATAAAAATAATTTTTGGTGAATAGTAACTTTTTACTTTTATTTTCCCACGGTTAAAAGTAAATAGGGTAATTAAGGGTTAAAATGATATTATTATTACCCTAACGCATGTCCTAATTCTATTGGATAAATGTAATTCGACCAAAAACAACCTTAGGAATAAAATATGACCATTTAAGCTCACGTAAATTAGATTAGGACATTTATTATTAATTTATTTAAAGAAGGGTTAAAATAGTTAAAATCAATGTTTAATAAGTAAATCATTTTTAATATAGGGTTATACATAAGATAAATTAGACTATAAATATTAATTAGAAAGTTAAAAATCTTTCCTACATAATGGTATTTTATTTTTTATTTTTATACATTAAATAGTTTAATTTATTTATGACACAACGATGATGCAGTAATTATCTTATTAATGAAATATTGACATAATTGATGTTATAAATACCCAAATAAATGTAATTTGAGACTTTTTATGAATTACACTAATTTTATAGGTGAATATGACATGTTATTATTGATTTTATTAACATTATTCGAACTAATGATTCTGTTATGATTTTTAAAAAAAATCAATTAACAAATAGTGTCAAAATTGACATAAAATAGTTTTTAAAACAAATATTATATTATTAATTGTTATTATATTCTTAAAAATATATGGTTCGGACAAATGACTTAGATAAGATTATATATATTAATAATAAACAACTTGGGGTTCGTTTTTCTTGATATAGTATGTTTATTAACCATATAGTATAAGAAAACAAGAAGACACGGTAAAAGTTAATTTATCTAACTTAAAGTTAAGTCTAAATGATAAGGTTAAAATTGATACCTAAACTTGTCTAAATTATATTGTATGAGAGGATTTCGACCCCTACCAACCTTATATTCGAAATATATCAATTTGGAGCTATTAAAAACCGAATTTGACTTTAAAATAAAATAATAGTTTTTGTTATTCCAAAGGTGCCCCTCTCCTCCCCTATAAAAGGTCACCTCCTCCCCCTCTTCCTCACACCATATTGAGACTTCAAGCTCGGCCAACCCCTGAAAATTTCTTCTCTACACTTTTCTAGAATCACCCTAGAGGTTCTGTTCTTCTTCAAAGACCTATTTTAGTGCCCAAAAAGGAGGTCTCAAAGAAGCACTTCAAAGAAGAGGTAATGTCTATTACCGATTCTTTCATCTTTATTTCTTCTTCCACTTTTTCTTCTTTAGTTGTTTCATTATGAAATAATAACATCCGTATCACTCACATACTGATATGTTATTATAAGTATGAAACAACCCTATTTCACCAACTATCCATCCTACGGAAAAATAAATCACCGCGCATGCGTACGTACGGAATACCGTCTCCACGCCGTGGTGTAATCTATTTTCCACCACCACCTTACTTGGATGGGTATAATGGTGTAAATAATTATTATATATGACTATTATAATGTTATATTGATTCTTAAATAGTATACATACACTCCAATAAAATTCCACGATCATAGGAATGATATCATCACTCGTGCGTACGTACGGAATACCGTCTCTACGATGTGATGTGACTCGTTCTACATGATATTAATTTAATAATGATTATATAAATGAATTGAATGAATGAATATGATATATATTACACTAATACCATTCTAGAAATGAGGTATCTATAACCTAAAGATAATAATATGAATTTATTCGACAAAACACGCATAAGAACAAAAAGTTATAAACACCCGAATAACAAGTGACAATGAAATATTATTACTAAGAAGCTAATAATATGACCATATATGATATCATAACAATAATTATGATTATGGAATAAGTCAATAACATTATTAAAATCATTATACAGGAGGTTTGGTCACTTTCGAAGAAAACCAGACCTAAGGTAAGGGAAATATCACAATCTCATTTTTATCCGAGATTGTTTATACTTTGGTATTTACTGGGGTGTATTTTATCATCCACATCCATGTTTCCTCAATATTTAATATTATTTCCATCCACCTAAAATTGTTTAAATCCAATTTTACCCTTCGGTGAGTTTTTATTAAAATATATGAAAGTAATATTTTGTCGTTTTTCGTACGAGGTACTTTTTGACTTTCTCGACAAAAGTACGAGAAGAATGTTTTTTTTAAATTATACGACATGAATGGATCTTTAAAACACTATTTCCAAGAAGCTTCCTTTACAAGTTTTCATGTTTATTTTTAATCAACTTCTTTTAGTTTAGAATTTTATGAAATGTTAAGAAAGGAAAAGTGTTTTTGAAGTAGAAAGGATATTTTCCTCAAGAATAGAGTTCAAGTGTTTTATCAAAATTATTTTCCATCTAAGATAATATAGGGTCCTGTTTCTATCCCTATTATTACATTTACTTGATTATGTTGTGATGGAAATATTTTTATGAATTCCTTTATCTTATATGAATTGTTTTATGATTTCATGATGTTTAAGATTCCCATTTTTATTACATGGGTTATGCAATGATGTATGATTTATGATTTTGTGGCACACATAAGAATGGTATCATTATGAGATGGGTGGGACCTATATCTCCCTCCAATGCATTGGGTAAAGATTTTATATCTCATGAGATAGACATGGCTGGAACGGTAGGTTATACCGGTTCAGTGAAACAGGACTGAAATGAGGAGTGAACTCGGTTTAGAAAGGGACTTTGTCCACTAAGATAGTCTTGGAAATGAGTCTTGACTAATAAGAAATGATTTTTTATGATTATGTGTGTATGCCACAAAGTTTCATGTTTTATGTTATGATTATTGGGATTACATTTCACTACTATGATTTATCCCATGTTATGAAATTACGATCTCTTTTGCAGGTTAAGATTTCCATAAGATATGTTCTGATGAATATGACGTGATTGATATTTCTTTTGTTTACCCTTATTGAGCATTTGAGCTCACCCTTTTCTGTTTTCTTTTCCCCAGGACATAAAGAAAGGATTTAGGTTTAAAAAAAGACGATCTTTATGGGAGATATTGAATATCTTTCACCACAATTAGAAGATTATATTCCGAGTTTCCAAAGACACTAAACTATTACAGTCCTTGTGTGTGTGTTTTTGTTATGTACTAATTATTCCGCAAAAGTAATGTAATTTCCTTGTACGTCAAGATTCGGGTCTCAACATGTATGGGCATATACCTGGGTGGTGGTTATCCGTTGATTTCATAATATTTGTGTTTCCTCATGATTGAGATGGGTTACTTGATAATTTAGGTATATTTATGGGAATATACCTAAGTAGAGGTTATCTATTGAGATCTTCTTTGTGGTTATCCTTGTTGTTTTTAGTGAGACCTTGAGGGTCTCGGGGTCCCTACTGAGTATCGTTATACTCACCCCTGCACGGTCTATGCCTGCACCTCGTTGTGTTGGTTGCAGACGACGGACAGTGCTGACGGAGGCCGAGTGTTCGTGGATGAGTCAGTATCCATAGGTGGACTTCACGGTGAGACTACACTCAGAGGAGGTTGACGGGCGAGAGCGTTGTGGAGGCTATATGTACCTACCCTTCAGGTAGGATCTGTAGTGGACGATCCAGGAGATGCGCCATCTGTACCTACCCTTCAGGTAGGATCTGAGGAGGACGTCCCAGGAGCCGCTTCCTTTCTTTCAGCTGTTGTCTTTTCTGTTGTACTTTTTTGTAGTTGTAGTTGTATGTTCAGTTGGGTTTGTATTCTGGCCCATTTAATTTTCAGCACTTCTCTTTGTACATAGTGTTTTACTTTCGCTTATACTCTGTGGTGTTTTGATTACTTTATAAAGGCAATGCCTTCCCATTTATCGGGATTTACGCCTTTGGTGCTAGTTGCCAGACCCTGGCCTATGAAAGGTGGGAATGGGGTAGTCATGGCACGGGCCCAGAGGACGGGTCGTGAAAAATTGGTATCAGAGGAGTTCGGTTCTATCGCAGAACTCTGGACTCTGATCTTCTTTCTATATGAATCAATAGTGTTAAGGGTATTAAGTGTGGTTATCAGTCCAGGGAGTCTAGTGTTGGTGCAGCGGCCGACGTATCCGTACACCATGACCTTGACTTATGATTTCCGACTCAATGTACGAAAACATTGATTGAATGTGTGTTTCAAAAGTTTTCTTTGTGATTACTATGTGTCAGCTCACCAGGTATATTGTTTGTCCGTGGCGCACCTGTCTCTTTTGAGGATGGCCCCACGATGGCAGCCAGCTAGGGTTCCGAGTTTTGTATACGATGACGGACCACCGAGCGACGAGGCTCCGGTGCAGGGCCCTCTTTCTATGTTGGCACCCTCGGGTTGTGTACCAGAAGCACACCCACCTGTTGGGAAGAATATGCCACCAGTTGTACTAGTGGACGGTTCATGCTAATAGAGCGGGTTGCACGAGTTCCAGCAGCAAAGGCCTCTGAGGTTACGAGGCGAGACAGTTCCCAGGCAGTAGAGGACGTAATAAAGGCGATTTCTAGAGATCTACACCTAGTTTAGACACAAGTAGAGCGGAAGGTGGACTTTGCTACTAATGTTTTCTAGTGGATGGCCATGAGGATGGTCTTCTTAGTGATGAGGCTTCGGTACGTGGACCGATTCCTTAGATATTGACTTCGGGTAGTGTGTCAGCTATACATCACTACGTGTTGGTCAGTAGTTACAACCGGCGGTACCGGTAGATGACGCATGTAGGCACAGTTCCTTACACATGTTTCAGCATCAGATACCTTCAAGTTCCGAGGCGAACCTGACTCACATGTGGTTGAGGACTAGCTTGAGGAGGTGGCTGAGAGTTTCCTAGAGCTTATACAGCTTCAGCGGGACGACCTGTCGGTAGCTGAGAATTCATCGAGGAGTACCGAGAATTCCAGGTACTCGATGAAAACGTTTCGATCAGTGCTATAGAGCTCAACCCTCTGATCATGGTTTGTTTAAGGACTTCTGAGCCAACACCTTTTCTCTATGCATCCCTACTAGGCTAGGGTGCTAGAAGGAACCTTCGTGGTTGAGAATTATTTACTGATCGAATACAGCCAGATAATGTTAGATGTTTGGAAAGCAGGAAACTGGCACCAGTCTCGGGGACTTGGGCGTGTAAAATGTTTCAAGAAGAGGAAATGTTAAGGACAGATCAATCTGCAGAGCAGCAGACATGGAGGCAGAGCTAGGAGAGCATCTTGTGGTGGTGTACTTTTCAACATGTTACCACCACCTACCTTTGTTGTCCCCACCTGGCTCAGGGAGATGGAGGGCGGGGGGAAAGAGTAGCTGCATGCGGTTAAGGAGTGCGACCTTAAAGACTCTAAGGATGTTTAGAAGTGTGTAATTTGTCTTCTACTAGATTCCGTAGCCACATACATTGATACGAATCATCCCTTCTTTCCATGAATCAAGTCCCAGAACCTGTGTTTCTGGTTAAGCCGTTGACTTGACCCTCATGTCTGGAAATACCTTTGGGATGAGACTCGATAATCACACATACGCCGACAGTGTGATCTGACCCTTGAGGAGAGAGTCTCGGTTGGGACCTCATGGTGGCAGTGTCGAGGCCTTACGACGTTAGTTTGAGTATGGATTTGGCAATCACTGTTCATACTCAAATTGACGGTATTAGGCAAACGTCGGGATGGGTTTTCCTTGGTCGGCGAAAAGGAAACCCTGGGCAGCACAAGTTAAACTCGTGCATGGGAGGGTGTAGCCGATCATTCTTGGGTCGGCCAACCTTACCCTCATGGCAGCAGGAGTTTTGAGTTTCAGTTCTAATCAGAAAAGGGAGACCTCTAGAGTTTGAGAATGGTGACCACATTCTTATATGGGTCTCACCTTGACGAGGTTTATGGAGACGTAGCCGAGGTGACAAGATATCTGTGAGGTTCAACGAACCTTTCTAGTTCCCAAGAAGGGTAGGCGAGGTGGTTTACCGCTTCACCTTTCCACCTCAGTTGCACCGGGTGCATGAAATCTTCCACGTACCTCGGCTGAGGAGATACGTGAAAGATCCTTCACACAACATCGACCTCAGGGAGTTGGATGTCGGTGACAGGGCGACATGCACAGAGGTTCCAGTGGAGATTGAGGATCGACGGGAGCGGGTCCTAAGAGGATGGTCGATTCCTCTTGTGCATTTTCGTAGGCAACACATAAACCTCCACGTGAGCACATGAGAGCAAAAGGCTCAGATGCATGCTCAGAAACACTTTTGTTTCCCTAATTTGTGTAATAGCTTTACAGGGATGTAAATCCCTAAGGTGGGAGTAATTTAAAGACCCGTAAAATTCAAGGAAAATATTTTCTTAATTTTCTTTGGTATTTTACAACAATGCAGTTTCTGACAGCACCTGATTCTAAGGCACGGTGTTCCTGGAATCAATTTCCGAAGTTTAGCTCGGGTATGTTCAGTGAACGAATGAGCGGGAATTTCTAACATTTGAACCGGTGCTCGGAATCAAATTCTGAGGGCACCGATGGAACCACAGTGCCTGTATTTTCTTAGGAACGCCTATTCCGGAGTTTCGTTTACACGGGAGGAGTTGTTAAAAATTTGTGGATTAATAAATAATTGAATAAAAAAAATTGTGGAACAATTTTTTTTTATTAATTATTTATCCTAGTGGTTATATCCAACATGGGGTAGTTAGGGTTGGACCCACAAGTCCCAAACTACCCATGATTGGATTAAAGGTGAGGTGGGGCCCACACGAGCCCCCACCTTTTCACTTTCCCCAAAACTCATTAAAACCTCTCAACTCTCCCTCATTAATGAGGGAGAGCCTCTTGATTCCTCAACTACCCAATTAAGTGGGTAGAAACCCCCTTGACCTCCCCTAATTAATCCAAGACAACTCTCATGCATTAATTAGGTGGAGACACTTAATTTAATCTCTTTTTTTTGAATTCTATGCCAATGAAATAATAGATAGCCAATCTAATATTTTTGTTGTCATGATTCACGGAGGAAGAGGAGACCTAGGGAGAAAAGCTCCCAATGAAGAACGAGAAACCTCATCTTCCAACGGAGAATGAAGAACGCCAACAACCTTCTTCGACTTCCTCCCTCAGATCCTACCGACATGTAGTTTCTTCCACGACTGACGTAGCTCGGGATTTGGAGTGTGTGACGAATGCATAGAATGACGAACTTCATCATCTTCTTTCTGAAACACCGTCAACGAACAATGAACGTCGATCGAAGAATCAAAGGTAGGGGGTTTACGTGTATTTTATACGTGATTCTCTTCCGTATTTTATCCGCGTCTATTTGGACCACATGATATCAGTTAACTGGAGGAGTCCAGACCGCACAAACACGACCTCCCCCCTCCCTATTGTTTTTCTTATTATTTCGGATCGAATGAAAGTGACGCGGTGTCATCACACCGCGTGGGATCAAGCGTCAAGAATCCGAGACGTCGTCACGCCGCACATTCAAATTTTTGAACCCTTTCCACGGCGCCGTCGCGCCATGCCAAAGAACTGCAAAAGAGTTGCGGCCGTAGTGGGGCTATGGTGGAGGGGTGTGACGTCGTCGCACTATGCCGAACGAATCCGCGGTCGGAGTCGGGTCGCGGTGAAGGGGCGTTGCGCCATTGCGGCGCGCCAGAAAACCACCAAGACGACACGTTTTGTTAATTGATGTGTGGATTGACGGGCGATGAAAAACTAGGCCGCAAAGTATTTTTGAAGCTTGCGCAGTAAATCTCAAGACGAAAGATGAACACCGGCTCAGACGGAATTGAAAATGGACCACCGAAGCAACTCTGGTGGCCCGCGGAAAAACCCTGAGGCGCATGTCGCCGGCACGGCGCCGCCGGCGACCGGGGGCGGCGGCCGGAGTCGTCCGGCCGCCAGGAGGCGGCGGTGCCCGAGCACGCTGCCAGATGGATCAACCACCGCGACTTGCCGCGGCGGTGTGACATGGGGGATCTCGCGGTCGCGTGGGATCTCGGCGGATTGGCAGCGGCGCAAACCGTCGCCAGCCTCAATCAATGGCGAGGGCGAGCCACGCACCCCCCCCCCCGCTTTGCGACTTCGGCTCGGCCACGCTGGTCGATCCGCGGCCGGCCGGTTGGGCCGGGCCTAGCCAGGTCGGACCCGGGACAGGTCGACCCGGTTCGGGCCGACCCAGGGGGCCTCGGGCCGGGCCGATCTGGGCCCGAAACCCCCGTTTTCAGCCCCTCTTCGGTATTTTTCCCATATCATGGGCTACATACCTCTGATCGATGCACCGTTAGTTTCTTAGAGATATTTGGAATGAGACGGTCGTTTCGGTATATTACACTCAAGGTTTCGGAAAAATTTGGGTTTGGCCGAGTTGGTTCGTACACGAAACCAACCGGGCCCTCGGAGCGGAAACATTCATATCTTGAGCTCCAGACGTCCGATTGACGTGTCATCGACTTCGTTGAATTCCTATTGATGAGATGGAACATTTGGCTTACTCCGCTCGAGGTTTGGACGCCATCGGAGTGTGGTCGGGTTGGTTCGCTCACGAAATCCAACCGGGCCCCTGGAACGAAAAAGTCATTAACTCACAGACCGGGCGTCCGATTGAGGCGTCGTCTGTCTCGTTGAATTCCTATTGATGTGACAGAACATTTGGCATAATTCACCTGAGTTTTGGTTGATTTTGGATAGTGGATGGGTTGGATTGTACCCAAAATCCAATCGGGCCCTTGTAACGGAAAAACTGATATCTTTCAGACCGGACGTCCGTTTGACGAACCGTCAGTGGCGTTGGTGATCACCTTGTGAAACGGTCCCTATGAGTATACACTATGGGAGTTCGGGGTACGGTTGAGATACGGCTGGGTTGGTTCACACATGAAACCTACCGGGCCCCTGGGACGAAAAGGCTAATTACTCACAGACCGGGCGTCCGATTGACACGCGGTATGTTGTGTTGAGACCCTTATGATGAGGCGGTCCTTTGAGATACATCTTCATGGGACTTTTGATACATGGAGTTTTGACCAGTAGCTCCGGGAGCGGACCCTCCCGGATACGATCATATAAAGTACGAAGACCGTATAGCCGGCTGAGACCTGACAACTGCTTGACCGATCGACTCGGTGTGTTTCGGATAGCACAGTGGGGAGCTCTTGGTTATAGCGGCAGACCCACGACGGAGGAGCGCTTGGTTGTAGCGGCACACCCGCGGTAATCAACAGAAGGATTACCTCTGGAGGCTATGAGGGGGAGAGCTTGGTTGTAGCGGCAGACCCATGGAGGAGGAGCGCTTGGTTGTAGCGGTGGACCCGCGGTACTCAACAGAAGGAGTACCTCTGGAGGCTATGAGGGGGAGCGCTTGGTTGTAGCGGCATACCCATGGTGGGAAGCGCTTGGTTGTAGCAGCAGACCCACAGTAATTTACATGAGGAGTACCTCATCAGTCTTAGGTTAGTGAGCATTACCTCGGAGTCATGACAGGATCACTATACACTCCAGAGACGGGGCTCTTCAGCAGTTACAGTTTCGATAATGGAAATCCTGGTTTGAGATGAGTCTTTGAACTTTGTGTTTACCTTTTGATTGAGATGGGTCACTTGATAAATAAGGTATATGTATGGGCATATACCTGGGTGGTGGTTATCCATTGATTTCATAATCTTTGTGTTTTACCTCTTGATTGGGATGGGTCACTTGATAACTTAGGTATATGTATGGGCATATACCTGGGTGGTGGTTATCCGTTGATTTCATAATCATTCTGTTTCCTAATGATTGAGATGGGTTACTTGATAACTTAGGTATATGTATGGGCATATACCTAAGTAGAGGTTATCTGTTGAGATTTTCTTTTTGGTCATCCTTGTTGTTTTTAATGAGACCTTGTGGGTCTCGGGGTCCCTACTGAGAATCGTTATACTCACCCCTGCATGGGCTATGCCCGCACCCCGTTGTGTTGGTTGCAGATGACGGACAGTGCTGACGGAGGCCGAGTGTTCATGGACGAGTCAGTATCCGGAGGTGGACTTCACGGTGAGATGACACTCGGAGGAGGTTGACGGGCGAGAGCGTTGTGGAGGCTATCTGTTCCTAGCCTTCAGGTAGGATCTGTGGTGGATGATCCAGTATCTGCGCCATCTGTACCTACCCTTCAGGTGGGATCCGAGGAGGACGTCCCAGGAGCCGCTTCCATTCTTCCAGCTGTTGTCTTTTCTGTTGTACTTTTGTTCAGTTGTAGTTGTACTTTCAGTTGGGTTTGTATTCAGGCCCATTTAATTTTCAGCACTTCTCTTTGTACTTAGTGTTTTACTTCCACTTGTACTCTGTGGTGTTTTGTTTACTTTATAAAGGCAGTGCCTTCCAAGTTATCGGGATTTACACCTTTGGTGCTAGTCGCCAGCCCATGGCCTATGGAATGTGGGCTTGGGGTAGTCATGGCATGGTCCCCGAGGACGGGTCTTGACAAAAAACTTGTTCAATGAGTGGAGAAGGTGGAAATGGAGTTTTCCGATTATCAGGTGTTCTTTGACAAACAACAGAATAAGAGGTTCAGTTGTAAGGAAAAGGGAGAGAATTCAACAAAAAATCAAAGAGGTAATAAAACTAAATATCTTTATTGTGAGAAGTGTGGTAAAAATCATCCTGGAGAATGTTTATCAATGTCTAGGATGTTCTTTTGGTGTGGTAAGTCTGGTCATATTTCTCGTATCTGTAAGGAAGACGATCAAGATGGAAATGAAATGACAACGGTAAGATGGTTTAAGGGAAATTAAATAGTTCATTATGAAAATGAGTGTCAAATGAAGAACTCAACCAAGGTAATGAAACTAGACTACAAGAATAAAGCAGTGTTGATGTCCTTCGCAACTTCTTTAGATGATGTTCGGTCATCAAATGAAGTAAAATCAGGTACACTATTTGTTAGTTCATATTATACAAATGTGTTTTTTGATTCAGGGAATACACATTCATTCATTTCTGGGAATTTTTCTAGTAAATTTGGAATTCCATCTCAAGTTATGAATCCGGAACATATGGTAAAAGCACTGGGGGGAATGTTGCGACAAAAAGATATTATAAGAACCTTCTTTTCCTCGTGTTTGGGAAGAATATACCTGCAAACATTATTTTTTTCTTCTAGTATAGTTTGATGTTATTTTGGGTATGGATTGGTTTACGGTTTATCATTTTAATATTGACGGCAGATCTAATGAGGTTTCTTTTTGGAAATATTTCCTATTTATGTACAAGAATGAACCATTGATTTTGATAACATATCAAGAAGATGAGAAACTAGTAAAAGATGTAAATGAATTTTACCTTGCACATATTGTTGAAAAGAAAGGAAATGTTCAGATAAATGATGTGCTAGGGGTAAATCAGTGTCTTGATGTTTTTATTTATGAGTTGTATGGTGTTATAACTGATTGAGAAGTTGAATTTACTATTGACTTTGTTCTGGATGCTAAGTAAATTTAAAAACCCTCGTATCAAATGGTTAAAATTAGAATTTTAGTGTCAAATAAGCAATTGTAGGAGTTATTAGATAAGTATTTTATTCAACCTATCACATCACCAAGGGGTGATCCTGTATTATTTGTTAAAAATATAGATGTTACAATGAGTCTTTATATTGATTATAGAGAATTGAATAACATCACTTTTAAGAACAAGTATCCATAGCCTCATATTGATGATTTGTTTGATCAGCTCTAGGGAGATAAATATTTTTTGAAGATTGATTTGAGGTCAGGGTATAATCAGTTGAAACTAATGGCAGAATACATTTTGAAGAACACATTTCATACATGAAATGGCCATTATGAATTTGTAGTTATTCCTTTTTATTTAACCAATCCACCTTCCGTATTCACGGATCTTATGGATAGAATTTTTTGAGAGTTCTTGGATATGTTTATGGTAGTGTTCATTGATGATATTTTGGTTTATTCCAAAATTAAATAGGAACATTAAAGTAATTTAATGGATCTATTTCATACCTTAGAAGAAGAAAAATATTTGAAAAATTCATCATGTGTTAATTTTGGTAACATAAAATTTTATTTCATAGTCTCATTGTTTCAAAAAATGGCATAACTTTTGATCCTGCTAAAATAATGGTTGTTAAAGAATGGTCAAGACCCAGAAATATAATCGAGATTCATAATTTTTGAAGTTTGGTAGGTTATTACCGAAGTTTTGTTGATAATTTTTCATGGTTATCTAGCCTGGTGACTATGTTAACACGAGAAGGTGTTATGTTCATTTGGACAAAAAAATGTGATTATTGTTTTTCAGAATTGAAAAGAATATCGGTGAATACTTTAATTTTGGCACTACCTTCCAGAAATGGTGAGTTTTTTATTTTTAGTAATGCATTGTTGAAAGGACTTGGATGTGTTCTTAGGCATAATTATCAGTTAATTGCTTATTCTTTACGTCAGTTGAAACCTCATGAGTTAAATTACCCTACCCATGATTTGGAATTGTCTGATGTTGTTTTTTCATTAAAAATTTGGAGGCATCATTTGTATGGAGTAAAATGTGAAAGAAATAATAACCACAAAAGTATGAAGTATATATTAACTCAAAAAAAATGAACATGAGATATAGGATATGGTTAGAATTAATAAAGGATTATGATTTAAAAATTCATTACTATCCAAAAAAGGAAAATAAAGTGGCTGAATCTTTGAGTCAAAAAAGTAATGCTTCATTAACCATGATACATTTGGAATGAGATACGTCAATTTTTTATTTGATAAAATTTTTCATAGAATATTTTAGTACAATAAATTCTACTATTTTTTTTAGGTGTCAGTGAAATCATCTTTATCAGACAGAATAAAGAAAGTGTAGAAAGAAGATAGTGAGTTGCAAAACAAAATGTAGAGTTGGTTCAGTAGGGAAAGTTGCCTGATTTTAACATTGATAATGATTTTGTTTTGAGGAAAAGAAATAGATTATGTATGCCTTGTGATTAACCGTTGAAGAATGAGTTGTTATGTGAAGCTCATAGTTCCCCATTTTTAGTCCATCCTAGTAGTACAAATATGTATAGTGATCTTTGGGATTATTACTGGTGGGATGGAATGAAAAAAGATATTGCTGATTTTACTGTGAAGTTTTTGACTTGTCAGCAGGTTAATGTAGAGAAAAAGTTACCAAAATGGATGTTTCAGTATATATCGGTGTCAGAGTGGAAATGGGAAAATATATCCATGGACATCGTTGTAGGATTACCAAAGACATCTCGACGTAATAATGAAGTATGGGTTATTAATGATTGGTTGACTAAATATACTCAATTCATTCCTATTCGAGATACTTTGTCTCTAGAAAATCGTTCTCAATTGTTTGTTAAAGAGATAGTATGGTTTCATGGAGATCCCCTCTCCATTTTATATGATCGTGATCCCAGGTTTACTTATAACTTTTGGAAAGGCCTTCAGAAGGCATTGGGTGCTGAATTAAATTTTAGTACAAATTTTCATCCACAATCTGATGGAAAGTTAGAATGAACAATTCAGTCCCTAGAGGATATGCTACATGCTTGATCACTAGATTACCAGGGAAGTTGGAACCAAAATCTCTCTTTTGTTGAATTTTATTATAATAAATGTATTCATTCAAGTATACAGATAGATCCATTTGGGGAATTATATGGAAATTGTTGTCAAACTCTAGAATTTTGGGATGATGTAGGTGAAAAGAAGCTGATGGGACCATAAGTTGAAGAAGATATGGAAGAAAATAGTTTAGTTGATTCATAAGAACATGAGAAATGCTCAGGGAAAATAGAAAAGTTATGCAGATAACCAGGTGAAGGATCATTCTTTTGAGGTAGGTGATCATATATTAACAAAGGTTTCTCCATGGAAAAGTGTGATGCATTTTGGTAAGAAGTGAAAGATGAATCCGAGGATCATTGGACCTTATGAAATCATGGTGAATGTAGGATTAGTTTCATACAGAGTGGCTTTACCTCCATGTTTATCCTAGGAACATAATGTTTTTCATGTTTCAATGTTGAGAAATAATATGCCAGATCCATCTCATGTTTTGAGTCCAGAGGTAGTTTAGTTGGAAAAGAATCTCTCTTATGAGGAACAACCATTCCATATTCTTGATCATTGAGAGAAATTGTTGCGGAATATGGTAATTCACCAGGTAAACGTTTTTTTTTTGAAAAGACAAATGATTGATGTGGAAACATGGGAATCTGAAAATGTTATGAGGGATAAATACCCTCACTTATTTGATATGTGAATAAAATTGTGAGGATGAATTTTCCAAAAGAGGGGAGGGATGTAACCTCCCAGGTAAATAAAAAAATAATACATTCTCATTTTTATTAATATTTGGAGAATTGTATATTAAATTTACTTTAAAGGGGTTTCTATGTTCGATGGTATACACAAAACGCTACGACGGGTTTCTTTGAAATATTACATTGCACAAAAATAATATAATATTATTATTTTAAATGGTAGTTAACTCATGACTGTTATATTGTTGGGAATGAACAAAAAAAACTACAATATGGTTATACATGTTTGTTAAATAAAATTTAGAGTCTTAAAATGGGAATGAATCTAATTTTAAGCATAATATACTTTAAAAGGTTGATTTATCTACTTTTAATGGAGAACCCTCATTCAATATATTTTTGGTTTCTTTTATATTTTCTATTTCACAAAATAAAATTCTACTTTAGATTTCAGACATCAAAAGTTACTTTGGGTAAATTTTTGGTCTTTTTCTGGTAAAGTTCATTTTTTATGAATAGTGAAAAATACTGCATTTTTTTCCTTTGGTAAATTTTCATTTCAATCTCTTTCCACTAAGGAATATTTCAATTATATATACCTTTTTCTTTTACACAATGTATAATAAAACCCTTTGACTTTTACTTTCAATAAATGGGAATATTTTTTCTAAAAAGTGTTTTACTAAGTGAAAAATGGAATTTTTTTTAACTATTGCATCATCAATGACCTCTCTGGTACTATAATTGTATTTTGGCTTCCTCTACAATCATTAATTTTTTCTAAAATTAAACGGAAATCCATTATTCTATTTTTGGGTTTTTTGGTGTTGAAAATGGTTTTTGAAATGGATTTATTATTTCAATATCATTAAATTATTTCTTGTGACTGCAAATTTAATGTTATTAGTGAAATTTTTATATTGGAAATATTTTTTTGTTATGATTTTATAATCGTACTTGGAAATTTGATGGGCGTCTATGTAATAATCCATTTGATGGGTGGTGCTATGATAATCCCGGAAGGGTGGGCATGTTATAACCTCCAAGGAATTGGTTATGTAAGTCCGTCGTATGGAAATTTAATTTAGTGATATGTGAGGAAATCGACTGTATGGTCATTCCACTTAAGAATGTATATGTACCAAGTTACCATTATTTTTTATGTGTTCGTTATATTGGTTTTATGATAATATTTTGTTTAAAAAATGGTATGAAATGATCTTTTATTCAGTTAAGAATATTTACTACTTCATAAAGGTGAAATGTATTACCTATGATAAAGTATTCATGGTCTACTTGTTCTTTTGAAAAACTAACATTTTTTCTTCTTTGTGTATCCCTTACTGAGCTTTTTATGCTCATAGCAAGTTTTTGAAATGTTTTTCAAAGGACATAAACTAGAATAGGGTCAAGGATGGTATCAAAGAAAAGGATTGTTGTCTAAAACATGAAACTAGACATGAATCTTTTTTCAAGAGTTTTTTTCCGAAAAAATGGATACTGAGTAGAATTGTCTACATGTAACATTCATGTTGTTATGTAAATGTTATGACCTAATTCTCTAAAACTCTAAACCAGAAAATACCCTCAATGTGAATTATTCAGTTAATTAAAGATTATGGAATGTTTACGGTCGGGTCATTATAATAGTGAACAATTATATGGTTATAAAAATAATTCATATTATGTTGTAAATTATGAAACAATGTTTTAACTGATGATATTTTATGTTAATCACATATAACTACAGATTTTCATTGGATTTTATAAATTATATCATCCCATTCTTCATAATATTTCAATTTTAATAGGTATAGGGGAATTCCCACAATTATTTTATTTAAATAGATACCTCTAATTGTTATTGGTAGATGGATCCCAATATATAGCCATTGAAGGCCCATGGGTAATTATCCCTAAAAAATAAGTCCATAATCCCATAACTATGTCTATGAAACACTACTCGTCACCTATGATAATAATTGCATCAACATGTGATATTTTTCCAAGACCATTTTCATCTACCTCACCCCAGCCTATGACCTTCCATTGTATACTTCTACCAAATAACATCGTCTATCTAGACATTTATATAGCCTGAAAGCAGCACCATGCTCACCTAGTGAACTCGTTGGTCCTCTTTCTGACCCAAAGTCTCATACTCCTCTACCATCCATGTGGCATAATCCATTCTCTCCCAGTGAACCTGTCATGATTTTAATTATAGTCATCTACCACAGATAGTTTTACAAACATCAAAACACATATAATGTGACTTTCCCCTCATTTAAACAATCAATCTCAGCATCCACCTCTGAACGTACCATATTTTTGTTCATTAAGGGTGTAGTCTTCCTCTGTAGAATTTTCTTCAACATGTAGACCAATGAAACCCAAAAATTTTGCACCAAACAGGTTTAAACCCCCAATTTTATGATGCAGTATATACAGGATTAAACATCTAACTTATCCCATTACTTCTCATAATGGTTCCTAAAGAGATTTTAATTAACGAAATCATTTCCCCAAAAAGTATATATCCATGTGTGTATAGTTAGTCTAAATCATCATGCACTAAGTAAATAATGAATTTATACTTATTTATCCATTTTATGGTGTTTTTAACTATATTCTATCATCCAAAAACATATCCACATTCAAATATTCAGATTGAAATGTATTTTTTAGAAAATTGTGTGATCTCTACTTACAAAAAATAAAAATGTTATTATGAACATAGAATTATCCCTAGGCTTTTCTCTAATGGTATAAAAAAATAATTTCAAAAATAACGAAATTGGACTACAATACTATCCAGGGAAACCAAATTGTAACATATATAAGTATTACATAATTTTATAAGAATAATTAATATAACTCATAACAGTACATGTCTAGAAACAGGAAATGTGTGTTCAGGTAATATATACACCCTAATATTATCCCACTAAATATCTTCCACATATCACAAATTTTTCATCCCCTATTGTAAAATTATTAGAAAAACCCTACTTAAATATTTTCATCATATCCTGGGAAAATATAGCATAATAAAGGGTTGTCCTGGATTCTCAGCAAGGTTAAATATAGTATATATCGATCAATGATCATAAGTGAGCATAATATTATCATAAGTGTAAGATAAAAAGATCATAACATAGGATATTTATACATAATTTTTTGAAGAACATTAATCATGATTCATGGAATAAGTCTTTTTTCAAAGAAAATAAACATCTCATAAGAATTTAGATTCATCAATAATATATCATGATTAATTACAACATATCTTAGGTGTAAAATATTATCTTTTGACATATAAATAAACAAATAATATAATTTATAATGTCAGGGTCACCTACTATGAATATCAAAATGGATTTGATTCACTCCCCATTCGATTATTTTCTTTATCAAGGTTCACTCCAAGACTACCATAATGGATAAATTATCTTGCTGAACTAGGATTAATCCTTATTACATTCTATATTAGTTCCTGAGATGTCAATATCTAAACAATACATATATAATTTTGGACTCACAAATCACATAATGAAAATCATACATATATACTCCATACGATTATAAAATTTCTTATCCTTTCATCATAGCATAACCCATGTAAATAAAATGAGTTTTAAAAAGATCTCATTAAAACATAATTAACCCATCAGAAATAAATATGTTACCTAAAATCATCCTTAAACCATCATCATCATAATCCATTCATAGAGATAATTTATATGTTATCCTAATACAATATTTCATGTTATTCATAGTAATGATTAAATTATATTTACATAGATGAAAATTATTTTTGGAATCACATTTGATAATTTTATTAAAAATATAGAAAATACACTTTTCTATTGATATCTTTTAAAAAACCAAATTCCCAAAATATTATAAAAAATATATTAGTGGAGAATATCTATTATAACTTATAATGGATGATAGAAAATAAAATATTAGTCATGATGGTAGGAAAATATGTTCAGGTGCTAAACATTGAAACAGTGATTCCTTTCACACTTTTTGTAAAAGTCATAAATTACCAGTTCAGAATGAATCTTAAAAAATTAATCTAAAATATTCCTAAAAAATAAAATAACTTCTAAAAATTAATTTAATAAATATTTTCGGGCTATAAAATTACATTCTAGATAACATTTTAAATAACGTTAGTGTGGAAAAATCATTTCTCTAAAAAAATTTAAAATAATGGGTATTTTCTCTGAAAATATATTTCTTGATCTTTTTATTTACCATTGATACATGTTTGGTACTACTAATTTAAACCTCTATTAGAAACCAATGTTGATGAAAATATATTATTTTCAATGGATAATATTCATATTATTTCTCTTAATTCTAATTATTCATAGAAATTCTTGAAAAAAATAAGATTGTGACATAAACCCTGACCTTGAGCCTCTTCATTAATTGTACATGTTCAAACCTCATATATAAAAAATATTAATTTATTATATATATTAGCGAAATATATTCATATATTACATAATTATTATCATTCATTTATATCTTATAATTATCTTTTTATTAAAAATTTCAATAATAAAAAGAATATTTAGAAAAAAAAACTAGTCTATTTTCACAGGGGTCTCGATTCAATGGTTTTGATACATTCCCCTTAGTCATGAATAAATTATATTAATAATATTAATAATTAAATAAATATCATATGTTTTCATTATATGATATTTTATAACCATCCAAATAAATTTTTAAATAAAAATGGATTGCATTACTTCTTGGAGAAGGTAGTCCACACATACACATGAGAGATGTTATCACTTTTCAATGGGCTTATTGAAAGAATTTTATAAAATAAATAACCATTAAATAATCATAATTATATTTTAAATTTCATATATATTCATTTAATATATCCATATTACCACCAAAGTAAAGTGGAAATTAAAAATGAATGACATAATTTTTTGGAGGTGTTAGTACACACATACGCACGAGAAATTTTATCATTTTCCAATAGATGAGAAAGAGATAGAATATAGATATACCATTTATATAATTAAATGTTATTATAATAAATATTATTACTCCATCAAGTCATGATGGTTATATAAAATATTATTAGTTTTTAGAATAATGAAACGTGAAAAATATCAGTAAGAAGACATATCATTTCTTTAGGAATCCACCTTTAAAGTACATATTTGGCATATTGGATGGGTATTTTGGGTAAACAATCTCCTCATTTTATTTTATATACATGTTTGGAGATTATTTGGTTAAATCATGTTATATAAAAATGGATCATGTTCTACTAATAAAAGTGGATCGGAGGTTCCCTATTATATGTGAGCTGGGCGGAAAACATTTAAATAACTGAAACATTAATATATAACTTGTGTCTTAATAAAATATATTCACTCCATAATTAAAAATGTTATAACATAAAAATTCAAATGTTTAAATAAAATTATAATATAAAACATAATTATTTATTTTTTGATATTTTAAAACATATCTTTTAGCTCAACCCCTCTTTTAACCCTTTCAACCCTTACAATGATAACCGTATTTCTTCCATTATAACTATTAAATATGAAAAATTTATTAAATTATATTAAATATTATGATTCAAAATATTGAATCCATATTACACGATTCAATTACTATAATTTGGAGAATTTCATTTCATATAACTGCAAAAAAAATGATAATGACCAATTTAATTAAATTATTTTTTATTCTTTCAATTTCATTTAATCATATTCTATACCAAATAAAACACATCAAATGAGTGTTAAAATAACTTACAAAATATATTATATAAAAATGTAATTTAAATAAGTCATTAATATAATTTAATTTAATTTAATGTGATATAAATTCATTGTGCACATGAAACATTTTTTCAGAATAAAATATCCTTTTACAATAAAATTATTTTATTTTAATTTCTACAAAATTGATAATCAATGAATTTTTTTAGGTATAAAAAATAATTTCCCATAATATTATTTACTCATAAACATACTCAAAATTTCTTTTGATATACAGTATCTATCACATTTAATAATAATATTATTTCAATAGTATATTTTTATTTGTTTAAACAGGGTATTTTAATTAAAAAATGTATCAATGGAATAATTTTTTTAATGAGAACTATAACATAAAATATTAGGGGGATACATAAAATATCATTCGAATTCATTGGATAAAATTAATCATGGAGGATACATAATTTAATATTGTTGTTACTGAATATCACATGCATTGATGAATATGTAAGAGACCAGCCTATGATTCCTTATATCGTAAGGTATGATTGAGAAATTAATACAATGATATCAATATATTTTAAATAATAAACTTCTAAATAAATAATTTTTATTTCACTGTATTTAAGGAAATATATCAGATCTATTGAATTTTACTATGAAGGATTCTTATTACTAATTATCAAAATTAATAAATGATAAATCTGAATCTGGTATTTTAATAGGAAGGCTTAGTTGTTGTTAAATCCATATGAACTGTATGTTTATGATTAAATTTAATTTTAGTTGTTTTCAAGTATTTTTTAGATTAAGGATATACACTTTCTTAATCAACAACTTCACGAAAAAAATATGATTAATTTTTGAATTGTAAAATAACCATCATAAACCAGGAATGCATTCATCCATCTTATAGTATAACCTTATTAACAAACTCAGGTTTTCCTATTGTTTCTTTACTAGGTTTGTTTCATATATGGGAGTAATATTTATAGAAATAGTGAGATATCCATTCCCAAAAAAAGTACCAATTTAAATAGGGAAAATATTTTTAATTATTGAATAGTTACTCACACTGATACACCACCCTAATATGGTTTCCCGAATTTTGTTGTCACAAAAATAGGTATCAAATTAATGGTTCTTCATATTTTTGTATTATCAGCTAATTGATTGTTAAAAGATTTGTATTTTTTGAATTTATTTTTCTAAATAAATAATAAATTTGAGACTAAATAAGATATTTATATGTTTGATGAGAATAATATCTCTTTCAAGACAATAAATAATAAGAAAAGAAACATTGAAAAATATGAATAATGAATCCTTCTTAAACAATGTAGAAGATGAATTAGTTTTCCAAGGCTATGATCCTTCAAAATATTGATCTATCATTGTAGAATAATAACTTGTTGTTTAGTCTACTAAAAATAATATGTACAAAACATTCACATCATAATTTTTAAATTATTCTTACGAGGAATAGGTAAAATAAATTTCTTGCCAAAACTATCCTATAAAATAACCAAACATATGTGGTCAATAAAATTTATAATAATAATTAAATAATTATTTATATTTTCATTTGAGAAAAATATTTATAAAATATTCCTAAACTAATAGTATTTTTCAATTTATTTTTCAAGGGATTATTGTAGGATATCACCCACCTAGAAAAATGATTGTAAAATTAGAGAGATAGAGAGAGAATTAGAATAAATGGAAATTGTCATCATAGTTATCACTAGGATATTCAAATATAAAATTTAAAGAATAATTGATCTAGAAAAAAAGTACTCAATATTTTTAAATATATTATATTGATTCCATCATAAAATAAATTAATACATTTAAAGATATTACGAAAAATTAGATGAATTAGAAATAAACAAGTCCTATATTGATATCATGAATTTAAAATTGTAATTTTAATATAAAAAATTTAAAAAATATTGACAATGAATTGTATAAAATGAGAAAGTATAATGAGATTAATATTGATAGGATCAAGGATAAATTTTAAAATAATGAAAAACAAAAAATATATAGATATTTCTTTTCTAGTATATTTGTATCAGGTTACTTAAAATTTATAATAAAAACCAACATCACATTGTAACTATAACGACCCAAAGATTCATTAATGGAAAATCTCTCTGGATCTTATTAAATGTCTCTTTATATAAAATGTTTTTATAAAATGTCAACTTCTTTGGTTTTATCATAAGAATTGTGATCGTTACTTTTATAGTCGTTGAATAGTGATCACAAGATTAGTATAAATATAGGGCTTTAACACATCCAATTTTACCTAGACAAAGGAAGTGATGGCCTCATCTCGTAGAATTGACCCATACGAAGCCCATTTATAGGAGCTCAGAAAAAAGGCGGCGTCCTTGGGCTTCTCTCTTGACCAAGCCCAAGCTGAGCTTCACCATGTCAAGCTCGAGCGGGACTGTCTACGGGAGAAGTGGATGTTGATAGAAATTACCACTCGAGCGATGTTATCTGAGCCACCCCAAGATTCTTTCACCATCGCACACCTTATCCTTAGGTCTTATGTGGTTATTTTAAGGGGTTATGTAACTAATCGATAGTACTATGTTCATGTACATTATTTTTGTATATAATACTGAATATAATTTCTTGTCATTATTGATACATTGTAAATAGTTTTTAAAGTACAAATGGTGTTTTTAGTTATTATTTAATTATGAAATCTATTTTATTAAATTAAGGGATTTTTGAATTAAATATTATTTTAATAAAATATTATTATTATTATTATTATTAGATTAATTTTATTATATATAAATGAGAATATAAATGTATGAATGCAAGTATAATTTTTATTATTGTTTGAAGGCCATTATTGTCAAAACCCGTGAATTTTTTATAAATGTTAGTTTTTATTTGAAAAGTGAAAATTAACATATTTAGAAAATTATTTAGATAAAATAAATGTTATTTTTTGAATCAGGATGTCGAAATTATCAACTGGTGAATTTTTCATAATTTTCTGAGACTGTCAAATTTTTGAGTAAAAATTAAATACCGTTTAAATATATAATGTGTTTTATTACATCATAATGACACAATAGTGATGTAATAAAATACTATAATCTTTATGTTCGGCCAATATATGTTTTAACTTGAAAATAATGTGATTTTGGGTTTATTTTTCTTACTTTTCAAAGCATTAATGGACCCCTCAAGACTTATTAAACACCATGTTTTTTTAAATTAATTTCCATGGGAGTTTGACTCACCTCCACATAAGAAACCCTATTATTTTAAGAATTTCGGCCCTTGGCCTTATAAAATATTATTTTCCTCTTCCCTTTTCCAAAAACCATGGGCAAAAACCATGGGATGGTTTTTGGTTTGGATTAATTTAATATAAGGGGTCCCAAACCTAAATAATAAAGAATTCCCTCACCTTTCCTATATAAACCCACCCATGCTCCCACTTCCTCCTCACTCAAAGCCATTGGAGTTCGTCCATCCTCTGCCCTAAGCTCTCTAGAATCCTCCCAAGTTTCCCCAAGCTCCCTAGAATCCTCTCAGAAGCCTCTCTCTAGCCTTTGGAAGCACACTTCCAAGTATGGGTTTTTTCTTCCTTTCTCATTTTTGTCCAACTTTATTTAAGTTGTTTTTCCCTTTTAATTTCAATTATAAATGTTGGGGTATGGTTTCTAACCTCCCTCATAATGCCCTATTTATGTTTGAATGATGGGATACCGTTTCTCTATCAATAAATTCCTCCCATGTACACCCATTACTATGCCGAAATTCTGAAAGGAACTACTCTCTCCTCTTTTACATTCAAGAAATACTTTTGTATCATGAATCTAAATTTAATTGAAATTGTTGGGAGATGTGTCTATATGACATCCTTACTGTCCAATACATGTTAATATGATGACTAACCCCTTTCTATCTCTTCAACCATTTTTATGAATACTTATGTCATGCTGTTACGCTGCCGAAATCGCAGCGATTTTCTATGTAAATGCCATTGTGTAGTGAATACCATACCCATTTCTCCATCAAGGGTATTCACGTTTATGAACATTTACTTATTGATTATAATGTTTCATGTATGAATTCCACATTCATTTATCGTGGAATAAATGATTATGTTTTATGAATCCATGTGGCACACTTATGCATGAAATGAAATGTTTAAGAAGGGTGCGCCCTTATAGCGCTCCAATGCATTGGGTAAAGTATAGTATCATGATATGTCATGTTAAATGAGTGTTTACTAATGCTAATTCAATTGAAACGAGGGTTTAATCATGCTTTAAGTTCAATGAGGATTTACTCATGCACCATGTGCAATGAGCCTTGGCTCATGCTAATTCAATGTTAAGTGTTGTTGCCACATTTCCATGTTATGATTATCATTCTTTATCATGCCTTTTTGTTCATGTTTTTCTTATGATCTATTGACATTCCTATTGTCTAACATGTATTTTAATCCTAATGTTATTCCATGTGTACTCTCTTACTGGGCTTTATAGCCCACCCTTTTCATATGCATATCCTCAGGTTATCCCATGCAATGATAAGTACGAAGGAATGTAGTGGTCATGTAAAGGATGTTTTTAATAAAGATGTTTTATTTCATGTATTAAGTTTTTATGTAATGATCCTAAGCCCCAAAGACACTAAAACTCTCGATCTTCTTGGTTGTATCAAGTAATGTTTTATGTAATAAATCATATTTAAGTTTTAATAAAAAGCACGGTTTTCATAGTAGGTATCAAAGGGGAGGTTTGGCTATTTTTAGGATTAGGATTAGAAAACCATAGTAAAGCCTTAGATACAAGACTAAGTACAATATAATCATACCTATGTTTAGGTGAGTATTGAGTAAGTGGTTTATCAAGAAAATACATCCCTGTCTGGATATGAGCAGGTATAGGCAGCTCTGGAGGTAAAACCTGAAAACACCGCTTTGAGCTAGACTCGAATGGGAACTGGTTCACGACAACGGGACTTGCTGCGCTCATGGTTACAAAACTCTCGGGGGATATGCTTTGGTAAATTCACAATCTTAGTATGAACCCTTATTAAGGGAATTAAAAAAATGCCCCTAAGAATATATGTTAGAAAGTAGATCATGAAAAGCCTAGATTGAAGCCTATAGACTCATGAGTTAAGGAAATGAAAGTTTATTTATAAGTCATCAACTTTTGTCTTTGGATTACCCTTTATGTGTTACCCCTAACATTCCTTTTATTATAGCCAATGGCCGTTAATAGGAGGACTCGGGCTAACAACCGATGGGAAGATCAGTGTGATGACTGTACTAATGAGATGCCCAATCCAATGGGAGCAGGAATCGAGAAATTTTTCATGCTTCTCTCTCAGCTAACTCATGCATTGAATAGAAACATGGGTCAAGATAAACGTACAAACACCCTAAGAAAGTACAAGTCTCTATCGAGAGCCTAATGAGACAAAGGCATCCTACTTTTAGTGGATAATCTGATCCCACAATCACTGAACAATGGATCAACTCCATTGAAAATATCTTCTCCATTCTTCAATGTTATGAAAAAGAGAAGGTTCTCCTGGAGGATTATCATATGGAGGGTGAAGTTGATCAGTGGTGGACGTTGATCAAAAATACTAAGCCTGAGGAGGAGATCAAGGCATTGGAATGAAAGGATTTTCGGAAGATGTTTTTTGATAAATATTTTTCACACACCCTCCGTCTTAAGATGGAAAGGGACTTCCTTTCCCTCAAACAAGAATATGAAGAATCTATTGGAGCGTACAAGGAAAAATTCACAAGGCTTTCACAATACGCTTCCAGCTTTGTCGTTACCCCAGAATGCAAGGTTGACCGCTTCTTTGGTGGGCTGAAGCCTAGCCTGTGGAAAGCATTAGAGATCTGTGACTTCAACAGCTATGAGAAAATTGTCCGATGTGCACTCAAGGTCAAAATGGAGATCAAGAAATCATAGAGGTATCATGGGGATAAGAAGCGTAAGTTTTACATCAATGCTGGTGGGACGATGGATAAATCCAACGGTGAAAAGAAGATCCAGCACCCCACTTGCCAATAGTGCGGAAAGAAGCACCCTATAAATTGCCTTACAAGGATGAGGAGATTCTTCAGGTGTGGAAGGGACGGGCACCTAACTGTTAACCGTCGGCAAGAAAAACCTACTGTTGCGACATAGGAGTGGAATGCTCCGTTCGAACATCAACACGTTGTTCAATGTTACAAATGCAAAGAACCGGGTCATTTTGAAAATTTGTGCCCTAATCCAAGGGTTTTTGGAGACAACCAACAAAATCCAAGGCAGCAAGGAAGATCTTTTTCCATCACATCTGCCGAAGTGAATCCTGAAAACAAATTGGTGAAATTTACGCTAGTTATTAATTCAAGAATAGCGAATATACTTTTTGATTCAGGTTCTACGCATTCTTTTATTTCTCAAAAGTTTAGTATAACAATCCCAGCACCCCCACAAATCATGGGAGTGAAGATGTCAGTAAGTACGTAAAATGGGGCAATCATTGCATCCCATGAATATAAGTCCTCCCATGTTATAATCTGTGGATTGAATTTCCCGGTGAACCTCATCATACTCCCTATGGTGGAATTTGATGCAATTCTTGGCATGGGGTGACTTTCCATATATAGAGCCAACATAAATTTTCGGGAGAGGGAAATCACACTCAATATGGAGAACTGATCCCCGATTCATTACAATTGTAAGGAGGAATATGAATCTACTTTAGCTACATTATCTCAAGCGTGGATATTATTGCCTTATGAGCACGCGTATCTGACTCAGATGATTGAGTCCAAGGAAGAAACCATCCTTGAAGAAATGCTTATTGTGAGGGAATTCGGTAAAGTGTTTCTCGAAGAACTTCCTGGTCTTCCTCCTAGAAGGGATGTTGAATTATCAATTGAACTTATACCCGGTGCTTTACCAATATCCAAGACTCTATATAGACTTGTCGTTGTAGAGTTTGAAGAGCTGAAGAAACAACTACAGGAGAATCTGGATAAAGGGTTTATACACCCAAGTGCTTCACCATGGGGTGCACCAGTCCTCTTCGTCAAGAAGAAGTATGGGCCAATGCGGTTTTGCATCGATTATCGTGATCTTTACAACATCACAATAAAGAACAAGTATCCTCTCCCAGGAATTGATGACTTGTTCGATCAGCTACATGGAGCACAATTCTTCTCCAAGGTAGATTTGTGGTCGCGATATTATCAAGTAAGGGTGAAGAAGGAAGATATCTCCAAGACTGCTTTTCGTAAAAGATATGAGCACTATGAATTCATTGTAGTACCTTTCCAACTCAATAATGCTCCAACAATCTTCATGGAATTAATGAATAGTGTCTTTAGAGATTACCTAGAAAAATATGTGGTAGTCTTTATAGATGATATTCTAATATACTCCAAAACCAAGGAGGATCATGAGGAGCATTTAAGAACTGTACTATAGACAATGCGCAAGGAGAAGCACAATGAAAAGTACAGAACGTGTGAGTTCTGGTTGAAGGAGGTCTCATTCTTGGGCCATATCATCACAAGCAATGGGATATCTATGGATCCCTCCAAAACAGATACAATTGAGGGATGGCCGAGGCCAACATCGGTAACAGATATCCATAGCTTCTTGGGGTTAACTGGATATTATCAACGATTTGTGAGAAATTTCTCACGATTTTCCAACCCTCTTATCAAGATTACTCGAAAGAGTGTAATGTTTTCTTGGAGTGATGAATGTGAAGAAAAATTCAAGGAGTTGAAAAGGAGGCTTATCACTGCGCCCATGCTCAATTTACCCACAAGTGGAGAGCTGTTTGTGGTATTCAGTGATGCTTCGAAGAAGGTCTTAGGATTTATGCGGATGCAGAATGATAAAGTGATATCCTATGCCTCAAATCAGTTGAAAATGAATGAGCGAAAGTCTCCAATGCATGATCTAGAGTTGGCGACGATGATGTTTTCCTTGAAAATATGGCGGCATTATCTCTATGGAGGGAAATGTGAGATATATACTGACCACAAGAGTCTTAAATATATATACTCATAGAGAAAGAGCTTAATATTCACCAGAGAAGATAGATATAGCTCATCATGGATTATGACTGTTCAATACATTACCACCCTGGGAAAGCGAACAAGGTGGCAGATGTACTAAGTAGAAAGGATCCAGCGATTCTTTCAATGATGAGAATTGAGAAGGATCCAATATTCTTAGAATTTATGATGATGGACGTGGGAATCATAGAGAAGGTAACATCCTCAATCCTTTCACAATTTATTTCTCAATCGTCTCTTTTGGAAAGGTTAAAGGATTCTCAAAAGGATGATGTTGGAATTCAAGAAAAAGTGGGAGCTATTGAAAAAGGTAAATCCTTGGAGTTTAATGTTAATGAAGAAGGAATTGTGTGGTTTGGGAAAAGACTATGTGTACCATCATGTTCGGAGGTGAAGAAGGAACTTTTGGATGATGCACATAGTTCAAATTTCTCTATTCACCCAGGGTGCACAAAGATGTATCGAGATCTCCGAGAAAACTTTTGGTGGGTTAATATGAAGAAGGAGATCGCTGAATATACATCAAAGTGCCTGGTGTGTCAGCAAGTGCAGGCAAATAGGCAGAAGTCTAAGGGGATGATGTAACTATTTCCCATACCAGAATGGAAATGGGAAAACATCACCATGGAATTTGTCACCGAACTTCTGAAGAAATCTAATGGCAACAATGCAATATGGCTTGTTGTGGATCATAATACATAGACTTCACAATTTATTACTATTCGGGAGGATTTCTCATTAGATCAACTGGCACAGGTATATATCAGGGAATTGGTAAGGTTGCATGGAGTACCACTATCTGTTGTGTATGAATGAGATCCAAGATTTACCTCTAAGTTTTGGTAGAGTCTTCAACATGCTCTGAATACTGAACTGAACTTCAGTACGGCCTATCATCCTCAAACTGATGGCCAATCCAAGTGAACTATCCAAAAACATGAGGATATGTTGAGAAAATTCTCAAAGGACTTTAAAGGAGGATGGGATCAACATCTTCCTCTGGTTGAGTTCTCTTATAATAACAGTTTCCACTCGAGCATCCAGATGGCACCATATGAAGCCCTGTATGGGAAAAGGTGCAGAACCCCGACATGTTGGGATGAGGTCGATGAATGTAAGCTGCTTGGACTAGAAATGGTCAAGGAAATGATGGAGAAGGTTAATACCATTCAACAACATATCAAGGTAGCCCAGAGTCGATAGAAGAGTTATGCAGATAATCGTCGACAAGACCATGAGTATAAAGTTGGAGAAATGGTTTTTCTACTCATATCTCCGTGGAAGAAGGTCATGAGGTTTGTAAAGAAAGGGAAGTTAACTCCAAGGTACATCGGCCCCTTTGAGATTCTTGATCGTGTTGGCGATTTGGCATATCCACTAGCACTTCCGCCTACTATGGCCAAAGTACATGATGTCTTTCATGTATCCCTCTTAAGGAAGTACATATCGGACCCTTCAAATGTATTTTCTCTGAGGTGGTACAATTGGAAGACAATATTTCTTATGAGGAGAAACCATTGAAGATCTTAGATCGTAGAGAAAAAGTTCTACGAAATAAGACAATTCCCCTCGTCAAGGTGTTGTGGAGAAACCACAAGTTTGAAGAAGCAACTTGGGAATTGGAGGAAATGATGAAGTTGAGTTACCCACATCTGTTTTAGTGTGGGGAAAGGAAAATTTCGGGGGCGAAATTTGTAGAGACCCAAATCCTGACGTACATGGACATTACATTACATTTTTGGAATACATAATACATAATAAAAAAAACACTAAAGGACCATAATAGTTTAGTGTCTTTGGAAACTCAGAATATAAACATCTAATCCTGTTGAAATATCTACAACATATCCATTGATGATCTTCCCTTTTATTATCTTACCTAAAACCTTTCTTTAAATCCTGATGAAGAGAAAACATATAAAGGGTGAGCTCAAATGCTCAGTAAGGGTAAGCATAGAGAACATAAAACAATCCTTAGACATTTGAATGTAAAAAAACTTGAGCATAAAATCTAAACATCAAAATCTTGAGCAATGACATAAAACATGGATGTACGTAAGGCATAGATCATGAAGAAACATTAATCATGATATATAAGAATTGGAATAAAACAAGTAATTGTGGAAAACCGTTAAGAATATGATATGATTCCCATAGTAGCCAAGGTATTTCTGCCAAGACCATCTTAGTGGACAGAGTCCCTTTCTGAATCGAGTTCACTCCTCGTTCCAGTCCTGTATTACAGAACCAGTTTAACTTTTCATTCCATCCATGTCTATCTCATGAGATATAAATCCTTACCCAATGCATTAGAGGTAGATATAGGTCCCACCCATTTCATAATGATACCATTCTTATGTGTGCCACAAAATCATAAACCATACATCATAGCATAACCCATGTAAAAAATGAGAATCTTAAACATCGTGAAATCATTAAACAATTCATATAAGATAAAGGAATTCATCAAAATATTTTCATCACAAAAAAATAAAATCAATGTAATAATAGGGAGAGAAACAGAACCCTATATTATCATAGATGAAAATAAGTTTGATAAAACACATGAACTCCATTCTTGAGGAAGATATCCTCTCTACTTCAAAAACATTTTTCCTTTATTAACATGTCATAAAATTTTAAACTAAAATAAGTTGATTAAAAATAAAATTGAAAACTTGTAAAGGAAGATTCTTGGAAATAATTTTTTAAAAATCCATTCATGCCGTATAAGTTAAAAAAGCATTCTTCTCGTACTTTTGTCGGAAAAGTCAAAAAGTACCTCATATGGTAAAAAAAAGATTCCATACATACCATGTAGTAAAAGTCAAACATGGGTGAAAAGGACTATAAACATACATAAAAACATTTTTAGAAAACATGGACATGGATGATTACAATAACCCCAGTAAATACTTACGAATATACAATCTCGGATAAGAATGAGATTGGAATAATTATCCCTTACCTTAGGTCGGATATGATTCGTACGTGTCCGAACCTCCTATATAATTATATTAATAATAGCATTGACTTATTAAAGAATCATATTCATTGTTATGATATCATATATGGTTCACTTATGACATTATAATACCCGTTCTTTTGTAAGTTTCATGATAAATTAGTGTTTTTTGTAAAATCATTTTATTTATCGTACATGCTTGGAATTATTGTTCATGATATTATTACTTATAACATGATTTAATTAAATCTATAATGTAAAACAAGATTTATATATATTATTCATATACATATATTTATATGATAGATCGATAAATGGAATGAAATACACTGTTAATGGAGACATAAAGCTGTACGTACGCATGAACGCTGTTTTCGTTTCCTTATTGAATTGATTAGAATTAAGAAGATAAAAAACATATATATATATATACCTAAATACAGTATCATTATTATGTCATATATTTCATGATTACTTATTATATATACTTTATAATCATTCATGAATGGTTAATCATTGGGAATGAATCTCATCGTGTCACGGAGACGGTAGTCCGTACGTACGCATCAGCGATGATATTGTTCCCATAATTATTGAATAGAATTAGAGTGGATGATAAAATATATCAGAATCATTATGATGTTATAATGACTATGTATAGTTATTCTTTACACCATTATACCCTCCAAGTAAGGTGGTGTTGTAAAAACAGAGTACACTAGGACGTGGAGACGATATTCCGTACGCACGCACGTGCGGTGATTTCGTTTTCTGTAGGATGGATAGAAAGTGAAATGGAGTTATTTCATATTTATAATAACATATCAGTATATTATTGATACTGATGTTATTACTTTATAATGAAAAAACTATAGAAGAAGAAGTTTAAGATGAAAAAAGCTTGAAATAATCGGTAGAATAGATTACCACTTCTTCGACGCACCTCATTTACACTTCTATCAGGGCACTAGGGTTGGTGTTTTGAGAAGACCAGTAGCTCTATAAGGTTTCTAGGGATGTGCGGAAGTGAATTGGGCAGAGTATGTCCGAGCTTCAAGTCTCAAAATGGTGTGAGGAAGAGAGGGAGGAGGCGCCCTTTTATAAGGGAGGAGAGGGGCACCTTTGGAAATATAAGAAATATTAGTTTATATTAAATGCCCACCCCACTTAAAAATTTCCAAAATGACTCATATAAGATGATTATACGAGATAGGGTTATAATCTCATCAACCAATAATATTTAGACATGTTAGGAATTTATTTTAAACATTATCAACTTGATTTATCATTATTTATCAATTTAATTTTATTTGTGGTAATAATATTCTAAATTTTATATTATTAAACATAATTACATGTGTGTTGTTAATTTTCCATAATTTGAATCATTATGACATTTTAGACCATATAAAATTAAATATATAATTTTTAAATATTTTTGTTTTTTTAAACAATTTTATAATATGTTATTTTTATAAAATAACAATAGTGTCAATTTTGACAATATTCATTAATTTGAATTTAAATAAACAATATACAGAATATATCTTCAAACTAAAAAATTTAATAGATTCATAAAATGTCATATTTATCTAGAAAATTAGTGGAGTACATTAAATAGTTCATATAATATTTAGTTTAATATTTTTAAAACCATTTATTTTATATTTCTCTTAATAAAATAATGTCTACATTATTATTATGTCACCCTTAATTGTAATTATTTAATCCTTAAAAATTATAAATAAATTCATATTATGTAGATAATTTTATTATCTTTTTGGAGACTATTCATTTTCTAACATTCATTAAGTTTATCACTAAATTAAAATTATTATACTTATAAAATTTATGAAAGTGACATGTTGTCACTTTCTTTGGTTTTAATAATAATTAAATTATTTGCATGGTAAAAGTCCATTAAATGAATCTAATCCGACCATTAGGTGATATGGGTCAACTTTTAGTCATACAATAGGATTTTGATAGGTGTTCGGGTAATTTTATAATCTTATATTTACCCTTAATTACCTGATTTACCTTTAACTATGGTAAATAAAATTTACTGTAGTTACTATTCATAATGCCCAAAAATAAAAAGTAGCCTATTAACATAATTTGGACCCACTGATTCCAAATATTTAATCCATTTTCCAAAATTCAAAACACATAATTTGCAGTAATTAATTTAAAATTAATCTCATTGGCGAAAGAAAACGGGTTTTTGTTTAAAACATTACAAAAGATTGAACTGATTTAACCTACGAATTGAAGGTAAAATCAATGCTAATGACATACATTGTATTAAATGGTAAAAATATATTATATTTATACTTTAAAACTGTTCAATATTATAATTTATCCATATAAATTATTACGATGAAAAAAGTTGTTTTTAATTAAAATATAGCGTGTTTTTACTATTCATTAAAATATGGAAGTTATCAAAAAAAAATATAAAAACTTTATCCAATGTAAATATTTTTATCCTGATTCAAAATAATAAGTTTATGTTGTAAAATTGAACTTATAAACACGTCTAAAACTAGATTTAATGTGAGTGCGCCATCAAAAGGCGACAAAAAATGCATTTTTTTTAAATATTTATTTTACTCGAAAAATTTATTTTGTTAACATAAAATGTTTTAGAAAATTTATAAGATTATTAATAATGTTATAAAATTCAAAATTTATTATTACTATGCATAACGGCTAGTACATAATAATATTATAACAATATATCATCGTTTAGTGAAACCTGGTATTGCGTACAACACATGCTATTGAGGAAGGTCGCGATTGCGTGTAATGAAAGTGAAGTCAAGGTTGCGTGTTGTGCAAGACTCTATTTTTGTTTAGTTATAACATAATACAACCATTTTTCATTTATAAATTGAATATATATATATATATGTACACTCAATGTTGTGTAGAATGACTATTATCAAACGAACTTGAAATTGTGTGTAACACAATCTAAGAATAGTGCTGCGTATACTGCAGAATAATACGGTGTTGAATATAGCACAATATAATCTTGTTGTAGCATAAAACACATGACATCAAATAAATTAAAAAGAATACTTATCATAAAATATCGGGTTATTACATTCTACCCCCCTTAAAATGAATTTCGCCCTCGAAATTCGCCGGGGATATACAAGGTTTTCTACTTGAAAGTTTCATTAATTGAAACCCACATCATAAAATGAAATACCAAAACATAACATTAAAAACTGAAGTATGAAATGTAATGGTTACCCAAATTAACTAATCAATGGGTTTCCACATAGGAGAACATAGGTGAAAATTTTGATATGGAAGAGAAATCTAACCATCATGTTCTGATGGAGAGTGGTAGAGAACATGTCTATGAAAAATACAACAATCACAAATCCATATATTTGTGATGATATAAGGTACCATCTGATTCATCAAATATAAGGGCACTAAGACAACATTATTGGTTTTCAAGATCAATTCCCTAAATTTGATGAATTAAAAGAAATACTTACATGATTTTGGTAGAATTTCACTGTTGTTCGTGAATTGAACAATTTCCACTTCATCTCTTAATGAAATGAAGTTTAATTTGTTATTCATGAAGCGTTAGCAGATCATGTGATAGAATGATGGGTCATGCCATCTGTTTCAAACAAAAGGTTATAAAAAGTTATATGTCCATCTTATTGTAAGATTAATCATATATGGTTCCCAAAATGGACTTATACTTTATTTATCATACCGATTAATAAAATAAAACTACTTTCCACTAACTAGAGACTTCATGTAGGCCAGTGGTCAGCGATAAAGTCTTGTCGCACTTCGGTTGTTGGTTCGATTTCCATAGCCTTTTCTGAAGTGATGGGTTGTCACCCGTCTTGTAGGTTGTACCTTTTTCTAAAACTACATTATAATAACATTCCTGCAATAATATCTAAAAAAAGTCCTATCCCTAAACAATACTATCTGATGTCTGACATAACCCTTTCCAATCTTTAGACTTATCCAAAATACATCTGTCCAATCTCATAGTGTATATAAAATGATTACTGGAAAGGTCACATAACAAGAACATGAATAACATCATTTTATCATACGATATATCTTGTTGGTCACATTCCAAACATGTGAATTCCTTAATAATGTGTTCTATTGAAACAGAAATTACCATAGAACCTTAGTGAAAACATGAATGCTTTCAAAAGGTAACTCTTTCCACATACCAAAATCCCAAAATTTCTATATACTCAAACCATGATATAACTATTTCCTTATATCAGTCCTGAGCTCGTGAATACTGTCAAAAATTTCATTTTCTCTTTATCCGTTCCTTATGCGCATATCATCTTCTTTCCAAAAATATCTCATTCACATTCCATGGTTACTGGTACCATAAAATTATTGATAACCACAATAGACCAATACATAAATATGACAATATTACATGATACTATATACACCATTATTTTGGAATTCGATTACATAAACACTTATTCATTCCACCACATCGTTTTCATATTCAACATCGCCAATAGTGAGAGCATGTGACTTCCATTTGTACTTTGCCTTAAGTGGTTTCTCATGTCGGTCATCATTAACCCTTGTATTAGGTAATTGATTAGCATAATGCCCCATTTCATTGCAATTGAAGCATTGAAGTGTTGGTGGTGCATTCTCTGTAGTCTTTTCATTAGCATTAGTAACCCTTTTCCCATTACCTCGACACTCAGCTGCTTGATGACCTTCTTTTCCACACTTAAAACATTTTCTAGTTCCTTTAAGACAATCTCCACCATTCTTCATTCCACACTTTGAGCATAAGTAAACATTAATCTTCTTTTCACCATTATTCTGAGATTTATCTTTGAACTCCATCTTTCGTTTCTTGTCAAAACCATGAGATGGATATGTAACACCAACTTCCATTTATACCTTGATAGCACAATGCACAATTTCTTCATAGCTATTGAAGTCTCTTATAGCTAACGCCCTTCGAAGACTTGGTTTTAAGCTACTGAAGAATCGATCAACTTTACTTTCAGGTTGGATGATAAAGCCAGATGCATACCATGCAAGACTTGTAAAATTCGCTTCATATATACCAACAGATTCATCATCCTTTTGATTTAGATCAAGAAACTATTTCTCTATATTTTTCTGAAAAATAAGAGGGAAGTACTTATTGAAAAATAAGTTCTTAAACTCATCCCATTCCATGGACTCAATTTCATCTCTTTCCCTCGTATTCTTGATAAGATTCCACCATTGATCAGCATCACCTTCCAAATGATATACTGCTAAGAGGAATTTATCATGCTCAGAACATTGAACAACTGAAAATTTCTTTTCTGCGGTACTGATCCATTGTTCAGCAACAAGTGGATCAGAAGACCCACAGAAAGAAGGTGGACATTTCCTCATGAAGGACTCAATAGAATATCATTCCCTTCTCTGCTCATATGGAAGTCTAGAATGATTCATAGCTTGTGTAAGTATATCAATCATATTTCGAACTCCATCTCACATAACATTGATTTGTTCAGGAGGAAAATCATTGCATTGTCCATTAAATTGATCAACATGGTTCCTTCAGGTTCTAGCCATCGTCTAAAACCCAAAAAGAATAGTATGAGAGGAATAAATCATTCTAGGGAAAAAAACATAATAAAGGTGGAGTAACATCAATATCTAACATATTAGGTTTAATTATAAGATCGTTACCATAATTCTAGGATTATAACCTATACTTAAACTTAACACTAGGGACATCGCTAGACATACCATAGAAATATCTCTAGGGATCTCACTAAATTTCTCGCATCCTAGTTTCCAAGGGTTGACTAAAACTTTAATCTATTACCAACTGTAGAGATTAAATGCCTGACGTACATGAACATTATGTTACATTTGCATAATACTTAATACATAAAAAAACAGACACCAAAGGATCGTAATAGTTTAGTGTCTTTGGAAACTCGGAATATGAACATCAAATTCTGTTGAATGATCTTCTACATCTCCATTAATAATCTTCCCCTTTGTTTTCTTACCTAAAACCTTTCTTTAAATCCTGGGGAAGAGAAAATGTCAGTAAATAAGGTTTTCCTTATGACTTTTCCATTCCTTCTTGTTTTGAAAATCACAAACACCTTATCTTTAAAAAAATTGCTTTTATAAGGAAAATTTCTTTTATAAGGAAAAACGCTTTTATAAGAAAAATTATCCTTATCATATTTTCATTCATAGTTTTTCTTAAGTATAAGATTCAGAGTCATTTTCTCGGAATCGTTGAAACTTTGATATAAAGCATTCTGTTTTAGGATTCGGATTCTGGACAATAACTATAAGGAAGTTTCATTCCGAATTCCGGATATGAACTCTGACTAAGTTCTCTTCCAGATTCAGGATACGAATTCTGAAGAAGAATTCTCATTACGAATTCCAATGAAGAATTCTCATTACGAATTCTGATAATGAATTCTCATTACGAATTCTAATGAAGAATTATCATTACGAATTCTAATGATGAAATCACATTACGAATCTTGATGAAGAATTCCCGTTACGAATTCTGATAAAGAATTCTCATTAAAAATTCCAATGACGAATTCTCATTACGAATTCTGATGAAGAATTCTCAGTACGAATTCCAATGACGAATTCTCATTACGAATTCTGATGAAGAATTCTCATTACGAATTCTAATGACGAATTCTCATTACGAATTCTGATGATGAATTCTCATTACGAATTCTGATGACGAATTCTCATTACGAATTCTGATGACGAATTCTCATTACAAATTCTGATGATGAATTCTCATTACGATTTCTGATGACGAATTCCTATTCTGAATTCTCATTTCGAATTCACCTATTAAACAGAATCTGATTATCTTTGTTTTATACACTCTGAATTTATTCACTCCGAACCTTCACTCCGAAGTTTTCATTCCGAACTTTGATGTTAGAGTTTAAAACGATGTCATACATTCTGTTACACTTGTTTTGTTATAAAACGATGTTGTCTGTTTTGTTATAATCTAACCGTTGTCTAAGTGACACGTGTAGAGGTCCCTCCGATCGTTAAGGAAAATATGACCGTTGGAGAAGGAGCCGACCTTACCTATAAATAGGAGCTCATTTGAAAGAGCTCGGAGCTGATGGCTGACAGCTGATGAAAGTGCTGAAAGGCTGAAAAATTTTCTTGAAGTGATTTCTAGAGAGAGAGGCTCTTATTAACTCTCAAAGCTTCGTGCGACTCCGAATGTTGGTGATTACATTCGAGGGCTTCTGGGGATAAGAAGACAGAGGTGCCGACTACCTTAAAGTTCGAGGGCTTTCTTGCTGAGGAAGACAGAGGTTTCCAACTACCTTGAAGTTGAGGGCTTGTGGGGATAGCAAGACAGAGACTCCGATCTTCATATCGAGGGCTTACCCTGGTGTGGGTAAGACAGACTTGCTTGAAAGTATAAATCAAGGGACCTTTATCCAAGGTTGCTGGATACCCTTCTCTTTGGGTTAAAAGACTTATATCTTGTTACTAGTAGTTCTACTACTTGTTTTTATTCCGCTGTATTTTGTATTATAAGGAAAGTATAACTTTCTTATACTTTCTTATTTGTACTCTGATTCATTTATATTCTATACGCTTTAAGGTAGAATCTCATATTGTAACTTCTGTTATGTTTCAATTTCCGGAACCATATTTCCGGAATCCACTTTCGGAATCTTATTTCAATTTTGTATTCGGTAGTAGAGGTGTTGTGAATTTACTTAGTTTAACTTTGTTAAAAATAGCCCTTTCCATTGCTTAAGGAAAACTTAGTTAATCGTAACTAACTTTAAAGGTTCCAAAGGAATTTTTAAAGTATACAATTCACCCCCCCCCCCTCTTGTATATTGAGCATCTCATACTATATTTCGATCCTACAATTGGTATCAGAGGTCAGAAACCTCTTACTCTATACCAATCTTACATTTGGTATCAGAGCAGGTTACAGAAATACTTGTACTCACATACAAGTTTTTCTTGCTCACTTTTTCATTCCGAATTTCTATTCTGAACTTTTCATATTCCGAACACTGTTATTACGATTCTTTGCTACTAACAAGTTTGTGTGCAAAGTTTTTTTAGTATAGCAGGAATTAATGTTGGATCAATTGACAATATAAATCCTAAAAGACCACCTATATTTGATGGTAATGACTATGAATATTGGAGAGATCGTATGAAGACGTTTGTTATTAATACCGGAGTAGACAACTTTGTTATGCTTACTGGTGATTATAAAATTCCTGACAAGGAATTTAGAACCTTTACTAACCAGGAAAAGCAAGAATATCAACTCAACTATAAGGTACGCAATACATTACTATGTTCAATGACCAGAAACATATATAGCCAAATTTCTTATTGTGAAGCAGCTAATTGTATATGGAAGAAGTTAGAGGTTACACACTTTGGGATTTCTAAAGTGATTGAGACTAGAAGAGCTATGCTTAGAGCTGAATATCATGGCTTCAATTTTCCTTATGGAGGACCTATCTGTAAATTTCAACAATGATTTATGACTATCGTCAACAGTCTACAATCTATGGGAGAAAAAGGTTTAGATGACGAATCCCTTGTGGACAAGATAATTGATATTATGCCCAATGAGTGGGAATCCAAGAGAACAGCTATAGATGAGAACTGGAAGGTGACTCAAATTACTCTTGATGAATTATTTGGAACTCTTCTACAACATGAAACTAGAATGAAGAGAGATGCTGAAAACATCAAGAAGAAGAATGGAAATGGTTCTGTTGCTTTTACCACAACTTCAAATCAGATGAAAGCTAAGACTCCTGAAAGAGTAACCAGATCCAAGTCTAAGAAAGTTGTTTTCCAATCCGAATCTAGTGAGAGTGAAGTCTCAGAGAATGAATTAGAAAATCTTGCTCGAAGGATGAACAAGATAGTTGGGCAGAGAAACATTCAATCCAAGTATAAGAAGAAGGACATGAAAGATAAGAAAGTTGGAGAAGTTACTTGTTATGAATGCAAAAGAGCTGGACATATTAGACCAGATTTCCCTATGCTCAAAAAGAAAGAAAGAAAGGAAAGACATTCAGACAGGAACAGGAAGAAGTGTTATAAAGCTAAAGCTAAGAAAGTTCTGAAAGCTAATGACACCTGGAGTGCCAGTGGTGGTGACTCTTCAGATGAATCTTCTGATTATGAATCTTCAGGACAAAAGAATCTTGGTCTTATAACCAGATTACCTATTGATAATCATTGTCTTATGGCTAAGGTACGAAATGCTGAATCATTGACCAATGTTTCTTTGAACTCTAATGATAGTAAGTATTATAACTCTTCTTATGAAGAATCATCTTCTGATGAAGAAAATACTTTACCTACGTATGAAGAAGTCTCTCGGTTTGCTGAACTTCTTGAGATTGAGAATTCCAAACTCAACAAGAAACTTGATAAGGAAAATTCTAGGAATTCTATTCTTACAAAAGAGATATCAGATCTTTCTAAAGATCTTGATAAGAAAAATGATGATTTTGAAAATATTTCAAAAAATCTTGAGGAAGTAAGTTCTGAGAAGAACAAACTTTCTAAAGAATTAGAAAAAGTAATTTCTAATAAAAATGTTTTCGAGCCTAACTCTAGTTCTAAAACTAATGATTTTGAGGATAAAAACTTGGTTGTAAAACTCATGTCCGAAATTTTTTCCTTAAATAAGTGTTTATCAAACTTTACCCATGGTAAGGAAAATTTTGATAAGATGTTTTCCCAAATACGACCTTTAAGAAATAAATCTGGATTTGGTTATACCCATGCAAAACCTATTTTTAGTAACAATTATTTTGTTCCTCAAAGTGCCCCATTTTGAACCAAGTGTCAATTTGGTGGTCACTAGGAAAAGAATTGTTCCTTAAACAAAACCCAATCTTTAGGATTTCACAAAGCTTACTTTTCTAAGAAAATGTGGGTTCCTAAAATTTTATTGTCTAGAAATCTCGTATCCAAACAAGTTTGGATTCCGAAAGTCTAATTTTCATCTTGATTTCAGGATAATAAAGAATGTACCAGCAACAATACATGGTACATGGATAGTGGATGTTCCCGGCACATGACTGGTAACAAAAGCTTTTTTGAAAAGATTATCAAAACGAAAGGAGGAAAGGTAACTTTCGGGGATAATGCTAAGGGAGAGATTGTTGGTAATGTTAATATTGTTCTTTTAGGTAAAACCTTGATTTCATATATTATTTTTGTTAAAGGTCTTAAGCACAACCTCATTAGCATAAGTCAGTTGTGTGATGATGGTTACCTTGTGAATTTTAGGAATGATAAGTGTTTAGTTCACAATTCCAAGGAAGAATTTATTCTCTCAGCAAATAGGCAAGAGAATGTCTACACATTGAACCTAGAAGAACTCAGGAGCAAAGATTTACCTTTCCTAAGTGCAATGGAAGATCATTCTTGGTTATGGCATAGAATATTAGGACACTGTAATATGAGAAACCTATGTAAACTCTCTAATAAGAAACTAGTTAAGGATCTACCGGAGCTTAGATTTGATTCTTCTAAAGTTTGTGATCCTTGTCAATATGGAAAGCAACATAAATCTAGTTTTAAGTCAATCGGTGAAGTCTCAACAACTGATGCATTACAGTTAGTGCATATGGATCTTTTTAGTCCAACACAAACTGGAAGTATTGGAGGCAAATACTATGTGTTTCTTCTAGTTGATGATTACACTAGATTTACTTGGGTCTATTTTCTAGCAAAGAAATCTGAAGCTTTTTCTTATTTCAAATGTTTTAGAGCTCAAGTTAAAAATGGGAAAAACCTTCCATTGAAAACTATTCATAGTGATCATGGAGGAGAATTTCAAAATTCATAATTTGAAACTTTTTGTAGTAAGAAAGGTATTACTCACAATTTTTCAGCACCTAGAACTCCTCAACAGAATGGTGTAGTTGAAAGAAGAAATAGAATTCTTCAAGAGATAACAAGAACCATGTTGAGTGAATATTCTATTGCTAGACATTTCTGGACTGAAGCTGTAAGTACTGCTTGTTATACTATAAATCGAGTTTTGATTAGACCTTTTCTTAATAAAACTCCTTATGAGTTATGGAATGGTATAAAACCAAGACTTTCCTACTTCAAGGTTTTTGGTTGCAAAGTATTCATTTTAAATACTAAAGATAACTTACAAAAATTCTCACCATAGTCTGATGAAGGAATTTTCTTAGGATATTCCACAACTTCTAAGGCTTATAGAGTTTTTAATAAAAAAACTTGTACTGTTGAGGAAACAGTACATGTAAAATTTGATGAGTCATATCCTTTTGTTTTTAAACCATCTCAACTTACATCTTAGGATGTGTTTTCAAAAACTGATTGTCAACCTTTGATAGAAGAACCTTCTGATAAGGAAATCATTCAAGAAGATACTTCTGAAACATTTATCCCAGAAGACTTTCTACCCTATGTTGATGAACAGGTTTTACAAAACCCAAATCAGGCGTTTCTTAAGAATCATCCCAGTGATAGTATCATTGGTGATGTAAACCAACCTGTAAGGACTAGAAGTTCCTTATGAAATGAAGTAGAACATCTAGCATTTCTTTCCCAATTAGAACCTAAAAGCAAAGATGAAGCTTTAGGTGATGATGATTGGATCAAAGCAATGCAAGATGAACTAAATGAATTCGAAAGGAATAAAGTCTGGACCTTGGTTGAAAGACCTATGGAAACTTCTGTTATTGGAGTAAAATGGGTTTTTAGAAATAAATGTGATGAAAATGGAGTCATAGTAAGAAATAAAGCTAGACTTGTTGCTAAAGGATATAATCAGCAAGAAGGAATAGACTATGAAGAAACCTATGCTCCAGTAGCTAGACTTGAATCTATCCGTATTCTACTTGCCTTTGCAGCATTCTTTAATTTCAAACTATTTCAAATGGATGTGAAATGTGCTTTTCTTAACGGTTATGTTCAAGAGGAAGTTTTTGTTGAACAACCTCTTGGATTTGAAGATACAAAACATCCGAATAATGTTTTTAGACTTACCAAAGCTTTGTATGGCCTTAAACAAGCCCCATGAGCATGGTATGATAGACTCACTGGATTTTTGCTTCAAAATAACTATGTTAAGGGAAATGCAGATCCAACTATTTTTATAAATAAAGATCAGAAAAATGTTTTGATTGTTCAAATTTATGTTGATGACATTATATTTGGTTCAACTCAGCAATCTCTGACTGACTCTTTTGCTAGTCTAATGAAATCTAAGTTTGAAATGAGTATGATGGGTGAGTTACCATTTTTCCTTGGTTTTAAAATTTCTAAAAAACCAGAAGGTACCTATATATCTCAACATAAGTATATTAAAGATCTTCTTAAAAAGTATGGTTATGACAACACTAAGAGTATAAGTACTCCCATTGGTACCTCAAACTCTTTAGATCTTGACAAAGCTGGGAAACCAGTAGATCAAACATCTTTTAGAGGTATGATAGGAAGTCTACTTTACATAACAGCTAGTCGACCAGACTTAATGTTTTCAGTATGCTTATGTGCAAGATATCAATCCAATCCTAAGGAATCTCACTTATTGGCAGTAAAAAGAATTTTTCGCTACCTTAAGGGAACCATGGATCTAGGATTATTTTATACTTCTGAAAATGATTTTGTTCTAAAAAGCATTTTTGACGCTGACTTTGGTGGATGTAGAATGGATAGAAAGAGTACATCCAGAACTTTTCATTTCATAGGAGATTCTCTAGTTTCTTGGTCCTGCAAGAAGAAACATTCTGTAGCACTTTCCACTGCTGAAGCTGAATATGTCGTAGCTGGAAGTTGTTGTGAACAAGTGTCGTGGATGCAACACACACTCACAGACTATGGATTGAGTTTTACTAAAACTCAAATTTTGTGTGATAACACAAGTGCCATTGCCCTTAGTAAAAACCTTGCACATCACTCTCGTGCAAAACACATAGATATTAGGCATCACTTTCGTAGGGATCACACACTTAAAGGAGATATTATTCTTCAGTTTATCGGAACGCAAGATCAACTTGCTGATATTTTCACAAAATCATTGCCTTCTGATAGATTTGAATATATTAAACAGAAGTTAGGAATGATAACCATAAGGTAATCTTTCTTAATTAACTTTCTGTTGAAAAAATCTCCTTACAGTAATAAACTCCTTTTCATAGGGGGAGTACATTTGATTGTTTGTTTAACAAATTTTTTCAAAATTTGTTTTCAGACTTTTCAGAACGAAGATTTCCGGAATGGAACTTCCGGAACTACAATTTTCCAGAATGGATATTTTCGTACAGAATATTTCTGGAATGGAAGTATTCATATTGAAAACATCTGGAATGGAAGATTTCGTTCTAAATTTTTCGTACTAAATTTTTCGTACTAAATTTTTTGTACTAAATTTTTCGTACTAAGTTTTTCGTACTAAGTTTTTTGTACTAAGTTTTTCGTACTAAGTTTTTTATCCATAGTAAGTTTTTCGTAATAAAATTTTGCAAACTTTGCCTTTTTGTTATTAAGTTTTTTTTGTAGTCATATTTGTATTACCCATTACGAATAACTCTCCTAAGCCAATCCGAAAGGTATAATTTCCCTACTCAACATTTTGTTGTCATATTTTACTTGCTGGCAGTTTCTTATATTTTGTTTTCGGATTATGGTTTTCTTAAATCTTTATTTTAATAAAAACCTCGAAAAGATCGGATTAATGTTTTCAACCGTCAGATTTAATCTCATCTCATACTAACCGTTAGATCAACCGAGGAAGTTGAACCGTCGCCTCATTGTCTATATAAAGGGGACACGATTTCTCGTCCCACATCGGTTTCAAGCTCTTGCGTCCTGAAGCTCTGACCCTCTGTTTTAAGGCCGTTCCGAACTTCAGACTTCTCCATTCCGAACTTCTCAGAGGATTACAGATCCGAATGTCTGCGGAGTTAGCGTCTCAAGAAATGTCTTCAACTAAGCCTATTTCTTAGTGGTTAGTTTACAGATAAAGGTTAGTCAATCCGGATTTCTTCAACAACTATGATTCTCTTATCTCAAAGAACATTAAGTTGAATGGCTGGGAAGATGTTGTTGTATACAAACAGGGGACTCAAGACGATGTTTTTACAGAGTTACTTGTCGAGTTCTATGAAACTGTTTCCTTCTTCCAGGAAGATAATAGGGAGAAGTTTTCCTTCAAATCGTATGGCAAGACCTATAAACTTTCTTATATCAAGGCAGCAAGTTTGGTATGGATGTCTTCTGAAGGAGAAGCTGAGTTTATTTCGCATGTGTTGCCGGATTCCAAGGGTAGCTTCAACAAGGAAAAAGCCTTAGAGACTCTCGGACTGGCTGATGACAAGGCTCCGAAGATTGCTAGTTTTCCTACAAACTTCCGGATTCTAGAGCTATGGGTGCAAGGACTTATCGTACTGAGAAAAGGTGATAAAGACAGACTGAAGAAGAGTGAGATCTATATCTTAGATTTCCTGATAAATCTAAGGAAGTTTAACCTCATGAGGCACATTCTTATAACTATTGAGAACCATAAGAAAGGAAATCTCAGAGCTCAGATCGTAATGTACCCAGAAATATTATCAAAACTCATAGTTCGGTGCCTAGAAGCTTTCAAGGAAGCTTGCAGATCTAAGACAAGGGTTTGTAAAATCTTGTTGGTTAGTGATGACACACTTAAGAGGATGGATGTGGCTTTCAACAAGGAGATTGGAGAGTTCGTTGACTTGCATAATCAAGAAGAAACGGTTCTGAAGGCTGCTGAACCAGAATCATCCAAACCAGTGAAGAAAAGGAAGTTGAAGGAAGTTGCAGCTGTAGTCAAAGATCCTAAGTCTAAGGAAGCTCAAACCGCCCCTCCCAAACCAAAGAAGAAGAAGACCTATCCTGATGAGGTTGTTGCGAAGTGGAGAGAAGACAAAGAGAAAAGGAAAGAAGGGGATCCGCAGTTTGGATTGGACCCTGCGGAAGCTAAGGCGTTAAAGGAGAGAACTACTGATGAGCTTCAAAAACAAGCAAAGGAGAAGAAGCTCAAGAAAAAGATGACAGAAGCCGAGGCAGTCCAAGCGCTGTTAAAGTTTAATGAAATACTATCCGGAAGCATCCCAGTAACGAGATCTTTCTCCCTGGAATCTCTACCTGAGACTCCAGGAAGAAAAACCTTGATTTTCCGGAAGTAACTACAACTGACCAAGTTGAGCAAATTGAGAAAATTAAGCAAGTGGGAGAGGAAGTAGAAGTTGCTGAAGGAAGTGGTTAAATAGTAGATCTCTTGAAACAAGTGGATGATTATAAAAGATCACCTTCGGAACATCTATCCCTCCGAACTTCAGAGGCAGAATCCTCTAAGTTAGTAACTACAGAGAAGGATAAGAATGAGAAAGATGTTATTCAGAAAGTTGTTGATGAGATTATTCAAGTATCTGCTGGGGAGCAGAAAACTCTTGATCAAGAATCAATTCCGAAGAAAGACAAGGGAAAGCAACTTCTTGTTGAAACTCCGAAATCAGTGGCTAGCAAAAAAGAGAATATGGTGATTCATCTAAAAGGAAGTTGGATCTTATTGAGGAAGAAAACTCTCCAAGAAAAATTTCGGATTCGGAGTCATCATCGTTGGGGGATGACTTTGTTGTTCAGTCCTTAAAGAAGTTGGTGGGAACCATTCCGACCTTTTCTAGTATCAACTCTAGATGCCAGATGCTCCAACATGCGTTGAATCAGAAAACCGACTCCGTATCTATGGTTATGGATAAGTGCGTTGAAATTTAGGCTCAGTTCAAAACATTCTTTGTTGGTTACGAAGCTCATAAAAGATCTTGCAAGAGGATGACAAGCTGGTCGAAGAAGACTGTGGAAGAGATGAGGTTGCTTGATGAGTTTCAAGACAATGTTAAAGATGCCTTTGAGACCGATGATAAGAAGATAAATGAGCTGACTTCCTCCTTTGAAGAAAAGATGACTGACGAAAAGAACTTCCGGATTCAATAAGTCAGGGATCTGAATGGGAAACTGAATTCTATTTCTCAGAATTGGAAATTTGAAAGGGATCATCGGATCGATTTTGAAGAAAGGATGAAGGCTCAGGAAGAAAAGATCCAAGATCAGGAAGAAAAGCTAAAAGCCCAGGAAGAAAAAATTGAAGCTCAATCCGCAAGAATAGTTGCCTTAGAGAAGCAAGTTGAAGAAGACCATAAAGACCTGAAGAAGATCAAGACTATTCTTAAGGGGCTCATGTTGAAGGAGAAAGATCCGAAATAATCAAATCCGATCTTTTTGTTGTATTCTTTTTGTTACTGACATTCCAAATCTAATGAAAATTGTGTATCTCGTTTCCATTGTTGTCATTACTAATCTTTCCGGTACTTTGTTATTTTTTTTCCATTCTCTACAATTCTTTTTGAAAATCAAAAAGGGGGAGAAGGAAAAGATCCTTAAGAAAAAGAAGAACTCTAATAAGAGTTTATCAAAAGGGAAAAAGAAAAAATACGCAAGGAAAAAGAACTCTAATAAGAGTTTGTTTAAGGGGGAGTTTTTCTTAAAAAAGACCTTCTTATGAAATGTCACTCCGGAAATATGAATACGATCCTTAGAGTTTCAAAGCCTAAGGGGGAGTTAGTCGTATTCATCTATATCCTTAAAACAAAGGAGATAAGAATTAATATGTTTCTTTCTTCTTAGAATTTTTTTTCTTTCGTAAGGATGTTTGTGCTTTCCAAAAAGAGGGAGATTGTTGAGTCAATAAGGTTTTCCTTATGACTTTTCCATTCCTTCTTGTTTTGAAAATCACAAACACCTTATCTTTAAGAAAATTGCTTTTATAAGGAAAATTGCTTTTATAAGGAAAATCGCTTTTATAAGAAAAATTATCCTTATCATATTTTCATTCATATTTTTTCTTAAGTATAAGATTCAGATTCATTTTCTCAGAATCGTTGAAACTTTGATATAAATCATTCTGTTTTAGGATTCAGATTCTGGACTATAACTATAAGGAAGTTTCATTCCGAATTTTGGATATGAACTCTGACTAAGTTCTATTCAAGATTCAGGATACGAATTCTGAAGAAGAATTCTCATTACAAATTCCAATGAAGAATTCTCATTACGAATTCTGATAATGAATTCTCATTACGAATTCTAATGAAGAATTCTCATTACGAATTCTAATGATGAAATCACATTACGAATCTTGATGAAGAATTCCCATTAAGAATTCTGATAAAGAATTCTCATTACGAATTCCAATGACGAATTCTCATTACGAATTCTGATGACGAATTCTCAGTACGAATTCCAATGATGAATTCTCATTACGAATTCTGATGAAGAATTCTCATTACGAATTCTGATGACAAATTCAAATTACGAATTCTGATGAATAATTCTCAATACGAATTCTGATGACGAATTCTCATTATGAATTCTGATGACGAATTCTCATTATGAATTCTGATGACGAATTCTCATTACGATTTCTGATGACGAATTCCTCTTCCGAATTCTCATTCCGAATTCACCTATTAAACAGAATCTGATTATCTTTGTTTTATACACTCTGAATTTATTCACTCCGAACCTTCACTCCGAAGTTTTCATTCCGAACTTTTATGTTAGAGTTTAAAACGATGTCGTACATTCTGTTACACTTGTTATGTTATAAAACGATGTCGTCTATTTTGTTATAAACTAACCGTTGTCTAAGTGACACGTTTACAGGTCCCTCCGATCTTTAAGGAAAATATGACCATTGGAGAAGGAGCCGACCTTACCTATAAATAGGAGCTCATTTGAAAGAGCTCGGAGATGATGGCAGATAGCTGATGAAAGTGCTGAAATGATGAAACATTTGCTTGAAGTGATTTCTAGAGAGAGAGGCTCTTATTAACTCTCAAAGCTTCGTGCGACTCTGAATGTTGGTGATTACATTCGAGGGCTTCCGGGGATAGGAAGACAGAGGTTCCGACTACCTTAAAGTTCGAGGGCTTTCTTGCTGAGGAAGAAAGAGGTTGCCAACTACCTTGAAGTTGAGGGCTTGCGGGGATAGCAAGACAGAGACTCCGATCTTCGTATCGAGGGCTTACCCTATTGTGGGTAAGACAGACTTGCTTGAAAGTATAAATCAAGGGACCTTTATCCAAGGTTGTTGGATACCATTCTCTTTGGGTTAAAAGACTTATATCTTGTTACTCGTAGTTCTACTACTTGTTTTTATTCCGCTACATTTTGTATTATAAGGAAAGTATAACTTTCTTATACTTTCTTATTTGTACTCTGATTCATTTAGATTCTATACGCTTTAAGGTAGAATCTCATATTGTAACTTCTGTTAAGTTTCAATTTCCGGAACCATATTTCTGGAATCCACTTTCGGAATCTTATTTCAATTTTGTATTCGGTAGTAGAGGTGTTGTGAATTTACTTAGTTTAACTTTGTTAAACTTAGCCCTTTCATTTTCTTAAGGAAAACTTAGTTAATCGTAACTAACTTTAAAGGTTCCAAAGGAATTTTTAAAGTATACAATCACCCCCCCCCCCTCTTGTATATTGAGCATCTCATACTATATTTCGATCCTACAGAAAACATATAAAGGGTGACCTAAAATGATCAGTAAGGGTAAGCATAGAGAACATAAAACAATCCTTAGACATTTGAATGTAAAAAAACATGATCATAAAATCTAAACATAAAAATCGTGAGCAATGACATAAAACATGGCAGTACGTAAGTCATAGATAATGAAGAAACATTAATCATGATAAATTAGCATGGGAATAAAACATGTAATTGTGGAAAACCATTAAGCACATGATATGATTTCCATAGTAGCCAAGGAATTACTGCCAAGACCATCTTAGTAGATAGAGTCCCTTTCTAAATTGAGTTCACTCCTCGTTCCAGTCCTGTATTACTGAACCGGTATAACTTGCCATTCAATCCATGTCTATCTCATGAGATATAAATATTTACCCAATTAATTTGAGGTTGATATAGGTCCCACCCATCTCATAATGATACCATTCTTATGTGTTCCACAAAATCATAAATCATACATCATAGCATAACCCATGTAATGAAAATGGGAATCTTAAACATCATGAAATCATAAAACAATTCATATAAGATAGAGGAATTCATAAAAATATTTCCATCACAACATAATCAAATCAATGTAATAATAGGGATTGAAACAGAACCCAATATTATCTTAGATGGAAAATAATTTTGATAAAACACTTGAACTCCATTATTGAGGAAAATATCCATTCTACATCAATTTTTTTCCTTTCTTATCATGTCACACAAATTTAAACTAAAAGAAGTTGATTAAAAATAAACATCAAATCTTTTAAAGGACGATTCTTGCAAATGATGTTTTAAAAATCTATTCATGCCGTATAAGTTACAAAAAAACATTCTTCTCATACTTTTGTCGGAAAAGACAAAAAGTACCTCATATGGTAAAAAAGATTCCATACATACCATATAGTAAAATTCAAAAATGGGTAAAAAGGACTTTAAACATACATAAAAACACTTTTATAAAACATGGACATGGATGATAAAAATAACCCTAGTAAATACTTAAGAATAAACAATCTTGGATAAGAATAAGATTGGAATAATTATCCCTTACCTTAAGTACGATATGCTTCGTATGTATCTGAACCCTCTATATAATTATTTAAATAATTTCATTGACTTAATAAAGCATTATATTCATTGTTATGATATCATATATGGTTCACTTATAATTTTATATTACCCGTTCTTTTGTAAGTTCTATTTTAAAGTAGCGTTTTGGGTAAAATCGTTTTATTTATTGTACATGTTTTGACTTGTTGTTCTTGATATTATTACATATAAACTGATTTAATTAATTACAGAATGTAAAAAATGATATATATATATATATATATTAATCATATACATATATATATGATAGATCTATAAATGGAATGAAATACACCGTTCATGGAGGCGGTAGGCCATACGTACAGATGAACGCTGTTTTCGTTTCCTTATTGAATTGAATGGAATTAAGTAGATGACATACATATATATATACATAAATATATTTTAATTATTATTTAATATATTTCATGATTAATTATTATATATACTTTATAATCATTCATGAATGGTTAATCATTGAGAATGAATCTCATCGTGTCATGGAGATGGTTGTTCGTACGTACGCACGAGCAATGATATCATTCCCATAATTATTGAATTGAATTTGAGTGGATGATAAAATATATCAGAATCATTATGATATTATAATAACTATTTATATTTATTCTTTACACAATTATACCCATCTAAGTAAAGTGGTGTTGGAAAAACAGAGTACACCACGGCGTGGAGACAGTATTCTGTACGTACGCACGTGCGGTGATTTCGTTTTCCATAAGATGGATAGAAGGTTAAATGGGATTATTTAATATTTATAAAAACATATAATTATATTAGTGATACTTATGTTATTACATTATAATGAAAAAACTAAGGAAGACTAAGTTGAAGAAGAAATAAGCTTGAAATAATCGGTAGAAGAGATTACCTCTTCTTCGACGCACCTCCTTTAAACTTCTTCTTAGGGCACAAGGGTTGGTCTTTTGAGAAGACCAGTACCTCTATGAAGTTTCTAGGGAAGTGGGGATGTGAAATGGGAAGAGGTTGGTAAAGATTCGAGGCTCAAAATTGTGTGAGGAAGAGAGGGAGGAGGCGCCTTTTATAAGGGAGGAGAGGGGAACCTATGGAAATATAAGAAATATTAGTTTATATTAAATCCAAACCCCACAAAAAAACATCCAAACTGACTCATAACCGAATATTAGATGAGATAGGGTTGTAATCACATCAACCAATCAAATTTAGACATGTTAGGAATTTATTTTAAACATTATCAAGTTGATTTATCCTTATTTATCAGTTTAATTTTATTTGTCGTAAAAATATTCTAAATTTTAAATTATTATAAATAATTACATGTGTGTTTTTAATTATCAATAATTTGACACTTTATGAAATTTTAGACCATATAAAATTAAATTTATAATTTTTAAATATTTTTGTGATTTTTAAACAATTTTATAATATGTCATTTTTATAAAATAACAATAGTGTCAATTTTGACACTATTCATTTATTTGAATTTATATAAACAATATAGAGAATATATATTCGAAATAAAAGATTTAATAGATGCATAACATGACATATTTATCTATAAAATTAGCGTAGTACATTAAATAGTTCATATAATATTTATTTTAATATTTTTAAAACAATTTATTTGATATTTCTCTTAATAAAATAATGTCTACATCACTATTATGTCACCTTTAATGGTAATTATTTAATCCCTAAAAATTTTAAATAAATTCATATTTTGTATATAAATTTATTATATTTCTGGAGACTATTTATTTTTGAAGATTCATTATGTTTATCACTAAATTAAAATTATTATACTTATAAAATTTTAGAAAGGGACATGTTGTCACTTTCTTTGGTTTTAATAATAATTAAATTATTTTCATGGAAAAAAGTCCATGAAATGAATCTAATTAAACCCTTAGGTTAGATGGGTCGACTTTTAGTCATCCACTAGGATTTTGAAAGGTTAAAGGGTAATTTTATAATCTTATATTTAACCTTAATTACCCGATTTACCTTTAACTATGGTAAATAAAATTTACCGTAAATACTGTTTATAATGCCCAAAAATAAAAAGTAGCATATTAACATAATTTCGACCCATTGATTCCAAATATATAATCAATTTTTCATAATTCAAAACACATAAGTTTCAGTAATTAATTTAATATTAATCCCATTGTCGAAAGAAAATGGGTTTTTGTTTAAAACATTGCAAAAGATTGAATTGATTTAACCTATGAATTCAAGCTAAAATCAATGCTAATGACATAACTTTTTTTAAATGGTAAAAATATACTCTATTTATAATTTAAAATCATTCAATATTATAATTTTACCATATAAATTATTAGGATGAAAAAAGTTGTTTTTAATTAAAATATAGCGTGTTTTTACTATTCATTAAAATATGAAAGTTTTCAAAAAAATATCAAAACTATATCCAATGTAAAATTTTATATCCTAATTCAAAATTAGAAGTTTATTTTGTAAAATTGAACTTATAAACATGTCCAAAACTAGATTTAATGTGGGTGCGCCATCAAAAGGCGGCAAAACTGCATTTTTTGAAAAATACTTATTTCACCCAAAAAAATTATTTTGTTCACATAAAATGTTTTAGAAAATTTATAACATGAATAATAATGTTATAAAATTCAAAATGTAGTTAATACTATTCATAACGGCTACTCTATAATAATATTATAACAATATATCATCGTTTATTGGAACCTAGTATTGCGTACAAGACAAGCAATCGAGGAAGGTCATGATTGCGTGTAATGAAAGCCATGTCAAAGTTGCGTGTTGTGAAAGACTCCTTTGTTGTTTTGTTATAACATAATCCAACATTTTTTTATTTATACATTGAATGTATATATATATAGGTACACTCAATGTTGCATTGAATGACTATTATCAAACAAACTTGAAATTGTGTGTAACACATTCTATGAATAGTGTCGCGTATACTGAAAGCTAATACGGTGTTGCGTGTAGACCAATATAATCTTGTTGTAGCATAAAACACATGACATCAAATAAATTAAAAAGAATACTTATCATAAAATATCGGGTTGTTACAGATTTTCATAAGGGGTGATTATTGTAACGACCCAAAGTTTCATTAATGGAAAATCCCTCTTGATCATATTAAATGTCTCTTTATATAATTTTTTTTATAAAATGTCAACTTCATTGGTTTTGTGATATGACTTGTGACCGCTACTTTTATAGTCGTTGAACAGTGATCACATGATTAGTATGAATATAGGGCTTTAACACATCCAATTTTACTTAGACAAAGGAAGTGATTCCCTTATCCAGTAGAATTTCCCCATACGAAGCCCATTTATCGGAGCTTGGAAAAGAGGTGGCATCCTTGGGCTTAACTCTTGACCAATACCAAGCAGAGCTTCACCATGTCAAGATCGAACAGGAATGTCTATGGGAGAAGTAGAAGATGATATAAATTACCACTCGAGCGATGTTATCCGAGCCACCCAAAGAGTCTGTCATCGTCGCAGACCTTACCATTAGGTCTTATGCGGCTGTTTTAAGGGGTTATGTAACTAATCGATAGTACCATGTTTATTTACATTATTTTTTTACATAATAATGAATATAATTTCTGGTCATTATTGATACATTGTAAATAGTTTAAAGTACAAATGGTGTTTTTAATTATTATTTTATTAAGAAATCTATTTTATTAAACTAAGGGATTTTTGAATTAAATAATATTTTAATAAAATATTATTATTATTATTATTATATAAATGTAATATATATAAATTATCATATAATTGTATGAATGCAATTATAATTTTTATTAAGGTTTGAAAGCCATTTTTGTCAAAACCCATGAATTTTCGATAAATGTCAACTTTTATTTTAAAAGTGAAAATTAACATATGCAGAAAATTATTTAGATAAAATAAATGTTATTTTTGGAATCAGGACGTCGAAATTATCCAACAGTGAATTTTTCATAATTTTCTGAGACAGTCAAATTTTTGAGTAAAAATTAAATATCGTTTAAATATATAATATGTTTTATGACAACATAATGACACAATAGTGATGTAATAAAATACTATAATATTTATTTTCGGCCAATATATGTTTTACCTATAAAATAATGGGATTTTTGGTTTATTTTTCAAACTTTTCAAAGCATTAATTGACCCCTCAAGACTTATTAAACACCTTGTTTTTTTAAATTAATTTCCATGGTAGTGTGACTCACCTCAACATAAGCAACCCTATTATTTTATGAATTTCGGCCCCTGGCCTTATAAAATATTATTTTCATTTCCCCTTTTCCAAAAACCATGGGCAAAAACCATGGGATGGTTTGTGGTTTGGATTAATTTAATATAAGGGGTCCAAAACCTAAATAATAAAGAATTCCCTCACATTTCCTATATAAACCCACCCAAGATCCCACTTCCTCCTCACTCAAAGCCTTTTTAGTTCGTCCAAAATCTACCCTACTCTCTCTATAATCTTACCAAGGTTCCCCTGGTTCCCAAGAAGCCTCTCACAAGCCTCTCTCTAGCCATTGGGAGCACACTTCCAAGTAACAGTTTTTTCTTCCTCTCTCATTTTTGTCTAATTTTCATTATGTTGTTTTTCCCTTTTAATTTAAATTATAAATGTTGGGGTATGGTTTTTCACCTCCCTCATTATTCCCTCTTTATGTTTTAATGATTGGAGACCCTCTATCTCTCATTAAATTCCTCCCATGTACACCCATTACTATGCCAAAATTCCGAAAGGAACTTCTCTCTCCTCTTTTACATTCAAGCAATACCTTTGTATCATGAATCTAAATTCTATTACAATTGTTGATACATGAATCTATATGACCTCCTTATTTTACATTACATGTAAATATGACGAGTATCCCCTTTCTCTCTCATCAACCATTTTTATGAAATCTTATCTCACGCCGTTACGGTGCCGAAATCACACCGATTTTCTAAGCCAATGCCATTGTGTAGTGAATACCATACCCATTTCTCCATCAACGGTATTCATCTTTATTCACATTTACTTATTCATTATAATGTTTCATGTATGAATTCCACATTCCTTTATCGTGGAATAAATTATTATGTTTTATGAATCCATGTGGCACACTTATGCATGAAACAAAATGTTTAAGAAGGGTGCGCCCTTATAGTGCTCCAATGCATTGGGTAAAGTTTAGTATCATGATATGTCATGTGCAATGAGTGTTTACTCATGCTAATTCAAGTGCAACGAGGGTTTACTCATGATCCATGTGCAATGAGCCTTGTCTCATGCTAATTCCACGTTAAGTGTTGTTGCCACATTTCTATGTTATGATTATCATGATTTATCATGAATTTTTGTTCATGTTTTTCTTATGCTCTATTGATATGCCTATTTTCTAACATGTATTTTACTCCTCATTTTATTGCATGTGTACTCCCTTACTAGGCTTTATATCTCACCCTTTTCTTATGCATGTCCTCAGGTTATCCCATGCAATGCAATGTACAAAGAAATGTAGTGGTCATGTAAAGGAAGTTTTCAATAAAGATGTGGTATTTCATGTTTTAAGTTTTTATGTAACGATCCTAAGCCCCAATTACACTAAACCTCTCAATCTTCTTTGTCGTATCAAGTGAACTTTTATGTAATAAACCATATTTATGTTGTAATAAAAAGCAGGGTTGTCATAGTAACGCCCCAACCCCAGTTGTGCAGAGTCAGTGCATTATTACATAACATTGGCATTATTAAAAGAACGATGAAGTCTTGAAAGACTGATTAGTTTAGTACCCTTGTAATAACTAGGTACATTCATATAGTTTATCTTACATCCTAATGTGAAAAATACTACAACAACATATTGTCTTCATATCCCCTCATATTATCTCTAGAGGTCATTCATAAATTACTTCTTCACATCCTGAGAAAAATAAAACATTGAAAGGGGTGTGCTCAGATGCTCAGTAAGGATAACAATATAGAAGAAACATTCATAATTAAGCTTAAACATTTAAGGCGATGTATAGCTAAAACAAAATCATTTTAAACTCGAAATTCATCATAATATGGAAAAGATAAAATGAAATAATGTCATTTACTTATTCACATGGATATTCTATTAGTCGAATAGTCACATGCAATATCAATAACCACACTAGTACAGAAAAAGTTTTTTATGTCGGTTATTTTTCATTTTTTACGTCGGTTTCTAGCCGACGTTAATACGTGCGACATTATAAATAAGGTTTTTGACGTCGGTTATTTAAAAAACGACGTCAAAAACATAAAATCGCGATGTTTATCACGTCGGGTATTTTAGAACCGATGTGATAAAGAAAATGGGAAGGGTGTATCACGTCAGTTATTTAACAACCGACGTAATAAAAGGCCTGGAAAATGGTTTATCACGTCGGTTATTAAGAAACCGACGTGATAAACAGGGGCGAGGGGGGTTTATCACGTCGGTTCATATAGAAAGGACGTGATAAACCGGGGTGAGCGTGGTTTATCATGTCGGTTCATATAAAACCGATGTGAAAAACCGGGGGAGGGGGGTTTATCACGTCGGTTATTCAATAACCGATGTGATAAACCATTCTTCAGGCCATTTAACACGTCGGTTATTAAATAACTGACGTGATAAACCATTCTCTAGGCCTTTTATCACATCGGTTATTTAATAACCGACATGATAAACCATTCTCCAGACCTTTTATCACGTCGGTTATTATATAACCGACGTGATAAACTATTTTCCAGGCATTTTATCACGTCAGTTATTAAATAACCGACGTGATAAACTATTTTCCAGGCATTTTATAACGTCGGTTATTTAATAACCGATGTGATAAACCCAATATTTTTTAAACAGAATGCAGTCATATTCTCTCCACCATAATCAACTAGAAAAAAAATCAAGAAATCGTACCACAAAAACAGAAGTAGATCAAAATTAAGCATGTACAAAGATAACATATAAAACATACCCCCTAGACAGCCCCCACACTCATTTATAGCCCATGGACAGCCCTCCCCCACCCCGTTGGAGCCCTCACCCTCATGTATACCCCCTAGACAGCCCTCTCCCACCCCAATGGAGCTCCCACCCTCATGTATACCCCTTGGACAACCCTTCTCCACCCCATTCAAGCCCCACCACACTCTTGGACTGCACCCCAACCCCTGGACACCCCCAAACACCCCTCGATAACCCCCCACCCGCCTGAACAGCACCCCCGCACCCCCTCACCCCACTTGACAGCCCCCACCACACCCCTGGACATCCCCAAAGACCCCTAGAAAACCCCCCACCCCTGGACAGCACTCCCAAACCCCTGGATTTCCTTCCCACACCCTTGGACATCCCTTCCACCCCCTAGGACTGTCCCCCCACCCAACCAGACAGCCCTCCCAGACCGCTGGACACCCCCTAACCCCACTGAACACACCCCCACACCCTTGGAACCCCTCCCCCACAGACCCAAATCCATTCCCGAAAAACCATCAAAAGTAGACCAAAACAAGAAGTAGAGCAAAATTAAACATTCACTTATATAACATTCAAAACATACACTGTCAACTTCAAAAAAACTAAATCCAACCTAAACAACTACCAAATACACAATTAAAATGACAATATTCAAAATTTCATTTTACATTACAAACAATTAAAATTCAATCAAACCTATAAAATAATTTGACCACTCCACTTGTATGTGTTTGATGTCTTCAGAAGTATAGGGTTGAGGGTCATCAAAAAGCTACAAATGAAAAAGAAGATATTTAACGTGTATAATGAATAAATCAAATTGAAATATTATGGAAAAGTTTAAGAGGAAATCGTACCAGGTCAAAATTCACAACTGTCCCAGTTGTTATTATTTCATACATAAATCTTAACATATAATATCCGCAATCGATGATGCCTTGTTGTTCATGAAAATTCTGTTTGAATGAGTGTAAATTCATTATATTGTTTTTATGTAATAAATCAATAAGTACAAATTATTAATTGAAATTTACCTTCGCATTTACATATTTGATCTTTGCATTTCTTTTCTTTTTGTTTTTTCAAAGGTAAACCCATGCACTGTTAGAAAATAATACGAATGGGGTAAATTTATTATTAATTATAATATATAAAACTATTTAGAAATTGAAACTTACTTTTCCAATATATTCTTAAAACTTTCCCGCACATCACCATGAACAGAGCATATCCAATAAAGGGCTTTCTCCCTTGGGAAAAAAATCCCTAACATTCAATGATCACTGATAAAAGGAAATTTAATGTTAGTGGTTTTTTAGGTTAAAAGATAATTAACTATTTGAGAGAAATGTGTTTCATACCTCTCACAAGAAGGCATCATCCAACATTGTGTGATTATATTCTTTTCAAATATTTCAGCAATATAAACCATTCTTTGTTCCTCATTAAATGTGCATGCTTCAGGGGAAATCAATTGCGGGTCCATGAATCCATATACATCTGTCAGCTCATTCCTCTCACAAATTTTATAAAGATACCTAATACAAAACATACATAAGTATACATTTTTAATAAATATAACGCAGAGAAAAGGTGTTAAGACTTACATGGAAAAAAATTTCACCACGTTGATGCCCAACTTATCTCCAGTAACAAGCTCCATGATATAAGTTTTTGTAATCCCCACACTTATTTAACGTCCACAAACATGAGATTCCATTGGAAACTCATAAAAACCGAATAACAACTGTGAATATCTTGACAATCTGTCAAGACCACTGGAATCTGTATCTGATGTCATAGCCTGTTGTCTTTGTTGTTGTCTATACAGTATTTCTTTACCTTTGAAGTATTCATGTGAAAAAAATTGAAAAATATAGTAGTTTTCAAATGATAAAACAACTTTAATAAAAAAAAATAAAATAATAGATATAACATTCATACCTCTATGGTAATGAGTCGAAGAAGTCTGGATGGCCAGACTAAAAAATGGCTGATACTCTGTCCAACAGTCGCCACCTCATCTGTAGGTATTGGTACCCTAGCTGATCTATCTATAATATCATGTACAGTGACCCTCTGATTCTCTACCTCCAATTGTTGATGATGAACTGTATATCCTATACAATTTACCAACCCGTTTGCTACTATATGATGTTGAGAATAATCAACATACAACTCGCAATATGTAAGAAGATGCGGCGGAGGCGTAGGTTAAAAAATAGGGTTCGCAGGCTGAGGTGGGGGAGTGGGAGCTACTGGCGGAGGTGGAGGATAAATAATGGGGTCTGCAGTGGGAGGTGGAGGAGTGGGAGCTGCAGTCTGAAATTGTCTTTGCATTTCTGCAAACATAGACTGCACTGACTCTCTAATCTTGTCCTCCATCGTCGCATTAATATTCTGAACTTCAGCCTCCAAGGATTCTATTTTTTTTATAAACCCCCTAAATTTAAGAAGTTGAAGAACGTGGAAACACTTTTCTTACCGATACACCTGCCAGATATCCTCTTGCACGACCAGGATGTTCGGGCCTTCCCAATGCTGCAAATAAAATATCTTCCCTCCCAATAGCTATAAATGTCCCCTCTGAACTCTGCTCATCAAGGGAGTCCTATATTAATTAATTGAACATTTCTATAATGATTGAAACTTATATGAAGAAAAACGTTAAATGAAATAAATTAAATAGATATCTTACAATCATCTCAGCTACGATTCTCGATTATTCCGAAAGATATTGCCCTTTTTTCCCTTCCGATCTCTCGTCCATTTTTCATGTCTATATAGAGGGGATGGAGGGGCCACCTCTCCAGAGCTTGAAGACTCAGCCCTTAGTTGTTAAAATTTTTCCGCCATCATTTGTTCTTCCAATAATGCACACCTTCCCCGAGATAAACTATGAGGGTATAAATTTTTAGATTGGATCTCTTGATGAGTTTTCCATGTTTGCTGTAATTTAAGAATAAGAAATCATTAACAAAACATTAATAAAATCATTTATATAAGAAAGATTATAAAAGTTTACATTCCCATTACCAGAAATGATTCTTTTTTTATACTTTCAAAAAACTGTCTCCATGTGACTTCATCTATAAAAGGATATATACGACATGGATTTTCGTGACTCCTATGACCATAAATGAAATCAGATGAGAGGGTTGATTTGAAATCCCTCCATCTCCTGGCAGCCAACGATAAGAATTTCTTCCTGACTCCTCCAGTGTCAGGAATATCAAATGTCATCTGATAAAGAAGAGGTTAAACATATTAAATATACTAGAAACATTAAAAGAATTGTCATACAATGAAAAAAGATATTACCAAAATCGTCTCCCACAACTGAGAGATAATCTCTTTATCCACACCTCTCCAATCATCATACAGAATGCTTACTTTGGTCTTAGCCTAAGTTGCCACAAAACTCTTAAAATCTTTGGCATTCGGACCTCTAGGAATATCATCATCATCAAACTCAATGACTATCCTCTGATCCTGCGTACAGGTAAGTGATAATTTTGGTAAACCTGTGCACCCACGTTTACCAACCTTTGAACTCTTTGTCGTAATAGGAGCATGTGAATGTTTATCCCCAGAGGTATGGCCAGCAATATGCTCCTCACCAGAATCATGTGGTTGATCATCTGAATGATCTGTCATTATCCTTCAAATCAAAATAACAAACGTCAGTTCACAAATATAAAAATTAAAATATTTTAATACTACTATAATCAGAAAATAGAAAAGTGTACTAAGTTACATAATAGTAACCATTGGTAATATGGTAAGCATGTTAAACAATGGTAAAGATGGCAAAGATGGTCAAGATGGTCAAAATGGTAAAAATGGTAAAAATGGTAAACCTGGTAAACATTGTAAACATGGTAAAGTAATTGTCAGTGAACAAAAATAAGAATTTTAAAATTCGTGTAATGGTTATAAACATGATAAAGTAGACAAAACAAACTTAAAACAAACAAAAACATATACTTATTTTATTTCAAAACATGTTTTAATAAATAAAAAACTTACAATATCTAACATTTATGGAAAAAATAAATGTAAACAAGAAATAAACATATGTTACATGTAATTTTAGGAATGTACAAATGGATTGTTTTCCCAAATTCCTTTATCGTGATCGTTCCTTATGGAACAAACTATGTATTCAACATGATCATCATTATGTTATGTTAATATTTCCATGGAAGTAGGGATATCACATAAATCAGCATATTCATCAAGTTCATCCTCACCAACATATTGTTTTTTCCCCTTATAAAACAACAGCCCACTGAATATCTGATTGATCTACTACATAGAAAATATTTTTTGAATGTGTTTCCATTATAAAATAATTAATTGTGTCTTCCATTCTATTCAGATTAACAAGTGTCATTCCAAATTCATCGCGTCTGACACTCTTGTTACTGTTAAACCATTTACAGTTAAAAACAGGAACTTTAATTTTAAATTAATCTACCTCCCATATGTCTTCAATCACTCCATAATATGCACTTGATGAAGAAATTGGTTTTTTGACCTTAGCACTCGAAAAATGCATTGCTTCTGCAAACACCAATACACCACTATTCTGAACTGCACTTCTGTTGTCCTGATCTTTTGTATGAAATGTATAACCATTAATGTCATAACCGGACCATGTTATCACATTTAAACATGGACCACCCACTATCCATTTTAATGTCTCTGATACATCTGATCTACCATGCAAAGTCTTTTTAATCCATGACAAAAAAGTTTTGTTGTGCTCATTCAAAATCCACATTTCTTTCTTCTTTGGATGACATTGTTTCAACTCATTAATATTCAATGTGATATACGGTTGAGCATCAGCTATGTTATTCAAGATGTATGATTCTAACTTCTTCATCTGTTCAGCTGACAATGATTTGACTTTCATGCCGTGAATCCCCTATCCCTCATTATTAACTCGTTCATGGTGAGATGGAGGTAAACCTATGTGTTGCGCCGCAGCCAAGTAGCTCGTACAAAACTATGCTACCTCCTCAGAAATATACTTTTCAATAATAGAGGCTTCAGGTCGATATAGATTTTTAACATACCCCTTTAATATTTTCATATACCGTTCAAAAGGATACATCAAACGAAGATATACAGGTCCAAAAAACTTTATTTCTCGAACCAGATGAACCATTAAATGCACCATTATATGAAAAAAAAAGTTGGAGGAAAATACATTTCCAATTGACAAAGTATAAAAATTGCATCCATTTCAAAAAATTTCAAAGCATTCATATCAATCACCTTGTTACAAATTGAATTGAAAAAATAACACAACTTTATTATAGTCTTTCTGACACGAATGGGAAGTATTCCACGCAATGAAACTAGTAGAATTTGTCGCATCATGACGTGACAATCATGTGATTTCATACCTATCAACTTCAAGTCCTTCAATGAGAAAAAAATTTTTACATTAGAAGAATAACCATGAGGCACTTTGGTATCATGAAGACACTGACAGAAGCTAATTTTCTCTCTCTTTGATAATTTATGACAAGCCGGGGGAAGAAATGTTCTCCTTCTTTTAGGAGTGGGAGCTAACTCCAAACGTATTCCCATTGATAGTAAGTCTAATCATGCATTCAACCCATCTTTAGTTTTTCCTTTAATATCTAAAAATGATCCAATCAAAGAATCAAATATATTCTTCTCCACGTGCATGACATCAATATTATGTTTAACTTCATGATACCTCGAATATGGTAGCTCAAAAAATATTGACCTTTTCTTCCAGATATGTCTATCATTACCAGATTTCTGTGTCTTTCCCAATGTCACGTCAAGGTTTTTCACCCTCTCAAAATACAGATCAGGGGATAAGGGTTTTGGAGTAGTATCAAATTCTTGTGAACCATTGAATGCCTTTTTTAGTCTTCTACAAGGGTGTTCCATTAGCAAAAACTTTCAATGACCCATGTACACTGTTTTCCTCCCATGATGCAATTGACAATATGACGCATGTTGTTCACAAATTGGACATGCTTTATGCCCTTTAACACTGTATCCAGACAAATTTCCATATGTTGGGAAGTCATTTATAGTGAACAGAAGCACTGCATGCTGTTGGAAATATTCCATTTTATAACAATCATACACCCTAATACCATCAGCCCATAACAATTTCAAATCATCAATCAATGGTGACAAGTAAACATCAATATCATTACCGGGTCGCTTTGGACCAGAGATCATTGTACTCAACATGAAATATTTGTGCTTCATACGAACATCAGGAGAGAGGTTGTAAATTACCAATAAAACAGGCCATGAACTATGTGTGCTACTGAGTGTTCAGTATGGATTCATTCTATCTGTGCACAACCCTAGTCTGAGATTTCTAATTTCATTTCCAAATGTTGAATACTGCGCATCAATTTTCTTCCATTGTGGACAATCAGCTGGATGACATATTTTTCCATCACATACCCGCTCTTCAGCATGCCATCTTAACCTTTTTGCATCATGTAAATTAGCAAATGAACGTTTGAAACGATTAATTATAGGAAGATACAAAAATACCTTTGAAGAGAGCTTTGTAATATCTACATCAGCCTGTGATTTTTCTTTCGCCTTATATCGTGATGTCCCACATTTATGACACTCTGACAGAAATTCATATTCCTTCTTATATATAATGAAGTCATTCGGACATGCATGTATTTTCTTGTATCCCAATCCCATCGGGCATAATATTTTCTTGGCTTTGTAATGTGAATCTGGAAGATCGTTATCTTTTGGAAGAATGTCTTTCATCAACTGTAGAAGATCTGTAAAACTTTTGTCACTCCATCCATGCTTCACCTTTAGGTTAATCAATCTTAACACCACCGACAAAACCGTAAAATCTTTACAACCAGGATATAATGGTTTTTCAGCATCTCCATATAGACGCGCAACTGTCGGTTCTATCTCAATTTGTTCTTCTACAATATCACGAATCATTTCTTCAATTCCATCGGAGTTACCATCTTGCGAATCATCATCATGAGTGAAATTCCGTCCAGTTTCACCATGCCAAATCCAAGGGCTATAACTCGGATTAAAACCATGACAAATCAGATGATATTTTATCTCTCTACGTTTCAAATTCTTCATATTCAAACATTTCAGGCACGGACAGAAAAAAATGTCACTACTTGGAACATTTCGTTTTGAAAATTCCAAAAAGGCATCAACACCTTCCTCAAATTCATTTCTCATTCGTTGTGTCGTAATCCAACTTCGACTCATTATTACCTATAACAAATATCAACAAAAAATATATATTTTTAAGATAAGACAAATATATGTTTATGTGAAAAAAATCATAATTTGAATGTAAAACAATTTAAAATATAAAACAAATCTATAGGTATTTAAAAAAATATGCTTTAATATTATTTTTAAAACAAAATATAGTTAGATATAACAGTTTTAAAATTCATTGAATCAAAGAAAACTATGACGCCTACATAGTTTAATATTGATTGCGGTTTTGATGTTTTAATATATTAGATAAACTACCTATTTAACATGTTATTAATGGTTTCTGTAGACCCTAAATCCATTTGGTAAATATTTTCACACAATTATAAAAATCAATGGACGTGTTTTTGGGAGGAATATGTTCAATAATTTGATTTTGATGTCCCATATTCTATAACAAAAGGAAATGTGGATACAAAAGCCCTTAGTTTGGTTTTTTATTCTCAAAGGGTTTGTGATAAAAAAGAAGAGTATAAGTTGATGTATATGATAAATAAAATACAACTATATTTTATTTATAGTTATGATAGAATGAATTCATACCATATCATTTAGGATCTTCTCCCACCAAAAGTAACCCTCCTCAATTCGAAATGAATAAATTTAGATAATTATGCATGAATTCATACATGTATTTTTGTACATAAACCAAAATGAAGATTATTAGTACTAAAAGTAAAACTAGGAAGAAACAATAAACTCTATATACTCATGAAAGATACTCCACAACACTTCCATGCTACTAACATCTATAAAAAACTAAAAATTGCTTTTAAAAACCAAAAAAATGTTTATATTTATTTATGGTGGGCATAACATGTATACATAGAAAGATCCTCCCTAAAACATCTCATGAAAATGTTGATGAAGCACACTAAAGCCCTATGAAAAAAGGAATCTAAATCATCACCTAAACAAGGAAAAATAGTTTCATATACTCACGATGGATCACTCACAAAATAATTCATATAAATAAACCTTTTTGTATAAAAAATTATATATATATATATATATATATTAAAATTAAGGTTCTCGGATACCACTTCTCCACTAGTTTTCCTCTCACACCCAAATGCGCTACTCCAGAACACTTCCATGCTACTAACATCTATAAAAAACTAAAAATTTATTTTAAAAACCAATAAAATTGTTTATATTTATGTATGGTGGGCATAACATGTATACATAGTAAGATCCTCCGTAAAACATCTCAGGAAAATGTTGAGGAAGAACACTAAAGCCCTATAAAAAAGGAATCTAAATCATCACCTAAAAAAGGAAAAATAGTTTCATATACTCCCTATGGATCACTCACAAAATAATTCATATAAATAAACCTTTTCGTATAAAAAATTATATATATATATATATATATTAAAATTAAGGTTCTCGGATACCACTTCTCTACTAGTTTTCCTCTCACACCCCAATGCTAATGTCATGGTCTCACCCCGCCCATAAATCATCCTACACCATGTGAAATTGTATCACTTCCATCAATGAATCATATGTATCTTAGATTATCTATTCACCATCTTATCAAAATAGTAATGAGGTGAATACTTGGAAACCACTATATCTTTGTTACATTAAATGTACAAAAATTGCAAAACATAATTATAGAATATCCGTGAAAAAAACGAACGAAATAAATTTGTGGGGCTTACTTGAATGTTGCGAGTTGAGATGATAGATCCGAGAGGAGTGAAGAAGATAAACAATGAAGCCAAAATGTGTTTAACGCAGGTCGATCGACGAGCCGATTAGGGTTTACCGCATGAGAGAGACGAGCCGGCGGACTGTCAATCGAAAAATCGTAAATGACAGTCCACAAGTATTTAATTTCTTTAAAAGTTTTATAATGCCGGTTATTATATAACCAACGTTGTAAACTATTTTTTAAATTTATAACGTCGGTTATTTTAAAACCGACATAAAAAAGCTCCCGCGCTTTGGTTTTTTATGTCGGTTATTTTATAACTGATGTAAAAAACGAGATATCTACGGGTTTTTTACGTCGGTTAATTTTTAACCGACGTAAAAAACCCCCCTCTGCTTTGGTTTTTTACGTCGGTTATTTTATAGCCAACGTAAAAAACGCATAGATATCTCGTTTTTACATCGGTTATAAGATAAACGACATAAAAACCAATGCGCGGGGGTTTTTTATGTTGGTAATTTGGAAACTGACGTAAAAAACCCGATATCTACGCATTTTTTACGTCGGTTATCAAATAACCGACGTAAAAAACCAAAGCACGGGGGGGGGGGGGGGGGGTTTTACGTCGGTTATAAAATAACTGACGTAAAAAACCCATAGACATCTCGTTTTTTACGTCGGTTATAAAATAACGGACGTAAAAAACCCCGCACTTTGGTTTATTACGTCGATTATTTGATAACCGACCTAAAAACGCTTAGATATCGGGTTTTTTACGTCGGTTTCCAAATAACCAATGTAAAAAACCCCCGCGCATTGGTTTTTTACGTGTGTTATAAGATAACCAACATAAAAACCGAACATGCACGATTTGTAACATCAGTTATTAAATTAACCGACGTTAAAAATCTACTCGCCACATTTTTACATCGGTTATATATATCCAACGTAAAAAATGTTGATGTAAAAAACATTTTCTGCACTAGTGCCACTTTCATAATGATGGAATGCATAATGCCCGACAATCATAACCATGTATCCAAGGCCCCGTTCCAAGACTACAAATAAGATTTTGTGAAGACCTCATGCCAAGACACTAGTTTGTCTCATGAGACCAACCAATGCATCGAGGAGCTATAGCAGGCTCCACCCATCACTTATTAAGTCCAATGCATTCCTCATATGAACAAGTTTCAATATAACATAAACATTCGTATTAAAACTAGAATATGAAATGTCCATACTTTCACCATAAACGATGAATGGTATAAAAATAACACATCCACAGTCAAACATATCACAAAACCTTCAATACAATTGGGAAGTTTTGTATCCTAATAAATCAACTTCAAATAAGCTTAAAATCCATCAAAGGATTTTGACATAGAAGAAATCAAAGCTATTTGTGAGAAATATCTATTTTTTTAAATCATTTAAAAGTCACATAATTATAAAATAAAACATTTATTTTTAAAATATCCTTTTAATCTTGTAAAGTAAGCTTCTATGATTTTATAACGGAAGATAATAGCCGCTTCCGCCGTATAAGTTAAAAAAATATTTGAACCTTAATTATGTCAAAAAGGTTAAAAAGGACCTTGTTTCGAAAACAACGGAAAGATTCCTTTATAAACCACTTATAAAAAGTCAAAAAAGGGTATAAATGACATTAACCCATATTATGTAAAATATAAATAATGTTTTGAAATATATTTTTAAGAAACATGGATGGGTATGATAAAGAGGTCAAAGTAGATAATTACGTATAAACAACCTCGAATAATGAAGAGATTGTGAAATAACCCTTACCGTGTACTTTTTAATAGTCTATGGTATGTTAACCTCCTGTATAATAGTTAAAAAATTATTATTAAATTATAAAAGAACCATATACATAATTATGATATCATATATGATCTTTTAATAATGGTTTGTTAATAATACTTTAGTATTATGGTCGTTTCAGGTGTTAACTTATTTGTTTTCTTTTATATTTTATGTTACATAAGTCATGTTTTTTATGGATAGGTTGTATATTATTTATATCCAGAATGATATAATGTTATTAAACATTACGTTTAATCATTAAATGATAATTAGTCTTGAATGGATACGATGGGGAATGAATCTCATCGCGTTTATAGAGACGGTAGTCCGTACGTACGCATGAGCGACAATATCATCCATTTGATATTAATATAATATATAATTTTATGGTATATCATTTATACCGAATCATTATAAAGTTTTATTTAATATTTACATGAATTAAAAATCATTATTATACCCATCCAAATAATAACATATTGAATAACAATTACACCACGACGTAGAGACGGTAAGCCGTACGTACACACGTATGGTGACATGTCATTCAAATGATGGATATAATACTGAATATGGTAGTACCATTTTTATAACAATATCACATTATATAAGAGATACTGGAGTTATTATTTTAGAATGGAAATAACAAAGAAATAATAAGTTGAAGAAGAAAGGAACTTGAAAGAGGGTGGTGAAAACATTACCTCTTCTTCGGATTCTTCCTTTATATTTGATCAAAAGGGATCCTTAAGATGGTTTTCTGATCAAACTAGGGCCTCTAGAATTAAGTGAGGGAATTATATAGAGTATTTGGGTAGATGATGGAAGAAAACAAAAGGCTTTGAAAGTGTGAATAATTGGATAGAATTGGGGTCCTTTTATAAGGGGGAGTAGGGGCACCTTAGGAAAATCTAGAAATATTATTTTATAATAAATTCATATTCAGTTTCTAATGTCTCCAATGTGGAATATTTAAATTTTAATATGGGTTTGGGTTGAAAAGCACTCATCCAATAGAATTTAGATATGTTTGGGTCATCATATTAACCTTATCATTTAGTTTTAACTCTTAGTTAATTAGTTTGACACTTACCATGTCACTTTGTATTTTTATATTATATAGTTAATAAATGTACTATATACCTCCAAGAGACCCCCAAGTGGTGAATTAATGATACACCTATCCTAATATAAGTCTCTTGGAAGAACCATAGATTTTTACAAATTGAATATAAATTAATAATATAATATTTGTTTTAAAATCACTTTTACGTCAATTTTGACACTATTGGGTATTTTGTTCTCGATAAATTTATAAAAACATTATTACTTCGAAAAAAAATTTCATAAACAATCATAATATATCATAGTAACCTAGATAATTATTGGAATTTATAAAAAGTCTCAATTACATTTATTTGGGTATTTATAATATCAATTAACTTAATCTTTCATTAATAGGGTAATTACTGCATCATCATTGTGTCATAAATAAATTAAATTATTTAATATCTAAAAATTATAAATAAAATACCATTATGTAGGAAATAATTTTATATTTCTAATTAATATTTATAGTAAAAAATATAACATATATAACCCTATGTAAAAATTGTTTTTCTATAAGATATATGCTTATGTCATTTTTGTATTTACTTTAACTTAATTAATATAAAGTGTCCCTATCACCTACATGTGGATCTATGGGGTCCCAAATCGACCCAAAGATGACCATGGTTGAACATGTATACACTAATAAGGTTAAGTCATGGTAATTTATTATTATTATTATAATATTATTTGTTTACCCTTACATACCAGATTTACCCTTTAACCATGATAAATAAAATATTTACCGAAATAATTATTCAAAATGTCTAAAAATGAAAGTTACCTATTTAAACAAATTGTAAATCCTGATTCCAAATATGGAATCCATTTTTCCAAATTCAAAACACAGAAGTGGCAGAAATTAATTTAAATTAATTCACGTTGTCATAACAAAAAGCATGTTTTTAAGAAATAATAACTATCAAAAGATTGATACTTGTTTATGTCCGGTTTACTTGTGAAATTATGTCCAATGACCAACATTGTATTTAATGATAAAAATATATTATAAATATACTTTAAAACCACTCAAATTCATAATTTATTACTATTAATTATTTCTATTAATAATGTTTTTTTTAATAAAAATTTAGTAATTTTCACTATTCATCCAAATATAAAAATTATCCAAAAAGTACCAAAATTTCATCCTAGGATAATTTCGAAATTAAAAATACAAAAATGAAGTCCATTTTGAAAGATAAAATTTATAAAATGTCAAAAACTGGGTATAACAATTCATAACTTCTACTTTGATTGGTCACGGCGTGTTAGATTCTCGAAGTTGCGTACAACACACGCTACTGTATTATTTAAAAAGAAGCATACCATGGAAGCATGGGGTGTTACATTCTCCCCTCCTTTAAATAATTTCATCCTGGAAATTTCAAGAATATTACTCCATAAAAAGATGTGGGTGGCTCTTCATCCTAAGTTCCTCAGGTTCCCACGTTTCCTCTTCCATTTTATTGTTTCTCCATAGAACTTTTACCGGACGAGTCGTCCGATTTCTCAGCACTTTTTCTCTCGTATGAAGAATCCTGATAGGCTCTATGCAATAATAGAGATCAGGTTCCAGTTCTAATTCCTCATAGGTGAGTTCATGCATTGGGTCAAGCATGTATTTTCTCAACAGTGATACATGGAACACATCGTGAACTTTGGAGAGATTTGGCGGCATTGCCAAACAGTATGCTACATCCCCAATTCATTCTATAATTTCGAAAGGACCAATGTACCTAGGACTCAATTTACCTTTCTTGGAAAAACGTATAACTCCCTTCCATGGTGATACCTTCAAGAAAAAATGATCTCCCACCTGAAATTCCAAATCATTTCTTTGGTTGTCAGCATAGCTCTTCTGCCTACTTTGAGCTACTTTGATGTGGTTTTGGATTACCATAACCTTTCCCATAGTTTCTTCCACCAGTTATGGGCCTACAAGTTTTCTTTCACCAAAGTCATCCCAATATGTTATTGTGCAACATCTCTTTCTGTATAACGCTTCATATGGTGCGAAATGAATACTTGAATAGAAGCTATTGTTATAGGAATATTCTATAAGAGGTAAATTTTGATCCCACGTACCCTGAAAGTCAAGTGAGCCTGATCTAAACATGTCTTCTAAGGTTTGAATTTTCTATTCCGATTGTTCATCTATTTGATGGTGGTAAGCAGTGCCCAAATGAAGTTTAGTATCCTAGGCCTTCTGAAGACTCTTCCAAAATCACGAAGTAAAACGAGGATCTCGATCTGAAACAATTAATATTGGTACTCCATGAAGTCTCACAACTTCATTAATATATATTCTTTCTAGACGTTCAAGTGGTAAATCTTCCCTTGTAGAAATAAAATGTGTTGAATTGGTAAGATGATCAACAACAACCCATATTGCATCATTCCTTCTAGGAGTCTTTGGTAGTCCCATGACAAAGTCCATAGTGAAATTATCCCATTTCCACTCGGGTATGGGAAGAGGTTGCATGACTCCTCCATGTTTTTTCCTTCCAACTTTCACTTGTTGAAAAACCATACATCTTCACACAAAATTAGCAATATCTCTCTTCATGTTGTCCCCCAAAAAATGTTCCTTTAAATATCTATAAATTTTAGTGCTTCCTGGGTGTATAGAGAAATTATAACTATGAGCATCGTCTAACAATTCACTTTTTAAATCAGGTATATCGGGAATACAATGTCTCTTCCTGAATTTCAAAATTATTTCTTCCTACACAAACAATCTGAATCACCCATCATTCACATATTTAATCTTCTTTTGAAATCCTTCATCATCGGTCTGAGAAATCTTAATCCTTTCTAGTAAATATAGTTTGGAAACCATTTGAAAAAGCACTGATGTTTCACCTACCATGGTTATTCCCATGTCCATCTTCACTAGATCCATGAAAATTGGATCCCTTTCAGTTCTCATATTGTTCAAAACTCCATGATCTTTTCTACTCAAAGCATCTTCCACCATATATGACTTTCCAGGGTGGCAGTGTATCATTAAATCATAATCCTTGAGTAATTAAATCCATCTCCATTGCCACATGTTGAGTTCTTTTTGTGAGAAAATATATTTCAAACTCTTTTGATCAGTATAAATCTCAAATGTTTGACCATAGAGGTAGTATCTCCATATCTTCAAAGAAAAGATCACAGCTTCTAACTCGAGAACATGAGTAGGATTGTTTTTCTCGTGGATTTTAACTTTCATGATGCATAGGCAATAACCCTATCATTCTACATAAGGACACAACCAAGTCCATTATTCGATGCATCACTATAAATAACGAACCCATCATTCCCCGATGATAGAGTCAATAAAAGAGAATTGACTAATCTTATCTTCAGTTCATCAAAAAAAAATTCGCACTCTTTTGTCCAAACAAATTTAACCCCTTTACGTGTGATATTTGTTAATGGGTTAGCCAATCATGAAAAAATCGGGATGAAACGTCGATAATAACCCGCTAAACAAATAAAACTGTGTACCTCAGTTATACTCGTAGGTTCTAGACATTCCTGTATTTCCTTGGTCTTAGAAGGATCTATAGAGATTCCATCTTTAGAGGAAATATGGCAATGAAAAGAAATCTCTTGAAGCTAGAATTCACACATGCTAAACGTCCCATATAATTCATGTCTTCGTAGAGTTTTCAGGATAATGCGCAAGTGATTTTCATGATCTTCGTAGCTTTTAGAGTATACCAAGATATCATCAATAAATACCACCAAAAAAACATTGAGATATTCCTTGAGAACTCTATTCGTTAGATCCATGAATATAGAGGGTGCATTAGTCCGCCCAAAATGAATTACTGTAAACTTGTAATGCCCATACCTTTTTTGAAATGTTGTCTTTGGAATGTCTTCCTTCATCACACACAACTGATGGTATCCAGATCGAAGGTCAATATTTGAAAATTATTTAGCTCCATGAAGTTTGTCAAATAAATCATCAATGTGAGGTAGGGGATTCTTTTTCTTTATTGTTATAGCATTGATCTCCCTGTAGTCAATAAATAACCTCATAGATCCATCTTTCTTTTTAACAAAAAGAACAGGGGCTCCCCATGGAGAAACACTAGGGCGAATAAATCCCTTATTACTCAATTCCTCTAGTCGTTTCTTTAGTTACACTAATTCTACAATGGCCATTCTACAAGGGGTCTTAGATATAGGCCTTGATCCATGAATTAAATCAATGGAAAACGCAACTTCTCATTCTGGAGGATATCCAGGAAAATATTCCAGAAACACATCTACATATTCTCTCACAATAGGTATATCCTCTATTTGAACATTAATTTCCTCACCCACAGTAATTTCATTCTCTTCCTCCATGGTAATTGTATTTAGATGTGCTACTGGGGGTAGATCTAGATAAGAACTAGGTGGTGATGATTCTGCTCTAAATATAAGGTGTTCTTTATCATCATTATCAAAAATCGTGACCTCCTTCTTCTTACAATAAATATTCGCATCATGTTCTGAAAGCCAATCCGTGCCGAGGATTATATCAATCTCAGTCATAGTATTATAATGAGATCAGCGAATAAAAAACATTTATGTGCTCTAATGGGGACTAATTCACTAAACATTGTTGTAGTTATACTTCCCTTTGGAGTTTTAACTGACAACTCCTTTGTTAAATCAAATTTTAAATATCTAATTTTCTTAGAAAAATGGGAAGATATGACACAATGAGATGATCCAAGAATCAAATAAATCATTTTCTAAACTTGTGGAAACCATTAAATTACCTGCCACCACATCTTTTGGAGCTTCTACCTCAGCAATAGTGATAGCATAAACTTAGCCATGATCCCTTGGCCTTTTTTGAGGCAAGTTCCCCTGACGCTTTGGAAATTAATTTTCATAATGTCCTATGTCTCTACAATTATAGCATTCCACAATGACAAAAACTCTCTTTCCCTTGCCATCATGAGCTTGGTGGACTTTTTCACCACACTTGTAACAGACTCCCATGCCTTTTAAGCAAGTAATGGGGTGTTTCTTCCCACATTTACTGCAGGATGGATTTTCAACTTTTCCCTTCTTCCCCTTATTTCCATTTCTAGATTGATCATCAGATCTCTTCTTCTTGTTCTTTACTTTAATTTCTTAAGACATAGAGAATTCCTTTTCTGTTGTGATAGCACATGAGACAATGTCTTCGTACGACGAGAAGGATTGTGAGACTAATGCTCAACGAAGAAATAGTTTTAACCCATCAAAGAAACGATCAATCTTACTTCATGGGTTACGCATAAAATCTCCATAATACCTTGCTAACCTTTTAAAGATAGCCTCATACTTTGTGACATTCTCATCATCCTTTTTCCTCAGACTCAGAAATTTCCTTTCTATATCTGCTCAATGGTCACGAAAAAAGTATTTTTCTAAAAAAAGATCATTGAACTACCTCCATTCCATATTTCATACTTCATCATCTTCCTTCATGTTTTGAATCAATGAACACCATTAATCAGCATGTCCAGTGAGGCGGTAAACAACCATGATAACTTTTTCCCATTCACTACTCCCCAAATCCTGAAATATTTTCTCTAGGGATCTTATCCATTGCTCAGTAACCAATAGATTTGTACTCCCATTTAATGTTGGTGGTTTTTTCCTCATGAAGCGATCTAACATTGACCCTCCATGCTGTGGATCAGGGTGCTCTATTCAGGTAATCTTATTATTCATAACCTGAGTGAGTTTTCCCAGTATGGTGATAATCTAATCAGCACTAGTTACATCACCAGCTCCTCTATAATTCTCTTGCGCATGAGGGAAATCCCTATATGGAGTGTGTTTATTGATATGGTTTCCATTTAATCCACATGGAACCATTTCTAAATAATGGAATATGTTAGATCAGTTTACGAATGAAAATACATAAGGGAGAGGAAGGGCTCTTTAGGAAAGATTGAAAATATTATTTTATAATATAATTATATTAGTTTTCTGATTGTCCAAAAATCATTATGGTCGATGATAAGATGACTAATAATCGAAATAAAATCATCCAATCAGAATTGGAAATGTTTTGGATAATATATTAATCATTATAATCTTATTTTTTTAAATCATTTATTAATGAGGTAAATATTTCATCATGATTGTGTCATAACTAATTTAATCTATTTGTTGTCTAAAAATTATAGAAAAATTCCATGATTTAAGAAACCGTTTTAGATTTCCAATGAATATTTATAGTCGAAAATATAACTTGTATAACCACAAGTTAAAATTAATTTACTAAAAGTTATTTGTTTATTTCATTTTGGCCTTTACTTTAAGTTAATTAAAATAATGTGTCATAATCACTTTTAAGTGGCTCCATGGGGTCCCCAAATCGACCCCTGGATGACCATGGTCGGATATGACTCAACCAATAGGAGTAGGACACCTGTTAGGGTAAATAAATATTATTTTGTTTACCCTTATTTACCTGACTTACCCTTTAACAATAGTAAATAAAATATGTACTGAGGTAAATATTTAAAATGACTAAGAATAAAAGTTAGCTATTTACACAATTTGAACCTCCCAATTCCAAATATAGAATAAATTTTTCCAAATTCAAAACACAGAAGTGGCAGAAATTAATTTAAAATTAATTCCTTCTATCAAAACAAAAGGCATGTTTTTATGAATTATTAACTATCAAAATATTGACAGTTGATTATATACAATTTAAATGTGAAATTGCTTCTAATGACCAAAATTAGATTAAATGGTAAAAATATAATCTATTTAAACTTTAAAACCAATTAAAAGGATAATCTAACCATATAAATAAATTAGATTAAAACAGAGTTTTGAATTAAAATACAATATTTTCACTATTCCTTAAAAAATGAACTTTATCAGAAAAATACCAAAAAATTACCCAAATTAAATTATGATGTCATCATTATAAATAAGGATTTTATTTGGTCATATATAATGTATTAATGTGACCAAAACTAGATTTAAAAAGTGTTCTCCATTAAAAGACGACAAATCGGCCTTTTAATGTAAATTATTCATAAAATTAGATTCATTCATATATTAAGACTCTAACTTTTATTTGATAAATCTAAATACATGTATAGTCATTTTATAGTTATTTTTGTTCATTCCCACCAATACAACATCTAGGAGTTAACAGCCATTTAAAATAATAATATTATATTATTAGTGTGCAACATAAGATTCCAAAGAAACACGTTGTTGCGTATAGGGTACGCTATCGAACATAGCAACCGCTTTAAGATAAGATTAATATTTAATTCAAAATTATTAATTAAGATGAAAATATCTTATTCTTCATTTACCTGGGCTGTTACTATTTTTATTGGAAAGGGATACATAAATTTTAGAAGTTGTTTTTCTTATTGGTTGAAATGCATATTGTTATGTGTTTTGTTATCTAAATGATATAATTTATGTGTTTTAAAAATGTAAATTTCTTTTTAAATTATTTAAGATAAAAATGGTGACCAATATTTATTACTAATTCATTGTTTAGTGACTATGTTCTTCAGATAATTATGTTGGAATTAACCCAGCAAGTTATTCAATTTTTAAGTGTTCGGTGATGATGATTTCCTAAATCACATATATGAATTTTATAGCCATTATAACTATATTGCATGGAAATGTTTTTATTTACCATGATAATATAATGATTTTATTATTTAAAGGAATGATTATCTATATTTTGGTTTTAAAGGTATGTTTTAAGAATTTTTTCAGAAGATGTAATTTATATATGAAACCCTCCTTATTATATTTTCAACTTTTTGTTTCATATAAAGTATCTTAGAAAAACCTATTTTATTAAAAATGATTTAATTTGAATCTAAATAATTATTTTATGACAATATTTATTATATTTAAGGTAAACTATATTATAAGATATCTTGGTTTTAAAATAGACCTGGGGGTTTCTTTTCCTATTTTTATATATTCCATAATGATATTTGTTTGATAATACCACATTTTAAAAAAAATATTTTTTTGGGAGACTAAGAATACTGATGAAGTCATTTTTTAAATCACAAATAAATTTTATGAAAATCAAACATGTTCTATGTTAAATGTTTTGTATTATGACTAAAAATCTATATTGAGTATAAATTACCAATTTTTAATGTATATGTATTCTATGTATTTGTTATGACCTAATTTTATGAAAGTAAAATCCTGAAAAAATCTTCCAGAATTAAAGAAAATTAATTCTTATTTAAAAATGGAACAATAGGATAAATGAGGATCAGGTCCTTATAGTTGATATCATAGAAAATATTTTGATAACATTAGATATTAAGAAGATTCATGTGAATATTTTTTATGATTATTAGTTTCCATAATGGTTTGAAAAATTTATATATTGGATAATATCAAAATGTTTTGAAAAATTATGGACGGTGTGGTTTTCCTAACGATTACATTGTTTTCTAGATACAAGATTGTGTATTTGGTTTTTTCAAAAATTTACCAAGGGGTAATTTCATTGAAATACTATGGTTAGGTATTAACTCAATCTTCCAATGTTTCTTGATAAGTGGGACTTACATTTGAAACCTATCTAGATAGTATATGGGTATAAAACTAGGTTAATTTATAAATTCTCTAAATCCATTATGAAGTATTTTAACATAATGTTATTGAATTGAATGATTAACATGTAAAACCTAGGTTAAAAATTAATGTGATATAAATCTAAAGGAAGGGGTTAGTAGATTATGAAAAAAATTTATTTAATTATTCTCTATAGTTTCAAAAATGAAATTATTCATTTTTACTCATAAATTTTGTATTACATTGTACAAGTAATGCTTCAATATGGATGGATAAAAATCAAACAATAACCAAATTAAATTTTCATGGGCTTCACTTTAAATAATAATTTCAAAATACTGTTATTTTAATACCATGTCTAATAATAATCATACCTTCAGAAAACATTATAATTTATCCGAATAATCTTTTATAATAATATATAGTTATGGTACATCAGATAAATATTACCCATGTTTTTTTAATGGTATCTATCTTATCACACATGTTTTTGAAAATACCATAAGTAAAACTATCATTAAATTTAAATGGAGTACTCCTAAAAATAATTTGCAACCCTCTAATCATCAACAAAATAGGATAAACTTTGATCCTATTAATTCATTATATTATGTCGACATATTTTTATTTTTATAGAATCATTTGATTATTTTAAAAATTAAATTCAATACATATCCTTAATTATTATGGGAAATATGTTTGTGACAATGCCTCAAAGAAAATTATTCAACACCTATGATTGTATAAAAATTTAAATCACCTCTAATATCCATTTCAATATCAATGTAATGATTTTAAATCGATAATGTAATTAGAGGATCTTGGAATGTATTTGTGGAATTTTAAAAATGTACAGACTAAGCATAGTCGGTCATGGGGTATCAATCTTTAGAATTGGAATTGGAAATATTTGAAATCTAGGTATTAGATGTATGAGTTATTTGTGATCCAAATAGGAAACATGAATATGTTGATATTAATGATTATTAATACAAGATTCATATTTTTATATTTATGAATGATGTATTAAGGAATAAGTTTAAAAATTGATGTAGTCAGATTATGAGGTTTGTTAAAGGATAAATCTATCTACATATAGAAATTCAAGAGTTATGATTTATTAATAAATTTAAGGATGATGATTGTTTTAAATAGTTTGTAAATATTGGGGTTTTATGTTATGGGAGTTACTTATGATATATTTATTGAGTTTTCATTAAATTTTTTGGTATATATAACATTTATGTTTCCCTTATGATGTAATTAAAATGTTATTTAATAAGAATGAATTTGAATTTTGGGGAAATAATCTGAAAGGTATTGATAACCATTAAGAATAATATGATCATTGGTGTTGAGTTACGTATGGTTAATTGTGATAATAGTGTTTAAACATTTTGGGAACATATGTTTTATAATATTGAAATCCTTGGGATGTAAATTTTATTTGGAGCCTAAGTGACCAAATCTATTTTTGAATAAGCTCATGATTTCATGGAACTATATATGATTAAGGTAAATGGAAATGATTTTTAAAATATGGGTTTTTATTTGAGAAATAATGTTTGAATTATATTTTTTATGTAAATATTATTCAATTTTATATACTTTTATTATTTTATTTTAAAAATTATTAGAATATTTTTGAGATGATATTATTTTTTGATGCAAAATTATTATTTATTTATTTATGAATGATTTGGAGGTAAATTTTATGTTAATTAATGATGAATATAACATAAAACCATTATTATAGTATGGTTTTAATCATTACTAGTTATACATTGAATATTTTTATGGTTAGTAATTTATATAATGATTTATATTAAACTTTGGGTGTTTTGGGTGAGGCATTAAATTTTATTATTTATTCCTATGAATTTTTATAAAAACTTAATATTATTAAAACCATTTCAGACCCTTTTTTATTAATGAGTAAATATAATATGAATAAATTTTTATCCTTTTGTGGTTCATGTTATCTGCTGGAAAATTATTTTATTGTTTCGGATTTGAAAAATTCATTTTGAATATTCATTTCATAGGGAAATAGAATAGATTGTAGTGAAAACTTCTGGAAACACAATCAATGGAATAATTTATTCATATGTAATTTAAATCAACCAAGTTATTTTTTTTCAATGGTTCATTATCTAGATATCAAAAAAATCCCTCAACACTAGGAAAAGGATATTGAAATAAAAATATTATCATATTACATTCATTTATAATTAATTGATGGTATACATTATTACATAATTAATTGATGTTTTTTTGTAGTTAAATTTCTCATGAACTAGTTCTCTTCACACTCTTTTATTCCCTATATGTTATATCTCTCATCTGTGCTTATATTTTCATATCCTTCCAATAGACTCCTTATATGGGAAGTTGATTGTGTTCCATTCTAGGATATATTTGTATTTCATTTATACATTTTTAAAAGGATATTTTATTATATCTATTTTACAATGTGTGTTCTCAAAAAAATTAATTTGAAATATTAAAAAGGTTTTTACTTTAATAATCATGTTTTTTATTTTCCACTATATATAATGGATTTTATATGAACATTAAACCCATTTTATTAGTAACAAGGAAAAATTGGAGAAAAATGATTTATAAAAGTGGAATATAATATAAAAACTATTGTAATTTTGATATTTTATCACTTTAAATACATATTAATATTCTTCAATTACATGTAGTTATATTCCATACAATAATATTGAGTAATATTTACATAAAAAACGTAATTATAATATTATTACTAACTATCTTTACATGTATTATATGATTTTATTTTAATGAAAAATTTTAATATTTTTGAATTAAATATTGATGAAATTAGAATCATTTTTTATATTATAATGTCAAAAATAGCTTGTAGTTATTTTTTGGGAATATCCAAAAAATGATTTTCTTGTGAATAATAGAATTTTATATTTTTATAAAAATGTAATATCATTTCATTAAATATACAAATTTAAATTTACAATTATGTTTTGGATATTATCATAACTAATAATATTACTCCTTTAATTCAATATAATCTAATTAATTACATATTAATCATTGTTATACTTCATTTTTTAAGAGTTCATTTTTTCTCTTCAAAACTCATTCTTCCTAAGATATGTTTTTGCACAATGACTTTTTATCTCAATAAATTATAATAATCTATAATGATTAATATTTATAATTAAATTTATAGATTATATATTCAAATAAATATTTTATGTTTAATTTTAAATTTATTTATGTGGAAATAAATGCATGTAAATTCAATTTTATGCTTAAAATATCTTTTTTCTAAAAAAAGGTTTTTTTCCATTATGTGGTTATTTAAAATTAATTTATTCCACTTATAAATATTATTTTCATTAAATGGATTCTATATATTAAATCATTATGTACATTTCTGGTAATTAGTTTTCTTTCCATTTTTTTATTTTTAATTATACATTGGAAGAAAATGCCACATACCACGGTAAGAAATAAAATGGATTAAAAAGGATAAACCTAAAAAATATTAGGATTTAAATGACCTAAAAATTGTATAAATGAAATATTTTCCATATATTTCGATGCTATATTAACTATTATTTAAATAAAATTAGTTTTTTGAGCCATTTTCAATTAATAGGAAGTTAATATATTTTAATCATTTCAAATTTGTAAGTGTGTCCACTTCCCCATAAAAATATGAAACCCCATATTATTTTTTATTAACACTACAATATAAAATTATATATGCCAATACCAATCTAAATAACTACCTAAAAAACTCCCCATTTTCTTTAGTTCTTTTTTTATCAAAACACCCACATTTGAAGTCCAAAGGTGTTACCCATTAGAGGTTTTCCAAATACGATGTATAATAATTGTTCGTACATTATAGTTTTATTTGGTCTTCTGCCTCCATAAAATATTCATAATTTTTTTTAAAAATAATAACATCAATATCCTCCATATACTATTATTTAATTATATTTACGTCATAACCCTTTTTATCTACATAAGAATATAACTAAAATTAAAACCATCAATTATGCTGGTGTGAAAAGTACTGCCTCACGAGATTATGTATTTCATTTTAAGTCAATGAATTTTTATAATCACAAAAATTGATAAAAATTAAATAATATTTTATATATGATAAAAAATTTACTCTATAATTTTAAATAAATATTTCGCTTCTTTCTTTGTCATTAAATGATAAATTAAATCATTACATGTGTGTACATGCAGACTACCACGTCATGAACTAATGAATTTTATTTTTCATAACACCATCACATTGATTACATATATTCAATTTTTTATACAAATAATTTCATATTCTATATATAGTTTTAAGAAGATAAAATAAGACTTACCATTATTCAACTACCAGAAAATGGGGCAAGGGAAGATGCTCGTTTTATCAACGCTTTTTTTAGTAGCACGGATAAAGGGTGGTTATTATCAGTTCTTTTTTTACTAGACCTGGTAAAGGGTATATTTTAAAATTATCATTAAAAATAAAAAATAAAAAATAAATATATATGTATAATTATATTGGTATAAATGTAATATTTATTTTTTAAATGTGTTTTAGATAAGTATAAATACACATTTTACATAAATATATAATATTTTTAGTCAAAATGGAAAAAAATATTTAAAAAACATTATTAATAAATAATTTGTTATGTTTTATTGAGTAATAGTCATTTATTAACAATTATAAGACACCAAAAATAAGAAATTAATAAAAGATCTAAAATTAGTTAAAAACATAACTAAAACATCAAATGGCGATGAATTTCGATCCCAATGTCTGTTTGAGCTCTAAAACATCTAAAATCAAAACATGAGACTAACTCTAAGTGTTTGAGAAAAAAGGGAACCATCTGTCTCATTTTTTGAGGTCAAAAAAAGGCCTAAAAGACCTCCAAAACATAGTTTTTATATGGGAAACCCAAATTTTTTAACAACTGATGGAAGTTCAAACTCGTTTCAAAGGGTTTTCTTTTTTTTTTAGTGGGAAATTAATTTATCTTGAGGGATTACATTCATTTGTATATTATGGATTTAATATTTTACTGTTTTTCACTACATAATATTAGTTTTATTAAAATATATAACAATATATAATTTTTTTTATATATTCACACATCGAAAATTTAATTTTATAAATAAATATTAAATCTTAGTAACATATAAAACATATTTCTCAATATATAAGCATTATCTAAATAAATATCTAATATCCAATTTTGTTAAATACAAATATATGAATATGTGTATACCTATATAATATGTGTGTCTGTGTGTGTGTATTTGTGTGTGTCTATATTAACAAACTGATATATATTAATAAAAAAAATAAATATAAGGATTAAAAGTATAACTAAATATATATATATATAAATAGATATATATAAATAAATATTAATATATGAATAGGTATATAGATATATAAATATATAAGTATAACTATACATGTATATATATATATTAATATATCTATATATATTATATGAATTAATATATATAGATATATTAATATAACTAAATATATATTTTAATATAAATATACTAATATATTAATATAAGAAAATATATATTACTAAATATATTTTATAATATAAATATATATATCCGTGTTAATATAACCATATATTAATAAAAAAAAGTTGTAACTATATATATATATATATCATTATGTTGATGGAAAAGGAATATAGATGAGTGCTAAAGGGTCCAGTAGCATAGTGAGAGGTCTCGTGTTCGAATCCTGGTTGAGGCAGAGGTGTGCACGATGCTGAAGGGTTTTGATGGCATTGTTAAAATGGGGTTGGCACTGTTAAAGGTTTGGCGATGCGGTTGGGGTGTGTTTGGGTGGTAGGGGTGTACGAGGAAAAGCAACACTGTTGAAGGGGGGTGGGGGTAATGTATTTAAAACCACAGTACAATTTTTAGAAAAAATTTAGTTTTTTTTAAAACACATTCTTATATAGATTCTTTTACAAAGTGTTGATAAAAATGTCCTTTTAACAACACTAAAAACATGATTATAAAGGACCCTTTTATCAGTTATTTTTTAGCACTATTAAAAGGGGTCATTATTATATCTTTTTATAGCTCAAATAAAAGAGACCCCCATTATCTTCACTATGATTAAGAATTATTTTTTTAATTCTATAAATGTGATTTTCTATGAGTTTTAAAGGCCATATCTACGGTAGTGTTCCCTCTTATTCATTAAAAAATGGAATTGTTACTCATGTCCACCTATGATATACAATCTCCAATATCTAAAATAATAAATTTTTAGTAACCACATTACATATTTTGTTATAAATGTACTTCTAATGTATAAAAATTAAAAATATAACAAGATTATTATTTTTTAAATGATATAATCATGGTTAGGTTTACCAAATTAATCCAACAAAATACATTTTTGACATATGAACAAAAAATCCTTAAATTTTATGAAGTAAAACTAATCAATTATTTTATTAACTATGATAAAAATATAATGTAAATAAAATAAATAAGAAACCTAAAAATGGTTATTTAGAAATAAAATAATTTACATAGGATTATTATTGATTAAGATAATTAATGCAAGTGACAATTCAGACTCGATGATTTGGATTTATAATCTCAATTCTATTTCATTGATACTTATCCAATTTTCATCATGTTTTTTATTTTTTATGGTGTATAATATATATTTTGGATATTTTTTATATTTATTAATTAAACATTATTATTCTTACATTTCCATTCCATGTTATTTACATCAAAGTTTAATTTATTTAAAATTTATAATGCAATAAGGGTCACATTACCTTAAAACCTCATATTAAATGTTTGAAAGATTAATTTTCAGAATATTTTTATTCCATGCATATATTCATAGAAATTATTTTATAAATGTATTTATATGAAAATAAATAAATTACAAATGATATTTTATGTCTATATTGACTTTCATTAAAGGGATTTAAAAAGTAATATTGTTATGTATTTTATATTAATCATTTATAAAAACGAAAAGGAATATTCAATTTTAATTTACACAATTTTGACATATTTTCCCATCCCCACATAAAATATTTTATATTTTCATTCCATTAAATGATTCCATGTTATCTTCAATGAAAATCCATTCGTCAATTTATTCATAGTTTTTTAGTTATGAAAATCTGATTTTAAAGGAATTTGATATATCAATATACCAAAATGTTTTACATATGGTTTAAATGGTATATTTATAGGTTTTTTTGTGGGAAGTGCAAGACATTGTTTTATTCAAACATGTTATGGTCCTTGGGAACTGTTATTGATGATTTTTTAGCCCGATATAGATCTCTATTATATTCTGTAAACATTATATTCTCTTGGAAATTATTTTAGAATTATTCCGTATGTTATTAAATTTATAAGGGATCTAGGAAGATTAACTTCTAAGGAATATATATGATTTTTTTATTCCTGATAATGAATCTTTGTATAACTTTTATTATTTTAAATATTAGGCTAATGAAATTCTGTATAAAGGATTGATTATTCCCCTTACAGTAACATGGGATGATTTTAATTTAAAAAATTACATGTTATATAAAATCTAATAAGAAACCCTCATGATTATGATATTATATTCAAATTTTATTGTAATTTTTATTTTGGAAAACATTGGTTCGTAATTTTAATTTCATTTTCATGTGAACTATTATATGAGTTAAATGTTTATTATGTTAAAGGAAAGTTATCTTGTATGATATCTTGGATTTCAAATGGAACAACATGTTCCTTTTCTTCTTTTTATATGTCCCTTACTATGTTTTCTATGTTCACACAACATTTTAAAAATTTTATCATAGGTTTTATTGAGGAGAAAAACCAATAATGAATTCAGGTTGAAAATCATGAACATTTTTCCTAAAAAATGTTTCATGTTATATGTTTTGAAATATGAATAAAAGGATATAAAGTGGATTGTACCATTGGTAATTTATGGTTTTTTAGTTAATAGTTACGACTTAATTTTCTAAAACACTAAACCTAATAAGATCATCAACTGTACTAGAACATTAATTCATATTTAGATATGAAACTATTGTTTGAAGAAGGATTGAGCCCTTATGCCAGTGGTATTAATGTATTATAGATAATAATTGAATAATGGAATTTAATTATGATAGGTCACTAGATAAATTTCCCAGAAGAAAGAGGATCCAACTACCCACTTGTTAGATGTGTTAGATGAACTATCCTTCTAACTACCTCATGGGGAACATGAAATGATTAAATTATTGAGTGGAGGGACATCAAGACTATAATTATGGATGTCAAATAAAGAACAATATAAGTAGGATAGATAAAAGAAAATTATGATCAATAATCATTCTATAGGATAATGTTTCAACTTCACTAAACCTAGATTATATTAAAATTAGTTCATTAAGCCAAGGTTTATTAAATATAACTAGAAAAAAAACCAATGAGGCCATGAAATCAAGGGGGGTTATGTTATCACTACTACTTAGTTGGATCTAGACATTAAATTTCTGATTGGTACACAAGTTATTCATTTAGTAATTGTTATTTTAATATTTGATTCTTATTTTATGAATTATTTTAAATCATGCAAGTTTAGTGTAATTATTATGAAACCAAAAAAATATTGGAGGTTTATTTAAATTTGAGTCTCAAGATGGTGAAATTATTGCATCGCAATTATATATATCATCCCGAATAAATATATGTGGGATGAACCTTCCATAAATCCTTATCATACACATTATAGTGTAATTTGATGTTGTACTGGGAAATGACTGGCTATATTTATATAACCTCGATATCATCTACTGGAAGAAGGAAATCACATTCCATATTTAGAATCATCCTTGGATTATAAACTAGTATTAAGATGATGAAAAATATCCTTTATAATTTTTAAATATAAGAATGAATATTATTTTATTTTATGAAAAAATATAGAGCTAAAATTATCCAAAAAGAGGGGACTACTTCTGGATACATTCCCATTGTAAGATAATATGTGGATGTATTCCCCTAATGAGTTCTGTGGCCTTCTTCTTAATCAAGATGTGGAGTTATAAATTGATTTTATATTTATATCTCTATCTATATTTTAGATTCATTATAGTATAACCCATTATTAACTAGAATAAATTAATAGGAACTACCAGTGAAAATGGGAAAGGGTTTCATTGACCCTATTAATTTAGCACGAGGTTCCCCAATTCCATTTTTTATAATCAAGGATGGCTCAATGCACATCTACATCGATTATCAAGAGTTATAAAAATAATGAGAAATAATAATTACTTCCATGAATTACTTAATGAATTAATTTATCATCTACTTAGGGCCCATTAATTTTATGATGTGGACCTTCAATAATGATATCATCATTTAAAGGTATGGAATGGTGATATTTCCAATACAACCATTTTTATATATTAAAGGAACTATTAGTTCAATGTCATTTTATATGGTCTCAAAAATTTCCCAACAATTTTTATATACATAATGAATATTTTTGTTACATATTACCTCAGAAAATATGAGGATTTATTTATTGATGATATACTTATATACTCAATAACCATAGAGTAATAAAAGGAACATCAATGAATTATTCTAAATACATTAAATAAGTTTAATTTATATGAAAAGTATATTAAATGTGTGTTTTGGATAGGATATGTATCGTTCATGGGGAATATCTTCATAATTAAGGGGATATCAATGAATCCTCTAAAATATTGTGGTGATTATGGAGTGGCCTAGAAAAATATTTATTACAAAGATATATAGTTCTTTAAATTAGTTGGGTATTAATGATGATTTTTGAGATACTTTTCAAGATAATCAAACTCGCAAATCAAACTAACTCAAAAGCGATTGAATTATGATGGATACATGAAAGTGAAGAGACCTACTTTATTTGAAAAATAGGTTAACCACTACATATATACAAATAGTTTCCCATAAGTGGGGATAGATTTTTTATTTATAGTGAAACATCAAATAAGGTTTCGGGATATTCACTCATGCAGGATAATAATGATAACATGGTCACATGAAAGTTTAAGGATCATGAGAATATTTATTGGAAACATGACATGGGGTTTGTTGTAAAAATAATATCATTTAATAATTAGAGGTGTTAACTATATTGAAAAAAATGGGATATATATATGAATCATAGTGTATTAAAATATATTCTCTTATAAGAATGATCTCTATATGTGCCAATGAAGATGGTTAGATCTGATCAAGGAATATACTAATAAATCCTCTATCATCCTAGGAAGACAAATAATGTTGGGGATTAAATGAGATGAAAATATCCCATATACATATCATTGATGGGGCCTGAGAAGTATCCAACCTTCTTAGACATGCAATAGATTGGAATGAGAGTCATTTAAGACAGAATAGTATTCAAACATTCTCAAAAGATATCTTGAAAATCCCTTCTATATAAAATTATGAAATGTTACGGGAATGATGTGGATATAAAAAATGTGTTAGATATTAAAATAAGGGGAAATCATAATGGTTTAACATTAATTATAATAGAGATTTATGATTTGAAAAATATTATGTGTGCCAAAAAATCCATAGATAGAGAAGAAGGTACTAAATGTTGCTCTTGTTTTAACATTATCTTTCCTCCCAGAGAGTATAAATATTTATAGAGATCATTGAGAACATTTTTCATCAGAAAATATGATGAATTAGATTGTAGAATATACATCATAATTCCAGGTCTTCCAACTTATGAATGATGGGAGGAAAAAATATAAACGTATGATAAAATATTAACCATACCAACATTGAAATTGAAGAACATAACTATGAATTACATAATGGATATTATAAATAAATCCAATGGGAATAATGTAATATGGGTTATGGTGGAAAAAATTATAAATAATTAACACTTCATTTGCATCCAATAAGTATTATATCCAAAAAACATTGAATGGATGTGTATTAGATATGTCGTAAGGGTTCTTGGAACACCGCTTTTGATTGTAACTAGTCAATGATTGTGTTCCAACCCAATGTTTTAAAAAACCAATATCATTCCTAATTCTAAATTATGAATTTTATGACAACATATCACCCCCAAACTGATGGCTAATGTTAATTCACTATTCAAAAACTTATGAAAACTTTGAGAGCTTACTCAATATAATTCAAGAGAGGCTAGGGACAATTTATTATTTTGGTCAATTTCTCGTACAAAATTAGTTCCCAATTGAGAATCCAAATGGCATAATATTGTTATCTCAATATAAATATGATTTGTAAATATTCATGTTTGTATGATGTTGGTGAATGAATTTTTACTGAGAATTTAATGGCCGCATAAATTCTTGAAATGGTCAAAAACATTTAAAAACACATCAGTGAATCTTAGAAATGAAAAAAGATTTATCTGAGAACTATTGGTGAAACATAGATTTAAGGATGATGAAAAATTATTTCTCTACAAATATCTATCATAGAGTTCTATAGTTTTTACGAATAAGGATAATCTATATCCTAGATACATTATCCCGTATAATATTCATGATCGGATTAAAGAGGTGTCATATCTTCTATTGAAGCCACCAAAATATTTTAAAGTACATGATAGGTTCCATGCATCCCTCTTGAGATATATTACCAGATCAAAAACATGTTCTAAATCTATTGGTGGTCCAATTATAGAAAGATAAATCATTTTAAGAGAGTATGGTGAATAAATTAGGCCATAAGGACAAAAATATGTGTCACAAGACACCTCACCTTATTATTACTTTGAAGGAACCTTATGTATAATAAGGCCCAATGGGAAGCTAAACTGAAAAGAAACATAAGTTCCAACAATTTTTCTCTCTAGTGTAAGGAAATAAATTTCAATGAATAAAATTATGATGGATGAAGAATGTAATGGCCAATAAATTATTTATCTAAATTTCCCTTATAAATATATATGTGAGTCATATGAGGTAATATAGATTATAAAAAATTATGTTACCTTATCCTAAATTCCAAAAATTATTTCTTTATAATAATACATTTGACATAACAATTCTACATATGGAAATGAAATAATATATACATATATATAAACATCTGGCTATAAATTGAATTCTCAAATACCATTATTGTGTTTTGAGCACTTATATTTAGAAATAATTTTTATCACTAATTTACGTTATATATAAAAAAACTAATTTGAATTTTGGATTCATCATGTGAATATTATCTTAAAATTAATTCTATGGATTTTTATAGAATAGTTTATTTTTAAGGTAAATAGGGAAAAGTATTGTTTTTACCAAAACCGTAATTTTTATGTCATTTTAAAATGATAATAAATTTATCAAACATATTATATGTGTTCAATGAAATAAAATTTATTCATTATAAAATATTATTTTGTTCTTATAAAAAATAATATTAAATTTTTTCAAATAAAATAATAATTAGGTCATAAATAAATAAAAAATATATTTTAAACACTTTTTTAAATTAAATATTATTTTTGTTAAAATTTGGTTTTTGTTTTCCAGAAAACCAAAAAAAATTGTAATTATTTAATTTTTAATGAAAATCACAATCAGTGATAATATAATCTCAAAAATAAATTTTAATATTAAAATGTTAATTTTTACACACACAAAATGGTTTCACAAGTTATGTGCAGTCACCCTCAAATTTATTTCTTTAACCTTAATAAATTTTATTTTAAAAAATTGTTTTTAGTACCTTAAATAAGAGTGTTAAAATTATGAAATAATTGTAGTTTTAGTTTTGATCATTAGTTTTTTTTACCTAGGGTAAAAATATAGTGATCATTGTAAATGTAAATTTGGGTTAAAAGGGGATAAACCTACTGAAAATGGATAAAATATGTTAAAAAATATGTGATAATGCTTGGTTGAGGGAGTCAGGACATTATATCTTATCCAATCCATTATATTCCTTACTTTCAGTCTTTATCCTTTATTAATGTAAGGAAATTATTTAAAAGTAAAGAGATTTTAAAAAAATTCCACACTCTCTATTAATAAAATGAAATCAGCTACTCTCCATTTATATAATCATTTAATAAATATAATGATTTACCAAATATCTATCCTAACTTATCATAACTGTATCCCCACTTACTAGAATCCTTTGTATTCCCAAAACACCAATCTAAGAATATTTAAGGACTCACAAAAGGGATAACTTCCAAAGGTATATGCAATTCTCTCAACACAACCTTCATAGTTCCATTATTCTCCAAAAAACATCAAATTCCTTATATCCATGATGGAATAATATAATAACAAATTTTTATATTATAAAATGTTAATATATTAATTTAACACCAATTTTATAGTATCCTCTAAAAATGGTATGTAAAATTAATTATTCAGCATGCATTTGTACGGACAACAACCTTCATGAATAATGAGTTCAATTTTTTATACAATCATTACATGGATATTAAAAAAGATTTATTTTATTAAAAAATATTACAAATATAACATTATAAATTTTTTAATGATTTTTTATATTTTTATACTCCATCTCTAATTTTATGAAAAATGGGAGCATCATTGTTATACCAGTGGAATATCACTTCAACAGAATAAGGTATTTCATTTTTCTATAATTATCGGCAATTGATGATTTTAAAAATGTTTCTAATGTATTAAAATTATATTTATTAAACTATTACAATTATTTAATGATAATATTTTATGATTTTTTATTAAAATGAATAATTATAAATGATTATAGAACATTATCATCATTAAATGAACTGATCAATGAATATATATTAATTTTTACCCAATTTTTGATAAATAAGGAACTATATTAATATTGTAAAAAGGTACTAATAAATTCTATAAAACTCTATAATTATGAATATAATAATGTTATTTTATGACACCATTGACCATGGTTAACAAATCAACTTTGTTATATCGGAATTAAGAAAACATCCCCAATTAATCGACAAAAGGTGTAATTATAATATAAATAAATAAATAATATTAATAAATAGACGTATAAAATTATATATATATGAATATGGTATATGAGAATTTATCTAATAAACATAATATAATTATTCATGGATTTAATTTCAAGTGTAGAAGGAATCAGTACCTGAGGTAAGGGATCTTCCAAACAACCCTTGTACATTGGAATTACCCTTTCTATTAATTTTTTTTCCATATATAACTATTTTATTATAAATAATTTCATCAATATAACATAATAATGTTCTTTATATATATACCTTGTTTATATTACCTACTTTTTTGGTGGAAAATAGATGTTTTGGTATCCTCTGTGATTTTATATTTTATGCAAAAATTGATATAAGGGAACATTCATTTTTCATTTTATACCATGTACCACCCCCATAAAATGTATTCAATAATCAATAGATTCTAAAATCCCCATAATATTATTGAGAAAACACCATATTTGATTTTTTATATTATAATAATAATCCCTTACCATACTCAAAATGATCATTTCTCATTTTGAAAAGCATCACATATGCGGTTAGATTTTATTCTTACTTATACATCTTCATTGTTTGGAATTTTTCTATATTTTAATACATTAATAATAGAACTATATTACATTATTAAAATATTTACATCTAAATTGATTTAATCACTACATCTAGGAATCTTAACGATATTGCCTTTAGATATTTTATAATATATGACTGTGAAATAAAAATATTTCCCAAGGGTTTTATCATGAATATTCATAATAGGTTATTTATTTTTCTCATGTGGAACACATATTCATGTATGTTTTTTATGTTATGGGTTGTCCCAGAAATTTATATCCTTGTAATTTATTGGGGAATTTTTCTTTATCAGGAGATACCATGTTTAGGGCATGGACGATCAGTCTAATCACACTATGTTCTGTTATTGGTTGGAACAATATTATATATCCCTATAATTAATTCAGTAAAGCATTACATATATTGATATTTCATGTAAAAAATTAGGGAATTAACCAAATCCACATTGGGACTTTTAATGCTATGTCATGTTGGTCTTGGGAGTGAAGATTGTTCTATGCTTATGATGTCATGATTTATGATATCTTTACAAAATTATGCAACCATTATCTTATGATATCATTTAATAATGCTATTTTTCCATTCTTATGGTCATCCAATTTATATGATAGCATGTTACGCCTCTTGTCTTAATTATTATGCTTCATAATCATGTTTATTCACTTACTGGTATTTCTATCTCACCTATTTCCTTATGTATTTTCAATATGGTATAGTATGTATTTTTATATGATATTTGGGAGATAAGAGATATATATAGAGTTTTAAATAAATATTTATAATTAATGTTTATTATTACTTACTTATGTGACTAATATCTTACGACAACGGATCTCAAAATCCTTGGATTTTATTTGTTGGGGAACTATATTAAAAATCATGAAATAAAATGTGCATAAGCATTTGGTTTCTATAGTAAATACAAAATAATTTCTTTTTGAGAATGGTAAGAAAATACATTATAGGATGTTTTTTTAGATTTAAATTTAATTATAAAATATGGAAGTGTTCTAAGAAGTGTGTTTATAAGAAGCTGGGAGAACAATAATTTATCTCATGAATATACATGAGAAACATTATTAATATATATATATATATATATATATATCTATTTTAAATAATTTATTAAGGATATTTGATAATAAACATATTGAATGTGTAAATAAAATATTAATTTTCAGTAGAAAATATTATTTCTACAAAATATGTTTTAATGATTAGTTTGGGTTATAAAAAATTTCTAAAAAAACAAGGGTTTATAAAATTATAGAGAAACCAAACACTTAATATGTGGTGGAAGTTATCATGTATAGGAAAATTTCCACTAAAAACACACCAATAGTAAAAATTTCACAAAATAGAAGGATATAAAATTGGGTTTAATTAATTATCAATGAAGAAAATAATGGTTTTCCAACTACTTCATGTTTTGTTAAAGATTTATATAAAAGGTCCATGAGTGTTGGAATAATATTTTAACCAATATATGTTAAATAAATAATTGATAAAATGTGATAAATTATGAGTTAATAAAATTTTCCTAAAAAGGTGTACATATATATTTATCTAGCATACATTTGTAATCAATAAAAATCAATGTGTTATTTCTAAAGTGGTCATTGTGAAGACGTATGCTCTTGGAAATAAACCAAGTACATATCTAAATAACTAGAATGAATAAAACCATATATTAATAATTCATAAATTATTAAAAGTTAGAATTTATTGGGTTATGAGAAAAATTAACAGGTTATAAAAAATAATACCATGAAGGGTGAGAAGGGTGATGCACTAAGAATAAAAAGGTGTTTTGTTTTTTAAAAATAAATAATGCACGATGTATTTTTTTAACAAATTAATTTATTATTTCTATAAATATATGAATGATAAATATAGAAATAATAAAATCTACCATTAGAATAATTAAAAACAATGCTTTGTAGGAATACATTAGTGAGAAAGAGATGGATTTCATTGCATGATACAATGAAACGGTAACTTACGTCACAATAAAAACAATTTGAAATATCCATTAAAAGTATATATGCTTCTAAAGTGTTATTAATCATTTGGTTAAATGAATTATAAATTGAAAATTAAATTATGTAATAACTATAAAAGGCCTTTTCTTAAGGGGAATAATTAGTTTTATTTGAATCAGTTGAATTTCTATAGTGGTTGTCAAAAAAACCTAACCTAAGAATTCTAAAACATATTTTTTGAAGGTGAATGAAATATGGACCTATCCCAAAAGACATATTGATAATATTACCAACTCATAATGAAATTATAATGAGGACAAATATTGAACTGATAGGCTAATGTACCTTTTTTAGATGATGTGAAGAAGGAAATCCCACACATGGTGATAGCTCAAAAAGTAAGGGAGAAAATATTTCCCAAGAAGATCATGATTTTAAAACCAAAAAAGCAATAATTAAGAGTTTACTAAAATATGGTGAGGAAAATAATATGGTATATTTTTTGGATGTAACTCTAATCCTATTTCTCTAACTACAGATAAAAATACTTTACACATATTCCAATATATACTATCATTATTCTTTTATTGATGTAATCGGAGGTGATTCATTATTTTTAGGGGGAATTGGGGAGATGTAAATTCATTGAAAAATAAATAGAAAATTAAAATTATTTTTAATCATAGTGATAAAATATTTTGTATCTTTCAACTTATATAAAAAAGTAAATGTCCTTGATGAATATAGTCATAGTGTTCTCATTGAATGAGAGTTTAATAAGCTTATGGGATTTTATATATCATGAAAATATGGATTTCAAGAACAGTTATTTAGAAATAACACTAAAAATAATGTTTAAATATTCTATTTTACATGATTTTAATGAAGTAACTATATAGTTAACAGGGGAATTTTTTAGATCAATGACATGAAAATAAATAGATTCGGAAAATTCCAAGGGTTGATTCTAGAGCTAATCATGATAGAAAATTTATAAATATTCTTAATATTTTTTTAAGTTATGTATAAGATGATATGATGAAAATATTAAGATAATATATTAAAAAATTTGTATCAATATGAGAATCTATTTGAACACCCCTATATAAGGGAATTTTGGGTGGGAATCTTATTCTATTTAGATTATGGGTAGCCTTTTTATCTAAGATAGTTTTATTTTTTTCTAAACAATTCTATAATAAATTTTACATTGATTGTAACAAGTATTTAAAAATATATTTGAGTTAAATTATACCACCATATCTCTTGTTTCATTCAGTTAATTGATAATAAGGTGGGATAAAAAGAGAAGAAAATAGAATTAAACCTGAGGAAATTCCTTTCATTAAGTTTTTATTTATAGAAAATATAAAAGGGGGTATTTTTAAACCCACAAAGTGTTGATTTCTAATTATTTTCAATAATAATCATTGAAATAAGTATTTTTTTTTAATATTTTTTGAAGAATAATATCATGGAATTTGTTTTAAATACCCAAAAAAGTTGATTGGTAGGCATGTAAGGAACCCAAGACAGGAAATAATTATTATTTAATTAAGTTTATTGTAGAATATTATTAATCTTATAGCATGATGTAGAATCTATTTAGGAATATCAAAAAAATGGAGGAATGTCAAAAAGGGGTAATTAGGATTTAAAAATTTTCCAATTATCTTTCTAATAACTAGGTTTCATATTTTTATAATATTTTGAAAATATGATTCAAGAGTTATGAAATGAAATTATAAATTATATTATAAATACTTTCATATATAAAAAATTTCTAAGATGTTTAGGATATGGAACTTCATAGTCTAAATTATTAGAAAAATTATTTCAGATTTTTATTCATCGAATGTTGAGAAACTAGATTTTAAGACTCTAAAAGTAGTGAGATTATAAAAGTGATGTTTATGTAGTAGAATAATATTAGATTATATAAAGAGTTATTATAAGATATAATATCTTTATGATAATTTAGATATATCTCAGAAATATTAAAATACTTCTTAAAGTCGTTATATGTTTTCGGATGAGATGAAGGGACTCAAGATTCCCAAACTATGGTTTAGTGGTATTGGTGTGAATTGGAAAAGGTCTGTACATTCTTGAAGATATCGGTTTTTAGAGAAATTGGAAAATAAAAAACCACACATTAGTTTTCAAGGGTTACTATATATGATACATAATGGATTATAACAGTCATACATGATATATTTCTCAGAATTAGAAATTTTGTAAATCCCATGGGAGTCCAACATTTTGATACAATATATCCTTCTATGAATATGAAACGTTTTTGGGTGATACATAAGATTATACCATTGAATGAAATTAGTAAATGGAGGAAAATATTTTTTAATGTGTAATCATTTTTAAATAATACGTAACATGCATAATTTTGTTACATAATATTATATTAATGTAATAAATATAAAAGGTGTCATATACCATAGTGATATGTAATATATTATCATTGATAATTTTGTTTTTTAATATGAAAAATATATAACAATTGATATGTTATGTTTTTGTTTTGTATATATGATATTTTTGGAATGGATATTGGTGAAGTGTTTATAATTCCATTTGTATGTATAAGATATTTCATATACAAGGATTTTCATAATTTTGAAATGTGAGATCTGTTTAGGGTTAAAATAGGATTGAATTTAGATGTTATATAATTTATAAATATCATGCTGGTTTTTTTATTAAGTAATTATTCAAATAATTGATTTTTATTTTAATAAATGGATACGATATGATGGTTATGACTCATAAAGAATAATATCATAGCACCACACATTATGATGCTGAATAATAAGCTGAATTTGGTTATGCAAGTTGAAATAACGTCATGGCATGAATGAAGGGACCATGAATCAATGTGTTATTAAATATGAACTGCTACTGAAGATAGGGAATGTATTTTCCAGTGAAGAAGACATGAATTTCAGGATGTAGTTGGGTTTTTGATAAGGACTATTATGAGAATGATTCATTTTATGATAGAAGATCCCATGAAATAACCATGAGAATATTGAATAGTTAGAATTTACAATATGTTGTGAGAGTATCACAATATTCTTTCCTTCCATACATTGATTTTAATGTGCATACTATTTTTTATAGAACTAATTGATAATGGAATCCATGATAATTCAATATATTACATTAACTTTTAAAATTTGAAACTCATGGAGATATTTTATATGATCTATTTTAATGAATTTTGATGACTAAAAATGATGTAGAATTAATGTTTTGAGATTGATGTTTTTTCATATTCAATGTATAAAAACTATATCTTGGGGAATTTTTTTTATTTTTGGATATAATATACAGAAAAATATATTATTGAATAAAATATAATAGATATTGACATTACATTGAGGATTATATGTTTCAATGCATGGGTGATATCTATTGTGTTGTGTGAAAAGCCATTATTGTGCCTTGAATAAGAAGAATCAAGGAGGATTGAGAGGTTGTTGTTATTATTAGTGAATTTTACAAAAATCAAATAACATTTGGAAGATCGACCTACAATTCTATATATCAAAAGTCCTAAATGGGAAACATAGCCTACAATATCTATATATTTTATGTATTGAGTTAAATGGAAAACATGTTAGTAGTTGTAAATATGTGAAAGAAGATAAGATATGTTAGATTCTACTATGTAAATATGTGTTTACTTTTTATCAAATTTAAGAAAGGATATAATTGAATTTTGAATTTGGAGAGGAAGGAATGGTTGTTTATGGAGAATAATGATCTATAAGTTAATGATTTCATGTTGATATAATTTTTGTCATTGATTAAACATTTTTAAGGATATACCCTTTCTTAAAATTCATATTGATAGTAAAATAGGATTTTCATGTGAGTGGGATAAAATAATACATACACTGAATGTGTTGTCATATATCTTACAGGGGAACCTCATTAAATACTAATGTTTTCTTATGGTTTATTACATACATACATGTCATACATTTAAAAAATGGTGGTAAAATCTTTATTGATCCAATAATTTTGTTTATTAAGTGGTCATGTGGGAAAATTTTATAATTGGTAAAAAAATCACTCAAACTGAATCACTCCGACCCCCACTAAGTGTGGTTGTATTGATCCTAGTGGAGTAAAATTTAATGTGGTGTTAGGTACACGTTATTTTCTATGAAATCTAGAAACTACATTGTTTGATCATGGTTATAGTCATTCCATTATTTCATCCATGTTTTCAGAGAATATAAAATCAATCCCTTAACAAATATAAGTCAGGTTATCAATTAAGACTCATGGGGAGATTATCCTAGAATCAATAGTATATATAAGCTCTAGTATTAACATTGATGTGTAAAATTTTATCTATAATAATGTTTTCATTCCCAAGGTGTAATTAGAAACTATAATAGGAATGTATTATCTATCAAATTATAATTCCATGATCAAATGTGGGTGAAATAAATAAATCATTAGTTTTGATAGAAACAACCTAAAATCATTTACTGGCCTGATCTCCTTCGAGGTTATTCTCCTATAGAGAATATTATGGAGAAGATCTGTGAATATGGAGAAGGAAATAAAGATATCAATATATATAATTTAGGAATAAAATGATTTATTTCTAAAAGAGTAACCAGGAACTCCCCTTGAAATATAGGTACAGTTCTCAATTTAACTCATACCTGGATCAAAGATGATATTAAAGACACTATACAGAGTCGAAAATGTAGATTTAGAGGAACTAAATAAAAAACTTCTTGATCTTATTGAGAAGGGATTTATCTAACCATGTGTGTCTAATTTAGGAGAACCTATTCTCTTTGGGTAAAAGAAGGATGGACCAATGCAAGAATGAAATGACTATAGAGAACTTATTGAGATTATACTGAAGGAAAATCACCCTATCACATTGATTGATGATTCATTTGACCAGATTCATTGGGATAAATTCTTCTCTAATTTTAACCTATGATCTAGGTATAATCAGTTGAATGTGTATTAGAATGATATTATAATGACTACCTTCAAAACATGATATGGTAATAATGAGTTTTTTAGGCCCTTTATCTAGAGAAACTCTATTAATATTTTTATGTATTTAATGATTATTATATTTAAGTAATACCTTCATAAATTCATTTTATTTTTTATTTATGACACTCAATTATACCCAAAGATTCACAAGGATCATGAGGATCATATAGGGGTTATATTTGGGACAATTAGGAAGGAGAATCTATTTGAAAAAAATTTTGAAAATGAGAAATCTTTTCATAACAAGATATAATATTGAGACACATTGTAACCAATAATGGAATATCAATTGACCCAGTGAAGAAAAAGGATATGGGGGAGTTGAATCTTCCTATAATGGTAACCTAGATTCATAGTTTCTTTGGTTCATAATGATATTAAATGAGGTTTGATAAATACTTTTCCAGAATTATTAATCCACAAACAACGATAACTTGAAATTGGGGATAAGTTCATCTGGAAAAAGGACCGTGAATAATGATTCAATGAACCGAATTATAGAAGTGTTACTCCACCTTTGTTATTTACACCTTATTTCAAATACGGATTCATTATTTATAGTGATTCATCTCTGAAAGGGATCATTTTTATCTTCGTGAAAAATGAAAATGTGATTTCTTATGTATCTCAATAGTAAAACCCTCATAAGAAGATCTATTTTACTTGATCAGTAGTTATTTTCTATTATTTTTTACACTGAAAATATAGAGGAAATGTTTTTTGGGAGAGAAATGTTATATATACACAGACCACCGGTGTATGATGTATATTTTCACTCACAAAAAAAATAAAACAAGACACAAATGAGATGGGGGGAACTTCTTATTGATGATGAGTGTTCAATTCATTATCACCCTATAAGAGTATGAAAGCTCACTAATTCAATAATTTTAATAGGACATGTTGTGATTGAAATGATGAGGATTTATGAATATCCATTAATCAATCACCTATTAAAATTTGACATGGGAATAGTATGGGAATGCCATCAGTAACTCTATCCAAAATGATTTCTAAACATTTATTAATAACACAGATCAACAAATATGAAAGAGAATATTATCTCTTACAAAAAAATATATATAGTATTTCATGAATTAGTGGTTTTCTATGTTCAATAATGATTAAACAGGTGTATTGAAATTTCATATCATGCTATGTGTCTCAACTATCTCATAGATAAACATATATCCAATGGATGATTTTCATTGCTCGATATTATTTATACATCATGTAAGCACTAAAATTAATAGGGACCTTAATTATCATTATTGGTGTGGTAATATGAAAAGGGATGTTTCCAAATACACACAAGGTGCTTGGTGTGTCAACAACTGAAGGCTGAAAGACAACTTCTTAAAGGGATATTACAAACACTACTCATACTAACATGGATGTGGGAGAATATCACTATGGACATCATGAATGGTCACCGAAGATCATATAAATGGAAACAATGTGATATGTGTTATTGTATATAGACTCACCAAGAATTCCCATTTCATCACTATTTTTGGAGATTTATCCCTTTCCGAGGAAGAAAATATAGACATAAAAAATGATGAGGATTCATTCAGTTGAACTTTATCTCATTTTTTACCATGATCCAAGGATTATGTTTAAATGTTGGAGATTTTTTCAACATGATCCAAATAATTTATTGAATTTCAGTGCATCATACCGCCACAAATTGGATGGCAACATTGAATGGACTATTTAGACAGTTGAAGATATTCTCAGAACATGATCAATATAATTTAAATGTTTTTGGGATAAATACCTCCCATTACATGAGTTCTCATACAACAACAATCTCTACATGATTATTAATATAGAACAGTAAAAATAATTATATGGAAGGTGATGTATAACATCTATTTGTTGGGATAAATTTGGATAAAGGATTTTTGTTTTCCCCGATCTTGTTAAAGAGATTAATAAAAAGTATTAGGTCATAAAACATCATAAATAGGATTCTCATAGTTAGAAGAAGATCTATATAGATATCCATTTTTAGGGTTAGTGTTTTATGTATGGGGGAAAATGTTTTTTTTCTTATATCACCATGAAATAGATCCATATGATTTGGAAAGAATGTGAAGCTTAACTATATGTACATTGGACCCTTTGAATTCCATGATCACATAGGATTAGTGAAATATATTTTATCACTTCCACTAAAATAATTATCAATTTAATTACATATTTCAAATATCTCCCATGATGAAGGACATACCTGATACATCAAATGTACTAAATCTGAAGGTGGTAAAAACGGAACATGACTACTCTTATAAGAAGAATCTGTTATAGATCTCGAACAGTAGGGAAAATTTTCTATGCAACAAGGCTACCCACCTCATCAATTTATTTTGGGGTCACCAATAATATGAAGAATCAATGTGGGAAATATTAGATTTGATGACATAAGAAGTACCCTCACCTTTTCTCAACTGAGAGAATGAAATGAAATTTTTAGGATGAAATGATTATTATATAGTACTATACATGTAAAAAATAAATAGAACCCAACAAAATTTTATCTCCATAAAAATGATCATTACATTCTTAATCTACGAATCTAATTATTGTTCCAAACATTAACACATGACAAAAAGAATAAAATAAAGACTCTAAATTAGAAAAATAAGGATAGATATAATCTACTCGAATTATCGCCACAACTAAAAATGCTACAGCAATGAAAAAAATTATTATTAATCAAATAATCAAAATAAGATAAGGAAATATATCCCGAGGGAGATTTTGTAGTGAAATTTTAGTGAAATAATGAAGTGGTATTTATATGGTAAAAAAAGGAAATCTGATCATTGGGATCCAACCATCACATGACTATTGGTCATATATAGTCGTTGGTCAATATAAACATTTATAAAATTTACCATAAGAAAATATACCAACTGGTGATAATTTTTCCATTATAATTATGGATTTTAATTAGTAATTACTATTGATAATTGATACAAAAATGATAATTGATGGCCTAAACTGGTAGAGTCATGTCTTCTAAAGACCATTTGTCTGATATTGGGAGGTATGTATCATTAGTAGGTTTTTCCCTTGACGATGCCCAAACATATATTTTGAAATTGAAGTTTGATGTAAATCTCCAAAAGGATATGTTTATATTAGTGATGATTTCGAGTCAGTCAATGTTAGTCATGCCACCCAACCATGATACTACCATCTCACACCTTACCCATAGAGTGTACATTGGTTTAATATTGGGTTATATTTTTAGGACTTAGATACTTAATTTGTAATTTCATTTTTATAAATAAAATTATTATTACATCAATTATTTTTATTAATATTATTTCTTAATAATGTATATGTTTAATTGAGATGAATTTGCAAAATTTATTTATATACACAGACAAAAAATAACTGTATTTTTTTATTAAAGATATAAATTTTTATAATTAAAAAAGGATTCTTGAATACTATATTTTGATGAAATATAATTTTAATTAGGATTATTACATATAAATAATAAAATAACATTATAAATGTCTGAGGAAATTTTTATAATTTTCAAAAACTTTATAATGTCTTGAAACCCACTTTTTTTAATAAATGAAGATATTTATATTTAATTTTAGAAATTACCATGTTTATAAAATTTATCTAAAAAAGAATTATATATTAAATAATCACATTGAAATTATATTAGTTTTATTTTATGAGAATTTTTCAAAATACATTATTTTACTATGAATAGTAAAAATACAGTATTTATTTTTTGGAATATTTTCTCACTTGATATTTTTTTCATAATGATTTAATAATTAATTAAACACATTCCAAAACCTATTATTTTTTATTTTATTATAATTACGTATTTCAATATACTTTAATCAACATCCAAAATAATAAGGTACTTTCCAAAGTCTAAAAAGTGAAATTTGATTTATAAAAACAATACATTGTGGAATCATTACACTTCCATTCCAAATGAATTATTGATAAATATTTTGGGTACTGGTGGATTAAAATATCAAAATATTCAACCCAAATTGAAAAAAACATGGTATAAAACATGGTTAATCTAATGTTTCTTCATTTTCCACACTCTATATTTCCAATACATATATTTGGAAATTATTAAACAATTCCTCCAATTTTTCAATAAATACCCATCCATTTCACCATCACCCTTCACTACCAATCCATAAACCCAGAATTTATGGTGATATTTCTTCCCAATTTGTCCCACAAGGTTTCCTCTTTCACCCATGGTTGCATCCTCAATTTTTTGGAACAACTCTTCATGGTAATGGAAAGTTTCTCTTCATTTTCTATTGAATTTCTCTTCTTAAGTGGTATGCCTTCTAATCGAAAACCAAAATTATTTCTATCCACTATCTATTATCCCACTAATATAATAGTAGTATTATATCAATGGGGGCCTTATTTGTCCTTTAATTTTAAAAAAAAATTTAATCTTGTTTTATCCCCCTTAGGTAGTTGAATTTACCGCTCAAAATTATCTCTTATACTTAAGAAATTATCTTTTCCTTTTTATTTGAATACCCAAACCGATTTATTTTCAATTTTTATTAATGAATATGTAATCATGACTACTTTATTTTTAAATTTACATATATTAAAAAAACATTTACTTTCATGGGTTAAAAATGACATAATGATCATGTCGTTAAGATATTTTGTTTTCCAATATTTTGATAAAAACCCATGCATTATTCTCCATGAGTTTTTAATGAAATCAGTTATTATGATCTATGTCGCACACATTAATTAACTAATATGAAGGTTATAACCTAGTATTTCTCCAATGCACAGGGTAAATAATTTAATCTATATATGAACATTTTTTCGATACTGTTGTGAATTTCTATGGTAATTTTCCTTTATGACACCTTGATGATAAACGGTGGTGATGTGCTTATGATTGTATCATCTAATTATAGTAGAAAATTTCTTATGATATGCATAATGTTCTTATTATTATGATATTCCACTTGTTCAGACCCATTTCTTATGACTCATGTACTTTTCTATATGTCCCTTGATCACATGTTAAATTACAGTCTATTTGATTTTTTATTGGTTTTTATTCCAACCAGATTCCATATATGTGTGTTCATAGGGTATGCAATGTGGTAAACATTGTATAGGTTGAACCCATTATTATTTCATTCATGAGTATTTTAGAATAATTTTATAGGTTTTCATGTATTATGTTCCTTATTTTCATGTAATAATACATTAAAAGGTCCTTTTTGTAACATGTAATGAGATGTTATGTAATAAAAAGATGATTTTCCATACGCAACATGAAAATCATAATACATATATTTAGTGACTATTGAAACCATTATATATCAACATATTATATATCCATATCATGGATTTGATTTTAATTTCTCATCCAAAAATCTCACATTATAACTAAAATTAATAAAGACGTTATTCAAAACATCACAACTCTTTGTGAATACATCCAAAATCATTTTGAAATTGTTTTATCATGAACAATTTCTTATAAAAAAATTATGTCAGAAAATTAATACATGTCCAAATCCCTAACTTTGGGAACCAAAATTCCTTAATTGTGTTAAATAAATATGAAATCCTTATTTAATATTTGTAAGAAAAGTGGATCCCCCAAAAAAATAATTAATGATACTCAAGCTTCTAAGGGGTCTTAGGTGTTCTCAATTGAACATAATAATATCTATATATGAAAATTTACACAATAATATATATTATACATACACCTATATAGACCTATATAATCCCTTTTCCTTGACATTTATTGACCAATAGAAATGGAACATGTAAATCTAGTATTGGATAACTTATTTCTTCTTGATTCTCTAAAAAAGACTGAACGTATTGATGAATTCATCACATGTCATTCATCTATATGATTAGTACATCACATTATTCTCAACCAATTATATAAAAACATAATTCTTTTATTAACTAGGAATTTATAGGAATTTCCATCATCTAATTCAGTCAAGGGAGTGTTTGACATACTCATCATACAATTGGATAAATATCATCTTGGATTTTCTCTAACTGAAAACATAATAAACAACAAACCCAAATACACCTGGTTTTTCTATGTCTCCATTGACTTGTGATATCAAGGTATCAACATATAATTATTATCATACTAGGTATGTTAAATAAACTCAATCTATGAGGATTGATATTAAGATTACACCCCTATGTATATCAATGATTGTTTGTCATTACATGAGATATAATTTGTATGTTCAATCCATGTAATATGTATCTACTTGGTACTTCCTCAATAAATTATTTGTATCTCATAAAATAACCATTTCAATGCGTATAATATTATATTCATGTTATTTTTTACTTATCACCTGAACCCTTACCACTCTATGATGATCATCTATTAGGGACAAATAAAAGATGTACATTCAGGGGATATCATAATTTGACCATTCATGTAAAGTAAAATGTAACATGTATGAATGAATGATAAATACTGGTTTCCATAATTACAAAATTATGATACATTATACACCATTATCAATAATATCCAAATTTTATAATTCCAATAGACTTAAGGAGACTCTAATCTTGATATTAAGAAAATGACTTCATCAACAAATCTACTACATTATCCTCTATTGCCACCCAACTAATCATTACATCACCCATTTCAATTTTTCTTCATATTAGTTATTATTTATAATTTATGTGTTTAGTAATTTGGGGAGGAAAGGGTTATTTCACATAAGAAATAGATATATTGTTATCATACGAAATATAAATTGATCTGTTTATGCTAAAAACCATTTCAATATTAAAAATGATCATTCAGATCCAATAGCACCCTTGGTTGCATTTGATATAGCGATGAAAAATTCTTCTAATTTTATGTCCAATAAAGTGGCATATTTTTACCACTTAAAAGTGATAGATACACCGTTTATGACAAACATAAAACTATATCATGATTTTATACCATATCTATCATTTAGAATACCCAAATCTATATAACCATTAACACAGATCTCATCATCACCAAAAATTACCAAGAAGATATCCCCTGTCCTTCTCATGTACTTTACTATATTCTTCACTACTATCAAGTGACTCTCTCAAGGATTGGAATGAAATCGACTGGTCATTATATAAACATAGATGAAATTAATTCATGTAAATAATATTGAAAACATGATAGAATCCATGGTGGATGTATAATGAATTTTACCCATCCTTGTTAACTCTTTAGAAGAACCCTGAACCATCCAATGATTCATGTCATGTAACACTGGTAAAGATACCTTTTAATATTATCCATTATATACTTTATAATAACATTTCCAATATATGTATCTTGATTGAGTACAACGTGTCACTTATATCATTCAATATATTTCCACATACCATGTATATAGGCTTATATACCAATGTATTTCATTGAGAAGAATGTACCAAATAAATTTTTCACATAGTGATGTGTTGAGAATTCATTTATGATAAGTAGTATTTCATCCATATATAGTATTATAAACACTAGAACACTCCTATTAATATTAATTTATACCATGATGTTTCAACATTTTTTATCTAACATAACTCGTTTATTGAATCATCAAGATGGATAATCCAACTCCAAGGGACATAATTCAGTATATAAATTCATTTATACTACATTAATACCATATAAATCACATTAAGAGCATACAAACCATTAGGATGTTTCATATAAACATCCTAGAATATATTAAAATTGTGAAAACATTATTTAACATAAATATAATATATATATATATGTGTGTTAAACAAAAATATATAATATGAATAGAAAAACACAAATGGATATAATTATTGAAACTACTAAAAAAATTTATTCATAGTCAATACAATGAATTTTTTTTCGCCTTTCTACAAAATTAATGATTTATAAATTTAAACTCTACCATCAATGATAGTTTTCTAATCAAACCCAACCTTATCGTTGAGGGTCTCAGTCATTTAGGTGTATTTAAAAAGTCCAAAACATGGTTCGTTACATTTTTTTCATTTACGATTCCATGGAATTTATCCATTTCCCAAATTAATAATTATAAGTGGCCTCAACATTGAAAATAATTTCATCTCTAATTAATGTTTCTTCATCATAATTATTCAGGAGAAAAAAATAACTATCATGTTTTTATTAAATCATATTATACCTTCAATGGCCTTTTGAAACATTAGTTTAATCTTCTCCTACATCTCTTTATGTAAATAGATCAACCTCTCTCTCATCATCACTTCCTATTTTTGGTCATGAACATATCCATGTTCATATTTCGTCCCATTGACTACTCGATTCTTGGGATGTCTCTCAAGAAAAACACTATCTCAAGCCACACACACTTTTTGTTTTTTATGTTTATAGAAATAATATTCCTTTCTTTGTTTAGGATAACATAAAAACAAAAAATATATAACTTAGGGACTAATTTTCCTTAAGTCGGTTCTTTTATGAGTGATTCAAAACCAAAAACCGAATAATTTGAAATCATTTATGTTTCCCATACAAAATATAATATAGTGTCTTCATGATTTCATAAGATAGAAGGTATCTTAGACAAAATCTAGTGGTTTCTGAAGCATAAACCCATATTGAAATAGGATATTCAGACATAATCATAATCAAACAAACCATGTATATCGAGGTGTGATATATCCTATCATAGACACCACTTATTTATGGTACTCTGAGAGGAGTGTGATATGGAAAAATTCCCTAATTTCATAGATTACCAGTGAAATTATATCTCACGAATTCACCACACATATCTATTAAAATATTTTTATTTCATTTTTTAGTTAATTTTTAACTTCATTATGAAACTATTTGAAATTTTCATAAAATTAATACTTTTATTTAATCATTAATATATATCCATAATGATTAAAGTATTCATTAAAAATAAGGTAACTCATATTACCACAACTCACTTGTGTGCTCCTTTGCCCACATAAATCTATATGTATGTGATTCAATTGTCCTATATCACTTTCACCATTTCATTCAAAAGGGTTACTTCTTAATTTTCTATTAATAATAATCTCCATTTTCAAATGATTTATAATATAATGAGAGAATAAAATCATACATGTGAGACATTTAATGTGTTTATCCTATATATGTCCATGATGATAATTCCAAATGTGGGATGGATTAGAATCAAATATAACATTTTTATACTTAATGATATAATTGGGATTATCCATATCATGAATATATAAACTATTAAACTCATTCTCAATGTAATAAATTATTTAATTCGTATATATCAACAGAATATGGTTCTTAATAATGAATGAATGTCTTCTATTGTATAAAAATACATAAATAAAATGCATATTTATTTTTGGGAAATAATAGCAATTAATTGGTTTTAGAAATAATGCAATTGGACAATTTACATCATATGTTTAGAATTCATTTACAAAAATAGGTGATCCTTTAAAACCATAATGACCTGCTTAACCCTTTTCAATTCCAGTATATCTTTGAGTTTTTATTTTTCATCACCGTTGCCTGATTCACAATAAGTATCCAATAACCATGAATTATATTAGGGGGAATTTCTCATCATAGCCTTAAATTACAAGTGCTCTAAATTCTTCACCTTAAGAACACTTCTCAACACTAGATTCTAATCTATAACGGTTTTATAAGTCATACCAGTTAGGGATCCCAATATGAAATAAATAATTTATATCATAAACAAAATAATGACTTATTAGTGGGAGATTATCAAATTTTATATCTTTTAAATATTCACTATTAAGGAAAATGATCTCACTAAAATATTGACACAATATATCATACAATTTTGTGTTCCAATATTCATTTTCTCTATGAAAAAACCCTTCTATGGTTTGAAACTCACTGTTTTTGTTATTTTCATTAGATATTAATCCAATCACAATAATTCTAATTCTTGGATTGTTTAATGTGAAAATGTTTTCTATATCAATCATTAATATAACAAAAAAATTATTCATCTGGTACCCTTGCACATAGGGTTTCGTATCTATGTATAACACTATGTAAAGATAAAAAATGATCGATAAATGGAAATCCATGGAAACCCTAATATGGTCAGAAACTAACCAAATAGATAATATAGAGACACACATTAATTTTTTTTCAAACACATGATAATATAGGGGCACCCCATTATGGAATAAAGATACGTGGTTGGATGAGCAAGATCATTATTATAATGAATTTTGAAGGAAACATATAATTAGTATTTGATGGAGCTTCTTTTCAAAAATGTCACCAATTTAATATACATCATATAAAGATTAAATTCATAAATATTTCATACTATGAAATCATTATCTACTCATGATTAATTCCACTGTTTATTTAAGCTTGTAATAATTTTTATTTTTTGTTGGAATCTATATTACATCAACCAAATTAATGTGCCAAGGAAATATTAAGGAGTAACACTATACACAACCCACATGTTTGTATTATTCCCTGATATATAGAATCAAAATATATTAATACATATCAAAATTCATCTCTTGTATATAGTACAAGAACAATACATTTTAATTCATAGAGTTATATGATATTAATGACTACTAAATGAGTAATCCCACAGAAATAGATATCCAACCCTGCACCTTTCTAGAATAAGGAATAATACTCTAGGAATATGGGTAGTCTGACCCCAAGTCCATCTCCTTGGAGTGACATTACTCAAGAGAGAATTAAATTCATAATAATTCTAAATCCGAATATGTTTAAACTACTTTCAATAAATATCTTGAAGAAAAAAATATAGAAAACAAGAAGAGGACATGGTAGATGAAAATTAAATTTTATGGATTTTACCTAACATGAAATTAATGCCTCTATTTCATAGAATAAAATTATCAAATAATGTTACTATATAAATTATTCATATTCAATAAAAATTATCTTGAATAATGAGAACAAATATGATTTTTTATATATAACATAGGCATGAAAATTCATATTTTATAATACCTATAACATAAAATTTATAAACATTTTTTATATTATATGAAAATATTCTGAAAAATAAAGTATTAAAAATTCCCATTACCCTTACACAGGATGCTTATTCATAAAGGAATTCCAGATAACCCTTACGTAGAACACATATAAATGGGGTTAACCCAAAATATAATTATTTTGAATAAGGGTAAAATTTCATAGCCCGTACACTAAATACTCTGTGTAAGGGTAGATGGAACAAACATTTACACTATTTATTTTATATAAAGGTAAACAATGAATAACATTATATATAACCATCTACATGGAGGAAAATCATGGAGACCTTTAAATAGACTCTTCTGTGAAAAGGTAAACCTAATTACCTTTACATAGACCAAAATTTTATTTATATTAGTTTTTCTGGATTCTACGTAATGGTAATTAGATGATGTCCTTTACACAAACCCTTTTTCATTGTAAAGGTAACATGTAAAATCGTTTGAAATTTTTTTAATACATTTTATGTTTTGGATTCATTAAAAAAAGTAGGGATTTAACCATTATGATTCCTTGAATAACCATGACTTGATTCCACTGATGGGTTTCATAGGATCGTCCTATGATCATTAGTGGTACAAATAAACTCAAAAATATGTTGATCCATCATCAAGAACTATATAGGTAAATATTATTAAAAAATTGAGCATACCTTAAATGTTTACTAGTGTCCTATATATTCATGTTCTTTGAAGATTTAGTGTCTTTGATGATGATCACCTAAACATCATGATGAGTCAATAAGGTTTTCCTTATAACTTTTCCATTCCTTCATACTTGTGGAAGATTAATAAGTCATTATAATTTTCCTTATGACTTTACCATTCCTTCTTGTTTTGAAAATCACAAACACCTCATCTTAAGGAAAATATCATTTTACCCTATGTTCTTCCTATATAACAAAAAAATTTCCATTCCCAAAGAAATTTATACACACAATGATTTACATTGTTCTTTATCTTCTCTAAGTATAAAATTCAGTGTCATGTCAAAATCCTCATAATCATATAATACTTAGATATGAAGCATTATGTTTAAGACTCCGAATTCTTGATATGAATGTTTGTGAAGTTCAGCTCTGAATTCTGGATATGAATGTTTATGATGTTCAACTCCGAATTCTGGATACGAATGTTTATGAAGTTCAACTCTGAATTCTAGGTACAAACCTTTATAAAGTTCGACTCTGACTTATGGTTATGAACTCTCATGAAGTTTGACTCCAAATTCTGATTACAAATTCTGGATAAGAACTTCTATGAGTTCTAACTCCAATGTTCTCTTAATTCAAGCTCCAAACTCATATGAGTTCTGACTTTGAATTCTCATGAACTGCGACCCCGAATGTTGTAAGTTCAGGTTCTGAATTTCTTGTCAATCCAGATTCCGAATTTCCTTGAAATTTAGACTCAGTAATTATATATAATTCAGGATTTAAATTCCTACAAAATAGAATCTGAATATCCTTGTATTGTAGACTCGAAAATAAATTTTGGTTAGACTCCAAAAATTCATTTTCATATATTCTGAATATCATATTTTAGTTATTCTTACACTATATTTGTTATAAAATGATGTTGTGATTTCAGTTATAAACTAACCATTGATAAAGTTACATGTGTACAAGTCCCTCCAAAATTCAAGGAAAAATATGACCATTGTAGGAGGGAGCCGACTGTTGAAGTCGCGCCTATAAATATGAACTCATTTGGAAGAGCTCAATACAGACACACATTACACACCTTTGAAAATTTTTCTTACATGTTGTTGAAGTGATTTCTAGAGAGAGAGGCTCTTATAAACTCTCAGGATTCATGCAGAAAGTATGAACGTCTTGTTAAATCTTTTCTTCAAGCAGATTTTCTAAGTTCAGAGGTGTGATTTCCTTATAATTAAAAGCATCGAATTTGGATGTTAAAGGTGTCGATTTCCTTACAAATCGAGGGTTGGCAGGGATACCAAGACAAATATCGATCTTTGGATTTAGGGATTACCTAGGTTTGGGTAAGACATACTTTCTTGATTTTATAAATCAAGGGACCTTTTATCCAGGGTTGTTGGATACCCTCCGATTTAGTGTAAAAGGATATACTACTTGTTACTTTCTTTATTACTATTTTTTCCGCTGTTTTTGTATTGTTAAGGGAATTATAACTATCTTATACTTCCTTATACTTTTACTCTGATCTTATAGGATTATATATTCTTTAAGGTAGAATCTTAGTTGTTGTAAACTTTTGTAAATTTCATTTTTGAAATCACATTTCTAGAATAAAGCAAGTTATTAGAATATAGAGGTGTTGTGAATTTTGGTTGTGAAAAATTTCTTGAGGGATTTTTTAAAACATACAATTCACAACATCTTTTATTTGAGAATCTCATGTTTATATATTATATCCTACATTTGGAATTATATAGTATATCATACTCACATATCATCTCAACAATTTGTATCAGTGGATTGGTTCAATCTGAATTAATCTCACGATTATATTCAGAAGAGAATTCTCAGAATTGAACTTCCAGATTCACTCTTTTTTAGAATCTGTTTTTCAGACTCGTATAGTTTGGATTATTTTTTTCATACAGATACACTTTTTCAATATTTTTATTTCATATTAATATTATCTTTGTCTATCAACATTTACTACTAACATGTTTTTGTGACAATGATATTTTTTTAAAGATTGTAGGAATCAATGTTGGTTCCATAGACAATATCAATACAACTAGACCATCTATCTTTGATGGAAATTATTATGAGTACTGGAGAGATTGGATGAAGACTTTCGTTATCAATACTGGAGTTGATAACTATCTAATTCTTAATGGAGATTATAAGATTCTATATAAGGAATTGAGAACCGTTACGAATCAGGAGAAATCAGAATATCAAGAAAACTTCAGAGTCAGAAATACTTTGTTATGTTCCATGAATATGAACATCTATAGTCAAATATCATAATGTGATGCTACAAACAGTTTATGGAAGAAACTTGAAGTTACACATTTTGGTACATCTAAAGTCATTGAATCAAGAGGAGCCAAGCTTAGAGGTGAATATCATGGTTTCTGCTTTCCATATGGAGAACCCATATGTAAATTACATCAAAGGTTTATGACTACAGTTAATAGAATACAATCTATGGGATAAAAAGGTATGGATGAAGAGGCTCCTGTATACAAGATCATATATATCATGACAAATGAATGGGATTCCAAGAGGATAGCTATTGATGATAACAATAATGTCACTCAGATTTCATTAGATGAGTTGTTTGGAACCATTATGAATCATGAAACCAGAATGAAGAGAGATACTGAAAATGTAAAGAAAAATAATGGGAATCGAGGATTTTCCTTTACAACCACTTCTAAACATATGAAAGCCTAGACCCCAGAAAGAGTAACTAGATCAAAGACAAAGAAAGTCATTATTCAGTAAGAATCTAGGGATACAGATAAGTATGAGAATGGATTAGCTAATATTCCCCAGAGAATGAACAAGATTGTAGCTCAAAAGAACCATGAGAATAAGTACACGAAGAAAGACTACAGAGATAATAAATATGGAGAAGTTACGTGTTATGAATATAGAAGAACATGTCATATCATACCTGATTGTCCTTTGTTAAAAAAGAAGGAAAAGAATGAAAGGAATTCAGAGAGGAACCAGAAGAAATTCTATTGTTCAAAGCACAAGAAAAGCGTTAAAACTAATGATACTTGGAGTTTTAGCTGTGGAGAGTCTTCAAAAAGTGAATCTTCTGAATATGATTCATCAACATAGAAGAATATGAGATTCATTGCTACTTCTTTTTTCCCCAATACATGTATGGCCAAGGTACACTTAGATGAGGCTTTAACAAATTTATCTATCGATAAGAATTAATTTTTCAAAATAGTACTTCTTATAAAGATATATCATCCACAGAAAATGAAGAAATACCTTCATATTAATAAGTTTATAAATTTTCCATGTTACTTGAAGTAAGAAATTGTATTATTTCTATGAAATTAGACAAGGAAATTACTAGGGAAGAAATTATTACAAAAGAGATTTCAGTTCTTTCTAGACATCATAGAGATAAAGAAGAGATTTTAGAAAAACGTTCTAAAGAACTTGAGAAAGAAAATTATGTTAAGGAAGAACATTCTAATTATCTTAAGAATGAAATTTTATAGATAAATGTTTTTGAGGAAAAATTTAACTATAAGGAAATGATTCCTGGGGATAGTAATTTAGTCATCAGACTGAAATCCAAAATATTTTCTCCTAAGAAGCATCTTGTAAACTTTACCATTGAGAAGGAAAATTTTGACAACATGTATTCTCAAATTAAACCTCATGGAAACACTACTGGAGTAGGTTATACTCACTAAAAACAGGTTTTAAAAAACAACTATTTTGTTCCTTCTAGAGCCCCATTTTGCACTAAATGTCAACGTGGTGAGCATTAGAAGAGAAATTGATCCTTTTATAAAGTTCAGTCTCTGGAGATTTATATATCTAATTTTTCTAATAAAATATGGATCCCCAAAATTTTGTTGTTTAAAAATTCTAAATCCAAGAATATTTGGATTCTGAAAGTCTAACTTTTTCTTATTATCGGGAAAGTAGAGTATATACCAACAGAAATACATGGTACATGGATAGTGGATGTTCCAGGCATATGACTTGTAAAAAAACTAATTTGAAAAGAATATCAAGACGAAAGGAGGAAAAGTAACTTTTAAAGATAATTCTCAGGAAAAAATTATTGGTATAGGTAACATCATTCTTCTTGGAAAAACATTGAATTCAAATTTTTTATTTGTTAAGGGTCTTATTCACAACCTCATTAGCATAAGCCAATTATGTGATGAAGGCAACCTTGTGAATTTTAGGAATGACAAGTGCTTAGTACACAATTCCAAGAATGATTTTATTATTTCCTCCCATAGGCAAGATAATGTTTACACACTAAACATAGAAGACCTTAGGATCCACGATTTACCTTGCCTTAGTGCTATGGAATATCATTCTTGGTTATGGCATAGAATTTTAGGTCACTGTAACCTTAGGACCATATGAAAACTCTATAATAAATGATTTGTTAAGGATCTACCGAAGCTTATATTGGAAATTTCAAAAGTTTGAGACCCTTGTAAATATGGAAAGAAACATAAATCTTGTTTTAAATATGTCGGTGATATCTCAACTATTGATGCATTACAGCTAGTGCGTATGGATCTTTTTGGTCCAATACAAACTGGAAGCATTGGAGGTAAGTATTATGTATTTTTCTTGGTAGATGATTACACTAGATTTATGTGGGTCTATTTTCAAGAAATGAAGTCTGATGCTTTTTCTTATTTCAAATGTTTTAGAGACCAAGTTAAAAATTAGAAAATTCTTCCATTGATAACTATTCATAGTGATCGTGGAGGAGAATTTCAAAATTCATATTTTGAATCATTTTGTAGTATAAAAGGTATTAATCACAACTTCTCAGCACCCAGAACACCTCAAAATAATGGTGTTGTTGAAAGAAGAAATAGAATTCTTCAAGAGATTACTAGACCCATGATGAGTGGGTATTCTGTAGCCAAACATTTTTGGGTTGAAGCTGTAAGTACTACTTGTTATAATATAAATCATGTTTTTATTAGACCTTTTCTTAATAAAACTCTTTATGATTTACCTAATGGTAGGAAACCAATAATTTCCCACATTATGGTTTTTGGTTTCAAGGTATTCATTCTAAATACTAATGATAATCTACATAAATTTACACCAAAATATTATGAAGTAGCATTCTTAGGCTACTCCACAACTTCTAAGGCATATAGTGTTTTCAACAAAAACACTTGTACTATTGAAGAGACAATTCATGTTAAATTTGATGAAATTGATCCTTTTGATTTTAAAAAATCCAAACCAAAATCCTTGGATGTGGTTTTGAAAACTAATTATCATCCTTTGATAGAAGATCCTTATAATAAAAAAGATGTCCAGGAAGATATTTAGGAAACATTTACCCAAGAATATTTCATACCCTATGTTTATGAAGAGGTTTTACAATACCCAAATCAGTTGTTTCTAAAGAATCATCCCAGTGATTGTATCATTGTTGATGTGGATCAACCTATAAGAACTATATGTTCCTTAATAAATTACGTAGAACATCTTTCATTCCATTCCCAATTAGAACCAAATATCATTGATGAAGCTTTAGGTGATGATGATTGGATTAAAATAATGCAAGATGAACTAAATGAATTCGAAATGAATAATGTCGAGACCTCGGTTGAATGACCTAAGAAAACTTCTATTATTGGAGTAAAATGGGTCATCAAAAATAAGTGTGATGAAAATTGAATCATTGTAATAAATAAAGCTCGATTAGTTGCTAAATTCTATAATCAACAAGAAGGAATAGATTATAAAGAAACCAATGCTCCAGTAGCTTGACTTGAATCTATTCATATTTTACTTTCCTTTTCAATATTATTCAATTTAAATTTTTTTCAAATGGATGTGAAATGTGATATTCTTAATGGTTATGTTTAAGAGGATGTTTTTTTGAACAACCTCCTGTCTTTGAAGATACAAAACATCCTGATCATGTTTTTAGACTTATCAAAGCATTATATGGCCTTAAACAAGAACCTCGATCCTAGTATGATAGACTTACAAGATTTTTACTTCAAAATAAATATGTTATGGGAAATGAAGATCCAACACTTTTTATAAATAAATATAAAAAAAATTGGTTGTTCAAATTTATGTTGATGACATTATATTTGGTTCAACTCAGCAATCTTTAACTAATTCCTTTGTGGATTTAATGAAGTCTGAGTTTGAAATGAGTATGATGGGTGAGTTAACATTTTTCCATGGTTTTCAAATTTCTCAAAAACCAGAAGGAATCTATATATCATAATATAAGTATATTTATGATCTTTGTAAAATGTATGGATATAAAGACACTAAAAGTATAAGTACTCCCATTGGTACCTCAAACAAAATTGATCTTGATGAAGCTAGGAAACCAGAAGATCAAACATCATTTAGAGGTATGATAATAAAATTTACTTTTCATGACAAATAGTCATCCAGAAATAATGTTTTTAGTATGCTTATGTGCAGTATATCAATCCAATACCATTTAATCTCACTTAATGGTAGTGAAAAGAATTTTTCTCTAATTAAAGGGAATAATGGATTTAGGACTATTTCATACTTCTAGAAATGATTTTGTTTTAAAAATATTTTCATATGATGACTTTGGTGGATGAACAATGGATAGAAATAGTACATCCAACCCTTTTCATTTCTTTGTATATTCATTAGTTTCTTGGTCTTGAATGAAGCAACACTCAGTATTACATTCCACTGTTGAAGCTGAAACTATAACAGATAGAAGTTGTTGTGCTCAAGTGTTGTGGATGAAACACACACTCACAGCCTATGATATGAGTTTTAATAAGACTCAAATTATGTGTGAAAACACAAGTACCATTTCCCTTTATAAAAACCAAGCACATCACTCTCGTACAAAGCACATAGATATTAGTCATCACTTTCGTATGGGTCACACACAAAAAAGAGATATTATTCTTCAATTTATCGAAACACAAGATCAACTTGCTGATATTTTCACAAACTCATTACCCTATGATATATTTGAATACATTAAACATAAGTTATTAATGATAATAGCAGGGTAATATTCCTTGATTACCTTCCTATTGAATCAATCTCCATACAGTAATAAATTCCTTTTCATAGGGGGAGTACATTTGTTTGTAATCATAATGAAAAAATTTCGTAGTTAGTTTTTCAAATTTTTCATAAATGAGAATTTTCATAGTATATTGTTCAAAATTTTTGTAATGAAAATTTTCATAGTTGGTTTTTCAAATTGTTTGTAAATGTAAATTTTCGTAGTTCATTTTTGAAATTTTTCATAATGCAAATTTTCGTAGTTGGTTTCTCAAATTTTTCGTAATGAAAATTTTCGTAGTTAGTTTTCCAAATTTATCATAATGAATATTTTGGTATTGAAACTTTCATAATGAAAATTTTCATAATGTAATTTTTGTAATTATGATTTTCATATCAAAATGTTCACAATGAGTATTTTCGTACCTAAAATTTTTGAAATGAGAATTTTCGTAATGAGAATTTTCGTAATGAGAATTTTCGTAATAATAATTTTTGTATTAAGAATTTTCCTAAGGAGAATTTTCGTAAGGATAATTTGTCACTAAAAATTTTCTTACTCAAAATTTTCATAGGGGAATTTTAGTTCTCAATATTTTCGTAAGTGGAATTTTGGTACTCAAATTTTTTCTGGCAATAAAACGTTTTCGACTTATATTTTTTGGTAATAAGTTTTTCATAGTCAAATTTGTTTTAATATAAAGCTATTCCAAAATAATATCACCTATTACGAATAATCTTCTTAGAAATCTGAAAGGTATGATTCTTTCATGAGTTTTCGTAATAACCTTTTACATGCTTGTATTTTATTTTATTTTTAAAATTTTTCGGATTCTAGTTTCCTTAAATCCAATTATTTTCCTTTAAAAACCTCAAATGATTGGATCCTATGAAAGTTTCCTTGTGGCTATCTTTTCAACCTTCATATCAGATGAGAAGAATTTTCAGCCATTGAATTAATTTGGGAAGTTCAACCATCAATTCAACAGCTATAAAAAGGGGACCCCCAATGGTTGTCCCACATAGGTTTTCAAAGCCTGTGCATGTCGAAGTTCTGTTCCTCTACAAAATTATCATCTAAATTCTTCAGAAGTGCTCGAGTCTAAATGTCTGCAGAAGTTCCATCTCAAGAAATGTCTTCTAATCTGATTTTAGAGTGGAAATTTTACAGTGAATGGTTGGTGCATCCAAACTTTTTTAATAAATATGACTCTATTATCTCTATGTATATAAAAAGTAATGGATGGGAGAGTGTATCCATTTCAAACCTAGGAGCTCTGGATGTAGTATATCCGGATTTGTAGAAAGTGTTTTATGAGTCAGATTGTTTCTTTAAAAAAGATGGTAGGAAAAAGTTTTCTTTCAAAAGTTATGGAAATACTTATGAACTCACTTACACCAAGGATGCAAGCTTGTTGTGGCTATGATATGGAGGGGAGGTAGAATTTTTATCCCATATACTGTGAGAGGTACTACGCGGCTTTGTAAAGTTAAATTCTATTGCATGTATTAGACTTAAAGATGTCAAGACCACAATGATTTCCCATCTGTCCACCAAAAATCTGATCCTACAGTTTTGGGTTCAGGGTCTTATCATTTTGAGAATGGATGATAAGGATATACTTAAGAAAAGTGACATGGACATTTTGGATTTTTTGGTAAAACTACGGATGGTCAACCTCATGAAGCACATTCTCATTACAATAGATAATATCAAGAATGGGAATCTAAGAGCTCAGATTATTATGTATCATGCCTTACATTTTAAGCTGATAGTCTGATGTCTTAAATATTTCAAGATCCCTTGTAGTTCCAAGATGAGGAATTGAAATGTAATGATAATCAGTGATGATACCCTCAAGAGGATAAAATTAGGTTTTTATATGGAGGTAGGTGAGTTCTATGATAATCTAGTGGAAGAGGAAGAAGTCATTCCGAAAAATGTTGAAGAAGATAAACCTTAAATGAAAGTTGGAAAGAAGAGAAATTTCATGTAAGTGGAAGTAACAGAGAAAACCCCTATGGCCAAAGAAGCTCAATCCAAACCACCTAATCCCAAGAAGCAGAAAGCCTACCCAGATGAGGTTTTAGCAAAATGGAGGGAGGATATAAAGAATAAAAAAGCAGGGGAGCCACATTTCTGTTTGGATCCTGTTGAGGCTAAGGCCTTGAAAGAATCAACTACTGAAGAGCTTGAGAAGAAAGAAAAAGAGAAGAAACTTAAGAAGAAAATGTCTGAGTCCGAGATTGTCCAATCACTCTTAAAGGCTACTAAAGTAGAAATCGATATCATCTCAGTGCCGAAGTCATTCCTGGTGGAACCATTACCCGAGTCTTCAGGTAAGGGGTTTATCACTCTAGAAAAACCACAAGAGGAGATTGCGGAAGAGATGAATGCTACAGAATAAGTACAATAAGCTGAGACTAGTGGTGGCTCTTATTATTTTATTATGAAAGTTGAAGAGTATCATGAAAAGGAAAGTGTTTCCAAATTTTTTTCACTCTGGACTTCTCAAGCCAGTTCTTCAAAACATGCAACATATGGAGATGATGAAAAGAGTGAAGAGGAAGTAAACAAGTTATCTGAGGAAGGGAGTCATAATCATCACATTATACACCCTGAAGACATTGTGGTAGGAGCTGAAAAAGATAAATCTGAGGAAGGAAATATTGTGCAGTTGTCGAGAAGTGAGCATGAGTCTTCATATGAAGAGTCCATTATGAAAATAAACAATGGAAAACAAGTGGTTGTTGATACTCCAACCAAAGATATTTTGAGGAATAAGGAAGCTAGAGGATCCTCTTAGAAGAAGCCGGTACATCTAGAGGAAGAACCATATCTAAGTAAAAAGTCAGATTCAGAGTCATCAGCTTTATGTCATGATTTTGTTGTTCAATCATTGACGAAACTAGTAGACACCATTCCGATATTTATATAAATTTATTCTAGATGCCAGATGATTCAGAACACTATGAATCATAAATCAGACTCTGTATCCATGGTGATTGATAGGTGTGTAAAGATTGAGGCGGAATACAAGGATTTTCTTATCAACTATGAATCCAATAGAAAATCATGTAGGAAAATGACCATTTGGTCAAAGAATATCATTCAATATTTGAGAGATCTTGATCAATTTCAAGAAGATGTCAAGGAAGCCTTTGATACTGAAGACTCCAAAATCAAAGATCCTACAAACAACTTTCAGGAAAAGCTAAATTTTGAACTAAATTCTACGATTCAGGATGTCAAATACCTCAATGGGAAGTTGAGTTATGTTGTCCAATGTTTGAAAACATAGAGGGATCTCTAGATCGAGACAGAAGAGAAGATTGTGAAGCAAGATGACTTGCTAAAGGCTCAGGCAGAGGCCCTGAAGGCTTGAGAGGATATGATCACATCCATAGAAAAGAAAGCTGAGGAAGATTAGAAAGATCTGAAAAAGCTGAATACAATCGTGAAAAAGCTAATGCCCAAGGAAAAAAGAAACAAAATAGTCCCAAATATGATCTTTTGTTGGTCTTTATTACCTTGTAAAAATTCTTTCTATCTTAATGGAATTTTGGTTTCTCGTTTTTTTTATCTATACTTATATTTCAGGTACCCTATTTTTTTTCATTCCCTCAAACTATTTTTCAAAATCACAACGGGGGAGAAGGAAAAATAACTCTAAAGGAGAGAAGGAAAAGGATATTTAAGTATAGAAGAAGTATCCCTATATAAGCAGGTGTTAATCTAAGTGGGATTTTTTCATTACATAGATTCTCGTACTCAAGTTAAATCTAATTCCAGAAATCTATAATATGATCCTTAGTGTTCCAAAACCTAAGGGGGAGTTATTCGTATTCATCTTTTCCAATGTAATGGGAGATAAGTTTTATTTTCAGAGTCTAGAATTTTTTTCAGTCCTTATATACTTTTTCATAAGGATGTTTGGGCTTTCTAAAAAGGGGAATATTTTGGAGTCGATAAGGTTTTCCTTATAACTTTTATGTTCCTTCATAATTGTGGGAGATTGGTAAGTCATTAAGATTTTCCTTATGACTTTACCATTCCTTCTTCTTTTGAAAATAACAAACACCTTATCTTAAGGAAAATCACATTTTACCCTATGTTTTTCTTCTATAAGGAAAAATTTCCTTTCCCAAATAAATTTATCCTTACAATGTTTTACTTTGATCTTTATATAGTCTAATTATAAAATTCGGTGTCATATCTAAATCCTATGAATTGTATAATACATATATTTGAAACATTCTGTTTAGGACACTGAATTTTGGATACAAACATTTATGAATTTCAACTCCAAATTCTGGATATGAATATTTATTAAGTTCAACTATGAATTCTGGAAACGAACGTTTATGAAGATAAACTCTGAATTCTGGGTACGAACATTCGTAATGTTCAACTCTGAATTCTAATTATGAACTATCATGAAGATTGACTCCGAATTCTGATTACAAATTCTGGATATGAACTTATATGAGTTCTAACTCTGATTTTATCTGAATTCAGACTCTGAACTCCATTGAGTTCTGACTCCGAATTATCATGAACTACGACGTAAAACTTTGTAAGTTTAGGTTCCAAATTTCTTGTGAAACCAGATTCCAAATTTCATTGAAATTCAGACTCTGGAATTCTATATAATTCAGTTTCCGAATTCCTACAAAACAGAATCAAAATATCCTTGTATTGTAGACTCCAAATTCAATTTTGGTTAGACTCCAAACATTCATTTACTTACATTCCGAATATCAGATTTTAGTTATTCTTACGCATGTTTTGTTATAAAACGATGTCGTTCTTTCGGTTATCAACTAACCATTGTTTCAGTGACATGTGTACAAGTCCCTCTTAAATTCAAGGGAAAATATGTTTATTGGAGGAGGGAACTGACCATTGATGTTGAGCCTATAATTATTATCTCATTTTAAAGATCTCATGACTGAAACACTTTACACATATTTGATAATTGTCATACATGTTGTTGAAGTGATTTCTAGATATAGAGGCTCTTATAAAAACTCAGGCTTTGTGTAGGAAGTTTGAACGACATGGTTAAACATTTCTTTTTGCAAATTTTATTAGTGTAGATGTGTGGTTTTTATTGAAATCAGAGACTTTGGGTTGTAATGTTTGGGGTGTCGATTTCCTTACAAATTGAGGGCTTGCGGGGATAGCAAGACAGATATCAATCTTCGGATTGAGGGCATACCTGTGTTTGGGTAAGACATACATTTATGAAAGTAGGAATCGAGGGTCCTTTTATCCAGGCTTGTTGGATACCCTCCTCTTTGGGGTAAAAGAGAAACTACTTGTTTCTTGCATTGTTACATGTTTTTCCGATGTTTTTGTATTGTAAAGGAAAGTATAACTATCTTATACTTCCTTATAATTGTACTCTTATCATGTAAGATTCTATATGATTTAAGGTAGAATCTTAGTTGTTGTAAACATTTGTTACATTCCATTTCCAGAATCAGTTTTCTAGAATCATGAATATTATTAGAATATAGTGGTGTTGTGAATTTTTGTTTTGAACAAATTATTTAGGGATTTATTAAAGTATAAAATCAACCCCCCTCTTGTATTTGAGCATCTCATGATTATATATTTGATCCTACATTTCTTATTATAGAGTATATCATACTCACATACAATCTCAACACATCAATCATAGGATTCCTTCCAATGAGGGACTACACTGGAGAGTGGATCACTGTTCATAATTGGGGAACTCATTTATGCCTGAAGGTGTTTAGATCATTCACCATGGGTGATGAATGTGATATGGGAAGTAATATAGAATTAGTAGACTAGGAGTCAATTTAGTTTTCTAGTAGAACAATATGAGAAAGACTATTTCATTTTATAGGAACCCTTGATGTCACTTCTTAAATAGAGGATTCCTCATTAGTATTTAACAAATCAGATGTGTTGCATCCTGATGGGTGAATTCAATGATCACTTTAAAATTATATATAAGATTTTTGAATCTATTTATAATGGATTTATTACTAATAAAATAAATAAATGAGACACATGGTGGGGGAATTCATTACATTCATTCAAATCATATTCCATAAATGTATATTTTTTTATTTTCATTCAATGTAAACATATTAGAGTTTTATTATAGCTTTATTTTTTATATTTTTTTCACATAAAACTACACATTGGTTTTTCAGTATAAATATTAACTCCCCACTTATTAACTCATGATTCTACTACACACATTAATCATTATATATCATCACATCATAAAATACTCTATGGTGGTCATAAATTAGTGAAAATTAAATCCATAATTAGAGGGGATATTATCATTATACTATTCATGTAATATTAATTATAGATAACAATAATTAATGATAAATAAATATATTTTATATTATTAATTCATGATAAATTCAATATCCATTACATCTTAATGATGATTTCTCTAATCCAAAGATATTTAGGATGACCCAAAATATTTTTATATTGTAATGGTATTGTTAATGTTATTCTATATTCACCATTATATCCTACCAAAAATTCGTTAATTTACCCCACTAAATGATATCTAAAATGATTCTGTACCCATGAAGGACGTTTTTAGTCCTTTGGCGGGATCGATTTTCCATAGCATGATTGTTATATCCACTATTTTAATAAAAAATCACGATTTAACCCTCGATGATAGGTACCACGACAATTTAATTAATAAATTTTTTAGTCCATAAATATTCTATAGTGTAATTGAATATAGTTATGTACTCTATATATTTTTTTGAGTCTTCGTGGGTGGGTTTTTTGGAACTCATATATCTAATAGATAAACTGTTTATGAGAAACCTGAAAGAAAATTAAGATATCATGTCATCTAAATCTTCTTGTAAACATTCATTTCTATAACTTCGTATAGAGATTTTATCCTCTCCTTCATGGAATGAGTGAAAATCCATAGTTTGTCTTTAGTAATTTAGGATTTTTGTTAAATAAATCCTATAAACCTCAATACAATTTGATTGGTATATACTAGTTATTATTTTAACATAAGAAATGTAATCATAACTACACAAAATTTAATTAATTATAAATACTATAGAGGAAAAATAATTTCATCATTTCTAACTCCTTAGAATTATCATTAATCTCCCAAATATTTTTTTCTCTTGAATTACTAGTAAAGACCCACATTAAGAGTTCTGATTACAAAACTATGTTAGTACTTTACAAATATATGTGTTCAAAATAATTCTATGAAACCACTTTGATATATATTAATACATCATTGTACCTAACATGTAGGCTTCTTCAAACATTTCATTATTTGAAAAACATTTTCCAAACCACATAATTATAAGGTAAAAAAATCAGACTTCTTCTCCAAAAATTATTGTTCCATTCAAATAAAATATCAAAAAAACCTCCAAAAATCCAATAATATAGTTATATACACAATAATAAATCATTTTTTTTGTAAACCAACCACTTTTATTGCATTATCTAATCATATATTCATATTTGAGAAAACATCATCAATTAAAAAATATATTTTTAGAAATTTTAAACCATTGTATTCTTATTTTTATTTTCAAAAATAGCAAGTTGTTTTGAATATGTATATATGATTGATTTATCATTGTGTAAGGGGGGTTGGAAGTCTAATTGATATATCTCATCATCATAATTACATATTATGAATATAAGTATTTAATTAACATTACCATCAAAAGTGGTGAAATATTATTTTTATAATCAATACAATGAATGTATTTATAACCATTTCCATAAATAATTATTTTTATATAGAAACTCCACTATCCAAGTCATTTTATTTGTGAAAACAAAATGTGCACCCTAAGAGACACTCCACTTTAAGTGCATCCACTATGTTACAAAATTAGTTAATGTACATGTATTCTATTTTAGTTTCCATGGATTTTATACTTATATCATAATAATTACTCTAAATAAACTCACAGTAGGTAGTAGTATCATTGCCTATAAACAATACTCCATTATCATTTATCTTAATAAATATGTATCTCTCATGCTTCCAATGATTCCTTCAAGATCTTTAGGTTCTTATGTAACATGTGACTGTTCATTTTTTCGACATCTGTTTATAGAACCTAATTAAAATTTACATCATAAAGGATTATTTTTCATGATAATTAGATTCTATTAGTTCGAAATTCCTCCAATAGAATCCCTCAATTATGTGTTTCCTCTAATTTTGAACACCATGTCAGACCAGAAAAAATTTATGTTTAGTAGTATTATAGATATAATAACCCATTGTTTCTTTGATATGACCAATAAATAAGAATTTATCTAATTTATGGCTAATATTATCTGAATCAAATCATCATATAAGTTCTTCACAACCAAAAATCATCATAATATACAAATTTAGGTGGTTACTATATTATATCTCATATTGTTTATTTAGGAAATATTTTGATGGAATGTGATTAATTAAGAATGTAGATATTCAAAAATCATATCCATATAATATAAAAAAAATGTAACATTAAATCTTAACTAATTATACCAGGTATATTAAATTATAATTCATCTATTTAGACACATTATTCTACATTATTGTTCAAGAATGAGTGACTTATGGAACAATTCGACAATCTCTCATATCATAAGTGAATTCCTAGATAATGTATTCACCACCCTGATCTGATAATAAAATTCATCATATTTTTCCCTATCGACTATATATTTAATTCTGAATCTTCCTGTAACTTTTAAAAGTTTAATAATTTTTTATTATTGGAAACACATACCCATACTGGCTAAATTCATCAGTAAGAGATACAGAGTACCTAAACCCACCCGTTTTTTATGTAATCCTTTATCCACTAACACAACTATTTATTAGATCCATGTGTCAACTAAACCACTAGAATTTTCCACTAAAAGGTTATTTAGTCGGTCTTAAAAATTAGTAAGATTCATAGTTATAAAATGATACATATCTGAATAGTTCTAATAATCCATTACTATGGAGTCTTTGTGTGTGTTTTCCTATTTATATTTCCAAGTAGAAAATTCATAAGTTAAATGGGATGGAATAAACTTTGAGCATATTATTTTGAATTTTATAAATAGGATTAGACATGTCTAAAATGTATAAAACAATAATCATATTATTTTTTCAATAAAACATTTCACTCCAATATATAGAGAAACTATTGTGCATAATAATGAATGAAAATATCCTCGTGTCCAAAAAATATAAAAATATAAAAAATTTATATATGGAGGGAAAATAATTACAGTTCTCTTTTTCTAGAACCAATACATTAGGTTGAATTAGATCATATATGGTGAACCATAATGTAGAAACTCTTTCATGATTTCCAACACATAGATCTACTTCACCATTATTCCCTCCCCTATTATATCTGAGCCAATGTTTATCAAAATAAATGTTTAATGAATGAATGGTACATAATACCGATCAATCAGATTTGGAGGAATTGATCTCTATCAAATTCACATTCAAATTTATTTAATGATTCTCTTTAATAACAATTCTCATCCTAATATTTCAATCTATAGCTGTTTTATTGGTCACGTCTATTTGATATCTCAAAATGATAAACATGATACATTCCATAGTCTATAAAAACACATATATATGGGTGAGTGTCTTGTTTTATACCTTCTCATATAATATATTTAAGGAAATAACTACCTCTAGGATTCATAACTGTAAACATCATATTGATTTAGTGAGACACGATCTATATTTCACTAAGTAATGAGTCTATTATATAGTTCATCTCACTACATACTTATATATATGGGGAATCATTCAAATAATATTATATGTTAATATTGGATAGTTTATTATATAATTCATTTTTAAATAAACTATATTTACATACTCAATTATATTCATTCGGTACCCTTTTTGTTAGGGTTTTCCACCAAAGTGTAACCTAATGAAAAAAAAGAACAAGGAACCTTTCCACATTAAATTAATTACATGCACATAATAAATCATGGGAACATAAATTTTATTGTCACCCATACTAAATGATAGGGGTCTTGGAACGTTCTTATTTTGAAAGAATATCATACATAGTATTTAAATGATTTTCATTCAAAATCTCACCAAACTAATATGCATGTCAAAAATTTTAAATTCATAACTATTTCATTACATGAAATATTTATTATGTAATATTTTATTCCTTTATATATGGATTATTCTAAGGATATTGGGAACCCATATTATGATAATAAATTTATTGTATTCACACCATGTAAATATGTAACTCTTTACACAATCCATAGTGTATATTACTCACCCATGAATAAAATCCAAACATATTCAAACATATTTAAATACATATTATATATAAGGTTCATGGTATTTGTATTTAGTGTATTAAAATTATATTTATTGAAAATCTCAACAAAAGTAAGCCTTTTTCTGTTTATAGAAAACCTACACCTTTCTAGAATAAGGATTAGGACTCCAAAAAACTGGAAAGTCTTAACTATTGTCCCTCAACCTGAGCATCCTTTTATAATTAGAGAATCTAATTAATTATAACTGTAACACATATAAAATATAAACTATTTCCAATAACTAAAATTAATCTTATGAATCTAATTACAAAATCAGTTCTAGTTATATGAATACAAATCACATTTTGTAATACCTTCTATGTGATGTGTGGCTTGATAATTTATAAGAATCAAATTATCATATAGAATTATCAATACATAATATCCATATTTCATAAAATTTTTATGAACATGAATTTTCAAAATTAGTAATATATATATATATATATTTCATTCATTTACTAAACTTAAAAATTAATATGAATATTTCATATTTCATTTATGCTCTAAAATTTCTTATTTACATTTCCTAACAATTATCATATATAAAAATATATAAACTATATGCAATTTAAGAAAATTTTATATATTTTATCATTTTAATATATATTATATTTTTCTATATATTTAACGGTATTAGAATATTATTATAGGTGCTAGGTATATTCCCTAACCCTTATGTATTAGTTTTTTGTTTTCCTAGAAAATGGTAGTCTGATTTTTAAAGGGTATTTAAAATGGTTGACTAAATATCCCTCAAATGAAATACTTTTTTGTGTTGATTAATCATTATATAAAAGTATCTTTTTTCACAAAAAGATAAAGAATAATCTTACAAATAGGCTTGTAGTAGCCTATGATATATGACATATTATAAATATGATTTGATACTATATTTTAGCACAACCCTCATTTCAGTTTTATCCTATGATGTCACCTATATCACAGATTATGACATTGAATAAAACCATTGGTTTTAAATATGCAATAGCTTATGATATGCTCCATTCATACACTATGTATAAGGAAAAGAAAACTAAGATGTCTTATATCACTGATCCCCATGATCAAATATATGGAATTTGACCACGTCATATTATACATTGTTATAGGGCCCCATGAAAATTATACTATTCATGATCATAGATAAATTAATAAAATAACATTCGGATTCGTTGATGAATAAATCTCTATGAAACTAATGGGTTTTAATAGATCATCAAATGATCAATTAAATAGATTAAACCCATTATAATCCTTGATATATCATTGAAAGAACCAACATATAAATGTGGGAATTAAATTATTGGGATATGTAAAATGTAGGAAAACTCTTTATTTATCGATTACAATGTAGTTTTTTTATCCTAATTTCCTAGTTGTAGTTATCCTATATTTTCCACAATAGGGATATCCTATGGTTTATTAACAACTTTTCATCAAGGATAAAGTGATAACTAGGAAGGATAGATCTTCATATAAGGGAAAACAATAATGTGATAATCTAATTATGGGATTTTAGCATCCTGTTTAATCTCTCTCTATAGTAACTAAGTTTGTTCAATAAGTGACATCAGGCACACCTCCTTTTACTCTAGAGGTTGTCGAATAAATGTAAAGGCCCATGGTGAATCTTTTGGGAGAAGATACCATCCAATTAGAGTAGTAAAAAAAATATATAATATATAAACAATCCTTATATATAATAATAGAATATTATGGACATCATTCCCACTCTAACCAATTATTAATTACATAAAAAATGTGGTAATAAAATGAATTTAATGGAACATGTGTCAGGTAGACATCAAACTGATACCTCATGGGAAGTTCATATATAATTAAATGAAATTAAACAAACTGTAACATCCCAAGTAAGTAATTAATAATAGATATTTTTATCTATGTCTATTAATGATTAAGATAGTGTTTTAGAGGCTTAAAATGAATATAAATACAATCTTATGCACGGAATACACTAATATTCTTAAAAGATTGTTTTACTGCCTTTTGATGGCAAACCTTTTTTTAAATCTATATTTTGAAAATTTTATAATCTATTTTTTTCAAAATAAACTTATTCTTTATGATTGAGACATAAAAATTTACTTTGTGTGAATTTTTGGAATTTTTCAGACAATGTTCATTTTTTAATGTATTGTAAAAAATACTGCATTTTACATCAAAACTGATTTTTAATCTAATTTATTTAAATTATTAAATTACCTTTTGAATTGGGTTTGAAGTAAAATTAGAATATATTTTTACCATTTTTCCAATGGTGGTCATTGGAATCAATTTCACATTGAAATTGGACTTAAACTGGTATCAATCTTTTGATACTTATTGTTTCATAAAAACACGCTATTCGTCATGACAACGGGAATTAATTTTTAAATTAATTAATGTGACTTATATGTTTTGAATTTTGAAAAAAAGATTTCACTTTTGAATTCGGAATATCAAATATATCTTAGGGTGAATTTTTGGTAATTTTCTGAAAAACTTCAATTATTGATGAATAGTGAAACCACTAAGTGATACTTATAAAAACCGATTTTTCCATTTAAATGAAATTTTTCCATCATTGTGTTTTGAATTTAAAAAATCCAACATACATAGTTGTCATTAAGAAATAAAATGTGGTTCAATGGGATTAAAATAATGCTTTAATAATATAAAATGGCCTAGAAACATGTCCTAACCTTATTGGATGTGTCATGGCCGACCAAGACAAGCCATGGGTCAACTTTAGGACCCCATGGAGCCACTTTGGTTGGGAAATGACATAAATAACTTTTTATTTAATATTAAAGTAAAAATGACACAAACATGAGTTATGTTACTAAACCAATTTTTACATGGAATTATTCAAGTCATAGTTTTGACTATAAATATTCATTAGAAAGCTAAAAAGATTTCCTACATCATAGTTGTTTTTTTATAATTTTTAGACATTAAATAAATTAAATTATTTATGACATCATGATGATGCAGCGATGAACTCATTATTTAACGATTTAAATAAATTTGAAAGATAATGTAATATATAAGACCTACACATGTCCAAAGACTATTGGATGAGTGTATTTAGAACCCTTATCACCTTATCCTCGAATTATATTAATGTGGAACCACTTAAATCCGAATACCATTTTAAAATAAAGTATTATTTCTTTACTTTCCAAGAGTGCCCCTCCTCTCCTCTTATAAAAAGCCCCCACCTCTACCTCCTTACCCACACTCCCAAAGCCTTTGGCTCGGCCAAACCCTGCCCATTTTGCCTCTACACTTCCCTCTCTTACTCCATGAAGCATCACATTGGGCATAAGTCTTCCCAAGGAAGCCTTTGAGCTCAAATCAAAGGCAGTTACCCGATTTTAAGGTAATGTCTTCTTTTGAGTCCTTTTGTTTTATTTTGCTTCTCCAACCCCCTAAACTCTTTTTATTCTTTTCATTTGTTACAAATACAGTATCCTAAATATACTAGGATGTTTTTATAATAAGTATTCGAGCTACACTTACACACACCTACATCTAATGGTTAACGAACATACTATTTCCGTGGATGGTGAATTTATGCCTCCCGAAATGATGATTGTTCAACATTCTTTTAACACCTTAAAAGGGGGCCATTAAGATGTCACTATATTTATATATGATATATAATATTTTTATGTTTTCCTTAAGCTTCTATATTTTCATTTTTGGTCATACCGTTATGGTTTCCATTATGGGTGAACGTGATATCATCATTTAAGGAAGTGCGAACTACCGCCCCCTCAAAGTGAGTTGATTCGTTAAATACCATATGTGGGACGTATAAAGGATGGAACTATGATATTATATATGATATTATACTTGAATTATAATATACCTTTATATCATTATGATTCCATTCTATAAAATACAAAATAGAAATGAAAGTAGCGTTCATGCGTACGTACGGCTTACCGTCTCCATGAACGGTGCATTTCATTTCATACCTCTAAATGATTATATAATATTATAAATTCATGCATGTATGGGATATATATGACATATATGATATCTAAATCATGAATACCATTCTGGATATAATGGATACATGAACAACTTGTAATTATAAAGGGTTATTTTATTACTCAAGTACCAATGATCGTTAAAATGTCCGTTATTAAATTAAATAATTAAATAGTGTTCATGACATGGTAATAAGTGATATAAAAGGAATAATTAACTTGAAAAAGTTTCTTAAGAAATTAGAAAATAACTCAAGTTTATTATTCAGGACATTAAAGAACGATCGAGTCAAGTCGGACCCGAGGTATGGGACTTCATCTCAATCTCCTTTCATTGAGGCATATTTTGTTTTATACACAACCTTTTTTTATACAGTGTATAAAACCCTTTGACTTTTAAATTTATCCAAAAGGAATCTTTTTTATACGAAGCGTTTTACTAAACAACAAAAGGGAATGTTTTTGTCGTACGTATGCGGCGACAATGACTTCTCCGCCGCCGTGACCGTTATTTGAGTTTCGGCTTCCTCTACAAGACATACCTTCTTTTTAAAAGAAAAATAAATACCATGTTTTAATTTTATTTTATTTTTGTATTGAAAATTGTTTTCATAATGTTTTTATATCAATGTGTTGTATTGATATCTTGTGATTGAATGGTGGAAATGTTATGTTTCTTTTATGCATGTTTTATGTGATACGATTATGTTGAGGTTCTTGGGAATTATTATAAAGACAGGTGGTTCCGTGATAGAATAAGGGCGGGTGAGCCCGATATAGCTCTTCAATGCATTGGGCAACGCGAAGGAGTGAAACGTTAAGGTTTCTCCGAAGAGATTTAGGGAATATATTGTGATGGGTATTCCAAACGTAACCAAGAGGGTTACTCCCTACGTAAGAATGTTATGAATGCCTCAAGTTACCTTTATATCTTATGATTTCTATGATTTATTCATGATTTGATGAGGTATGTTAAAGTGCTTATGTTTTATGGGTAAAGTATGATTTCATTCTTATGTATATATGTACCCAAGTTTCCTTTCCATATTTTTATATCCCTTACTGAGCTTTTTATTCTCATCCCAAGTTTTTTGAAATGCTTTTCACAGGTCAAGGGAAAGGTACGTGATATGATGATAGTGTCAAGGAAGTGTCAAGAAAGAATCCATGTTTATTTTAAATATTTTTCCATTGATGGGAATGAAGAATACTATCTTTATGTAACCACTTTGTTTATATGTGGAATGTAATGCAAGTTTTATGATCTAATTCTCTAAAACTCTAAACCCGAAAAGATCCTCAATGTGTAATCTTGTAATAACTCAAGATTAAGTAAGGATTAAGGATGGGGCCTTATAGTTGGTATCAAAGGTCGGTTTAGATAACTTTAGGAGTTATAATTCTATTAAATGATTATCCAAAAATATATATTTTTTGAAATGATATAGCATTTGAAGATTACCATGTTGCTTAATCTAAGACATGTTTGTTCAGAATGGTTTTCCACAGAGGAAACAGGGAAGCAGTGCTAGGAAGGCATACAGAAGGAAATAACCTTTCGAATCAGCATCCTGAGATGGTCGGAATTGGAACTGAACAGTTTGTTGCAGTAATGGCGCAGTTGACTCAAGCGATAAATGGTGGTTGTATCCATGCACGAGATCACCCAGATCAACCACAGAGGAACCTGTCAGTGGTGGAACATTTCATGAGGCAACATCCCCCATCATTAAGAGGATCATCTGACCCTGTGCTAGCTGAAGGGTGGAATAAAGCACTGGAGAATATTTTTGATGTCATGGGGTGTTCAGACAATCAAAAGGTTAGTCTTGCTATTTACCGTTTGGAGGGTGAAATAGATCAGTGGTGGTCAATGGTTAAAAATATAAGGGACGCTGATGAGATTGATGCTCTCGACTAGGATGAATTCAAAGGTATGATTCTTGAGAAGTATTTTCCTATGGTTGTTCGACTTAGGATGGAAAAGAAATTCTTATAATTGAGGAAAGAGGATGACTCAGTGGCTGCCTATGATGAAAGGTTCACTCGATTGGCAAGGTATGCTCCAAATTTTATCCAAGACCTTGATAGTAAAATCAATCGTTTTTACTTAGGATTAAAGCCAAAATATCGAAGGGCATTAGCTTCTCATGAGTTTAAAAGTTATGAAAAGCTTTTTCGATGTGCTGATAAGGTGGAAATGGAGTTTGCCGATGATCAAGTGTTCTATAACAACCAACAGAAGAAGAGACCGAGGTGGCCGGAGAAAGGTAAGAATTCTTCAAAAAAGTATGATGGTAAGAAAAATAAGTTTCCAGTTTGTGATAAATGTGGAAAAAGGCATGTTGGGGAATGTCTTCTAAATTCTGGAAAGTGCTACCGATGTGGTAAGATGGGACATAAAGCTCGTGATTACACTGAAAAGGATCAAGGTGAAGGTAAGACCAAATTTGATTTACAGTTAGTGAAATGTTATAAGTGCAATGAGATTGGTCACTATGAAAACGAGTGTCCGACAAAGAGCGTGAGTGATGGGAAGCAGTTGGACTACAAGCAGAAAGGGGTGGTGAAATCCTTTGCAACTACTTCAGCAGATGTCGGGCCATCAAATGAAGTTGTATCAGGTACTTTGTTTGTTTTTTCAGATTATGTCAGTGTGTTGTTTGATTCGGGGTCTACACATTCTTTCAACTCTGAAACCTTTTCTAGTTAAATGGGAATACCATCTCAAGAAATGACTCCTGAACTTTTGGTAAAAACACCTGGGGGAATGTTGACGCAAAAATAATTTCTAATAATCTTCCTATCCTTATCTGTGGAAAGAACCTACATGCAAACCTTATTGTTCTACCTATAGCAGAGTTTGATGTTATCCTAGGTATGGATTGGCTCTCTATTTACCATGCTAAGGTTGACTGGAGAGCTATAGAAGTTTCCTTTCAGAAAGACTTTCAGTTTGTGTACAAGAATGAACCCTTAATGTTGATAACTAATCAAGAGGTTGAGAAACTTGTAAAAGATGGAAATGAATGTTACCTTGCACACATTGTTGAAAACAAGGGAACTGTTCAGATTAATGATGTGCCAAGGATAAATGAGTATCCTGTTGTTTTTCCTGATGAGTTGACTGGAATAATACCAGATCGGGAAGTTGAGTTTACGGTTGACTTAGTTTCTGATGCTAAGCCAATTTCAAAACCCCCTTATCGAATGGCTCAAATTAAACTTTTAGAGTTGAAGGAGCAATTGCAAGATTTATTAGAGAAAGGTTTCATTCAACCTAGCACATCACCTTGGGGTTCTCCTCTTTAATTTGTTAAAACGAAAGATGGTTCAATGTGACTTTGCATTGATTATATAGCCTTGAATAACATCACTATTATGAACAAATATCCTTTGCCTCATATCGATGATTTGTTTGATCAGCTCCAGGGAGCTCAGTATTTTTCAAAGATTGACTTGAGATCGGGGTACCATCAGCTGAAGGTAAAGGAAGAAGATGTTCTGAAGACTTTGTTTCTTACAAGATATGGCCATTATGAATTTGTAGTAATGCCTTTTGGGCTATCCAATGCACCTTCTGTATTCATGGACTTAATGAATAGAATTTTCCATGAGTTCTTGGATAAGTTTGTGGTGGTTTTCATTGATGCTATTTTGGTGTTTTCTAAAAGTAAAGAAGAGCATGAAATACATTTAATGGTTATCTTGAAAACCTTAAAAGAAAAGAAATTGTATGGGAAGTTCAGGAAATTTGAGTTTTGGTTGCAACAAATTTCTTTCCTTGGTCACATTGTTTCAAAAGATGGCATAACCGTTGATCTTGCAAAAACAAAAAGTTGTTGAAGAATGGCCAAGACCCACATATGTAACTGAGATTCGTAGATTCCTTGGTTTGGCAGGCTATTACCGAAGGTTTGTAAGAAATTTTTCACGGTTATCTAGTCCAATGACTAAGCTAACTCGGAAGGGTGTTAAGTTTATCTGGACAAAAGAATGTGATGATTGTTTTCAGGAATTGAAAAGAAGATTGGTGAATGCTCCAATTTTGGCACTACCTTCCAGGAATGGGGAGTTTGTTATCTACTGTGATGCTTCATTGAAAGGACTTGGATGCGTCCTAATGCAGAATGATCAGGTAATTGCATATGCTTCACGATAGTTGAAAACTCATGAGGTAAATTACCCCACACATGATTTGGAATTAGCTGATGTTGTTTTTGCTTTAAAAATTTAGAGGCATCATTTGTATGGAGTAAAGTGTGAAATATATACCGATCACAAAAGTTTAAAGTATATATTCACTCAGAAAGAATTGAACATGATACAAAGGAGATGGCTAGAATTAATCAAGGATTATGATTGTACAATTCATTACCATCCGGGAAAAGAAAATAAAGTGGCGGATGCTTTGAGTTGAAAAAAGTAGTGGTTCATTAGCAATGTTGTGTTTGGAACGTGATCCTTTGGTTAAGGATTTGATGAACATTGGAATAGAACTTGTTGGTACAAGAAGTTCTTCTGTTTTGTTTCAGGTATCAGTGAGATCATCTCTATCAGATAGAATCAAGCAAGCACAGAAGCAAGACAATGAGTTACAGAAAAAGGTAGAGCTGGTTCAGAAAGGTAAGTTTCCTGAATTCAACACTGATAATGATTGAGTTTTGAGATTTGGGAAGAGATTGTGTGTGCCTTGTGATTCACATTTGAAGAGAGATTTGTTATGTGAAGCTCATAGTTCTCCGTTTTCAGTTCATCCTGGCAGTACTAAGATGTACAGAGATCTGTGGGAGTATTACTCGTGTGATGGAATGAAAAGAGATATTACTGATTTTACTGTGAAGTGTTGGACATGTCAACAGGTTAAAGCAGAGCGACAGTTACCAAAAGGGTTTCTTCAGCCTTTACTAGTGCCAGAGTGGAAATGGGAGAATATATCCATGGACTTTGTTGTGGGATTACCGAAGACATCTCGAGGTAATAATGCAATCTGTGTTATTGTTGATCGCTTGACTAAATCTGCTCATTTCCTTTCTATACGAGATACTTTTTCCCTAGATCAACTTTCCCGTTTGTATCTTAAAGAGATTGTCAGGTTACATGGAGTTCCTCTCTCTATTGTATCTGATCGTGATCCCAGGTTCACTTCTAACTTTTTGAAAGGCCTTCAGAAGTCGTTGGGTACTGAATTAAATTTTAGTACCGCATTTCATCCTCAATCAGATGGGCAGTCAGAACGAACAATTCAGACCTTGGAGGATATGCTACGAGCTTGTTCGATGGATTATCAGGGAAGTTGGGACCAATATCTTTATTTGGTTGAATTTTCATATAATAACAGTTTTCATTCCAGTATACAGATGGCACCATTTGAGGCATTATATGGGAAGCTGTGTCGAACTCCAGCTTTCTGGGATGAAGTGGTTGAAAGGAAGTTGATGGGACCAGAATTGGTAGAAGATATGGAAGAAAAATTTCAGCTGATTCAGAAACACATGAGAACAGCTTAGAGTAGGCAGAAGAGTTATGCGGACAACAGGAGGAAGGATCTCTCTTTTGAGGTAGGTGATCATGTTTTTCTCAAAGTATCACCATGGAAAAGTGTGATGCGATTTGGTAAGAAAGGAAAGTTGAGTCCAAGGTTCATTGGACCATATGATATTCTGGATAAAGTTGGATCAGTTGCTTACCGAGTGGCTTTACCTCCGAGTTTATCTCAGGTACACAATGTTTTTCATGTTTCGATGTTGAGGAAGTATATGCCAGATCCATCTCATTTTTTGAGTCTAGAAGTAGTTCAGCTGGAAGAGAACCTTTCTTATGAGGAACAACCGGTCCAGATTATTGACCACAGGGAGCAAGTGTTACAAAATAAGGTGATTAATCAGGTAAAGGTTTTGTGGAAAAACCACATGATGGAAGAGGCAACATGGGAATCTGAAAATGCAATGAGGGATAATTACCCCCATTTATTCGATAAGTAAATAAATTGCGGGGACACAATTTTCTAAAGGGGGAAGGATGTAACATCCCAAGTAAGTAATGAATAATAGATATTTTTATCTATGTCTATTAATGATTAAGATAGTGTTTTAGAGGCTTAAAATGAAAATAAATACAATCTTATGCATGGAATACACTAATATTCTTAAAAGATTGTTTTACTGCCTTTTGATGGAAAAACTTTTTTTAAATCTATATTTTGACAATTTTATAAGATATGTTGGTCAAAATAAACTTATTCTTTATGATTGGGACATCAAAATTTACTTTGTGTGAATTTTTGGTATTTTTCAGACAATGTTCATTTTTTAATGAATAGTGAAAAATACTGCATTTTACATCAAAACTTCTTTTTAATCTAATTTATTTATATGATTATATTACCCTTTGAATTGGTTTTGAAGTGAAATTAGAATATATTTTTACCATTTTATCCAATGGTGGTCATTGGAATCAATTTCACTTTGAAATTGGACTTAAACTGGTATCAATCTTTTGATACTTATTGTTTCATAAAAACACGCTATTTGTCATGACGGCAGGAATTAATTATTAAATTAATTAATGTGACTTATATGTTTTGAATTTTTCAATATATACTTCATTTTTGAATTCGGAATATCAAATATACCTTAGAGTGAATTTTTCGTAATTTTCTGAAAAACTTCAATTTTTGATAAATAGTGAAACCACTAAGTGGTACTTATAAAAACTGATTATTCCATTTAAATGAGATTTTTCCATCATTGTGTTTTGAATTTCAAAAATCCGACATACATGGTTTTCATTAAGAAGTAAAATGTGGTTCAATGGGACTAAAATAAGTTTTTGGTGAATAGTAACTTTTAAGTTCTTAATCGCGATTAGTGAAATTAGTGTAGTTTAAGGTAAAAATAATGCTTTAATAATATAAAATGACCTAGACACATGTCCTAACCATATTGGATGTGTCATGGCCGACCAAGACAAGCCATGGGTCAACTTGGGGACCCCATGGAGCCACTTTGGTTGGGAAATGACATAAATAACATTTTATTTAATATTAAAGTAAAAATGACACAAACATGAGTTATGTTACTAAAAATATTTTTACATGGGGTTATACAAGTCATATTTTTGACTATATATATTCATTATAACTCTAAAAAGAATTCTTAAATCATAGTATTTTTTTTTTTTTAGACATTAAATAAATTAAATTTTTTATGACATCATGATGATGCAGCGATGACCTCATTATTTAACGATTTAAATAAAATGGAAAGATAATGTAATATATAAGACCTACACATGTCCAAAGCCTATTGGATGAGTTTATTTAGAACCCTTATCACCTTATCCTCGAATTATATCTATGTGGGACCTCTTAAATCCGAATACCATTTTAAAATAAAGTATTATTTCTTTACTTTCCAAGAGTGCCCCTCCTCTCCTCTTATAAAAGGCCGCCACCTCTACCTTGTTAACCACACTCCCAAAGCCTTTGTCTCGGCCAACCCCTTCCCATTTTGTCTATACACTTATCTCTCTTACTCCTTGAATCCTCACTTTGGGTATAAGTCTTCCCAAGGAATCCTTTGAGCTCAAACCAAAGGGAGTTACCCGATTTAAAGGTAATGTCTTCTTTTGAGTCCTTTTGTTTTATTTTGCTTCTCCAACCCCCTAAACTCTTTTTATTATTTTATTTTGTAACAACTAAGGTATCCTCAATATACTAGGATGTTGTTATAATAAGGATTCGAGCTACACTTACACACACCTACATCTAATGGTTAACAAACATACTGTTTCGGTGGATGGTGAATTTATGCCTCCGGAAACGAGGATTGTTCAACATTCTTTTAACACCTTCAAAGGTGGTCATTAAGATGTCACCATATTTATATATGATATATAATATTTTTCTGTTTTCCTTAAGCTTCTGTATTTTTCTTTTTGGTCATACCTTTATGGTTTCCATTATGGGTGAACGTGATATCTTCATTTAAGGAAGTGCGGACTACCGCCCCCTCAAAGTGATTTGATTCGTTAAATACCATATGTGGGACGTATAAAGGATGTAACTATGATATTATATATGATATTATACTAGAATTATAATATACCTTTATATCATTATGATTCCATTCTATAAAATATGAAATAGAAATGAATGTAGCGTTCATACGTACGTACGGCTTACCGTCTCCATGAACGGTGCATTTCATTTCTTACCTCTAAATGATTATATAATATTATAAATGCATGAATGTACTGGATATATATGACATATATGATATCTACAGCATGAATACCATTTTGGATATAATGGATAAATGAACAACTTGTAATTATAGAGGGTTTATTTTTGACTCAAGTACCAATGATCATTTAAATGACCGTTATTAACATAAATAATTACATAGTGTTCATGACATGGTAATAAGTGATATAAAAAGAATAATGAACTTGAAAAAGGTTCTTAAGAAAGTAGAAATTAAATCAAGTTTATTATTTAGGACATTAAAGAGTGATCGAGTCAAGTCGGACCCGAGGTATGGGACTTCGTCTCAATCTCCTTTCATTGAGGCATATTTTGTTTTATACACAACCTTCTTTTATATGGTGTATAAACCCCTTTGACTTTTACGTTTATCCAAAACGAATATTTTTTATACGAAGCATTTTACTAAACAACAAAAGGGAATGTTTTTGTCGTACGTATGCGGCGACAGCGACTTCTCCGCCGCTGTGACTGTTATTTGAGTTTCGGCTTCCTCTACAAGCCATACCTTCTTTTTAAAAGAAAAATAAATACCATGTTTTAATTTTCTTTTATATTGGTATTGAAAATTGTTTTCATAATGTTTTTATATCAATGTGTTGTATTGGTATCTTGTGATTGAAAGGTGGAAATTTTATGTTTCCTTTATGCATGTTTTATGTGATACGATTATGTTGAGGTTCTTGGGCATTATTATGAAGACGGGTGGTTCCGTGATAGACTAAGGGCGAGTGAGCCCGATATAGCTCTCCAATGCATTGGGTAACGTGAAGGAGTGAAACGTTAAGGTTTCTCCGAAGTGATTTACGGAATATACTGTGATGGGTATTCCAAACATAACCAAGAGGGTTACTCCCTACATAATAATGTTATGAATGCCTCAAGTTACCTTTATGTCTTATGATTTCTATGATTTATTCATTATTTGATGAGGTATGTTAATGTGCTTATGTTTTATGGGTAAAGTATGATTTCATTCTTATGTGTATATGTACCCATATTTCCTTTCCATATTTTTATATCCCTTACTGATCTTTTTATGCTCATCCCAAGTTTTTTGAAATGCTTATCACAGGTCAAGGGAAAGGTACATGATATGATGATAGTGTCAAGGAAGTGTCAAGAAAGAATCCATGTTTATTTTAAATATGTTTCCATTGATGGGAATGAATAATACTATCTTTATGTAACCACTTTTTTTATATGTGGAATGTAATGAAAGTTTTATGATCAAAATCTCTAAAACTCTAAACTCGAAAACATCCTTAATGTGTAATCTTGTAATAACTCAAGATTAAGTATGGTTTAAGGCTGGGGCCTTATACAAACTCAAACCCCAAAAATGTATTAGGATCCTGATCAGTTCCAACTCCCGACTCTTTAAAAGTTATCCAACTAAACAGAACAATATTGTTCTTCTACCATGTCTACACCTTCGATCATGAATTCATCTCGAGTACCAACATTGTAACATGAAAATATTTTATGAGATATATTCTTCTTAATTTTATTTATGTCTTATGTTATACAATACACCATGATTATATTTCACTATACACAAAATCATATTAGATTTTTGTATACACATCATTATACTTGTCTTGTGTTTCACACAATTTCAAGTTCTTTTGATAGAATTCATATCATGCAACACCGTGTATTGATTTTATTCAATGTATAATATAAATATATTTTAATTGTGATATATGTAAAACCAAAGAATTATTTCACTAAATAAAACAATTACTTTTATATCATTATACGAAATAACAACCTCTTTCGATAACTTGCATTGTACGCAATACCGAGTTTCACTAAACAGTGATATATTATTAAAATATTTTTATTTAATGGTATATAAACTAGAAATTGTGAATAGTATTAATAACATTTTTCATTTTATGTAACCTTAAAATTCATCTCATGTATTTTCTTGAACATTATATAAGAATAAATTGATTTTTTCTGATAAACGAAGTATTTTAAAAAAAAACCAGTTTTCCCACATTTTGACATTGAACCACTTTTTAATATAGTTTTGGAAAATTTTACAAGCCATATTTGACATTATAAATTTTTTATTTTGATGTGGGGTATTAAAATTTAAATTGGTTGAAATTTTGGTATTCTTCTGATTAAATTCATATTTTAATTAATACTGAAAAATTTTTATTTTAAATCCAAACTGCATTTTCACTAAAATTATTTATATAGTTAGATTATATTTATAATTATTATTAAAGTGTAATTTGATTATATTTTTATAATTTTTTAAAATTTTAGTCATTGGAAGTAATTTTACATTTAAATTCGACATAAACATTTGTCAATCTTTTGATATGTTATTACTTCTTAAAAACTCACATTCTGGTTTTGACAAAAGGATTAAATTTAATATATATTGTAAAAAAATTTGAATTTTTAAAAATGGATTAAATATTTTGAAATAGTGAGCTCATATTATGTTAATAGGATACTTTTTTTTATTTTGAATAGTAACTACTGTTGTTTTTACATACCACTTTTAAAAGTATATTTGGAAAATTAGACTAAAAACAACATAATAATGATAATAAAATTACCCTAAAACATGAAAAAATCCTATAGGATTAATTAATTTCTAAAAATATCACCTAAGGTTATAAATTGGTTCATTCAATTTACTTTTGTCCATGAATTCGAAGTAATTATAATTAAAACAAAATAAAGTGACAACATGTCACTGTCATATATCTTATAAGTATAATAATTTAATTATAGTGATAAACATGGTCAAACCTAAAAAATAAATAGTATCCATAAATATAATAAAATTATATACATAATTTGAATTTATTTATAATTTTCAGAGATTAAATAATTACCACAAATGGTTACACAGTAGTAACGTATAAATTATTTTATTAATAGATATAAAAAATAAATCGTTTTAAAAATATTAAATGAATTATAAAATGAACTAACTAATATGATAAAAGAATTTTATAGATGAATATGACATGTTAGGATTTTATTATATATTTTGGTTTGAATTTAGTTTCTTTTTGTTTATATTTTTTAAAGTCAAATATATTAATGGTGTCAAAATTGAAATTATTAATATTTTATAAAAATCACAAATTATTAAATGACTTAAAATCAGAAAAATATATAAAATTTTAAATGTGAAAATTATGTGGTTTAAAATTTCATAATGTATATAATTAAGGATAATTTAAAACACATAATTAAATATTTATAACTATTTAATATTTATAATATTATTACCACAAATAAAAATAAATAGATTAAATAAGGATAAATATAAATTATAAGATTTAAAATAAAAAAAATTATATTATATTATATGATATTATTACTACCCATACTCATCTTATCATCCAAATAATTGAGTTTGGGACTATTATAAATAAAAAATATATTTATAATAAATTAATATTTCAAGACTTTCCTAAAGATCCCATTCTCTCTCTTATAAAAGGCCACCACATCTACCCACTTAATCACACCATTTAAGCTCTTAATCTTATCCAAACTCGTCTCAAATAATCTACCAACATCACTACCTTACTCTTAAGGGCCAAAAATGTGGCCAAAATCTATCCCATGAAGACCTTTAGGGAAAATAAAAAGGTGATACTCAAAAAAAGTGGTAATTCTTTTATCACCACTTTTAAAATTATTTTCTTCTCATACATACTATTAGTATGTTATGATCATACTAATTTAATATATTCAATATATTATACAGGCATATAATTTAATATAATTATGGTAAAACCTTGAATCTCCTTTTATCAATCATAGTAATAATAATATCACTATGTGTGCATACTTAATGATTACTGTCTCCATGATGTGGTGTAATTTGTTATTCAACAATACATAATTTGGATTGGTATAATGAGGACTACAATGGATATAAATAATTAATATAAAATGATAATTATTCTATAAAATAAATATATCACCCAATTCTATATCATTTAACCATTATTTGAATGATATCATCACTCGTACGTATGTGCGGCCTAGCGTCTCCACGATGCGATGATATTTATTCTCCACATTAACCATTCATGAATTATTATAAAGTATATATAATAAGTAATCCTGAAAAATATGACCTAATAATTATAATTTATATATATATATATATATTTCTTTTAATTGCTTCCATTCATTCAATAGGAAAATGGAAACAACGTTCATGTGTACGTACAACCTACCGTCTCCATGAAGGGTGTATTACATTTAATTTATCTATCTATTATATATATTTATATACAGATTATTTATGATATAAAAATAATTTCTGACAATATGGAAGTATGTAAATCATGATCTATGTAATAATATCGAGAATAACAAGTCAAAACATGTACGATAAATAAAATGATTTTTACCCAAAACGTTGCATTAACATGGAATTGATAAATAAACGAGTAAAACAAAGTAATAAGTGAATCATATATGATATCATAAATATTATTATGGTTCTTTTATAGGTTAATAAGGTTTCTAAACTCAATATACAGGAGTTTCAGAAACATACAAAGCAAATCAGACCTGAATTAAGAGATACTTTTGCAATCTCATTTTTATCTGAGATTTTTATATGTAAGTATTTACATGGTTATATTTATCATCCACACACATGTTTCATATTTATTTAATATTATTTATATTCTTATAAAAATTCAAATGATAATTTTCCCATTTTTTGAATGTTTATAAAATGTTATGAAAGGAATATCTTTTCGTTATTCGATTTGAGTTACTTTTTGATTTTTTTTAAGAAAAAGTATGAGATTTTTTTTAAATTGTACAACATGAATGGATTTCTCAATGTTCATAAATCGTTATTTACATGAAGGTTACTCTTTGTTTTTTCAAGTTTAATTTCAACTAAAATCTTTTCTTTTAAAATTGTGTGGCATTTTGAGGATGGAAATCTTTTTGTAAGAAGAAAGGGTATTTTCCTTATGAATTATTTTCAAGTGTTTTCTCAAAAATTTTAACTTCTAAGATTATGCTATTTAAATATGGTTATATTTATAACCATATTATTACTATGATTTCATTTTGTGTTATTTGGGAAATCCATTTGTTTTATATCCATTATGATGGAATGTTATTTAAGAATCACGTTTTATGTTATGGTTTGTTCTATGGTGATTGTTTTTATGTTTTTTTTGTGGAACAAATAAGAATGGTTCAATTGTAAAATAATTGGGACATATATCTCCCTACAATGAATTAGGTAAATATTTATATATAATTTTATAGACCTGACAGGAATTTCACGAAAATCAGGTTTTGCAATATATGGCCGAAATGACAAATAAATATGATTCAGTAATACATGACCGGAATGGTAAATAAACTGAGCTCAATAACGGCTATTTTCCATTATAATGGTATTGGTAGTAATTACATTTCCACTATGGAAATAAAATTATCTTATTATTTTTTTTTCCTTAATTCCATGTTTTCAACCAATACTATTTTCTCGTCATTAATGTTCATTTATGATCTATGCCTTAGAAGTTTCCATGATTTATTTCATGACTCGTGATTTTTATATTTAAACTATATGCTCATTTTTTAAACATATCATGTTTCTGTTTGTTTAATGAACTCAATGTTTACACTTACTAAGAGTTTGATCTCACCGTTTTTATGTTTTCTTTTCCCTGGGATATAATGAATGGTTGTATGTAGGAAAAAAGGGGAAGATCTTTATGGGGGATGTTTAATATATTTCACCAAGTTAGAATTTAATTTTCCATGATTCCAAATACACTAAACTAGTAATTTCATTGGGTTTTTCCTTGTTTCATATATTTTGTATTCTACTAAAGAAATGTAATATTCATGTATTTCTTGATTGGGTCATTATAGTTGGTATTATATATAAGGTTTAGTAAACATTTGAAAACTAGGATGTGAAAAATTTAGTGATATCCCTAGGGATAATCCAATGAATAGTTCTAAAGATTCCCTAAGGACATGTCCATTATAGTTTGAAATCCGAGAGTTTTTGTGATAATAATGAAAAACCTTATATAAAATTGAAAATATCATAGATTTAAATATTATATGTAATTTACCATACATAGGTTTTTTTAATCTATAATATAAATTTCTCACACTTTTCTTTCTGGTTTTAGTTAATAGGTAGTACTACATAGAACTTTGTTAACCAAGTAATGTTTCAGATGTCGAAATTATGAGAATAATGAAGATCAATTTCTTAAGCAGAAATGTCCTGAAGAGAATCATGATGATTGGATGATAATTGGTCATAATGTTAAGGATAAATAGATTTTAAAAGACATGTTAATGGTATGTGATGTTCTTCTATTATTCATAACATTAATCTTATGAAGCGTGAAGTTGAGAAACCTTAAGACATTATTCATATTTTAGGAAAGACGAAGATGATGGATATTGAGTAATGGTGTAATAATAATGTTTGATTTTTTAGGTGTATATGTTTTTTATTTTACATATTATGTTATAATAATCATGAAACATATAAGTGTATTCATTATAAGTTTTTAATTAAGGATTGGAAAGGATATGTTCGATAGTTCAAAGGACATAAAAACAAGATTTAAGGGTAAGTTGATATTCATGGAGAACACACGATTAAGGGAATGATAACCCATAATATATCCCATATATTAAGATAATGATGTATTGGAATAAGAAAATTTGATGATTCTTATATCATGACATCAAATTATCAGGTTATTTATAAGAGGGTTATGTTGTCAAGTATGGAGTATTCAACTTTTAGGTGTTTAAGGAATGTCCTCTATGCTATTTCATTTTATGTGTAATACCTAATTATGGGGTATGATTTCTCACATCCCCTATAATGGTCTCATTATTTATATGTGATGAGAAACCCCATTCACTCTCATTAATCCCTCTTATGTACAACATATACAGTGCCAATTATTTGTAAGGAATTATACCCAAACTGCCTTTATTCCTTCAAGTTTTTTTATTATTCCTTTTTCTAAAATGAGATTGTCTCTTCAATTTATGTACAAATAATACATTATGTTTATATGCTCTATACTCATGTTTCATGGTCCATCCCTCATTCACTTTTGGGGATATACATGCTTTTAAGTGATCCCATCCTTAATACTTCCCAATAAGAGAACTCGTTTTAAGGGAACTTCCCTAATTTTTTACCCAATTTATAGTGAACTTTATCCTCTGTTTTAGGTTAAAATTTTCTTCATATAATTAAAAAATTTATTATCAAAAACATTATGGTTCACTTCTCTTTTATATAAAATATTGTTCCCGTTTCTATTATGAATTCTCTATTGTATTTCCCTCAAAACCGCACAAAAATGTTTTAATGCTAAAATTTCTCAATTAAATTTCTTATATATTGTCAATTTTGATTGAAATAATATACCATGATATAAGCCTATTTTACATTATGAACGTCCTTGTATTCTTTAATTCTTTTCTATCATTAACACTTTTATGATATTCCCATTGGTAGTGCTTTATGTTATGATTGTGGAACCCAATTCTTTCCTTGAGTGACCATTATGTTTTTGTGAGATTAATTATGTATGATTTTTTATGTGGAAAACATATTCATGAAAAGTAATATGGGTTGGAACATATATATCTCCAATGAATTGGGTAAATTTGAGACTCATGATGAATTGTGTTTGACGGTCTTTGCGGTTATCCTTAGCATGTGCTACAATGTGCATCAATCTTGGTGGTTTGCCTTGGCTTATGATGCTAGAGGAAACATTCATGGCGGTTAACCTCGAATCATATTAATTTTTGTTATATGGTTTTTCCACATTTATATTATTCAATGTTTAAGGGATCCCATGATTATATGTTATGATTCCACACATTACATTCCTTTTTGTGTCATCATGTCATGCCTTCTATCCCTTGTGCTAAAGCTTTTTACTTTTGGTTATTCCCAAATTGGTATTTTAGATCATCCCTTTGTTCATGTTATCCCCAGGTTATCCTATAAAAATGTATTCCCACAATGTAATATAGTATCTCATTATGGATTTTAAATAAAATATTTTTTTATAATGTTTGATTATATTACTAGTCTTCCAAAACACTAGACTTAACGATCCATAGCATGCACTCTGATGTATAATTATGCATCAAATCATGTAATGTTATATGTAAAAGTCTAGGGTAGATAAAGATTATTATTTTTGGTTTTCCCATACATAATATTAACTCATCAAAGGGTTACTATTAAACATCGTCACTCTTATGTACCAAATTTATTCAAATTTCCATTAAATTATGGGAACTAAAAAACAATTAAAAATTCATCCAAAAATTATTCCACATATATTTAAAAACTTTTTGGACATCTAAAATCTTATAGTGGATTATAAAAATATATTAAACAAAACTTGAGCTTGTAAAATTACGAATAATTAATTTCCAACCTATTCTATAACATCCAATACCTTTACGGGTACTCAAAACACATGATAAATCTAGGATCCAACAAAAATAAAAATTCCTAAACACCAAAATCCATTACACTAGGACCACTAAAATGCCCACATAATCACCCAATATATGAACTAGACCTTGGAACACATATTTCAATGGGCCTAAAAATTTCTTAACTCTCAAAATTCCATTCTGAGTCCTAATTCATAAAACATCCATTTCTTTAAAACTAAAAATTCAAATTTCACTTAATTTCCACTAACTCATACAATGTGGGTCATTAAAACATTTCTAGTATAACATTTTCTATCCCCAATAATTCAGATTATTCATAATTTATATACCATCAAAACAATTCCTAATAATTAGAATTCCATTCTATGTCCCAATTTTCAATATATAACCTAATCAAGAAGCAAAAAATAAAATTATCCCTAATTTACACCACTCCGAAAAATGAGTTTCATTACAAACACCTGCCATAATGATTCTTATCCCTATGAATTCTTCTTGTTAATTCATCAAGAACTATCCCAAACACCAAATCCTAGTTCATTGACTAAATACCTTTTCCCCCACTGGTTATGGTCATGATAAAACTTACCCCACTGGATTATCTACATAGAACACAAATATCCCACACATTGAATCTCCATTCGTATTGACCAACACTACAATAATTCCACAGTACAAGAGGCATTCCTTAATTCTCAACTCTTTGATGAAGTACACGATCAGTTATTAACTTTGGTACAAAGTATTCCATTACTCCTTTGGTGGCATTCCTAAGCATCACTCAACCATTCTAATTAGATACATATGTCTCCCTTATGATACAAAATCTAAAACACATTTTTTCCTTCACATTAATCATCATAAATCTCAACATGTATTGATGTTCCATAGTCTGAGCCACTCTACTAATGTGTTTTATGATATTAACCCATATTTTTATCATCAGATTGTTATCCCACATTGATAACATACTGACTCAACCCAAACTTTCATTGACTGATACCAACATTTGGTCATTTTCAATTTTCCACTCATAATCCAACCATCTATATCAAATCACCATCAAATAACTACACAATACATTCAGTTGGGGTTCTTAACACCCACCCATCAATGTTTAAATAAATTTTATCTAGATAAAACACACACACTTAAACTATTAGTAGTTTAATCCCCACCATGAAAATCCGTATTTCATAAATCCATGATCCCAAACATTCTAAATATTCCCTACCAGCTGAACAATAAAATTAAAAATCATTACTCATATTTCACTAGGTAACAATGATATTTTTATTCTTCATATAATTACGTCCATAAACGATTGATAACTATTCATCATAAATCCATCCTTGTAGATCAAGTGTATGGTCCATAACCTTTCTCACCATCACAGAATATCTAGTTGCATATTGTTATATGCCACATATAGTCTTTCTAGATATTCTCAACCACATCATCAAAAACTCACCATTGCTAAAGCACTCTTCTAGATTCATTGATGTAACTATTAGTGTAGAGACCCAAATCATGATGTACATAGACATTACAATACTTTTCCAGAATACTTAATACATAACAAAAACAAACACAGAAGGATTGTAATAGTTTAGTGTCTTTGGAAACTCGGAATATAATCTTTTATTTTGGATGAAAGATCTTCAACATCTCTGATAAAGATATTCCTTTTTTTTCTTACCTAAAACCTTTCTTTATACCCTGGGGAAAATAAAACATATAAAGGGTGAGATCAAATTCTTAGTAAGGGTATGCAGCGGGAAAAAAATCATATACATTTGATCTTCAAAAAAATTAACATAAAGTTTACATATCAAAATATTGAGTTGTGAAATAAATCATGGAAGTACGTAAGGCATAGGTCATAAACGAACATCAATCATGATAAAATATCATGGGAATAAAATAGTTAATTATGGAAAACTATTAAGAACATGATATGATTTCCATAGTATCCTAGGCATTTCTTCCAAAACCATCTTAGTGGACAAAGTCCCTTTCTGGATCGAGTTCACTCCTCGTTCATGTCATGTATTACTGAAGCGGATTTACTTACCATTCCAGCCATGCCTATCTCATGAGATATAAATATTTAACCAATGCATTTGAGAGAGATATAGGTCCCACCCATCTCAAAATGAAATCATTCTTACTTGTGACAAAAAATAAACATAATAAATTCATCATAACCAAAAGAATAAAATGGGTTTCATAAACATCATTCCATCATAACATAATCCATATAAATCAAATGGATATCATTTCATCATAAGAAAAGTGGAACCATGTAAATAATAGAGATATTATACTTGAAACATACACATATAAAATATTTTCATCTTATATGAAAAATAGTTTTGAAAAAACACTTGAAATGAATTCTTTATGAAAATATCCTTTATTCTTTAAAATTGTTTTCTTTTCACAAAAAGCCATGAAATTTTAAAATAAAAGGATTTTGTTGAAGATATTAATGAAAACATTTAGAGTATGCTTTATGAAATTAAGGCATTATAAAATCATAAAAATCCGTTCAGTCCGTATAAGTTAAAAAAACATTCTCCTCGTACTTTTGTCAGAAAATTAAAAATGTTCCTTGTAGGGTAAACAAAAGAACGATTCTATCCATAACACAATGTAAAAGTAAAAGAGGGGTAAACATAAATTTAAGCATACATGGAAGAATATTAAACACTTTAAGAAAAACATTTTTATGGACATGGATAAAAAATAAAACCCCAGTAAATACTTATGTATAAGCAATCTCGGATAAAAATGAGATTCCAAAATTATCCCTTACCTTAGGTCCGATATGCTACATACGTGTCTGGACCTCCTGTATAGTGATTTAAATAATGTCATTAACTTATTAATAATAATATTCATTATCATGATATCATATATGGTTCACTTATGACTTTATATTACCTGTTCATTTGTAAATTCTATGTTAAAGCAGTGTTTTGGGTAAAATCGTTTTCTTTATCGTACGTGTTTGGACTTGTTGTTCTTGATATTATTATTACTTATATCATGATTTAATTACTTCAAAAATGTAAATCATGATTTATGTATCATATATATTCAGTATATATATATATAATAGATAGATAAATGAAATGAAATACACCGTTCATGGAGACGGTAGTCCGTACGTACGCATGAACACTGTTTTCCTTTCCTTAGTGACTTGAATTGAAGTAAGTAGATGACATACATATATATATACATAAATCCAGTGGGATTATTTTGTCATATATTTCATTATTACCTATTATATATTCTTTATAATCATTCTTGAATTGTTAACACGAAAAATGAATCGCATCGCGTCGTGGAGATGGTAATCTATACGTACGCACGATCGATGATATCGTTCCCAAATTTATTGAATGGAATTGGAGTAGATGATATAATATCTTATAATTATTATGATTCTATAATAATCATATATAGTTATTTTTTACACCATTATACCCATCCAAGTATGGTGGTGGGGGAAGAACTGATTACACCACGGCGTGGAGACAATATTCCATACGTACACACACGCGGTGATTTCATTTTCTGTAGGATGGATAGATGGTGAAATTGGTTTGTTTCATATTTATAAAAACATATAAGTATATAACTAATACTAATGTTATTACTTTATAATTAAACAACTAAATAAGAGGATGTTAAAGAAGAAAGAAACTTGAAAGAGTCGGTAGAAGAGATTACCTCTTCTTCAACGCACCTCCTTTTAACTTCTATTTATGGAACTTCAGTTGGTCTTTTGAGAATACCATAACCCCCAGAATGTTTCTAGAGAAGTTTAGAAGATAAATGGTCTGGGTTTGGCCGAGATTCAAGCCTCAAAATGGTGTGAAGAGAAGAGGGAAGTGGTTCCCTTTTTATAAGGGAGGAGAGGGGCACCTTTGAAAAAACATAAAATATTATTTTATAATAAAGTCATATTCGGTGTATAATAGCTCCAAATTAATTTATATCGAAGATAATGTGGGTATGGGTCGAAATAATCTTAATCAATAGATGTTAGATAGGTTTGTGTCATTCTATTAACCTTATCTTTTATTTTTAACTCTTAGTTAATTAGATTGACATTTACCAAGTCACTTTGTATTTTTATAAAATATAGTTAATAAACATAACATATATATCCAATAATCCCCCAAGTGGTCCATTAATGATACACCTATCATTATATAAGTATCTTGGCCGATAATTATATTTTTATGAATTTAATAACAATTAATAATATAATATTTGTTTTAAAAACTATTTTGTGACAATTTTAACACTATTTGGTAATTGATTTTTTTGAAAATCATAACAGCATAATAATTTCTAAACATGTTAATTAAATAAAAAATAACATGTCATATTAACCATGAAAATTATTTTAATTCATAAAAAGTCTCAAATTACATTTATTTGCGTATTTATATCATCAATTATGTTAATATTTCATTAATATGATAATTACTGCATCATCATTGTGTCATAAATAAATTAAATTATTTAACGTCTAAAAATGATAAATAAATTACAATTATGTAGGAAATATTATTATCTTTATAATTAATATTTATAGATGAATTTATCTTATGTATAGCCCTATATTAAAAATTACATAGTTATTAAACTTTGATTTTAACTATTTCAACCCTTCTTTAAATAAATTAATAATAAAGGTCATAGTCTAATACAAGTTGACCTAAAGGGTAATATTTTATTCCTAAGGATTTTTTTGGTCGAATTAATTTTATCCAATAGAATTATAACATGCGTTATGGTAATAATAATGCCATTTTTACCCTTAATTACCCTATTTACTTTTAACCGTGGTAAGAAAAAGTAAAAAGCAACTATTCACCAAATATTATTTTTATCTTATTAAACCACATTTTACTCCTTTATATTAACCATTTCTCTCAGATTTTCGAAATTCCACTCATAGAAGCGGTAAAATTATGTTTTATGTAAATTTCCAAATTCTCCTAGGAGGTGGGTAAAAGACGGTGAAAAGTTCAATAAACTTTTTATATTTCTAAAATTATTATAAAATTTATCCAATGAATTACATTGAACTTTTTTAGGTATGATGTTTCAATTTTGACCTAAAATAAATTTAAATAAAATAAAAAATTATTTAAATAAAAAGTCGGTTTTTAAATAGTAACCAAGTGTTTTCACTATAAATCAAAAATCAAAAGTTTTCAGAATAATACCAAAAATTCACCCTAGGATAATTTCAATATTCCAAATTCAAAAATGATGTCCATTTTGAATTATAAAAGCTTTAAAATTTCAAAAAGTGGGTACTACTATTCATAACGGAAAGTTCATAATAATATTATAATAATATATTGTTGAGTGAAACTCAGTATTATGTACAACACATGCTATCGAGGAACGTCTTGATTGCGTGTAAAGCAAGCCTTATTAGGGATTCATGTAGTGGAAGCTCCGTTTGGGGTGGCGTATAATGTAATCAAAACTTATTTTATTTATACGTTAAACAAAATCTATACTTAATGTTGGATAGAATAATTTCCACAAAATGAACTTGAATTTGTGTGTAACTCAAGACAAGATTAGTTTTGTGTGTAATGAAATATAATATGGTGTTGTGTATAGTACAAGCTAATCTTGGTGTAGTTTATAATAAAAGACATCATTGATATTAAAAGAATATTTTTCAAAAATTCTCTGGGTGTTAAATTTTACCCCCCTTAAAATGAATTTCTCCCTCCAAATTCATCAGAGTTATAAATGGTTTATTACATGAATGTTCCTTTCATAGAAACCCAAATCGTAAAAAGGAATACTAAAACATAATTTTAAAAAGGTATGTTAGAATCATAACAGTCACCCAAAGTAACTCAGCACTGGGTTTCCACATAGGACAACATAGGTGAAAATATGGATATGGAAGTGAAATATAACCATCAACTTCTGATTAAAAGTGGTAGAGGACATGGCTATGAAAAATCCAATAATCACAAAGCCATAAATTTGTGATGATCTAAGGTACCATCTGATTCATCAGATATAAGGACAGTAGGAAAACATTTTTAGTTTTCAAAATCATTTCCCTAAAGCTGAAAATTTTGAATTAGAAGAAATATTTACTTTATTTTGGTATAATATCACCGTTGTTCATGACTTGAAAATTTTCCACTACATATCTTAATGAAATGAAGTTTAATTTGTCTTCTATGAAGTGTTATCAGATTATGCGATAGAATGATAGGTCTTTCCATCTATTTCTATCGCAAAAAGTTTAGCACAATTTATTAAATATACAGAGGTCCACCTATACAGAGATTAATCGTATATGGTTTTAAAATGGACTTATACTTCAGCTATCATAGAGAATAATAAATTAAAACTATTTATACTAACCAGGGACTTCATTTAGGCTTTTGGTAGGAGATAAAGGCATGACACACTTTGGTTGTGGGTTCGATTCCCGCATTCTTGTCTGACGCGACAGGTTGTCGCCCTTTCCGCAGGTTGTCCCTTTTCTTAAACTACACTATTATAACATTTTATCTATAATATCGAAAAAACATCTAGCTTTAAAAAATATTAACTTATGTTCAACATAATCCATTATAATATTTAGGCTTATCCAAAATACTTCTTTCCAAACTCATATTATAGAGAGAACGATTACAAAAAAGGTCATATAATAAACACGTGAATACCATCATTTATCCCTCATATATCAAAACATATATCTTGTTAATCACATTCCAAACATGTGAATACCTTAATCTTGTATTCTCTTGAAAAATGAATACCCATTTAATCTTAGTGAAAACATTAATGCAGTCAAAATGTAACTCTTTCAACATACCAAAATCAAAAAATTCTATGTTCTCAAACCATGATATAACTTTTTCCTTATATCATTCATTATCTCATGAATACTGTCAAACATTTCATTTTCTCTTTATCCATTCATAATGCACATATCATCTTCCTTCCAAAAATATCTAAATAACATTTCATGGTTACCGGTACCATTCAACATATACTTTCAAATACTTTAGAAAAAAAAATAGTGTAACAATCAATAGATGTGTCTATATTCTATAGTACCATTAATTATACAACATAACTCTTGATAAACATAAATCATTCCACTAATTTCTTAAACGATTGACCAAGAATCAACACTTATTTCATATCATATATCATTTATAGTCTCCTCATCATCATCCGCATAAATTCAACCCATATGACCATGCTGATTCTCTTCATGAGATTTTCCCTTAGGGAATTGGTTTGCAAAATGATCATACATCCCACTTTTAAAATATCTAATCATTGTTGATGTCTTAGTAATACCATTATACTTCTCCATTGTGTTAACTAAAACATTTTCTTTGCACTTACTAAATTTGTGTCCTTATTTTCCTCACCTAAAGAGTCTTCTATTTCCATTGAAACATTCTCCTTGATGCCTCTTCCCACGTGATTTACATGAGGGAAATTGAACTTTCTTTCCTCAATGATCATCATAAAACTCCATCTTTCTCTTGTTATCTGAGTCGGGAAACATACCAATGATGAAATTATTGATCATATTATGAGATTTATGATTAGGAATAAAAACTATTTGTTGACTTACAGATCCAATTTCATTCAGTTTCTCATGAAGAATATCATTCCATTGTCCATCATATCCACCATTATCGTGAATCTTCCTGTTTCCAGCCATTTTCTAAAACCCAAAAAGAATAGTGTGAGAGGAAAAAATCATAATCAAGGGGGATTAACTTCAATATCTAACATCTTAGGTTTAATTATAATCTTTTTATCGTAATTCTAGGACTATAACCTATACTTATACATAACCTTAGGTACATCCCTAGACATACCTTAGAAATATCTCTAGGGATCTCACTAAATTTTTCACATCCTAGTTTCCAAATGTTAACTAAACCTTTCCTCTGATACCAACTGTAGAGACCCAAAGCTTGACGTACATAGATATTACATTACTTTTTCAAAATACTTAATACATAACTAAAATAAACACACAAGGACCGTAATAGTATAGTGTCTTTGGAAACTCAGAATATAATCTTCTAATCTTGGTGAAAGATCTTCAACTTCTCCCATAAAGATCTTCCTTTTTTTCTTACCTAAAACATTTCTTTATACCCTGGGGAAATGAAAACATATAATTGGTGAGCTTAACTTCTCAGTAAGGGTTAGCATAGAGAAAAAAAAAACAAATCATGTACATTTGATCTTTAAAAAAATAACATAAAGTTTACACATCAAAATCATGAGTTTTGAAATAAATCTTGGCTGTACGTAAGGAATAGGTCATAAAGGAACATAAATCATGATAAAATAACATGGGAATAAAACATTTGATTATGTAAAACCATTAATCACATGATATGGTTTCCATATTAGCCAAGGCATTACTACCAAGAACATCTTAGTGGACAAAGTCCCTTTCTGAATCAAGTTAACTCCTCGTTCTAGTCCGGTATTACTGAACCAGATTAACGTACCATTCCATCCATGTCTATCTCAGGATATATAAATTATTACCCAATTAATTGGAGGGAGATATAGGTCCCAACCATCTCATAATGAAATCATTCTTTCTTGGGCCACAAAATAAACTTAATACATTCATCCTAACCCAAAGAATAAAATGAGTTTCATAAACATCATTCAATCAAAACATAATAAATATAAATCAAATGGATATAATTTCATCATAATAAAAGTGGAACCATGTGAATCATAGAGATATTATACTTGAAACATACACATATGAAATAATTTCATCTTAGATGTAAAATATTTTTGACAAAACACTTGAAATGAATTCTTGATGAAAATATCCTTTATTCATTAAAATCGTTTTCTTTTCTCAAAATTCCATGAAATTTTAAAAGAAAATTATTTTGTTTAAAATAGTCATGAAATATTGTAGATTAAGACTCCTGAAACTAAGGTGTTATAAAACCGTAAAAATCCATTCAAGCCGTATATGTTTAAAAAACATTCTCCTCATACTTTTGTAGGAAAAGTCAAAAAGTTCCTCGTAGGGTAAACAAAAGAAAGATTCTTTCCACAACACAATGTAAAAGTAAATGAGGGGTAAACATGACCTTAAAAATACATGAAATAATATTAAACACTTTATGAAAAACATTTCTATGTACATGGATAAAAAATAGAGCCCTAGTAAATACTTACGTATAAGCAATCTCGGAAAAAAATGAGATTGCAAAATTATCCCTTACCTTAGGTCCGATATGCATTGTACATATCCGAACCTCCGTTATAATGATTTTAATAATGTCATTGAATTATTATAGAATCATATTCATTGTTATGATATCATATATGGTTCACTTATGACTTTATATTACCCATTCTTTTGTAAATTCCATGTTAAAGTAGTATTTTAGGTAAAATCGTTTTATTTATCGTACGTGTTTGGAGTTATTGTTCTTGATATTATTATTAATTATATCATGATTTAATTACTTCATGAATTTAAATCATCATTTATATATCATATATATTCAGTATATATATATATATAATTGATAGATAAATGAAATGAATTACACCGTTAATGGAGATGGTAGGTGGTACGTACGCATGAACGATGTTTTCCTTTCCTTAGTGACTTCAATTGAAGTAAGTAGATGACATAAATATATATATACATAAATAAATTGAAATTATTATGTCATATATTTCAATATTACGTATTATATATTCTTTATAATCATTCTTGAATTGTTAGCATGGAAAATAATTCTCATCGCGTCATGGAGACGGTAATCCGTACGTACGCACGAGCGATGATATCATTATTATATTTATTGAATGGAATTGGAGTGGATGATATAATATCTTAGAATCCGCATGATGTTATTATAATCTTATATAGTTATTCTTTAAATCATTATACCCATCCAAGTAAGGTGGTGGTGGGAAAACTGATTACACCACGGCGTGGTGACAGTATTCTGTACGTACGCACACGCGGTGATTTCGTTTTCTGTAGGATGGATATATGGTGAAATAGGGTTGTTTCATATTTATAATAAAATTTCATTATATAATTAATACTTATGTTATTATTTTATAATTAAAAAACTAAATAAGAGGGAGTTGAAGAAGAAAGAAACTTGAATGAGTCGGTAGAAGAGGTTACCTCTTCCTCGACGCACCTCCTTTAAAATTCTTTTTAGGGAACTAGAGTTGGTCTTTTGAGAACACCATAACCACAAGAATGTTTCTATTGAAGTGGATAAGAGAAATGGTCAGGTTTTGGCCGAGGTTAAAGGCTCAAAAGGGTGTGAATAGAAGAGGAATGAGTGCCATTTTTATAAGGGAGGAGAGGGTCAGCTTTGAAAAAACTTAAAATATTATTTTATAATAAAGTCATATTCAGTTTATAATAGCTCCAAATTAATTTATCTCGAAGCTAATGTGGGGATGGGTCTAAATCGTCCCAACAAATATATTATAGATAGGTTTGGGTCATTATATTAACCTTATATTTTATTTTTAACTCATAGTTAATTAGATTGACATTTATCAGGTCTCTTTTTATTTGTGTATTATATAGTTAATAAACATACCATATATATCCAAAAAACCCCCAATTTGTCCATTAATGATACACCTATCATGGTATAAGTATCTTGGCTGAACCTGTGATTTTTAGGAATATAATAACAATTAATAATATAATATATTTTTTAAAAACTATTTTCCTTCAATTTTGACACTATTTGGTAATTGATTGTTTTGAAAATCATAATAGCATGATTAGTTCGAAATAAGTTAATTAAATAAATAATAACATGTAATATTAACATATAAGTTTTTTTTAATTCATTAAAAGTCTCAAATTATATTTATTTGGGTATTTATAACATCAATTATGTTAATATTTCATTAATATGATAATTATTTCATTATCATTGTGTCATAAATAAATTAAATTATTTAATGTCTAAAAATTATAAATAAAATACCATTATGTAGGAAATAATTTTATCCTTCTAATTATTATTTAAAGTAGAATTTATCTTATGTATATCCCTATATTAAAAATGATTTAGTTATTAAACTTTGATTTTAACTATATTAACACTTCTTTAAATAAATTAATAACAAATGTCCTAATCTAATCCAAGTGGACCTAAAGGGTAATATTATATTCCTATAGTTGTTTTTGGTCGAATTAAACTTATCCAATAGAATTAGGACATGTGTTATGGTAATAAAAATATCATTTTTACCATTAATTACCCTATTTACTTTTAACCGTGGTAAAAAAAGTAAAAAGTTACTATTCAACAAAAATTATTTTTATCTTATTGAACCAATTTTTACTCCTTGATATTAACTATGTCTCTCGGATTTTCGAAATTACACTCACAGAAGTGATAAAATTAAGTTTTATGTAAATTTCCAAATTCTCTTAGGAGGTGGGTAAAAAAAGGTAAAATTTTAATAAACTTTTTATATATATAAATTTATTATAAAATGACTCCAATGAATTACATTGAACTTATATAGGTATTATGTATCAATTTTGACCTAAAATAAATTTAAATAAAATAAATAATTATTTAAATAAATAGTCTGTTTTTAAATAGTAACATAGTATTTTCACTATTCATCAAAAACTGAAAGTTTTCAGAAAAATTCCAAAAATTCACACTAGGATAATTTTGATATTCCGAATCCAAAAATGATGACCATTTTTAAAGGAAAAATTTATAAAATTTCAAAAGGTGGTTATTACTATTCGTAACTGCTAGTTCATACTAATATTCTAATAATATATTGTTTAGTGATACTCGGTATTGTGTACTACACATGCTATCGAGAAAGGTATTGATTGCATGTAATGCATGAAAAGTCAGGGCTACATGTAGTGAAATCTCTATTTGGTGTTGTGTATAACATAATCAAAACTTATTTTATTTATACATTAAACAATATCTATACTTAATGTTGTGTAGAATATTTTCCACAAAACAAACTTGAATTTGTGTGTAAAACAAGACAAGAATAGTGTTGCGTATACTGAAAGCTAATACAGTGTTTCATATAGTAAAATCTAATCTTGGTGTAGTGAATAATAGAATACATCAATGAAATTAAAAGAATATTTCTCATAAAATCTTGGGGTGTTACACTTAGCCCCTTTTCCCCTTAACATTGCACAGTTTCCATCGATCAGTATTCCCCATTTCACTAATCACAAATGGTTATAACTCGTCTATTATTTGATATGACAATATTTAAATACCCACGGTCTTCGGAAACCTTGTTCATTCACCCTTCATATCTCTATTATAACATCTCACACACAGTCCACATCTTGATGTAGTGGTTCTATCGTTCAAATCCAGAAAATCAACCCCCAAAGAAAAAAAATTCCCTAACCACACATGTCTTAAATTAAGGTTGAAAACAATTTTACAATTTCTTAATCAAAAAAAATTATCACATACCTTTACCCCATCATCTCATGAATAACCACCATTTTTGTATGGTCTCTTTCCATAATCATGGCCTCACCCTAGGAGTTTCATAACATACACAACCGAGTAATCATATCTCAAAGGTCATAAAAAATCCATCCATTCAAATGACTCATATGTAATATGAGGATGATTTTCCCAATATATCAAATAACCTTCTACAACGTGAATATTTTCCTCATTAATTCTAGTCTTGCTTACCTATTTAACCACTGGACCACGCCTCTCATAGGTCAGATGTATCACATAAAAATACCCCCATGAATTATCTAATATGATGGAAGCATGACATGCATATATTTTATATCAACATGTGTAATCTTAAAATAACATCTCACAAACTAATGCATAGTTATATAACGTAATATTTTAGTGTCTTTTGAGATTAATTATATAAATTTTTTATTACACATTAATTCTTCACTATCACCCACAATATTATGCACACATGACTTCCCTATAAACATAATTCTATATGTAATTATATAGGTAAATAAAAAACATAATAAAGTGTAAACTCAATTGGTCAGTATGGAAAAAAAAATATAATTCATTAATAATTTTTCAGATCATAAAAATGAGATAAACAAGAACATGATAAGAATATTTGTTTAAAACAGAACATTTCACCCTAATAGTGGTCCATATGGAATGATATAAGGGAATATAAATTAATGGTGGCATCATTCCATCATAAAAAAACCACACTATTAGAAAGTGTAAACATAATAGAAAACTCATAATCTATGTGAATAAAAAGGGCATGTGGCATATGATAAAAGTGTGACATAATCACGACCATTTGGAATCAAAAAATTATTAAAAAATAACCATAATAATGTTCAAGAATAATGATGTGATAAGATGAATATCAATCCCATACACACCATTTATATAAAACCCAAATCATGTTAAAGAATAATTCTTTTAGAAGACCTCAATCCTGAAAACACATAACATCTTTATCTTATGATATTTATAAAATTAATTAATGAATTGGAGGTTAATATATGTATCACCCATCACATAATTCTATACCACACATATTTGTTTGGCATGAAATCAATCATTCATATTGATGTGATCAAATATGTATTTTATTTATTTTTAATGGTTTTATTCGATTTTTCTTAAGGTGAAAGTGATTCTTGGATAAATTTTATGGATTATTGAAAGGGTATTAGATGTAATTCGTGATATATAATTTATTTATTTCTATAGTACGATTGAGAATTTTCCATGATTAATGGAAATTTATTTGGTTACTAGCCTGAATAATTAATGTGGATGAATTTTAGACTATGTGGAAATTAATATTTCTATTAATTGGAGTATAATTATAATTGACTATATGAAATTTTATATCTGATAATTTATGAATGAACTATGTTTACTACATGAAAAAATATAGATGATTTAAAAGGACATAAAAATATATTATCTTTTAAGTAAGAATACTAAGAGATGTTCAAGCATTGTATTATTATTTTATTATGTAATTTTGGAAGTGTTTATGATTAAAAAAATATTTTAAGGAGGATCTCATGAAAAGTTTCCTATATTATTTTTTCCTGAGGTTTCAAAAAAAATACTCCAACCACTACTGACCATTGATTAACTTCAATAATTCTTGTGAGAACCTAATCAACTACATGGGAACATGATAAATAGGGCCATCAATGAATACAAGGTGAGATATAGGAATATCACATGCATATGATGGTATAGGATCCTTTATGGAATGTGTATATGATGTATAATAGACACTATCCAATCTTGTTTTGGGTGAAACATGTGTTTGAGGGATGTATCTGGCACCATATAGTCCATTTCTGAGCTGTGATATAGTTATTTATTATTAAGAATCATCGTTCTAAAATAAGAAATGATATGGGATTTCTCGGCATGATGGTAATGTTTATACATTCAAAACATACAAAAATAATAGAAGTCATATTTTCTAATTAATATAGTATATCTTAAAAACTTAACACATTCTTATATAACATATCATAAGGGTTTACTTGTGTGGAATGTGTACAAGCTACTCTGAGTTCCTTCATTGTCACTTGATTAACTATGTGGCCTTATTCTATTTCACAAGCATCTATAACCTACCATATACATATCATTCAACCAACCACACATAGTATTAGAACACATTGATTCCTTGAATAAACGATTAATGTGGGATGTTCAAAATTATTCTTAATGAATTAGAAGCCAATAAAAATGTCTCTAACCACTGTGTGTTACCGTACAATCAATAGAACGACCACATGAGGAATGGTAGATCGACCATAAGACTTTATAGTAACTTGACATAGCATGAGCTAGAACAATGCCAATTATCCTTAAGAAGGACTTATTTTTATGTATTAAATGAGAAAACAAGAATCATTCTTGTGGAGTATTATAGGAACCCATGAATGATATTGGTAAAATAATATGTTGCATGGATTTATTTGTACATTAATGCATGTGAGATCAAAATTAGTTTCTAGTAAAATTGATACTCAACAGAAGATAACTCATAAAATGTAACTCCCCGACCCCAGCTACCCAGATTCGGTGCATTACTTCGTAACATTGGCATGATCACAAGAAAGATCAAATCCCGAAAGACCGATTAGTTTAGTAGCCTTGGAAACACTAGATATATTCATAAGTTTTACATTACATCATAAAATGAAAAACTACTACAACAACATAATGTTTCCAACGTCCACACTATAAACCCTTAATATCCCTGCAAGTCAATCATTATTTACTTCTTCACTACCTGGGAAAAATAAAACATAAAAAAGGGGTGAGCTCAAATGCCCAGTAAGGATAACAATATAGCGGAACATTCAAAATAAGCATAAACATTTAAGGCAATGAATTACTAAAACAAAAGCCTTTTAAAATTGAACTTCAACATAGTATGGCAAAAGTAAAATGAAATAATTCCATTTACTTGTTCACATGGATATTCTACTAATCGAATAATCACATGCAATATCAATAACCACTTTCATAATGTTGGAATGCATAATGCCAGACTATCATAACCACATAGCCAAGGCCTCGTGCCAAGACTACAAATAAGATTTTGTCAAGGCCTTGTGCCAAGACACTAGTTTGTCTCATGAGACCTACCGATGCATCGAGGAGCTATAGCGGGCTCCACCCGTCACTTATTAAGTCCAATGCATTCCCATATGAAAAGGTTTAAACATAACATAAACATTCGTATTAAAACTAGCATACGAAATGTCAATAATTTCACCATAAACCATGGATGGTATAAAAATAGCACATCCACAGTCAAACATATCACAAAACCTTCAATACAATATAGAAGTTTTGTATCATAATAAATCAACTTCGAATAATCTTAAAATCCATCAAAGGATGTGGACATAGATGAAATCAAAATTCTTTTTAAAGAAGTATCTCCTTTTATTTTGAAATCATTTAAGATCCATATAAAATAAAACATTTTCTTTGAAAATATTCTTATAAGCTTGTATGGAAATCTTCGACGATTTTATAACGGCAGAAAATAACCGCACCCGCCGTATAAGTTAAAAAAAACATTCTTACCTCAATTCTGTCGAAAAGGTTAAAAAGGACCTTGTTTTGAAAACGACGGAAAGATTCCTTTATAAACCTCTTATAAAAAGTCAAACAAGGGTATAAATGACTTTAACCCATATTTTTGTAAATAGTAAAAATGTTTTGAAATACATTTTGAAGAAACATGGATGTGGATGATAACGAGATCCCAGTAGATTATTACGTATAAACAACCTCGGATAAAGAAGAGATTGTGAAATAACCCTTACCTTGTACTTTTCCTTTGTTGGGGTAGGTTAACCTCCTGTATAATGGTGAAATAATTGTTATTAAATTATACAAGAATCATATACATTAATATGATATCATATATGATCTTCTAACATTGCTTTATTAATAATATCTTAGTATTATCGTCGTTTCAGGTGATAATCGATTCGTTCTTCTAAAATGTTTGGTTACGTAAGAAATGTTTGTAATGGATAGATTATATCTTATTCATAATCATAATGATATTAACATTATTTTTAACCCTAAAATGATAATAATACTTGAATGGATATGATGAAGAATGAATCTTATCGCGTTCGTGGAGACGGTAGTCCGTACGTACGCACGAACGCTACTTCCATTTAATTTTCATTTTAAAAGAATCAAATCCAAATGATACATAGGTATATTACTATTCCTGTATAATATAATATTTTATATATGTTACTTAAGTTCATTAACACCATCCTTTATACGTTCCATGTGTGGTATGAAGGAGTCATATCATTTTAAGGGGGCGGTAGTCCGCACTTCCTCAAATTAAATTATCGTATGTATATAAAACATGAAACGAATAATGGTATGAAATAAAATGGAATTACAGAAGCTTATATATAAAATATATATCATTAATATCATATTTAATTACAGTGCCATCATAATGGCCACCATGAGAGGTGGTAAGATGTATTTGAACAATCATCGTTTCGTGAGGCGTTAGTTTGCCATCCACAGAAACATTATGTTCATCATCCATTAGATGGAGTTGTGTGTATGTGTAGTTTGAATACTTCTTATAACAAAATCCTAGTATATTTAGGATACTGGTGTTGTTACAAAAGAAAGGAAATAAAAAGATTTTGGGGGTTGGAGAAGCAAAATAAATGAAAATACTTTAAGAGAAAATGTTACCTTTAATTTAGGTAACTCACTTGTTTGGAACCAAAGGACTTCTTGAAATGCTTTCTGCCTAAGGGGAAGCTTCAAGGAGGAGGAGAGGGATGTGGGGAGATTATTTGGGCAGAGTTTGGACGAGCCAAGTGGCTTGAGAGGTGTGAGGAAAAGAGAAGGAGGAGTGCCCTTTTATAAGAGGGATGAGGGGCACCTTTGGAAAAGCTAGAAATATTAATTTATAATAAATTCATATTCGGTTTCAAAAGGCTCCAAAGTTGACTATTCAAAGTATGAGGTGGGGATAGGTCGAAAACAACTCATCCAATAGAATTTAGACAGGTTTGGGTACTTATATTAACCTTATCTTTAAGTATTAACTCTAAGTTAATTAGTTTCACTTTTACAATGTCTCTTTGTATTTTTATATAATATGGTTAATAAACTTTATATATACATCCAAGAGACCCCCAAGTGGTCCATTAATGATTAACCTATCATAATATAAGTCTCTTGGCCGAACCTTAGATTTTTAGGAATTTAATATCAATTAATAATATAATATTTGTTTTAAGAACTCTTTTATGTCAATTTTGACACTATTCAATAGTTGATTTTTGTGAAACTCATAACAGATTGATTACTTCGAACAAAGTCAATTAAATCAATCCTAATATATCATATTATCCTAGAAAATTAGTTTAATTCATTAAAAGTTTCATATTATATTTATTTGGGTATTTATAAAATCAATTATTTTCATTTTTCACTATTATAGTAATTTCTGCATCATCATTGTGTCATAAATAAAATAAATTATTTAATGTCTAAAAATTATAAATAAAATATCATTATGTAGGATATCTTTTTATATTTCTAATTAATATTTATAATCGAAAATCCAACATGTATAACCCTATGTAAAAATTGTTCTTCTAAAAGATGTAAGCTTATGCCATTTTTATTTTTATTTTAACTTTATTAATATAATGTGTCCCTACCACATACAAGTGGCTCCAAGGGGTCCCCAAATTGACCCAAGGATGCTCATGGTCGGGTATGTGTCCACCAATAAGGTTAGGACACGTTTTAGGGTAATTTTGTATTATTATAATATTATTTGTTAACCCTTATTTACCGGATTTACCCTTTAACCATGTTAAATAAAATATTTACCGCAGTAATTATTCAAAATGTCTAAAAATAAAAGTTACCTATTTACACAATTTGAACATCCTGATTCCAAATATGGAATCCATTTTCCTAAATTCAAAACACAGAAGTGGCAGAAATTAATTTAAAATTAATTCCCGCTGTCAAAACAAAAAGCGTGTTTTTAAGAGATAATAACTATCAAAAGATTGACACTTGTTTATGTTCGGTTTAATTGTAAAATTATGTCCAATGACCAAAATTATATTAAATGGTAGAAATATATTCTAAATATACTTTAAAACTACTAAAATTCATAATTTATCACAATTAATTATTTTGATTAAAAAAGTTGTTTTTAATTAAAATTTAGTAATTTTCACTATTCATCAAAATATGAAAGTTATCCGAAATGTACGAAAATTTCACCTTAGGCTAAATTCGATATTCCGAATCCAAAAATGAAGTCCATTTTAAAATACAAAATATATATAATTTCAAAAAGTAGGTATTACTATTCATAACGGCTAGTTTGATTGGTTGTGGTGTCTGTTAAAACTCGAAGTTGCGTACTACACACGCTACTGTATTATTCAAAGGAAAGCGTACCGTGGAAGCTTGGGATGTTTCATTTTAAATTTTTTTATGTCCCCATTTAGTAAAAAAGTTTAAAATATTGTATTTAAAAAGGGTTCACTATTAAAAGTTGATAAAAGTGCAATACTGAAAATGAATTTGTTCTTGCATTATATCTAAGAAACTCATAATATAGATTCTAAAATTATAAGGATTATATAAAGTTTAAAATTTAGATAATACTATTCATAACCACTTTTGAATGGCTTTTTTTTGTATGTCATGGTGTGATTGAAATCGGTGTTGCGTGTAGTGCAAGTTATTGAATTATTTTGAAGAAATAACACACAATGAAATCTTGGGGTGTTACATTCTCCCCTCCTTCAATAAATTGCGTCCTCGCAATTTTAAATTGTTATTTGAAAATAAAAGGTTGAAAATAGAAAATATATTTGTGGGAAAACCCACATCAGAAATTGGGTTACTAAAATTTAGTCTTAATATGAGGAAAAGAGAAATGAAAGGGTCACCACCAAATTATGATCTCGATTAGGAGAACATTGGTGGCAATTTGAGACATATAATTGGAGGAAAAATGTAAATATTTATAGGTAGTGATTGAGGTCATCAATGACAAAGAAGTATAAAATTGAGGTCCTTAAACTCATCAATCTATGATGATTTGAAGTACCATCGGTTCAACAAAACATAGGGTATTAGGATAACACATTTTTGACGTTTCAAAATATCCTAGTTGAAATCCCACATCGAAAAATGAATTAATGAGGTCTCTATTTAAAATAAAGAGTCGAAAGTATGAAGATTACCGAAAATAACACATACTAGGGTTCCATGTAGGAAAATATGGATATGGAAGAAAAATCTAACCATCAATTATCTGATGGAGAGTGGTAGAGAACATGGCTATGAAAAGGCCAACGATCCCAAAGCCATAAATTTGTGATGATTTAAGGTACCATCTAGGACAACATTTTTGTTCTAAGTTTCTATTATTAATGTTGAGGAATTTATTTATGAGATTGGATAAGATAATAAGGAGATATACTTACTTTATAATTAGAGTTTTATCCATTACTAAATTTCTACCACAAACTCATCTTTCACTCTAAAAGATAATAGAACGTAAAAAAATTTCTATTTATACTATTCGTACAGGGTTCCAAAATAAATGAATTTATAATTCATCTACCAGATCTTTTAAAAAAACTACATTTTTTAATCCAGGACAACTCGTGGGCCAGTGGTAGGTGATACACCCTTGTCGCCCTTCGGTTGCGGGTTCAAGTCTCGCAGCCTTGCCGGACGCGACGGGTTGCCGCACGACCTCCGGGTTGTCCTTTTATGGTAATACAAAATAATCCAAACTAGAACTATCCAAAATACTTCTGTCCAAACTCACAGTCCAACATTTATAAGGAAGGTAAACATAATATAGATCCTTTTTACCGCGTAATAGCATATGAATACCTTCATCTTGTATTCTTTTAATACACTGAAACATCCTGAATTACCATATTCCTTATTGATTACATTCATGCTCCCCTATTCCATATAGAATGCTGGATATACTTCATCAATCCAAAAATGTTTTAAACCCCAAAAAAATGATGGAATATACAAATCATTAATCAGCTTCAAGGTAGTCAATAATATCCAATATAATTTATCCAAAACAATCACATATTATTCCAAAATCACTACCTCAGTATCAGAACTATATTATGATTTATCATTCTCTCAACCATATATTTTCCAAAAATTTATCCTGCTATTGAGTCAATTTTCTTTGGTCCACACCATCTCAAGTCCTTAATGAAATAGTACTACAGTACAATCCTTATATACTCCATAATTATTATTACAAGTACATTGTTGATACAACACTCAATTGATATAATCAACATAATAACTCTAATCATTCCTCTTAATCTGTGGTAGTATCATAACTTGATTATTATCCAATAACATCATTTTCGGCATAGTCTGATGACTGGGACATAGGTTCGCGTAGTGTCCAAACTCCTTGCAAATGAAGCATTGTACATTTAAAACCATTTTATTACCCTTGCAGTCACGTACTTTGTGCCCTTTTCCTCCACACTTATAACAAACTCCCATTCCTTTCAGGCAAGTTCCAGGGTGTTTCATTCCACAGTTACCACATATGGGAAAATTCTTCTTTTCCCTTTTCCCTTTATCCATCTTTCTCTCTTCCATCCTTTTCTTCTCTTGATTCCCTTCAAAGCCATAGGACTCAGTAAACTCTTTACTTATCTTATCAACACATGATGTTATTTCTTCATATGATGATAATACATGGGAGACTATTTCTCTTATAAATTCTAGCTTAAGACCATGAAAGATATGATCCTTCCTTCTCTTTGGATCATGTGCATTTCTGGAGTTCTCATTCCTTCTACTGGTCGCCATTTCTAAACAATGGCATACACTAGATCAGTTTATGAATCAAAATACATAATCCCATACTTATAAAACACTTAACATAAATTGAACTATTTATGGATATAATCCATAATCATAAGAATGTTTTCTTTAAGGAAGTATATACTCATAAACCCTTCAAAATGATTTGTAAAGAAAATGAGAGTTATCCTAAGCATATCCCCCAGGAGTGTCGTAACCAAGAGTGCAGCAAGGCCCGTTGTCGTGCACCAGTTCCCGTTCGAGTCTAGCTCAAAGCGGTGTTTTCGGGTTTTACCCCTAGGTACATCTGTGCCAGAGCCGCCTCTACCTGCTCGTATCCAGACAGGGATGTATTGCTCGGAAAACTCACAAAATCTCTACAATACCAAAATTCTAGGAAGTTCTTCTATACTAATCCTCAATGTTCATCTTTGGTCTACGTGCTCTAATCAGAGTTTATCTAAATCTAGCTTCCAAGGTTTGTACTAAACTTCCTCTGATACCAACTATAACGCCCCGACCCCAGCTACCCAGAGTCGGTGCATTACTTCGTAACATTGGCATGATCACAAGAAAGATCAAATCCCGAAAGACCGATTAGTTTAGTAGCCTTGGAAACACTAGATATATTCATAAGTTTTACATTACATCATAAAATGAAAAACTACTACAACAATATAATGTTTCCAACGTCCACACTATAAACCCTTAATATCCCTGCAAGTCAATCATAATTTACTTCTTCACTACCTGGGAAAAATAAAACATAAAAAAGGGGTGAGCTCAAATGCCCAGTAAGGATAACAATATAGCGGAACATTCAAAATAAGCATAAACATTTAAGGCAATGAATTACTAAAACAAAAGCCTTTTAAAATTGAACTTCAACATAGTATGGCAAAAGTAAAATGAAATAATGCCATTTACTTGTTCACATGGATATTCTACTAATCGAATAATCACATGCAATATCAATAACCACTTTCATAATGTTGGAATGCATAATGCCAGACTATCATAACCAGATAGCCAAGGCCTCGTGCCAAGACTACAAATAAGATTTTGTCAAGGCCTTGTGCCAAGACACTAGTTTGTCTCATGAGACCTACCGATGCATCGAGGAGCTATAGCGGGCTCCACCCGTCACTTATTAAGTCCAATGCATTCCCATATGAAAAGGTTTAAACATAACATAAACATTCGTATTAAAACTAGCATACGAAATGTCAATAATTTCACCATAAACCATGGATGGTATAAAAATATCACATCCACAGTCAAACATATCACAAAACCTTCAATACAATATAGAAGTTTTGTATCATAATAAATCAACTTCGAATAATCTTAAAATCCATCAAAGGATGTGGACATAGATGAAATCAAAATTCTTTTTAAAGAAGTATCTCCTTTTATTTTGAAATCATTTAAGATCCATATAAAATAAAACATTTTCTTTGAAAATATTCTTATAAGCTTGTATGGAAAGCTTCGACGATTTTATAACGGCGGAAAATAACCGCACCCGCCGTATAAGTTAAAAAAAACATTCTTACCTCAATTCTGTCGAAAAGGTTAAAAAGGACCTTGTTTTGAAAACGACGGAAAGATTCCTTTATAAACCTCTTATAAAAAGTCAAACAAGGGTATAAATGACTTTAACCCATATTCTTGTAAATAGTAAAAATGTTTTGAAATACATTTTGAAGAAACATGGATGTGGATGATAACGAGATCCCAGTAGATTATTACGTATAAACAACCTCGGATAAAGAAGAGATTGTGAAATAACCCTTACCTTGTACTTTTCCTTCGTTGGGGTAGGTTAACCTCCTGTATAATGGTGAAATAATTTTTATTAAATTATACAAGAATCATATACATTAATATGATATCATATATGATCTTCTAACATTGCTTTATTAATAATATCTTAGTATTATCGTCGTTTCGGGTGATAATCGATTCGTTCTTCTAAAATGTTTGGTTACGTAAGAAATGTTTGTAATGGATAGATTATATCTTATTCATAATCAGAATGATATTAACATTATTTTTAACCCTAAAATGAGAATAATACTTGAATGGATATGATGGAGAATGAATCTTATCGCGTTCGTGGAGACGGTAGTCCGTACGTACGCACGAACGCTACTTCCATTTAATTTTCATTTTAAAAGAATCAAATCCAAATGATACATAGGTATATTACTATTCCTGTATAATATAATATTTTATATATGTTACTTAAGTTCATTAACACCATCCTTTATACGTTCCATGTGTGGTATGAACGAGTCATATCATTTTAAGGGGGCGGTAGTCCGCACTTCCTCAAATGAAATTATCGTATGTATATACAACATGAAACGAATAATGGTATGAAATAAAATGGAATTACAGAAGCTTATATATAAAATATATATCATTAATATCATATTTAATTACAGTGCCATCATAATGGCCACCATGAGAGGTGGTAAGATGTATTTGAACAATCATCGTTTCGTGAGGCGTTAGTTTGCCATCCACAGAAACATTATGTTCATCATCCATTAGATGGAGTTGTGTGTATGTGTAGTTTGAATCCTTCTTATAACAACATCCTAGTATATTTAGGATACTGGTGTTGTTACAAAAGAAAGGAAATAAAAAGATTTTGGGGGTTGGAGAAGCAAAATAAATGAAAATACTTTAAGAGAAAATGTTACCTTTAATTTAGGTAACTCACTTTGGTTGGAACCAAAGGACTTCTTGAAATGCTTTATGCCTTAGGGGAAGCTTCAAGGAGGAGGAGAGGGATGTGGGGAGCTTAGTTGGGCAGAGTTTGGACGAGCCAAGTGGCTTGAGAGGTGTGAGGAAAAGAGAAGGAGGAGTTCCCTTTTATAAGAGGGGTGAGGGGAACCTTTGGAAAAGCTAGAAATATTAATTTATAATAAATTCATATTCGGTTTCAAAAGGCTCCAAAGTTGACTATTCAAATGATGAGGTGGGGATAGGTCGAAAACAACTCATCCAATAGAATTTAGACAGGTTTGGGTACTTATATTAACCTTATCTTTAAGTATTAACTCTAAGTTAATTAGTTTCACTTTTACAATGTCTCTTTGTATTTTTATATAATATGGTTAATAAACATACTATATACATCCAATCGACCCCCAAGTGGTCCATTAATGATTAACCTATCATAATATAAGTCTCTTGGCCGAACCTTAGATTTTTAGGAATTTAATATCAATTAATAGTATAATATTTGTTTTAAGAACTCTTTTATGTCAATTTTGACACTATTCAATAGTTGATTTTTGTGAAACTCATAACAGATTGATTACTTAGAACAAAGTCAATTAAATCAATCCTAATATATCATATTATCCTAGAAAATTAGTTTAATTCATTAAAAGTTTCATATTATATTTATTTGGGTATTTATAATATCAATTATTTTCATTTTTCACTATTATAGTAATTACTGCATCATCATTGTGTCATAAATAAAATAAATTATTTAATGTCTAAAAATTATAAATAAAATATCATTATGTAGAAAATCTTTTTAGCTTTCTAATGAATATTTATAATCGAAAATCCAACATGTATAACCCTATGTAAAAATTGTTCTTCTAAAAGATGTAAGCTTATGCCATTTTTATTTTTATTTTAACTTTATTAATATAATGTGTCCCTACCACATACAAGTGGCTCCAAGGGGTCCCCAAATTGGCCCAAGGATTCTCATGGTCGGGTATGTGTCCACCAATAAGGTTAGGACACGTTTTAGGGTAATTTTGTATTATTATAATATTATTTTTTAACCCTTATTTACCGGATTTACCCTTTAACCATGGTAAATAAAATATTTACCGCAGTAATTATTCAAAATGTCTAAAAATAAAAGTTACCTATTTACACAATTTGAACATCCTGATTCCAAATATGGAATCCATTTTCCTAAATTCAAAACACAGAAGTGGCAGAAATTAATTTAAAATTAATTCCCGCTGTCAAAACAAAAAGCGTGTTTTTAAGAGATAATAACTATCAAAAGATTGACACTTGTTTATGTTCGGTTTAATTGTAAAATTATGTCCAATGACCAAAATTATATTAAATGGTAGAAATATATTCTAAATATACTTTAAAACTACTAAAATTCATAATTTATCACTATTAATTATTTTGACTAAAAAAGTTGTTTTTAATTAAAATTTAGTAATTTTCACTATTCATCAAAATATGAAAGTTATCCGAAATGTACCAAAATTTCACCTTAGGCTAAATTCGATATTCCGAATCCAAAAATGAAGTCCATTTTAAAATACAAAATATATATAATTTCAAAAATTAGGTATTACTATTCATAACGGCTAGTTTGATTGGTTGTGGTGTCTGTTAAAACTCGAAGTTGCGTACTACACACGCTACTGTATTATTCAAAGGAAAGCGTACCGTGGAAGCTTGGGATGTTTCATTTTAAATTTTTTGATGTCCCCATTTAGTAAAAAAGTTTAAAATATTGTATTTAAAAAGGGTTCACTATTAAAAGTTGATAAAAGTGCAATACTGAAAATGAATTTGTTCTTGCATTATATCTAAGAAACTCATAATATGGATTCTAAAATTATAAGGATTATATAAAGTTTAAAATTTAGATAATACTATTCATAACCACTTTTGAATGGCTTTTTTTGTATGTCATGGTGTGATTGAACTCGGTGTTGCGTGTAGTGCAAGTTATTGAATTATTTTGAAGAAATAACACACTATGAAATCTTGGGGTGTTACATAAAATCATTTGTCTTTATGAATAAAATATATGATATTACATGTATACCATGATATCTGTATATTTAGAATTAATATTATGTTTGGAATTAATTCATCCACACTACCATGCAAACTGAAGGGGTTTGGGCAATGTCTGAAATGTGGTGTATAAGTACACTATTAATATATATTGAAGATAAAGGAGAAAAATGGGTTATTTATAAAAAATATAAAAATGTATTTAAATTAGGATACATGAAAATCTAATTCATACATGATTTTAGAAACTCCAGATGCATGATTCTATACCATAAGGAATATTATGCATGATAAATGTTGATGTGTTATTATTAAATTGCTACAGTTTGTTTTGGATGAGATGATAATGCATATAAGTATATACCGTTGGAAATAATGAAGACCGAGTCTCCAAGATATATAAATTGAGATAATTATTTATATTTTCTGAAGGATTTATTGAGAATTCAAACTAGATAAGTATTCTCTATGATAGAATATTAAGGTCACCCCCTAAACAATATTTGAGAAGAATTCATATAATTAATAATAATAAAATTATTTATGATATTATTTCAACAAATATAAAAAAAATTCCAAAAGAATTATGTAGAGATATTTAAAAACATTTTACTTATTTCTTAATCATCTAACCGAACATTACATCAATTATAAAAAATAGAATGTGAGTTGTAACCTATAGTATCTGGAGGAGACACACCTATGTATTCAAACTCTAATGATTTTCTAGATCGAGCTATATATGGATGGATTTTATAGTCCATAAGGGTTGTGATAATAAGTTGTTAAATAACATTAATGTGTACACAACAATATCTAATCCCACAGACTCATGGATAAATATCAATCTAAAAAGAAGGAAAAATTTCTGATACCAGATCAAAAAACAAGTAGGAGAATCATGTAGCTTTAGTGTATAACTAGCTGATGAAGATGAAAATGGTTCTATTGAATAAGTAGTGATAGAAGAGTATAATGCTTGGGGAGCATAAAAAACCAAATAAAAAGAGTTATTGGTTTTTTAGAAATAGGATTAAATCTAAATTCGACTATAAGTGTGTGTAACCAGTTTCTACTTAAGAAATTGTAATTGATTATATGATTATAGTGGAGAATCCACACTGATTCAACATACTAACATGAAAATGATTAGGTCTTAATACTTAACCCTATAAATATTTGTTGCTTCTCTCTCATTTATTATCAAAAAATAAGAGATGAGGTTGTAATATTATATTAAGTTAATAAATAACACTAACAGACTAATAGGTTCTAAGGATGGATTTAATGTAATGATTATTCTTAAAACCAAACAATAGACTCACCCTCAACACCCTCTCCCTTAGTGGCCAAATAGAATGGGAATGTACAAGTGGTGTCAAAGGTAGATCACTCAAAAGATTTAGTGAGTATTAATTATATAAATATATATGTTTTTTTAATGAAGGTAGTGTCTCGTTCAAAGATCAAGAAAAAAATATATTAAACAGAATGAATGAAATTACATGAGTCTAAATTAAGGAATGTTATTACAATATTTATCATAGAGAGGGAGAAGATCAATAGGAATTTCATCCCTCCAAGTTATCCTTGTTGACACCCTTTTTTCAATACCATCTTCAACTATGATGGCTTCACAAAATACATGAGTGACAATGTAGTTGATCTCTAGAAGCGAAGCAAGGAAGTTCATCCAATGGGAAGTAAGCGACCAGGAAAGATGCACCCCACCTTTCCAAATAGAATATAAAATAGTTATTGAATAAATTTTGTTACGAATATTGTTCGAGCCCTTTTTCTTGAAAAATTAAATGTCATGGATCACACTCATAATTTATACCTCTAGAAACGATGCGGTAAAACAGCTACCAAAAAAGAATCCATGAAACTAGCAAAGAATGTCTTTAAAAATGGCTATACTATCCAATGGTCCTGTATTTTTTTGGTGGTACCATCGACATTGACTTTTATCCATTATATGATAAGGGCCTTCCAGAAAACCTCAATATTGAGACTTAGTTGTCTATAGATACCATCAATACGATGTCGATGAAGAATCTCAATGTCACTGACGGTGTTGTCAAAATAGGCTTTTTGAATCCAGGCAGCATCCCTAATGGCAATGAGAATCCACGTCCAACCTGAATTAACATTTAATGACTAATTTTTGGGGATAATAGAATTTCTATTATAACAGATCCCATGTAGAAGCTCGTAAATAGTAGTTAAGAATAGATTATTTATTTAAAGATATGTTTTGATATCCACACGTTGCTATAATTGGGCAAAGATAAATTCAAGTAGTCTCCATTTATAGTAAAAAATGACAGTAATATAAATACAAAGGTTTGAAGTCATAGCATAATATTGAAACATATGGTTAGTATCTTCTATTTTCTTGTGATAAAAATAACTCCTAGAGAATAGTTGGATCTCAAAAGAGTGATGACAAATCCCAGTTGGAAAACAGTTGTGAGAAACACTCCAAACAAGAGTAAGTCTCGAGGTTCAAATTAATAATTTATCTAAGGATTTAAAATATGAAAAACTGTGATCATATTTTTAAAAATTGTACTCCTAAAAACCTTTGGAATCAAAGAAACCACTGTGAGAAGGCTCATAAATAAATAAGTCATTATAATTAGAGTTTGAATAATTGTTTATAATATTAATGATGTTATCAGGAAAAATAATGTTTTGAGATTGAATAACATACTTTATATTGCAGTCATTGTTTTATGGAAGAGTATTAGGAGTCATCATAGGAATTAGAGGAATTCAATTCCAGTTTTCCTGCAAAAAATATATGGAAGAATCAGTGCAAACCATCCGTATAGAGTTTTTCATGATGATGGAAAAGGAATATCTAATGGACGTCTAGATGGAAGATTGAATAAAATTCAAATTTACATTCTTTGACATCATAAGAAATATTTTTTTTTTGAAAATAAATACTTTTAGGGTAGTTATGAATCAACCTCCAAGTGAGTCTATCTTGAAAGGAATCATTGAAGAGATTAATATTTTGTATACCAAGACCACCATTCTCTACGTTTTTTCAGAAAAGTACCCTAGGGAATGGTAACCAGATTCCTTTAAAAAATACTACCATTACAAACATAATTTTTTATGTAACCATTAATTTTCTTAAGGATTCCAGGAGGCCATTTGTAAACCATCACCAAGTAGAATTTTTTTTTATAAAATACTAGATTTCACCTAACAAATCAAATTATCCATATAGAGGGATTTTAACTTTCAAGAGGAAAGTAGATTGATGACATGGTCAACCATATTAGAAAATTATATGGATTTAGTCTTTCCCCAAAAAATGGGAACTCCACAATAGGTAAAATGGAAGGAACCTACATTGATACATAAATTATTGATGATATTAATTTTTCTAGGAGAAGAAAAAAAATACAAAGATAAAAAAGGATTTTTTATAGGTTATAGATTGACTATAGACTTCTTCATAATGTTAAAAAGTAGTTCTAAATTTTTTAATATTAGTTTTTTCACTAGGTAAATTTTTTTTGAAGTCATTGGTATATAAAAGATGAGTAGGAACATTTAGATTTCTGGAATCCTGTATGGGTTTGTGGTTATTTTTATCATATAGGTGAGTGATCAAGCATCTTAAGTAATCATATGTAAGGGAAAAATGAATAGAATATAAAGTATTACCTAGTTTTACTCCCTTACATTATTTAAAATATACCTTAAGGGAACCATTAACACAGATATAGATGAAAGATGATTTAAAAAAGGAATTTATCCTAATTAAAAATGTATTATGATACCCATATGACTAAAGGACTTTTAAGATTAATTTTTAATCAATGGTATCCAATGATTTCCTAATATCATATTTAATGGAAATATTTCCTCCTCTGTTATCTTTGTTTATGATGTTGGTACATTCTAAAGTGAGCCAAATGCATTCTTGAATAGACCATCCCTTGATAAAACCAAATTGATTCCATGAAACAATTTTATTACATATAGCATAAAATCTATTAGAAGGAATCATATATGTGATTTTATAAATAGAATTTATAAGAGAAATATTCTAGAATATATGAATCTAAAAGGAATTAACCAAATAGGAATGAATGTAATAAATTTTTCATTAAGATTGTGGGAGATAACACCATTAGAAAAGAAGGACTTTAAAAATTTGCAGACAACGATTTGAATGACCTCCTAGTGATATTGGAAAAAACCATTTTTAAAGAAATCAGGACTCTAGGAACTATAAGGATTAAGGTTAAAAATATTTTATTTGATTTCATGTTCACGAGGGGTGCTTAAGGGATAAGCATTGTTATCCTCATTCACCATGATCAGGATGAAATCAAGAATGAGTTCCTCATTGATATTTGGGCCATTAAAAATAATATCAAATTAAGAAATAACATGACTAGAAATATCTTCCTTATAGTTAAAGATAATGTCTTCATCTTTAATAAAGGTAAGAGGTCTGCATTCTTTTAAAATTATTGGAATATAATTATTAAACATAGTGTTTCTATCCCTAGAAAAAAGCCATTTGGTTTTAATGATTTTTTTATGTATGTTGACATTATAACCCGGAATATAGTTAAGATTCATTGAGGTATTCATTTCATATTGGGTCTCTAAATAGAATTTAGTGTATGTAGTTGTATATTGAATCTGGATAAGTTAAATTTCAAGAGTAGATATTTCATGGTCAATTTTGTTAGATTTACAATGACAAAAATCTTTAAGGCATTGTTTGAGGTGTTTTAACTTGGTGATACAAGAAAAAGAATCATTGTAATGATTTATAAACCCACAAAATATTTTAATAATGTATGAACATTCCAGATTAGAAGACTAAGAATTAGTAATTCTGAAGGGAATAATGGGTTTAATACTTTTGGTTAAAATGATAACAAAGATGGGATGATAATCCCAAATATGTTTGGTAATGTTATTCTATTGATGGGGTCTCAATTTTCTAGACTAGGGGTTTTCATGAAGCCTTATCCAGTTTACTATAAACTATCCTATGGTAGTGTCTTCTATACCATGTGAACTTAGCACCAGTGAATTTAATTTCAACAATATTTCAAACTTCAATAGATGCTCCAAATTCTCTTGAGGGGATGGAATAGTGATACTGGATAATTTTCTCACTGGAGGTAAGAATCAGATTAATGTCTCAGTTACAAACCATGCATCATTATTATTATTAGCTAAAACATAATGACCATGCCAAATATATCTTCAATCCTGATATTTATTCATATCATAATTATTCGTACAAAAAATATGCATGTCATCAAGGAAAAAATCAAAAGAAAACATTTGTTCAGATATTTTTAAGGCATTAACATTCTGTAACAATGCATGATAAAAACCCCAAAGCATTTCAACAGCAAGACCATCATTACAAGAAAATAAAAAATTATTACCATAAGAATAAATATACATATGTTTCAAAGAAAGAAATTATTTTAGGTTCAGAAATTGAAAAAAATGGTCTATGAGTCATAAGAAATATTTTAAGAACAATAAATATGACTGGATTTTCATTTACATGACAATTCTAATATAAAATATTAATTTGAACTTATTTATGGGGATAGAACCTCTTCTTTTTTTAACCACCTGATTATTTCATCCTCTTTGATATTCTGACATTTGTGAGGAGGTATGACTGGGTTTTTTTCTTTATTTATGCATAAGAGAAACAATATATTTGATAGTAGTACCTATATTAGAAATTATCTGATTTGTTTAAGGTGTATTATCATACAATGGGTTGTCCATGGAATATCCCCTTGAATCCATTAAGGGATTTGAATCATGGGTGATCGTGTCAACAACATGTGCAGACTGTGTGCTCACTAAGATAACTGTCTCATTAGATAAAACCTTATTATATTTTTGAGCCATACCCAAGCCATCAGCTAAGGGAACTGTGCTAGTGATAGTGTTCGAAACTGAAGCTCATTGTGTTCTCACTACCCCCTCAGTCTCACAAGATATAACCATCATAGTTTCTAAATTGATACCTGGATTACCATCCGGGGGAAAACACTATAGGTTCCTTGGAGGATTGAACAACTTCATCCATGCAATACAAGTTCACAAGGATTCCCTACACTAGTAACAATACCATACCTGCTAAAATACTACCACCTGGTATATGACCATATGATTTAGGGGTTACAAGAATATCGTGATGCTTCTCTGTATATGGAACATCTTTAATGTTCAAACCATTATCAGTTACACTCCCACTGGACAGGTCTGTAGGGACAGAAGTAAGTCTAGAATCTACAGCATTTAGACCACATGTGTCTTTTAAAATAGTTGAATCTTGTGGCTGATCATGAGGATCCATAACATGATTATCAATTTCCTGTAGAATGATTTGATCAGAAGAGTCATTATCTTCTCTTCCATATTCTCAGCCCATGTGGAAGTCTAATTAAATCACAAAAATGATTCCTTCTTAAACCAGAGTTTAGATTTTTTCTTAGAGGGTTCGAGTTTCTCAAAGGCAGTAATTTTTTTCTTCTTACACCTTCAAACTTCAGTACATTCATCATCCCTTGGCTAGAATGTATGGATTTTCATGACACTAAAATTCATCATTATGTGTCCTTTAATCGTGAAATTTTTTCATAATGGTGGCTTATGTCCAAACTCTATCTAAACCTCTATTCTGTAATCTTTTTCATAGAAATTAAAAACCTCTAACTGTTTTGAGTCAAGATCAACCTCAACCGTAACTCGAGCATATAATCAAATTTAAACATTTATGATTTTTTGATTGATTTTGAGAGGAGTACCTAGGAAGGAATGTATATCATTCGAGATCATGGGGTGCCAAAAGATCTAGCTATGTCTGTGCAATATAACGTAGATTTGGGATAAGTTATTTCTAAAGGTATGTTCATTGAAGGCATAATTCCATTCCGAGATTATAAGGACACCAGGTTTGAGATGTAGGTTCCCTAATTTCCATACTCGGTCAAGCTCATCCTAGGATTATAACAACATATGAAATCAACCCATTCAAATTGAAACCAATTTTAAATCGGAGAAACCCCAAATGTGAGCCATCAAATACTTCAGATCTGATGTCAACCATGGTTTATCTCATCTAATATGTCAAATGTAGCCCGAAATAAAAAACACACACATTTTTCATATGATGTTGAAGGTCCATAGGATCAGGATCAACTGAAAATGAACCATCATCAAATTTCTTTCATAGAGAGGCTGTTAGTGAGGAATATTTTCACAAATATGTACCTTTTACTACTTCAAGGAAAGATATCCCTTTATCTCATTCAACTAGAATGTATTTTTCGATTTTCACATTGAATTCATGACCTTTGATAGATTTTTTCCATTCAGGATCTAAGACCTCCCTGATGAACCATATCATAAATGTAACAAATAAATTATCATATGAGTTTAATGAAAGCCATGGGAGTCATGAAGAAAAAATACAATGACATATCCTCATACATTAAATGGTTCAAAAAATGATTGGAAAATATAAATATATATTAAAAATTTAGAAAAGTATTGGAATTTGAAAATATGTAAACAAATTTTGATAAATTTCCAAATACTGAATAGGATGAGTATAAATGTGAATGTCCATTAATCTCTATCTAACCAAATTTTTAATTAAATCAATGTATTTTTATTTTATGAGAAATAGAATAATAGTTATGAATTTCCAACAAATGAAATCACATTTATTATTAAATGTAAGAATAATGTTTATAGGATTGATAATATTAATAGAGACATTATGGAGAACTTTACTTGGTAGTGGGTAAACTATTTGGGATACATTCTATATGTCAAACTATTCAGAATGATTTTAACTTGTCTAGGTATGTCATTGATAAATCAATGAGATGAATTTATTGTCTTCTAAATATTACGAGAATCAAGAAAATGGTCATCTACACCTAATCAAGTTAATAAAGAATATTTTTTATTTAAAAGTTCATCTGAAAAAAAAACAAAATTGAAAACGTTTAGGCCACAAAAAATGAGACATACGTATCCGAACCAAAAGACGATATTGAATATTTAAGGCAACTACTATCCTTTAGTCAATATAAGGCTGACTTTGTAAATTGAAAACTCCAACACAAATTTCGTAGATCAATATTAAAAGGGTTTTATCGGTGTTGTGGTAAGTATTGAAAAATATTCTATTATTAATAGTTCAAAATTTATTTTATAGGAATGTGACAAGAACAAAAGGGGTGTTATGGTGATAAAACAATGAAAAAATCTGAATAAAAATTCATTTAATAAAACAACATTAAATATTTACACTCAAAATAGATTTCAGAAATTGAATGATATGTGTGGAAGATATTTTCAAGAAGTTCAAAAGAGGATTTCACATTACAATTATTCTTATAGAAGATACATATAGTGTGAAAGATGTATAATAAAAAATATAATCAGAATGGAACGTATAAAAATTATTCAGTTCAAGGAGGAATGTTGGAATCCCAGAGAAACTATGAAATCAAAGAATGTGTGTGTGGTTTGTGCTAACAAATTGGAAATAATAAATAATTTAAGAAGCACTATTTTTTTCTATGAATAATGGAAAATATATTTCATAAGTTCATGAGAATATGTAAAAAATTATTTTAGGAAAACTAATATGTGTAAGATAACTCCACCTAAGGGGGAATTTCCTAGGTGGAAAATATGTGAAACTCTATAAAGGTTTTAGGGAATGATGAGAGAATATATAATGTTGAACTTGGAAATAATAAAAAATCAAGGTAGTGGGTAAATTATCAACAAGGATGTTTTTTTTAAAGAAACAAATTTGTTCTTCATTAATCTCAATTATTCATGTTTTTTTAAAATATATTGGGTATTGAAAGAGATTTATACAGTTGTTAATACATAAAAACATTAAGATATTATTCCTAATATATTATACTAACTACAATGAAATGAAATAATTGCAGTGAACATCTTTAGAGGGAAAAACCTTAAGATAAAATTTTAAATACACTAAATTCTACTGAATGTGAAAAATCCATATATATTACTAAACTAGATGATTAAGGTATTCCAATCACACACACAATCCTTACTCATTCTCATTTTAAACATATATTACAAGGGAATTTTTGGTAGATGAAATGATTCAAAGGGGGGAATTTATTGTCTATTCATGATTTAATTTTATGTTTTTGTTGAATTGTGTGTATTATTTTACTATTAATTCATAAATCTAATCAGAGTAGCCCTAATGTTTATAACATGAAAATGGTATCACATACATGGTAGTGAATAGAAAAAATAGAAAACCATGGAAATATCAATCTTATATTCAATACGTAGCTAGACTAGGTAGACTTGGAGTAGACCAACTAAAGGATTTCAAAAAAGAGATCCTTTTATTATCATCCTTATTTTCAAAAACGGGGAAGAGTTTGAGTTCCTTGGAAGGTTGAAGAATATATGGGAATACTATTTCCATACCCTTTTCATTTTTTCAGTATGGTAGATAAGAATTAATCAATTGAATCAAACATATTATATTTTAGAAATTATATTATTTCCAACAAATTAGAAGGGGGATATTGATGTTCCGAAGTAAGTGATGATTTTTTTCAATGTTTCGATAAGTGTTTTTTTTGAAAAACATGGTGATTATTGGAGGACTGTTATGGGTTCATGAAATTGAATTAGATGTCCTAATTGATAAACTGACAATTGAATTGAATTTTCATTGAGTTAATTCCATGATATTTTGAAATTAATGAGGCTTATATCTTGAAGAATTAATATTATGAAGTTTATAATTATATGAAACGTTATAGTGACTCGACCCTTGGAATCAAAGAGCTAGTGTCTACTACCATTATATTGGAATATGATACAATAAATTAACATCCCAAAGGACTAAACAGTTTAGTAGTCTTATTAATCCACACATATATATGAGTATTATCTTATAAATAAAGACAATGATTACAACATACTTTTTATCTTATTTTTAGGATAATAAAATTAATTCATTTAGAATATCATTGCATATATTTCATAGTACAATTCATGGATTCCCATGAAGTGGAAAGATAATAAGGTCAAGCTCTAATTCTTAGTAAGGGTAAAATATAGAGGAATAAATAATGAATCAATGAAAATAAAAATTATGTAATATTAAATATATAAAAAATGCATTCCAAGTATTCAATAGGTTTAAAATGATGTAAATAAACAATAATTAAAGGTAAATTGAAACACATTCCATTCAAATAACTTGATAAGAAAAAATAAATTTGAAAGGCAATAAAATAAAACACAATAAATTTAATCAGTTAAATGAAAATTAAATGAAACCATCCTAATGTCATAAAAATATCATCCATTGATAATAAATGAATCTAAATTAAGGAAATGATTGATTATTGGGTTTCATGTCCAAGGGACATGAAAACCTAAAATATTTGGATCCTTTATCCATATTTTTTAAAACTACATTTACAATTCTAAATAACTTCTGTAACTTATTTTTCTCATGGTGTCCTATTGATTCATTGATGAGATATATAGTGTTTGTTCCCCACCTATCATTTCATGTCAAAATAATTCCTCGTATTTAATTATCATTTTAATCATTAGAAAAAATACCTTATCAAATATTTGTATGGAATAAAAAATAAACATAGATCAATAATTCCCCAGTTAAATAAATAATTTTCAAAGAAAAAAACCCTGTATAAAATCATATATGGTTTATGATATATTAATATCCATGAAAAATGATATGTATATTTATGGTAAATTGAATTTCAAATGTTCAATGGTAATTAAGTATTTAAAGGAGAATAAAAGGAATCAAGGAAGTAAATTTGAATAATATCCTTACCGAAATAAATCATTAACTATCCTTAGTAAGATTAAATATGGTATCAATAAAACAAATTCCATGTTGATTAAAATAAATTTTTTCATAGTTGATGAATAGAATAATTATCTAAACTACTCTTAAAAACATTCTGGAATAAAATATCCATTTAAAAAAATTGATAAAACATTTCATTGAAATTTAATTTTTAAAAAACATTAATTATAAATTAACCATTTAAAAATGAAATTTATGCTTCAAATAAATTCATGTTGGTAAATCTATAAATGTCATAAATGGTAAAAAGAAAATTCATTTTGAACGATAGAATAGTTTAAAAATGACTTATTGGTAAAGGGACAATAAGATTCCTACGAATACATTAGTAAAAGACAATAATGGTAAAATTATATTTAATGTATAATATTTTAAAGGTTAAAACAATTTTTGAAAAAGTTTTTATTGAACTAGGTTTTATGGAAAAATAAGCTCCCAGGTAAAGGGAGAAACAATGTCTGGTTTTCATAAAAGCATTTTATAATACATTTTATTTACCAAAAACTTAGAAAATTGTACTATTTCATGATAAAGAGCATAAATGACCAAAATTTATGAAAATTAATGTTTTTATTTATCAATTTTCATATATTATCCTCAAATTGAAATAACAATGAAATGTCATCAGAATTATTCTTGTGGAAACTGATCTTTAAAATTCCTAAACACTCTCATAACACTCTGAAACATTTTAAATCATCAGCCACATGAAGGAATAATATTAAACGATAGTTTTAAAAACAATTATGAAAGAATAATTCATGATATAATATTTAAAATTGGGGAGTATATTCATCACACAAAAGAAGTAAATGGTGAACAAGACATTTATCTCACAAATGTAAAAAGTGTGATGAAAATCTCTTACATTGAGCCTTAATTGTCTCGTGGGTCATTATATTATTGAATAATGAAAATATTGTGATTATTTAATTTATTCATAACCCTATTCATATTTATCAACACTTTTATTTCACTTATTACAATTTTAATACAACTAATTAACAATTAATTTTACATCAAGTGTTTTTGACCAAATTCAGTTCATGTGTCAAAAACAATTATGGTTAGTCAAATATAATCAAACATTTTATTATATAACATATCAAAAATAATAATAAATAAATAATTATAATATTTAAACTTAAATAGTATTTTTCATACTAATTATTAACTAAGGTTATGAATAATGAACCTACGTTACAATCATAGAGATGGTTGGTTGTATGTACGCATGAGTAACATTCCAATTTTTCAATGATCATTATCCAAAGGATGTAAGTGTAATTAATATTCACAGAAATATTATTATATCATATATACCATATTATTTAATCATAGATACTTATACGTAAAATTATTTGGATGTAAATGGTATCACATTGTGTTGAGGAAGAGGTATTCAACATGTCCATGAACAACGTTCTCTCTTTTTAAGTGAGTGAAAGGATAAGAAAGAAAATTATATATATTATATTTAAATGAAGGGAATTATATCATGAATATAATATATATTATTTTTAGGTCACCTTTTTTTAATTAAAATAATCTATTATCTGATACATGTATAGTGGGAACAGATTACATCACTTTGAGGAGGCATTAGTCAGCACTTCTACAAACAATGTTATTATATATTAAAAGAATGGATAACATAAGGGTATGTGTTATATAATAATTCATAAATAATAAATGAATAATAAATGTTATATTTGAAAATATAAATATATTTTCCACTGTACTTCCCAACAATGAATGGTGGTAAATGGAAAAACAAAAAATCATCATTTCATGATGCGGACGTACGTCATGCATGAAAACTATATTTGTTACCCATTAAATGGATATGTATTTGAGTTTATGTTTAATACTTAAAAAAATACATAAATATTTATTCTAATGGTTTTTTTATAATAATTATATATTAATAATTGAAGGGGTGGATTATGAAAATATAACAAAAGAGCTTGAGGAAAGATGTCTCCTCATCTTTGGGTAACACCTTTTTCTTTGCACCAATAGGATTCATAATTTGGATTTATTCCTAGGGGTGATTCTAGGTTGAGGGTATGTATTTTAACATTGTATTTTGTCATATATTGGTCAATACAAATTGAATTGAGTGGTGTGAGTATGTGGGAGGAGATAAGGCCTTTTATTATGGTGGAGGAGTGGCGCTCTTGTAAATTTTGGGAAAGGGAATTCCTGTATGTTTTTAACATTGAATGTGGATCCATTAATTGTCAAAATTAGATAAAACTGAATAAATGGTCTAAATATTGAAATATGATATATTTTAAACAATTTTTATGTTCATTTGAGCCCTAAGGTTTAAGGTTTAGTACTTCGTTAATCTGAATTTCTAATTAATTGTGTAATTAGTTTAATTACATCCACTAATATATTTGGTCAAAAGATAGTTAACCATAATAGATAATATAAATTATTCTAATTCAAAATATGTAATCAATTTTTCCATGTCCCAATAATAGAAGTGATAGAAAATAATTTAAATTTAATCTCATAGATGGAACGAAAATTCATGTTTTTAACATAAAAACATTCAAATGTTTATATGTTTTTATATTACATTTCAATTTAAAAATACTTCCAATGGACCAGAATTTTATAAATTGGTAAGAAATTATCTTATTAATTTTTTTAAAAACATTAAAATATAATTTGTTATTATAAATTAATTAAAGGATAAAAAAATTTCTATATCAAATTCAGTGTTTTTTATTATTCATTAAAAAATGAAGCTTCACAAAAACAATTACATAAATTCACCCTAACCATATTTTTATGTTTCAATTTAAAATATTATGTTTATTTTGACATAAAATATTTTTAAAAGTTCTAAAATTGGATTTAAAATAGGTTTTCAATTAATGGTCGATAAAATTTTGTTAATAAAAATATAGTATTTTATTTTTAATATTGGGTTTATTCTTATATTAAGCTTATAAAATTTATTGGATTAATATAAAAGATATTTTAATTAATATATATTATATATATATATTACATTAATATAACTCCATATTTGTTATTAATTTATTTTATTAGGATAAAATAGTTTTCTAGGCATAAAAAAGATTTATGTAAAAATATTCCATTTATATTCAATTTGTTCTTATATTAATTTCTAATTCATTAGTATCAAATGAATTCATTTTACATTTTTTAAGAATTTATTATAAATAGTTATTTAGTAATATTCATATATTCTAATTTTTTTCTAGGATTTTTCTAATAATAATATTTTATTGATATATTCTTATTTAGTAAAAAAGGTCTTGCATGTATGCAAGCCATCGAAGGAACTCGTTGTCACGTGCTACACACGATAACTCAGAATCAAATGAATTACAAGTGATAAAAAATATTGATTATTTTTAATAGTAAATATTAGGTAATCATGATATTATATTCCCTAATGAACCTGGTGTTGTGTTTCATACAGGCTATTGATTACAATGTTCATAATTTATATTTTTGAGGTGTTACATTATCCAAACATTAATTAAATTAAATACTCTAAATTTAAACAATTTTTGGCTAATATATTGTATAATTTTCTCTATATTGAAATCCACATCATGACAATGTTTTTTATGAAATCTACTAAAAATTATAGAATGGTTAGTACAATGATCCCATGAAATAACATATAACTAGGTTTATAAGTAGAAGACCATTACTATTAAGTAGTGATACGTACATTGATAAAAAGAATAAATATTTATAGGGACTGACTGAGATTATTAATTATCAATTTAATTGTCAATAGAATGTTTAGGTCCTCAATGTTATAAATTAGATATGATTTAGAAGGCCATTTCTTCAAGAAAAAGTAAGGTATTGGGACAAAAAAATTTCTTGGTCATTTTTTTAATGTTGGGTAATTTTATTGCTGTCTGAGAATATAAGAAAAATATACTTACTTGATATATTTTTATAAAAACAATTTCATCTGTTGGTTGTGCTTCGATCAGTTTCCAATTCAACTCATTCCTCAAGGGATGTATATACATAAATTAACATTGATTCTGGAAGCACTAAAATAAACATTTAATGGATTGTAAGGCCCATAAATGAATGAAAACTGTAACTATTTTTTTTTAAAATTTCTAATAACACAATATGATATATAAATTAATCTCTGAACCTAAAAATTAATACTACTAGCTCATCATTAATATTTTTTATCATGTTTTATAAATTAAAAAATTATTTTTTATTAAGGAAATTGTGTAGTTCAGTGGTTTGGATTAAACCCTTATCATCGTTCGATCATGTGTTCAATACTCACAACATTTCTAGACACTATATGTTGTCACTTAGAATACAACTTTTCCTTTTCTAAAACCATATTAATATAATTTACAAAATAAACATGATTTAAATACATAAAATAATGTTTATCACAGAATATCCATTTAACTATGGTTTTAAATGCAACCCCAATACATAAATACTTCAACAATTTATTTTCACATAGGTTATTCTATGGTCTAGAGTGTTTCCATTGTTAATAATTGTTTTCATCTATACAATTCCTTTATAATGGTTTTTATATAAATTCTGATTTATTGAATGTATATCCATTAAGAGTGTAAAACTTGGTATGCGGTGAGCCTCATTATCATGTATAAGGGTACATAGAGTCAGTCCTGACACAATTTATCTAATTTTTGACTCCTAGGTACATTTGTCCGAGAACCACACCCACCTTCAGAATCTAGAATGGGTTGTATTTCTTGGAATACCTACATAATATCTACCTTACCAAAATTATGGGGTGATCTTCAATAATTAGCCTCAAATTGTAAATTCAAATTGTGTTCTCTAATATATGTTTTCCTAAATCTACTTTACATGGTTTCTAATAAATAAGATTTGATACGATCTATAAGAAACTGACCCCAGAAAGACCAGAGCTAGTGACTACTGCCATTACCATGGTATAATATACATTTAATCTATGTTTTGAAGGACTGAACAACTTAGTAGTCTTGGTAAATTGGATATATATATGACTCTTATATTACAAATGAATATACAGATAACAATATAATTTTTTCTTTTTTCAGTTATAATAACATTAATCAAGGTATCATATCCTTTCATATATTTCTTTAGAAAAATTCATTATTTCATGGGAAAATAAAACAAAATAATGTGGAACTCAAACACTCATCCATGGTAAAGAATAGTTGAAGAAATAATGAATAAATGAGAATAATAATTATGGAATGGTAAATAATTTGAAACACATTACAAGTATTCATCTCTAAAAATTATGTGATAATATAGTAAATAAAGGTAAAGGATGAAATATTATATTAAACTAACTAGATAGGGGAAATGAAATACGATTAAGAAAGAAATGGAAACATATTCCATTTATACAATGAACTGGAAATGAAATTCATCCATAGATATGTCTACACAAAATTTCATGGATAAAAAAATAAATCTAAATGATAGAAATTTCTAATTATTGGTCATCATGTCAAAGGAACAAGGAAACATATCCTACAAATATCCATCCCATATATTGTTTAAAACTACATGTAGAAAACCATTTAATTTGTCTACCTTATTTTTATCTTGAGAACCTATCGACGCGTCTAGTAGATATATTTTGTTATAGATCTACGGGTTATTGAATTTTCGAATCATTCCTCATTTTGAATAACCAATTTAATAAATAGTCGATATGAGTTATCGAATATCCTTATTGAATATAAGATATGTATTTATCAATAATTTCTGAGTTAATTAAATAAATTTTAATGTAATCATGATATGTAAAATGATATATAGTTTGAGAAATAATTGTATCTTTATATAATGATACATATATTTAGGATAAATTCAATATCAAATGTTCCAAAGAAATTGAATATTAAAAGGGGACTAAAAATGAATCAAGGAAGTAAATTTGAATAAAATCCTTAGAAAAATCAATCATAAACCATCTAGAGGAATATTAAGGTTGGTATAAAGACAATATATCCCAAACAGAGTATAATAAAGGGGTATTATTAATGATTACTAAAAACATTATTAAAAGATCATTTAAAAACATTCGTGATGAAAATATCATTTTATTTTGAAAAAAATTTGGAAAAACATTTATTTGAAATTAACTTGTGAAAACAATTTCCTCAAAAATTAACCTTTTAAAAATGTAACGTATGCTTCAAATAAATGATTGTGGGTAAATTTTCACATTCTATATGAGGTAAAAAATATTCCTTTGTGCGGAAAAAAGAATTGAAATTTTCTTATCGAGACAGTGACAAGAATATTAATTTGAAAAAGATGGAAAAGCATAAAAAGGGTAAAGGTTTATTACAGAAATCATTTTTGAATGGATAAAAACATTTTTGGAAACATTATTAAATAAGATTTTTAAAATAAAACATGTTCTCCGACTAAAGAGAAAAATAATGTTGGGTTTTTAATACATTTTCCAATACATTTTATGTACAAAATAGTGAAAAATGGTAATATTCTATGATTAATTCCATTAATCACCAAAGGGGAATAAATTAATCATTGTTTCTATAATTTCCTAGAAAATTAATATTATTTAAATATCATTTTCATTATTTTGTTAGGAAAATAATCATTATACATCCTAAAGTGTCCCATATTACCTTGAAACAATTTAAATCATAAAAATCGTGAATTAATAATTGTAAATTGAAGATGTAAATACCATGAATAGAAATGAATTAATAGTATAATATAAGAAAATTGTAAGTAGATACACCACACAAAATAATTAAATGGTGAACATTACATTTATCTCACAGATTAAAAATTTGAGATAAAACCCCATACCTTGACTCTGAATTATCTCGTGTGTCTTTATATTAATGAATAATCAACTTATGTTAATTATTTACTTGATTCAGAACATTTTTCATGTTAATAATTACTTTTATTTTACTAATTCCATGGTTGTATACAACTAGTTAAACAATTTACCTTACGTTTGGTGTTTTTTTACCAAATTCAGTTCATCTGTCAAAAATATATTTAGTTGGTCCACTGTATTCAAAAGAGTCATTATATAATATGTATAGAATTATTATAATAAAATAATTATCACATTTATTCATCAATTATAAATTTAAAACCAATATCTAATATGGTTATGAAAAATGAACCGACGTTATTACAATAGAGATGGTTGGTCTTATGGACGAATGAGTAACCTTCGTATTTTTATAATTTCATTATGGAATGATGGTAAGTAACAATAATATTGATATAATTAAAATTAGATCATAAATATCATGTTATATAATCATATATACTTATACAAATAATTCTTGTGATGTTAAAGGAATAATGCTATACCCCCACGTCCATGATCGTGGTTTCAGATTTTTAAGTGTGTGAATGGGTAATAAATAAAGAGATATAAAATATATTTCCATAAATGTAATTATTTTTTGAATATAATATATATTTTTTATATTTAACATATTTTTAATCAATACCAACATTTATATGTTCCATGTCTAGTGTGAATGGGTCACATCGATTTCAACAGATGATAGTCCACACTTCCGCAAATGATGTTACATATTTACACAAGAAGGAATGTCTAAGGGTATGTGATATACAATATTTATTTAAGAATATAGAAATATAAAATATCATATATAACATATATTATAAGAAGTTCTACCGTAATTCCAAAAAATGAACGGTGGTAAAGAAAAAATGAACAATCATCGTTTTGTTGGTCAGTACTTATCTCTATACGAACTGTATTTTCGATACCCATGAGATGGATGTGTGTATGAGTATTTTTATATTCATTAAAATAACAACATACTAGTATATTTTGTATACTTTGGATTAAATTGGATAATTATATTGGAATAATTGAAATGGTTTGAGAGTGAAAATAAAACTAAAAAGTTGGACGAAAGATGTTAACTCTTCTTTGGTAACATCTTTTTTGTTTTCACCAAACGGCTTCCATGGATAGATTTATGAACATGGGGAGGATTATATGTTTACAATAAATATTTTTAGGATATATTTGGTCATTTAATGTTAAATTAAGAGTTTCTTGAGAGGTATGATAAATTTGGAGCAGAGGAGGCCATTAAATAGTTAAGGAGTATCACTCTTATAAATATTTGGAATTGGAATTCCATCTAAGTTTTTCCCATTGAATATAGATCCAATAATGGTACAAATTTAATACATTGGAGGATATTATAATAATATTTTCATAAAATGGATTTTGGGAAACTATATAGTTCCTTTTGGTCTTTATGTTAATTTTTTAGCCTGTTGTTATATTTAATTTCAAAATAATCATTCTAAATAATTTTAATTAATTTACCTATTAATTTGTTTTAAAAAATTTATATTACCTTATTGGAAATTTAATATTATTGTTATTAAAAATATGGAATGAAATTTTCCAAATTCCAATCATATAATCCATATAACCTTATTTAAATTTAATCCCACATATGGGAAGACAAAGTAGTTACTTAATGTAAAAACATTCAAAATATTGGTATGTTTTTGTATTCAATTTCAAATTGAAATTGATTACAATGAATTACATTATATTAATTAATAAATTATTTTCTATTTAAATTTTAAAAACACATTTGAATATAATTTTACCTTATAAATAAATTTAATGAAAAAATCGTTTTTAAGAATAATTCATTATTTTTCATAATTCAAAAAAATGAATAAAAACTCATAAATCAAAAAAACATCATATCCTTCTTATTATGATTCTATTTAAAATTTCATGTTTATTTCGAAATATAAGATTTATAAATGTAACAAAACAATATATTTAAAATAGGTTATCCATTATATAGTGGTAAAAGTGACTTGATAAAAATAAAGTAATATGTGTGTAATATTGGGTTTATTATTATCTTATGACTTTCAAAACTTTTGGATAAATATCAAAAATATTTGATTTAATATTATATATATATATATATTACATTAGTATCATTAAATAACTCTAACTATTTAAATTTATTAGGATAAAATATATTTGTGAGCATAAAATAGTTTTCTATAAAAACATTCCCTTTATAAATAATTGGTTCTTATATTTATTTCTAACTAATTAGTAACCAATGAATTGCACATGAACCTCAGTCTGGTTGGTTATGACTTCATAAGTGCATCTAGGCCACCAATGATCAAATCTAAGAGGAGGAATAATTTTTGAGGGGACTGTAGTAGGTACACTAGCAGCTACTATAGCAGGTACTATAGGGGGAACAATAACAGTACTATAGTAGGTATTGTAGTGGGAACTGTAGCATGTATTTTTTAGCACTATAGTAGATAGAACTATTCCCCTGTTTTGGACTTTGGGCCACCAATTTGGTCACCGAGTCCTTTAAGGACTTCGGGCCACCCAGGCCATTGGATTAGTAAGGCCTTTGGGACACCTCAAGACCTTCGGGCCACCTTAAAGTCTTCAGGAAACATTAAGGCATTCAGGCCACTATAAATGTAGATGAAAACCAATGAAACTAAAAGGATCAAGCTATAGAAGGAGGATGAACAAGGATCATTCGCCATAGAAGAAGCTATACATATTTCAAGAATTAGAGGGTACGTCTCCGGCCAACGAGACAAGCATGTGCGTGCACGGGAAAGCCCATCTGAACAACCATGAGAAGGTGGAGAGTTGATTTCACGATGAAGATTCTAGGGAGAAGCAATTCAACGTATTTAGACTTTGTTGTATGTAATGTTTGAAACCTATGGGAAATGAATCCCTACAATGCCTATAGACCATGTAATAATTATGCCTACGGGCCTTGTATGTGTTCCACTTCACCTCTTAAATGGTGGATTATAAAAAATAATTAAAAAATGAAGGTATGGAGTAACAAATGAATTCATTTAATTTTTTAGTAAAAAATATATTTTCATAAGTTAGTTATTAATATTGAAAACATCTAATTTAATTTCGAGGTTTTATATTATAATAATATTTGAATAATATATTTTCGTTCGGTAAAACACAGTTTTTTTTGGGAAATATAGACCATCGAAGGCACTCATTGTTGCATGCTACACTTAGTAAATCAGAGTCATATGCATTGAATTATATAAAACATATTTAATTTATTTAAAATATTAAATACATTATAAATAATCATGATATTATATTCCTTTACACCCTTGGTGTTATATATCATACATGCTATCGAATAAAATATTCCAAATTTAGATCTATAGGTCATTACAATATTAGTATTTTTTTATAATAGAACAATTTTTAATGTCTATATGACATTTTATAATTTATGATTGAGAAAATAAATATGATTACACCATGAATAAGTTCTGAAGATTAAGAATTCCCTTCATTATTTTTTTACATAATGAAGATATTTGTGAGAAATTGAAAATAGAGGGAATATTTTTAGATGAATTAATTAATATTTTTCACTTATTATTTTTATATTGTATTTCAAAAAAAACATAAAACCATAGATAATTTAGGATCCATCTAAACTACTCATGTGAGAACCTAGTCAGCCATATGGGATCTATATCAGTAAGTCTAGTAATGGTGATAGGTTGAGATAGATTTAGAGCATGCAGATATATAGGTATGGTCACATTCATAGGGTGTCCAAATGTGGTAAGACAAATATTAACCTGTCAAGTGATGGGTGGAATCCAAAATCTAAAAGGTTTTTTCTGTGTTGGGATGTAGGTATAAATACTTATTAAGTAGAGGGACTATAAATAAAGTCTAATATAGGATCTATTGGTGATTCAGTACTATTGCCTTTATAAAAACATGTACGAATAATATAAGATATGTGATCCAACGAATCTTCACCATCTGATAAAATTCGAATCATCTTATACTCCTCAATGTGTCGGTTTAATTGTGCATAAATTGTTCATCCAACCATGAATTTCATCGTGGTCTCTTGATCCACTATAAGGCATCTTACTACAACATGAATAAAAATGACCTAAAATATAAAGAATTATAAAACTACAACTTTTAGGATAGATATATGGTAAATTCATCAACTACCCAATGAATGTGTTGTGTTCATTCTACCACATGATAAACTATATGAAACCATAAAATTCTCCACCTGCACTATGTTTCCACATAGTTGATAGACTAACAATATGAGGAATGGATTATTGACAATAGTTCTTTAGAGTAGATTAACTAACTGTAATTTGGATAAATAGAAACATATATTAATAAGGATTTTTTCTGATGTATTGAGTGAGATCACATTCATGATTCAAACTAAGGAGTGTAGGTTTCCATGAATTATTTTAGTTTGAGATTATATGTAATGCATGAATTTCTACATGCATGAATGTGAGATGAGAATGGGATTCTCTTGAGATCAAACCTGAACCAAAGATCACGCGTAAAATCATTTTTTTGTTGTCTACACCATATAAGATCACTCATTTACACATTGAATTCATGATGTTTGAAATAAATATTGAGTGAGGAATTCATTCATGCATACTACTAAGCATGATACAGTGTTTTGAGAGATACATATAATTTGGTGGAAATGTGAACTCCTAGATTTTATGGGGGATAAAAGAGAATCCATGTGTTTTAAGAAAAATATTTGAGGATGTTATTTTAATGATGATATATTTATACGTAAAGAATATATTATTTAATGAAATTAATCCATGTAGATTTTTTTTCACAAGAAATGTCATGCATGATACACGAAGAAATATTTTTATAGAACTATTTTAGATTTTGTAGCTATGATTAGAAAATAGATATTTATATATCTCATAGAATAATGAAGACAAAACCTCCTTGATATTTAAATGGAGATAATGATTCAGATTTTATGGTGGTTTTAATGTGAATTCAAAATTGAGATAATCCTCTAGAATAGAATATAAAGATAAAATATCAACTAATATTTTAATAAAATTTATATTTTTAATAGAAATAACATTATTTATGATATTGTAATTTTTATAATAAATTGATAATACATATAATGACGAATTATTAGAAGATATTTGATAACTCTTGTACATATTGAAATTTAATCTGCAAGACTAATACATAATTTTTGAATAATAGAATGTGAGTTGATGTAATGATTATCTGAAGGAGACACATTATAGTATTCAAAACTAGGGAGATAACAAATATACCTATATTTTGAAAGATTTTCAAGACCAACATACTTTTTCAACGAATAAATTAAATATCTTGAATGTTTATATGTTCACCTTTAGTTCTATTGTCTCATAGAGAAAGATCATTATGAACAAGGAGGAGGACATTCTAATACATTATAAACAAATAAAAAGAATTATCTTGTATACCAGGTGTATAAAATGTTTTCAAAGTGTCTCATGGAAGGGTTGTATGACTAGACATATGAGATGAGGATGTTTTGGGAGTAGAAAAAACTTAGGTAGAAGATTATTTTGTCACGGTGTAGAACTATGACCATCTAGAGGGTTGACTTCTGGGGTGTGAAACTATTTTTTATTTAAACCACCATAATTAATGATAGGATTATAGTATAGAATCCATGTTTAAGAATCTAAACAACATGGAAATAATTGAGTATTAGTATCAAAATAAGTAAATACTATGTTCTTCACTCTCATAGATTATAAGGATAGACATGGGGAGTTTATGAGATTATATTTAGAGGACCAGGTAATCTAATAGGATCAATATGTAGCATTTAATGGAATGTTATCTCCTAAACAAATAACTAATAATATCCCTAGTGGTAAAACATATTAGGGATGTACACATATAACAATTAATAACCCTTGAAAAAAAGATGTTCTTAATAAAACTATCAAATGGTATTTTTTAAAATGTTATCAAGAACTACATTGGCTGATACCAAAAACTAAATGTGAAAAAAGAATTATATCACAAGATCCAGAATAGGGTGATCATGAATATTACCCATATGATAATGATTTTATTTCAGATAGATAGGAAATTTAAACTATGATCATTAAAATAGATTTCCTAAAACATTTTTAATATTATGGTAAAAAAGAAAATGTTAAAGGACACTTTTATAAATAATTTCTGAGGTTGTTACAATGAAACATCTTAAAACGTTACTTTAAAATAACCCCCCATATTTTACCCTTAAAAATAAAAAACCATTATTTTATTAAAGTTCTATTTGAAGATAGGAAATATATAATATTGAAAGAAAATTTATTTTCATATTTTTAGACATTTTTAATGAAAACCCACGGTGATGAATGAGTTATAAAAATTTATCATAAAATAGATAAAGATAAATATGAATAGTAAAAAAGATAAAAATATATTTATATTTCATTATAACAAAATTAAAAATTAGTGGTAATAAATCCTATGATCATGTTGGAGAAACATAAAATACTGAGGCACGAAATACCCTTAACAACATCATATTTTTATGAATAATGTAATCCATCAATGGAAAATATTTTTATGTGAAAATATAATTTCCAAAAAAAAAAGATAAAATAAAAAATAATATATGGATATGGAAGAATATAAATATTTTAAATTAATAGATTTTTGGAATTGTGACTATAACCCAATGAAATTTTAATTTATTTAAGAAAAACTCAAACATTTTTAATACGTTTCATTTTAAAAATGATTAATTTAAAAAACAATGGGAATATATTTCTATGAAAAACATTAATAATTGGTGAGGAATATTTTTTGATAAAATATTAAATATTGGTAAAATTAAATCATGTAGAGAGTGTGAAAAAATTTTAACTCAATGAATGCAAATTGTGTTTATAGAAAACTTCTTACCATTGATCCCGGCTTAAAAAAATGTGGTCTAACCTCCAATATAATAAATTTAGGTTTATTATTCATATATATTAAAAATATATTTTTATTTATTTTACATGATACCATTAATAAAAAAATTTCTTACAACCAAATCATTAATAATTTTTTAAAAATTAAATATTCGAGTGAAAATTGACTATTTGTTATATTCTAGCTTCAGTATTTAGATTTAAGTTCTTGATCCATTATTTTTTATCAACTCAAAAAGGTTAATGGAGGTTCCATAAGTTCATTTGATATATTTCTAGATTGCAATGGTCATTTTGTGGATGTTATGGGGACCGTTTTAAAGTGATAGTTAAAAACACTTTTTTGTTAATTCTGATTCAACAAAAGAGATTATTTTATTAAAGAATTAAATTATATATATTACACCTGAAAATTTATTAAAATATAGTAAATTCATTTTAATTATATTTTATTAAAAGTGTATATGTTATCTTATTCATTCAAGATTGTATTTTTATGTCATCATTTATGTATTTGTTAAAATTGGCCCAAACAAGATCATATTATAACTAATAAATTATTAATAACATAGAGTTATATTATAACCACTACATTTTTACATATAAATAATGATTTTAATATAACATAATATTGCGTTAAAATTATATTTAGGAATAGTTATCTAAAATTATGAAAATTAAATGAATTAGTAATAACATATTACTTACTTTGAGGAAATTACACCTCCTTATAATGTATTTCTTTATAATGACGATCTTAAGCCACTTAATTGTGACTCAAGGATATAAAATATTTAAGAAAAAATTACTAGATGAAAATGGGTAGGGACTCAATTAATAATAGAAAGGAATGAGTAGCTTTAATGGATAGAGGAGAGATCCTTTTATAAGTGAAACTGATAGACATTTCCTTGGAAACATATGTTAGGTGAAAGGTAAAGATTGATTCAAAAGTTATTTAAGTGGGTTGGGTAATAATATTCTTGTGAAGAAATTAGTATTAACTCTTAAACATAGAAAATATATATCAATAATTATTTTATATTATTTTAATTATAAAAAAAATAATCTATGTGATTTTTATCCATCCAATCCACTTTTTACTTTGTTTAATTATTTGCCACTATAATTTTTTTAATAAAAAATAAAATTTAATCCCTCTTAATAAATCTATAATTCCAAATTAAAAATTCAAAATAAATTTTATTATATTCCATTAAAAAATTGATAGAAAATAATCTTCATATAATTAATTAATCATATAAACAATATTTTTTAATAAATGTATTTTTATCATAAAATTAATTTATTCTTATTTAATTCCATTTAAAAAAATATATATTTTAACTTATTTTATTTTTTATAAGAGAAATATTTTTCATAAAAATTATTCTTCCTTAGTTAATAATTTAATTTATTTAGATAAAAATACAATACTCATATAATTAAATAATAAAATAATATCTTTTAAACATCAAATTTTATTTATTTTTAATTATTAAAAATTTATTGTTTAAAAATTAATTTAATTTTATCAAAGTGAGATAGTATTACAAATAACTATTATGATTTAATTAAATTGATTTTCTAAAAGTAAATTTTGAAAATATTTCAAATTTATTAAATATGTATTATAATGAAAATATATATTATTTATTACAATAATAATTTCATATGTACATGATCCTAAATTTTACATGAAACTTCCCTTAATAAATCTTAATAATAATTAATTTTGAGATAATAAATGGGTGAAGTCTTTTGTGGTGATTCAGCTCATATGGATCTCAAAGTGATTTCCATGAGCTTGAACATCACCCAAAAATGATTTCCCTTGAGCCACATTGGTTGAAGATTATCTTGGGATTGGTCTAGGGAAAACACTAATTATAATACCTTATTTATAAGATAAAAAAACAATATAAAGAATTCATCAACTACTTGATTTCCATAATTCCCCTTTATTTCATAATGTGGTTACTTATATTTATACCTCTTAATTCAGTAGTTATGATAAAAATTGTAAATAGTTAATATTTATCTCATTGATTGTTCTTGTTTCTAAAGATGGTATTAATATTCATAAAATCCTAATGTATATATGATCCAAATATATGTGTAATCCAAATGGTCATATATATAATTTTCATATAACATTCTTATACACAGCCATACAAGAATCTCTAAAATCATACTACCTATTTGTTTACATTAATCTCAAAATTTCAATTACATTTTAAATGTTTTCCTTCTATCTGTAGTTATTATTATTTTGTATCATCCTTAAGGAGTATTGGAATAATAAATATTTCAATATTGTTGAAATGTTATATACTTATGGTTTTATTCCTTTCCTAATTTCTCTAAATATGTTTTTTATCCATCGTGTATTTTATTTCATTTGATAATGTAATTTTGTACCTTAATAAAGTAATGAATTGTGAATTTTAGTATGAGGATTCATTTAATATTAACTATTATAGATTTATTGTAAAATTAGTATTATAAAATGTGGGTGTTACATTTATCCCCATATAATTATATCTTTCAATGTTGATTACATGGATGAAATAAATGATGGTATTTTTATCTTCTTACATTTTTAGTTTCCAATATAACTTCCTCATACTTATGATTTCTCCACAAAACCATGACTAGGTTGATGGTCTTATTTCATAAAACATTATCTATCTGATTTAATATCTTTACCTTTTATTCCTCATAAAAGATATCATGTTCTAATTTCACTTCTTCAGAGTTGAGTGGATGTGTTGGATCTAGTATGTACTTCTATAAAATCCATTTGTGGAACACATCATTCACTTATAATAGGTATGGTGGAAGTGATATTTTATTATCTATATTCTCGACTAGATCAATAATATTGAAGGGCATGTGTATCTATTTCTCAGATTTTACTTCTTATTTAATCACATAAACCTCCTCAATGGTTGTATTTAATGAAATATAATGTCACTTATTTCAAAAAATTATATCTGATTGATGATTATCAAAAAATCATTTCTAACTAATTTTCATTGATTTTATATTTTCATTTATTGAGCATGATTATGTCCTAATAGTGTCCTCTCTCCAACTCTCTCATATCATTTTAGAGTTTTGTATTTATTTATATTGAGATTAATATGCTGATATATGTATACTATAGTAGAAATTTTTATTATATTACAACACTACTAAAATAATAAGTTTATAAAAACCTCATATACAATTTATAGAGTATTATTTTAGCATATCATACAAGTTCTTCATATTCCTTTTTGATTGACCATAAATTCGTGGATAATAATTTTCTTTGAAGTAGAGTTTTATTTAAATTTCTAGTTAAATAAATCTCCTAATATTTTACTTCATCCTTTGATCTCTAAAAGGTAAAATTGAAATTAATACTCTATGAAGCCTTACCACTTCCAATACCTATAACATGAAAATTTGGTTGAGTTAGAAATCCACTAAAATAGTAATCAACTATTATAACATTTTAATTTAATCATCTACTACCCAAAAATAATTGATTCATTTAGAATACTTAAAAAACCTGAGGATGAAAACCCAGGTTATATTCTCTAGTTTTTACATGGTAATATATTATTACTTCATTGTCCCCTTATATTTATGAAGTTCAATATTCAATTTATAGTTCACAAAGAATCAAACTATATAATAAAATATATCGTTCTTCATGTTTTCTCTCTATAAGTGTTCCTTAATATTTACATACATATTTTTACTTCCAAGTTTAAGAGAAAAGGTAATGCTATGTGTATCTTCTAAAATCTCATTCTTTAGTTCTGGTATAGATGGGATATATATTTGGGTTCCATGTATTATCACTCCATATCTATCAAGGATAACTAAAGAATATTTTCCACCATCTTTAGTATCTTGGTATCTTATTTATATACCTCCTTTATATTTATAAAAATTGATGATTGAGAAATCATTTAGTAAAATTAGGATTTTACCCCTTCCTTTATGATTTTGTAAAACCCAATGTTAGATAAAAATATAGTGTGCGAGTGAATAAAGGGTAAATATTTATGAATTATTTATTTATTGAACACCACATATGGAACTTATTAATGTTAATGAACAAATAAATATAATATATCATCACTAACTCATATATTTCAATAATAATTGGGAAACACCACAAGTTATTTATAGGGTTTGGTAATAATACGTACACTTTTCCACATTGGTTATATACCCCAATATGGATTCTATAATATAATATTATTATCAGTTATAATTGATTAGGAAACTAATGGTTACACACCCCTCTAGTAGATCTTTAATTTATTCTAGGTTCTACACCTCATCCCCTTACAATTCCACCCGAGTGAGTTATACACCACCATTGTTATACACTTTCATGACTTATTAGATATCCCATATATGATCTTCTTCAACAACTACTTAAACACCCCAGTCATTTGCTCTTATTTCTTCATTTTTGTTCCAGTTGATGAAATAAAACCTTCTTCTTTAGATGATCCTCCTCCATGAGGATGTATGGTCATTCTTTATCAGGCACACAATAAAAATATTTAATAGTTGTTTTTAATAGTTTTATTGGTCCTAAAACTCCATCAAAGTCTAGTGTGATCTTTATTCTCTCTTTGAAACTTTATGTATCACTCACTTATAATAATCTTCTATTTTTCAAAATAATTCTGAATAATTTTCATGAATAAAAAAAACTATTCTTATCATCTTTTTTGAATATATATTTCACCTATATATAATTTTATCATAGAATTTGAAAAAATATATAATAAAATAGTTATAATGATTTGAGTTTGAATCCCATAATAATCTGATCAAGTGTCCTATAATATCATTATCATAATAATTTTTATCTTCAAAAAGTTATTTTAATGTAATTTAATAAATGTATTCCATTTTTATATCATATTAAATACATGAATGTCTCATGTATTCCAACATATTTAAATGGTATATAAAAAACATCAATCTCATTTATTTTATTTATTTTATTAAAATGGTATGCATAATGTTTCATGAATATTTCTAGATATGGATAATACTCTTCAGTCTAACTCTTCATTATTTACTTTGGCCTTAATCATGTATTTGGTTTTAATTAAAATTTACACATTCATACTATTATGATATTTTATAATGTGACATTTAGTTAAAAAAATATTAACATGAATGCACATTATATTTCATGAATGTATTAACTGCACATTCAGATTATATCATTAAATTTAATAAAACCTCTCATGCATGAATTAAATCCACTTCATGAAAAATTATTTTCATGAATCATGTAAATTGACTATTTTTTAACATAGAACATCTCTTACATTAAAGAATTATTTAACAGATTTTATCCATCCCTCCCATTCATATATCAATATCAAATTTAATTTAGAGTGACCTTGAAAATCCAACCATCATGGTCCCACAATATTCCTAATATAGAAAAATAAAATAAGAATATTTTATACTTTAAAATAAATTCTTCTTATAGTATATTAAATTTTATCCACCTCATGGTTGGTCCAATCTTGTTATTTTAGTGGATCCATTTATCATGTTTTATGACATGTAATGAAATCACTTGAGTGACCATGTGACCACCCTTCAGAAAGGAGGTCCATGTACTATGATTACAACCCTTCATATAGTTTTTTAGGTTCATCATATCATAGATCATCTCTTTATGTTTCAACTAACTGACGGTATGAACATACTTCTTGTTATAGGTCAAGATACAATGAGAAATTGATCTTATGAAGAATCTATTATGGATAATGTGTTGCCCTCATGACCTTTACATATCCTCAATATATACTGTTTTATATCCTTCCCAATTATTTTACTACCATTATTTATATAAATTATATTTATTCTGACCCTTACACATATTCCACTTACCACTATGCCACTAGTGGGAATCATTTAATACCATTATTTATATCCAGAAACATGATCTCACTTCCACAAAAGTATTAGATCACCTTTGTATAGATATTTGTCTCCCATGGTACGCTTACACATGACATACTTTTCTTTATAAAGGTATATTAAGTCAAAAATATCATTTACATAGCCACTATTATTCTATAAATACATTTCTACCACTTCAATTCTTTTTTTATTACATTTTTTCATTATATATTTTACCTTTACATAAGACTGTAAATATCAATATATCCTTACATAGAATTAAAATATGTTTCTATATATTTACCTGACATAAAAATATATTTTATTTACAATAAAAATCCTATATAAGAAAAAAAATTAAATTTACACAGGTATCCAATTTTTCTCAAAATCATTTGCGACCTCTAAAAACACATCTCAAACACCTCTGGTTCATTCACAACATCCTCAAAATTCAATCACATTTAGTAAACATGGTTCCTCATTTTCCATCACATATAGTTGAAATGATTCCATAATTTCCATTACATTTAAAATATAAGGTTCGTTCATACACCAACACATTTCATATATTCCATTGGGGATCATCACAATAATCATTACATTTTATTCCACTTTAACATAGATCAAAAAATGAGTTATTTATTTTTTCTTCCATATTATTCTTTTTCCATAGAACTATGGATTAGTATAAGATTCATCAAGGCACAAATGGGTTATTTATCAATTAGGAAATTCCATTCTATCATATGGAATCCGTAATAATTCATTAATCACCATCATCAAATCCTATAAACTCATTTTAAACTATAGACATAAAATTATATAATTACATCAGAACTGCAATCTCCCCATTTTAATTTTTTAAAAGTACTATAAACCAAAAGTGTAAATATATATTCTTGGATGTATTTATTCATCCCCCCAATTGATAATAAAATAAATAGACTTTGTAAGGGATCTTCTTATCATTTATCTTTCTATTTAATGTACATAGATTCTCCTTGCACCTTTTCGGATTTGGAAGGAGGATGATACCATATGGTTATCATAAAAAATAACCATTAGTTGGTATATTTAGAGTTTTTATTAGATATCCAATTATATATGAAAATATAGATATAAAAAAGATTGTTCATTTTAACCCAAAATGAACATGATTATTATACAATGATTATAAAACTCAAAAAAAAACTTATTTCAGATATTGCACAAAAAATATATTAAAAAAACATAAATCCTACATATATCTCAACAAAAAATAAAAATAGTTTAAGTAAAAGTCATATTAATCTGAACGTTTCATTAAATTTTAACAACTGATAATCTCTATTTATAGGTAAAATTAATGAACTCATAAAAAATATTGTAACTATGATTTATTTAACTCACATTTAAAGTTTAAAAAAATCTCCATACATTCCAAATTCACAAAAATGTTTTACAATATTATAGATTATATTCAATTATCACCCACTCAGGGGATTAACATAGCTAATTAACATTCATGGTGGTTAACATAATATGTGAAGTAAAATATATTCATGATGTATAGTATTCAAAGGTTCAAAATCCTTCTTTAATTAATTTCATCATTTCTCAAATAGATAAAAATAATAAGGAATAAGGTGATACCCCTATGTCCTATTAAAGGAAACACATAGGTTGTGATTTTCATCTCATCCTCAATTTATTATTATTTAAAAAGCATCATGATATATGATTTATTTCATTTCTAAAACCTTTAGAGTTTTTCACATATTTTCCTCCAATGTATAGACTCCTCAAGTTGAGTTATTTTCTCCATATCTATGTTGAAGGAAATAATATTTCCATGTTATTATAATAAATATTTCAAATTTTAAAACAAACTATATTAGATTATATTTAATTTGATAACACTTATTATTACATAATTTTATTTTCATTAATATATTTTCTTTGGAAAAATAATCAAGAAATATTTCTTTAGTTTCATAGATTCTTCTGGATTCCCATATGTTTTCTTTACCTATTTTATATTGAATGAATCTTTTATCAATTTCCTCTGAATTTTCCTCAAATTCACATTGTAATGGAATTTAACTACTAAAATTTTAATTCAATATTCATTTTATGAACTTCTTGTACATATATTCTAGATAATTCATTCTATTACTCTAATCATTTATAGGTGGACAAATGTGATGTAGTTTTTGTCATTGATTATTTTCTCTAATCTTCTTGCCTTTATTACACACCATAACTCCCCTATGGTTCATACATCTTCCCTATTAAAGTAAAATTATTCCATTATAAGATATTATTTTTTCTATAATATCCATAACACAAAGCATCCCATAAATCTATGATATTTTACTCTAGGAAAAGAAACTATAGTTTTTTGGGGTTTTATTCCTTCTGATTAGACCTTCTATTTTATAGGGGCTCTTGATTTCATGGAAAAATTTCATTCAGTTTGATGTGTAATAATTCCTCTCCTTTTTCATGGTCAACACATTATATTTTCTTTTAATACTGGCATTATTATAAATAACATATTTTGTTTCCAGCTTATTATGTGCATATTTACCTTCCTCCATTGCACTAGTTTTCTCACATTCTTGAAAGGACTCAACATTAACTTTTATTGAATTAATAAACTATTATACAGTTTTCATAAGAGTATATTGAACTAAAATGAATAATTATTTTCACTTAGATAATTATTATTCCATTATAGGCATCTTCTCCCTAAAATATTTAACCATTTTTTCAAACATGGTTAACAAAATATAATTATTCATACATTAATTTAGAGTAGATTCATTATTAATGTAACGCCCCGACCCCAGTTACCCAAAGTCAGTGCAATATTTTAATACATTGGCATGATCACAAGGAAATCATGTCTCGAATGACTGATCAGTTTAGCATTCTTGGAAAAATAGATTACATGCATGAATGTTACATTACACTTTATAACATACAAGACAACACAAATAATCATTTATAAATGCCATTATTCCCTTGGATTAACCATGCATATTAATCACAATACACTTCTTGGAATCCTAGGAAAATGAAATATTAAAAACGGGTGAGCTCAAACGCTCAGTAAGGGTAAGCAATACAGCAAAAATAACAAAAAATAAGCATAATAATTTAAAGCAATGTATAAAACTAAAAAAAATCTTTTTCAAACTGAACTTCATCATAATATGGTAGAAATAAAATGAAATAATTCCATTTAATTATTCACATGGATATTCTACTAATCGAATAATCACATGAAATTTCAATAACCTCTTTCATAATGATGGAATTCATAATGCTAGACTATCATAACCACGTAGCCAAGGCCTCGTTCCAAGGCTACAAATAAGATTTTGTCAAGGCCTCATGCCAAGACACTAGTTTGTCTCATGACACCTACCAACTAAATTGTTTTAGAAGATACTTAAGTTTAAAATTGCTCAAATATACTCCAGTTTTTTTATAAAAACATTATACAAGATTCTGAAAAAAAAAATAACTAATTCAGAGACTGATCAACTAATTATAGGTCATGATGGGTCCACGCCCAATCCCTTCCTATATACCACACTTTGGGAGTTGTGTTTTCTGAAAAATAAATTTATGCTTGCATTAAGTACGCATACATTTGCACTGGATTTTCATATATTTGAGAGATATATCTCTCTCTTTTTTTGAAATCATTTAAAAATCACACGATTATAAAAGAAAACAATTATTTTGAAAATATCCTTATAATCATGTAAGGTAAGATTAAAAGGTGTAATAATGGTGGAGAATAACCCCACCTACTGTATAAGTTGAAAAACACTCTTACATTAGTTTTGTCGAAAAGGTCAAAAAGTAACTTGTTTGGAAAACAACGGAAAGATTCCTTTATAAACTTTTTATAAAAAGTAAAACAAGTGTATAAATGAATTTAACCCATATTCTGTAAAATAGTAATAATTTTTTGAAATACATTTGTAAGAAACATGGATGTGGCTTATAAAGAGGTCACAGTATATAATTACATATAAATAACATCGGATAATGAAGAGATTGTGAAATAAACCCTTACCAATTTGGTAACTTACAAAATATACACCCCATAAAAGAAGTATCAAACAATTAATATGTAAATACACATATATTAAAGTTTATTACACAAGGAATACAATTATGGGAAGTACATACACCACACAAAAGGTAATAGTGGCAATATAGAATGAATCTCACGTAAATAAGGAGTCAGATGAAAACCCCTTACCTTGCACTTTCCTTTAGTCGATGGTATGTTTACCCTCCTGTATGAAAACTATAATACGTTATTAAATTATAACAGAACCATATTAATATTTATGATATCATACATTATTCATTTATGACTTTATACTACAAATTTAGTAAATATTTCCATGTCATATTAATATTTCGGGTAATAATCACTTTCGTTATTGTATATGTTTTAACTTGTTACTCCTGATTTTAGAACTTAGATCATGATTTAAATATTTCAAGATTATAAAACATGATTTATTTATCATATATATTAAGAATATAAAAATTTATTATAGACGTATATATGAAATGGAAAACACCATTTATAGAGAAGGTAGTCTGTACGTACGCATAAACGTTGTTTCCGTTTTCATATAGTATTGAACGGAAGTAAGTTTCTAAGATATATGTATGTATATAAATACTTATATATATAAATATATATATATATATATCTATAGTAGAATTATTTTTTCATATATTACATACTTATTAGTAATATATATTTTTATAATCATCGATGAATGGTGAACATGGAAATGAATCTCATCGCGTCGTGGAGACGGTAATCTGTACGTATGAACGAGCAAAAATATCATTCTTTGGATATTAATATAATATATAATTGGATGGTATATAATATTTACATAATCCTTATCATGTTATATTTATTATTTACATAAAATACACAACATTATTATACCCATCAATGTAATAATGTATTGAATAACAATAACACCATGACGTGGAGACGATAAGCTGTACGTGCGCATGTATGGTGACATGTCCTTCAAAGGGTGGATAGAATACTTAATTTGGTTTTACCATATATATAATAATATCACAGTATATATAATATACTATAGTTATTATTTTAGAATGAAAACAACAAAGAAAAAGGAAGTGGAAGAAGAAAGAAACATGAAAGAGGGTGGTGAAATCATTATCTGTTCATCGGGTTCTTCCTTTTGATTTGATCATAATGGATACATAGGTTGCATTTATTATAAAACTAATGACTCTATGTTTAAGGGAGGATATTTTAGAGGGTATTTGGGCAGGGTTTGGCTGAGCCAAACGGCTTAGAAAGTGTCAATTAGAGAGAAGGGGGAGTGCCCTTTTAAAAGAGGGGTGAGGGGCACCTTAGGAAAAACAGAAACTATTATTTTATAATAAATTCATATTCGGTTTCTAATGGCTCCAAAGTTGATTATTTATAGTATAAGGTGCGGATAGGTCGAAAACAAACTCAACCAATAGGTTTTAGACAAGTTTAGATTACCATTTTAACCTTATCATTTAGATTTAACTCAAAGTTAAATAATTTAACTTTTACCGCGTCTTCTTGTATTCTTACACTATATGGTTAATAAACATGCTATATACTGACCATATAACCCCAATTGGTTAATTAATGTAATATATATTATTATATAAGTCTTTTGGCCGAACCTTAGATTTTTAAGACCATTATATCAATTAATAATATAATATTTGTTTGAAAAACTATTTCCTGTCAATTTTGACACTATTTGGTATTTGTTTTTGGATAAAATAATAACAACACGATTAATTCAAAAAAAATACATTGAATAAATCCTAACATGTCATATTCACCTATAAAATTCATGGATGTCATAATAACTTTGAAATTATATTTATTTTAATATTTACAATACCATTTATTTGATTCTTTCATGAATAAGTTAATTACTGCATCATCATTGTGTCATAAATAAATTTATTTAGATAATGTAAAAAATTTATAAATAAAATACCATGATTTATTAAATCTTTTTATATTTCTAATTAATATTTATAATCAGATTTATCTTATGTATGACCCTATATTAAAAAAAATTAGTTTTTAAACATTGATTTTAACTCTTTTAACTCTTCTTTGAATTAAATAATAACAAATGTCCTAATCTAATCCAAGTGGATAAAAGAGGTTCATATTTTATTCCTAAGGTTTTTTTTGGTCGAATTATACTTATAAAATAGAATTAGGAAATGTGTTAGGGTAATAATAATATCAGTTTTACCCTTAATTACACTATTTACTTTTTCCATTGGTAAATTAAAAAAAGTTACTATTAACCCAAAAAAATTAACTTATTGAACCACATTTTACTCTTTGATATTAACCATGTCTCTTATAATTTTGAAATTCAGCTCACAGAAGCGGTAAAATTATGTTTTATGTGAGTTTGGAAATTCTCCTAGTAGGTGCATAAAAGATGGTGAAAAGTTCAATAAAATTTTCATATATCTAAAATTATTACAAACTGACTCTAATGATTTACATCGAATATATATAGGTATTATGTATCTATTTTGACATAAAATATTTTAAATAAAATAAATAATTATTTAAATAAAAATTCTGTTTTGAACTATAACTCCGTGTCTTTTACTATTCATCAAAAATTAAATGTTTTCAGAAAAACTCCAAAACTTTAATCTAAGCTAATTTTGATATCACAAATTCAATAATGAAGTCTATTTTACCAACTTAAAAACATAGAAGTTGCATTTATTAATTTAAAATCAATTCCCTCTTTTAAAAAAAAAAGTGTTTTTAAGAAACAATAACTATCAAAATATTGACACTTGTTTATATCCAGTATAAATAGAAATTTTTGTCCAATAACCAATATTAGATTAAATGGTAAAAATATATTCTAGATATAATTTAAAACCACTCAAAATCATAATTTATCACTATTAATTATTTTGATTTAAATTTTTTTTAATTAATATTTATTAATTTTCACTATTCATCAAAATATGAAAGTTATAAAAAAAGTACCGGAAATTCACCCTAAGCTAATTTAAATATTCTGAATCCAAAAATGAAGTCCATTTTTAAATATAAAATGTATAAAATTTCAAAAATTGTGTATTACTATTCATAACAGCTAGTTTTATTGGTTGTGGTGTGTGTTAGAACTCGAAGTTGCGTACAACACATGCTACAGTATTACTCAGAGAGAATAGTATTGTGGAAGCTTGGGGTGTTACATTCTCCCCTCATTCAATAAATTGCGTCCTCACAATTTATGCTCGATATTGGAAACATGGGGTTGACATTTCAAAATATTTTAGTTGAAATCCCACGTCTAAAAATGGAGAAATTATGCCTCTTTTTAAAATAAAGTGTGGTAAGTATGAAGGTTACCAAAAATAACACATAATAGGGTTCCATGTAGGAAAATATGGATATGGAAGTGAAATCCGACCATCAATATCTGATGGAGATTTGTAAAGAACATGGCTATAAAAAGGCCAGTAATCCCAAAGCCATAAATTTGTGATGATCTAAGGTACCATCTAGGACTACATTTTTGTTCTAAGTTCCTTTTCTTAATGTTGAGGAATTTATTTATGAGATTGTCTAAGATTATTAGGAGATATACATACTTTATAATTATAGTTTTATTCATTAATAAATTTTTGCCACAAACACATCTTTCACCCGAAAACATAATTCAACTCAAAAATACCCTATTTATCCTAATCGTATATGGTTCCAAATTTACAGAATTCATAATTCACATATCTGACCCATTAAAAAAAGAAACTATATTATACCATCCAGGAACTTCATGTAGTCCTGTGGTAGGTGATAAATTCCAATTTCACTATGGTTGTGGGTTCGATTCCCATAGCTTTTTCCGACAAGATGGGTCGTCACACGGTCTGCGTGTTGTCCTTTTATAAAAATAAAAAAATAACCCTTCAAACATAATCCCTTTAAACCTTTAGAATTATCCAAAATACTTCTGTAAACTCTCAGTCCAAAATTTATATGAAAGGTAAACATATTGTAGATTTTTTTACCCCGTAATAGCATGTGAATACCTTCATCATGTATTCTTTTAAAACACTGAAACATCTTTAATTATCATAAAACCATATTGATTACATTAATTCTCCCTTATTCCTTATAGAATACTAGATATACTTCATCCATCCAAAGATTTTTTAAACTCCAACAATGATCGAATATACAAATCATTAATCAGTTTCATTGAAGTCATGAATATCTAATATAATTTCCCCAAATCAATCATATCTTATTCCAAAATCAGTACCGCAATATTAGGACCATATTAAGGTTTTTCATTCCTTCAACCATGTAATTTACAAAAAGATTAACTCGTTGTAGAGTCACTTTTCTAGTACCATAAAATCTCAAATCTTCAAAGAAAGAGTACTGCAGTACAATCCTTATTTATTTCAGTACATCATTGATACAACACTTCAGTGAAATAATTCCAAAATAACAACATAAGAACACTAGTCATTCCTCTTCATCTGTGGTAGTATAATAACTTGATTATTATCCAATAGCATCATTTGTGGCATAGTCTGATGACTGAGACATTGGTTCACGTAGTGTCCAAACTCCTTGCAGATAAATCATTATACATTTGAAACCTTTTTCATACCCTTACAGTCACGTACTTGGTGTCCTTTTTTTCTACACTTATAAAATACTCTCATTCCCTTCAAGCATTTTCCAATGTGATTATTTCCACAATTATCACATATGGGTAAATAATTCTTTACCTTATTCCCTTTATCTATCATTCTCTCTACCATCCTTTCATTCTCTGGCTTCCCTACCAAGTCATAGGACTCTGAGAATTCTTTACTTATCTTATCACCACATGATACTATTTCTTCATATGATGATAATACATGGGAGAATATTTCCCTTCTAAATTCTGTCTTAAGACTATGAAAGATATGATCATTCTTACTCGTTGGATCATGTGTATTACTAGAGTTCTCATTCCTTCATATTCGATTTCTAATGGCTCTAAAGTTGATTATTTAATGTATAAGGTGGGGATAGGTCGAAAACAACTAATCCAATAGGCTTTAGACAAGTTTTGGTTATAATTTTAACCTATCATTTAGATTTAACTCAAAGTTAAAAAAATTAACTTTTACCGTGTCTTATTGTATTCTTACACTATATGGTTAATAAACATACTATATACTGTCAATCGAACCCCAATTAGTTCAGTAATGTCATATATATTATTATATAAGTCTTTTGGCTGAAAATTATATTTTTATGACCATTATATCAATAAATAATATAATATTTATTTGAAAAACTATTTTATGTCAATTTTGACACTATTTGGTATTTGTCTTTTATTAAATAATAAAAACATTTTTACTTGAAAAACAATACATAGAATCCATCCTAACATGTCATATTCACATAGAAAATTCGTGGATGTCATAAAAACTTTGAAATTATATTTATTTTAATATTTATAATACCATTTATTTGATTCTTTCATGAATAAGGTAATTACTACATCACCATTGTTTCATAAATAAATTTATTTATATAATGTATAAATATTATAAATAAAATACAATGATATAGGAAATATTTTTATATTTATAATTAATATTTATAATAGAATTTATCTTTTGTATAACCCTATATTAAAAATGTTTTACTAATTAAACATTGATTTTAACTCTTATAACTCTTCTTTGAATTAAATAAAATAAAATGTCCTCATCTATCCAAGAGAACCAAAGAGGTTCATATTTTATTCCTATGGATTTTTGGGTCGAATTATACTTAGACAATAGAATTATGACATGTGTTAGGGTAATAATAATATCATTTTTACCCTTAATTACCCTATTTACTTTTTACCGTGGTAAATAAAAGCAAACCGTTACTATTCACCAAAATTTATTTTTATTTTATTGAACCAAATTTCACTCCTTGATATTAACCATGTCTCTCATATTTTCTAAATTCATCTCACATAAGTGGTAAAATTATGTTTTATGTGAATTTGCAAATTCTCTTAGGATGTTGGTAAAAGACGGTGAAAAGTTCAATAAAATTTTTATATATCTAAAATTATTATAAACCGACTCCAATGAATCACATTGAACTTATATAGGCATTATATATCTATTTTGACATAAAATAATATATATAAAATAAATACTTATTTAAATAAAAATTCGGTTTTAAACTATAACTCAGTGTTTTTAACTATTCATCAAAAATTAAATGTTTTCAGAAAAATACCAAAATATTACCTGAAGCTAATTTTGATATTCTGAATTCAATAATGAAGTATATTTTACAAAATTCAAAACATATAAGGTGCATTTATTAATTTAAAATTAATTCCCACTGTCAAAACAAAAAGCGTGTTTTTAAGAAATAATAACTATCAAAAGATTGACACTTGTTTATGTCCGGTTTAAATGTGAAATTATGTCCAATGACCAATGTAACAGCCCAAGATTTTATAAAAAATATTCTTTTTAATTTTATTAATGTCTTGTGTTGTACGCTACACCAAAAGGAGCTTGCACAACACGCATCCTTGACATGCCTTGCATTACACACAATCGCGACCTTCCTCGATAGCGTGTGTAGTACGCAATAACGAGTTTACTAAACAGCGATATGCTATTAAAATGTTATTAAAACTAGCCGTTGTGAATAGTAATAACCACTTTTTAAAATTCTGTAAATCTTATTTTTCAAAATGAACTTCATTTTTGGATTCGGAGTATCGAATTTAGCCTAAGGTGAAATTTTGGTACATTTCGGATAACTTTCATATTCTGATGGATAGTGAAAATTACTAAATTATAATTAAAAAACAACTTTTTTAATCGAAATAATTAATAGTGATAGATTATTAATTGGAGTAGTTTTAAATTATATTTAGAATATATTTTTACAATTTAATACAATGTTGGTCATTGGATGTAATTGCACATTTAAACCAGACATAAACAAGTGTCAATCTTTTGATAGATATTGTTTCTTAAAAACACGCTATTTGTTTTAACAGCAGGATTTAATTATAAAATTAATTAATGAAACTTCTATGTTATGAATTTGGTAAAATAGACTTCATTTTTGAATTCGGAATATGAAATATAGCTTAGGATGAAATTTTGGCATTTTTCTGAAAACCTTCATTTTTTGATGAATAGTGAAACTACTAAGTGGTAGTTAAAAAACTGAATTTTTCATAAAACTTAATTTTACCGCTTCTGTGAATGGAATTTCAAAAATCCGAGAGACACGGTTGATGTCAGTAAGTAAAATGTGGTTCAATGCGATGAAAATAATTTTTGGTGAATAGTAAGTTTTTACTTTTATTTACCACGGTTAAAAGTAAATAGGGTAATTAAGGGTAAGAATGATATTAATATTACCCTAACACATGTCCTAATTCTATTGGACAAGTGTATCTCGACCAAAAACAACCTTAAGTGTAAAATATTATCATTTAGGCCCACTTGGATTAGATTAGGACATTTATTATTATTTAATTCAAAGAAGAGTTAAAAGAGTTAAAATCAATGTTTATTCACTAAAACATTTTTAATATGGGGTTATACATAAGATAAATTCGACTATAAATATTCATTAGAAAGCTAAAAAGCGTTCCTACATAATGATATTTTATTTATAATTTTTAGACTTTAAATAAATTAATTTATTTATGACACAACGATGATGCAGTAATTACCCCTTTTAAGGAAATATTAACATAATTGATGTTATAAATACTCAAATTAATGTAATTTGAGACTTTTTATGAATTCCACTAATTTTCTAGGTTACTATGATATATTAGTGTTGATTTAATCAACTTGGTTAGAACATATAATTCTGTTATGACTTTCACAAAAATCATATATCAAATAGTGTCAAAATTGACACAAAATAGTTTTTAAATCAAATATTATATTATTAATTGTTATTTTATTCCTAAAAATCTAAAGTTCGGCCAAATGACTTAGATAAGGATATATATATTAATAATAAACAATTTGGGGTTCGTTTGGCATGTTATAGTAAGTGTATTAACCATATAGTGAAAGAAAACAAAAAGACATGGTAAAAGTTAAATTATTTAACTTAGAGTTAAATCTAATTGATAAGGTTAAAATAATAACCTAAACTTGTCTAAATCCTATTGGTTGATAGGATTTAGACCCATCCCCACTTTAGCTTCGAAATAAGACCCTTTGGAACCATTATAAACCGATTTTTACTTTAATATAAAATAATATTCTGAGATATTCCTAAGGTGCCCCTCTCCTCCCTTATAAAAGGGCACCTCCTCCCCCTCCTCCTCACACCAATTTGAGCACTCAAGCTCGGCCAACCCCTGCCAAAATCTCTTCTCCACTTCTCTAGCAACATCCTATAGGTTCTGGTCTTCCTCAAAGACCAATTGTAGTTCCCTAAGAGGTGGTCTCAAAGAGGCGCTTCAAAGAAGAGGAGCTTCGGACACGTACAAAGCAAATCGGACCTAAGGTAAGGGAAATATCACAATCTCATTTTTATCCGAGATTGTTTATTCGTAAGTATTTACTGGGGTGTATTTTATCATCCACATCCATGTTTCATCAATATGTAATATTATTTCCACCCACCTACAATTGTTTAAATCCATTTTTACCCTTCGGTGAGTTTTTAGTAATGTCTATGAAAGGAATCTTTTGTCGTACGAGGTACTTTTTGTCTTTTCCGACAAAAGTAAGAAGAATGTTTTTTTAACTTATACGGCACGAACGGATTTTTACGGTTTTATAAAGCCTTATTTTCATGAAGCTTCCTCCAAAATATTTCAGAACTATTTTCAATAAAATCTCTTTCTTTTAAAATTGCATGATGTTTTTTGAAAAGAAATTGACTTTGAAGAAGAAATGATATTTTCCTCAAGAATTCAATTCAAGTATTTTATCAAAATTATTTTCCATCTAAGATAACAAAAAGGTTCTGTTTTTATCCCTATTGTTACATGGATTTGATTATGTTGTGATGGAAACATTTTTATGAATTCCTTTATCTTATATGAATTGTTTTATGATGTCATGTTGTTTAAGAATCCCATTTTTATTACATGGTTTATGCGATGATGTATGTTTTATGATTATGTGGCACACATAAGAAAGGATTCATTATAAGATGGGTTGGACCTATATCTCCCTCCAATGCATTGGGTAAAGATTTTATATCTCATGAGATAGACAGGGCTGGAACGGTAGGTTATACCGGTTCAGTGAAATAGGACTGAAACGAGGGTTACTCGATTCAGAAAGGGACTTTGTCCACTAAGATAGTCTTGGCAATGAGTCATGACTAACAAGAAATGATTTTCCAGGATTATGTGTGCATGCCACAAAGTTTCAAGTTTCATGTTATGATTATGGTGATCTCATTTTCACTTCTATGATTTGTTCCATGTTAAGATATTATGATCTCTTTTGCAGGTTATGATTTTCAAAAAGATATGATATGATTTTTATTTCATTTTTATACCCTTACTGAGCATTTGAGCTCACCCTTTTATGTTTTCTCTTCCCCAGGATATAAAGTAAGGTTTTAGTTAAAAAAAGGAAGATCTTTATGGGATATTTTGAAGATCTTTCACCACGATTAGAAGATTATATTCTGAGTTTCCAAAGACACTAAACTATTACGATCCTTGTGTGTGTGTTTTTGTTATGTACTAAGTATTCCGCAAAAGTAATGTAATTTCAATGTACGTCAAGATACGGGTCTCTACAGTTGGTATCAGAGGAATGGTTTAGTCAACCTTTGGAAACTAGGATGCGAAAAAGTTAGTGAGATCCCTAGAGATATTTCTAAGGTATGTCTAGGGATGTCTCTAAGGTTAAGTATACGTATAGGATATAGTCCTAGAAATGCTCTAACGATCTTAGAATTTAACCTAAGATGTTAGATATTGAGGGTACTACCCCTTTATTATGTTGTTTTCCCTAGCATGATTTTTTCCTCTCACACTTTTCTTTTGGGGTTTTAGACGATGGCTGGAACCCGAAGGAACCGTGTTGATCAATGCAGTGGACAATTCAATGATTGTCCCCCTGAGCAACCAAACGATATGGGAGCTGGAATGCAAAATCTTGTAGCCATGCTCACACAACTTTCTCAAGCTATGAATCATGCAGGACTTCCAAACGAGCAAAGGAAGGAGCAACATTCTGTTGAATCCTTCATGAGGCAGCGTCCGCCTTCTTTCAGTGGGTCTACTGATCCATTAGTTGCTGAACAATGGATTAGTACTACTGAAAAGATATTTTCAGTTCTTCAATGTTCTGAACATGATAAAGTCATCTTAGTAGTATATCGTTTGGAAGGTGAAGCTGATCAATGGTGGAATCTTATCAAGAATACGAGGCAAAGAGATGAAATTGATTCCATGGAATGGGACGAGTTCAAGAACTTGTTTTTCAGTAAGTACTTCCCTCGTATTCTTCGAACGAAGATGGAGAAGGAGTTTCTTGAACTAAAGCAAAAGGATGATGAATCTGTTGGTATATACGAAGCGAATTTTACAAGACTTGCAAGGTATGCATCTGGCATTATCATCCAACCTGAAAGTAAAGTTGATCGATTTTTCAGTGGCTTAAAACCAAGTCTTCGAAGGGCATTAGCTATAAGAGACTTCAGTAGCTATGAAGAAATTGTGCGTTGTGCTATCAAGGTAGAAATGGAATTTGGTGTTACATATCCATCTCATGGTTTTGACAAGAAACGAAAGATGGAGTTCAAGGAGAAATCTCAGAATAATGGTGAAAAGAAGATGAATGTTTCCTTATGCACAAAGTGTTGAAAGAAGCGTGGTGGATATTGTCTTAAAGGGACTAGAAAATGTTTTAAGTGTGGAAAAGAAGTTCATCGAGCAGCTGAGTGTCGAAGTAATGGAAAAAGGGATTCTAATGAAGTGAATAAAGAAAACACTGCAGAGAACGCACAACCAACACTTCAATTCTTCAAGTGCAAGGAGATGGGACATTATGCCAATAAATTCCCTAATCCAAGGGTTAGTGATGATCGACATGAGCAACCGCTTAAGGCAAAGGACAAAGGAAAGTCACATGCGATCACTATTGGCAATGTTGAATATGACAACAATGTGGTGGAATGATTAAGTTTTTATGTAATGGGATTCCAAAATAATGTTGTATCATGGAATATTAGAATATTTATGTATTGGTCTAATGTGGTATTCAAAGTGATTGAGATATTATGTGCATAATGAAGGGAAAACGAGAAAATGAAATGTTTAACAGTATTCATGAGCTCATGATTGATATAAGGACTAAGTGATATCATGGTTTGAGTATATAGAATTTTGAGGATTTTGGTATGTGGAAAGTGTTAACTTTTAACTGCATTCAATTTTTCACTAAGGTTCAATGGTTATTCAAGAGAGTACAAGATTAAGGCCTTTGAATGTTTGGAATGTGTCCAACAAGATATATCTTATGATATATGGGGATCAACGATGGTATTAAATCTCTGGTAATCGTTTTCACTATGTTATGAGAATGGACTACAGTATTATGGATAGGACTAAAGATTGGAATGGATTATGTTGGACATAAGTTAGTATTGTTTAAGGATAGAAGTTTTTTCGATATTATTTATGGGATGTTATAGTATTATAGTTTTAGAAAAAGGACAACCTGCAGGACGGGCGACAGCCCATCGCTTCGGAAAAGGCTGTGGGAATCGAACCCACAACCGAAGTGCGACTGGCCTTTATCGCCTACCACTGGCCTACAGGAAGTCCTTGTTTAGTAGAAACTAGTTTTATTATATTAAGAAGTATGATATATGAAGTATAAGTCCATTTTACGAACTATATATGATTAATCTCACTATAGATCGACTTATGTATATAATTTTTGCTAACCTTTTGTTTGAGACAGATGGAATGACCCGTCATTCTATCACATGATCTGCTAACACTTCACGAATAACAAATTCAACTTCATTTAATTAAGAGATGAAGTGGAAATTGTTCTAGGCACGAACAATAGTGAGATTGTACCAAAATAAAGAAAGTATTTATTCCAATTCAAATTTTCTACTTTAGGGAAATGATCTTGAAAACCAAAAATGTTGTCCTAGTGATCTTATACCTGATGAATCGGATGGTACCTTAGATCGTCACAAATTTATGGATTTGTGATTATTGGCTTTTCCATAGCCATGTTCTCTACCACTCTCCATCAGAACATGATGGTTAGATTTCTCTTCCATATCCATATTTTCACCTATGTGGAAACCCATGATTAGTTTATTTGGGTAACCGTTACGTTTCATACTTTTGTTTTTAAAGATTGGTTTTGATATTCCTTTTTACGATGTGGGTTTCTATTAAAGAAACTTTCAAATAGTAAACCATTTATAACCCCGACAAATTTCGAGGGCGAAATTCATTTTAAGGGGGGTAGAATGTAACAGCCCAAGATTTTATAAAAAATATTCTTTTTAATTCTATTAATGTCTTGTGTTGTACGCTACACCAAAAGGAGCTTGCACAACACGCATCCTTGACTTGCCTTGCATTACACGCAATCGCGACCTTCCTCGATAGCGTGTGTAGTACGCAATAACGTGTTTCACTAAACAACGATATGCTATTAAAATGTTATTAAAACTAGCCGTTATGAATAGTAATAACCACTTTTTAAAATTCTGTAAATCTTATTTTTCAAAATGAACTTCATTTTTGGATTCGGAGTATCGAATTTATCCTAAGGTGAAATTTTGGTACATTTCGGATAACTTTCATATTCTGATGAATAGTGAAAATTACTAAATTATAATTAAAAAACATCTTTTTTAATCGAAATAATTAATAGTGATAAATTATTAATTGGAGTAGTTTTAAATTATATTTAGAATATATTTTTACAATTTAATACAATGTTGGTCATTGGATTTAATTGCACATTTAAACCAGACATAAACAAGTGTCAATCTTTTGATAGATATTGTTTCTTAAAAACACGCTATTTGTTTTAACAGCGGGATTTAATTATAAAATTAATTAATGAAACTTCTATGTTATGAATTTGGTAAAATAGACTTCATTTTTGAATTCGGAATATGAAATATAGCTTAGGATGAAATTTTGGCATTTTTCTGAAAACCTTCATTTTTTTATGAATAGTGAAACTACTAAGTGGTAGTTAAAAAACTGAATTTTTCATAAAACATAATTTTACCGCTTCTGTGAATGGAATTTAAAAAATCCGAGAGACATGGTTGATGTCAGTAAGTAAAATGTGGTTCAATGAGATGAAAATAATTTTTGGTGAATAGTAACTTTTTACTTTTATTTACCACGGTTAAAAGTAAATAGGGTAATTCAGGGTAAGAATGATATTAATATTACCCTATCACATGTCCTAATTCTATTGGACAAGTGTATCTCGACCAAAAACAACCTTAAGTGTAAAATATTATCATTTAGGCCCACTTGGATTAGATTAGGACATTTATTATTATTTAATTCAAAGAAGAGTTAAAAGAGTTAAAATCAAAGTTTATTCACTAAAACATTTTTAATATGGGGTTATACATAAGATAAATTCGACTATAAATATTAATTAGAAATCTAAAAAGCGTTCCTACATAATGATATTTTATTTATAATTTTTAGACTTTAAATAAATTAATTTTTTTATGACACAACGATGATGCAGTAATTACCCCTTTTAAGGAAATATTAACATAATTGATGTTATAAATACTCAAATGAATGTAATTTGAGACTTTTTATGAATTACACTAATTTTATAGGTTACTATGATATATTAGTGTTGATTTAATCAACTTGGTTCGAACATATAATTCTGTTATGACTTTCACAAAAATCATATATCAAATAGTGTCAAAATTGACACAAAATAGTTTTTAAATCAAATATTATATTATTAATTGTTATTTTATTCCTAAAAATCTAAAGTTCGGCCAAATGACTTAGATAAGGATATATATATTAATAATAAACAATTTGGGGTTCGTTCGGCATGTTATAGTAAGTGTATTAACCATATAGTGAAAGAAAACAAAAAGACACGGTAAAAGTTAAATTATTTAACTTAGAGTTAAATCTAATTGATAAGGTTAAAATAATAACCTAAACTTGTCTAAATCCTATTGGTTGATAGGATTTAGACCCATCCCCACTTTAGCTTCGAAATAAGACCCTTTGGAACCATTATAAACCGATTTTTACTTTAATATAAAATAATATTCTGAGATATTCCTAAGGTGCCCCTCTCCTCCCTTATAAAAGGGCACCTCCTCCCCCTCCTCCTCACACCAATTTGAGCACTCAAGCTCGGCCAACCCCTGCCAAAATCTCTTCTCCACTTCTCTAGCAACATCCTATAGGTTCTGGTCTTCCTCAAAGACCAATTGTAGTTCCCTAAGAGGAGGTCTCAAAGAGGCGCTTCAAAGAAGAGGAGCTTCGGACACGTACAAAGCAAATCGGACCTAAGGTAAGGGAAATATCACAATCTCATTTTTATCCGAGATTGTTTATTCGTAAGTATTTACTGGGGTGTATTTTATCATCCACATCCATGTTTCATCAATATGTAATATTATTTCCACCCACCTACAATTGTTTAAATCCATTTTTACCCTTCGGTGAGTTTTTAGTAATGTCTATGAAAGGAATCTTTTGTCGTACGAGGTACTTTTTGACTTTTCCGACAAAAGTACGAAGAATGTTTTTTTAAATTATACGGCACGAACGGATTTTTACGGTTTTATAAAGCCTTATTTTCATGAAGCTTCCTCCAAAATATTTCAGAACTATTTTCAATAAAATCTCTTTCTTTTAAAATTGCATGATGTTTTTTGAAAAGAAATTGATTTTGAAGAAGAAAGGATATTTTCCTCAAGAATTCAATTCAAGTATTTTATCAAAATTATTTTACATCTAAGATAACAAAAAGGTTCTGTTTTTATCCCTATTGTTACATGGATTTGATTATGTTGTGATGGAAACATTTTTATGAATTCCTTTATCTTATATGAATTGTTTTATGATGTCATGTTGTTTAAGAATCCCATTTTTATTACATGGGTTTTGCGATGATGTATGTTTTATGATTATGTGGAACACATAAGAAAGGATTCATTATAAGATGGGTGGGACCTATATCTCCCTCCAATGCATTGGGTAAAGATTTTATATCTCATGAGATAGACAGGGCTGGAACGGTAGGTTATACCGGTTCAGTGAAACAGGACTGAAACGAGGGTTACTCGATTCAGAAAGGGACTTTGTCCACTAAGATAGTCTTGGCAATGAGTCATGACTAACAAGAAATGATTTTCCATGATTATGTGTGCATGCCACAAAGTTTCATGTTTCATGTTATGATTATGGTGATCTCATTTTCACTTCTATGATTTGTTCCATGTTAAGATATTATGATCTCTTTTGCAGGTTATGATTTTCAAAAAGATATGATATGATTTTTATTTCTTTTGTATACCCTTACTGAGCATTTGAGCTCACCCTTTTATGTTTTCTTTTCCCCAGGATATAAAGAAAGGTTTTAGGTAAAAAAAAGGAAGATCTTTATGGGAGATTTTGAAGATCTTTCACCACGATTAGAAGATTATATTCCGAGTTTCCAAAGACACTAAACTATTACGATCCTTGTGTGTGTGTTTTTGTTATGTACTAAGTATTCCACAAAAGTAATGTAATGTCAATGTACGTCAAGATACGGGTCTCTACAACCAACATTGGATTAAATAGTAAAAATATATTCTAGATATAATTTAAAACCACTCAAATTCATAATTTATCACTATTAATTATTTCGATTAAAAAAGTTTTTTTTAATTAAAATTTGGTAATTTTCATTATTCATCAAAATATGAAAGTTATTAGATAAGTTCCATAAAATCACCCTATGATAATTTCGATATTCTGAATCCAAAAATGAAGTTTATTTTGAAAGATAACATGTATAAAATTTCAAAAAAGTGTGTATTAATATTCATAACGGCTTGTTTGATTGGTTGTGGTGTCTGTTAGAACTCGAAGTTGCGTACAACACATGCTACTGTATTATTTAGAGAGAAGCATGTCGTGGAAGATTGGGGTGTTACAATTAATATAGAAAAGAACAATAATTAATCACAACCATGGTTAATTGATGATAATAATTAAATTTTTTAATTTATAATAATCGGATTCATCATGGGGCAATTCATGGAAATTATTTTATTTCCCTTACATTTCTAATTCTTTGTTAACTATTTTACTTCTATTTTATTTTTACCCTTATTAATAATTCATAAAATAATTAAATGAACTCTTTTAATCATTATTAGTCATAAGTTCAGTCAGTAAACTATTTCTAATCACATAAATTTTTCTTTTCATCCTCAATAATTATGGGATCCTTATATGAAACTTTACATTGATACCACTTGTAGATCCCCAAGACAGATGAACATTGATATGGGGGTTTATTTGTGGTATACTTTTATAAATTATTTCATTTTTTAACTCAAACACTATTATTGGATAATTTTCTAAATCAAATAAATTTAATGTATCAACCATATCTTTTATGAAGTAATAATAAAAGATACCATTGAACATGTTATCTACAGGATTTGACACTAATATATACATATTTTTATATTCCTTAGACACTTAATCATGAATTATCCACTATTAGCTTTCTATAAATTTAAATCCATATAGAAAAAATTGGCCATGGAACCTAGTAGTTGATCCTGGTTCTACACCACCACCACCAACTCTACTGCCACAGTTGTTTATTCACCCTAACCATTCTTTTATTCCTATTCAAGTTAGACACCACATTAATGATACTCTATAGAAACTTTTTATATACCACAATCAAAATATACTTAGGGTTCATTATTGATAAAATTATAGATATATCACCTTTCTCTTTAGAAGATCCTTCTCTATAATCATATACGATCATGACTACTCATGTACATATTCCTGCTCTTCAATAGTTGTCTGAAATATTTATATTGGTATTGAAACCCCTTCAATACCTAGGGTGATCTGGATTCTCTTAAATAATCATATACTCATGTGAGTCTCTTTTAGGGACTCCTAGATTCATCCCAACTTCACACTTTGACAAATGATGTATTAGTCTCTCAAAATTTTCTTATCATTTGAACAATAGTTCTCAATAATTTTTAGGATTCAAACACATTATTGATATTATACAATATGAATATATATTTTGCTGGTAAAATACGTCTTCAATCCTTCAAAACTATAATAAAATAGAAATATTGATTTGAATTTAAATCTTAAAGTATTCTAATCATGTCTTCAATGAAAAATTCATCCTAAATACATATAATTATAAGAAGTTATTTTTATTTTAGTCTAAAAAATGGATCATGAATTAAAAATCATAATTTAATCACATTTTAAATACCCAAGATGCTCAAGTCTTCTGGATTATTTACACAATTAATAAATAACCTCAATTACATTTATTTTCATCATTATTAGAACAAAATAATCATTTATTTTCAGGCATATGTCGGGATGTGATTATGAAAATTAAATTTTAATATTTATTATATAGCACATCCTAAAACTATAACATTGTATTCTTCAAAATTATTGTATTCAGGGAAGAATAATGTTTTCCACTACGTTTTTAATTTAGTAGTTGATTCCAATGTAAACATGTGAAAAACAATGTGTGAATTGATCACATATTCATAGAATCTCATTTATTCCCATTGAAATTTTTATACACGAATAACATAAAAATCACTCGGAAAAAATTTCATGTACTTTAAAAATCACTTTTTATTGAATTGTGAAGCTTCCCTTATTGTGTGGAATTCGTTCACATATTTTATCCAACTCTCACATTCCTATAACAATTTCATTTGATATTTATAGTGACTATAAAAATTAATTTTCTATTGGACTATATTCTTTTTGTTTTGTCAAAAATATCATGTGATATTATTGAAGACGATAAAATATATTCTTCTTGTGGTCAATTGATTTTTATACACCTCATGGTTTATTTTTTTTTATTTTTAAAGGTTAATCTATTGTTCTTTATTACTCATCATACGATCACTTGAGTTACCATAAGACCACCAATCATGTGGTATGTCAATATACCAAAAAGATATACCTTGATGTTGTAGGTTTTAGTTATTCATGTTGTAGTATATCTATTCATATGGTCATTTGAGTGACCAGATGACCATCCTTCATATGGTAGGTCAAGTTACACTGAGAAATTGACCACATGAACAACATGTTCTAGTCACCCTATAAATAATATTATCATTACATATAATCTATCAATACCATTTTGTATCCTTAAAATCTCTCTAAATAACCATATGTAGGTAACTAATATTACTTATAAATATTATGTATCATCAATTTACCACTACACAGCATGTGGGAATCATTGAATACCTTTACACAAGTCCAATAACTAAGTCATACAATTTCTCATGTATTAGATAACAGTTACATAGATGGTGTTCTTCCTTTATACCAATACAAATTAAATAGTTACCTTTATATAGGTAGTGTAAGTCACACATTACCTTTATGTATCAACATTTTTTCTTGAATGAACTTTCCGTAACTTTACTAATTTTCTTATTACACTTCCACAGAGCCCGAAACACCTTTATATTGGAGTGAAAATATCTTTTTACCCATACAAAAACTCATGACATTATCATGTACCATTATGCAAAAAAAATAATTTAATTGATTACCCATATTCATCCTTTATAATAAAATAATAACTTTTACAAATGTGGGTAATTTATCTCGAAATTAGTAATAGCCTTCTCAACATTTATCAATTTATCTCAAAATCATCCAGGGAATTATCAAAAACATCTAAAACACATTAGGCTCAAACATAAGGATATCGAATTTGAATTAAATATAATAGTCAATCATACTCATTTTTTATTTCAAATAGTAGACTCGGTTCCTTAATTTCCATAATATGTAGAAGATAAGGTTCCTTCATCCACCACCCTTTTTTAGGAATTTCATTTATGATATTCACAACAATCATCACATTTAATGTTAATTTATCTTGGATCATGCAATGATATCTTCAAGATAATAGCCTCATTATTCTTTTTCCATTAAACATAGTAGTAGATAAATTATCTTAATGGCTTGTATATATTCTAAATTAATTGTGACATCCAACTATATCCCTATGAATCCATACCAATCATCTAATCACCATCATAAACTACACTATACACATATTAAAAAAATGTATCAAATAGAAAACATACTTCTGAACTTAATAATTCAATATCCATCCATTGAATATCAATAATGATCGAGTCCCATTGAATCCACATGAATTATAAGGTAGTGTGATCCTTTCTACTCAGATAATTTTACACCTTTTTTCCATCATAGGAGGGTAATGTATTATAAAATTATAGTCTTCAATTAACTATATCGATCTTCATTAGCATATATTCAACTATTTATGATTGAATTTATACATTAAGATCCTATAATTAGTATATATATCATACTTTTCATCATATAGATAATGTTTTTAAATAATAAATACAAAAAATTTCACTTCTAGATCCCTATCATGAGACATATATTTTTACTCATGGGTATTTAATTGATCTTCTTATAAGATATTACCTTTTAATTTTTCATAAGAAAGGATCTCAAAAAATTATTTATAGAATCACTATATTTCCAAAACCCTACTCCACATTTATTATTTTTATGTTCAAGTGTAGTGGATAACTTATTCTTAATCACTATGAAGTTATAATAAAACTCTTTTATCCAAAGGAACTTCAATCCCTTCCATATTAACTTTTTTAGTGATTTTAATAATCATGAGAAATTTCTCACAAAATGCTGATAGTATACAACTAATCTACTAAACAATATATCTCTATCAGAATGATTAGTTTGTTACATTTTAAAATATCCTCTATCTATAAGGGAGACACTGATATTTTCTCTCTTGTGATTATATAACCCTATTTTGATACATTTCATAGAAAAAGATCACACTTTCTGAAGATGGAATTTATTTTCTACTTTTATAATCTTCTGAGATCAATCATAAAATTATTTTCATTTTCATTATTTATCTTTCAATATATAAGAATATTATCAATAAATACTACCCAAAAAATTCAAGGTAATATCTAAGCTCAATATATGTGGAAGGCTATATTGGGTATATAACCTTTAATTACCCTTAGTTAATTGTATACAATTAAAATAACCTCCCTTAGAAACTATTGGAACCCTATATGTATATCAAATAAATTATCCTTATAGGTTAAGTGATATGGGTTCTTGATCATGATCTTATGAAGTTCATGAGAAAAAATTATACTAAGAATTAACCCATATTTAATCTTGATAGAAGAATAATGAAGCAATTTAGTGTATAAAAACCATGTCCTTGTTCTCATTAATTTTATTCTTCAATTATTCCATTTAAATTAGGGTAATTCTATAAGGACTCTTTGATATAGGAATTTAACCATGTATGAGTTCAGTTGAAAATTCAACCACCTCTTCTAGGGGAACCCTAGGTAATTTTTCTATGAAATACATCCACATATTTGAATAGAATTGTAACAACATTTGAATCGTTTTCCTCCTTTTTCATTTAACCCAAATATCCTTTGATATTGTTTATCAAAATTCATATTAAGTATTTTTTTCAAAATGGTGTCTATCATAATAATTTCCTCAACATTAGATCATTGGGTTATTTTAGATATGATATGAGATTTTTCTATCATGAAAATTTATATGATATCTCTGTAGGCAGAGTAAATTCATGCATAGTATCACATAAAATTATAAAAATGGTATAATATCTAGTGTTTTTGGAATTATGTTCCAAAAACCATGATTATATCGGTTTCATATAATTTATATGCAATCATTATACCACTATATTTTTTCACTGATAATTAAATATCTAATTTTATAGGTAGTGAATAATTTTTTTTAGAAAACATGGATGATATGAAATAATGAAAATATCCATGAGGTAATAATACATTCATGGTTCTTGAGTGGATAATAACTGTGTTTTTCACCACTTAATTATCATGTTCAGCTTTTGTAGTTTTTATTTATTAGGATATACATTGTACACTTCAACTTAGTGGTTACTAATTCTTATTATCGAATTTAGATCGGGAATTTTGGAATTGATCTATGTAGAACTTAAAATACTTGAATTTTAATCATTTAAGTGTGTGTGGTGAAATATTTGGGACCTAATTTTCATCCATTATGTTAATTTATATCTTTGTATTTCATTATTAGGTTTGATATTAGTGGCCTACATTATCATATTTAAAACATTTCTATTATCCTTTAAGGAAATTTCCCAATTCCATACTATGACATTTTTTTCATGGAATCCATTGAATTTATATTCCTCCATGTGATTTATCATTTTAGTTTAAATGAATCATCTTCTATCTTTTCATATCTCTAAATAAATTGGAATAATGAGACTCTATTATTTATATTTATACCTTATGTTCACATTGAACAATTTCTTCATAGCTACCATTATCTCATATAGATAATGTCTTCTAATAACTAGAATTTAAACAACTGATTAAATGATTAATCATGTCTTCAAGGTCAATAATAAAACTATATGAATGCCTTTTGAGTCTCATAATAATTTATTCATAGGTACTAATTGATTTATTGTCATTTTTTAGATCTACAAATTATATTTCAATTTTATTCTTAAGTGTTTTTGAAAAATATATATTTTCATAATATTTTATAATACTTATCCAATTCCCTAAAGTAAAATTTTCTCATTTTCATTGTATTTATAATGATATTCCACCAATATTCAGATTATCCTTTAAAAGTATAAAGGGATAAAAAACATAATCATGTCTTGGTTAGTGGAGAATGAGAAATATATTTTTCATTATGTAAACAGATTTCATAGAAACTAGCAGTCATAAGTTTATATAAAGAAGGGAGGGTGTTTTCACATGAATGAATAAAGGGATAATTATTTCCTTTAATGATTGTTAATATTTCATGGTTATTTTTATTATCCATAAATTAATAATGGTTTTTGATCATGTTGAGATCACATTGGGAAGACCAATCTAAGATTGGGGTGAATCAGTGTGGGATAAATGTTTATCCCTTTTAAAAAATTATCCTATTTTAAACCAATATCCCTTATTTAGTAAATAGTTATTTTTTTAATTACATATAATTAGTTATAATGATCATAAAATAATAAATCAAAAATAAAATGTGGGTTTTTAATCATGGTTTTCCTTTAATTTGTATAACTACATAATGGGTGTATGGTTTAAATTATCCCACCCACACATAGATTCATTTTATTGTCAGAGAAAGGATGAAAAAATGTATTGCATTGTGATATTTTTTCCTAACACCAACCTAGTATAATTAAATCACCAACATTAAAGAACAATACTATAGTATATCAGTATGTCCCACTTAATGTAAATTAAAATGTAATAGAATCCCATTTCTCAAAACTCTAATGACTCTGATCAATATCCCTAAAATACTATAATAAAAAAGATACCTCTATGTCATAGTAATAATAATGATTTATCATAAGAACATTAATCTAGTAGTCATGCTCTTCTTATTATTTAGTTAGAATAATATGTATATGATTTTTAATAGATATATCAGATATTCTTCTCAACATAACTAATAATCAACTAAAAATAGATTGTCCCCTCTCTTATTCTTCTTACGAGCAACATAACACAATTTTAGTTTATAGTATTAGTGTCATATTTTTCCTTCAAATATCTCAATTATATTTCGTGAATAGGATTTATTGTCTTCTCATGTTTAAGAACCTTATCACATAAAATATTTTATTATTTATTATTTTATTTTCATTATATAAAATAGTGCATATGAGTTTTATGTGATCCTCCATTCATGCATGAACTATCTTCCTTGAATGAACCTAGACAATAATGTGGTATCTGTACACTCTATATTTAATGGAATTTTCTAAATGTCTCATGTATATGTGATGTATTTTTTCATATGTGAATGATGGATCTTGTGAGACAAAGCTTCACATGTCCTCAATTCCATTACAAAAGTCAGAAATGCTTCATGAGATGTCCTTTTTCATCACATAGTATAGAACACTAGTAAAATCTTCTTATCCATCACATAATGAATAATGATTTATCTTTTGATTCTTCATGAATCCAAGGATGATTATTAGATCACCTTTATTGGATAAATTCATGTGGATCTTAGGGTATTCTCTTTCATGGGAAGGTATCATGTGAGATCTTTTTTAATCATATAAATGTGTATTTAGGGCTTCTTTTCCTTTAAATTAATGAATCACTTGGTTTCTATAATTCTTTAAAAATTATATATATCTCTCTAGTAATAGTCTCTAAACCCATCTCTCATGCCACTATATTTATTATTGAGGTACTCACTGCCATGGCCTCTGTATTTTATACCAATTTAAGGATTCATTAGATGCCTAAATATATTAGTATATTTGAATATATAAAATAATTTTTAAAACAATATTTGAACCTAATGTTGATATGTGATTACATGATCTCTTCTATTGATTATATGACCCCCACCGATACTGTATTTGATCTACTTATTCTTCATGTGATTGCTTGGATAATTGTCAATGGAAAAAATCCAAAGTATTCTTGTGATGGAATCATTCCTTGGGGGAATAATCTTCTATTATGATATTTTCTCAATGATAGATTCATGAGGTTTATGATGTCATACAATATCCTTAATCATTATGTTCTAGTACAAAATATTTAATTTCTTCAAATTATAGAATGCATGAAAGATAACCATCGCATGACATGTGTTGAGGAGATTTATCTTATTTTTTGTCTGGTATTGATCATTTGTGATGACAAGAATCATGGATATTAATGATCAAAGAATATCTTGACAACATGTAGGAATTATGTAAGTGAATAAGGTTGAAGATAAAGGTACGGTTTGATAGAATGACACAAATTTTTCTGATCAAGAACCTTTCCATATTTTAAGTTTCTTTTTAATGGCGGAACAAAACTCACATCCCCCCATCACATATTATGTTTTTTCTTAGTTGAGGTCCACTGAATAATATAAGTTGTTACATGTTCTTATCAAGATAAAATCTAGGTCAACAATCAGACACACTACACATTCATTCCCATTACCAAACTGCCCCACAAAAATTCAGTGTCACCATAGACCCTCTTGGATGCTCTTAATGAACATATCACACTCCATGAACACATCTGTACACACCCCATGGGGACTATGTGTTCTATCTCACACACCATTGGGCCATGAATTACCAGGTCAAACCTATCCCACGTGAATGACTGGAAGAGATAATATTGTAATAATTAGTCATATGTTTTTAATTATTTAATCACATTGAGTTAATCAATTTGAAGTTATTTCCATTATTTTTGTACATTTGGTTAATTTTGGGTTTAATTGTTAACATTTATTAATTCACGAAATTTAATATTTTCAAATTTCATCTTTATTTCAGGCATAAAAATTCCAATTTTCATTCAATTTAGGTAGTTCATTGTTTATAGGATTCTATTTTTTGTTGGATTAAACACTTTATTCCTGACTCAATTCTAATTTAAAATAAAGAAAGTGGAAAAATGTTTCTTCCATTAGATTAGAATCTACCATAGTAATTGAAACATATCTAGGAATAGAAACATCCAAATATGGTGATTCAATATTTATATGAAATATAATTCTATTAAATGATTAAAAAATAAATATTATGGAGAATTAATATCATTAGGGAATCCATTTAACGCACCATATTGAAGGAACAAGAATAGTTTCCCCATTTAGGAAATGTTTTCTTTAGTAATTATGGTTTATTTATTTCAAAAATTGTTAAAATTAATTTATATTTCTAGGAACCGTGAACCATCTATATATTAACTACTTTATAATGAAAATTTCACGATATTTTTCCATGAACTATGGGAATTAAACACAATGTTTTGGTGTACAGAAACTAGAAGGAATATTTTCCGCCTCCCAAACCTATAAATAAGCTCATCCACTTCCATTAAAAATGGATAAATAATAAAAAAATATGAGATTTTATAGAGTATTGGATCCTTGAATTGTTTTTTATTTTCTATTTTCACTTTTCATAGTTTTATAATTCACTCTTCTTCCACATTAAACTCGATTACCATTCACAGAGTGTGGGAAAATATTCATTAATTGTGTAAGGGGGTGTTTTCCTTTTGTACTATCACAATCATACAAATTAATTTAAAACTATATTTTCTTCTATATTATTACTAATTTTAGGTGTTTCTAATTCTCACAATTTGATTTAATTTTAGGTTTTTTCATTCACTGTTTATAGATTTTGTTGAATTTCATCGAAATACCTCTTCATAGTGTAGTTTTTCTAGATTGAGAAGATTGTGTTCGGTGGGGAGAGTCAATTTGTCATTGGAACATGTGTAGAATAAGGTATTTATTTATATATTTATAAGGATAAAGAATTTCTGAAAGTGATTTTCCTATATTTTTTAGGAATTGCCTATGAATTTTCATGCGAACATAAGGTGTTTCCATTTCTTCAATCAACCATGGGTGATTGAAAACTCAATCGAGGATTCTTTCATTTATCATTCAAAAGGATGAGTGGGGGTGATTTTTATAACCAAGATGACATTAAAAAGAAGATTATACCCTAAACCCATCACATTAATCAGTAGTATTTGTATACCCTTTATTTTTATTTTATTATTTCATTTTCAAATCAAATAATTTGAACAACAATTATGAATTCTATCTCAAATTTCATGTGACAAAACTGATTTTTTCATACTCCTCTATTGAGACAAACCTTTTAACAACTTTATTTAATTCTTTAATAAGAAATAGTTTTTTTCACACCCCACTATAATTATTTGTCAAAATATGGCAATACTGCTAGGGAGGAAGTTTCAACCATCTAATTTTAATATTTGGAAATTTCCAGATTAAAAAAATATAAAAATTGACTAACTCACATTTTTTATAGATGATATCATTTATTTTTTAAAAAAAAATAGATCAAGGGATCATGAATCCAAATCATCAAGGATTAGTAATTCAAGGATATTATACATGCCCATATATTTCCCTCAAATACCTTTTGTTTTAGGTATTTTTCAAAGAATTAATTGACATCCACGAGTACTTCATGGGATTTTATCGAGAAATGATTGCGGTAAAAAACAAAACATCCATTTTTCCCAAAAATAATTCCCATTAAATTATACTATTAAGAAATCATATAAAAGTAGACTAAAATAATTTAAATTAGTTTCAATGGATTTAAGAGAAGATACATAAGTTAAATCTGAAAATGGAACAAATAATACATGTATATCAATAGAATCTTAAAACTATGTCTATTGTTGAAGTGGATTAACTGATCATTTATGATGTTGAAGAACCTGAGGAGGCCTTTATAGAATTAAAGAAAGATCTATTAGACCCATCTAAACCACTGAGGGAGGAGATTTATGAATAATATTTTTTAAGTATGTATGGGAGATCAATGTGATTTTAATGACTTCTAGAATGAATTTGAGGTGCAATATGATCTCCCAGTCATTGCCAAAGAAGATTTATCAGCACTATTGTATCTTATTCTATCCTTTTAATAAGATTTTGAAACCACTGATGGGATGGAATTTGAAGTGATGTTAGAAGAACGGGAATTTTTAATTCCATCCATAACAACCGTGCTCTAAGAGGAACTTTTCGTGTAAGAGTAGATTAAACTTGATCCAATTAAGTGGGATATAATATTTATAAACTAATTTAATTATGATTTTATTGACGATTAATTTATAAATAACTTCCCTTACATGATATCTTAATATTATTCCAACTTGTATTTTTCTTGGAGTTAGAAGAAAAAAAAAGAAGATGCACCTAATGTAGAACATATAGAACTCCCAAAACATTTTGAACCTTTATTAGAGGGACTGAATGAGGAGATCAATGTGATATTACAAAAGGAAATAGAGAAAAATGTTTTATAATATGAAATGTAATTATTTAATAATGATTCTACATGTGTTACATTTTTTCAAATATAATTGCACTACTACATTCCATTTCATTTTTCCATTGATACATATTACTCTCATAAACTATTGGTGAATGAAGAAGAAGTTGTGGAAGTGGAATCCATGAAAGATGATGAATATTTAATTTTCCCACTTCCACAATTCCATTTGAATATCATTCCCCTGAGGGTGGACTTTGAAAACTATATCCATGTATTCCTCAACAAAATGGATTAATTTCATGACAGAATGAATAATATTTTGGGGTTCATGTACAAGAAACTACACCCACTATCTAATTGAGGATAACCAACTAGAAATGACCATCCATATGCAGTCAAAATATAAATTTCACTTTGGTGATTAAACCAACATCTATTATTATATTTTTAATCTATATCTATTTTAATTTGTCCTAATAAATTTATTATATTTTCTTTTCTACTTTTTCTTATTGGTTTTCATTATACTGTACTTATGAGCATAACTAAATGTTGCACTATAAATATGTTATCTCATAACTCTAATAAACACATGCTTTATTAATGTGATTTAATTTAAAATATTATGTCATTTAAAATCTACATGAATTTATTGATGATACTTGATAATTTATGTGTGGGGAAGGTAACCTTTGGAGTTTATGATTTTCAACATTTTTATTTTTTTAAAATAAATAAATGTCTATTTTTTTAAATATTATGTGGTCTCTATTTAATTTTTTTTATGTTTTAGAGTCCTGTGAGCTCATATTCTTATCTTTTTTTTTTGAAACCAATGTGAAAGAGTGATTCAATTTATTCCACTAAATAGAGTAAAAATTAACACTGAAAATGGCGTTGTTTCAAGTTTAAATATTTGGGAATTCCCTAAACATTCCTCTTATTTTTAAATCTCAGGACACATTTCACTATATTTATCTTTGAAATATCTTTTTTGTGAGGCTTCTGAACCATTTTTTCAATATTATTTACATTCAAATTAAATCATGTGAGAACAACGCAATCCTTCCTTTAACTAGAATTTGATTCATTCCTGTAAAAACATGAGTTTGAGGTAGTTGTGTTTTAATTGATTTTGGTATTTCATTATTTCTTAGTCCACATTTATTCAAGATAATTATTTTCATCCTACAATTACTTATAAATTTAACACTTTTAAACCATATAATCCATGAAAAAATAATTAGGTTATTCACATTACTATCCAATTTTCCCTATCTAGCCAACTCTTGAAGGGAAAATGCATGATGTAGATGAAAGTATGTGTAATGGGAAGTTCTGTTGTGATGTGATAAATTATTGGGATATAATTTTTTGGGAAAATAAAAAACATAGGATATTTTTTTCCTTCAGAAAAAAACCATTTTTCCAAAATTTGTTTCTTTATAGAGATTCCAAATGAGAATAAATGGTGTTCATATCTACAGCATTAAATACAAATTATTTTTTTAGAAAGATGAGTTTTTATGATGAAATTTTTATTGGTTACAACATTTTTTTGGAGTGTTCATGTGGATGGAGTTGATTTTATAATATGGAGACTGATGAGGAGACCTTACTTGAGTGAAAATTATAAATTATAATTTTTTCTTCAAAAAGTGTCTAACCCTCCATATTCTGCCTCAGAATATTTCACAAATAAATTCACCTAACATAATACCATAAAAAATAAAAAATTTAACATGATAAACATTTTCCTTGACTCATATCAGGTATAGATTTAGGAATGTATCATTCCTATGGTGACAACTCCATAGGTTTCTATGAGAAAATCCTTATCAAAAATAGACATTTTAGATGAGATTAAACTCATGTAAGGTAGTTTATTTTTACATGGAAGGATTTATGAATTGAATACATATTGACTGATCTCAATAGATAACATGAAATAATGTGCTTTAGGGTTCATTATACCTTTTGTTTGTTGTTCTCAAATTGGTGGATATTAGGGGTATGTGTTTTGAATTCGCATTGATTTGATTTCAATGATTACCTTTCTAGGATTCTGAGTTATATGTATTAGATAATTTATTGAGATAATATTTTCATAATTCTTCACATGTTATTAAATTATTCAATACCTTACAATTAATAAATTTGAACTTAATTTCATTTTTTATTTATTTTGGTGAATTTTTGGCTTAATTGTGAGAATTTCTTAATTAAAAATATTTATTAGTTTTATGTGGATTCTATATTTTGAGAATAACATTTAATATTTTCATCTAATTTATGTTATTATTTTATATTCTTAAATTTTCAAGGGATTCTACACTGTGTTATGGACCAATAGAAAATTCAAAATGCACTGGCCTATAAAAATCAATTAAATGGGAAAAAATTTCTAGCCCACAGAATTGACCCCACATTAGTAATTGAGAAATATATCAGCCTAGAGACGTATGATAATGATGATTATATATGTATATGAATGATAAATACTAGATTCATTTTTATATTAAATATAATTATTAATTATGATTATTAAGGAAACCATTTAATTCACCAAATTGAAGGTAGTTCAAGTGTCTGCTAGGCCAATATATATATATATATTATATAGTACATCATGAATAAATTTTTATAAAATTTACCACTAGACGTTTATTTAAAACATTCTATTAAAAGAGATATAGGAATAGAATTTATGTAGAACACATTCCAATATTATTTCATTTAATATTCAAATTAAACACAATCATTTCATGGATATGAAATTGGTGGGAGGGATTCCCACCCCTCAAGCCTATAAACATGTGCATCCACTTCCATTATAAGTTATTGAATAAAGAAAAAGTGTGGATATGTTGGAGTGTTGGATCATTTATGTTAAATTAATATTCCATTTTATATTTTCATAGTTTCATAATTCTATATTCTCCCCACTTTAACTATATTACCCATCACATGGAGGTGTGAAATATTTAGTGATTGGGGAAGGGGGATTTTTCCAATTCTTATATCGGTGTCTTTTGCTTCAATTGATTACAAAAATTTTCTATTTAATGGGTTTTTTCGTTGTGTTGTATAATTATACTAATATAATTGTATTTTGGGATTTTTGGCAATCATTGTTTATATCTCTAGTTAAGGTTCATCAAAATCCCTCTTCCTAGTGTAGATTGTCTTGATCGAGAAGATTGTGTCAGTTCGTGAGTTACTAGAGATCATTGGCATGACCGTGGAATAAGTGAATTGTTTTTATATTTATAAGTATAAAAAATTCTAAATCACTCCCTTCCTTTCTATTATGGTATTGGTTTACAAATTTTCATGCACACATGAGTGGTTTTCATTGATTCTTTAAAAAAGAGTGTTTGACAACTTGATCATGTAGTATTACATTTATCATTAAATAGGATTAGAGGGTTATTATTTTTATGACCATGATGAAATTTCAAAACCATATCCAACCCTAACCCAATCAGTCTCTTCATCAATGTCTTTTCAACTTTATTTTTACGATCTTTTTTATTTTTAAAATCAAACAATTTCAAAACTAACATCCACTTATTTCTCTAATTCCATGTAATAAACATATTTGTTTTAGACTCCTCTCTAGATAAAACCCTGGCTAACCACATTACATCACTTTTAACATAGGAATTATTTTTTTGTCACACCCCATTATAGACACATGTCATTGGTCCCACGGTCCCACATGTATAGTTGAGGGGGTCCTTGGTTAGCTAAGGATAGAACAAATTTTTTGATAAGATTCAATATATATACATAGTAATTACTATGTATGACATTTATATGCTAAATTTTCTAAAAAATAATCCCTGATTAATATATATATATATTTATATAAATATTTATATTACATTACCTTTAAAATAACATCCAAAACTAATGTCTCAATCATCAGGTAATGAAATATTGTCGTGGTCTTAAAAAAACTCTGCATGCAATAATGATATATTTAATGGCCTTCTTTAATATTCCTTATTCATAATGTTGTTATAATTGATTAATCATTGACACCATTCCTTTACATTAAATAAAATCATAAAAATCTTTCGAATTTTAAATCCAATTCTACAAAAAATATAGCATGTGACCTTTGAACTACAATGGATGGATCTTTTTCAAAACGTCAACTACCTCAAATATTCTTCATGATGATTTGATACATATAAAAACCATCCATAATATAATGCACACAATTCATTGGGATGATAAATCTTCGAACATTAAAATTCTTGGGAACACTAAAACAAACTTTTAAGCTAGTCAAATTCATTAATTCATATTGAAATTCAAATGAACCAGACATCTCATACATAGATATTACATCTTAATAGAAGAATTTTAATTACATAACATAAGAAAGAAAACTTGAATCATTTATGTAGTACACCCGGTTTGAGGTATATGACCCTTGTTTCAGTTCGTCGGTGCTTTTTGATGTGGTTGGTTGATGTTTGAACAATTTTTTGAAAAACTTTTCATGTTGTAGAGGTTATCAGGGGCGCACGATTGGTGCATGGTCTGAACAAACCGTTTGGCCCACCCAAGATATCGTACACCATTGACATTGGGCTCTGCACGAGCGGTGCATGGTTTGTTAGACCGTACAGGCAAGCCGTGTGAAGTCCCTCGGTGAGTCAATGGAAATCACATGGTTGGATTACGATTTTCCAAACCGTGTGGGGTAACCATGCAACCACTTATAGTTTTGGTTTTTATGTCTTGGACCCCATGGGATATCTCATTTTCTCTCATTCTTCCTCCCACTCCTGGAACACAAGGAAGTTCGGGTTTTCAGAGGTTGGGGGAACTTATTAGCTCATTTTGGAGGCAAATCGAAGGGGTTTCATGGTGGATCAAAGGCAGTTCTCCTTGGTTAAGCCCCTATTTTTTTTATTTGAGGTTTTTTTTAGGTTTATCTATCTCCCTCACTTATTTTCATAGATCTACTAGGGTCTCATGTAGATCTAGGGTTGTGTTTTTGTGGTGTGTTAAAGGTTGATCTTGTTGATGTTAGGGATGGGTTTTTTAGGTTGTTTTGAGGAGGCTTTCATCCGGTTTGGAGTGTGTTTGGGTGAAGGGTCAATTTCTCCAAACCCTAAGAGGTAAGTGGCGTCTCTATGAACTCCACTAGGTTGAAATGTGATTTTCATTTACAATTAAATTTGTTTCCTTAATATAATTGTAATCATGTCGTGTGTTTTTTTTGTAAAATCAAATCGGTGAGGATTTGTGGGGTTTGGCATGAAATTGGGGTTGTGTTGAAATGGGATCAATTGGTTAATTTTAAATTGGTGATTTTAAAGTGCTATTGATTGTGTGAATGAGTATTAATTTCAATAAACATGTTATATTTAAATGTGTTTGTCATGGAAATGGTATTTTTTGGTATTGAAAATAATGCATGATTATTGTTCTGTCTTGTGTGGAAATGGGTGATATCATTGGTTGGATGATGTTGGGACGTAGTGGAGTGGAAGAGAATATGCCAATAAAAAAGTGATGGATAGTGGGCAAAAGTTAAACCATCTATAGAATGTGGGCGAGAAGTACCACTTGAGTGGTATTGGTAATGAATAGGTTGGATGAGAAGTGCCAACATGGTTTGTTGTGTGCTTTGTTGGTGATGTTTGTAGATGGGGCTTGTGAGTGAAATATGAAAATGGTAATCGGCTTGTTTCATGTATGAATTGGATTTCTTTCAAGGCATGGTTGATTTGGATTCCTTGTGTTCCATGTTTGTATTATGGCATGTTTGGTTTATAAACAATTGTTATCTTGGGATTTCATTATATAAAATGTTTTATATAAATATGCTAATGGTTTTATCCTAGTGGCATGTGTAGGGATGTAAGTTGGGGAAATCCTACTGAGTATTTGTACTCACCCCCTGTATTTTAACATTGGTGTATTTGAAGATTTCGTGTATGTGGGAAATGGTAGGGCATCACCCTCCTTTAGTGATGCATAGTTATGTTTTGGTGGAGCTTGGAGCTTGGATCTTGGTGTGGAAATATGGTGGAGTCATGGCCTGAGGTGTTTTTTTTGTAGTTTCGACTTTTTACACTGATGTTTTGTGGACATGTCTAGTTGAATGGTTTTGGGTTTTGTGTTGGAGTTATAGTATCACATGGTTGGGTTTGAAGTGCAAGCATCTTTAGTTGTTGGTTAGTTGAGTTGGGTTATCTTCATAAGGGAAATCGTTCCCCATAGTTCCTTGATGCCCTTAGAATTTATTTCCATCCTTTGGAACCTTGGGAACATCTCTTAAGGCCATGTAACCCTCACTTCCTCTTTAATACAATGAGGTAGGGGTGGGGTGTTACAAGTTGTATCCGCTTGTTTGGTCCTTTGGAGTTGATTCTCAGATTTGGAGTTGACATTCGTTGTGCTATATTCATTGAGTCTGGATGGTAGCAATGCGTTGGAATGTTCGAACATGAAACGTATAGCATAAAATGATGTAGCTAACCCTTTTATGCTGAACATCATGTTACCAGGGAGTTGGGTACATAAGGGTTTTGTAGAAACTTATAGGCATTTTCAGCCACATTTTCGTGGTTGTAGCCAATGAGATGTGCATTGCATATATGGTAGAAATGTATTCCCTATATGATGCATATTTCATTGGGCATAATTATTTATGGGTTTAATTGAGAAATGGGTTTTCAAATGTGTGAAATTGATGTGATTAAATTTAGTATTTTGAGAATGGTTTGGTTTTCAAAAATGGTGAAACATGGAAACTGTGGAAAGGTGGAAAGCCTCATTGTGAAAGTGTTTTGTAATGCGATTTGAAATTGGAATTCTTGATGTCTACGGAAGTGAGACTCCTGGTTGTTTGTACTCTGTTTATAGAAATGGTACTGGGTAGGCATCGTAGAGACCAATCAGAAGTGGTTGATTGGTACATGGTTGCACCTGATCCCCAAGTGAACCAACAGTTAGTCCAGATCACAGTGCAAACTTTCCATGCTATAGGAAGTGTGAATAGAGCGGAATATTCAAAGAATTTTGATTATGTGTCTGAGTTTCAAAAGGATGATCCACCTATCTTTAGGGGTGATTCGGACCTAGAAAGGGCAGAGGTTTGGATGTCCAGAATGAACAGAATTTTCGAATTCTTAGGGATGCTGGTAGAGCCGAATATAAAGCTAGCAACGTATAAGCTAGAGGAACATTCTCTTCAGTGGTGGTTGTTGGTTTTCCAAGAGAGGAAGGACCAGGGTAACATGGGAAGGCTTTGAGAAATTGTTTAATAAACAATTCTACCTGCAAACATTCAGAATTCAGCACAAAACTGATTTCTTCAGTCTGAAGCAAGAGTATATGTCTGTGAAGGAGTTTTCAGCTAAGTTTATGAGAATATTTTCGTTTACACCTGAGGTGGTGGGTAAAATGTCATTAAAGTAATGGATATTCACAGATAAGTTAAGGCATGAGATCTATTCAAAAATAACAGTTCTTAATATCGATGATTACACATAGATGGTCAATCGAGCATCAGTGGCTGAGTAATATCTGTTAGGAGGTCCGGGAGGAGGAAGCATGGTGGTATCCATGGGAAATAGTGTGAACTCTAACATAGGGTTCATGTGGTGGAGGGAGGATTACTCTCAGGGCAGGAGTATAGCACATAATCGAGTGACAGGATCATAAAATCTTCTTCCAAAGCCTAAGAGAAAACCAGGATGTTTTCAGTGTGGATCTATGGCACACATCAAGCAGGGTTATACCACACAACCTTGAGAATCTCACAATTTTAAGATGGTGGAGAATATTTAGTGCTACTATAGGAATGCCCTGAGATTAGGTGCCCAGGACACTCCTTAGAGATCACAGACATTTTATGCTTTGATGGGACGGGGATATAAGTATACCCCTCGTCAGCAAAGCAAAGTTAGTCAAGGTGATTCTTGGAACACCACAACTCCATAGTAGGGAAATAAAGAGTAGAGTGTGGCAACCCAGGTGTTGTTCGGGGCTGAGTAGGTTATGGTGGATGATCAGTCGGGACAATCCACGGTGTGAGGTACTATTCTTTTAAATTATACATTAATGAAAGTGTTGTTTGATATAGGTTCCTCAAAATCTTTTGTTGTTTCATGTGTTGTTGAGTTTCACGGTTTATGAGTAGAAATGATGCCTTCGGTTTTGAAACATCAAACTTCTCAGGGTCGAAGTGAGTGTCAATCCTTCTTTTGTAGAACATGTTGTATCGTTTTGGGCAAGGTTGAGCTAATGTGGCGTTTCTCTGAGCTTGAGATGGATGGTTATGATGTAATCCTGGGAATAGATTGACTAGTGGAGTTTAAGGCCTACATCGACTGTAATGCACAAACAGTGACTTTTATGACATGCGATGGAATTAGACATCTCATTAGAGGAGAAAGGCATGAAATTCAGGGTGAAACATGTTTTTTGGCACCATCAGTGGGCACATTATCATATCAGTTGGCAGTGTGGCTATTTCAATCGGTAGAGGGTGTTGAGAAGAGTGTTATTTTGGTAGTGGTGGATTATTTCAGGGTTATTTTCCTGAAAAATTATTTTGGATACCACCCATAGGATAAGTGTATTTTACGAGTGATATCCTTCTGAGGAACAACCCTATTTCACTTTCGTCTTACTAAATGGAACCTAATGAATTGATAGAATTGAATGTACGGTTAGAATAATTAGAAAAAAAAGGTTTTATCAGGCCTAGAATGTCTTTATGGATAGAGCCCATGTTGTTTGTGAAAAATGAGGATGGAACTTTGATGATCTGTGTTGATTATCATAGACTTTACCATGTTACGATAAAGAATAGATATCCACTTCCACAAATAAATGATTTTTTCGACCCGTTGAGGGGAGCCCAGTGGTTCTCCAAGATCTAGCTGACGTTGGGATTTAATTAATTTTATGTGAGGATGGACAATATTCATAAAAAATCTTTTAGAAGTAGATATTACCATTATGAATATGTGGTTATGCACTTGGGTCTAAATAATGCACCAGTGGTGTTCATGGAATTGATCAATCAGATATTTTAGAGATATCTAGATTCATTTGTGGTGGTGCTTGTAGATGATATTCTTGCGTATTCAAAGACAATGGTGGAGTATGAGCAGCACTTGGAGACAGTGTTAGGGATCTTGAGGGATCATCGATTGTATGCCAAATCAACAAATTGTGACTTTTTGATATAGGATGTCCACTTTCTTGGCATTATTATTTCTGAAATGGGTGTTTTAGTGGATCCATCATAGATAGAGGATGTTATCTCATGGAAACCGACAAAGAATGTGTTGGAGGTATGGTGTTTCCTTGGCGTATCTATGTATTATTGGTGTTTAGTTCGTGATTTTTCACATTTGGATTCACCAATGATAGCTTCGACAAGAAATAAAGTTATGTTCCAGTGGAATGAACAGTGTTAGCAATGTTTCGAAGAGCTAAAGGGTAGACTTACATCGGCACCAATCATGGTTTTTCAAGAACCAGGAAAAGGGTACATGGTGTACTGGGATGCATCGGGATCAAGGTTGGGGTGCGTTCTCACGCAAGGGAATCACGTGGTTGCGTATGGCTCACAAAAATTGAGGGTGAATTTGAAGAACTACCCAACTCGTGATTTGGATTTGGCAGTAGCGGTCCATGATTTGAAGTGTGGGGTCATTATCTCTTCAGTGAGAAATTCACTGTATATACAGATAATAATATCTTGAAGCACATTTTATGACAAATGGATTTGAACTTGAGGAAAAGGAGATGGATGGAGTATCTCCAAGTGTTTTATTTTGACATGATGTACACACCGTGTAAGGGAAATTCGGTGGTGGATGAATTATGTAGAATATAATATGCTCAGGTGGTGAAACATGCATCGGACCAGTGGCAGTTGATTTCGGTTATACCTGACATTTTGTTGTAATGTGAGGACTAGGGTGATAGATCAGTCTTCTTTTCGTTTTTGCTGATTCCTAACTTGGTTGTCCTAGATAAAGAGGCACAACTATCAGATTCTGAGGGTGTGACCATGAGGTTGAATATCAATGGTTTGGAGACAATTGAGGGTTGGAAACTGAATTGAGATTCATTTTTGTGTTTTCTGAATCAGGTGGTTGTAATAGTTTCTTATCAGGAAGATCTTCTCAGGGAATATCATCATTCCAATTGGGTTGTTCATCCTGGAATTTAGAAAATGTATAAAGAATTGGAAGTGTTGTTTTGGTGGTCTGGTATGAAAAGAAGAGTGGCTGATATTGTTTCGAGATGCTTGACATACAAGTAGTTCAAGGAAGAGCATCAGAGGATAGCGGGAATGTTGCAGTCCTTACCAATCCATGTTTGGAAGAGTGAGCAAATAGCGATAGATTTTGTCACAGGTCTCCCAAGAACGGTCAGAAAGCACGATGAAATTTTGGGGGATAGTGGACCGGCTAACGAAGTCAACCCATTTCATTCTGATTTGTGAATTTCATATGGTGGAGGATCTATCCAAAATCTATATCATGGAGGTGGAAAAGAGGTTGGGTGTTCCAGTTTTGATCGTAGATGATATAGATCTAAGGTTTACATCTCGTTTCTAGAAATCCTTATTGAAAACCCTTGGAACTATGTTGACCATGAGTACGGTGTATCACCCTCGAACGTATGGTCAATCCGAGAGGATGATACAAAAATTAGAGGATATGTTGTGGGCTTGTGTCATGGATTTTGGTGGCTCATGGGAAGAGAACCTGTCGTTGGTTGTGTTCTCGTACAATAACAGTGATCAAGAATCCATACATATGGCTCTGTTTGAAGCGTTTTATGAGTGCATGTGTAATTATCCACTCTTCTGGGTGGAAATGGGTGAGTCCTCAATGGTTGGACTGAGCCTTGTCCTGGAGACTGCAGAAATCATCAAGTTAATCAATAAGAGAATAAAGATGGGTTAGATTCATCAGAAATTGTATGTGAATCATCATCAACGGTCGTTTTGTTGGAGGTGAGTGGTCATGTTATCATGAGGATCTCTCCTAGTTTCGGACATCATTGGTTTGGGAAGTAGGTAAAGTTATCTCCGAGGTATATTGGGCCTTTTGAGATTCTTGAGCGGGTTAGTGAGGTGGCGTATCATTTTTCTTTTCCACCTAGGTTCCGTGTGGTGCACAATGTGTTTCATGTGTCGTAGTTGATAAAGTATCAGCTAGATCCAGACCATGTTATTCAATGGGATCATGTTGAGATAGAGTCGGATTCTTTTTTGGTGCACATTGTAACACCCCAAGATTTCATACACATTATTTCTTCAAAGTAATTCAATAATTTTCACTACACGCAACACCAAGTTCAGGCGCACCACAACATACCAAACTAGCTGTTCAAAAGTGGTTATGAATAGTATTAACTGAATTTTGATCTTTATATAATCCTTATTATTTTATAATCCATATTATGAGTTTATTATACATAATTTAAGAACAAATTTATTATTTTCAGATAAAAGAAGTATCCTTCAAAAAATTCAATTTTAACGCCTTTCAATGGAGAACCCTTTTTAAATCCAATATTTGAATAATTAATATATTAAATTAGACAAAATAAACTTCTTATTTAGAATTGGTACATAATAATTTAGTTTCAATAAATTTTTCATGTTTTTCTAATAACTTTCTTATTTGAGTGAATAGTGAAAAATACTATATTTTAACTGAAAACAACATTTTTAATCAAAATAATTTATAGTTTTCAATTATAAATTTTAATTATTTGGATGTATAATTAGATTATATTTTTACCATTTAATCTAATGTTGTTCATTGGAAGAAATTTCACATTGAAATTGGACATAAACTAGTGTTAATCTATTGATAGTCATTATTTCTTAAAAATATGCTTTTTTGTTTTGATAATGGAAATTAATTATAAATTAATTAATGAAACTTCAATGTTTTTAAATTGGTAGAATAGAATTCATTTTTAATACAGAATATCAAAACTAGCTTAGGGTGATTTTTCGGTATTTTTCTGAAAACATTAATTTTTTGATGAAAAGTGAAAACAAAACATTATTGTTTAAAACCGACTTTTCATTTAAATAATTCTTTATTTTTATTTTAGGTCAATGTAGATACATAATACCTATATATGTTAATTTAATTCATTGAATTCGTTTTATAACAAGTTTAGATATATAAAATTTTATTGATGTTTTTACAGTCTTTTACCCGCCTTCTAGGAGCATTTGAAAATTTATATATAACATAATTTTACAGTTTCTGTGATTTGAATATCAAAATAAAAAGTGACACGGTTAACATCAGAAAGTAAAATCTGGTTCAATAAGATGAAAAATAGTTTTTGGGGGAATAGTAACTTATGACTTTTATTTACCATGGTTAAATGTAATTAGGGTAATTAAGGGTAAAATTGATATTATAATTACCCTAACACTTGTCCTAATTCTATTTTATAAGTATAATTCGACCAAAGGAAACCTTAGGAATAAAATTTGATCCTTCATGTCCACTTTGGATTAGATTAGGACATTTATTATTATTTAATTTAAAAAAGAGTTAAAAGTGTTTAATTCATGTTTTCATAACTAAAACATTTTTACTACAGGGTTATACATAAGATAAATTCGGAAATAAATATTCATTAGAATACTAAATAAATATCCAAAATAATTGTGTTTTATTGATAATTTTTAGACATTAAATAATTAAATTTATTTATGAAAAAATGATGATGGATTAATTATCTTATAAATGAAAGATTAAAATATATGATATTATAAAAACCAAAATAAATTTAATTTAGGACTTTTGATGAATTAAGCTAATTTTATAGGTTAATAATACATGTTAGGGTTGACTAAATATATTTTTTCTATGTAATCATGCAGTTATTATTTTATCAAAAAACATATACCAAATAGTGTCAAAATTGACATAAAATTGTTTAAAAAAAATACAATATTATTGGTTGATATAATATTCATAAAAATATAAGGTTAGGCCAAAGGGCGTAAGTAATATTTTATATATCATTAATAGACCACTTTAGGTTCTCTTGGAAGTTTATAGTATGTTTATTAACCATATAATATAAAAAAAGACAAGGTAAATGTCAAACTATTTAACTAAGAGTTAAATCTAAAAGGTAGTGTTAATATAGTGACCCAAACCTATTTAAAACCTATTGTTTGAGTGGTTTTAGACCCATATACACCTTATCCTTTAAATAATTCATTTTTTAGCTACTAGAAACCGAATATTAATTTATTATAAAATAATATATTATTTTTTTCCTAAGGTGCCCCTCACCCCTCTTATAAAAGGGCACTTCCCCTTCTCTCAATTTAACACCTCCAAAGCCATTTGGCATGGCCAACCCCCACCCAAATATCTTCGCAACTATCGTAATTTTATTTTAGAGACATTCCATTGGTCAGAAAACCATCTTTAGGATCCCTTTTGATCAAATCAAAAGGAATAACCCGAAGAAGAGTTAATGATTTCACCACAATTTTTCAAGTTCATTACTTCATTCACTTCTTCTTTCCTTGTTGTTTCCATTGTAAAAAAATAACTACATCATCTTATATATACTTCAATGTTATTATAAACATGGGATAACCATATTCATTATTCTATCTATCTCATGAATGACATGTCACCATACGTGCGTACGTTTGACTTACCGCCCCCACGTCGTGGTGTCGTTGTTATTCAATATATTATTATTTTGGATGACTGTCTTAATGATGTATAATTGATGTAAATAATAAATATAACATGTTAATGAATCTGTATATATGATATACCATCCAATTAGATACGATTTTAATATTAAAAAATTGATATTGTCGCTCGTGCGTACGTACGGATTACCGTCTCCACGACACGATGAGATTCATTTCCACATTCACCATTCAATGATGATTATAAAATATATATAATTAATAAGTATTTAATATATTATATAATAATGATATTGGAGTTATATATATATATATATATGTTTGTGTACTTACATATATCTTATTCACTTAGCCCCATTCAATAAGATATGAAAACAGAGACAATGTTTATGTGAACATACGACCTACCGTCTCCATAAACGGTGTTTTCCATTTCATATATATGTCTATTACACATATTTTTATCTAAATATATATTATATATAAATAATTTTTTATATTATTGAATTATTTAATCATGATTTAATTGATACAATCAAGAGTAACAAGTTAAAACACACACGATAAAGAAAGTGATTATTACCTGAAATGTTAATTTAACATGGAAATTACTATTAAACGGGTAGTATAAAGTCATAAATGAATCATATATGATACAATAAATATTAATATGTTTCTGGTATAATTTAATAACATAATATGGTCATTATACAGGTGGTTAAATGTACCCTCGACTAAAAGAATGTGCAAGGTAATGGTTAATTCTACAATCTCTTTATTATCCGTGGATGTTTCTATGTAAGTATCTACTGAGAAATATTTATTATCCAAGTCCATGTTTCATTAAAGAGTTTTCAAAGGGATTAATTTAGGATTTTTTTTAATAAAATATCATTTTAACTGTTTTAAATATTTATTCTTCTTAACCATTCTCATTAATTTCCTTATTTCCAAAATTGTTAAAAGATTTATTTTTATGGAAATGTGTGCTTTAAAATGTTAATTCCTTTCACAAGTTTCAAAGTGGTATGGGAAAATTAGATTCAAAACTATATTTTAAATGACTTCCTTTATAAATTATGTTACTTTTAATTGATTTCAGGAAAAAGGGACATTTCTCTCAAAGATTTTTTATAGATCATTTTCAACTATTCCAACATCATTTACGGGAGATTATTTTTTATCGAGGTTGATTGATAATGATACAAATATTTCTTATTGTATTTAATGTTTTGCGATATATTTGACTATGGATGTGTTATTTTTATACGATTCATGGTCTATGGTTATAGTATTTGTATTTTTTATGACAGATTTTATATGAATGTTTATGTTATGTTTCAAACTTTTCATATGAGGAATGTATTGGACATATTAAGTGACGAGTGAGCCTATTATTTCTCCTCGATGCATCGATATGTCTCATGAGGCAATTAGTCGTGGAATTGTCCAAGGCCTTTCCCAATTTGATATATGGTTTTGGCCGAGACCTTAATCATTTTTATGTGTCTTGTCTGAGGCATTGACACAACATTTCAGAATGTATGTCATTATACATCCCCTCAATATGAAAATAATATTGATGGTACATGTGGTCATTTGACTAGTAGAATACCCATGGTTATGTTTTATTGTGGCATTAATTACTCAGCTCATATTCCTACAATAAATTTTTCCATGTTTATTATTTGTAAAGGCATGAGTTTTCAATTATTCACCACGCTTATTATTTATGTTATATTTCATTGTATTGCTTACCCTTACTGAGCGTTTGAGCTCAAACCTTTCTTATGATTCATTTTTATAGTATTTCCAAGAAGTTTATTATGAATGATATGAAAGGTTAAGCTAAAAGGGAATAATGGTGTTCTCAAGGATTCATGTATGTTATGTCTTATTTTATAATGTGTAATGTAAAGTTCAAGTATGTAATCTATTTTCCTAGAATACTAAACTATCGATCATTCGAGATATGATTCCTTGTAATCATGCCAATGTATTAAAATAATGCCTTGAATCTAGGAAAATGGGTTTGGGGTGTTACACATGTGCTAGTGTGGGTCTTGGATAGGAAATAGAATGTCTTTTGAGGTAAAATCATCGATCTGGTTTAGGTTTTGTGGCAGTGTGGTGAGATCCAATAAGAGATTTGGGAGAAGGATAAAGAGATGGTCGAGCAATGGCCCGATCTCTTTTGGTAAAGGGTGGGTTCACTACGTTTTGAGGACAGAAATTCCATTTGTGGGGAGAATTTAGTACCCCTATAATGAGGTATGTGACCTTTGTTTGGATATTTTGTTCTTTTTGAAGTGGTTGGTTGAAGTTTGGAAAATTCTGGGAAAACTATCAAAGATGTAGAGGTTGTGTAGGGGAACATGGTTGGAACAGGTTCAGAAGAAACCATGTGTCCAGCCCAAGAAACTATGAACCCTTGACAGTGGGTTGTGCATGGGCAGTGCACTGTTTGTCAGACTGTGCGAGAAAGTCGTACGAAGTCCCTGGGTGAGTCAGCGGCAACAGCACAGTTGACGCCTGGTTTTCCAAACCGTGCGGCCACTTAATGTTTTGGTTTTTAACTCCCAGGCCACTTGGGATTTCCCATTTCTCCGTCATTATCCCTCACACTCATGGATCGCGTAGGTTTTCTAGTTTTTAGATGTAGTGGGAGCTCTTTAGCTCATTTTGGAGGCAAATCGAATGGATTTATTTGGGGATCGACGACGGTTCTCCTCGGGTAAGTCCATATTATCGTTCATTGAGATTTTTATTAGGGTTATCCCCCTCCCCCTCTTAGTTTCATAGATAAAAAAGGGTTTCATTTATATCTATAATTGTTTTGAATTTTTTTGTTAAAGGTTGAGGTAGTTGATGTTAGGGATGGGTTTTTGAGGTGGTTTTGAGGATGCGTTCACCCAGTTTGGAGTGCGTTTGGGTGAAGTTTCAATTTCAACAAACACTAAGAGGTGGGTGGATGCTCTCTCAAGTCCACTAAGTTTAAATTTTATGTTAATTTACAATTAAATTGGTTTAATTAATTTAATTGTAAACTTGTTGGGTGAGATTTGTAAGAAAATCAAATGGGTGATGATTTTGGGGTTTTGTGATGAAATTGGGGTTTAGTTGAAATTGGCTCAATTAGTTAATATTATGTTTGGGATTTTAAATTGGTAATTATTGTTATGAGGAGTATTCATTTCAATAAATTGGTGATATTGAAATGTGTTTGGCTTGGAAATGGTATTTTTTGGTATTGAAAAAAATGCATGTAACAACTCGAGATTTTTTGAGAAATATTATTTTTTTAATTTCTTTGATGTCTGGTGTTGTATGCTACACCAATCATTTTCTTATGCTATACGCAACACCATATAATCTTTTATTATACGCAAACACTATTCTTATCTTGTGTTTCATGCAAGAGAGACCATCCTCAATAGCATGTGTCATACGCAATATCGAGTTTCAATAAAAATGATATATTGTTATAATATTATTACGAACTAGCCGTTATGAATAGTATTAACCTAATTTTGTATTTTATGACATTATAATTCATCTTACACATTATTTATAACATCGTATGAGAACAAAATAAATTTTTAGGGTAAAATAAGTATTTTTCAAAAAAATGATTTTTTGCCACCTTTTGATGGCTCACCCACATTAAATATATTTTTTGGCACATTTCTGAGTGCAATTTGACAAAATAAACTTATTCATTGCAATAAGTATATAAAAGTTTACTTTGGATAATATTTAAATATTTTTCTGTTAACTTTTTTTTTGATGAATAGTAAAAATACGCTAAATTTTAATTAAAAACAATTTTTTTCCTCAAGATAATTTATATGGTTAAATTATAATATTTAATGGTTTTAAAGTATATATAGAATATATTTTTACCATTTAATATAATTTATGTCATCAGCATTAATTTTACATTTATTTCATTGGTAAAATCATTTCAATATTTTAATTGTTTTAAACAATAACCTATTTTTTCGACAATGGGATTAATTTTAATTTCTACAACTTCTATGTCATGAATTTGGAAAAATGGATTCCATATTTGGTATCAGTAGGGCTAAATTATGTTAATATGCTACTTTTATTTTTTGGACATTATGAATAGTAACTATGATAAATTTTCTTTACCATAGTTAAATGTAAATCGGGTAATTAAGAGTAAATATAATATTATTAAATTACCCAAACACTTCCATTAATATAATTGATTGATTATATTTAGTTATAATATATACTTGGGTCAAAATGGTGTCTATTGGAACCCACTTGTATGTGATTATGCCTTTTATTTATTTTATTTAAAGGAAAGTGAAATATGTCTCACTCAAACATTAAGAATTAGATTATTTGTAATATAAGGATATACAGAATATAAATTCGATTATAAATACTCATTAGAAATATAAAATTTTTTCCTTTATTATGGTAATTTTTTAGTAAATTTTAATAAATATTTAATTACCTTAATCGCTTATTCATTAATGAAGATGAAATTATTTATTTAGTGAAAAATCAATAATATAGTTTTTATTAAAATAATAATACACATCAAAATTCTCAAAAACCTGACCAAAGACATATTTTTCGTTTTTATATAATCTATTTCTTGACCCTATTTAGCCTTATAAAAGCAATTATGACACTTATATTATTTTATTTTAAATAAAGTCAAAGTTGTTACCTTCATAGTTTCATTAAGATAACAATTTAAATGTTGTGATTTTAAGATTATAAATTAGTGTCAAAGTATTGTTATGAAATTTTTTATATTTATCTTCATAAAAGGGTTTTATTTTTAATTTTTATGCGTCAAATAATTTTAATAAATAATTATACGAAAGTGTTGTACTAATTATTTTATTAAAATAAATATAAAATAAATGGTTTTAAAAATATTATAATAAATATTATATAAACTAATTAATGTTCTCCAAGAATTTTTATGATGATTATGACATGTTAGTAACCTATTGATTATATTTTTTGTATATATCATCGATGTAGATTTTATTTAAATTCAAATAAATGAATTGTATCAAAATTGATAGAATTGATATTTTATAAAAAGAACATACTATTAAATTGATTAAAAATAAAAATAATATTTAAAAATTATAAATTTATATTTATACGGTCTAAAATGTCATTAAATATCTAATTATAGAAAATTAAAAACACATAAGTAAGTATTTATAATGATTTAAAATTTAGCATATTATTACCGCAAATAACATTAAATATGTTAAATAAGGACAAATAAAACTGATAAGGTTTAAAATAAAATTCCAACATGTATAAATTATATTGGCTGATGATATTAGAACCCTATCTCTTCACATATTCTAATTTGAGTTATTTTGGTAGTTTTTATGTTGGTTTTCAATTTATTATAAATTAATATTTTTGAGGTTTCCAAAAGTGCCCCTCTCCTCCCTTATAAAAGGGAAGCTCCTCCCTATCCTATTCAAAACATTTTTATCATTAATGCTCATACAAACCCAGACCATTACACTTCTGAAATTCCCTAGTCACACTTTAGAGGTTCTGGTCTTCTCAAAAGACCAGCTCTAGTCCCTAAGAAGACATTTAAAGGAGGTACGTCGAGGAAGAGGTAATCTTTTATACTGATTCTTTCATGTTTCCTTCTTCCTACAATTCCTCTTATTTAGCTGTTTAATTATAATTTAATAACATTACTATCACTAATATAATGATATGTTTTTATAAATATGAAAACCCCTCATTTCACCTTCTATCCAACCAATGGAAAAAGAAATCACCCCGTGTGCGTGCGTACGGAATACCGTCTCCACGTTGTGGTGTAATCTGTTATTCCACCACCACCTTACTTTGATGGTTATAATGGTGGAAATAATAACTATATATTATTATTATTATAATTATGAGATATAATATCATCCACTCAAATTCCATTCAATAATAAGTGACGAAATCATCACTCTTGCGTATGTACGAATAACTGTCTCCATGATGCGATGAGATTTATTCTCCATCTAAACCATTCAAGAATGATTATAAATTATATATAATAAGTAATATTGAAATATATGACGTAATAATTCTACTGGATTTATGTGTGTATATATAAATATATTTCATTTACATGTATTAAATATAATAAGGAAACCAAAACAACGTTCAAGCGTACGTACGACCTACCGTCTCTAAGTAAGATGTATTTAATTTCTTTTATTGATCTAATATATATATTTATATGCTGAAAATATATTATATATAAATCATGTTATATATTTTGGAGTTAATTAATCATGATTTAAGTAATCATATGAATAATTACAAGTCAAAACATGTACGATAAATGAAACGATTTTACCCAAAATGTTGCTTTAACATGGAATTGACAAATGAACGGGTAATATATAGTCGTATGTAAATAATATAAGATATCATAAATATTATTATGGTTTAGTTACAAGTGTATAATATTTTTAAACCCACTATAGAAGAGTCTCAGACACATACGGAAAAAATTGGACATAAGGTGAGGAGTAACTTTGCCAATCTCATTTCTATCCAATATTGTTTATTCGTAAGTATTTAATAGGGTTATATTTATCATCCATGTCAGAGTTTTATATAATTTTATTCATAAAGTGTTTAATATTCTTCAATTTATGTTTAAAGTCATGTTTACCCCTTTTAGTATGGAATAAATCTTTATTTTGTTTACCATACGAGGTACTTTTTGATTTTTCCGGAAAAAGTACCTGGAGAATGTTTATATAACTTATACAGCGTGAATAGATTTTTACGATTTCATAACACCTTATTTACATAAATAATCCTCTAAATTATTTCATGATTACATTCAAAAAAATTCATTTCATTCAAATTTCATGTCGATTTGAGAAAAGAAAATGATTTGAAAGAAGAAATGATATTTTCCTCAAAAATTCATTTAAAGTGTTTTATGAAAATTATTTTCCATCTGTGATGACATTCATTAATTTGCTAATGTTTCAAACCTAATGTATCTATAATTTAAATGGTTTTATTTTGTTTCTGATGAAATTATCTCCATTGTTTTATACGGATTATGTTATGATGGGATTATGTTTATGAAACCCATTTTATTCATTGGGTTATGATTAATGATTTAATTTGTGGCACACGAAAGAATGATTTCATTATTAGATGGGTGGGACCTATATATCCCTCCAATGCATTGGGTAATGATTTATATCTCATGAGATAACATGGCTGGAACGACAAGTAAATCCAGTTTAGTAATACAGGGCTGGAACAGAAAGTAAACCTGGTTCCTTAATGGACATCATCCAATATGCTGGTCTTAGAAGCAATTCCTTGGCTACTATGGAAATCATATCATGTGATTAATGGTTTTCCACAATTACATTTTTTATCCCCAAGATATTTTATCATGATTAATGTTCCTTTATTATCTATTCCTTATGTACTTCCATGTTTTATGTATTTACCCATGTTTTTTGATGTATAGATTTTATGTCCATGTTTTTATGTTCAGATGTTTATGGATTGTTTTATATTCTCCATGTTTACCCTTACTGAGAATTCGAGCTCACCCTTTGTCTATTTTATTTTCCCTATGGTATAAAGAAATGTTTTAGGTAAGAAAATAAAAGAGAAATAACTTTATGGGAGATGTTGATGATTTTTCACCATTATTAGAAGATTATGTTCCAAGTTTCCAAAGATACTAAACTAATATGGTCCTTGGTCATTTCTTTGTCATGTAATAATTATTTTGCAAAATTAATTTAATTTCCATTTATGTCAAGCTTGGGTCTCTACAGTTGGTATCAAAGGGAAGTTTTAGTTAACCTTTGGAAACTAGGAAATGAAAACATTAGTGAGATCCATTTAATATATTTATGTTATATCTTGGGATGTCCCTAAGGTTAAGTATATGTATGTATTATAGTTATATAATTCTGGTAACGATCTTAGAATTAAACCTAAGACGTTAGATATTGATGGTACTCCCCCATTATTATTTTGTTTTACTAGCATATTTTTTCCTCTCACACTATTCTTTTTGGGTTTTAGATGATGGATGGGACCTGATGGAACCGTGTTGATCAATGTAATGGGAAATGCAATGATTGTCCTCTTGAACAACCAAATGTTATGGGAAATGAAGTTCAAAATATTTTTTCAATACTTACACAAGCTATGAATCATTCTGGACTTCCAAATGAGAAGAGAAGAGAATAATATTCTATTCAGTCCATCATGAGTCAACGCTCACCTTATTTCTATGGGTCTTTTGATCCACTTGTTCCTGAACAATGGATCGGTACCATTGAAAAGATATTTTCCATACATCGATGTTACGAACAAGGAAATGTCATTTTGGTTGTTTACCATTTTGAAGGTGAAGAGGACCAATGGTGGACACTAATTAAGAATACCAGGCCCCAAGCTGAAATTGAATCCATGGAATGGGATGAGTTCAAGAACGTATTTTTCAATAAGTACATTCCTCGTATTCTTCAAACGAAAATGGAAAATGAGTTCCTTGATCTTAAGAAAAAAGATGATGAATCTATTGGTATATATGAAGCAAATTTTACAAGGCTTGCAAGGTATGAATTTGGATTTATTATCCAACCTGAATGTAATGTTGATTGATTTTTTAGTGGCTCAAAACCAAGTCTTCGAAAGGCATTAGTAATATGAGACCTCGGTAGCTATGAAGAGATTGTGCGTTGTACTATCAAGGTAGAACTAGATTTTAGTGTCATATATCCATCTCATGGTTTTGACAAGAAACAAAAGATGGAGTTCAAAGAAAAATCTCAAAACTATGGTGAAAAAAAGACAAATGTTTCTTTATGCTCAATGTGTAGAAAGAAGCATGGTGGATATTGTCTTAAAGGGACTAGAAAATGTTTTAAGAGTGGAAAATAAGGTCATCGAGCATCTGAAGACCGAAGTAATGGGAAAAGGTATCTAATTATGTGAATGGAGAAAAGACAATAGAAAACAAACCACCAACACTTCAATGATACAAGTGTAGGGAAATGGGGCATTATGATAACCAATGCCCTAATCCAAGGGTTAATGATGATCAAAATCAACAACCACTTAAGGCTAATGACAAAGGGAAGTCACATGCGATCACTATTGAAGATGTTTAATATGACAAAAAATTGGTGGAATAATAAGTGTTTATGTAACGGGATTCCGAAATATTGTTCTGGAATCTCATTTATAGTATCATGGAATTTTGGAATATCTATGTCTTGGTTTTCAATAATTGTATGGTACCGGTAAACATGAAAAGTGATTGAAATATTTTTGGAAGGTACATGATATCAGCATAATGAATGGATAATGAGATAATGAGATTTTTGATATTATTAATGAGCTCATGACTGGTGTAAGCACAAAGTGATATCATGGTTTGAGTATATAGATTTTTTTGGGATTTTGGTATGTCGAAAGAGTTAACTTTTGACAGAATTCATGTTTTCACTAATGTTCTATGGTAATTCATGTTTCAGGAGAATACATGATTAAGGTATTCACATGTCTGGAATGTGACCAATAAGATATATTTTTTTATATATGGGGGATAAATGACGGTATATACATTCTTGGTTGATTACCTCTCTAGTAATATTTTTCATTATACTATGAGATTGAAGAGAAGTATTTTAGATAAACCTAAAGATATGAAGGGATTAAGTTGGAAATCATATAGTATTGTTTAAGGCTAAAACTTTTTTCAATAATGTTATAATAGTATATTTTTAGAAAAAAGGACAACCTGAAGGACATGCGACAACCCGTCGTTTCAGACAAGGATATGGGAGTCGAACCCACAAACGAAGTGCGATGGGCCTTTATCACCTACCACGGGCATACATGAAGACATTGGTTCATAAAAACTAGTTTTATTTTATAAAATTGGTACGATAGATAAAGTATAAGTCCATTTATGGAATCATGTAAACCATATATGGACTTATGTATATTTAATAATTTGAGCAAACCTTTTTTTTATAATGAGATATTGAATGACCTATCATTCTATCGCATGATCTGCTAATACTTCATGAATGAAAAATTCAACATCATTTCATTAAATAAGAGATGAAGTGGAAATTGTTCATGGAATTACCAATGATGATTTTACACGGAAATCATGTAGGTATTTCTTCTTATCCAAAAAATCATCATCTCTAGGAAAATGATCGTGAAAACCAAAAACTTTGTCCTAGTACCCTCATATATGATAAATAAGAATGTACCTTAGATCATCACAAATTTATGGCTTTGTGATTGTTGATTTTTCATATCCATGTTCTCTACCACTCTCTATCAGAACATGATTGTTAGATTTCTCTTCCATATCTATATTTTCAACTATGTTCTCCTATATGGAAACCCTGTGATGAATTAATTCACCTAACTATTATGTTTCATACTTTAGTTTCTAAAATTACGTTTTAGTATTCCTTTTTATGATGAGGGTTTTTATGAAAGAAACTTTCAAGTAGTAAACCCTGTATAACCCCGATGAAATTCGAGGGAGAAATTCATTTTAAAGGGGGTATAATGTAACACCCCGATATTTTAGGAGAAATATAATTTTTTTAATTTCCTTGATGTATGGTGTTGCTTGCTACACAAAAATTAGCTAGAGCTATATGAAACACCATATTAGATTGTATTATATGAAAACACTATTCATGGCTTGTGTTGTACACAAGAGCGATCATCCTCAATAGCGTGTGTTTTATGCAATACTAAGGTTCACTAAACAAAGATATATTGTTATAATATTATTATGAACTAGATGTTATGAATAGTGTTAACCAAATTTTGAATTTTATAACATTATCATTCATCTTACACATTATCTATAACATGCTATGAGAACAAAATAAATTTTTCGGGTAAAATAAGTATTTTTCAAATAATGCAGTTTTGCCACCTTTTAATGGTGCACCAACTTTAAATCTAGTTTTTGACATGTTTATGAGTCCAATATGACAAAATAAACTTATTCATTTCAATAACTATATAAAAATTTACTTAGAATAATTTTTTAATATTTATCTGTTAACTTTCTATTTTTGATGAATAATAAAAACACACTAAATTTTAATTAAGAACAACTTTTTTAATAATGATAATTTATATGGTTAAATTTTAATATTAAATAGTATAAAAGAATAAATATAATATATATTTTTACCATTTAATATAATTTATGTCATTATCATTAATTTTACATTGAATTCATAGGTAAAATCATTTCAATCTTTTGCAATGCTTCAAACAAAAACCCGTTTTTTTGGACAAGTGCATTAATTTTTTAAAAAAAATTACAACTTATGTGTCCTGAATTTTGAAAAATAGATTCCATATTTTTAATCATTAGGTAAAAATTATGTTAATAGGTTACTTTTATTTTTTGGACATTATTAATAGTAACTACGGTAAATTTTATTTACCATAGTTAAAGGTAAATCAGGTAATTAAGGGTAAATATAATATTATAAAATTACCCTAACATGTGTCTTAATACAATTGGATGATTATATTTAGTCATAAAATGTACTTGGTTCGAAATGGTATCTATTGGAACCCACTTGTATGTGATTTAGACCGTTTATTTAATTTATTTAAAGGAAAGTGAAATATGTATCACTCAAACTTTAATAATTTAATTATTTTTAATATAAGGTTATACAGAATATAAATTCAATTGAAAATACTAATTTGAAAGAAAAATTGTTTTATTTTATCATGGTAATTTATTTTTAATTTTTACGAAATGTCTAATTACCTTAATATTGTATACCTTAATGATGAAGAAATTATTTATTTAGTAAAAAATCAATAATATACTTTTTATTAAAATTATAATACACATAAAAAGGCCAAAAAACCTGACCAAATATTATTGGTCATGTTTATATGAACAATAATCATCAAATTCTCAATTCATTGACCATTTTGAGCCTTATAAAAGCAATTTTGAAACTTATATTATTTTATTTTAAATGATGTAAAAGTTTTCACCTTCATAATTTATTAATTATAACAATTTAAATTTTGTGATTTTTAGATGATAAATTCAATTAAAAGTATTATTTTAAAATTTATTATATTTATCTTCATCATAGAATTTTATTTTTAATTTTTGTGCAACAAATAAGTATATTAAATAATTATACAAAAGTGTTGTACTAATTATTTTATTAAGAGAATTATCAACTAAATGGTTTTAAAAATATAAAAATAAATATTATATTAAATAATTAATTTTCTACACGACTTTTATAAATTAATATGACATGTTAGAAACCTATTAAATATTTTTTTTTCAATTATATCTTTTGTGTGGGTTTTATTTAAATTAATATAAATGAATAGTGTCACATTGACACAATTGATATTTTACAAAAAGAACATATTATTAAATTGATTAAGATTCCTAAAAATATTTCAAAATTATAAATTGAAATTTATATGATCTAAAATGTCATTAAATATCCAATTATGGAAAATTCACAACACATAAGTAAGTATTTATAACGATTTAAAATTTATAATATTATTGCAACAATAAAACATAAATAGACTAAATAAGGATAAATCAAATTTATAAGGTTTAAAATAAATTCCCAACATGTATAAATTTTATTTTCTGATGAGATTACAACCCTATATTATCTCATTTTCAAATTTGAGTCATTTTGGAGGTTTTTATGTGGGGTTTGAATTTATTATAAATTAATATTTTGAAGTTTCCCAATGTACCCCTATCCTCCCTAATAAAAGGGAAGATCCTCCCTATCCTCTTCACAACATTGTGAGCCTTCAAGCTGGGCCAAACCCTTCCCATTACGCCTATAAAATTCCCTTGTCATATTCTATAGGTTCTGGTCTTCTCAAAAGACCAACTCTAGTCCATTAAGAGGAAGTTTAAAGGAGGTACGTCGAGGAAGAGATAATCTCTTCTACTGATTCTTTCATGTTTATTTCTTCTTCTACTTACTATTATATATATTTTTTGTTATAATTAAATAACGTAATTATCACTAATATACTAATATGTCATTATAAATATGAAACTTCCCCATTTCACCTTATATCCATCCTACGAAAAAGGAAATCACCGCGTGTGAGTACATATAGAATATCATCTCCATGCTGTGGTGTAGTCTTTTTTCCCCCACCACATTACATGAATGGGTATAATGGTGGAAATAATAACTATATAATTTTATGATTCTATTTTTTAGATATTATATCATTCAGTCCAATTCCATTCAATAATTATGGGAACAATATCATCGCTCGTGCATACGTACGGATTACCGTCTCCACGATGCGATGAGATTCATTCTCCATCTTAACCATTCAAGAATGGTTATAAAGTATATATAATAAGTAATCATGAAATATATGACATAATAAATCTTTTGGATTTATATATATATATTTCATTTACTTCCATTCAATTTTATAAGGAAGCTACAACAGTGTTCATGTGTATGTATGGCCTACCGTCTCTATAAACGATGTATTTCATTTCATTTAATGATCTAGTATATATATTTATATGCTGAGTATATATTATATATAAATCATGTTTCACATTTCGGAATTATTTAATCATGATCTATGTAATCATATGAAAAATTACAAGTCAAAACATGTACGATAAATGAAATATTTTACCCAAAATGTTCCTTTATCAGAGAATTGACAAATGAACGGGTAATATAAAGTCATAAGTGAATCATATATGATATCATAAATATTATTATGGTTCTATTACAAGTTAATAATATGTTTAAACCCACTATATAGGTGTATCAGACACATATGGAAGAAATTGGACATAAGGTAAGGGCTAACTTTTCCAATCTTGTTTCTATCTGAGATTGTGTATTCCTAAGTATTTACTGGGTTTATATTTATAATCCATGATTGTGTTTTATAAAAATTTATTCAAAAAGTGTTTACTATTCTTACATGTACTTTAATATTCATTTTTACCCATTTTTTTTATGGAAGGAATCTTTCTTTTGTTTACCATACAAGGTACTTTTTGATTTTCCCGAAAAAAGTACTGGGAGAATGTTTATTTAACATATACGGCGTGAACAGATTTTTACAATTTCATAACACCTTATTTGGATAAATAATCATCTAAAATATTTCATGATTACTTTCAAAAAAATCTTTTCTTTCAAATTTCATGTCGATTTGAGAAAAGTAAATGATTTGAAAGAAGAAAGGATATTTTTCTCAAGAATTCATTTCATGTGTTTTATGAAAATTATTTTCCATCAATAACGACATTAATTAATATGGTTATGTTTCAAGAATAATTTCTCTATAATTTACATGGTTTCATTTTTTTATGATTAATTATATCCATTGTTTTATATGGATTATGATACGATGGGATAATGTTTATGAAATCAATTTTACTCATTGGGTTATGATGAATGATTTAATCTGTGGCACACAAAAAAATGATTTCATTATCAGATGGGTGGGACATATATGTCACATAAATTAATTGGGTAATGATTTATATCTCATGAGATAACATGGCTGTAACGGGATTTAAATTCGGTTCAGTAGTACATGGTTGGAATGGGATATAAACTCGGTTCAGTAATGGAATTCGCCCACTATGATGGTCTTGGAAGCAATGAATTGGCTATATTGGAGATCATATTATTTGATTAATGGTTTGAAAAAATTACATGTTTTATACCGATGATATATTATCATGATTAATGTTCCTTTATGATCTATGTCTTATGTACTAGCATGTTTTATGTCATTGCTCAATATTTTGATGTTTATATTTAATGTTCATGTTTTCATGTTCATATGTTTATGGATTTTTTTATGTTCTACATGTTTAACCTTACTGATCCTTTTAGTTGACCGTTTATATGTTTTCTTTTCCCTAGGATATAAATAAATGTTGTAGGTATGAAAAAAAAGGAAGATCATTATGGGATATGCTCAAGATCATTCACCATGATTAGAAGATTATGTTCTAAATTTCCAAAGACACTAAACTAATACGTTCCATGGGAATCTTTTTTCTTGTATTATGTATTCTACAAAAGTAATGTAATTTCCATGTATATCATGATTGGGTCTCTACAATTCATGATTTTTTTGGCTTGTGTGAAAATGGGTGATATCATTGGGTTGATGATGTTGGGACATGGTGGAGTGGGTGAGAAAGTGCCACTATAAATAGGAGATAAATAGTGGATGGAAGTGCCACCATCAATAGCATGTGAGAAGTAAGAACCACTTGAGTGTATTGGTAATTAATGGGATGGATGTAAAGTGCCACCATTGTATGTTGTGTTCTTAATTTGTTATTAATGTAGATATGGCTAGTGAGTGAAATATGAATATGGTAATCGGTTTTTGGCATGTTTGAATTGGCTTCATTGCATGTCATGGTTGATTTGGATTCCTTTTGTGCCATGTTTTTCTGATAGAATGTTTGGATTATAAACAATTTTTTGCTTTGTTTTGCTTTATATAAAATGTTTTATATAAATTTTCTAACGGTATTATCCTAGTGGCATGTGTAGAGATGTCATTTTGGGAAATCCTACAGAGTAGTTGTACTCACCCCCTGCTTTGGCACTCTAGTGTCTTTACAAATGTCGTGTACTGTGATGTGGGAAAAGTTAGTGCATCACCCACCTTTATTGGTGCATTGTGATGTTTTGGGGGATCTTGGAGCTCAGAGCTTGGTGTGGAGTGGTGGTGGTGTCATGGATCGAGGTGCTTTGATGTTTAGTTTCCTCTGTGTAATCTGATCTTTTGTGGACATTCCTAGTTGAATTGTTTTGGGGTTTGTGATGGAATTGTTAGTATCACATGGTTGGGTTTAAAAGTTAATGCATCTTTAGTTGTTGGTTTCTTGTGTTGGTTTATATTCTTACGGGGAAATTGTTCCCCACTATTCCTTGAATCCATTTCCATTTATTGCCAGCCTTTGGTGCCTTGGGAACGTCGCTTAAGGCCATGTATCCCTCACCACCTCCTCAAGACAATGAGGTAGGGGAGGGTGTTATAGTTTATTTCAAGTTCCTTTAAAAACAAGGAAATGTAAAATAAATTTCTATAAGTGATCTATGTCATCTCAAAATATGTTCTTCATAACTGGCACCCTTCTTAGACATATCATTCATAATAACCTTCATCATAAACAGGGGAAAACAAACAAAATAAATCCATTGATATAATTTATAGTTACAATAAAAAAGGGGGATATAAAAATATCATGAGCATAATTGTATGATAACATGAGAATAACATTTGAAAAAAAAGCCTCACATATCCTACATCATAAACCTATGTCTGGACTAAATCTGGGAATTTCATTTGACATAAATCCTAATTGAGTCGAGGAACATGACCCATGAGATCATTACCTTGGAATAATATGTTGATTTTAGGCATACAAATAATCTTATAACATTATGAATATTAATAAATATAAATAGGTTCATGAATAATGTTAAGGACATGAAATGAGGCACTCGCATAAACTTATGGTCATGCAACCAGGTCCACACATAACCATATAGACTTGAACTCTGATTTTATGCATGTCACTATGAAAATGTAATCATTTTCTTTAGGGACTTATTTTTCTATAAAATAATTTATGAGATTTCTACATATATATTTGGATAGAGGCACTGAGACGACATGAGATTCTGAGCCCTAGATTACCCAAACATTATTTTTAAAAAATATTAAATATATTCTATATTAAAAATGAATGGTTTTATAAACAAATGTTATATATCATAATCAGAACATCTTATTAGAAATATGAGACCACTATTTATTCTGAAACATGATTTTTACCCGAGTAATTACCTAAAATAGTTCATATCTTCATGTATGGGTATCAATATCATTGGTGGTGTGTTCAGTTGGTTAATTAAAAAATTAATTTATCTATTTCATTACATAACCAAATTCTATATTCTCAATTAATAAAATGACATGTTGATTTTACCATGGTTATCCACATAACCATATGACCAAATAGTGGTTTCCTCAGTCTACTTCATTGGGAAAACAAATTTGTATGATGATGAACCACTGCATCCTCAATGGTCAATGAGTAGCGAACACAACAAATTATGTCTGTCATTGGAAAATGAGATCTTGATTAATGAATTATATAAAAACCTTGTAGACCTCTTAATTATTTAATTCTTTCACATTTGATTAAGATGTTGAGAATGATCAACTTTATTCTTTTATGTTCACAATTTTTCTGAACATGCATGCACTAGTGTACATATTTAATTGATTATTAATCTATTTCTCAGCTATATATTTTTTATTGTGTTCGTTTGACAAGAAAACTTGGAAAATTACCATTTCAGATTATTTCCTATTAATTTATCCCTTCATCCTTCATTTCAATCATCATTAGACCCGGGGTCATGATTTGACATTTTCGGGCAGGACCGAGCCCGATGGGACGACCAGATCTACAACAGAGTGACATGCGACAAACAGAACAATGAATCAGGGATGGATTTGGTATTATTATGGGTGAGGGTGATATATTTTATTATTTTTAGAAACCAAAATGGAGATGGAAAATTATGGGATATGGGTGGGATGCATCGTTCTTCATGTGGGCCGATGGAAAACAAAATTTTTGGCCACCGAACAACTATAAATGAATAAAGATTTTATGATTCAACAATTACGATTAGTTTGGTGGCATGATCAATGGATAATCTGAATCTAGAATTTTCATCCATATATATGACATTCTAGAATAATCTTGACTACACGTTGTGTAGTGTAAAGAACACATGACATTTATGACCTCTGAAACAATGTCTTAGGTTTTGTGAGAATATAAGTATCACAAAAAATGTGGGAACCACAAACATCTTGTGATGCATTTATATAGATGAGACATGTACATTTATAGTACTCATTCAAGGTCATGGTCATACACATGCCATGTTCCAAAATACACAGACACAAGAAGGACACAAAAACATGGTTTGAGAGTATGGTTAGGACCTCGGGTGGCTAAGGCATGTAGTTTCATAAACCTAAACACCATGTAGGTATACCTGGGTAGTGAGATGTGCACTAGTGAGTATATTTCTAGGTGATGGAGTGTGACCACACACCTTTTGGGTCCCCATACGTGACACGTACCCCAACATTTCTATTGAGAAAACCTCACAACACTAGTATCCCCTTCATTTTGACTTGAATTTTTGCACACAAGTTTCATATCCATAGTGGTTTTCCACATAGAAGATGATTCTATCTTCCATATTTTAATTTGATATATGATTCATGATGTATAGGTGTGAAACTTATTTAGGTAGTTCATGATAATATAAGTGACCAGGAAAGATCATTAGAGTAGTACCAATATGGTATCTAGGGACATAATCATACTTAATTAGAACAAACATGTGATCGACTTCCAAACATTTAACTCTTAAAAATTGAATATCCATACATTTTAATTCCATACCCAATGAATTTAAGTTTTAAACATAACCACACATCCTTGTTTAATAAGGGATCCACCCCTATTTTTGTTATCATGTACCCACCCGTTAAATTTCATTGTACAATTATATAGTCATAACACATAAACAATTGAAATTATCAACATTTCACACATAAAATTGAAATAACAAGAATTCTTTACAATATATTGAAATAGTCAATCCATATTAAAAACATCTTCCAATACAAAAATACCCAAAAAGGGTAATCTATTTCCTTCTAAAAAATTGTGGTTTATAGAAGAATCCAAATATAAAATAACTATTATGGTAGTGGATAAGTCATTGTCATTGCATATGTTAAAAAACCATTCCTCTTGTCATTTTATGAAGAAAGTAAAATGAATTTTCTACAAAGATATATTTTTTATACCAATTAATGAAATTAAAAGTCAAAGAGGTTGATTATACAATGTATAAAAGAATGTAGTGTATAAAATTAAAATATGCCTCAATGACATGAGATTGAGAAAAAGTCATTTACCTTATGTTTAATTAATCATGTATTTTCCTTAATCTTTTTAAATAATAAATATTTGTCAATTTATACCTTCTTTGGAAATTTTTCATGTTTGTTATACATTTTATGTCATTAATTACGATGTTATAATAATTAGTTAATTATTTCAGTTCATGTCGGATGTTTTGTCGATATTCGGTACTTGAGTTGAAAATGAACATGGTATGTGGAGAATAGGCCATGATTTCATATCTATATCATCTTAAAAATTATATTCATTAAATTATTATAATTTCTTTAAATTATTTATTCTATATATTAAACCATTAATAATGGTTATGAAAATTGAACAATGTTCTTATCATCGAGACTGTAGGTCACATGGACACATGAGTAGCCTTCTTTCATTTTTCATTGATAATTATGGAAATAATTTAATTATTATGTTATCATTACTAAATTATTATAATGTAATTTATATCACCATATTCTTCTAAATAAACTTATATATATCATAGAGTTTATGAAATAAATCAAATGGAGTCACACCGCTTCATGTAGGTGATAGTTCACATATACGCGCTGACAATGTTATCATTTTTATGCACATGGAATGTAAGAATATAATTGATATATTATAATATAATAATGATTAATATGTCATTAATATCATATATGGTCATTAATTCATTTATTATAACCACTATTGAGAGACGGTTATGGAAAAATAATTAGATAGGTGCGTGGATAAGTTATTTCACAAGTATGCATGAACAATGAATTTCTTTCCTATTTAATTGAAGTGGAGATGGATTTAGGGGATTTTATTAAAATAATAACATCTCAATATATTAAGGATAAATATGTTTTTATTTAATATTGAAATAATATTACTTTATGTAATTTGAATAAGAAATAAAATAGAAACACATAAATAAAAATATTACCTTTCCTTCGGATGATTACCTTTCTAAACACCTTAACACCTATAATGAGGTTGTGCTACCTAGACTAAGGAATTAATAATTTTTTGAGTTATTCAAATGATATTTTTTGGTACACATTTTCTGAACCACAATGTTTTTTGAAGTGTAAAGAATACAGACGAGCATGTGTCTTTTTATAGGAGATGGGAGGATGACCCTTGGAAATTTAAAAAGTATTAAATTAATATAAATTCACATTCAATTAAAAAAGGTTCCAAACTAATTCAGTTCGAATCTAGGATGATTATTGGTATAAATATAATCCTTAGATTAAAAGTATACATGTTTTGTATATTTTCTAATCCTTATGTTTTTGTTTCAACCCCTGTCTACTATAATAATTAAAACAAATAATTTACAATTTGAGGGTTAAAATAATGACAAAATCATATCAAACGTCCAATTAATGATTAATTAATGAAAATTATGGACATATATAAATTTTATGGTCAAATATATGATTTTGTAAAAACAAAATTTGATATTTTATATTTTTCTTTATGATTTATGTCAATTCTGACAGTATTCATTACATGTCTTTTTTTTGAAAATCATAACAACTTGATTCCTTCAAAAAAAACAACAAGAAATAATCTATAACATGTCAAATTCTTCCATTAAAATATTTTATGGCCTAAAATATTTCAAATTATATTTATTTTGATATTATTAATATCATTTATTTCATTCCCTCATTACCAAATCAATTATTACATCATTATTGCGTTATTATTAAATTTAATTATTTTTTTCAAAAAAATTATAAGTAAATTAACATGATTTAGTTAATCCTTTAATATTTAATTAATTTTTATATTAATATCTATAACATATGATACATAATATTAAAATTGTTTTAGTATGAATAAAAATGTTTATGATGTATTTTCCATTACATTAAATTAAATGTTATAAATGTCATAATCAAACCCAAGTGGCTTCCAAGGTGAAACATTTCGTCTCGAGGATTTTCATGGTTGAAAATAACTCATCCAATATGATAAGAACAAGTATAAGGGTAGTTTCCTAAAAAAAATTATTTTTTTAACCTTTAATTAACTAATTTAACCATTTTTGTGGTAATAAAATTAATTACTAAAGTTACTTTTTAGGAAGTCCAAAAATATGAGGGACCTATTTACAAAATTTGGACCTTATGATTCCTAATATGGAATCAATTTTTCTAAATTCATAACTCAAAATTGTTAGAAATTTATTAAAATAAATCTAATTGACAGGATAAGAAAATGAATTTTTTAAAGTAAAATTTTCAAAAGATGGCATTATTTTTCTATTCAATTTCAACATTATATTTATTCTAATGAACAAAACTGAATTAAATTATAATAACATAATATAATAATACCATAAAAACAAATAAAATGATAATCTAAAAATATTAATAAATTTGATTAAAATGCATTTTTGAATTAAAATTTAATATTCTTCACTATTCATTAAAATATGAATTTTATCCGAATAATAAAAAAATATCCACTAAAGTAAATTTTGATTTCAAACATCAAAATAATATGTTTATTTTTTCAGAAAATACATATAAATGGGAAAAAATATATTTAAAATTGGTTCTCCATAAAAATGTTGTAAAAGTACATTTTAAAAATATTAGAGAATTTTATGTTTAAAATTTGTTTCAGTCTCCTTTTATACCAAAAACATAAATGGATAAATGTTAACACATTAAGTAAACATGTCTAAACATAATATTGTTATTTATATTGATTCCCCTTGATAATAGATCAACGTGATAACTACAACATCAAATAATAATATTAACAATATATTATTTTTTGGCATGACTCAGTTTTGTGTGCAACATACGATTTTGGAAAAACCCATTATTGTGTGTAGAGTACTCTATCAAACATATAATACTTGTTAAGGTGAAATCAATATATAATTCATAAAAATTAATAAATATGAAAAGTTATTATTCTATAATTTCCTACGATGTTACATTACCACTCTAACATACTAGGGTGCGCGTCCTCTTTATATCGATGTTGTATTAACCCATATAAGGTAAGGTGAAGGTCCTTCTTAAACATTGTGGTACCCCCAAAATGATCAAGACACATATCCTCTATCTACCATGTAGTACCCCAATAAAAAAGGGTGTGAGTCTTCCTTACTTTTAATGGTGCATCATATGGATTTAGTGTTAATGTCTTTTATCCACTGAGTGTTACCCACAATAGAATTATGGTTTGGGTCCTCTATATACCAAGTGTTTCCCCCTATCGGATAGGTAGATGGTCCTCCTTACTATGACTGGTCACTCCTATGTAATTAGGATGTGGTTCTTATTTCTACAAAGTGGTACCCTTATGTCATTAGGGTATGGGTCCTCAATTTATTGTGTGGTTCCCCCTATCGAATAGGAATCAATACCTCATTACACTGAGTGGACCCCCTGTGATAGGCTAGGGAATGGGCCCTCTTTCTGGATATAGTACCCATAGAGTTTGTGCAATAGTGGTAATGCACATGCCCACTACATGGTTACTCATATGGATATATATGTGGTATGTTGGTCTTCATGGATAGACACTTGGAACTATTGGCACTCTTTATAGGGATGGGTTGTTAGATGATGATTCCCAAATCTATATTCTGGGTTTCTTGGGTTTGAGAACACACAAACACAAACACACACACACAGACACAGACACATATATATATTACTGTTTTTTATTATTATTTTACTCTCTTAATTTGTGATGAGTTGTTATTATATATCAATTCCTATAATGTCTCTTACTGACCCCCCCCCCCTTCTACTTTTGGGGTATGCTAATTTGTATTTATATACTCACCCATTCATGGTCGTTTCTCTCCTATGTCATTTCTTATGGAGATGATGAACAAATTAGAACTGAATACAGAGGAGCTTATTGATACTTAGAGCATTGGACCGCATATGGTGTTTAGATCTTGGAGATCAGGAAATCAACTCTATCATCACTTTTACATTATATTTTTGATAGTTTGGGATATCTTTCTTGTTTGGTAGGAATTCCCCCCTCCCCCTTCTTTAATTTTTCACTTTTTTCCTCTTATACACCGTTTAGGTTTTCTTATCATGGTTATACTCTTGATATTGCATATTTTATTTATTATTTCTCACCACTACAACATTGATATGCTCAAGTGTGTGTGTAATGGAAAATTAGGTAAAGGCCTCCCATTTAAGATATTCCTTTAAGTGTCTATATCCACCCCTAGCCTATGATGGAAGGATTGGGGTAGTTGCAGCTCGAACATCATTGGGTCGGGTTTTGAATTGTGAGTATCAAATTTGTTCATCAATGGGATGGTGTTCAGTGTAGAAACCTTCTAAGGATTTTTCTAGGATTTAGAGAAACAATGTTCAAGTGTTTCAAGTGCAGATTTCATTCTAGGGAATCTAGATTTGTTGCGGTCGATGAAATATCTATTCAATAGTACCATGAATACCTTATTTTTTAATTTTTATATTGAGTAATTAATTATAGGTATTAATGGTACATGCATCATATAGGATTGAGTCTTTGACTGTCTTTATCGATTCATCTCCCCATTGGATATATATATATATTTTCTCATCTGATTATGTAACATCTTGATTATTTTTTTAGGATTTCTCTTTGAAAATAGATAACATGGTTATATGTTCTATATTTTGATGATAATCTAATGATTGATGAATCCCTAGTACAAGATACATCACATGAGATCCTTCCTCTATGTGGATAGGTAACTACACCCCCAGTTGTCGAGCAACAGATCATACCAACAGCGAGGGTAGATGATGCATGTAGGATTAGATCTCTTTTTGAGTTCTCACAGCAGAGGTCAATATGGTTTTGTGGTGACCCATATCCCCAGGCTGTGGATGGTTGGATTTAATCGGTGGTCTATTTTTTTCAAGATTATCTAGGAATGGACGAATAAGGTTGTTGTACTAGTAGCTAGAATTTTCCATGGAGAAGCTGGGTGATGGTGTATTATTATTACAATGATGAACAATGATTAGACACACTAATGGACTTAATTATAGTATTTCTGTGATGAGTACTAATGCTCTTGTAAAATTCCACTTTGTTTAATGGAAAAACTATGTTCGATAGTGTACATGATACACAACATCAAGCATAATAAACAACTAAATATTATTATATATTGTTGTTATCGTGTTACCATTAGAAAGATGGGAATGAAAAATATTAACTATATTATGAAAATAAGATTTACAAATGTCTATATAATTATTCACTGGTTTTAAAATTATTATAAATTTAAAATAAAAATCAATTGGATTAAAGGATCTGATTTTATGAAAAAAATATTTATGTGTGAATAATTTTGTTTATAAAATAATAAAATCATACTTTTTGGATTATATTAATAAAATATTCATTCATCATAACGTTTAAAAATTATCTTATGTATTTTCTAGACATTGTATGATAATAAAAATAATTTTATAGATAAAATGAATGTTTTTCTAAAAACACAGTTTCACAGCCTATTGATAGAGAACCTTTTTAAATAAATTTTTTAACAATATTATAAGTTATATTTGAAAAAATAGACTCCTTATATTTAATAGGGGAATTTAAATTTACTTAGGATTAATTTTTGGTAATTTTCTGTTAAAATTTTTATTTTAATGAATACTGAAAAATAATCTCTTTTAACTCAAACCTATTTTCTCATCTAAATTATTTATATTGTTATATTATACTTTTATTTTATTTTATAGAATATTTAATTTATATTTTTTTTTCATTTTATCCAATTTTTGTGATTGGAATAGATTTCACAACAAACATGGATATACAAAACTATGTGAATATTTGTATGTTTTATATAAAAAACAGGTTTTCTTATTCCATCAATGGGATTAATTTTTATTTAATTTCTGTGAATTATGTTTTTTGAATTTGTAAAAATTGATTCCATATTTGGAATAAAAATTCTAAATTATGTAAATAGGTCCCATTTATTTTTTTGATGTTTTCAACAGTTACTTTTAAATTTATTTTTTAATAGCATGGTTAAAGGTAAATATGATAATTGAAGGAAAATATAATATTATAATAACATAAAACTACACTAACACTTGTACTAATTGAATTTAATTATAATATTCTATCCATGAGCATAATTGTGTTTCTTTTATAACTACATGGAGACACTTTGATGACATTGATGAGTTTATAATATTATATTCAATGAATAGTCATGTTTGTTACACATGTTTTTAAAAAGTAATATATTTTAATATATAGTTATACAAGGGATATATTGGAATATAAATAGTCTTTAGAAATAAAAAAATCAATTAATGTTTGGTAATTGATTAATTATTTTTATGGAATAAATTAATTAATTAAATTGTGACACAAAGATGACGTAGTAATTTCTTAATTAATGAAAGAATAAAATAAATGTTATTTTAAATATTAAAATAAATATTATTTGACATAATTTATGGAATCCAAGAAATTTTTGTATGAATATGAAATTTTAGTATTGAGTTAATGAATATAAAAGTTTTATAATTTTTTAAGAAGTTTGAAATGAATAGTATTGAAATTTACATAATAAATAAATTAAAATATAATTTTTTTATTAAATGATATAAAATTAAAAAAAATATAATATTCATCTAAATAAATATAAAAATTCCTAATATTTCATAAATTACACATTTTAGAGTCGTTTGACAAGTTATATTAATTTAAATAACCCCCAATTTTAAATAACAAGATATCATGGTAAGATTAAAAAGGGTAAAATAAGGGTTAAAAAAGTCAAGGATTAAAAAATATTCCAATCATATCTAAGTTTATATGTATGATGGTTATTATACCCAAAATCATCTTATATTTTAAATTCAATTTTTTTGGACCACTTGGAAAATAAATGGAATATAGATTATGTTAATACTTTTTATAATTCCAAGGGTGCCCCTCCCCTCTCCTAAAAAAGGGCATCCATTCATCTATATTACTCACACATTGAAACACATTTATTTCAGCCAAGATATACCCAAACCCCTTACTATATTCCCTACCCACATTTATGATGACTTATTTTGGGTATAACACCCTCTTTATAGGTGTTAAGGGGGTAAGAATTGTGATCATCCAAAGTAAAGGTAATGTTTTTATTAAAGTGTTTCTTTTTTTATTTATTCATCTACTTACTTAAAATATCTTCCAACAATTATGGGATAATAAATATAGTATACTAATTAAATTTAGATGATATTATGTTAATATCATCACCTAAATCCATCTTCACTTCCATGAAATGGTAATGTAATTAATCGTTCGTGCATATATGTGAACTATCACCTCCATGAACCGATATAATTTGAAATCCATAACCATCTCCCATGAGTAGTTATAGTGATGGAATTAATGTTAATATGTCATATTCATGACATATTAATCATTACAATATAGTAATATATCTTTTAAATTCTTAATTTTCATGAACATTAATATGATAACGTCGTTTGTGCGTACGTGTGAACTGTCACAATGATGAAGCGATGTGATTCGTTTTTAACCACCAAATCACATGGATAATATATAAAAGTATATTTAAATGATATGTGTTTTATTAATTATTTTATGATCATTCTTTAAATTTATAATAATTCTTACCTTCTTTCCATAATGATCAAATAAGAATGGAAAACATTACTCAATCGTACATACAACTTACCGTATCCATGATTGTAACGTTGTACAATTCTTCATATACATATTTAATTAATTTATTTATAATTATAATAGATATATAAAATTGATTAATATGTTGTGAATATTATTCGGGAGATGATGGAATTTTTTCCACATGGACTAGTGACATCATACCATGTTATTTTTCAACTAAAGTACTGAATATCGAAAAAAACGCCTGATATGAACATAAATAATTAGTTAATTTTTATAACATGGTAATAAGTGGTATAAAATTAATGATAAAATTAAAAAAAATTCTCAATAATGTATTAATAAACCTATTTTTATTATTCTACAATATAAATATTTTATGTGATGAGTTGGACTTAAAGTAAGTGACTCTTTGACTAAAACATTATTTAAAATGTTCAATAGATTTATAATTATAAATAATTCCCATTAATATACATGTTTTAATAATGTTTTAAAAGATTTATTTATATGTAAATTAATCTTTTAAATTTTAAATTCCATTTAGAAGATTCAATGTGTTACGGGACACATTGATTCAAAACTATTCATTTTTAATGCTTACTTTTTGTTTTAAAAATGGAATGATTACTTCTATAACATGGAATGTTTTCTACCATATATTCCAGGAATGGAATTTATCACATTTATGTAACTATTATTTATTGATATGTAATATATAATTTTATCATTTTATTTTAAACTAAAGAGTTTTAACTTATAAGTGCATTGCTCATAAAGATAAAATGTGATTTCAAAGTGGAGATTTTATTTTTCATTTATGCTTATTTTATGTGTTATGATTATGTTACGGTTCTTTGGACATAGTTATGTATATGGGTGGTTACATGATAAAATTAGGGCTGTTAAGAGCATGATATATTTTTAATTAATTGGGTAATGATATGGTGTTAACGATAAGGTTTCTCTTAAGAGATTTAGGGAATATATTGTGATTGATATTCCAATTGTAACCATGAAGGTTACACCCTCTGTACCTGGGAATGCTACAAAAAAATTATGATATAGATGAAACCAATTTCCTATTTGATTTATGATTGCTATTAATATTTTTCTAATCTTATGATTTCCGGATTTTTTTTAAATATTATATGTTTTATGGGTGAAAATGAATGATTTTGAGAAAAAAATATCATTTGTTTTAAATATTCATTGATTAACGGTTTCACTCGTTATTTTATATCCCTTACTAATATTTTTTTCTCATCCTATGTTTTTTAAATGTTTTCCATAGGGTATATAGATGTGTAAGAGAAATTAAGAAGTAATGATGAATGTTATGAAGAGTTTTATCAAGAAGAAACATTGATTTTTTGTTTTAAAATATTATAGATTATGAAAAAAAAATAGATCGCATGTAGAATTACCAACATTGTAAATTTTGAGATGTTATGTAATAGTCATTTCCAAATTCATTAAAACTGTTAAATTTTAAAGATACTAAATGTCAAATAAAGACAAATTAATGACTTAACTTAAGATTATGTAATGTTTATGCCTTGTGCCTTATACCACCTTCATGCCTCAGTCTCGATTCGTGATCTTATAGAGCTATAATAGGGATGAATGGTAGTTGGGGAGTATGTCACCATGTTAACATACCTTATATGGGGATCCCTCAATATGATATAGGATTTATAGTTTTGAGAAATGAATTTTGAGTAGGGTATCCATATATATATTCCTGTTAGTGTAGTCGCTTTATGAATTCCAACTGATTATAGGGTGTTGGAGTAGGTTTTTGTGATAGACATATTAATGTCTGGTGGATTCGACGTAGTAGATGATAAAAGAGAGAATTACTGGTGTAACAACCCAAGAAAATAAAGAATATGTCATTTTCATATTTATTAATATTTGTGAATTAAATATTAATTTTACATAAAAGGGGTTTCTATGTTCGATAGCGTACCTAATACGCAACAACGTGTATCATGGAAATCTTACGTTGCACACTAATAATACAATATTATTATTTTAAATGGCAGTTATCTCCCAGTTTTTGTATTGGTGGGAATGAAAAAATCTAACAACAATATAATTATACATGTTTTTCAAATGTATTTACATTTATCCAATAAAATATAGAGGCTTAAAATTTAAATAAATCCAATTTTAAGCATAATTTACATTAAAAGGTCGATTTACCACCATTTAATGGAGAAACCTATTTAAAAATAGTTTGGTCACTTTAATAAATTCTATTTGACAAAATAAAATTATTCTTTTGAATGGGGACATCAAAATTTACTTTGTGTAAATTTTTGAAATTTTTTCGATAAAGTTCATTTTTAATGAATAATGAAAATATTGTATTATAATTCAAAAATACATTTTAATATAATTTATTTATATGTTTTTATTATCTTTTAAATTGGTTTAAAATTGTAATTAGAATATAATTTTACCATTTAATCCTATGTTGGTCATTGGAATTAATTTCTCTTTGAAATTGGACATAAACAATTGTCAATCTTTTGATAATTATTATTTCCTAAAAACGCTATTTATTTTAACAACAGAAATTAATTTTAAAATTAATTAATGACACTTTAATGTTTTTAATTAGAAAAAAAACATAATTTTTGAATTCGGTTTATCAAATATATCTTAGAATGAGTTTTTTGTATTTTTCTGAAAAACATCATTTTTTTGATGAATAATGAAACCACTTAGTAGTAGTTAAAAAGCTAACTTTTCCATTTAAATGAAATTTTACTACTTCTGTGAAATTAATTTCAAAAATACTACATACATGGATGTTATTAGTTAGAAAAATGTGGTTCAATAAGATGAAAATAATTTTTGGTGAATATTAACTTTTGACTTTTTTTGACGTGTTTAAAGGTAAATATGGTAATTCAATGTAAAAGAAGTATTATAATAATTCCAAATTACCTTAACACTATTTCAATCCTTAGTGTATGTGTCATGGCCTGCCATGGACATATTTTGGTCGATTTTGGGGACCCCATGGAGCCACTTATGAATGATAATGACACTTTAGATTAATTAATTTAAAGTAAAGAAAAAAATGACACAAAAAAATTGCTTTTGTAAATGAATTTTTACATGGGATTATATAAGTTATCCTTTCAACTATAAATATTAATTGAAAAGATAAAAATATTTCCTACATGATAGTGTTTTTTTATAATTTTTTGAAATTTTATAAATTAAATTATTTATGACACAATAATGATGCAATATTTACATCATTAATAAATGATTTAAATAAATAAAATTATACTTATTAAAATATTATCCAAAACATGTCCAATTTCTATTGTACGATTTTATTTATACCATTAGTCATCTTATATTCGAATTTAATTATTTTTGGACCTTTATAAACCAAATATCATTATATAATAATATAATATTTTCACACATTCCTAAAGTGACCCTCCTCTCCCTTATAAAAAAAGACCACTTCTAACCAATTCCTCACAACTATCAAGCCATTTGGATCGTCCAAAAACTTCCCAATTAAGCTTACTAAATCCCTCCTCTCATCCTAGAAGCCATACCTTAGGCATAAGGCACTTCAATAAGTCCTTTTGGTTCAAACCAAAGGAAGATACCCAAATTAAAGGTAATAATTTATCTTAACTTATTTTATTTTTTTAAATTCTATAACCCCTAAACTCATTTTATTCATTTATTTTATAGAAACCCCAGTATCATAAATATACTAGGATTTTTTTATTAGAAGTATTCAAACTACACTTATACACACCTCTATCTAATGGGTGAAGAACATAATGTTTTTGTGGATTGAAAACTAACTCCTCAAGAAACGACGATTGTTCAATTACCTCTTCCCGCATCTCATGGTGGCCATTATTATGGAACTGTATTTATATATGATATGTATTATGTTTATTATTTCATTATGATTTTGTACTTCCCATTTATAACACTCCTTTATGGTTTCCGTAATGGGTAAATACAATAATATTATTTGAGGAAGTGCAGACTACCGCCCCCTCAAAGTGACGTGACTCATTAATTCCTTATGTGGGACGTATAAAGAATAGAGTAAATGATATTATATATTATATTATACTGTAATTATAATATACCTCTGTATAATTCTGTTTTAATTTCATTAAAATAATAAATAGAAATGATATTAGCGTTCATGTGTACGTACGGCTTATTGTCTCCATGAACTGTGCATTTCATTTCTTACCTCCAAATGTTATGTACTATTATAAATACATGTATATACTGGATATATATGATATATTTCATATCTACATAATGAATATAATTCCGGTTATAATGGACTGTTGACAACATGTACAACTTGTAAATATAAGGTGTTCATTTTTGACTCAAGTACCTAATATCGAAAAAATGCATGTTATTAACCAGAATGATTACATAATGTTTATAACATTGTAATAAGTGACATATAAGGAATAATAAAAAGGAAAAATGTTGTTATGAAAGTATAAATTAACTTTAGTTTATTATTCAGATGATTAATGAATGATCTAGTCAAGTCGGACAATGAGATAAGTGATTTTCTTATCTCACTTTTAATTCCATGAGATTTCCATTGTTCGCCACTTATTAATTGCATGTTGTGTATTATGTACTACCATTTGATATATATTACCATGTTTTTATTATATTCATGGTATTATGTGATTCATTTGGTGGTTATTAACTTTTGTTCATGCGACTCAGTTGATTACAACGTGGTAAAGCGTTTCATCTAACTTTTAATTCCTGTGAGATTCTTGCTATATTTTCCACTATTCCATTTTGTGTGGTGTATGTACGACCCATGATTGTACTCTTTGTGTAATATAATTTCATTTATGGGTAATTAAATATTTATTGAATGAACCTTCTTTCATGTGGCATATGTTTTTTAATTTACCAAATTGGTATGGGAACCGTTGACCCTACTCTTTTTAAAAGACTCCTTTTTGTTATGTCTTTTAATTTCCATCTTACTATGTTGGAATATGTTATTCTATATCCTTATTGATTTAAAATAAATGTACAAGTTATGAGATACTATTTTTTTCTCATCAACTCATTTTCTGAATTTTAAAGTGATGTCGTCACGCTGTCATATTTTTACAAGAGAAATTTTAACTCAATTTCAATTCTTTGGGTTCAACTTATAACTCTTGAATATGTAATCCTATGAATATTTTTGAATGAAATATGATTTATTTACACTTAATATCCCCTTATATTAGGTGTATTTATATTTTTCACACATAATTATGTGATTTATTTATCCTTAATTTAAGGATACCATGTTTATATGGGATTTTATCTCAATTTACATTTCCACAAAGACTTCATTGTTGTTATGCACAAATTCACTCTTATATGGTGTATATGTTGTCCTTTAAAATATTATACCATGAATCCATTTATTCTCATTATATTATAAACTTCTGATTAAATTTTATTCCTCAATTATTTGTATTCAAGTGTCACTCTTTTTTAAAAAAAAACTCTTTAACTAAAATATCTTTTTAAATGTTTTAAAGATTTATTCTTCTAAATATTTCACATTAATGTCCATGATTTCAAAATGGGTTTTAGGATTTATTTATATGTACATTAATGTTTTTTAATGATAATTCATTTAAAAGATATAAAGTGGTATAGGACACTATGATTCCAAAATCACTTTTTAAATGGTTTAAAAAATGATTTACTAAAGCATTTCTTATTTCAATATATTGATTTGATATATTGGAATGTTGAAATGTTATCATTCCATTATAGTTGTGTTATGTGTTATGATTATGTTATGGTTATTGGGCATTTTTTACATATACAGTTGGTTTAGTGATAACCCTAGGGTGGCTAAGCTCGAGATATCTCTCCAATGCATTAGGTAACTTGATGGAGGTAAACGTGATGTTTCTACTAAGATATTTAGATTATATACTTTTATGGGTATTCCAAGTGTAACTCCCTACTTGGTTATGATATCTACATTGTATGTTTGATATGGATGCCATAATTAACCTCTATGATTTATTATTTGTGTGTGTAATTCATAAATATTATGATTTCGTGAGGAATGGTTTCATTGAAAATAATGGATTCATTGATTTGAATTTATTGATGGGATAATGTTTTCCTTCCTTATTTTATAACCCTATTTGAGCTTTTAATGCTCATTCCATGTTTTTGAAATACTTTTCACATGAATTAGAGATGAATAGGGTCAAGGATGGGATCAAAGAAATGTCATGATGTCTAAAACATGGAACTAGACATGTATCTTTTTAAGAGTATTTATTTGATGAAAAGGAATTGATACTGAGTTGTAGTGTCTACATGTAATATTCAATTTGGCATGTAATAGTATGGACTAATTCTCTAAAACTCTATACCTGAAAAGATCCTCAATGTGAATTATTCATTTAATTCAATATTATATAATGTTTTAAGGTCAGGTCCTTATAATAGGGATTAGTCATCTACATTAGGCTGCAGACATTAGTCAACATGACCTTGACATATGATACCTCACCATGATCAGACTCAGAAACATTTTCTAGAGGAACATGTATAACACATGGAATCATTGATGCTCGGAGAGGTATGGTGTTATGCATGTGATGTGAAAGGACACATGGGGAGTGATTTCTCAACCCTGCGTGCTATAGAGTGTAGACTGATAACTGAAGGACCAATATGGTAGAGGTATCACCATTAACTGGGATCTCCTACAAATTTTCAGGGAGTCCCCCAAAGAGTTACAGCTATTAGAGGCCTAATATTAACTCCATGATGGGGATATATGAGTTGTTGATGATGCTCAAGATCCATGAACCACATCCACCAGGTGGCCTGTATTAGGATCCAGGAGCAAGTATTCTGGGTCATGGAGAACTGTAGGAAATGGAAGACTATAACATTGTGGTGTATGCTATTTTTAGTCGTACAATCTCAATTTATTATACACTTTCATAAAAATTAGTGGACAAATGTGTGATTCATTCCATATCTCTTTACTCTTGATGTGATAAATGGATATCCCAATTGAGGAATTAGCCAAGTATAATGTTCATAAGATTCCAAATGGTAACTCTTATGATTTATCCATTATCTATTAGTTGTGTGATATATCTTTTGGAAGAGAAATGTTCACATGGGGAATTTGTTTCATCACAATGGAACCCTATAATGTCATCTTGGGTATGGATTGTTTTTCCATGGTCTTAAACAATATTTCTTTTCATGGAATATGAGTCATATTCCTTCACATAGAAGTGATGAGATCATATTTTTTAGATAGATATATCTAATGGTGGGATGAGTGAGTTTTTTATGTAAGAGGTTGCAGCCCATCACCTCTAGTTAGATAATGTATCCCTTTGTGTAGTAAGTTATTCTAGAATATTAATTCCTTAATTCATGAAGGATTTTATTGATGTATTTTTTTGGACTTTCTGAGACTCCCTTAAAGGAAGTAGATGAATATTTTTATTGAATTATATCATGAGATCATTCAAATATATTTCAGGGCTTGTCTTATGGACCCTACCAAACTCTGGAGTTTGTAGTTGTAGTTGTGAGATTAATTACCTATTTGATCAGTTATAAGGCATGATATGTTTCTCCAAGATTTTTATTTGGTATGGATACCAAAATGGTAGAGTTTTGAGGTTAATATTCTGAATATGGATTTCCAATTTTGCAGTGTGAACTATGAGTTCTTAGTTATTCCATTTTATGTGATTGATTCCTTAACCATGTTTGTATATTTGATTAACCTTATATACTAGTCATACATGGACCTATTTTTGTTTTTTATTGATTATGTACCCATATACTCTGTGTTAATGGAGGAGTATTTAGTGCACTAGAGGATTGTCCTAGATTTTCTTCTAGGGCACCATCATTATGGTAAGCTCTCAAAGTTCCATTTTTGGTTACATGAGTTTCACTCTCTGGGAAATGTCAGTTATGATCATGGTTTAGACATGGATCCATAAATGATCAAAGTATTTCTCGGTTGGGATCCACCAAAGAGTGTGTTATAGGTGAATAGTTTTATTTTCATGGATTTGTACTAATAGAGGTTTTTGTCATAATTTTCCAAGATAATGGCCCCATTGATTTCCCAGATGCATAAAGGAAAGTCTTTTTTAAGGACTGATCAGTGCTATAGGGCCATTGATGAGTTATAGAATAGAATGATTAGTGATCATATTTAGTTACTACCATAGGAGGTCATGGAGTACATAGTTTATTGGGATGCCACTTGATCTAGGCTCAAATGCGTGTTGATGCAGTGACATGAAATTATCATATATGGGGAGGAGAAATTGAGAACCCATGAGCATAACTATTTTACTATTGACATATATTTGGCATTGAAACTATTCTCTCTAAATATGTTAATGCACTATATTCTGGGAGAGTTCATTATGGTTTACCCAGACCAACAAAGAATCACGTATGTCCTCACATATAGAGACTTGAACATGATACATAGTAAGCAGTTTGAGTTCATGTAGAAATATGACATTGAGATATCCTATAATATTGATAAGGTAAATATGGGGTATGATTACATTAACAAGAATTCCTAGGATCATTTGGTGTCGGGTCTGTTTAATTAATTGGCTTCCTTGCATCTAACCCTAGTTGAGTCTGATGGTGAAACATTTCTTCACTTGATAGTGTTGAGTCTGTTTCTCCATGAGTGTGTGAGAGAGTCCTATTTGGGAGACATCATATATGAGTTCATGCATGACCATATATTCACAATATGTTCACCATATGAATATTATGATGGAGATAATCACATAATCATTTTCTTGGGATGGATGGTGGTCCTAGTCACGATGTAGGAGGAGGTTATAAAATATTTCAACACATCTCCTTTGGTTGTAAATCCTGATATACGGAATATTTATGGAGAACATTAGATAAAGTTTTGGTGGGATGGAATGAGACATAGTGTGGATGAGTTTATCTCATGGTTCCTCACCTTTTAGTAGGTGAAGGATATGCACTAGATTCTGGCATATTTGTTGCAACCCCTAGAGATTCTGAGGTAGAATTTGGATAAAATATCCTTTCATATCATGATATTGCTTCCACCGATAATGAAGGGACACAATTCCATATAGGATGTAGTTTTATGACACACAAAGTCCAAAAACTTCATTTCCATTAAGAAGAAAAGTTCGGTGAAGATTTTTGTGTAGTTGTACGTACGAAAGATTATTTTCTATAATGGGGATCCCACAACTAGTTTCTCTAATCATGATATGTGGTTGATTTCATTGTTAATGTGCGTCCTAAATGAGGCATTCTAGACCCAGAAATGGATGACTATTACCTTTCATCACCCAATATATGGACATAACAAGCATATTATCTAGGTTCTAGAGGATATGCTGAGGGAATTTATTTTAGTCTTTTCATCGAGCTGGGAAGATTGCTTTCTTTGGTGTAGTTTTCATACAACAATATGAACCACTCTACTATCAACATGGAACCATTTGAGTCACTATATGAGAGAACCTTCATGTCACCCTTGTGTTGGATAGTGATTGAAGAGGCATATGTTGTGGGTCCATATATGGATCATTCAATTACTGATAAGTTCTAGGTTATCCATGATGGTTAGAGGATATCCTAGATATGGATGAAATATTATGCAGATCAACATTGTTGGACATTAGATATAGATTAGAGAGGCTATATTTTCTATAAGTATCCATATAATGATTATTTTTGAGATTCAATAAGAGAGATAAGATATCTTTGAGGGTCATTAGACTATTCAAGATCTTTCATAGGGATTGGTAGGTAGTATATCACCTTGTATTACCCCCATAGTTGGAGCAGGGTCACACCATCTTCTAAGTGTCACAACTGTGAAGATATGTGAAAGAACCCACATAAATTATTTTCATAGGAAAACTAGAAATTTATGATGGATTCACATTTGTAGATCACCCAGTGGTGATCAATGATTAGGATGAGAGGAACCCATGGGGATGGACCATAATATTTTTTCTTATGTTGTGGACTCATGAATGTGTGCATGAGAGATCCTAGTATTAGGGGGAATATGTGGACTCAGTATCCTCATATTTTTATGTAGTCTTTCTTTTTAGGGAACAAAATATAGATCGGGGGAAGATTTAGTGACCCAATTTTTTCAATATAAAACTTTTAAATATTTATACATATATTTCTGAATCTACGTGAGGAGACGACATGTGATTCTGAGCCCTGATTTTTTCAAAAATAATGTTATAACAATATTAGATATATTTTATATTATAAAGACTATTTTTATTAAATAAAATGGGATAAATTTTAAATGGAACCTCAGTTAAAAACTCTAAGACCATGTTTAATTCCTAAATTTATGTTTTTACCCAATCAATGATCTAAAATAGGTCGGTGTTGGGTGTTCGAATATCACAACCATTGGAGGTGCATTCAGTTGGTTAATTAAATAATTAATTTAACTAATTGATTGATTAATCTAATTGTGCATTATCTATTGATACATTTTTATGAATACTTTCCCAGTTTTAGCCACATAACCCTTGTACCATCGACATCTTTCTTCTTTGTACTTTAATAGATAATCAAATTCAAAAGACAATAAACTTATGGATCTAGGTAGTTCGACTTGAAATGAATGTAATTAATCTCCCCATTTGTTAGATTGTATGTTCATTGATGACAAAAAATCAAAACACCAAGATGGAGAACATTTCTTTGTATTATTCATAATTTGGTTAAACTATTTATCATGATCACCTTATTATCTGTTATCGGCACCTATTATTAGAATTTCCATTCTTCTATATACATATTTAATTGATTATTCACGTGTTTCTCACCCTAGATATCCAATATTTTCATGGTGGAAAATAGCACATGGTCAATAATTTTTGGACATCTGATTTTTGTGCATTTTTACCTTCGTTCGTCACATTAATAAATGTTCAATCACAAGGTCCTAATTCAACATTATTGGGAAGGAATGAGCCTAATTAGACAACAATATTCACATGTATTCATGTCTTCAAAATACCATGAAGAATTTGGGATGGATTTGGGATGATTGATGGTTTCATGTGATCGATTTAATGATTGGAATACATATGTTGATGGTGTGGCATATGATATGTGAATGATTCATCATTATTTCAGTGGGCCAATGGAAAACCAATTATCCGGCAACCAGATGGCTAGAAATGATAAAAAAATGCAATATCCACCGATTGAGGGTGGTGTGGGGGTGAGATCCAAGTCATAAGAGTTGAGTAATGAATTTGAGACCATATATATAACATTCTAAAAAATCCCAACTCCATATCTTATAGTCTAAAAAACCCCTGACATGTAAGTACTTGGTTTTAGAGGCTAGAGTTTTATGAGATTATAATTATCAGACACCCTATTAGACTCCAACACACCATGTAACTCATTTTCTAATGACCAGGTGTGTAATCAGGTAGTACATGGAGACGGGCATGGAAACGAACATAGTATATGTTGAAGTACTTGAACACGAGTATGATATACTGACATGTCTAGGGACTATAGGTAGGAATATCGGTGGTTGAGTATTGTCGTGTAATACCCCTACATTCCATGTTGATTTACATGGGAAGTAATCTATGTTCTGGTGGGGACCCGTTTAGGAGATGGAGGACTACATGCCATGTGGGTCCACTTACACACCAAATACCCCTGATTCCCTTCTTTGTAAACATCACCCTCTTTTATCTCCTTCATTTGGACTCGGATATTTGCATGCGATTATCCTATCATGATTTTTTCTGGAGGTAAATTGAGATAGATGTTTTCATATTGGATTTTAGGATATGATTTGAGATGTTCCAATTGTGATACTAATTTTGGATGTGTCTGACGATTGTAATTATCATGCTTGATTACTAGTTTGGTACACCATGTAGGACAAGAGATTTGGTCCTCAATCTATATATAGAGTACTTTCCCCTATCAAGTAGGTTGTGTGTTTTATTAACACTGATTGGTACCCCCTGAAGGATTAGGGAACAATTTCTCTATCTACTGAGTGGTACCCCATATTGGATAGGGAACAAGTCCTCTTCACTCTGAATGATACCCCCTATGGAATTAGGGTGTTGGTCCTCTATCTACTGATTGGTACCACCATATAGAGTTTGTATGTAGTTCCTCTATCTAAAAAGTGGCACCCCCGATTTTATTGGGTGTCGGTCCTCCTCACACTAAGTGGTACACACCTATGGAATTATTGTGAGGGTCTTATATCAATTGATTGGTACCTCCATATGGAATTAGGGTGCAAGTCTTCTATCTACTATGTGGAACCCCTATCCATGTAGTAGGATTTTTTTAATATCTTGCTTTGGGTTGATCTCTATGATGTTTACTTATTCCTATGGGGTTTCTTAATACCCCCCTCCCCCCTTCATATTTCATGTCATACTACTTGGTATATATATACTCACCCTTGCATGGGATATTCCACCACCTTTCATGTTTTATGCAGATGAAAAACAAGTTTGTGGTGACTATAGAAGAGCTTAGGTATACATGGTGAGTTAGACCACAAATGGCTATATGAGATTGGAGATTGAGAGTTGGGATCTCACACTATTTTTAATTTCTAGTTTTTTTATGTTGGGTCATATTTCTGGTTGGGCAGGTATCCCCCCCCCCCCACATTTCTTTCAGTTTTCCCTATCGTACTCTAGTACACCCTAGAGTTTTTCATATGAATGGATATAATCATGATATTGCATAATTCTATTATTAGTTCTCTATAATTATTATTATGATGGTAGTTATTATGTGTATTGGTTAATTTGAGAAAGTCCTCCAATTTAGATTATGCCTTTCAGTGCTTGTCACCACCCCTGGCCTCTAGAGGCAGTCTTGTGGTTTTTTTCTACACGAGCCTTATTTGGGCGGGTTAGGAAACGTTAACACATAACATCGATAAAATGTAATCAGGTTCACACATAACATTTTGAACAAGTAATCAGGATCATAAATATCTTTGTGAACATGTAATCATGTTCACACATACCATATTTACTTCTGATTTCTCCATATTTACCAAATTCATTAAAGTGAGATATGCGTACCACCCATCACATAGTATATAAACCTTTGCTCCACAAGATCAATAAAATTTCATCATAACATAACCTATGAAAAGGGGAATGTTATCATTATCATTACAATATAGTAAAACCCATGGAGACAAATTGATTTCATAAACATATTTTTGTCTCAATCATAATCCTTCTAGATAAATAATGAAGTTGGTATCATTGGATCGTATCCCTAGTAATTCAATGAGTCACATCACTTCACAAGGTGGTAGTCATTCATATATCTAAATGATGTTATCGTAACCCCAATGGAATAAAAATTAAAACGTTATAAGTGATAGGATAATTCCAAAAGTATAATTCTGTTACAAATACCATGTATACACATTTAATTTGTCCTCATTGATTTCCAATTAAAATTGAAATGAATAACACGTCACAAAAAATCATGTGGTGGTTGTATTTCATAAAGAATAGTGACGTTATTATTTTCCAATTACTTGGGAGGTAAGAAGATATATGTGTTATTATAATTAACTAGGTATAATGATATAATAAATATCATATATAAATATCAAATTCATCATTCATTCTATTCCGGATATGTGTTGATGGAAAAAGTTTACATCGATTTGCGAGGTTGTAGTCCGTTCTATATATGATCAAATGTTTTTTCCCATTTAACTAAAGAAAAGATGAATATAGGTTTGGAAATTAGTATACTAATAGCATAAATTTTTGTAGATACCAGTTTATTATATCATCATAATTGATTAAAATTTGAATGAGTTAGAACAAGAAGAAATAACTTGTAGTTATGAACATTACCTCTTCTTCGGAAAACCTCTTTAATTTTAACCTAAATACTTATTAGATTTTATTTTTTATCTAAAAACGTCATCTAGGATATATGGATGTATCTTATTAAGATAATTTTTCAGGGATCAGTCAATGAAAATTTTCTACAAGTGTTATGATTACAGGAGAGAGCTGGGAATTTATAATTGGGGGAGAGTACACCTAATGAATTTTTTAGAGGAATAGAGTGTACCCATGTTATTGAAATATTAATGGACTCAAAATGGTCTGTTATATATCATATGAGGATATGAGGTCAAAATATGTCCATCTAATGGGTGTTTTACTGTTTTCTAGGTCGTTTCATCTCTTCTCATTATTGTTATCCCCTCGGTAAACTTGTTTTACCATTAACCACTGTAAGAAAATTTTACTCTTTTTTCTACATTTTTGACTTAGAATTTATTTGATAATATAATATAGTATAAAATATTTCATTTCCAAATATGGAATCCATTTTTTCAAATATCATTCGATGAGAAATTTTTTCCCTAATAAAAATTGTTCATATTTTTAAAATATTTGTATGTCAATATTTTGGAAGAAATTGATTCTAAAGAAGAAAATTTAAAAAAAATAGTATATAGTTGACCTATTTTTACTTTTAAAACTAATTAAAAAATTAGAAAATTATTAATTATTAAAATTAAAAATCAATTTCCAATAAAAACATGTATTTTCTACTATTCATAAAAAATTTAATCTTTTTAAAAAATCTCGAAAATCCAACATAAGATAAATTTCAAATGTAGGTTTGTAAAATGAATTTTATTTTTGAAAATAATGTTTCTAAAACTTCTAAAAAAATTAAATTTATCAATTTTTTCTCAAAAATATATAAATAAATATTTTTTTGATAAAATAGTATTTTTGAAACATATATAGAATTTATAAAAAATTATGTAATTTTTAAGAAATATATTTTTATTATATAAAACCACTAGAATTAATAGTCAATATGTGGTTGTAACTATTCATTTCAAATAAATTAACAGCTTTGTAAAAATGGGCATGCTTAAATAATAATATTAATAGTTTGTCTAGGTTCTTTAAAACTCAACATTGTGGGTAGCACATGATATCAATGAAATTATATTTATTCAAAAAAATTCATAAAATATTTCTGTGTTACATTATTCCTCCCTTAAAATGATTTTATCCAAATAAAATATATCACACAGGTACAAATAACCATGGAAAATTCTCCCTCATTATATCCTCAGGTTATCATGTAGAATCTTCAAGCTAGTGGTTTCACCCCTAATCCTTAACCAGATGAGTGTTATTGTTTTATAAACCTTTTTCAGTTCAATCCTAATTCTCTACCAGCTTTTCCTACTAATTAATATCATGATATAGTGGTATGACCATTGATTTCATTACAATAGATGAATTATATATGTACTTTCTATAGAGGGATTCGAGGAACACATAATGAACTTGAGTGAGGTTAAGTAGAAGTGTCAATCGATAAGATACCATCTCTCTATGATAAAGAATTTTAAAGAGACTAATATTTCTAGGTATTCATTTCCATTTCTTCCAAAATATCATATTCATCTTACATCGAGATATTCTTAGAAACTCATTTTCACTAACATCAAATTCCATATCTCTTCAATGTTTTTCATCATAAAATATCAGGCGAAGTTGTTTCACCAATATATAATATTGAGTGACTCTAACCTTATCTACCATGTATTCCATTATCTAATTTCCCAAAAGATTTCATTCTCTAACCTAAACCATTCACATTGGATTTCTACATTTCATTCCATAGTGAGCTTCATAGGGTTAAATAAAAATGCTTGTGTGAAATCTATTTTTATATGAAAAATCAACATGATGAAGGTGTTGATATCCATCACCTTTGATATTTTATGAAAAAGATATCAACATATCCTCTATATTATGAATTTTGTTTCTCATAATAAATATAGGTATGAGGGTGAAACATTAGGCTAAAAATCAACTCTGTATCATGGTCTAGTTAGAGATTTTTCCAAAAAATTTACATAAACCTCCAATCCTAATAAGAAATAATATAATGTGGTACTCCATGAAACCATAACACATAAATAATGTATATTAAAAAAATATAATCTACTAATAAATACTCTCTGATTGTGATGATGTGTGATGTATTTTTAAGGAAATCTAATACAACCCATATATAAATGTTCCATTTAGTCATTTTGAGGAGTCTTATGACAAAATCCATAGAGATGTTTTCCTATTTCAATTTTGTAATGGGTAATGGATATAACATCCCCATATAGTATTATTTGTATGAATTATCATTTTGGCATACCATGGACCGAGATAAAAACACTATGATATCTCTCTCCATACCATCACATTAAAAATACAACTTCAAATATCTATACATCTACATAATTATTGGATGAATAGAGAATTAATAACAATTAAATTCATTTAAAATCTCTATTAAATAAGGTTTGGATGGAATGAATACATAGTTTATAAACCTTAGCATTCTGTCATGATCATGGTTAAAATTATGAACATTTATGGCCTTCATTTGTAGCTTTACATTTCCATTTTTCACCTCTTTTATCTTAAATGGGATAGAGGTTTTATAATTCAAATGAATAAGATAATTTTTTCCTCTTCCTTAAATATTTCAATATCCATCCATTGAAAATACATTAATATTTTAAATGTTATTATCCTATTCTTAGATAGCTAGCATGATCATTTCAACACAAAGGATCAACCACCTTGTTTGTTTTCCTATGGTGGTAATGTTATGAGAAGTCATAATCATTAATCAGATCTAACCATATTATCTGGAACATATTTATCTATTTATATGTAAATATATACATTAAAATAAAATAACAATTCATATATCACACCTTTCTATGTAATGATTATTCCTCTATATATTTAATATAAAAATTACCACAACTAATTCCAAATCATGAGTTGGGTAACTTTTATAATGAAACATCAATTATTGTGATTCATAAGAGATGACCATATAATTCCCTATAAGAACCAATCCCAATACATTATTGGATTCATCTCTATATATTAAAAAACTATATCCTCTATTGCTTAATCTTAGCACTGGGGCAGTAACTATTCTTCTCATGGGTTTATTGAAATTTCCCTCACACTTATTTTTCCATAGGAACTTGGCTCCATTCCAAGTCAATTTTGAGAGTGTATTAGATATTCATGATGAATTATCTAAAACCATTGATAATATCTAGACAAAATAAGAAAACATTGGATCTTAGTCACCATGGTTGGTCTAATATAACATCCAATAACTTTTGTCTTTGATGGATCAACTGATATACCCCCAATTGAAATTATATGACCAAAAAATTGAAATCTTTTATAGAAAAAAATCACACCTTGTAAAATTTTCATATTGTTTCCCCTTCTTTTGGGTCTTTCGAACAATTCTCAATTGACATTCTTAATTTTACTTTATCTTTGTATAAATGAAAATAATATCTATAACGACTATTAAAAATTGATCCATGTACTCCCTAAAGACTCTATTAATTAAATCCTTGAAGATATAAGCTGTATTTATATGACCAAATGGAATAACTACATACTCATAATTTCCATAATCTATATGGAATACTGACTTTGGTACATCCTCCATATTGACCCTAAATTGTTATTATCTATAATGGAGGTCATTTTTTTAAAAGTATTGTGCTCCATATATTTGATCAAATAGTTCATCAGTATATGGTAGTTGATAAATTTTCTTGATCATAATGATATTAAACTCCTAATAACCAATACAGTGTCACATTGAACAATATTTATTTCTAACAAATAGAATAGGTACACGACATGGTGACACACATGGATGAATGAATATGTTATCAATTTTTTCTTAGAGTTTATTATTCAATTCCTACAATTCAATCGTGGTGATTATATAGGTATTTTTTGAAATAGGAGTGGAACAAGGTATGAGTTCAATTGGGAACTTAATGTCATGTTTCAGTGGAATACAAGGAAAATCCTATAGAAAGTCATCAAAAAACTATGATAAGGAAGGCACATTATCTATATTGTGTTTCTATAAAATCATATGAGATAAATGTCTGTTTTAAAAAGGAATCAAAACCCATAGAATGGATTTGATTTCAATAATAAGTTTATTTTTATCTTCACACTGATAAATTATTATAGTTTTGTTTTTAAAATCAAACATCTCTTCCCTACCTTGGAAATCAATGTGGGATTTATTTAGATAAATCTAATCCATTCATGAGATATCTTCAAATTCAACTAATGTAAGAATGAATATACTTTCAAGAAGCACATTCTCTAAAACATTAATTGAATAGGAATCATAAACACAGTATATGATCATCATATCATTAAGGGGTTTCACAACTAATTCTACATCAAATAATTTGGGGGGAATCATTATACCCTTAGGAAATTATTCATATATAAATGAATTGGTAAATTTATAGTCCAATAATACATTGGAAGATTAACATATTATGGTAAATATACCATTAACTCTGTCATTATCACAAAATTAATTAGAAATAGTGATCACATGAGATTTCCCATTATTTCTTGGTTTAAGAGGTTACTTACATTGATTACCTTCATTGACCTTCAAATTTGAGAAATTCCTAGAATAATAACTTTAATCCTTTCATTTGAATCATTATATTATGTTTAGTTCATTATTTTGATCCCTCTGCTCATTTATTTCATTTATTGGATTCATTTTACTATTTTTATATTCAATTCCCTGATGGTTAGTCTTCCCACAATTGAAACACCATCGTGCTCCTTTGAAAAACTCACCAAAGTGATCCTTCCCATATTTTTGGAATCTAATAGTATGAAACCATTTCCACCTTCCATTTGACATGTCATTAGATCTTCTATTGAACCCCAACATCATTTTTCTATCACCATAACCAAGAGGGTTTCCAACTTCAATTACAATATTTAGTGCAAATTGAATGATTTTTTTCATGGATTAAAAATTCATTTTTGTCTAACATCCTTAGAATATTTGGTTTTTATCCACTGATAAATCATTCAACCACAAATTCAATCTAAATGATAATATTTTAATAGTATCACATAGGTCTTTTACAATTTTTCATATGTATTGACTGATTTATGATCTTTTTTCTTAATCTTGAGGAAATACTTAAATAATTTCTAAATGATAGAATATAAACTCAAAATGGGTGGGGGTTGAATCAATTGTTTACATTTTTTACATTTCAAAACTTTTAAAACATAATTCGCGTAATCCATTCTAGTTTGTATCATTATTATCATTTCTTAAATACACATGCATGAAAGAACAAAAAACCGAGTAATATACAAAATATTTTCAAGGTTCATCATATGTTTGAAAACCTAAAACCTCTCCATAGACACTCTTATGGCTCTATGGATATTAATGAAAATGAATAAATGTATACAACCTATGTCAAATCCAATTAGAAACCTTTTATACACATATATGAATGATTGTAATGACTCTCATAAGTTTAAAAAATTGGATACAAAACACTTTATCAAAAATAATATAATAAATACATTGTTTAATTTTTTCCACTAAATAACCTAGGTTTGATGAACCATTATTCTAATATCCTTCTCTCCACTGAACTAATTCATATTGAATAAATATAATAAACTCAATACAATACAACTTTCTCAATGTGTGCCTTTAGAATATTTCTATTATGTCTAGTTAACAAAACATGCACTTCTCAAAAACTCCCAAAAATCTATCTGATCATATTTAGTCCGATGATTTATGTTAAATGGACTCATCATGATGCACTCATTTTTAATATAAAAAACATAAATTTTACACAAATTACTAATATTATATACGTTGTTTCTATAAACCAAATTTTAGTATTCTGACCTTCTTCTGAGATCTCAATAAGGAAATAGAAATATCGAATGAAATAAGCATTGATCCTATTTTCCCACTCATCTGAAAAGATGAAAAATGATAATGAATTTTTCTTTTATTTTTATTTAACTTCTAACGGAAATGTAGGAAACCGAAAATGTTTTCTTCATACCCAAATTTCAAAATTCTGAAAAAGAACTCGTATTTAAACATCGACATTAAATTAATAAAACCTTCTAATGATATTATTATAATTTGTATTAAAAAAGCTGAATTTTCTTCATTCCTATATAACTTCTTTAGCTTCATCCTCTTCTACTTATTTTTATATTAATTTTTTCACATCTCATTATGATTTTTCTATCATATTCAATGTTAGTGTGATGGAATTTCATTATTAGAGTCAGTACAATCATATTTCATTCTCAGAGTCAGTCTGAAAAATTTCTATGAATGATGGAATAATATTTATAATGATCATTATTTGACGATAACTCCACTCAGAAACATTCAAATCATTCAACCTTCCTCGGATTTATACATTCTAACTTCTATAATCATCTGAGTCCATTATTTATGGCTCTGATCTTCTTTTTCTGGGATAATGGAATTGATATGATCATTAGGATTTCTCTATTTCATCAAAATATTATATCATGATATATTTCATGATTTAGGGGAACTTCATGATTGGAAGATAATCTCCAGACTTCAGGCATAGAATGTATGAAAAATTTATAAATTCTTACATCACTTTCTTAAAACATCCACTTCAGCATCATTATGACTTCCTATATTAAAATGTTGTCAATTAATTATAGAAAAATGGGGTCCAATTAATCATAAACATCATTTAGATGGATCCAAATATGATGGGGAATCTGATTAACAACTCTAAAAACATCTATCTTCCATATTCTTTATACCTTCTTTGTCTGGTGCTACATAGTCTTAGAAACTGTGTCCAAAAGATAGTTTTTTTAGAACAATAATCTTATGGGTAAAATATTTCCATCCCTTTGTTTTTGAATTTTTCAACATTATGAAACAATAAAATTTCTTAAAGAAACTCATTAAATTGGACTGGGCTAGATCCAAAATAACTTAAACAATATTTTACAAATAAACTAGCTGTTAAAAAATATAAAAAAACCTTGTTAAAAACAAAAAACATCACAATGGTTCTTCAATATCCCCCTTTGTATTTTTTGAATACACTCATTAATAACTTTTTCATCTCTCAGAAAGTATTTACAACTCAATTTTGTAAACAACTCATTATTTTTTACAATTTATCAAAGCGTATATTTTCTCAAAAATACTATCATGACACCCCACTAATGGAAATAACAATGTTTTTAATGGAATTTCATCCCTCAGTAAACAAAAAAATTCATCCATGTAATGATAATCATTCAACACTTTTATTTATCTATCACTTTTCTTTTACTCACTCCCATTCTAGGATAACCAAATCAGCTGATTCATAATTGAATGATATCTAAAAACATATTTCAAATTATGTATTTTTTAATTTCACTTCTCCTTTTCCATTATAATCTAATGCATAATGGGTGAATTCTTTTTGAGATTTGGGATATCATTGGAGGAGGCTAAACATGATGTTTTAGTCTCAACTCAACAAACGATTAATTTTGCATTGTATTTGTGACGATATGATCTATTTCATACTTTGTCGATATATATTCTATCAAAGCATCTCCAACAGCAAATTTCTCTTTTATAAAGTATATATTTATAGCAATTTTTTTAATCGTGAATGTTGGAAAGGATTTTTAGAAATATTAATTGCACTTTAATTATCACAATGTATCTTTAATTATTTGGAAAATTTTACATTCAAATATTTTTGCTAAAATTTCATCCCAAAATTCAGAGTTCAAACCTGAGTATATGCAACATATTATGATTTAAATGTGATCAATGTTACTGAATTTTTTTTCTAACTATGCCAACTCATACAACATTCACCCAAGAAAAACATTCCTCCTGAGGTTGATTTTCAATCATTACAATATTCCGCCCAATCAGCATCAGAATAACCATAAAACATCATATCAAAGATTCTTTTGAATAAAAATCTTGTGATTTTGTTCCTTTAAAATATCTCATAATTCTCTTTGCTACTGACAGATTTCATTCTTCCAGATTACATTCAAACCTAGAATAAAAATCTCACAACATAAACAATATCATGACATGAGGTTTTATAGTAAAGTAGACTTCCTATAAGAATCTAAAAAGCATTATGATTAACACTTTTTCTTAAATCATCTTTACTCAAAATTGTTCTCAAAGATATAGGAGTAGAAAAGTTTTTGGATTCTAACATCCTAAAATTTTATAACAATTATCCTGAATACATTTATTGAGATAATAAATTGTTACTTCCCTTTTCATTAACTTGAAATCCATGTAAGAAAGTTAATTATCCAAATAAGGAAATTCCAAAATTATTAAACAGTTCTTTAAAAAAATCATAGAAACTTGTTATTCCTATACATAAATAATTATATCATCCTCATACATAATAATAGTAATTATGTTGGAGTTCACTTCTTTCCCATAAAATTTAATGTTAACCGTTCATTTGGAAAAATTGAACATTATCAAAACAGATATCATGATTGGAATTCTAGGAATATGGGTCATGTTTCAACCCATACAACGATTTCATCAATCTAGAAACCTTATTTTCCTCATAATAGTGTTTAAAACCACAAGGTTGTTCAATGTAAACGTCTTCCAAAATCACATCATTTAACAATGATGTCTTTACATCCATCTAATAAAATTATTAATTTAGATGTGTAACCACTAATAGAAACATTCTTATAGTTCTTAATTTTTCAACTAGGAAAAATATTTCATTAAAATCCACACCTTTCACCTTTATCCTTTATATACAATCTTAGAATTGATTCTTCAAACTTGTCCATGTTAATTTATCTTTTTCCTGTAAACTAGCTTTTTTAAAATAAAATTTTACCTTTTGTACATGGAATAATTTCTTGTGTTTTATTTTTCCCAATCTGATTCATTTCTTTATTCATACCATCCTGCAATTCTTTTTCTAAATAGCTTCAGGAACAGATTTGACTTCAAATTTTGATATAAGTGATGTTCAATCTTATAATTTCATATTTTTTCTTGTATGAACTAGAGAATTCTTATTCGTAAGAATATTTTCATTCTCCAAAGTTTTTTTCATGGTTGGAAATTTCAATGTTTCTTTCCAGACTCTACTTTTTTCATCACAAAATTCTTTTAAATCATATAATGTCATTTTTATCATTATTAATTTCATTGGAAACCTTCAGTTTATCCCACTCAATATTCTTAATTACTATTTTTATCAAATTTTGATTTTAAATAACATTATCATCATATCATTCCAATTTTTTTTGTAAATTTTTGTTCCATCATTTTTAACTTCTTTCATTTGGTGAATAACCCATAAAGGTTCCTTCTTCATCTTTCTCAGCAAAACATCCCCATATCTGGGTTTTTTATTTTTTTGTAAAAATTGACATCCAAAAACATTGAAGTACTTTAATGAATGATTTTTGTTATACCACATTTCAAAGGAATCAATGTTATATTCTGCTCTCAAAAAACAACTATTTTGAATATGTAAAATAGTAAAAACATATTATATTCAGTAGAATGTTAAAGGTGTATATTGCACTAACATACTTCTTCACATTTCTGCCAAATTTATATTCATTAATTATACTACTCCTTTTTATAGTGTAGTGTAGGTAGTGATATACAGATATTTAATACAATTATATCTCATATATGTTTCAAATTTATTTATTTTCCATTAGGTACCATTATTTTTTTACAATTTCTTTATATAATACGTCATTTCATTCTCAACATATTTTCGGAGAAATTAGTACATTTCCACACACTGTAACTTGTGTTTCATAAAAATGAAATTTTTCATATGAGCTAAATAGTAACTAAAATTGATAAAGTATAAATCTAATTTTGTTTATTGATGTCTCATTGGAGTATATAAATTGGAGTGAATAAGTTAAACAATTCTAGTAAACTAAATCTCAACTCTCTTATGACTTTTTTTTAGTAATTTTCCCTTTCTCAAATGTACTAAATACATTTTCATCTCTTATTTTCAAATATAGAAAATATCAAATAGCATCCACTTTAAAAAATTTGTACATTTTTTCTTCCCATGTTTTCCATGTCTTCCATTCCATAATTTATTTTCATATTCAGAACTCAAGTTACATGAGCTATTAAATTCTCAAATTTGAATGAAAATACCACTAGTTCTTTATCATTTTGTTATAACTTTTCCACCATTTACACTTCTGATAATAAAATAATCATTTATAAAAATAATTTATATTTCTTTATCAAAAATATGACTTATATTATGTATATTATGTTTTATCCTATAAATAAATAAAACTTTCATATATTTCAACTTTTTTCTTCAATCTGAACAATTATGCTTCCTATAATTTATAAGGGACTATCGTTACAAAAAATAATTAATCCTATATAATGAATATAAAAATGTTCTATGATTTTTATATCACCTATAATATGTGAAGAATAACCACAATCAGGTATTAATGGTTTGTTCCGTCTACTTTCATTAAAATACCTCTAAACAACAAAAGAATTTTCCTCGAATTTATTTATTCATTATTATTTTTATTTTATAAAATGAGAAACTTTTTTTGGAATGACTATCATACAACTTTCAACCTGATGACAATCCTAATCACATCTTCCAAAAAAATCATCCAAAAATTATAATTGATTTTTTATTGGAGATATTTTAACAACTTGATATTTTTATTTTCTATCTTCTTGTGAGTTAGTAAAGTTTCTCATCTATATTCTACCATTGCTTTTCTTTTTTAACCCTTCTTCTGGAAAGTAACAATTTATGACAATAGTTATAAACATTGTTCTCATAGATTCCAAAACACATGTAATAGCCATTAAATAATTATTTTCTATTGAAGTATGATATTTATCTGTAGAAACATTGTTGAGGTTGATAACTTCTACCCACTTCAACGAAATCTGGGTGTGCACTCTCTTTCCTTCAAGTGAGTTTTCATAATTTCTAGATGTGACAGGTTTCTTATATCCCTTCTCACTCAAATAGCCCCAAATATATTCTTATCAAATAAATTAATAGAATGATATGATGAAACATTATTTATAGAGGGTGTGGATTTCACATGATTCTTCAATTGAGAACTATCATAAACTTTAGTTGACTCAGATTTTACATTTTAAGCTTTGTTGAAGTTTTATTTCATCTTCCTCCATGTAATTTCAGACTCTAGATGTTTCGATTGAAAATTATTAATTTCTTATTCCTTAGATTCCAACTTCTTACTGAGATCTTCATCCATCTTTAACTATTTATTGATTTTATATTTTTTAATCAAGTTCTCCAAAATGTATTCTTCCTCTTGATTGATGGCATCATTTTTTTCATTCAGAAATTTCTTCACAATATTTATTTATCATTATGGTTTCTTTATTTAGATATTTTTTGTTCTCAAGATATGTTAGAAGTTCTATTCTGATTTGATACTCTCTTTAATTTCATTCACCTTCTTCTTATTCAATATTTGATGAGTATTCTATTTTTTCATCTTTTTCAATGAACGTTCTATCATTTTCTTAATGTTCAATTTTTAATTAATTGTATTCAATTGATTCTGATTCATCTTTTTCACTCAACATACTCAATTTTTCACTTGTGAGTTTCTTAAATTTTTTCATGTCTATCTTTCATTGTAACATTGTATTCACTTCTTCCATCGAGTTTTTTCCTCAAAATCAAGTTGATATTCTCCAACATTCTTCAAGAGACCATTTATAACACACTATTTAAATACACCACACTCAAACAATTTGAGAGGAAGTTTACCACTATCCAATCCTATTCCCATTTAGTAGTACATATATATAAGATACATGATTTTATCATTAAACAAATAATCATCTTTATCTTTTGAATCACAGGTATAAGCGTCTAAAAAATATCAAATTTTCATCTTTCTCAAGGATTAAAAATTTATATCATCATTCATATTCTTTTGGAGTATTGGAGCTCTTCTAATTTCAAAATAAATAATAAATTTATGAACTTCATCAATATATAAATAATCCAACTCTTCTAAAGAATTTTTTTAGTAAATGATATCTAGAAGGTTTATCATAAGTCTATTCACAATTTTACAATCATACAGGACATCACTAAATCCTATGATGTCCAAAAAAATAATATTTACTCTGGTGAAGTATTCATAAATATTTTCTTCATCTCTCATAATTATGTCTGCATACATTCTATTCCATATTTTTATCATTCCCTCAGAAAATGGTGTATTCCATTCAATAATACTTTCAGGCTTATCCCACATACTCTTTGGGGTTTTGAGACCTGTCACCATCATATAATCAATTTCTAATAATTGAATAAGGACATAATTTTTGTCTTTTCCATCAACATTGATAATTCTCTCATCCGAAAAATTCATTTGGTCATCTTTATTAGTATGTAGGAACCCTATTGTAGCAACATAAAGAACTTCCAGGCTATGAGATAAGATATATGAAATCATCATATCTTCATATCTATAATAATTGCTCATATAAAATATATAAATTCTTATACTATTGAAAGAATATAGATTAACCATGATAAGTATTCAACAGTGGAATCTTTGCTATAATACCACTTGATGCTCAAAAGGATCTAATAACAATTAACATGGGGTTGAATCAGTTTTTCACTTTTTTATGATTCAGTAATTTCAAAACATAACACCAACAACATGTTAATTTTTATATCCTTATCATATATTTTTTTAAATAACCATACATGAAAAATAATAAAATCATATAATTAATATGATATTTACAAGGTTTTTCCTTAGTGTGAAAACATAAATCACTACCATAGACACTCTTAAGGGTCTATGGAAATTAACTATTTTAAAGAAATGAATAACACTTAGGCCAACTCCTATTGGAAACCCTGTATTTCCCTCTATGAATGAATATATGAAATCATGCCAGTTTATAAAGATTCTTTAAAATAAATTGATCAGAAACAAAATAATAAATCTTTTTTTTTTCAAATTTTCTACCAAATTTCATGGGTCCAGTGACCCTGAGTCTGATAGGCTTCAGTACAATGAACATAATCTAATTGAATCAATCTGATCGAATCAATACGATGATCCCTTTATCAATATGAACCATAAGTAACTTTCTATTTTTTGGATAACAAAACGGTTTCTTATCATAATCTCCCCAAAACATAATTTGAAATTACTTAGTGCAACAAATTATGTCTGATTGAATCAGACTGGTATACTCAGTCTCAATCTAAAAAACTAAAAATTTTATTGTTTGTTCAATACGATCTCCCTTGTTCTGGAAAAAAAATTCAATAGTCCAAATTTCTTCTGAGGCCCCAATTCAGAAATAAAAAAATGGAAGGAAATATGTAGTACTCGACCTTTTATACACTCGTGAAAAGTATTAAAATGTGAAAGAAGTGTGTTTCTATTTATAAGAGACTCATTAATGTAAAAATGTAAAACTGAATAGTGTTTCCTATATACCCAAATTTTAAAACTCTAAAAAACACTAACATTTAAATATCAATATGGCCTTCTTCATACCTTTAGAATATTTCATTGAGTTCAGTCGTTTAGAACAAATTAAAAAAAATTCTGTCTGATATAAGGTCCTCATATCATATTCCTCTACTCATTATGATTCAACTTTCCTTACCATCTCATTATGATTTTTCTTTCTTTATTAATTCATTATGATCTATCTATCCACATCATGGTTATTCCTATTCAATTTCCTTCATAGAGATAATCTGATCAAAATTTTATGTCAGATATAGTTTGATTAAATTTTCGTAAAAATTTAATTATTATTAGGATGTTATACATGTGATGATAACTCTACTAAATAACATTTAAATTATAAAATATTCAATAGATTTACACATTATGATTTCTGAAACCCTCAGTTTTTGGTAACTCTTGATCTGATCTTCTATGTTGGGGTGTTTAGAAGAGATAAAATCATTAATATTCCTCTATTTATTTAAAATTTGATATCATGATAGTATTCCAGATTTATAATAACGTCAAGATGTGAAAATAATAATCACACTTAATGTTTATAATTTATGAAAACATTTTAACTCCTAAATTCACATTTCTAAAAAATCCACTTCCACATCATTCTGAATTACTCTCTCAACAACTTATGAATTTCTAAAAAAACATTATGTCTCATGTGTCTTTAACATCATGTTGATTGATCTGAATATAATGGTGAATCTGATCAAAAACTCTATAGAACATCCATATTTCATATTCCTTACACCATTAGTGTCCTGTGATGATCACTCCAAAAAACCTATGTACAAAAACCTATTTCTATAAGAAAAACATTCTTACGGATTGATATTTTCTCTCCCACTGTGTTTTGATTCAAAAACATTTAGTTGTGATGTCCATGTCCCAAATGCAATGTAACCCGTGTCCCAATCCTGTTTGGAAATATGACCCATGGGTCATATTCCAATATGATAGGGGATCTTAACTAGTACTGTCATAGAGTAGTTAGTATATTAGGGAAACTATACCACCATGTCAGAGTAATGCAACAGATACAAGTAATAGTAAATAGTTTCAAAAGCATAATAAAACATACCTATACTGTAAATAGTGGAAGCATAACAAATAACTTAATAAATAAATTTTGAAAGAAACTGATAACTAACAAAATAACCAAAACCTTCTTAGTCTATTTTATGGTACATTTAGGATGAATGTCATGTTGATAATATAGAAAAAACTAGAAGGTATAAGAATGCTATACTATAGTCCAAAAGATAAAAAAGGTCACAAATATCTCCACGAGCATCTCAGACCTAATCCCGATCATGTTCTCCTATGATCTAGCTAATAAGTACAAGTCATCAAAAAATAGATGGGCCTATACCCTTTCTAGAACCTATAGCAACATAATCTTCTCGGGTTTTATGGGTGTCCTGATTGGGGTGTGAGATAATATTTTCATAGGTCACGACCAAAGGTGTATATGTGTAAACCAAGCCGGTTCTTATAAATAAATATTGTACACCAAAAATAATGGTATATCAAGCAGTACAAATCATATGAATAACCTCCCACTCAGGTTTCTAAAGGATTCATGGCGGTTCTACTTTATTCAACCTAAGGATGGTAGTTCTAATAAATTCACTACAAATAAATATATATATTTACATTTTATCTTATGTGGGGTATAGATTATTCCCACACATGAACATGTGTATATATGTATGTATGTGTAGCTTTCATACGATAAGAATGTATCCCACCCATTCACATACATATTTGGTGGCATTGGGTAAGACTTCCAACCACCCATTCATGGATATATATAGCTAGAATGGGGTAAGAATTCCTCCGACCCATTCATGGATATAAAAAGATCATAATCATTTTAATGTAATAACCATTTATATCATGTACCATAAAAAATAACTTTTATCATTTAAATTTAATCATTAATCATTACCTGGTCAGTTGTTAAATTTAAGAGATGAGGAAAGATCTCTCGTGCATACCATTAACCAAACCCATTTCCCTTTATATCATTTCTGTTGACATATGGAATTTATTAAAAGCATAGGCCCAAGTAATAGGATGAACCATCTAATATAATTCAACTAACTATATTTATTTCAATGTAAACCATTCATTACATATGAACCATTTTAATCAATACATCTTATTCACTTTTTTTAACATGGAAAACCCAAATTCAGTAGCATAAGCCTTGAAAAAGGTCATATAAAATATTCACATTCCCTATTGGGGAATTCCAACGATAAGAGGTCAAAACTCCCTTGGGATTTCATGGTCTCATCATAGTACACATGATTCCAGGTTCAATTCAATTTAAACTCAAGTATGGAGATACAAACAAGACTTTTTCATCTTGGGATATTAACATAAAATAGTAAATTTGGTTGGAACACACCTTGGGTGTCCTTATAGTGCATATGTGATTTATAAACTCCCAAAAAAGAGATAATTAACATTTAACAAGTCACTAGGGTCATTTAGACATGAAGAAGTCAACAAAAAATAGAATCTCTAAAATGGTTGGCTTATGGAATGACAGAATAAATATTAAATGACCAAAACTAAAAATGAAAATTATAATACCACCTATATTAGTTCCATTGATGAAACCTCTATTGAATACATAATTAGATTAGAAATAATCTGGATGATATTTTTGTTTTTGTAAAATGTCATGATTATAGTACAAACGAACCTATATCTAAATAGTGAAATAGAATGAGAGGTTAACCGACGAAAGAGGAGAGCATGAGGCAAGCCTTACCTTGGGTTATACAAGGCCATCAGTGGAATTGAAATTGGATATTGGAGGAAGGATTAGAATGATATTTATGGAAAATGTATTTTAAAACTCTACTATAGGAAAATACTTGGATCTATCCACTAAAGGTAGGGAAAATAGGAAATTAGGTTTTAAGTGAAAGATGGAGGGAATGGAAACTTTTCCCAAAATAATTCGACTCGCATGGTTTATTTTCATGGTTTACAAAACCATCACAAACCATGTTGATTTAATCTATTTAAAATAGTAGTAGGCCACACAGTCATGCACATAGGTCCCCACGGTTGCATACAAACTATGCAAACTTGCAGGTGATGCTATATATAGCTGCATGGTATATTAAAACTCTATGGCCCATCCTGTATACCATTATTCTAGACCTCTAGGCTCCAAATAAGTCTTGGATTCTTTTTAGGCCTTCCCTAGGCCATATTATACCATTACCATGACTTAAGGAATGAATAAAATTTAAAAAAAATGATATGATACTATATAAAAAATGCAGTTCATTACAACCTCCCCTCGTTGTAGTAACTCGTCCCTGAGTTTCCTTTCTATGGGTAAAGATATACTTTAAAAAAAATCTAACCATTGATATCATATATTAGCTTCCCCCTACAAGGTCTCATAATTTAATTATCTTTTCATCCACAACATTCATACTGAAGTAACATATCTCCCTCAGAGTGTCTTCATGCTCTGATCAACAATAAACATCAGATGCTCCTTAATGCAAGAATCCATTTCCCTCTCTAACCTCATCAAGATGAAAGGTGTTTGATGGGTTTGGATAGTTTCAATAAATATGTGATACATGAAATACATCAAGAACAAACTGGTATCTTTGAGGAAGTGTTGTTTGGTATTCCACTAGTCTGATTTTCTTCACAACCTCGAAGGCTCCAACGAATCTCAGTGATAACATACCCTACATATGAATATGTTTGTGCTCTAACCTGGGAGATAATTCCAAGAAAACCTAGTATTTGACCTCTATCTCAATAGGTCTTTGGAATATATTTTCATAATACTTAATTATGGACTGATCTATTAATGTAACCTTTCTGCTCAACTAGACTTTCTTTGAATTCACCTGCATGAGACAAGGTCTAAACATAGCTGCCTCCCCTTCCTATTTCTAGCACAAAGGTAAGCTTCAAGTCCTACCATACAAGGATTCATAGATATTCATCTAAATAGTATCAATAATGTATTTTAATAAGATAACTCAATGAGTGGAATGTACTTCTCCCCAAACCCCCCAATTTTATGAATGCACGCATAGAGCTTATCATGAATCACCTAAATAATATGCTTCGTCTAACCATCAGTCTATTGGTGATTGGTCATAATCAGATGTACCTTCATACCCAAGGCCTTTTTTAGCCCCTACACAAACCATGATGTGAAATGATAATCTATATTATAAATCATAGAATTATGAGCTCCATAAAGACTTATCACCACCTTGATGTAAAACATTCTTCGATTGTCTATCGTGAAGGTCCCTCGCTGATGTAAGAAGTGTGTGACCATCATAAGAAGATCCAAGACAACCCACATTACATCATTTACTCAAGGTGATCTAGGTAAGACAATCTTGAATTCCATCAATACACCATCCCATTTCCACTAAATAATGGACCACAGGTGAAGAGGGCATACTAGATGTTGGTGTTCTACCATCATCCACTAATAGGTGGAACATCAAGTACTGAAAATGGATATCTCATGATTCATGCTAGGACAATAATATTGGAGCTATTGATCTTGATAATTTTTGGTTAAATGGGGTGAACTAAACATTATTCTGTGTGGAAATCCCTCATCAACTCATCTCTAATGTCTTCTAGGACCCATACATGAACATAGAACAATAGATTGTCATCCTCATATACTATCCAACAAGAATTTGTGTCCATATTTGATTCACTTTTCCATACGAAAAGGCCTTCTAGATCAGATAGCTATATTGACCTTACTCATTCGATAAGAGTACATGTCACTGCTAAGTGTGAAAGACTAGTCTGATCATGATCCTCCATAGCTTTAACATGCATCTCTGAAAGTAATGGAATAATCTTCCATTCATTACTCGATTCCAAAACTGCATGTGTCTGAGTCTTCTATCTCAAATAATTAGCTACTGAATCTCATTTCGTTAGAGTGTGGGACAGTTCAAAATCAAATGGTTGTAATTACTCAACCCACATATGCTGCCAGATACTTATATCCCGCTGAGTTAAGATTTACTTGAGGATTTATTATCTGTGAATACCATAAAATTCTCTCCTTGTAAATGTGTATCCAACATCATAATGCATGAACAACCATAGTGTTATAAAGGTCGTGTGTTGGCTAATTTCTCCCATGAGGACTCATCTGAAGAGAGCTATATACAATGAATCATTCATCCGGCATCCAAACAAATCTAAAATAAATACCAAATGTATCAAAGTAGACTGTATAGGCCCTACCTGGTTCCACCAGAATCAGTATTTCCATTGAGGTTTTTCAACCAATCAGCTTCTGAAATGATGTTTCATTTGCTTTTGACCATTCGAATTTCATAGCCTTATTTTTCCAATCCCAAAAGCGGAACTTTATATAATGATAAATCATGGTAGAATCATCTTTAATTTTCAGAAATACCCCACAAAACATTGAATATCAAAGACATTCTTAGGAAACATTAAATAAAAAATAGTTCTCAATTTCTATGTGTAAACTGAAACTCCTATATCCAAGACAGTATGACCCAAAAATTGGACTTTATCCATATATAAGTTGAATTTATTGAGATTATAATCGATCTAATGGTCTCTCATCATATTCTGTATTATCTAAAAATGGGTAACATGGTTGTGTATTGAGAATGAATACTCCAAGATATCGTCAATGAATACTAACACAAATGAATTGAGATACTGGTGGAAATAATATTCATAAAAACCATGAGGAAATCATGTGTTTTTGTGAGTATGAACTGCATAACTATGTACTCATAAAGATAAAAATTGATCCTAAAAGCTAAGAGAGGTATTCCAAAAGTCTTGGAACACACCTAATGATATCCCACCCTCAGATCTGTCTTTGAAAACAAATTTTTTCATTGGATCAGATCAAAGTGGTCATGTATTATAGGTATTGGACACTTGTTCTTAATCATGAGATGATTCATCAAATAGTAATCCACATAAAGCCTATGGGTACTATATTCATTAGTAGAAAATTGTACGGGAAAATCCCTAGATGAAGTGATGGGGAATTTGAAGAATTTTTCCTCAAGATCATCCCACGGATTCTTAGGCACCATATGCTCCTTAGATGTCCTCATTTAAGGAGGAATGGACACAGATTATGAAACTAGAATGGGAAAGATAATGAACTATACCTATCACACTATCAGTGGACTAGATAATCATTACAAAAAAACATCTATGAAACATTCAAATATAAGTGAAAAGATCATGTATTGTAACCATTATTCATTAAGATAATTAATGGACACCTATAATATAACATATCCCAGCCTTCACTACTCAGGTCCTACTCATATCGCAGCAACACCCCATTCTCCATTATCTATGTATGTAACACCAATTGGTGATGTAAAATTTACACTTCGAAGACAAAAATGAAGATGTGCTCTAAAGTGAACTATAAAGTCCATTCCCATTATCTCATTGAATCCTTTAATGTCAAGAACTTATAGGTTCCATAAGAATTTGTAACCGCCTATCATAATGGGACCATGCTAATAGCAGAAAACAAACTCTGTACAGATACCTAAGGGTGTTTATAGTGTCATGATTCAATGATTTGTAATCGATGGTGTGGCCCAAACTCTAAATGATTTCATAATATATAAATTATTGGGACACTCCTATATCAAAATGAGATGACAATATGGTGGAGGCTACTAGAATAATACCTCATACATTATATGGTCTAGTGCTCTACTGCTGGGGTATATGATGGACTACATTTAACTAGCCTATACCACGCCCATTAGTAACTTCTTAGCTTCCCTAAGCTGGCCTGATCTTCTAATGCTAAAAATCATATTCCTTGTTTCCTCTACCATCACTAACACATTTCCCTGATCATCCAGTTTTATTATATCTATTAGAATATTTTGATCCTTCTAATCCCGCACTTGCCTTAGGATTAAGTGTATTTCCCTGTTCTCTAGGCACTGGAGGGAATGTCTTATAATAATTGTGTATTGTTCTCATTTTTTCCCATATTAAAAAACTATCAAGTTTCCATGGTCACTACCTCTTGAATTTCCCCACCACTACACAATAGTGACAGATAGGATAACTTCCTATGAAATGAGTGTCTCTATTTCTACAACCATGAGACTATTTAAAGAATTGTTTCTTACCAAAAGGGGATCCACTAGAATCCTTAGGTGTTGAACTACCCTGACTCACACTATCAACATACATAAAAATCATTTGTTTAAAGAGGTCATGGTAAACGGTTTTAGAAATATTCATCAGCCTGAACACATTAACACTCAATCGGAAGGAATAACACATCTCTTCCATAAATTTCCTAAAAACCATCAGGTCATCAGCATTTAATGAAGGATAAAATTTAAATATCTCATTAAAATTGGATTAATATTCCATAACATACATGTTCCCCTATTTTATGATCATAACCCCTCTATCTTTATAAACCATGAAGTCTAGGTAAATAAGTAGCCATAGATGAAAATATCGATGTTAGAAAAAACCATCTCTTTATGATACACATGGCGGGGTTATGACATCCCTCCACCTCTTATTTGAATATTATAGCATGTAAGAAGCTATCATGACCCTTTTCTATGTATATGTCTCTAGGTGCCCAATAATTGGTAGGATCGCCTCAAGCAAAGACTCTGTAGAAAGTTTTCTGATATACCCTGGGAAGGTCATAGGAATATACTACTTAATTTCATGAGTCATCTCTTCCATACTCGAGATTGGCCACACTCCACCATGCATTTATCGCATCATATGCAATAATCCCCCTCAGAACATGGCATCGGTTATCATTTTAGGGAAAGGAAGAGGAGCCACAGTTGTCTTAATAGGAGGGAAAACTAGAGGCTCTATGACATCCACCTTAAGAACATGATCATTACGACATTCAGGGTGCGTGGATCAAGGTCGTCACAATGTCATAATGTTACAAATCCAAACTAACATTTTAAAAATAGATTTACGAAAATTTTAAGATTTCATTTTAAAATTTAGGATAGGTACTAATGCCTTACTAAAAGAAAAAAAACACCTCTCTGCCTACTTCACAAGCCCTCTCACACATACCCTTAGCCATATCCATTTTAATTTATATAATTTCAATTTACATGTGTAATTTATTAAAATAATAGGTAAAAATCACAGATTAAACCATCCTATATAAGTATTTAATTTGATAAATTTCAAGGTTATCTATTTATTACATTTTAACCATTTTAATCAAAACATATAATTCACTTTTACTTACATGAAAAACCCAAATACAAGAGAAAATGGTTGAAAAGGTTCATATAAAATAGTCACATGCCCAATTTAGAAATTACACACCAAAGAGGTCCAAACACCACTAGGGTGTCTTCGGTTCATCAAAGTGAACATGATACTTGGGTTAATTCAATTTAAATTCATGCTGGGAGATAAAAACAAGATTTTATCATCCTTGGAAATTTTTCTAAAATGGAAAATTTGGTTTAAACACCCATGGGTGTCCTTATTGGGCATTGGTTATGTCTCAAACCCCTAAAAATATCCAATAACATTTATCAATGCATTTGGGGTCATGTAGAAAATCTGGCTCAGGTCATGGATTTGGTGTAATCTGGGTCTGGGATGTCACATCAGTAACCTTCATCTTTATAATAAAAACTCTTAACAGTAGACTAGATCTAATCATGTATAAAAATATTGTTTTAAAAAAGGGTATGTGTCAAAAAATACATAACATTGTGGAAAAACTAAATCATCACAATGGTTCATCACTTATACATTTTTTTACTAATAATATGATGAAAGTACTTGTTAAAAATAAGCTCTTAAAATAATCCCACTTCATGTAATAAATTTATTCTCATATCGTCATATAATTAATAAGTTCCCACCATGGAACTACCCCACCTAACTAATTATTGACAACCAAAAAAAATTCACGATTTGAACACATGAAAATGGAAAATAATTTTTTTGCAGTGATAATTCGTTTATCAATAACTAGTTGATCATCCTAACCACTAAAAGAATGGGGAAGTTTCCACAAGATGGCCACAACAGAACGTCATTTCATCCATTGATCGTTTGTATGATTATAATGGGTCATATCTTTTGAAATATGTGTGGGCATAGAAATGATATTTTTATTCCAACTATGATAAATATTTTTTTTCAAAGAGTAAAATCGTTTCATTTTCTATCACACTCAGTGTTAACTAAATTCATGTGGGTTCCAACCATTGAGAAAAACAAAAAAAACCTAGTTTAAGGGAAAACATTCATAGTGGAAAACCACATAATAATGAAAAATAACTTATATGGTGTTCAAATAAGGAATCATTCATTCCAAACTATGACACCTTATGCTTAAACTAGGATATTCATGATCATTATTCAAAATTTAAGGGTTCCCAGTCATCCCTTGAAAGGGGGTTATCAAATATAAATAGAAATATGGCCTTCATTCTATTTAGATTGACGATCATTATTCAAAACCTCTAGGATGGTAAATAATGATTTTGTGAATTTACAAATCATATTCCACACGAGTTTCAATCTAGGTCCACAATAAGGGTTATTTCCATGTTCTAAGTAATGCTCGAGTGAATCTCGAGAAGCCTTTTTCAGAGCTACTACCCCATGATAAATCTTTCAAAATCCACACCCACCTATATTGTCTATAATGGGACGAAATTTCATGGAAACCAATTTTTATCTCCTTCACCAATATTGTAATATATTTTCAGATTCAAATAATTATCCTTATATTCACCTTTATACAAATTTCTAGGCATATCACTAATATTTTCTCATTCTAGTTTCCAATGATTCACTATAACCTTCCTCTAATTCCAAATTTAAAGAACTGAAATTCTCATACATAGATATTAAATCATAATATATTAAAATTTATTTCATAACAAAATGATCCATGGAAATATTTATTAGGTCTAGTGTCATTGAAAACCTGGACACATAAAAAACCAATCTATAAGTGACCTATTCCATCTCCCATTAATTTTATCATTACAAGAACTCATCTTAGTCATGTCATAATAATACATTTCATAATAATCTAGGGATTGGAATAATAATAAAGGGTGAGATTAAATGTCAAATAAGGGTAAACAATAGATATATCAACATTTAATGAGTATAAGTGTACAAGAATATGATAATAACATATGAAAACAATACCCGGCATATCATATATCATAAAATTGAGTAAGGTAATAATATTGGTAGATTATAGTACATGATTTATAATTTCATCGAATAATATGAACCATGAAATCATAACATTAGTATAAGAAATAGATTTTTGGAATAAAAATAATCTTATAACACTGTGAACATGTATATATAGAAACAATTCCACTCATTATGTTAATGACAGGAAATCAGGCCCTCAAATAAACATATGGACATGCAACCAGGTCTATGCACTACCTTATGGATATTAAATATAAGTCCAAAAATAACACTGAAAACTTGTAATGGGGATCACACATGACATTGTTAACATGTAATCTGGTTCACACAAAACATTTCTACCCATTAGTTATCTATCTATACCTAATTAGTTGTAGGGATATATAAGTCCCAAACATCATATAATATATTCATATATGTGCCATAATATCAACAAACATTCATCGTATCATATCCTATGAAAAGGGACAAGTTTCAAAAAAGTTTAATCACACTATAACCCATGGAAAGATACAGGTTTTATTAAGATAATTTCATAAAAATAATAAACCATCTATTAAAATAATAAATATTGTATCAATAGATACTATTCCAAGTAAAGTGTAATTAACATTAAAGGATGTCATCTTAAAAGGAAAGTGATTTTAAAAATCACATGAAAATTATCAAGAGGAAAATAGGATTTTCACTTTGAAAAACAATTTTTCAAAACATTAAATGTTAATAAAATCCTTTTCATTGAAAATAACCTTAGAAACATATAAATAAATCATCAAATTAAATTATGGTCCTGATGAGGGGATATTATGTTCATATAGTAAACATTAAAAAAATATTCCTCTTACATGTTTGTTAAATTATAAATGTGTCTTTTCTGGGAACTGACAAGATGATTGATTTATTAATAAACATTATAAAAAGTAAAAAAATTGTAAAAATTACGTTTAATAATTTTTATATATATTTTTCGAAAACATGGACATTTAAGAAAAAGTATTTTTGGCTAAAAAGTGTAATAAATTCAATTTTTATTAAAAACATTATTTTTGTAATTTAAGTACATATTCTAAATAAATAACTGTATAAAATTAAAAAAATAGATAATTGAGAGATGAAATATAATATTTCATTATTTGAAGCATAAACAAAATCAATCCTGATAAACCATTAGATTATATCATAAAACCCTTCTAACATTGTTAACTCTGTATCACCATCCTTATGAATGAATAAAATTAAATGAATATTAAATTATCATGAAGATAAATAAATTCATGATATTAGATGTTTAATGAGATTTATATACACCTCATAAAATAAGGTAGGTACATAAAAAATTATATCCCAAAAAAAGACAAAGTGTGATAAAAATTTCTTAACTTAAGTCTTCGCATCCTTCATTCACATTTAAACATAATATATAATAAATTTATGTTTATTATAAATATATTATATAACCATAATTATACCATTAATACCATATATGATTTACATATGACCATTTATTACCTTTTTATTAAAAATTACACTTTAAAATCATGTTATGGGTAATAACTACATTGTTTTTCGCGTATTTTTGGATTTTTTATTTTAAATCCTTTTAATTTTATTTAGTTAAAATAATATAAATAATTATAACACTGATAGAAATATAATATATATTCTTTATATTCGTATTTAGAGTAATAAATAATAGTTTTATATAGAAAATGAAATATTCCTTTCATGGTGATGATATGAAGTATATACGCATTAATGTTATTTCCATTTTATCAAATGATGAAAAACAAAGTTTGGTAAATAACATATTACCATTATAGATTATTTTCTTGTCAAATATATCATATAATTTCATTAAATTTACCTTTATTACCTTCCATAAAATGCGTTTGTGAGAATTGAATCACATTTCATCGTGAGGTGGTAGTCCACTATACACACGAACGACATTATCATATACCCCTCAGTAAAAATGTATAAGTGATGTCATAATAATATATGTATAATTTTTTAACAAATATATTGTGTGTATATTTAATATATTTTAATTACCATCAAAGTAAAATAGAAATGAAAAATACATCACATCAGTTTGTGATTCAGTCGTCCATCATTCACCTGAGTGACATTATAGTTTTACAATGGGTTGGGAGGTAAGAGGTTAGATGTGGTATTATAATTAAAGAAGAAGAATAATATAAATAATATCATATATAAATACTAAGTCCATCATTATATCCCACTGTGATAAATGGTGGTGGATGACAAATAACATTGGTTCGCAAGGTGGTAGTCTGTCACACACACGATCAACAGTTCCATTTCCCATTTCATAGAATAGAAAATTGATATAGGTTATAAAATTAACATTATAACATTACATTATATAGTAGATATTTTTTTATATCAGTATAATTGTGGAATATTTTTAGGAGTTATCAGATGACATAAAACAGAAAATCATAGTTAAGAACATTATACGTTCTTCGAATAACCTCTTTTTGTTTAACCTAATCCCTTCAATGATTGGGTTTATGATCTAAAAAATTCCAATATTATTTTCAAATGAATTTTAGGAATATATATTGGCATTAATTGGCATAAAAAAGTTTTTTTAGGTGTGAATATGATAGGAGAGTGGTTGTCCTTTATATGTGGGGGAAATGACACACATAGAATGGTATAAAAGAATAATGTTTAACCACTTTTTACGCATTCAAAAATCCTTAATAATGGTCCATTGTTTAACCTTATAAGCAATAAGTTCAAAATATGAATAGAAAATGGATTTTGGATATGTTTATTGGTCATTCTACCCCTTATCTTCTTAGTTTAACCTTCAATAAACCCACTTTATCCTTAACTGTAGTTAATAATTTTTACTATTTTTACTACTAATTTAGAAAAAAAATTCATTTTACCTTATTATATAATATAAATTATATTTTCTTCAATTATGTAATCAATTTTTCCTAATTTAATTCAATGTGGAAATGTCTTCCCAAAGATAAATTGTTCAAAATATTAAAATTTTTTATAATAAAATTCTATATGAAATTGACTCTAATGACCTAAAAAAAATTATCAATATATAGTCGAACTATTGAACTCTTAGAACTATTTTAAAAAATCATCCTTGTAAATCACAGAAATTAAAATATATATTTCAAGGGATACCATTATTTTTTAATATTCACTGAAATGTTAATTTTTTTACAAAAATCCCAAGAATTTATCCTAAGATAATTTGGGTATTAAAATTTTAAAAATGAATCTTATTTTGTTAAATATATTTTATAAATGTTGAAAAAATTACTATTATTGTTTTTTGGTAATAATAAATTTTATTTTGGTAAAATTTTATTTTTGAAAACATTAATGAATTTCCTGAAAATTTGGTACTTTTTGCCAATATGTATTATTTATTTAAAAACATTATACATAAAATTTAAAATTTTGTTATTTTTATTAATTTATCCAAGATAGTACTCCTGGAAATAATGTTCATGATTAAATTATAATTTTAATAGTTAGTTTTGGTTTTTTAAAACATGGTGTTGTGTGTATCACAAGGTATAAATTAAATTATATTTATTCAAGAAAATAATAAATTATTTGGGTGTTACAAACATGATGTATTTCATCACATATTCAATTATTGAAAAAATATATAATAAAAACATTGAATAAGATCATTAGTCTCCCCTTTGTGTCTTTTTCAATAACAAGGTATAAAATGTATGGTTAATATGTTCAATTTATTTCTTCTCTCATTATTTATTTTTCATCTCTCCCCCTTATCAATGTAAAATATTAAAGTACCTAACTGTAGATGGTATCATTTCATTATTAAGAGATGTGTCTTTAATGATTCCAATCTATGTCTACTTTTGATAATTCTATGTAATAAATAATCGGGTCTAATTTAGATCATAATTTTTTCTATTCTCAAATAAAAATATGATACCAACTATTATATAACTACATGTTTTTTTCCTCAAATTATATTAAACTACATCCTGGCCGACAGTAATTAGTTGATAGCAATATATCCAATACAATTGTAAATTATTTTATACCACATGTAAAAATGCAAACTCAAGATACATTCTACCTAAAGTTGTTACAATCGTATCAACATACATATTAAAAACATTCAATTATAAAATGTATTTAACATTTATAAAATCAGTCTGGAAACATTATCAATATTATTTTGATCATTTCATTAATTCAGGTAAGTTATATCCCTTATAATCAAAACACAATTTATTTTATATTTGAATAAGTATAGGCTAGTATGTCATCATACCACTTATATGATTTTGTAAACACATACAATTTAGTTAAATTAGTTTGAATAACATATAATTTTCTGGTAACTTCTTTTGATACTCCCCCACGAGGAAAAATATACAATTTAACTTCATCATGATAGAACATTTTATCAGTTTTTACTAAATTATATATAATTTGAATACCAATTGTTTTGAACTTGTACATGATTGTGATATAAAATGCTTTTGGTCAATGATGATATCTTGATCAACTTCATCAAGGTTGATCTTTGATCCTCTATAACCTATAATATTCAATTTACATCAAAAAATATAAAACTAGGATAGTGTCTTCCATTAAAACTCAAATGAATATTACAACTAGCATATATAATAGTGTATTATTAATTAACAAATTTATCCCTAATATTATTTTCATCACCATAAATTTAATAAAAATTATGATCAAAAACAAAATAAATAGGAATAAGGTGGATCTGCTTAAGTTTCTAGTGAGAGAAATAAGGATAAAAATTGTTTCTCAACCATGACAATCTATTTTCTTCTCCTCCATATGAGGGTAAAATTTTCATAAAATTGTTACTATAATTCTTGGATGTCTTGGGATGTATGAAATCATTTCTTTTTATCAATATATTTGTGTGGAATATTTTTCTTTACACTACCCATCAAGGTATATTCATCATCATATGCTTTTTGAATCTTCTTTAGTATTTCTTCTTGACCATTCATTCTAAACAAACACTAATGAAAGATATTCCTATCACTTTTTTATCATACACAAAATTTATTATGAATACTTTTTTATCATTTTTCACAACCACTCTTGATATTTGATTTATTCATATTTAATCTTCTTTTGTTCACTGTTATTTGTTTTCCCCTTCTCTAATTTCATTTATATACTCCTTCCACATCAGCTAACAAAAATACAGGTATATAATTTGGAAGATACACATCATGAATGATAGTTACACATGGCTTCTTAGGGGTTCTATTTACAATTTTAGTTCTTTTATTTTTTTGAAGGACTTTACTACCCTATTCTTTCGTAAGATTTCTCTTATTAAATATGATATCCTTCTTCATATTATAATGATATAAGGTGTGACCTATTCTTAATTAAAATATGTAGCATATTCTATTTATCCTATAAACATTCTTGGTCTTCTTGTATTTCTTTTAAGAACAATTATACATCTATTTTTTACCCATGTTTGACTTTTATATCTTCTTTTCTGATTTCATGGGAATATTTTTATTCTAGTTCATTCACAAGATTGAATTCGGTCTATTATGCATCTCATGTGGTATTTTATTTTGAATAGTTTTAGTGGAATTATTCAATGATTTTTATTTTCCCACCACTTCACTGTAACCACATCCATTAAAAATACCATAGAGGTTATGAAAATTTTCAAATCATTTTTTCATTAGAGGACACTTAATTTTTTGTCTTGTAATTTTTATTACCATGGATTTACTCCCATTCATGTATACTTACATGTATTCTAAAAAAATGACATATTATACTAGTAATCATATTCCATGTGCTTGAATATGTTCCAACACCAATAGTGGCCAACAAATCACCATATTTTCATTTTAGTAACAACCTGTCTTAAATGGAATTATTACTATTTTAGTTTCATTTAGTTCATTGTATGTACTTGTTTAGGGTAACAATATCTTTTAAACATATCATTCTTCAATAGAAATGTATTTGGGGTTCTCATTATTTTCCTTATTTATCCACATTATAAATGGTTTTCATTTTAAACATGCGGTACATATCAAAATATAATTTTTGACAAACAACATTATTTAAAGTGTTTTTTACATTATTATTAGATATTGTATGAGATAGACCATCAAATGATTTAAATATTTTATAACCTCTATATAAATAGTATTTTATAAAATATTCCTCTATAGAATTTGGTGTGGATGTAGCTCTTGTAGTAATAGCTCTTCTTCCAGCTTATTATGGATCGTCACATAAGAATATTAGATATTATCCAATTTGACAATAATTTCATGAAAATTATTTTTTAAATGAATTTATCATCTTCAACTAATTTCAATGGGTCTTCATATTCCATTTTGGTAATTAAATGTTCACAAGAATGAAAAATTTTCTTCTCATGTATCAATGTATTGATCTCCTTGAACTTGTTTACTTTGATATGATGTTCCTAATTTTCATAATCAAGGATTCCATTCCATTTTGTCCAATTCATATAAATTTTATACAAATTACTTAGTCCATTCATCAATTTCATGAATTCTATTTAACCACTAATCATGAAAATTAAATCAACTTTCATCATTGTTACCAATATATGAATATTTGGATCCAATTTATTTGAAGAGCTTAATATTGGATTGCACTCTTTCATGAAAATATTTCTCCAAGATCATCATATTTTGTTCATGGAGAGTGATCCATTAATTCATTCATTTGAATGATCTACTGAGAAAGGTGTATACTTCTTTAGGAAAACTGTTCATCTTATCATTAAAACTCAAAACTGATTCAGAATTTAATTCTTCGAACAATTTTTCACTCACACTAATGCATGAATATTTTTATGGAAAATTTTGTCAATATTTTATTTATTTCCACTTATTAATGTAGATATGAAACAATGTTTTAGTTATAACTATTTTCATTCTGTTATGTAGTATAATAAACTAGTAGATCGTTGAATACCATGGATTACTTATCTTATTCATGAATTATTCATTAGAAAACCAACTCATCACAATTTTTAATCAGGGGGTTAATTCTTCATCTTTATCATTTACTTATTTCCATTGTTATTAAAATTCATGTCTTATATATATTTTTGGAAAATAATATATACAAACCCTCAATATTCTCAAAATTTTATAAATAGAGATGAGAAATAGAACATACAAAAATCATGAAATGATATAATCTAATTAGAAGTTTGACCTCTCCATATGGTATTGATTTTTGGGATCACATTGGGATAACCACACTAAGAGGAAGTGAATTATTTTGGGGTGAGTTTTTATTTATTCAAAACACTTTTCCTTATTTATATATATGTCACATATTTGATAGATGGTTACATTTTTCATTCCATTTAATTTTCAAGAACGCACAAAAAAAATCAATACGAAAACCATGATTTGTTAATGAGGTTCACCTTCAATATGGAAGACTAAATCCCTAGTGTGTTTTTGTTATTATCCGACACAAAAACATCTTTCTTTTTAATATCCATGAAATCATGTGAAATTTTATATCATTATACACATTTTTTCCTGGCACTTAACTTATAACCTAAAATATTTAACATTGAAACACAATATTGTATGCTTTTAGTCTATCATTCTTGAAGATAAAATAAATGTAATATAATTATTTATATCTAAACTCTAATTACGTTGATAAAATTCATAAAATGATGTAATAAAATGTTCACCACTACCTCAAATGAATATAATGGTTGTTTGAGAGATATAGAAATCTAGTTGGATTCATCTTCTTATTATTCAGTTAGAATAATATGAATATGATGTCGGCTAGATAACCCAAACCTTCTTTTTGGCCCGAATGATAAACCACTAAATAAATATTCCATCTCATCATTTTTAAATCTTCAACGCACATTTTAATTTTTTAGTTGCATGTCAAATTCTCAATTCATATATCAAAATTGTATTTCATGGATTTTTTTTCAGGGTAATCTTAATCTTCTTAACCATAACACATTAAGAATGTTATTCTTTATTATTTTATGTGTTATATATAAAACATTTCCTATGAGTTTCATGTGATCCATCATATGTAAATGTACTATCATCCTAGCATGAACCAAAAAATCAAGTGGTATATGTCTTCTCTACGTTCCCTAGATTCACAGAATAGGTGTATATATACATGACGTCATGGTTCCTTTGAAAAAGAAGTATCATGTGAGATAGTGATTTTGGTATCCTCATTGCCTTTTAAGAAGATAGAATTTCTTTTTATTATCTCTACCTTCATCATAATTCCAAAGAGGATTGTGGGAACATCGTTCCCTTCACATAAACAAGTCTGTGGTAACTTCTAAAATTTTAGGTAACTACCAATTTAAGTTCTCCATACACACAACACTAATTCTAATACTAAAAAAATACATTTAAAATTTAAAATTGGTACCAGGTGATATGATCCAAGCTAAATTTTTTAAAATTTCATATAATTATTACATATCACACCAATAGAAAAATATTTTTTTGGTATATTTGATAAATTTATACATAAGAAAATTATATTAAAACACATGTGAACATTTCTATATAATTCAACTCATGTTGACGCCCTTCAAGATTTCACAAAACTTATACATATCATTATAACATGGGTAAAGGAAACATAAGAATGTGTTGATCTCAACACTTAGTATGGTAAAACGTGTCAATAATTCATCAAGAATTAGCTCATAAGCATATGAAAAAGCCTGATAAACTATGAAATTTCTTATAGAAAAATAGAATAGTAATATTTTTCCATAAATATTGATAGATAGAAAATTTATCTCAAATAAAGAAAATATCATATAAAAAGTGTATGCAATCATGATATAACATATATGATTCATGGTGTATAATCATAGGTATATGAGGAATAAATTGACCAAGACCATAAAACATGGCCAAAAAAAGATTATTAGAACATAAATTAACATATGAAAATATTAACATAATGAATATACCAACATTAAAATTTTCATGTACTGAAAAACAAGTTCCCACACTTATATTTGTGAACAAACAAATTGTACACACATAATATTATTATCTCATGACATATAAATACTTAAACAATGCATCAGAGGGCCTTAATGGGCCCAAATTGTCTTAGGTCATTATCAAGCAAGAACCCACTTAGGGATTTATCAAACCCAAACCATCATTAATATATATGTATTGAAAACAATCATTATTCACATCATAAGTAACTAGTGGATTAAATGGGTCTCATGAAATATCTAGATCGTATCACCAAAATTGACCATGATAATTTTAATAGTTTATAACCAAACTTTAATCACCGCAAAAGAGTATTTCATAAGAACATTTAGTGTGTATTCAATGAAAAATAATTTCCTAGTAAAAATAATTTTGAGATAAATTGTAAATGGTATAAAAATAATAAAATAGATTTATTATAAAAAATATATATATTATACATTAAATACAATGTTACCGTCACTTTGGAAAGTCATTTTTTAAATGACTAATTAAAAACATTTGAAAAACATTACCTTTAAAAGGTACTTTAAATATTAGATCCATGAAAAATATATAATTGGTTTTTTAAAAGAGAAAAAACTGAATCTATTACTATAAAAAATAGATCTTTAAAAATTCCCAATGTTTATAAAAAATTAATTTATAGTGGAATGTAAAACATTTGACTTTAAAACGATGGGAATCCATTTGAATATTTAGAATTACCAGTGTAGAAAATGCACATTATTACCATGTAGCAAAAAATACTTTTTAAAATATGATAAGTGAAATATTGAGGTAACATGAGTAAAATCATATTTCAGTTTTAAAATAAGAATTGAAAACATTTTTTGGATTAATGATCTGGGAAATTGAGGGGGAAGCACCATTAAATGAGATTTTTTTCCATAAAAATGTTTCCCTTTTATGTGAAAGAAATTATCTGAGAAATTATATATGAGTAAGAAACATGTTTTTTACCAGTATTTAAAATACATAAAAACTTGTAAAATAATAAAGAGAATAAATTTTCAATATTATAAGAATGATTATTAGGTAATAACATTTTAAATTAAAGATTGTGAATTTGAGATTACCAAATCTCTTATGAATACCACAATTGATAAATAAAGAGATATTCTAAAAGTATTTTATATTATAGAAGTTAAAATCCATTTAGACAAAGAAAATAGTATATAAAAATAAAATATTGGAATTTTCCAAACTTATACAAAATAAGGTCAACCTGAACCATAAAAACTCAACAAAAAAGAATTGAGTTTCCAAAAACAATTATGGTATTTGTAATGTGATAATAAGAGGGTTAACCTTAAATAGAAACTCAAATATCAAAAAATGAAATATATTTATCATTATTTAAGGAAATTGGGTAGTGAACATATCATAAAATGAAATTATGGTGTTCAATATCAAACATGCCTCATGAATATGAAAATAAGATAAATCAAATCATACCTTAATTCCAAATATCCACTAAAGCATTTGAATTTTTTTTATAAAAAGTTATCATAATAAAATATTTAATAATAGTATCAATATCTATTACCTTTTATGAACATTCCTAATAAATGTTATTTAGATTTATATTAGCGGATTATTATTTATTTTCAATATCATGTGTGAGTTATCATGATCATTTTAAACTTGTTTCATAATAGTGGTGTTGTTATTAATTCTAATCCCAAATTTCATCATTCTAAGATATTTTAAGGTATTGAAATTTTTAACTTATATTTAATTACAATTCTATTATTTATTTTCGTTGATGTTTTAGTAATGTTTGGTGAAAATTGAACCAGTGTCGTCATATTTTTGTAATTTTGGTTATCTAATATTATATTTTACTAATAAGTTAAATACTTAATACTACCTTTCCATATCCATAATAAATAATAAATTTATTATTATCATATAATAATATTATAATTTTAGTTACCATATACATCTGTGAGAGAGTTTTTTGACATTTTTAAAGTATGATATCAAACCAACTAAAACATTAACATACCATAATTAATGGAAAATTATATGAAAGTGGATTATGTGTTAATAATATAAAAATTAAATAAGAATAATTATATTATTTAGTTATTTATAAGTTTTTGAGTAATATTTTAAATGTTTTGGATACAAAATAATAATCAAAATTAATAATAAAAAGATGTTATTTCAGAGAGGTGGTAGTCTTCCAACACATGGTCAATATATTATTATGCTTTAAAGGGGATATGAAGGAATACATAATTATTTTATTATTAATCTAACTTAACATCATTATACTAATAATAATGAGTTCATTATGTTACTATTATTTTCCTTGGTTTGGAAGATAATTATTATGAATAAATGGATTGTAAGAACCCAATGTTAACTTAGCTATGGTTTATTTAAATTCCAGTTTAAATCTTTACATTGGACTTAAAATGGATTCGTAATGACAGGGAAAATTTTCGGGGGTATTTGATGTAGGTTCGGAGATTGAAACCCATCATTTTGTAAAGAAAATGGCCATGTCACACGATTAGTTCATGGTTGGCGCACAGTTTTTCTAACCATGCAGATGAAAAATTTTAGACATAACCATATATCTTATTTTGTGCATGGTGAGGCCACCGAACCATGCAAGTTCCCATTCTTCCCAGCTAACTATATAAAAAATCATTGCACATGGATTTTTCTGGGAAAATTGTCATTTTTCCCCTTAATGATCTAATTTTATACCTCATTATTCAATTATTTGAGAACCAGTAGGATTAACATATTTTTCTATCATTTAAAATATTTTTGAAGAACTAATGCTGGAATCAATAGATATTATTTGTTTGGGATCTGATCAAGATTTTGTTCATCACGTTGGATGTGAAATGGTAAGTACTTGAGTCTGTTCAAACCTTTCTTGTTATCTCTTGCTCTCGGCCAAGTGTTAATGGTGCGAGGGTTTTTCATCTCTTCTAATAACTACTCTGATATGAGTGAAATCAAGGGCTAATAACATAGGATGAGAGTCATACAAAACTAATTTGGGAGGTCTATAACTCATACCTCATGTTCATTGATTTTGGAATTGTAGTGTGGGGCCTACTAATTTCATTGGGTTTCGTTTATCGAAATTATATTCCAAATTATAATAATTAGATTCCTATAGTAACTCTCTTTCCATTTATGTGATTTTTTGTTGGTCGTTATGCCCACAACTCCATCCATCCCTTTTAGAATGTTATTCTATAATTGGGTTTTTAGTATTTGACAAGTTTGAGCCACCATTCAGGTGTGACAAGGCTTGAACCTTCTAAGGGTATTATTTTTTACTTTAAATGGCTTGATTTATATTTAAAATTTCATAATTTATAGTACAATATATGATCACATCATGACCTGACTAAGGTTTGTTCTTTAATTGATAATTAAATGTGAAATGGAAATTACCAAGAATACCAAGTATATGAATTTACCAGATCGATTGTGAATGATTAGTAGGTTTCATGTACATAGCACCCCTTACCTCATTAAAAAAAGGTATATGAATTATCCTTATTTATTTAATATGATTTAAATGGAACTCATAAAGGTTACATGACACTTTTCCTTGTCACACTAATGAAAGTCAAGGCTTGGACCAAATGCACTTATTGATTTATTATGACTTGATTTAAAGGTTGCATTCTACAAGACATTATCACACAAATAAAAGGAAATACATTAAACAAATGAAATACTATATGAATTCTATATCAAATAGGTCATTGGCCTGACTCGATCCCATCATAGATTATTACTGGGGAATTCCAAGAGAACATGAGAACCCCATTTAGAATCAAGGATACAACTAGATTAGGTCAAGATCCAACAAGATCCTTGTCCTTGTATATTCTTTTGATGCCCATTATAACACTATAGGATCTCTTAAATATCATTACAGGATGCCTTGGAAAGACTCCTTGGATCTAGCATTGACAAGTAGGTTCCATGGTTAAATCTCCTCGGGCCCAGTCAATACATAGCCCCAATTTACATTGGATGAACTCATGTGACTCAGTAAGCATCTAATTGGGGAATGCAATGGACTATTCTCCTTGGTTAACACTCTTACCCTTAGCCATGATATATTTTTTACTGATTTGGTGACCCTTGTGGTCTATGTCGCCTTGGTTTTTACCTAAGGACTTCACTATTTAATTTCATTATAGGTTTCCATTCCATAAAAAAGAACCTTTACTATTGTTAACATGTGATTCGTTTATAAATTCATAATAATAAATTAATGGACTCGTTATGTTTAGATTTTAGCTAAGGGATGAATTAGATGATTGGTTATTTAGTTACATGGTAATTCCTTACATTATATATGCATGCTTTCACACTATTACATTTCCATAAAATGGGCCAGATGTTATAGACATCGTTGGTGGTGGCCCACTGATATTTATCTTACTCCCTCCCCATGTGACATTTGGTAACCATAGTATATTACATGGTGGTAGTTGTTGATAAACAGAATCATATGACTTCAAACACTCTATTGTTTACTATTTAGAATGGAGCCTGATAAAGATGATCGACATAGATATCGAGACTCTTGGGATTGTCTTTGATTACTTTATACATTGGGAAACTTGTTATATCAGCTTTCATGAATCCGTGATTTCCAATTTCCTCGATACATGAAATATTATCATCAGTTGTATGTCTGTATGTTATTCTAGTTAATTCGGTTATTTTTTTCAATATTTTGCGTTCTACCTTCTATTTACTTATATTTCTTATGTTATTTAGATATTATTATATTAATATGGTGTGCGTCACTTTATAAATGATAGAATAGTTTCCCTTTGGGCACTCCTTAGGCCCTCGCTACTAATCAGAAACCTCTGGAATTTGGGAAGATACGATTGAGGCCATGTGGCCCACTAGGATTGGGGCACCCATTAAGTGGCATCAGGGTTCAGTATGTCACAATGTGGTATCAAAGGGTGTTTTTGATTATTTTTTTATTATTTGTAGACAACATATTATAGATTACAAATACTGGGAACTTGGTCATAAATCATGCTTGGTTGTTGCGAACCCTTGTTCGAGTTAAAATAAGTGTTGCTAAATTATAATTGTTTTCCTATTTTTCCTATTATTGTTGACATTATTTTATATTTGGGTAATGCACATGTTGTGTGGTGTTGTTGATTATTGCTATTTTTTGAGTATTTGCTTTCATCCTTGTAATGGCACACACCTCTATTGTCCATTCATTTGTGAAAATTAGGTGTATGAGGTGTTTTGGGAGGTTATGGTGACTTATCCCCAACACTTATCCAGTTTTTTTCTCATTTATGTGAATTGTGTCATTGGTGACCATCAGTGAATAATTCCAATGGAATAAAGTTGTGAATAGTGAAACAGTGACCTTATGTGAACAGTTTCATCGGTGACCATTAGTGAATAGTTCCAACGGTAGAGAGTGGTGAATAGTGTAATAGGTGACCATCCATCAATACATCCAATGGTAGACAGTTGTGAATAGTGTCATAGGTGACCATTGGTGAATAATTCCAGTGGAAAATAGTTGTGAACAGTGCAATGATGACCCTATGTGAATAGTTTCATAAGTGACCATCAGTGAATAGTTCTAACATTAAATAGTTGGGAATAGTGCAGTGGTTAACTTTTGTGAACAGTGTCATTGGTGACCTTCTTTGAACAGTATCATCGGTAACCTTTTGTGAACAGTTCCAATGTTGAGGTTCATAGGTAACCTCACTTTCCATTTCCAAATTTCCAATTCAATAAATAGTTCCATCGGTGAACAGTTCCTTCAGTGAGGTTCCAAAGGTGACCTCTTTCCTTTTCTCAATTTCCAATACTATAAATAGTTCTATCGGTGTACAGTTCCATCAGTGAGGTTCAAACGGTGACCTCTTTCCTTTTCCCAATTTCCAATACTATGAACAGTTCCATCGGGGAGGTTCCAACAGTGACCTCTTTCCTCTACTAAATTTCTTATACTATAAACTATTCCATCAGTGAACAGTTCCATCGGTGAGGTTCCAACGGTGACCTCTTTCCATTACCAAATTTTGGGTTCATGAACAGTGTTTTCTGAATGGTGAGGTTTCTACTGTGAGGTTCATGAATAGTGATTCTAGAATGGTGAGGTTCATGAACAGTTTTTTTCCTTTTCCAAATTTTGAGCTTTTGAACAGTGGTTCCAGCTTCCTACCGTTTCACCCCTCTAATATTTCCTTCGATGTATAATTCTTTTAAAGCCTTTATTAAGGACTCTATGTCCAATTCAAAGTCCATAACTCCTATTTTAGTTTCCCCTAAGGCTCGTGATGTTTTTACTTGGTCAAACCACATGGTTTAATGTGATCCTATTTTAATGGAAAATCCAACGTATCTTAAACCGCCGATCCATTAAATCTTCTAAAGGGATGTGATATATTCCTCCCTAATTATTCCTCCTTGTTCTCAGCTGTGAGAAGCTCGGACCTTTTATTCCTTCCTGTATGAGTTGCACAATAAAACATTCCTCCTAGGATTGGTTATGGTCTATTTTTATAAAACCAAGGAATATCGATCAATCTTCGATATAAGGTATGATCTATCTTCATTATTTTGAGTTCATCTCCTTCTTTCTCGTTGACCTTCTAATGGAATTTCCCCCATGTTCCTAATGGTCTTTTCATGGGTGTTGGTCGATGTGGTCGTGTCTCTGCATCCATAGGTGGAAATGGTTTTCAAAAGGGAGGATATCATAACCCGTTGTGTGGCTCGTTCTCATATAATGAAAGTCAAGAACCATTGGAGGTATGCGATTATTTGATTATTTTTTCTTTTATGTGGAACTGTATCATTATCATGTTCTGTCCCACTCTATCACAATGGAATTGACCTAATAAATATTTTAACTGGATAAATAAATTAATATCAATCGTGTGTTATTTCCTCTTCTTTTTCTAGATAGTGTGATATTAATGCTTGTTGTGTTTATAATTTAGTTATTGATGGAAATAGGTAAACAACGTAAATCCAAAATTAATTGATAATTGTTTGGATAAAGATAAATAGGCATGCGAATGAATCTGATTGATGTTGTTGTAATTTGATGTTAATCAAATTGATGCAGTAAGAAGGTCTAATAAATTTTTGATATCTTACTGTTTAGGTATCCCAAAATTGGAACCTGCGAATAATAAATCAGTTAATCCAAGATGGATTAAATAACTGGTTGTTTGATAAAAGATAATTCCATGTACGGTTCTATGTAACCCAATTTCTTAATTACGGACCAAGAGCCCAATTTTTAAGATGATTGTTTTCCTATTGATTGTGTTGTGATGTGAGTTTGGATGGCTATTGTGATATTTGGGGGCATGGAGACCTATTGGTTGTGGCACAAGATGACGCCTAGAGTGGCAAGATGAACCGGTTTATGCATGTGGGTGTCAAGGAGGACACTAGGGACGATGAAATGGGATGGATGTGAATGTTCGATACTTTCGGATACATATTGGTTTATTATCTACATTACATTCCCCACTGCTCCAGGCAGCAAGTCTTTCATACCCTTCTTCTGAAAGGGGTGATGACGCATGGGGTATGCCATTTGTTTTTTTGTTTATATTCTCATGGGAGGATGGGTCTATGCTCATGCTATAGGCGGAAAATACTGGATGGGTAGTTCATCTACTCGCGGTGTTGAGCACCCTTGTGTTCTGAAGCATAGAATGTTTTTCTAGAATTCTTGGTAATATGGGAATGTAATGTTGTAATGAATCGTTGAATAAATTATTTCAACCCATGGTGTTGGAGCTTTCTGGGACGTAATGATGTGGTTGTAATTTTAATGGGACAATAATCTTTGGGTGTGATGCTAATGAAATTTAATGTGGAATTGTTTATGGTTAATTAATGTTTAATGAGTTAATTAATGTAATGTGTAAATAATAAAAATGGAATGATGTAATGTATTAAATCTCTTAAAATAGTTTTGTGCGTATACGATACCTAGTATTAGAAGTGGAGGCCTGGAGATCGGGAGAAATTAGCGGCAGTTGAGTCTAAGACTAGGTTATGCTCATAGTGTGGTTGTAAGCTATAGTATATTCTATATTTTTTGTGTTTCTATGCGCTACTCTACCACGTCCATAAGGGAAACTGATACCCCATAGATTCTGATCCCTCATGGGTGTTTTCCTCTACATTCTAGTGTGAGGATAGATGCCTGACTACCATCTTTGGCCCCGCTCTCTTCTCTTTATAGATACTTGTGCTGGTAGACATAGTGGTTAGTTTTTCCCATATATGTGTGTAGAGGGATTTAATGGCTTGTAGTTATTCACACACATATATTCTGGATATAGTAACTGATGGACTTCTATGGGTGTAATGTGAATATACTGTGATGGCTTAAGGATCCTTACTCAGTGTATGGGCTGTAATGGCTTGAGGTAAAATTCCCAATGTATGATACACATTATATAAGATATGGTGGATTCGGGAATCTACATGGTTACCTACGTACATGGACGTGGTGATTTTGTTGCATGAGGTGCATGTTGTGGTGCTTCACCCCGGTGTCTGTGGGAAAGCCTTTTTGAAGAGAGATGTATAGGACATGAAACGTTTGGGAAAACTGGAAAACCGGTGTGGAAGTAGTAGCTAGGTACCCTTTATATTCTTTATTATATTATATTCTCTTGTATGTGTTACTTGGAAATAGTATCCATGGTGAGGCTGGGAACATAGAATACCAGTTTATGTGACGAGTTAGTTTCATTTATTGTTCATTTTGATTTTGCATTCTCTCTTTACTTTTTCATGAGAGACATCAAGGAGGATCCTAATGAGTATACTTCCATACTCACCTTATGAATATATAACTATTTTTCAGGTCACTTCCAGTAGGTTAGAGATCAATATGGTTTCAACTAGCTTGGGGTTGCAGGATCTATTCTTGTTGTGGTTGCTATTGTTTTAACATTCTTTTGGGTACATGACGTTTTTGACCTTTCAGTTGTAGTAGTTTTTTATGACATTACATATGTGTACTAGGGATTTCATTTATATTGATGTCTGAGTTTGAGTTGGTTGGTGTCAATCTTATCTCTCTCTTCTGCATGTGTTCTCGTAGAGGGTAATGCATCACATTTGTGTGTTCACTATTACCTCAGTTCAAGTCACCAACCCGGGGCCTACTAAAGGTGGGACTCGGGGGGTCATTATCTCCCTTATCACATTTCCGGCATTGGAGGGGTACACTTTGGGGGGAGGGGGTCGTGACATAGTGAAATAAGAGTTATGGTTGAGGGATATGATGGAGTTTGGAGTTAGGCACAGGTGAGGTTTCATGCGTTGGTAGGGAAACAGTGTCATTCATGTTTATCAAATGATGTAATCACTAGGGTCAGGCTAAGACACTGGCGTTTAGGGACCCCTATGATCTGATGTATGGAACTTTGATTTTAAAATGGCTACTAAATGAGTAGATACTAGTTGTAGGTTAGATACCATGGAATGGATCATGCATCATTCTTCTTTTTTCCCATGTTTCAATGGGTACACCATGGGATATGTTAACCTGAAATGAATAGAATAAAAAAATTAATTAATTAATGATGAGTCTTCTATATTATAGGTTTATGAGCTCTAACTATTTTTTATTTTATAGGTATGGCTCCAGGTCAACATCGTATCAGGTTTGCTCAGAATATTTCCAGAAGGTTGTGCCGGAAGATCGTCGTAGGGTAGTGATTGATGATGATGACACTTGGTGGAGGACACACCTACAGTTTCATCTCTAGAGTCTAAAAAAGTACGAGGGAACCATTTCAGATTCCGTCACGGAATAATGGTTGGAAGAGGTTGAGATAGGATTTAGTTAGATATGTGCTCGGAAAGAGCATTGTATGTCCTTGGTTGTGATGATGATGTGTGGAGCAGTGAGGCAGTGGTGGTTCTGGTTTCTTGAGGATCATGAGGAGTCAGCAATCTCTTGGGAGGAGTTTTGAGACATGTTTAGAGATGAGTTTCTGTCTTTGAAAACAAAGGAGTCCAGTTTCCGTGAGCTTCACACCCTTTTACAGGGGAGCTCTGTTGTCCAAGAGTTTGGAATTCGTTTCAGGAACATTTTGTGTTATGCTTCGGACCTATTGAAAGATGAGGAGGCTAGGGAGAGGCATTTAAAAGAGGCTGAGTGTCCAGATATCCAACGCTAAGATACCCCATTTATGATGAAGACATATCATGAGGTGCTGGAAAGGGAAGAGGTCATCGAGAGGAAATTGTCCAGAACCGGATCATCACAAGAGGGGAGTCTTCATGATTCCTCATGAAGCATATTTGGGGTCTGGGGTTCCCACTTTTCAAGGCAGAAGAGTTTCTCTTTGGCCGGGGGTAGGTCCCATCCCTCAGCATCTCATTTCTCTGGGGGTAACAGATCTCATCCCTATGCCAGCAGATCAGGCGCTTGATTTTCTTGTGGTGTATGAGTTCATCAGTAGCGAGAGTGCCTGACCTTTCAAAGCGGTCATCATGCACTAGGTTTTCAGTTCTAGGTTACTGCATTGAGGCAATTTCAGCAAAGGCAGCAGTAGCAGGTTGCACCAGCTTTAGATCAGCAGAGGGTATATAGGGTAGGTAGAGGACAGCCCAATGACATTCCTCATCCTCAGAGAGCAGAGCGTAGCCGTGTGGGTGGTCTTTATCAGGGTCAGATAGGTCATGGAGGAGGTTTTGGTCAGCTTTATGATTTAGCATTACCAATGCTCGGTGATCTAGATGTCATTTGAGGTACCCTTTTCTTGTTTTATACCTTTGTGTATGCCTTGTTTGATTCGGAGTGATACATTCCTTCATATCACTTACCCTTGTCCTTGCTTTGGGACATGATGTAGAGAGGCTTCTAGTGCCCTTGGAATTGACTACACCAGTTGGAGGTCGAGATAACTTGTTTGAAGTATGTAGAGATTGTGAGTTTGTGTTGGGGTAGCATCGCTCTTGGTGAGAATTCCTTTGTTTATGGATACAACCATATGATGTCATCCTCTGCACAGATAGGTTGTATTCTGTGCAGGATATTGGGGATTGCTTCAAGAGGTAGGATGTTTTCTCCAATGTGGATGGAGAGTCGGTGGTGATTGTTGGCGAGCCTTGCATAGGTCATAGGTGTGTTCGGTCCTTATCATCGATGATGGCTGAGCTAATGCTGAGTTCTTCATAGGTTCTACAGTTGTCATTTCCTAGGGTCTTAGAAGAGTTACCTGATGTTTTTCCAGAAGTGGTTGTATTATTACCCACTAAATGAGAGATTGAGTTTGGGATCGAGATACAACCACGAACGTCTCCTATCTCCATGTCTCCATATAGGATGGCCCCATTAGTGTTACGAGAACAACAAATATAGCTTTATGGTCTGTTATAGTGTGGTTTTGTTCGTCCTAGTGTGTCACCATGGGGTACAACAGTTTTGTTCGTAAAGAAAGATGAAATAAGTTTGTTGTTTTGTGGAGATTATCGTCACATAAAGAAAGTGACAGTTAAGAATCTTTATCCTATTCCGTGGATTGATTATTTATTCGATCAACTAAAGGGTTCAAGTTGGTTCTCAAAGATCAACTTGTGGTCAGGATATCATTAGATGCGTGTCAAGGATGAGGATATCTTGAATAATTATTTACATTGTCACCATAAGAATTGTTAGTTCGTTGTAATGTCATTCGGCATGACAAACTCTCTAGTTGTGTTAATTGGATTGATGAACGATGTGTTCTGTGAGTTCCTGGAAAAAATCGTAATGGTTTTCATCAACGACATCCTTGAGTACTCCACGTCTGAGGAGGAGCATACAGAACATCTACACACCATTTCGGGATTTCCTCTTCAACATCAGATGCTAGGTAATTTTTCAATGTTTGTTTTATGGGGTTGATAAGTCTGTTTCCTGGGGCATGTTCTGTCCTAGCAGGGAGTAGTTTTTGATCTGTTAAAGATAGAAGCAGTTGTGTCTTGAGAATCCCCCAAGATGGTGTCAGAGGTGAGAAGTGTAATTTGTCTGGAAAGATACTATACAAGATTCGTAGATGGTTTCTCTCATGTAGCAACTCCTATGATAGATTTTACCAAGAAGGAATAGGCGTTCATATGGACTGAGCAGTGTCAGGAAGCTTTCGAGTATTTAAAGGAGAAGATAGTAAGTGTTTCAATTCATTGTCTTCCAGCTGAGGGAGTTCAGTTTGATATTTTCTGTAATACTTCACATATGGGGTTATGTTGTGTCTTGATGCAGCAAATATCTGTTGTTTTTTATGGGTCTCGTCAGTTCCATCCTCTTAAATGTAACGTTTGCACCCATTATTTTGAGTTGGCAGCTATGGTGTTTGACATAAAGTTGTGGAGACAATACCTCAATGGTGAGTGCTTTGTGGTTTTCACCAATCATAATAACCTGATGTATGTTTTCTACCATTGTGACTTGAACTTATGAAAGTGTCGCTGGATGGAGTTCATACAAAAATATGAATTTGAAATATCATATACACCTGTAAAGAGGAATTTTGTAGCTGATGAACTGATTCAGAAGTCTTGTAGTGATGCAGTGCGTGAATCAGGTGACTCTTGGTGAGTAATGGAAGAACTGCCAGCATTAAATCTTGATATGGGAGAATTTTGTGGTAAAGGTTGACTTTTTTATATTACGGTGTAGTAATCTCTATTGAAAAAGGTGGAAGAGTCCTAGTTGGGGGATCTAGAGGTGGAGGTCTGGAGAGACCGAGTTGTTTGTGGCGACGCCATTGACTATTTCTTTGAGGATAAACAACATTGAGTATTGTATCACGAAAGGATTTTTGTTCCTTTGACGATGCATGAGACTGTCCCCATAGATTTCCATAGTTATCCATGAGTGATTCATCCTAGCATGGAAAAGAAGTACCAATCATTGAGGATACATTTTTGGTCTCCTGGGATAAAGCGTGTAGTTGTGGAGTTTGTGCCTCGATGTTTGGTCTGCTAGATGGTGAATGTTGAACACCGTGTTCCTAGTTGTTAGGATGGTATATGACTGAGTATGATATACACTATTATACCAAACGTAGGATCTAAATAATAATGATATTCCCAGATACAAAGGGGGGGGGGGTGAAGTGTGCCTTTTAAAAATTCCCTTTGGAAATTTTTAGGATGGTTATGTTTAACAAGGTTAAACAATATAATTCACAAGACCTCTATATGTTCTAATAACTTTCTAAATTCCAGAAAAGTAATTCAGAAAATGAAACTTAAAAAAAGTTACAATGATTAAAACTCTACCTTAATGCGCATAGAATCTAACTATATCAGAGTACAAGTCAGCAAGTATAAGAAAGTTATACTTTCATTAAAAATACAAAATGCACAGCAGAAAACAATATAGTAACACTATAGGTAAAAAACAATAACTCTTTTATCCCAAAGAGAAGGGTATCCAACAACCCTGGATAAGTGGTCCCTTGATTTATACATTCAAGAAATTATGTCTTACCCACACCAGGGTGAGCCATTGATACGAAGTTCGGAGTATTCCGTGCTATCCCCACAAGACCTCAACTATCAGGTAGTCGGCACCTCGGTCTTCCACATAAAGGAAGCCCTCAACTTCAAGGTGTTGGAACCCTTGTCTTCCTATCCCTAGAAGCCCTGAATTTCACATAGCAACAATCAGAGCCGCACAAATAAAATCTGCACAAGGAAATGTTTGAACAAGTTGATCAAACTTTCTGCATGATGTTTGAGAGTTGATAAGAGCCTCTCTCTCTCTCTCTCTATAAATCACTTCAATAGCATGTAAGCATAGTTGTAAAAGTTGTGTCAAAGTTGTATCTTCTTTTCAAATGAGCTCCAATTTATAGGCGAAACTCCAATGGTCGGCTCCCTCCTCCAACAGTCATATTTCTCCTTGAATTTAGGAGGGACTTATACAAAGGTCACTCAAACAATGATTAGTTAGTAACTCAAATCATGACATCATTTTGTAATAATAAAGTGTATGAATAACAAAATTTCTATTTGGAATGGAGTAGAAAATGAATGTTCGGAATGGAAAAGGTTAAATTTAGGAATGAAAATAAATTCAGAGTCTATAAACTTAAGAATGTTCGGATTCTGTTTAGTTGGAATTGGAAACCTGAATTTTGTAGAAATATGGAGTCTGAATTTCAAGGAAATTCGGAGTCTGAATTCACTAGAATTCCGAAACTGAACTTACAGAGTTTGGAGTTGAGCTTATAGAAGTTCAGAGTTGAACTTGAAAAAGTTTGGAGTTGAACTCATAGAGGTTCATAGTCGAACTCATAGATGTTCATAGTTGAACTAGTAGTAGTTAAGAGTCGAACTAGTCAGAGTTCAGAGTCCAACTAGTTGATGTTCAGAGTCCAGAATTTGGAGTGGAACTTCATGAGAGTTCGTATCCAGAATTATGAGCTGAACATCAAGGGATTTCATATCCAGAATTCTGATTGGAACTTCATGAGAGTTCATATCTAGAATTCAAAGTTGATCTTCATTAGAGTTCATATCCAGAATTCGAATCCCAAAACATAATGCTTCATGTCTAAGTATTATATGATTCCGAGGTTTTAGATATTAATCTGATTTTTACACTTAAGAAAAATATTGATATGAACAATGAAAACAATCTTGGGGTAAATTTCCTTTGGGAAGGGAATTTTTCATTGTGGAAGTAAAACAGGGGTAAAATGTAATTTTCCTTAAGAAAAGGTGTTTTTTATTTTCAAAACAAGAGGAGTGGTAAAGTCATAAGGAAACCCTGATGACTTATCAGTCACCCCCATTAATTAAGGTATGGAAAAAGTCATAATTATAACCTTATTTACTCCACAATATCCCCCTTTTTGGAAAGCACCTACATCCTTATGAAAAAGAATGTAAGGACATAGAATAAATTTCTAGACTTGTAATTGAAGCTTATTGCCCTTTTTTATGTTCAATGGTGAAAAAGAATAACTTCCCCTTAGGCTTTGAAACTATAAGTATCGTATTCTAGATTTCCAGAATTGGATTTTCATTTGAATATGAAAGTCTTCGTAATGAGTAATCCACCTTAAATAGGGATAGTTCTTCTTATACTTCGAAATTTTTCTTCTCCCTTTTAGATTTTTCCTTCCCCCCCTTTGAGAAGTTCTTTTTCCTTCTCCCCTTTTGGGATTTCTAAAAAGAATTTGAGGGAATGGAAATACAATAAAGTACCTGAGAAATTATTAAGACATAAAAACAATTCAAGAAACCAATGTTTTCATTAATATTGAAAATATTAGTAAAATTATAAATACAAAAAAATATCAGATTGGTCTATTTGTCCTTTTTTCCTTGGGGATTAGGTTCTTCAGAAGGATTTTCAGATTCTTTAAGTCTTTGTGGTCCTGCTCAGCGTGCTTCTCCAAAGCTGCGATCCTTTCTTCATGAGACATTAGAGCCTCAGACTGAGCCTTAAGAACTACATCCTACTTTACAATATTTTCTTCGATCTCAATCTGAAGATCTCTTTCCCATTTCTAGCTTTGAGCAACAGAGTTGAGCTTTTCATTCAAATCCTTCTCCTATTGATTCCAAGAATTTTGCTCATGTTTTAGCTTTTCCTAAAGATTTTTCATCTTGGAATCCTCAGTATCAAAATCTTCTTTCACATCATTCTGAAAGGTATCAAGCTCTTTCAAATCCTCATCAATTTTCTTTGACCATAAATTCATTTTGCTACATGATTTTCTATGGACCTCATAATAGATAAGATAATTTTTGGGACCAGCCTCAATATTCACACATTTATCTGTCACCATGGATATGGATTATGAATTTTGATTTAAGTTGTGCTAAAGAATCTAGATTCTGGAGTCTATTGTAGGAAATATCGTAATTGTATCCACCAACTTCTTTAGAGACTCAACATCAAAATCATGTCCCAATGCAGATGACTCCGAATCTGATATATTGATAGGTGAATGTTCTTCTTCAATTTCCACAGGATTTCTATTAGAATAGCCACCAAAATCCTTCTTCCTTATGATATATTTTGTTGGGGTGTCCATCAGCACTTGCTTACCCTTATCAACTTTCAGAATGGCTTTCTCGTCAGGAGATTTTTCCTCACTTTTAGATAGTTAAACTATCTTGTCTTCCTTAGTTTTTTCCTTCTCTGTTCCTTCCTAAAGAATTTGTTTTTCATAGATTTCTTCCTCAGATAATTCATTCTCGTTTTCTTCTTCCTTGTCTTCATAATCTTTAACTTCATTCCCATCTCCCTTTCCCAGAGTGACAAGCTTTGAAGACTCGGCCGTAGATGTTCGGAGTGGTAATTTTTCTGATGGATTTTTCTTTTCTTGATAATCTTCAACTTGTTTAATTATATCATCTAAATCACCACTATCTTCTTATTATTATTCTATAAATTCCTTTTATTCTTGTACTTCTTCAACAACTTAATCTTCTACATATTTAACAACTTATTTCTCTTTAGATTTTTCTGGAGTGAAAAAATTCTTCCTCGGAGTTTCAGGTAATGACTGGACTAGGAATGTTTCTGGTACTGGAATATTCTCGGAAGATACTTCTGTGGCTCTCAAAAGATATTGTACAACTTCAGCCTCAGAAAATTTCTTCTTCTTCATCTTCTCTTTTTCATCCTTCTAAAGGTGTTCAGTAGTTTTCTCTCTTAAAGTCTTGGCTTCATCAGGGTCCAATCTGAACTTATGTTCCCATTTTTCATCTTTTCTTTATCTTCCCTCCACTTTTCAACCACTTCATCCAGATATGCTTTCTGTCTCTTTGGTTTGGGAGGTGCATATTGGGCTCCCTTAGCATTAGGGGTTTTATCTGTCTCCTCCACTTCCTTCAACTTTCTATTCTTCCCGACCTTCTTCGATGGCTCAGCTTTTTCAATCTTTTCCAAATTAGCTTCTGACTCTTCTTCTCCAAGATCAAAAAAATCTTTTGTCTCCTTTGAATAAGCCATATTTATTATTTTCAGAGGGTCAGCACTAACAATCATAAGTTTTCTATTCCGAGACGTAGATTTTAATGCAATATTGAATGACTCAAGACACCAAACTATCATCATTGAATGTAAGGAAAGAAACATGCTAATTTGGGCTATAATATTCCCATCCTTGATGTTCTTGATTGTAAAAAGTACATGGATCATCAAATTGATTTTCATTATATTTACTAGGAAGTCTAAGAAATATATATCACTTATCTTAAGAGTATCTTTGTCCCTATTTCTCAGTACTAAGAAAACACGTATCTTTGTCCCTAATTCACAGAACTCTATAAGCAATTCTGGATACACCACGTCTTGATCACCTGTCATAGACAGGCATACATCTACCCAACTATTTCACAGGATATTCTTAGAGATGATAAAATCATACTTGAAAAAGATTGGATGGACCAACCTTTCCCTCTATACTTTCCATTTTTAGATTGGCTTCGAGGTAGACATTTCTTGAGAAGTGGCTTCTATAGACATTCAGATTCGAGGATCTCTTAGAGATTCAGAACGGGAATTGATAAATGAGGTAGAGATTTGAGACGCGAGAGCTTGAAAATTGGTGTGGGATAGCATTAGGGGTCCCCTTTATATAGGAGATGGTAGTGACCTTTCACCTTCAAAAAGCAATCTAATGATTGAAAACACTCTAATATGATCTGACAGTTTAAAACATACCCGCAAGGAAATAATAAATCTGATCTCTTGAGGTTTTAAAAACATTCAGATTTTAGAAAAAAAATGAATCCAAAAAATTTTACAAAAAAAGGAAACTAACAGCAGGTAAAAGTGACTATGAAAACGCAAGTAAGGAAACCATACCTTTTAGACTGGCTAGGAAGATTATTCATAATAGGTGATATTCTTCTTGATGAAAATTTGACTAAGAGAAACTCATTACAAAAAAGTTCTATTGCAAAAGCTTTGAGTACCAAAACTCAATTACGAAAATTATGAGTACGAAAATTCCAATTATGAAAATTATTATTACAAAAATTGACATAATGAGAATTTCCAGTATGAAAATTTCCATTACAAAAATTTCCATTTTGACAATTTCCTGAACAAAAATATTCATTATGAAAAATTTACATTATGAAAATTTCCATTACTAAAATTTTTATTACGAAAATTTCCATTACGAAAAACTCTATTACTAAAATTTTCATTACGAAAATTTCCATTCTGAAAATATTTGTTTCGAAATTTTTTGAAAAATTTCATAACAGATGTACTCCCCCTATGAAAAAATGTTTATTACTATAAGGAGATTGGTTAAATGAGAAGTTAATTAAGGAATATTACCTTATGGTTATCATTCCTAACTTCTGTTTAATGTATTCAAATCTATCAGAGGGTAAAGATTTTGTGAAAATGTCAACAAGTTGATCTTGTGTTACGATAAGCTGAAGAATGATATCTCCTTTTATTGTGTGATCTTTAAGTAAGTGAAGCCTAATATCTATGTGTTTTTCACAAGAGTGATGTGAAGGGTTTTTACTAAGGGAAATGGATCATGTGTTATCACACAAAATTTGAGTCTTAATGAAACTCAAGACATAATCTGTGAGTGTGTGTTGCACCCACAACACATGATCACAACAACTTCCAGCTGCTACATATTCAGCATCAACAGTGGATAGTGCTATATAATTTTGCTTCTTACAAGACCAAAAAACTAATGAATCTCCTAGGAAATGATATGTTCTGGATGTACTCTTTATATCCATCCTATATCCACCAAAGTCAGAATCTGAAAAACTCTTTAAAACAAAATCATTTCCAGAAGTATAAAATAGCCCTAGATCCATGGTTCCCTTTAAGTAGCGAAAAATTCTTTTCACTGCATTTAAATCAGATTCCTTAGGATTGGATTGATATCTTGCACATAAGCATACTGAAAACATCATGTCTGGTCAACTAGATGTGCAGTAATGTAGAGTTCATATCATACATCTAAAAGATGTTTGATCTACTGGTTTCCAAGCTTCATCAAGATCAAGTGTGTTTGAGGTACCAATAAGAGTACTTATACTCTTAGTATTGTCATATCCATACTTTTTAAGAAGATATTCAATATACTTATGTTGGGATATGTATACTCCTTCTTGTTTTTGAGAAATTTGAAAAACATGGAAAAATGTTAACTCACCTATCATACTCATTTCAAAATCATATTTCATTAGATCCACAAAGGAATCAGTTAAATATTACTGAGTTAAACCAAATATAATGTCATCAACATAAATTTGAACAATAAAAACATTTTTCTTTTCTTTCATTATAAAAAGGGTTGGATCTGCATTTCCCTTAACATAGTTATTTTGAAGCAAAAATCATGTAAGGCTATCATACCATGATCGAGGGGATTTTTTATGTCGATACAGAGATTTGTTAAGTATAATAACATGATTAGGATGTTTTGTATCTTCAAAGACATGAGGTTTTTCAAAAAAACTTACTCTTGAACATAACCCTTAAGTAAAAAACATTTTATATCCATTTGAATAAGCTTGAAATTGGAGAATGCTGCAAAGGCAAATAAAATACGAATAGATTCAACTCTCGCTACTAGAGCATAGGTTTCATCATATTCTATACCTTCATGTTGATTATAGCATTTAGCAACAAATATAGCTTTATTTCTAATGATGAATCAACCTTCATTACACTTATTTCTGAAGACCCATTTTACTCTGATAATAGAAGTTTCCTTAGGTCATTCAACCAAGGTCCAGACTTTATTCCTTTCAAATTCATTTTCTCCATCTTGTATGGCTATAATCCAATCATCATCACCTAAAGCTTCATTAGTTCTTTTTGTTTCTAATTGGGAAATGAATTCTAGATGATCTACTTCATTTCATAAGGAACTTCTAATCCTTACAGGTTGATTCACATCAACAATGATATTATCACTAGGTTGATTCTTAAGAAACGATTGTTTTGGGTTTTGTAAAACATGTTCATCAACATAGGGTAGGAAATATTCTAGGGTGAATGTTTCAGAAGAATCTTCTTGAACATTTTCTTTATCAAAAGGATTTTCTATCATAGGTTGATAATCAGTTTTTAAAAACACATCTGAAGATGTAGTTTGGGGTTGTTTGAAAACAAAAGGATCAGTTTCATCCAATTTGACATGTACTATCTCTTCAACAGTACAAGTGTTTTTTTAAACTCTATAAGCCTTAGAAGTTATGGAGTAGCCTATGAAACTTCCTTCATCTGATTTTTCTGAAAATTTTTGTAAGTTATCATTATTATTCAGAATGAATTCCTTGCATCCAAAATCCTTAAAGTAGGAAAGTCTAGGTTTTCTACCATTCTATAACTAATACAGAGTTTTATTAAGAAAAGGTACAATTAAAACTCAATTTATATTTTAACAAGAAGTACTTAAAGTTTAAACCTAAAAATGTTTAGCTACAAAATACTCACTCAACATGGTTCTAGTTATCTCTTGAAAAATTATATTTCTTCTTTCAACAAAACCATTTTGTTTAGGTGTTCTGGGTGCTGAGATATTCTGAGTAATACATTTTCTACTATAAAAAGTTTCAAAATCATAATTTTGAAATTCTCCTCCATGATCACAATGAATAGTTTTCAAAGGAAGGTTTTTCTTATTTTTGACTCGGGCTCTAAAACGTTTGAAAAAAAAATCTTCATACTTATTTGATTTAAAATAGACCCATGTAAATATAGTGTAATCATCAACTAAGAAAAATACATAATACATTCCCCCAATGCTTCATGTTTGTGTTGGAACAAAAATATCCATATGCACCAACTATAGTGAATCAGTTGTTGAGACTTCAAAAATTGATTAAAAACTTGATTTATGTTTCTTTCCACATTGACAAGGTCACAAACTTTTGAAGAATCAAATCTAATCTCCGGTAGATCCTTAAATAAACATTTCTTAGAGAGTTTTCATAAGATCCTAAGGTTAAATTGTCCTAACCTTCTATACCACAACCATGAATGATCTTCCATTTCATTAAGGCAAGTTATGTCTTGGCTCCTAAGGTCTTCTAATATTAGTGTGTAAACATTCTCTTGCCTATGGGAAGAAAGAATAAACTATTCCTTGGAATTGTGTACTAGGCACTTCTCATTCCTAAAATTCACAAGGTAGCCTTCATCACATAATTGACTTATGCTAATGAGGTTGTGCTTAAGACCCTTAACAAATAAAAAATTTGAAATTAATCTTTCTAGAAGAATAACAATGTTACCTATACCAATAATTTCTCCCTGAGCGTTGTCTTCAAAAGTTAATTTTCCTCCTTTAGTCTTGATAATCTTTTCAAAATAGTTTTTTTCCAGTCATATGTCGGGAACATCCACTATTCATGTACCATTTATTGCTATTGTTACTTTCCCTATTTTCCTGAAACTATGAAAAATGTTAGGTTTTTAGAATCCTGAATTTCCTGGATCCGGAAATTTCAGAAAGAAAATTTTTGGGTACCCACATCTTCTTATAAAAATAAGCCTTATGAAATACTAAGTATTGGGTTTTGTTTAAGGAAAAATTCTTTGCCAAGTGACCACCACACTGACATTTAGTACAGAATGGGGTACATTGAGGAAACAATTAGTTGTTACTAAAAATTATTTTAGAAATTGTTTAACGAAAACCATAAGTATTCCTTCGAGGTCAAATTTGTGAATACATTTTATCAAAATTTTCCTTACCTATGGTAAAGTTTGAAAAACACTTCCTCAAAGAAAAAATTTCAGATTTGAGTTTTATAACTAAGTTCTTGTCTTCAAAAACATCTGATTTTGAGTTAGAGTTAGGCTCCAAAACATCTTTCTTAAAAATTACTTTTTTTTATCTTTTGAAAGTTAATTCTTATTATAATTTAATTCCTCAAGATTTTTGTAATATATTCAGAATAAGAATTTTTATTATTAATATCATTAAAAAGATATTTTATTTCCATATTAATGAATAATATTCCTAGAATTTTCCTTATCATGTTTTTTCATGATATTTGAATTCTCATTTTCATAGAGTTTAGAAAACCTAGAAACTTCTTCATAGGTACGTATAATATTATAATCATAAGAAAGAAGACTCTTAATCTGAAGAATTATAATATTTACTATCATTAGGATTCAGAGAAGCATTGGTCATAGATTCAACATTGTGTACCTTAGCCATCAAGCATTGATTATCAATAGGTATCATGGCTATACGACCAAGATTCTTCTATCCAAAAGATTCATAATCTGATGATTCATTTGAAGAGTCTCCACCACTAGCAATCCACGTGTCATTGGATTTTAACACTTTCTCTGATTTGGACCTGTAATACATTTTTCTATTTTTCTCAGAATGTGTTTCCTTTCTTTCTTTTCTCTTGAGAATAGGGAAATCAGGTCTTATATGTCCACCTCTCTTACATTCATACCATGTAACTTTAGAATATTTCGTGTCTTTCATTTCCTTCTTCTTGTATATAGATTTAAATTTCCTCTGTCCAGTTATCTTGTTCATCCTTTGAGCAAGATTTCTTAATTAATTTTTTGAGGACTCACCACCACTAGATTTAGATTTGATAATAACCTTCTTAGATTTGGATCTAGTATCTCTCTCAAGAGTCTTGGATATCATATGATTTGACGTAGTAGTATAATCTACACTATCATTTCCATTCTTCTTCTTCACAATATCAGCATCTCTCTTCATTCTAATCTCATTTTGATGAAGAGCTCCAAACAACTCATCAAGGGTAATCTGGGTATCCTTTTTATTCTCATCTATTGTAGTACTTTTAGATTCCCACTCATTTGTCATGATGTTGATGATCTTGTCTACAAGGGCTTCATCATCTAATCCTTTTTCACCCATTTATTATAAACTATTCACTATAGTCATGAATCTCTAGTGCACCTTACAAATTGGTTCTCCATAAGAAAAATTAAAACCATGACACTCTGCTCTAACATGGATCTTCTTGTCTCAATTAATTTGGATGTTCCAAAGTGAGTAACTTTTAGTTTCTTCCATATAGAATTTGCTGGTTCACAAGAAGAAATTTGGCTATATATATTTCTAGTCATTGAATAAAGAAAATGATTGTGTACATTATAGTTGAGTTGATATTCATGATTTTATTGATTTGTAAGGGGACTTACATATTTATCAAGAATTTTGAATCCACTACTAAGAATAAAAAAAATTTCAACCCCAGGGTTGATAATAAATGTCTTCATACGATCTATCCAATATTTTTAATCCTTACCATCAAATATTGGTGGTCTGGTAGGATTTAGGTTGTTGATAGAACCAACATTTAAGCCTGTGACCATTAAGAAAAACTTTGGCACACAAACATGTTAAAATTATAAGTCTGTAAACAAAAGAAAATATTCTAAGAAAGAAAAAAATGTATCTCTAAGAAAAAATAATGAATCTGAACTATGATTCTGAAAAGTATGAATCCGAAAAATATAAATCTGGAAATATGAATTCGAATGTTCAATTCCGAGAAATATACGGGATAAGATAAAACTTCTGAATCTAATCGTGAGATTAATTCAGATGGAACCAAATCCTTTGATACCAATTGTTAGGATTGTATGTGACTGAGTATGATATACTCTATTATACCAAACGTATGATCGAAACAAGAATGATATTCCCATATACAAGAGGTGGGTGAATTGTGCATTTTAAAAATTCCCTTAAGAAATTTTTAGGATGGTTATGTTTAACAAGGATAAACAATATAATTCACAAGAACTCTATAATTTCTAATCACATGCTAAATTCCAGAAAAGTAATTCTAAAAAAGAAACTTAACAAAAGATACAGTGATTAAGATTTTTCCATAAAGTGTATTGAATATAACTATATCAGAGTACAAGTAAGGAAGTATAATAAAGTTATAATTTCCATAAAAATCCAAAATGTACAGCAGAAAACAAAGTAGTAACACTATAGGTAACAAACAATAACTCTTTTATACCAAAGAAAAGGGTATCCAAAAACCCTGGATAAGAGGTCCCATGATAGATACTTTCAAGAATTTTCGTCTTACCCACACCAGTGTAATCCCTCAATACAAAGATCGGAGTGTGTCTTGCTATCCCCACAAGCCCTCGACTATCACAAATTTGGAAACTCTGTCTTCCTCATCAAGGAATCCCTCAACTTAAAGTTTTTGGAACCCTTGTATTCCTATCCCCAGAAGACCTCGATTGTACACAGCAACAATAGGAGTCACACAAAGCAAACATACACAAGTGAAATTTTTAACAAGTTGTTCAAACATTCTGCATGATGCTTGAGAGTTGATAAGAGCCTCTCTCTCTCTCTAGGAATCACTTCAACAGCATGTAAGCACAGTTGTCAAAGTTGTTTCAAAGTTTTATCTTCTTTTCAAATGAGCTCATATTTATAGGCGAAGCTACAATGGTGTGATCCCTCCTCCAACGGTCATATTTCTCCTTGAATTTCGGAGGGACCTATACACGTGTCACTCAAACAACTGTTAGTTAATAACTAAAATCATGAAATCATTTTTTAATAAACAAGTGTAAGTATAACTAAATTGACATTCAGAATGGATTAGATAATGAATGTTTGGAATGGAAAAGGTTAAAGTTCAAAATTGAAATAAATTTGGACTCTAAAAACTTAAGAATGATTGGATTCTGTTTTGTAGTATTTCAGAACCTGAATTTTGTAGAAATTTGGAGTCTGAATTTCAAGGAAATTCAGAGTCTGATTTCACTAGAAATCAGATCCTAACCATAAGGATTTTGTAGTTGAACATATATAAGATCAGAGTCTAATTAGTAAAAGTTCATAGTCGAACTCATAAAAGTCCGGAGTCAAAATCCTAGAAGTTCGGTGTCGAACTAGTCGGAGTTCGGAGTCGAACTAGTAGGATTTCAGAGTCCAACTAGTAGAAGTTAGGGTTCTAGAATTCGGAGTGGAACTTCATGAGAGTTCATATCCAGAATTTGGAGTGGAACTTCATGAGAGTTCATATAGAGAATTCGGAGTGGAACTTCATGAGAGTTCGTATCTAGAATTCAGAGTTGAACTTCATTAGAGTTCGTATCCAGAATTCGGATCCTAAAATAGAATGATGCATGTATAATTATTATATGGTTCCATGGTTTTAGATATGAATCTGATTTTTACACTTAAGAAAAAAATTTATATGAACAATGAAAACAAGGTAGGGGTAAATTTCCTTTGGGAAGGAAATTTTTTTTATGGAATTAAAATAGGCGTAAAATGAAATTTTCCTTAAGAAAAGGTGTTTGTGATTTTCTAAACAAGAGGAATGGTAAAGTCATAAGGAAACCCTGATGACTTATCAATTACCCCCATTAATGAAGGAATGAAAGATGTCATAAGGATAACCATATTGACTCAACACTAGTGGTCTTCTCCAGTCATTAGATTTTCCTTAGTAGAAGTGGGAGGACATATCAATGGGATTTGTTAAAGGATTACCTCGAGCGCCGAGAGGACATGATGTTATTTGTGTAGTAGTGGACCATTTATCAAAATCACCTCACTTTATTGAAATCAAGGTGTCGAGTTCAGTGGAAGTTTTTTCAAGGAAGTATCTGGAGGTGGAGGTGAGACCTCATAGAGTCCCAAGGACAATCAGTACTAATCGAGATCCTCACTTCACTTCTAGGGTGTGGAGAGGTCTCTAGCTTGGTTTTGGTTCTCAACTATGCCTTAGCACTGCTTTTCATCCTCAAATGGATGGTCATAAAGAGTGAACCATCCAGACTATTGAAGACATGTTATGATTGTTTGTTCTTGATTTTGGAGGATTGCAGATCGGGAACTTACCCTTGGTGGAGTTTTCTTACAACAATATTTTTCACTCCACCATCGGTATGGAGCCATTTAAATCCTTGTATTGTTGAACATTCCGTTCTCTATTTTTCTGGACTGGGATCGGAGATTCAACAATTCATAGAAGGTGACTTCTCTTCACTGGGAATCACGTGTTTCAAAAGTTGAATTCTCATCTTGGCTAGTGAAGGCTTGGTCTTGGGAGTAATCTTTCTCCGTGGTTTTTTTGGACTTTTGAGGTGTTATCTCGTGTTGGATTTGTGGTGTATTGAGTAGCAGTTCCCCCACAGTTGAGCCAGATACATGATGTTTTTTATGTATCATAGCTCTTTCATTATATTCTTCATGACTCTGATGTCATAGATTAGGGAGGGATTGATTTTGATGATGAAGCAACCTTTTAGGAGTGATCGGTGGAGATCCAAGACTACAAGAAAATGGTGATTCATTGGCTTTATATCCACTTCATTCATATCATTTGGTGACACTGTGGAATGGAGGAGAGTTCCTAATAATGTGAGTCATATATACATGCTCAATACCCAAAGTTGTTTGATGGTAATATCTTCTAATGTACCGATGTAGCCTTTGTTGTTATAGAACATTCATGTTTATAATATTAATTTCTTTTGTTGCTTCTTGTGGATTCTTATCTTTTGAGAGGTATCTTGATAGGTGGTTGATCAGACCCATTTTGTTTTACCTTTAAGGGGGTTTTGAATTCTCAAAGAAGAAAATGTTTTGAAAGGTATCTGATGTAATGGCCTAGACCTCTCGGGTCCATTCTATTTTGAAAATCAAGTGTATGAGTTGTTTTAGGAGGTTAAGGTGATAATCCCCAATGCTTTGCAAACTTTTTCCATTAAAGGGAACAGTTTCATCGGTGACCATCGGTGAATAGTTCCTACAGTGGACAATTGTGAATAGTGTCGTCGGTGACAATCGGCGAACATTTACAATGGTAGACAGTTTTGATCAGTGCAACAGTGACATTATGTGAACAGTGTCATGGATAACCATCGGTGAAGATTTCCAACAATAGACAGTTGTGAACAGTGTCATCAATGAGCATTAGTGAATAGTTCCAACTGTATACAGTTGTGAATAGTGTAATCAGTGACCATCAGTGAACAGTTCCAATGGTAGACAGTTGTGAATAGTGCAATGATGACCTTATGTGAATAGTGTCATCAGTGACCATCAATGAACTATTCCAATAGTAGACAGTTGTGAATAGTGTAATGGTGGCCTTATGTGAACAGTTTCATTAGTAAACTTTTCTGAATGGTGCCAACAGTGAGGTCTAATGGTAACCTCTTTTTTTATTACCAAATTTCCAATTATATGAACAGTTCCATCGGTGAGGTTCCAACAGTGACATCTTTCCTGGGACATGTTTCCAATACTATGAACAGTTCCATCGGTGAACACATCCATCAATGAGGTTCCAATAATGACCTCTTTCCTTTTCCAATTTTCCAATACTATGAATAGTTTCATTAGTGAACAGTTTCATCGGTGTGGTTACAATAGTGACCTCTTTCCTCTTCCAAATTTTTAATACTATGAACAATTCCATCGGTGAATAATTCCATCAGTGAGGTTCCAACAGTGACCTCTTCCCCTTTCCAAATTTCGGGTTCATGAACAGTGCTTCGAGAATGGTGAGGCTCATGATAGTGATTCTAGAACAGTGAGGTTCCAACAGCGAGGTTCATGAACTTTGTTTTTCCTTTCCCAAATATCAAGTTTCTAAACAGTGTTTCCATCTTCGTATAGTATCTCCCCTTTAACGTTTCCTTTGACGTAAAATGCATTTAAAGCCCTGTTTTGAGGACTCTAAGGCCAATTCAAAGGTAATAACTCCTATATTACTTTTCCTTAAGGCTTGGGATGTTTTTACTTTGTCAAATCGTGTGGTTTAATGAGATCTGATTATAATGGAACCTATAGCATATCTTAAACCACTGATAAGTTAAATCTTATAACGGTATGAAAAATATTTTTCCCTAATTCTTCATCATTGTTCTCAGTTGTTAGAGGCTCGGACCATTCATTCCTTCTTGTAAGAGTTTCACAATCAAACATTCCTCCTTGAATTGGTTCTACTCTATTTTGATGCAACCAAGCAATATCAATCAATCATTGATATAAGGTGTGATCTATATTTATTATTTTGGGTTAGTCTCATTCTTTCTCCTTGCCCTTTTTATGGAATTTCCCCAATGTTCCTAATGGTATTTTCAGGGGTGTTGGCCAATGTGGTGGTGTCTCTACATCCTCGGGAGTAAACAGTTGTCATAGGGGAGCAGATTATAACTCGTTATGTGGCTCATTTTCATATAAAGAATTTCAAGAACTGTTAGAGGTAGGGTATTCATTTCATCTCTATTATTTTACATGAAACTGTATAGTTATCATGTTTTATCCCAATGGATCGAAATAGAAATGACATAATAAATATTTTAACCGGAAAAATAAATTATTATCGATCGTATGTTATTTCCTCTTGTTTTTCTAGATAGTGTGATATCAATGTGTGTTGTGTTTATCATTTCATTCTTAATGGAAATAGGTAAAGAAAATAAATATAGAATTAATTGTTAATCCCTTGGATAGAGATAAAGAAGAATTTGAATGAATCTAATGGACGTGGTTGTAATTTGATGTTAATCAAACTCATGTATTAAGCATGTCTAATCAATTTTTGATATCTTACTGGTTAGGTTTCCCATATTTGGAACCTACAAAAAATAAATCGGTTAATCCATGATATATTAAAGAATAGTTTGTTTGATAAAAGATAATACCTTTTATAGTTTTGCGTTACCCTATTGATTGTTTAATGGATAAGATCCCAATTGATCGATGTTTGTTTTTCCTACTACTTGTGTTGTGATGTGTGCCTTGATGGAAATTGTGATTTTTTGGGGAATGGACGCCTATTGGTTGTGGAAGGATATGGAACCTATAGTGGAGATATGCATTAGTTTAAGCTTGTGGTAGTAAGGGACGACACCAGGGATGATGAAATGCAATGGATTTGAATGTTGGATGCTGGCCAATTCTTTTTGGTGGATTGTCTACTTTAATTTCCCCACTACTCAAGGCAATAGTTTTTTTACCCTTCTTCCAAAAGGGGGGAATACGTGCAGAGTATGCAATATGACTTTCATTTTTATCTTCTAAAGGTAGGATAGATCTACACACTTTCTATATGAGGCAAAGACTCTACGGGTAGTTCATCTACTCAACACGTTGAGCCCCTTGTGTTTAGTAGCATAGAATTTTTTTATATAATTCTTGGGAATATGGGAATGTACTGTTATAATAAATAATTGAATAAATGATGTTATCCCAAGGGGTTGGAGCTTTCTGGGATGTAATTATGAGGTTGTAAATTTAAAGAAACAATGAACATTGGGTGTGATGTCACGGCCCGCCCTCGGGGTCCGTGCCGTGACTACCCCAAGCCCGCCTTCCATAGGCCAGGGGCTGGCGACTAGCACCAAGGCGTAAATCCCGGTAAAAAGGGAAGGCATTGCCTTTGTAAAGTAAACAAACACCACAGAGTAAGAAAGCGGAAAGTAAACACTAAGCAAAAACAGAGTACAACTAAAAGTGCGGAAAGTAAAAAGGGGCCGGAAATACAAGCCCAACTGTAAAGTACAACTCGAAAGGGAAAACAGCAACTGAAAAGTAAAGCTGCTACGCCGAGCTGTCCACTGGAAATCCCACCAGAAGGGTGAGTATAGATAGCTCCTCTGCTCCTCGGATCCCGCCGTCCACTCCGAGTATGTCCCGCCCAATTGTCCACCTCCGGGTACCGCCTCGTCGTATAGTCCACCTCCAGGTACCTTCCAGTCCTCGAACACTCGGCTTCTGTCAGCACTGTCCGTCGTCTGCAACCAACACAACGAGATGCGAGCATAGCCCGTGCAGGGGTGAGTATAACGATACTCAGTAGGGACCCCGAGACCCTCAAGGTCTCACTAAACCAACAAGGATAACCACAAAGAAGATCTCAACAGATAACCTCTACTTAGGTGTATGCCCATACATATACCTAAGTTATCAAGTAACCCATCTCAATCATGAGGAAACACAAGGATTGTGAAAACAATGGATAACCACCAACCGGGTATATGCCCATACATATACCAAAGTTAGCAAGTGACCCATCTCAATCATGAGGTAAACACAAGGTCAAAAGTCTCAGGTCAAACCAGGATTTTCATTATCGAAACCGTAACTACTGAAGAGCTCCGTCTCTAGAGTGTACAGTGGTCCTGTCACGACTCCGAGGTACTGCTCACTAACCTAAGACTGCTGAAGTACTCCTCCTGTCGAGTACCGCGGGTCTGCTGCCAACTACCGGGCGCTCCATCCGCTGAGGGTCTGCTGCCATATACTGGGCGCTCACCCAAATAGCCTACTGAGGTACTCCTCCTGTCGAGTACCGCGGGTTTGCTGCCAACTACCAGGCGCTCCGTCCGCCGGGGGTCTGCCGCCAAATATCGGGCGCTCCGTCCACTGGGCTAGTCGACTCACTCCATGTCGAGTCGGTCAAACAGTCGTCAGGTCTCAGCCGGCTACACGATCTCCGTACTCCACACGCTCGACTCCGGGAGGGTCCGCTCCACGAGCTACAGGTCGATACTCCAAGTATCACAAAGTCCCGCAAAGAAGTATCTCAAAGGACCGTCTCGTCACAGGGGTCTCAACGCAACAGACGGCGCGTCGATCGGACGCCCGTTCTGTGAGTTATTAGCCTTTTCGTCCCAGGGGCCCGGTTGGTTTCGTGAGCGAACCAAACCCGGCCGTATCTCAACTGTACCCTGAACTCCCATAGGGTATACTCAATGGGACCGTTACTCAACGTAAACACCAACGCCGCTGACGGTTCGTCAAACGGACGTCCTGTCTGAAAGATATCAGCTTTTCTGTTCCAGGGGCCCGGTTGGATTTCGGGTGCGATCCAACCTGGCCACTATCGACTGTATCCAAAACTCGGGCGAAGGATGCCAAAAGTTCTGTATCGTCAACAGGAACTCAACGCAACAGACGGTGCGTCGATCGGACGCCCGGTCTAAGAGTTATTGGCATTTTCGTCCCCGGGGCCCGGTTGGATTTTAAGGAAAAACCAACCTGACCGTACTCCACCTGCGTCCAAACCTCGGGCGGAGTATGCCAAAAGATCCGTCTCACTAAAAGGAACACAACAAAGCTGACGACACGTCAATCGGACGTCCGTAGCTCAAGATATGAGCGTTTCCGCTCCGAAGGCCCGGTTGGTTTCGTGTACGAACCAACCCGGCCGAACTCAAAGTTCTCCGAAACCTTGAGTGCGATATACCGAAACGACCGTCTCGATCCAAGGATCACGTTGCCGCATACGGTTCATCGATCGGAGGTCCGTGGCTCATGTTATGGCCAAAAGACCGAAACTGATCCGAAACGGGGGGGTCCGGGTCCGGGTCGACCCAGTCCGCTGGACCGGCCCGGCCGGCCAGCCGGCCGGCGGCGCGGCGGCCTGGCGCCGCATGGAGGCGGCACGCGGGGGGGGCAAAGCCCCCCGCTTCTTGGAAGGCGGCGCGGCAATCAGCCGCGCCTGTTTGTAAAAACTGCCCCCCCTACGTGGGGGGCTTGATTGAAGGGGCGGCGCGGCTATATGCCGCGCCCCTTTGTGGAAAACGGCCCCCCTTGCGGGGGCCAGCTTGATTAAACCGGGGGGCCTCCTGCCCCCCCCCCCCCCTCAATGAAACCGCCCTCCTCTTAATGAGGAGGGTTTTTAAGAGCTGGCCGGGGGAATTTATTCCCCCGGCTTTTGACTTTCCAGCCGGCCAACTGCCGGCCGGTTTTCTCCAATGGGACCGGAAAAATCCGGTCCCCTCTTCGGCTTCCGACGCCGGCGGCCCGGCCGCCGGTCTCCTCGTTCCGCCGCGGCCCGGAACCGGCCGCGGTGTTCGTCGTCCGGCGCGGTGCGACGGCACCGCGCCCCTCCGCCGCGCCTTCGTTTCCACTTGATGTGGTGCGACGGCATCGCGTTCTTGAAGATTCTTCCATGGCGCGCGCGCGACTGCGTTGCGCAAGATAAACATACAATTTTCCGCGTGGTGCGACGACACCACGCCACCTTGCTTCCACCCGCAAGATAAAACAACATGAACAATGGAGGGGGTTCGGCCGTGTTCATGCGGTCAGGCCCCCCTCACGTTAAATAAAAACACAACTTAAAATATTCAATTGCCTCACATTAGACATGCGAACCACGAGCAGGAATAAAATAATAAAACAATGAAACAACAACCCCTACCTTGGGTATAAGATCGAGGATTTTCCAACGTCCGCGGAAGTCAACGTCGCGGAGATCGGGCGTCGTGGTCGTCGTTCGTCAATTCCGTTGACGAAGAGATGCGTCCGATGTGATACGTCCTTGGCGAAACATCTTATGTCGATGAAGGGAATCCGAGGAGGAAGCGGCATTCCCTCTCGTTGTCAAGGAAGACGAAGAAGAGCGGAGCGGCGTTCTTCGTCGGAACTTGAGCGTTCTTCGTTGAGTTGAGCGTTTTTCGTGTTCTTCGTCAGAGTTGAAGAAGAAGAAGAAAATCTCCCAAAAGCTCTCAAGATGGCCAAAGTGTTCTAACCCCTCCAAATAAAGTAAGTGCTTATTTTATTTACAAACCTAACAAAACAAATTCAAAGGTTTGAATTTCAAAAAGATTAACTCCCAAATTAAATAACTCAAGTCATTAAAGAGGGGTTAAGGGAGTTGGAAGAAGATGAAAGGTTTAGGGGTTCGTGTGGGCCCCACCACACTTAATCCTCCCAAGGGAGGTTAAGTGGGTGTGGGTCCCACTTCCAACCCCCTTTGGTAGGTTTTACCAAGTTATAATAAAATTTGTTCTTCGCAAATTTTTATTTAACTCAAACTAAAAACCCCAGAACTAACTTTCAACCCGCAAAAAACGCAACTTCTGAAAAGGTCTCTTTAAGCGAATATCGGTGATGCGAGTTCATCGGTGCCCTCGGATTTCAATTCCGAGCACCGAATCAAAAGTTAGGAAAACCCGCTCGTTCGTTTACTGAACGTACCCGAGCCAAACTTCAGAAGTTAATTCCGGGCACTCCGGGCCTCGGAATCAGGTGCCGTCTAAAACAGCCCTCTTGTAAAATTCTAAAGAAAATTAAGAAAAAATTTCCCTTGAATTTTACGGGTCTTAACATTACTCCCACCTCAGGGCTTTACGTCCCCGTAAAGATACATCAAAAACTAGGGAAACAAATGGGGGTACTGAGCACGCATCTGAGCCTCCTGCTCCCATGTGCCCTCCTGGAGATTCCCGTGCTGCCATCTGATGCGCACAAGAGGAATCGATCGCCCACGCAGGACACGCTCCTGTCGATCCTCTATCTCCACCGGGACCTCCGTAAAAGTCGCCCTATCGTCAACGTCATGCTCCCCATGATCAAAGATGTGCGTCGGGTCGTGCACGTATCTCCTCAGCTGGGATACATGGAAGACGTCGTGCACCCAGTGCAACTGAGGTGGTAGAGCCAGGCGATAAGCCACCTCGCCAACCCTGCTGAGGACCTGGAAGGGTCCGATGAAGCACGAAGATAACTTGCCGCCTCGGCCAAAACTCTGAATACCACGTCGAGGTGAGACCCTCAAGAAGACGTGGTCGCCATCCTCGAACTCTTGTGGCCTCCGCCTCCTGTCAGCATATGACTTCTTCCGGCTCTGAGCTGTCCTCATCCGCTCCTGGATGACCTGGACCTTCTCTGTCGTGGCCTAGACCACCTCCGGTCCCACAAGAGCTGCAAGATTTCTTCTTTGCCGACAAGAGAAATCTGGTCTCATCCCCAGGATGAACCACATTCTTTGCCTAATACAGTCAATCCTAACATGGATGATACTAATCCATACCAAGGATGACGTCGTAAGGCCTCGACGCTACTACCAAGAGATCCAACCGTTACTCTCGCCTCCAAGAGTTGAGTCACACTGTCGGCATCGGTGTGTGGTAACTGGGTCTCCTCCAGTAGAAGTCTCACAAGTGAGGGTCAAGTCAACAGTCAATTGGAACCTCTTAGTAACATCAAAAAAGAGGATAGGAATGAAAATATCACAAAGTATGCGTCTTTTATTATTGCAGCTCATAATACAAAGATGCTACACAAAAACAACATCAACATGGAACTAGAAGTACAAGAGACGTATCCACTAGTTCCACTCTTGTCCACCTGCTTTACTGTTGCTCAAGCATTTGTCGCTGCCTCTACCTCAGTGGCTCCCCCAAAGCCTGTGGATCGAGGAGTCGGACAGTCACGTGCCAGGTGACCCTTTCCACGGCATGAGTAACACAACATGCTCCTTGCATGGCTGGCTCGGTTCCCACTCCGGGTGCCCCGCACCACCGGTCCTAAAACCTGAGATCACCCAACTGCTGGTCTGGTCCTCCTGGACCTCTGCATCATCTGTCTACTGCCCACAGATGACTCGGCTTCTGATCGAAAAACACGCGGCAAAGGCAGCAGATCCTGAACACGCTCGGGGTGTAGAGCTACTGGCACAAACTCCACCCTGAAGAAGGTCTCAATGTCTTCCCATGTGAAAGCCATCCCATCGCAAAACTGGAACAAGTGGCTCCACCACCTGCCTGCTGCTGCCTGAAGAAGGCTGGCAGCAAAGGTCACCATGAAGTCTGATTGCATCCCCACTAGCCTGAAGACTCCCACCACAGCCTCCAACCAATCCTCAGCCGCCTGCGGTTCCGTCTCTCCCCTGAACCTGGGTGGCCTATAGCGCTGGAACTCATGCAGCGCACTCAAGCGTCGTGCATCGTCTACTGCTGGGGCTGGTGGCATCGGTGGCCCAACGTATGGTAGTATCACTGGTGCCTCCGCTGGTTCCTCAACTGCAAGAGGGACCTGTACCGAAGCCTCGTCGCTCGACAGACTATCAGTACGCACATCCCTCCGGGATCTAGCTGGTCATCCGAGAAAAGGCATCCAGAAAGAAACAACGTAACACGATCAAATGGTTATACCTGGTGAGCTGACCTGGTTGGAGCTGTTTTAAGGGGGGAAACCTTTGAAAACACACATGCAATCAGTGTTTTCGTGCACAAAGTCGGAAATCAGTTGTCAGGGTCCTGGTGTATGGATACGTCGGCCGCCCGCACCAACACTGGACTCCCTGAACTGAAAACCACACTCGGTACTCTCAACACTATTGCTTCACAGAAAGAAACATCAGAGTTATAAGTTCTGTGGTAGAACCGAACTGCTCTGATACCAATTTGTCATGGCCCGCCCTCGGGGTCCGTGCCGTGACTACCCCAAGCCCGCCTTCCATAGGCCAGGGGCTGGCGACTAGCACCAAGGCGTAAATCCCGGTAAAAATGGAAGGCATTGCCTTTGTAAAGTAAACAAACACCACAGAGTAAGCAAGCGGAAAGTAAACACTAAGCAAAAACAGAGTACAACTAAAAGTGCGGAAAGTAAAAAGGGGCCAGAAATACAAGCCCAACTGTAAAGTACAACTCGAAAGGGAAAACAGCAACTGAAAAGTAAAGCTGCTACGCCGAGCTGTCCACTGGAAATCCCACCAGAAGGGTGAGTATAGATAGCTTCTCTGCTCCTCGGATCCCGCCGTCCACTCCGAGTTTGTCCCGCCCAGTGGTCCACCTCCGGGTACCACCTCGTCGTTTAGTCCACCTCCAGGTACCATCCAGTCCTCGAACACTCAGCTTCTGTCAGCACTGTCTGTCGTCTGCAACCAACACAACGAGGTGCGGGCATAGCCCGTGCAGGGGTGAGTATAACGATACTCAGTAGGGACCCCGAGACCCTCAAGGTCTCACTAAACCAACAAGGATAACCACAAAGAAGATCTCAACAGATAACCTCTACTTAGGTATATGCCCATAAATATACCTAAGTTATCAAGTAACCCATATCAATCATGAGGAAACACAAGGATTGTGAAAACAATGGATAACCACTACCCGGGTATATGCCCATACATATACCAAAGTTAGCAAGTGACCCATCTCAATCATGAGGTAAACACAAGGTCAAAAGTCTCAGCTCAAACCAGGATTTTCATTATCGAAACCGTAACTACTGAAGAGCTCCGTCTCTAGAGTGTACAGTGGTCCTATCACGACTCTGAGGTACTTCTCACTAACCTAAGACTGCTGAAGTACTCCTCCTGTTGAGTACCGCGGGTCTGCTGCCAACTACCGGGCGCTCCGTCCGCTGAGGGTCTGCTGCCAAATACCGGGCGCTCACCCAAATAGCCTACTGAGGTACTCCTCCTGTCGAGTACCGCGGGTTTGCTTCCAACTACCAGGCGCTCCGTCCGCCGTGGGTCTGCCGCCAAATACCGGGCGCTCCGTCCACTGGGCTAGTCGACTCACTCCAAGTCGAGTCGGTCAAACAGTCGTCAGGTCTCAGCCGGCTACACGGTCTCCGTACTCCACACGCTCGACTCCGGGAGGGTCCGCTCCATGAGCTACTGGTCGATACTCCAAGTATCACAAAGTCCCGCAAAGAAGTATCTCAAAGGACCGTCTCGTCACAGGGGTCTCAACGCAACAGACGGCGCGTCGATCGAACGCCCGGTCTGTGAGTTATTAGCCTTTTCGTCCCAGGGGCCCGGTTGGTTTCGTGAGCGAACCAAACCCGGCCGCATCTCAACTGTATCCTGAACTCCCATAGGGTATACTCAGTGGGACCGTTACTCAACGTAAACACCAACGCCGCTGACGGTTCGTCAAACGGACGTCCTGTCTGAAAGATATCAGCTTTTCCGTTCCAGGGGCCCGGTTGGATTTCGGGTGCGATCCAACCTGGCCACTATCGACTGTATCCAAAACTCGGGCGAAGGATGCCAAAAGTTCTGTATCGTCAACAGGAACTCAACGCAACAGACGGTGCGTCGATCGGACGCCCGGTCTAAGAGTTATTGGCATTTTCGTCCCCGGGGCCCGGTTGGATTTTAAGGAAAAACCAACCCGACCGTACTCCACCTGCGTCCAAACCTCGGGCAGAGTATGCCAAAAGATCCGTCTCACTAAAAGGAACACAACAAAGCTGACGGCACGTCAATCGGACGTCCGTAGCTCAAGATATGAGCGCTTCCGCTCCGAAGGCCCGGTTGGTTTCGTGTACGAACCAACCCGGCCGAACTCAAAGTTCTCCAAAACCTTGAGTGCGATATACCGAAACGACCGTCTCGATCCAAGGATCGCGTTGCCGCAGACGGTTCGTCGATCGGAGGTCCGTGTCTCATGTTATGGCCAAAAGACCGAAACTGATCCGAAACGGGGGGGTCCGGGTCCGGGCCGACCCGGCCCGACCCCCCCTGGGTCGGCCCGACCCGGGTCGACCCGAACCGGGTCGGACCGACCCGGTCCGCTGGACCGGCCCGGCCGGCCGGCCGGCCGGCGGCGCGGCGGCCTGGCGCCGCATGGAGGCGGCACGCGGGGGGGGGGGGGGGGGGGGGCAAAGCCCCCCGCTTCTTGGAAGGCGGCGCGGCAATCAGCCGCGCCTGTTTGTAAAAACCGCCCCCCTACGTGGGGGGCTTGATTGAAGGGGCGGCGCGGCTATATGCCGTGCCCCTTTGTGGAAAACGGCCCCCCTTGCGGGGGCCAGCTTGATTAAACCGGGGGGCCTCCTGCCCCCCCCCCTCAAGGAAACCACCCTCCTCTTGATGAGGAGGGTTTTTAAGAGCTGACCGGGGGAATTTATTCCCCCGGCTTTTGACTTTCCGGCCGGCCAACTGCCGGTCGGTTTTCTCCAATGGGACCGGAAAAATCTGGTCCCCTCTTCGGCTTCCGACGCCGGCGGCCCGGCCGCCGGTCTACTCGTTCCGCCGCGGCCCGGAACCGGCCGCGGTGTTCGTCGTCCGGCGCGGTGCGACGGCACCGCGCCCCTCCGCCGCGCCTTCATTTCATCTTGATGTGGCGCGGCGGCGTCGCGTTCTTGAAGATTCATCCATGGCGCGCGCGCGACGGCGGTGCGCAAGATAAACATACATATTTCCGCGTGGTGCGACGACACCACGCCACCTTGCTTCCACCCGCGAGATAAAACAACATGAACAATGGAGGGGGTTCGGCCGTGTTCATGCGGTCCGGCCCCCCTCACGTTAAATAAAAACACAACTTAAAATATTCAATTGCCTCATGTTAGACATGCAAACCACGAGAAAGAATAAAATAATAAAACAATGAAACAACAACCCCTACCTTGGGAATAAGATCGAGGATTTGCCAACGTCCGCAGAAGTCAACGTCGCGGAGATCGGGCGTCGTGGTCGTTGTTCGTCATTTCCGTTGACGAAGAGATGCGTACGATGTGATACGTCGTTGGCGAAACTTCTTATGTCGAGGAAGGGAATCCGAGGAGAAAGCGGTGTTCCCTCTCGTTGTCACGGAAGACGAAGAAGAGCGGAGCGGCGTTCTTCGTCGGAACTTGAGCGTTCTTCGTCGAGTTGAGCGTTCTTCGTGTTCTTCGTCAGAGTTGAAGAAGAAGAAGAAAATCTCCCAAAAGCTCTCAAGATGGCCAAAGTGTTCAAACCCCTCCAAATAAAATAAGAGCTTATTTTATTTACAAACCTAACAAAATAAATTCAAAGGTTTGAATTTCAAAAAGATTAACTCCAAAATTAAATAACTCAAGTCATTAAAGAGGGGTTAAGGGAGTTGGAAGAAGATGAAAGGTTTAAGGGTTCGTGTGGGCCCCACCACACTTAATCCTCCCAAGGGAGGTTAAGTGGGTGTGGGTCCCACTTCCAACCCCCTTTGGTAGGTTTTATCAAGTTATAATAAAATTTGTTCTTCACAAATTTTTATTTAACTCAAACTAAAATCCCCAAAACTAACTTTCAACCCGCAACAAATGCAACTTCCGAAAAGGTCTCTTTAAGCGAATATCGGTGCTGCGAGTTCATCGGTGCCCTCAGATTTCAATTCCGAGCACCGAATCAAAAGTTAGGAAAACCCGCTCGTTCGTTCACTGAACGTACCCGAGCCAAACTTCATAAATTAATTCCGGGCACTCCGGGCCTCGGAATCAGGTGCCGTCTGAAACTGCGCTCTTGTAAAATTCTAAAGAAAATTAAGAAAAAATTTCCCTTGATTTTTACGGGTCTTTACATGTGATGCTAATAAAATTTAATATGGAATTTTTTTATAGTAAATTAATGATTAAATAATTAACTAAGGTAAAGTGAAACTGATAAAAATGGAATGATTTAATGTATTAAATCTATTAATATGGTTGTGTGCTTATAGGATACATATTCTTATAAATGGAAGCCTGGAGTTCGAGAGACGTTAGATGCAGTTGAGTCAAAGACTAGGTTATGCCCATAGTGTGGTTGTGAGTTATAGTATATTCTATACATTTTGTGTTTCAATTTTCTAAACCACCCTATCAGTAACAGAAACTGACACTGTGGGGATTCTGAGCCCTTGGAGGTGTTTTACCTATCATTCTAGTGGGAGGATGGATGGCTGACTACACCCTTTGGCCTTGTTTCCTTCTCTTGGTAGATACTTGTGCGGGTAGGCACGATGGATAGATTTCCCTGTATATATATGTAGAGGGTTGTAAAGGCTTATCGTTATTCTCACAAATATATTCTGGATATTGTATCCTATGGACTACTATAGGTGTAAAATGTATAGTTTGTGATGGCTTGAGGATCCTTACTCACGGTATGTGTTGTAATGGCTTGAGGTATAATAAATGATGTAAGATACATGTTATACGAGCTGTGGTGGATGCCGGAAATGACTTGGTTACTTTCTTATATGGATTGATTTTTTTTCATGAGGATCATGTTGTGGTGCTTTACCTAGGTGTATGTTGGAAAGAATTCTTGGACATATATTCTTAGGACATGCGGGATTAGAGAAAAATAGAAAACTAGTGGGGAAGTGGTAGAGAGGTAACCCTGGTATTATTTATTATATTATATACTTTTTTATGCATTACTTGGTTGGAGTGGCCATGGTGAGGATGGGATCTTGGTATACCTGTTTAGGTGATAAGTTAGTTTCACTTGTTTTTCAATTTGATTTAGCAAGCTCTCTTTACTTTTTCCCAAGAGGCTTCAGGGAGGATCCTACTGAGTAAAATGTAATATTCAACCTATGAATATATAAACTGTTTTTCAGGTCCCTTGAAGCAGGTTGGAGATCAAGATGGTTTCAATGACCTTGGGGTTCTAGGAGCAGTTCGGGCTTGTGGTATCTACTGTTTTTTCTTTCTTTTGGGTACTTGTAGTTTTTCCCCTTTCACTTGTAGTAGTTTTTCCTAACATTACATATGTGTACTTGGGTTTTCATTTATATTTCTATCTGAGTTGGATTTGATTATTGTCTATCTTATCTCTCTCTTTCACATGTTTTCTCTTAGAGGGTAATTCCTCCCATTTGTGTGTTTACTATACACTCGGTGCAAGTCACCAACCAGAGGCCTACTAGTGGTGGGACTTGGGGGTCATTATCTCCCTTCTCACATTTCTGGACCAGGAGTGTAACATCCCAGATAAATAAAGAATAAGACACATTTCATATTTATTAATATTTGTGAATTAAATATTAATTATACATTAAAAGGGATGCTTTGTTCGATAGCGTACCCTATACAAAACAATGGGTTTCTTTTAAATCTCATGTTGCACACTAATAATATAATATTATTTTGTTTAAATGGAAGTTAACTCCTAGACATTTTATTATAGGGAATGAACAAAACTAACTACAATATGATTATACATGTTTGTTGAATTTATTTATATTTATCCAATAAAAGTTGAATGAATCTAATTTTATCTATAATTTAAATTAAAAGGCTAATATACCACCTTTTAATGGAGAAAACACTTTAAATATAATTTTGGTCACTCTAATACATTCTATTTGACCAAATAAAATTATTCTTAATATGGGGACATCAAAATATACATTGTTTAAATTTTTGTAATTTTTCTGATAAAGTTCATTTTTTAATAAATAATGTAAATATTATATTTTAATTCAGAATAATGTTTTAATCTAGTATATTTATATGGTTATATTATCATTATAATTTGTTTTAAATTGAAATTAAAATATATTTTTACCATTTAATCCAATTTTGGTCATTGAAATTAATTTCACTTTAAAATTAGACATAAACCAGTATCAATCTTTTGATAGTTATTGTTTCTTAAAAACATGCTATTTGTTTTGATAGCAGGAATTAATTCCAAAATTGATTAATTCCAATTATATGTTTTTAATTTGGAAAAATAGACGTAATTTTTTTATTCAGAATATCAAATATAGCCTAGGCTGAATTTTTGGTATTTTTCTTAAAAACTGCAATTTTTGTTGAATAGTGAACCCACATAGTGGTAGTTAAAAAAATGACTTTTTCATTTAAATAAAATTTTACCACTTTTGTGAATTGAATTTCAAAAATCCGACATACATGGTTGTTATAAAAAAGTAAATTGTGGTTCATTAAGATGAAAATAATTTTTGAATAGTAACTTTTGACTTTTATTTACTGCGGGTAAAGGGAAATAGGGTAATTCAAGGTAAATAGAAAATTATAATAATTCAAAGTTACCTTAACTATTTTCCTAACCATATTTTTTGAGTCATGGCCGACCATGGGCATCTTTGGGTCTATTTGGGGACCCCATGGAGCCACTTATTAATGATAGTGACATTTTAGATTAATTAATTTAATGTAAATGAACAAATGACAAAAACAAAAATAGTTTATTATATTAATTTTTATATGGTGTTATATAAGGAATATTTTTTTCTCTACATATTCTTTTGAAATATAATACAATTTCCTACATCATGGTATTTTTTTTATAAATTTCATAAATCAAATAAATTAAATTATTCATGACACAATAATGATGTAGTATTTACCTCATTACTAAATGATTTAAAAAAATCAGATTATAATGATTGAAATATTATCCAAAACATGTCCAATTATGATTGGATGATTTTATTTTGAATATGATTCATATTATCTTAGAAACTAATTATTCTGGACCTTTAGAAACTGAATATAATTATATAATAAATTAATATTTTCACACTATCCTAAAGAGCCCCTCCTCTCCCTTATAAAAGGAGACTACTTTTAACCAATTCTTCACACCTCTTAACGAATTTGGCTCGTCCCAACTCTGCCCAATTAGGCTCCCTACATCCCTCTCCTCCTCCTATAAGCTGTAATATAGGTAGAAGGCAATTCATGAAGTCCTTTGGTTCAAACCAAAGGGAGTTACCCAAATTAAAGGTAACAATTTCTCTTAAATTGTTTTATTTTATTTTACTTCTCCAACCCCTAAAATCTTTTTATTAATTTATTTTGAAACAACACCAGTATCCAAAATATACTAGGATTATTTTATGATACCTACTAGAACTACACTACAATAAACCTCCATCTAATGGATGAATAACATAATGTTTTTGTGGGTGGAAAACTAACGCCTCACGAAGCGATGATTGTTCAAATATCTCCAAACACCTCTTGTGGTGGAAATTATGATTGAACTATATTTATATATGATATATATTATGTTTATGTTTTCTTTATTCTTATGTATTTTCATTTTACAACATGCCTCTATGGTTTCCATTATGGGTAAACATGATAATTTCGTTAGAGAAAGTGCGGACTACCGCCCCCTCAAAGTGATATGACATGTTCATACCATATGTGGTATGTATAAAGGATAGAGTTAATTATATTATATATGATACAATAATGGAATTATAATACTAATACATATCATTATGTTTTTATTCCATTAAATATGAAATAGAAATGGAAGTAGCATTCATGCGTACGTACGGCTTACCGCCTCCATGAACGGTGCATTTCATTCCATACCTCTAAATATTATTTACTATTATAAATACATGTATATTCTAGATATATATGATATATATGATATATAAATCATGAATATAATTCTGGATATAATAGGATGTGGACCACATGAACAACATGTAATTATAAGAAGTCCATTTTTGACTCAAGTACCAAATATCGACAAAACGATCATTATTAACATAAATGATTACATAATGTTTATAACATGGTAATAAGTCATATAAAAGGAATAATAAACTTGAAAAAGGTCCTTAAGAAAGTATAAATTAACTTTATTTTATTTTTCATGAGATTAATGAACGATCGAGTCATGTCAGACATGAGGTAAGGGATTTTCTTATCTCACTTTTAATTCTGGGAGATTTCCTTTTTTTCCACTTATTAATTGCATGTGGTGTATTTTTTACTTCTATTTGATATATATTATAATTATTTTCATTATATTAATTGTATTCTATGATTAATTTGGTGGTTATTAAATTTTGTTCATACGACTAAGTTGATTACAACATGGTAAAGGGTTTCGTCTCACTTTTTATTCACGTGAGGTTCATGCTATATTTTCCACTATTTCCTTTTCTATGGTATATGTACTACCCACGATTGTACTATTTGTGTAATATAATTTCATTTATGAGTAAATACATCTTCATTTTATGATCCTTTTTTCATGTGGCCTATGTTTTGTAAATTTCCAAATCAGTAAGGGAACCATTCACCATTCTCTTTATAAAAGACTTATTTTTTTATGTCATTTAATTTACGTATTATTATATGTGGATATGTTCTTATATATCCTTATTGATGTAAATGTTATATCCATGTGATTAAATTCCAATTTTTTATCTCATCAACTCATTTTATGAATTTTAATGTGACGTCGTTAGGCTGCCGAATTTTTACAAGGGAACCTCTTAACCCAATTTCAATTCTTCAGGTTCAACTTGTACTTCTTGAACATGCCATCCTATGAATATGTGTGAATGAACCCTGATTGTTTTACAATTAATATCTAATTATATTGGGTGTATTTATATTTTTCACACATATTTATGTGATTGATTTATCCATAATTAAAGATACCATCTTTATAATAAATTTCATCTCAATTTACAATTCCATCGAGATTTCATTGTTGTTATGCACCAATTCACTCTTATGTGGTGTATATACTGTCAATTGGCATAATATATCATGAATACATTTATTGGAATGTTATTATAAAGTTTTGATTATATGTTATTCCTCAATTATTTGTATTCAAGCGTCTCTCCTTTTTGATAAAAAACACTTTAACTAAAATATTGTTTTAAATGTTTTAAAGATTTATCCATCTAAAAATTTCACATTAATATCCATGTTTTAAAAATGGGTTTTAGTATTTATTTATATGGTAATTAATGTTTTCAAATGATAATTCTTTTAAAACCTTCAAAGTGGTATGGGACACTTTGATTCGAAAATCACTTTTTAAATGGTTTTGAAAATGATTTGATAAAACATTGTTTATTTAAATATCTTGATTTGATATACTTGAATGTGGAAATGTTATCTTTACTTTATAAATGTTTTATATGTTATGATTATGTTATGGTTATTTTGCATTGTTTTGGTATATGGGTGGTTTCATGATAAACCTAGGGTGGGTGAGCCCGAGATAGCTCTCCAATGCATTGGGTAACATGACAGAGGTAAACATGATGTTTATCCTAAGAGATTTAGGGAATATTCTGTGATGGGTATTCCAAGTGTAACTCCCTACGTAGCTGTGATAGCTACAATGTATGTTTTATATGGGTTCAACAAGTAATCTGTATGATTTTTGATCTGTGTGTGTTATTCATAAATCTTATGATTTCGTAAGGTATGTTACTTTCAAAAAATATACTTTCATTGACTTGTATATATGGATGGGATTATTTTTTCCTTAATTATTTTATAACCCTTATTGGGCATTTTATGCTCATCCCATGTATTTTTGAAATTTATTCCACTGGACATAAAAATGAATGTGGTCGAGGATGGGATCAAGGAAAAGTCAGGCTATCTAAAATATGGATCCTGACATGATTCTTTAAAAAAAATTGTTTTATGGAAAAATGGATACTGAGTAGTAGTGTCTACTTGTAATTTTCAAGTTGTTATGAAATAGTTAGGCCTAATTCTCTAAAACTCTAAACCTGAAAATATCCTCAATGTTAATAATTCATTTAATTCAATATTATGTAATGTTTAAGGCCGGGTCCTTATAGTTGGTATCAGATGTCAGTTTAGATAACATTATAGATTATGGTACAATTTAGGCATAAGTGAAATTACCATAATGGTTAGGATTTTAGAAAGAGTCATAGTTATTTTTATAAAGTGAATGAGATTAAGATAACATGAATATGTATATTTTAGTGTTTACCCTCCTCATAAGATATTATATTATGATTTTACTGATATACTCACACTGACCTTCTTGGTTTTAGTAAATGGTTGGATCTGGCAGGAACCAAAGTAACAGTGGATGTGAAGAAAACTATGACGGTTTTTTGAATGAGAAGCTGAATTATATGGGAGCTGCAATGAGAACTCTTGTGGTTATTCTCAACCAAATATCTGGAGTCATGATTTACCACCTAAAACTTAGTGATTTTTATAATACATCATATATCCGAGAAATAAATCCCTAAAGATGTTCAGGTAATAATCATAAAGGTAAGTATGTTCAAAAACCTATGTGTCAAAGATGTGGAAAGAAACAAAAAGGAAAATGTTTCAAATAGACAGAAAGATTCTATATATGTTGAAAGGAAGGTCATAAAGAAAGAACCTTCTAGTGAAAAAGGAAGCATCTAGTTAACTCTAGGAAAGGTAAAGAAGTTCTTTATGAAGGTTCAATTGAATATTTTAAATGTGGTGAGTATGGTCATTTCAAAAACACATGTACTATGAAGAAGTTTCGGGAATTCTATCCCAAGGATCATACAAATATTCCTTTACCAATAACTAATTCCATTACTATTGAGGATGAAGAAACTGGTAATTTCCAATGAAATGTATGGATTATTTCATAACATATGTTTTCCTATTATTAATATCATAGGATATGATTTATGATTTTGTTTGTAGGAAAAAATTATTTCAGAATATGTTGGAAATGAATGGTTAATGGATCAAAAAAAATTTGAATGAGTAATAATTCAACATATAAGGGATTCAAGAGTTATGGTAGAATTTAGGATGGTGAAATTATTAAAATTATTAAGGCTCTTCTGATGATGGGATTACAATAGAAGACTTTTTATAGTATGTGTTACCCTGATGTTTGATATATGAAAATTTTATTCAGGGAATAATTATCTTCTCTGTTTTGGATAGAGTTCTAAAGAACCACTTGGGTTTATACGATCCTTGCATTTGAGGCAATTACCAGTTAAAACATTTTGGGATGAAAAATGAAAGTTATTAGATAACTATTGTGTTTAAAATATGTTATGGTTATTTTTGATGAATTTATCTCTTTTGTCGAATGTAATAAAATTATTTAGTTTTTGAAATGGGACAACAACCAAACCGTGTGACAACCCATTGTGTCCGATGAAGCTGTGGGAATCGAACCCACAACCATAGTGCGACTGGAATTTATCGCCTACCACTGGACTACGTGATGTACCTGGTTTGTATGATTAATTATTTTTTGCTAGATGATCTTATGAATCATGAATAAGTTGATTTTGGGTTCTCTATGAAAATTATTAACCTATCATAGAGGATATGTGATAAGGTTAATTACTTTTCAGTATGAGATTTTAAGAGTAACTGATGTTATTTGGAGATAAATGTTAAGATTTACCTTGGAAGACTATGTGATTAAATCCTTCAGAGATTTGGGATTCAATCTTATTTTGGATTACATTAAAAAAAATTTAAGGTTAACTATTTATTGAAAGCTCTTTATGGAACTTTGGGTTTTGTTAGTCAAATTTTGGAGATTAAGAGTAGTTTTTCTTTATGTAAATGTTTATCCTTTTGGGGGATTATCTGATCTTGTACTAAACGTTTTGGTTTTAGTAAATATCTAAAGACAATGGAAATATATAGTTCATAATTTGTGTATTACTTTATTCTATCGAAGATGATTATAGCACTTTTAATGTAAACAAGTCATCCTGAATACTCATCATATGGAGGAAATATGAGTTTGTGTTAAAAATATAGTTAAGGATAAAAGTCTACATAAAAAGTAATTGTGTTTCCTTATGTTTTTATTTTAGCTCATAAATTGATTCCTCAATGAAAATTAACTTAAAACAAAAATAAATTATGTTAACTTTTCCTACTGGGGAATCAAGACCTGTTGAACCCATCACTTGTTTGTAATTTTCTGGTGGTTAACTGTCTCCTAATCATGTTTTATATCACTCTCCATCAGAACTTAACCGTTTTTTCTCTCTCTCACATCCCTGTTTTCAGGGAATCATATTATCTGTGGTCTCGGGTAACCTTTGTACATCTCTACTTTTATTTTAATGTGATAGTTTTATTGACTATTTTCTGATGTGGGGCTTTTAATGATGTTTACAAGCCCAATTTTTAAATTGCGAGGACGCTATTACCAAAATGGGGGAAGGAAGTAACATCCCATATAAATAAAGAATACGAATTTTTTTATATTTATTAATATTTTTGAATTATATATTAATTATACTTTAAATGGGATGTTATGTTCGATAGCGTACCCAATACGAAACAATGGGTCTCTTTGAAATCTTACATTCTACACTAATAATATAATATTATTATTTTAAATGGAAGTTAACTCCTAGCCATTGTATTGGAGGGAATGAACAAAACTAACTACAATATTATTATACATGTTTGTTATACGTATTTACATTTATCAAATAAAAGTTAGAGGCTTCAAATGTGAATGAATCTAATTTTTAGTATAATTTACATTAAAAATATGATTTACCGTCTTTTAATGGAGAAACCAATTTAAATCTATTTTTGGCCACTCTAATACATTCCATTTGACCAAATAAAATCCTTCTTAAAATGGGGACATCAAAATTTACTTTGTTTAAATTTTTGGAATTTTTCTGATAAAGTTCATTTTTAAATGAATAATGTAAATATTGTATTTTAATTCATAACTATGTTTTTATATAATTTATTTATATGGTAAGATTATCATTTTAATAGGTTTTAAAGTGAAATTTAAATATATTTTTACCATTTATTCCAATGTTTGTCATTGAAATTAATTTCATTTTGAAATTATCCATAAACATGTATCAATCTTTTGATAATTATCGTTTCTTAAAAACACGCTATTTGTTTTGATAATGGGAATTAATTCTTAAATTAATTAATTCCACTTCTAGTTTTTTTATTTGGAAAAATAGACATCATTTTCGAATTCAGAATACCAAAAATAGCATAGGCTGAATTTTTGTTTTTTTCTAAAAAACATCAATTTTTTATGAATAGTGAACCCACTTACTGGTAGTTAAAAAAACTGACTTTTTCATTTAAATGAAATTTTACCACAACAGTTAATTGAATTTTAGAAATCCGACATAAATGGTTGTTATCAGGATGTAAATTGTGGTTCATTAATTTGAAAATATTTTTTGGTGAATAGTATATTTTGAATTTTTTTACCACTGTTAAAGGTAAATAGGGTAAATCAAGGTAAAAAGAATATTATAATAATTTAAAATTACCTTAAAACTTGTCCTAACCTTACTGGTTGAGTCATGGAAGACCATAGGCATTTTTGGGTCGATTTTGGGACCCCATGGAGCCACTTAAAAATGATAATGGCATTTTAGATTATTTATTTTAAAGTAAAGGAAAAAATGACATAAACAAAAATAGTTTAGTAAATTAAATTTTATATATTTATATATAAGAAATATTTTTGTCTATAAATATTATTTGGAAATATAATAAAATTACCTATATCATGGTATTTTTTTATAATTTTTTGACATCAAATAATTTAAATTATTCACAACACAATAATGATGCAGTATTTACCTCATTAATAAATGATTTAAATAAATAAGATTATAATGATTAAAATATTATCCAAAACATGTCCAATTCTGATTGGATGATTTTATTTATACTATGAGTCATCTTATATTTGATGGTAATTATTTTTGGACATTTAGAAACTAAATATCATTATATAATAAAATAATATTTTCAGACATTCCTAAAGAGCCCCTCCTCTCCCTTATAAAAGGAGACCACTTCTAACCAATTCCTCACACCTCTCAAGCCATTTGGATAGTCCCAACTCTTCCCAATTAATCTATATAAATCCCTCTCCTCTTCCTAGAATCCTTAACATATGCATAAGGAATTTCAAGAAGTCCTTTGGTCCAAACCAAAGGGAGTTACGCAAATTTAAGGTAACAATTTCTCTTAAATTGTTTTCTTTTATTTTACTTCTCCAAACCCTAAACTCTTTTTATTCTATTATTTTGTAACAAAAACAATATCATAAATATAATAGTATTATGTTATGGGAAGGATTCTAACTACACTTACATACACCTCCATCAAATGGATGAAGAACCTAATGTTTCTGTGTGTGGAAACCTAACGCCTCGCGAAACAATGATCGTTAAAATATCTCCAAAAACCCTCTCATGGTATCCATTATGATGGAACATTATTTATATATGTATATATTATGTTTATGTTTTCTTTATGCTTCAGTATTTTTCTTTTATATCATTCCTTTATGGTTTCCATTATGGGTATACACGATAATCTCATTAGAGGAAGTGCGGACTACCACCCACTCAAAGTGATATGACTCGTTCATACCATATGTGGTATGTATAAAGGATAGATTTAATGATATTATATATGATACAATACTAGAATTATTATACTACTATGTATCATTATGTTTTAATTCCATTAAATATGAAATAGAAATGGAAGTAGCGTTCATGCGTGTGTACGACTTACCGTCTCCATGAACGATGCATTTCATTTGTTACCTCTAAATATTATGTACTATTATAAATACATGTATATAATGGATATACATGATATATATGATATATAAATCATGAATATCATTCTGTATATAATGGAATACGGATCACATGTAGAACATGTAATTATAAGAAGTCTATTTTTGACTCAAGTACCAAATATCGACAAAATGAACATTATTAACATAAATGATTACATAATTTTTATGACATGGTAATAAGTGATATAAAAGGAATAATAGACTTGAAAAAGATTCTGAATAAATTAGAAATTAAATTTAGTTTATTATTCAGAAGATTAAAGAATGATCGAGTTAAGTCAGACATGATGTAAGGGATTTTCTTATCTCACTTTTAATTACGTGATATTTCCATTGTTCGCCACTTATTCTTTGAAGGTGGTGTATTCTGTACTTCCATTTGATATATATTATCATTATTTTCAATATATTCATGATATTCTCTAATTAATTTGGTGGTTATTAACTTTTTTTCATACAACTCAGTTGATTACAACATGGTAAAGGGTTTCGTCTCACTTTTTATTCCCTTGATATTCTTGCTATATTTGCCACTTTTTACTTTTGTGAGGGGTATGTACTACCCATGATTGTAATATTTATTTAATATACTTTCATTTATGTGTTTTACATCTTCATTGTATGATCTTTTTTTTCATGTGGCATTTGTTTACATCTTCATTGTATGATCTTTTAATGCTCATCCCATGTTTTTTTGAAATTTTTTTTATAGAACATAAAGATGAATAGGGTCGAGGATGGGATCAAGGAAAAGTCATGCTGTCTAAAATATGGAACAAGGCATCTTTATTTTTATGAATTTTTATTTTATGAAAAAATGGATACTGAGTAGTTGTGTCTACTAGTAATATTCATGTTGTTATATAATAGTTATGGCCTAATTCTCTAAAACTCTAAACATGAAAAGATTCTCAATGTGAATTATTAATTTAATTAAATATTATGTAATGTTTAACGTCAGGTCCTTATAAGGAGGGGTACACATTGTGGGGAGAGGGTTGTGAAAATACTTTTTTTGATGATACAAGGGAAATTAACATTGTTACATGCATCTTTATAGGCACCTAGAATTTATATGTCATTCAAATTTCCATGCCATATAGGTGAATTTAACTATTTTCATTACATGATATTCATTTGATTGTTGAGTGTTTTTTTGATAGTTAGATTATGCTTGTATTACAATTGGATATGATTGAGTGATTGGATATCTCAATTCATGAGGTGTATATCCCCTCATGGGTTTGATGAGTAATTTACCAAGTCGATCCATTATGATAATTTTATAAATGGGTTCTTGTTTCCAATGAAAAGTGTATGGGAACTGGTTCACTAGAAATGACTATCCATTATGAAGTGAATCATGAAAATCTAAAAAGAATTCGTACCCAACAATTTCATGGTTATGAAATTTAAATGAGTGAACCTAGTAATAAAATGTAAAATGAAATTAAACATATACTTGAGAACTTACTGATACATGGCCGTCTTAGAAGGTAGTTGGGGTTGTATGCCTTGGGTAGTGAGTTTTCTTATTTTCAGCATCTTCTAGTGATTATATCATTCTGCATAATCATTTTATGAAGTGTGTTCTTGGAATTTGTAGGAAAATTTCTTCATGATGTTCTTGTATAGTACACCATTAGGGTGTTTACGACCATGATCCAGAGGTGGTGTTCCATAAGCCACAAATATTACCTCTATGAGTGCCCCTCGATGTGCTGCCTGTTTTAACTGGTCTGGGAACTAATTCCAATGTTCATTATAGTTTAGTATGTCTAATAATTCACATGAATGGTTCTCTATGGATTATAATTATGATGGTTCATCTATGTTGTGGGTTCCAGTATCAGCATCCTTCTACCTTTTTAGAGGATGGTGGTCCACAGGCTATTGAGTCTTGGGTAGAACCCACACTATCTATCAATGAGAATTTGGAGATGCCTCTAGAGAATATGTTCAATATTTCCACAAACATGCTTAAGTATTAGGAAAAACATTGGTGGGATGTGACTACACAGACTGTTCATCATGAGGGCATTTTATTGGTAAATATTCAGACTACCATCTATGATCAGTTCTTTCCTCATACACTAATAGCTGACAGAGCTATAGAGTTCATGCATCTTGAGAAGAGTTAAATTTCAGTTACGAATTATTCAATAGGTGTCACAGATTTTAATCACATTTCATCAAATTTATCTGGTGAAGATATTTTGTGTTCAAGATGCTTCAAAGATGGGATTATCTATGCAATTTGTAAAAAAAGAATGATTTCAACCCACCTACTTTTTATAAATTGGTAAATCATGATAATATCATCAAGTATTACCTGAGGAATGGAAATAGTATCGGGTTTAGAGGACTTTTTCAAAGGTAGGGCAGTAGTTCTTCTAGTGGGAGGAAACATTCCCTCAAGGATTATCATTAGGGAAATGAAAAAAATAGTCCCAATTTCAATAGCTCTATAGGGTGTCATCAGTGTGGAAAATGGTGGAAAATAAGATTCAATGTGATAGAGACTCAATGGAGTGTTGGGATTATGGACTCATAGGGAATCACCATTGATTATGTAGGACATTTCTACCAGCCTTAAGTGAAAAAGGATTAGCACCAACTCCACCTTCAAGAGACTGTTCTTCTACACTGCATTAGGTGGGGTGATGGAAGGTCATGGCCATGGAAGCTAGAACCCTGGTCACCAGAAGCATCAATCGAGTAGTTATTATTGTGAAAGTCATGCACTACATCCAATACCCAAGGATCAGGCTGTAGGACCATCTACTGTATGAGGTATTATTCTTGTGGCATCTACTATAGTATTTTTTTATATGATATAGGTGCATAATAATCTATTACGTTTATATCTATCATGGAATTTCTCATACAAGAGATACAATATTACCATGGTTTGATGACCCTAGATACACCATTAGGGGTACAAATAGAGGGAATATTATAGTGTAGGGATTTTCCCCTTGAAGCAAGTACTTACCCTTTCTTATGAAACCTATTTGTTCTCGAGATGATAGGCTTCGATCCCACTCTTGGAATGATCTAGTTGGTTCACTGTCATTATTTTTTAGACTTTTTTCACCACAAAATATATTTTACCTTACCAAAAGGAAGTTGTTTTCTAAATAAGGGTGAGGGTGGTATCCATGCAGGCAGAGTTGGACAAAATCACCATGGGCTACATGGAGTGACCAATCAAATTGAAAATCTATTCATTGAGGATAACAATTTATGAAAATATTATTCCCATCCTATAGTTGATCATTTCAAGAACGTATTTATCAATTATTATTATGGATTACATCATGAGAGATTGTATACACTATTATAGAGCTTATTCCGAGAGCATAACTCTTTTCCATTCTTCTGTATAGGATGGTACCAACTAAACTTTAAGATCTCAATCTTTAGTTATAGGATTTATAGGCCAATGGTTTTTACGGACTAGTACATCCTCTCGGATTTCACCTATGCATTTTTTCAAGAAGGTAGATAGAACCTTTCTTTTATGTGTTTATTATAGAACGTAGAACCATATTGTGTTCATGGATTGTAACCCACTTCCTCATATATATGATCTCATATAACTGATTTCAAGTGAAAAGGTCATCTCCAATATTATCATGAGATCGGGTTATCATCATGTATGATTCATCCCATCAGACATAACTCATACCGCTTCTCATATTAGGTATGGTCTGTATGAGTACCAAGTTATATTGTTCAGTCTTACGAACATTCTTGACGATTTCATGGCTCTGATAAATAGGGTGTTCCACCCCTATTTAGATTCTTTTTTCATAAAATTCTATGATGAAATTTTTGTGTATTCTCACACTCGTAGAAACCATGAAAACATCTTGAGATTGTTCTAATTACATTAAGTGACTTCTATATTTTTACAAAGCTAGCTAAGTTCTACTTCTGTATTAACAATGTTAACTTCATTGGTCATATAATAGAGGAATTAGTAGTATATGTTGACCCAAAAAAGTTAGTGTTGTATTTTTATGGTAGCATCCCAAAAATGTATTTGATATATATAGCTTCTTGGGAATGGTTGGATAATATAGATGTTTCATACAAGAATTATCACAAAATTCATCACCTCTTACTATACTTACAAAGAAGGGTTTCATGTTTTTTATCAGAAGAGTTGGAGAAATCGTTTTCGGAGATGGAAGGGAGGATTTTCTTAGCACCAGTTCTAATTCTTCACAATCCTAGCACTGGTTCTACCATCATCTGTGATGCAACAAAAATCAGCCTAGGAGTAGTGCTGATGTTGGAGGATATATTTTTTGGTTATGGATCACATAATTTGATGCCTCATGATAGAAATTACCTGATGAACAACCTTATGCTAGTAGTAGTTGTCCACGCATTATGTTTCTATAGAAACTATCTATTAGGTGAGCACCATTCGGTGTACACAAACAAAAATAATCTCAATTATATATTTTTGTTTCTAAAAATGAACCTCAAACAAATTATATGGGTCAAATATATAAAATCCATTAATTTTTAGCTTTCTTATACGTCAGGGAAGGATAATGTTGTTGTAGATGCACTGAGCTGGAAAACATAAGAAGAAGTAGTACATGAATCCCATGATGAATGGAAATTAATTTCCCTCCATTCTAAGATAAATATAGAGTTTCATTAAAGTCATAAGCTGCATTATCTCTCATCCTTTTTAGTTACATCTTCTCTCCCTAAGAATTTGAAAGGTAGATAGTTCTCAGATCCTAATGGTTTGGTACTCCATGAGAGTATATCAATAGATAACTTGCCTTCAGATTCATTTGTAGAACGAGATGACATCTCTAAAATTCCTAGACATGTCTAGGTATCTAAAGATATGAGAGAGGAGTTGAAAAATGAGTATCATGCCTCTTAGTGGGTAGTTCATCCAGGAATCTTGAAGTTGGATCAAGACATGCTATGCTATTATTGGTGGCCTGGGATGAAAAGTCAAATATAAGGCTTTATTTCTAGGTGTACCACCTATCAGAAGGTGAAGGAAGAGCTCTAGAGACCTGTAGTCTTGTTACATCCACTTCCATTCCCAGAATAAGAATGGGAAGATATTGTTATAGACACTATAGTGTGATTACCTTGGTCACCTACATGTAGGGATGTTGTATGGGATGTCATTGGCAGACTAATGAAACTATCCCAATTCATTGGTATTCTACTAACTTTCTCCATTGATGTGCTTGAAATACTATATGTCTGTGAGATCATAGGACTACATGGGGTCTGTCATACTATAATTTCAGATAGGGATTCTCCTTTCATGCTGTGATATTTTATGGGATTGTATAAATCTATGGGAAAAATGTTTCTATAAGAACATATTTTCACCCTTATACTAATAGAAAATCAGAACAGAAAATATAGGTTCTAGAGGATATGATTCGAGCATGTGTCCATGACTTTTTACTTTTTTATGAAAATCATATCCCACTCATTGAGTTTCTCTATAATAATATATATAAAAACGATTCAAATGGATCCTTTTTAGGAATTTTATGGTAGGTCATTTTGTTCACCCATGTGCTAGCTAGAGGCAGATGAGGTAGCCCTCCTATTTCTTCATTTCATTTAGGAGACTTTAGATAATGTTCACCTCCTTGGAAAGTGTATGACTTCTCTCCAATCTAGACAAAAAATTTATAAAAATTGAAATCGATGACTTCTAGAATTTTTGGTTAGGGTCATATTGTGATTTAGCTATTGCCCAATATGTGGTATAGATTGATATGGAAGTAAGGGAAGTCATCACCTCATTACAAAGGTCTATTTGAGATCCTTGAAATAATTAGGCATGTAGCCTATCAGGTTCAACTAACTTAGAGGCAACATTCCATTAAATACATCTTCATTGTTTCATAGCCTAACCAGTATCATGTTGACCTATATCATAATTTTGATCCATAGGAAATTGGGTTAGATTATGGTGATACATTTGAGGATTTTCATGTACCCATCATTGACCATAGAACACAGGATATATAAATCCAGTATGTCCCTCTTATATAGGTGCTATGGCAGCAAAACCACATGTAGGATGAGAATTGGTAGTGGGAGGCGGACGTACATGCCCAATTTCTATAGTTGTTCTCAAATAGAGTTTCTCCACCCTTGGAAGGTAAACACGGCATTGATTTCTTTTAAGGGGAAAGACTATTAGAATATGGTTTTTCACTCATGTATGGATCCATAAAAGTATGGTCTAAATCACTAATTTGGACCTAATATGGATTCCTAATAAGTTAGAAAGGATATTATGAGTGTCTGGGGAATGTTCGAAGCCCCGAACCAAACATTTTTTTGGAAAACTAACCATGTCTTACGGTTAGCACACGGTTGGTGCACAGTTTGTATAACCTTGGAAGTGGAAATTTTTGGACATAACCTTATTGCATGGTTTGAAGATGCATGTTAAGCAAAACCATGAAGGTTCCCTTTCTTCCTAGGTAACCGTATGTGGTTTTCACATGATTTTTCAAACCATGAGGACAAACCATGTACTGACCTTTTTTTCATAAATTGGACATTTTCCCTTAATGATCTAATTAGGTCCATCCTTATTCTATAACCTCAGAACCAGTGGGATTAACCTATGATTATCTCATTTTAGATCTTTTATAAGACCTAAGTTATGAATCAAGATATATCTGTTGTTTTGGGATTTGATCTACCTTTTTTTCAACACGTTGGATGTGAAATGGTGAGTACTCAACGCCGTTTAAGCCTTTCCCCTTATATTTTTCTCTGAACCTTGTTATCAGGGTGTGATTGTTTTTCCTCTTTTCTTAGATATACTCTTATCCATGTAGGATGTTATGCGATAATCATTTTTTCAGTCTTTATCATGTTTGAGGCAGTATTCGGGTGTGACTCGGGTTGACCCTTATAAGGGTAATATTATCTATATTAAATGAATTGATTTATATTGTGAATTTCATTATATCATGTACCATATATTCTCAATTAATTACTTGCCTATGTAATGTTCTTCAATTGATAAATATATGAGAAATGGAAATTATAATGTGTACTAAGTATTTGACTTGTTATGATTAATTGTGAATGATTTGTAGGTTTCATGTCTACAGCACCCCCAACCACATTAATAGAAGGTATCTGAATGAACCTTATTTATCGAATATTATTTACATGTAATTATTTAGGGTTTCATGCTTCTGGGACTTGTTAAACTAATAAAAGGCTATCCATAGAAAAAATGGAATTATTGATTAATTATTACTTGATTAAAAGGCATCATGCTACATGACCTTACCACACTAACAAAAGGAAAGGCATGAACCAAATAAAATATTACATGAATTCAATAAAAAAAATAGGAGTGGCCTGACTTGAGATCACCTTGTATTCTTATCAGGGAATTCAATGACCACTCGGGAACCCCATTCAGATTCATGGATACACCTTGATTAGGTTGAGACCCATTGAGATCCCCATATTTTTCCATTATATGAATGTTTGGTATGATAGTATAGGATCCCTGGAATATCACTACAGAATTCTTTGGATACACTCCTCGGATACAACATTGACAAGTAGGTTCAGTGTTTAAAACACATCAGGCACAGTCATTGCTTGTCCCTGTTTTACCTTGGATGAAATCCTTGGACATAGTAGGCATCTCACTATGGAATCCTGTGGACTATTATCCATGTATTTATCTGTAAAATTTATCTAGACTATAGTTACTACCGTTTTGGAGAACCTTGAGGTCTACGTCACCTTTTTTATTTCCTTGGTACATCACTATTGAATTTCCTTATAGATCACCTTGTTAAAAGAAGGAACATTCACAATTGTTAACATGTCACTAATTTATAAATTGGTAATAATAAATTAATAGAATATTTATGTTCAGACACAAGCTTAGGGATGAAGTAGGTACTCTAAAATATAGGTACATTTTTCTGATTAACATTATATATTCATGCTTGTACACTATTACACATCTATTACACATGAAATATGTTATAGAAACCGTTGGCGGTGTCCCACTAATATTTATCTGACACCCTCTCTAGGAACTATTTGGTACCTGGAGTAGACTACATGGTTTCATGTGTTGACCAATCGAATCATACATCATCAAACACTTGATTGTTTACTATTTTGAATAAGGATTGATAGCTATTGACCGAGTCAGATCTCAGGATGCTTGGTACAGTCATCAATTTCTGTTATACTTTGTGAAACATATTATTCTTATTTTCTTCTATCAATGAAATCTTTTTTTCTAGATACATGAGATATCATCATCAGTTTTATTCTTGTATGTAATTACAGTTATTTTAGTTATTGTTACTATTGTGTCCATTTTACAATGTTCCTTATTTTTACTTATATTTCTTCAACAATTAACCTTTGTTTATATTCATCTATTGTGCTACACTTTGGTGATAATGTCATAGTCTCTTCACAGACACACCCTAGGCCCTCACTATAATTTTCCAGCGTCTGGAGTTTGGGGAGAGGCTCTTGAGTCCATGTGGCATACAATTCTTGGGGAACCCATTATGTGGAATCTGGGTTCGAGACGTAACAGTGATAAGGATTAAGTAATACCCATGTTCAGACATTGAAATTTCACTTTAATGACTACTAGAAAATGAAGGTATTTGAAAAAAATTAAAGTATAGGTTTATGAAAATGAAAACCATTTCTATGAGGATAATAATGAATAATTTTATCCATAAAAATTATAAGGAATATTTGTGTCATGATGTGGTTGAATTTTTTCCCTTTTATAAGTGGAAAATGGAACTTTTTTAAAGACCTGTTATTTTTCAATAATAAGATGAAAATAAATGTTAAGACTAAGTTGAATTGGTTTTCAATATATAAATATGTATTTTTGGATAAAGTGGTGAATCTTGGAGATGTTTTATTGATTTATAAAATAGAATTAGTTGTCATAGATGGACAATTATTCATGAAAACATTGATGATTGTTGAACATATATTCAATTATAAAACACATGTTCTATGGAGTCCACAATGTTGCATCAAGTTTCTATTCCATAGTTTGATGAAGATTAATTAATTTGATGAAGATTAATTAAAGAATAATATGAAAATATTAATTTTTTGTGAGCAATTTGTTGTGGCTGAATATTTAAATGTGACCATGCCAAAATAGAATACCATAATAATTAATCATGAGGTATTTAAGGAAGAATAGAATATACTAGACCATATTTTAGATGGTTGGAATTATACGTTTTACTTATAGAAATTCTATGTATTATATAATAATAGTTCATTATTAAAAAAGATGTTCAACCATAAAATCCCGCAAGGGATAGCTCTCAACCACATGTTTGGGGACCTGAGGGTCAACTTCCTTGAGGGAACCTGCCAAAGGGGGAATCACATGGAGACATAGGTGTGGGTGGGCTCATGTATAAGGAATGAAGGATAGTGTGCCCAAAGGTAAGGATGACCCATGTATATGGCTCATAGAGGTTGGTCAGATATACTGGTGGGATGAAGCCCATGGTGGTTTGTTAATGGGGTGACATGTTATAATCCCCCGTATCTAACTCAAATGAGGACCAGATAGAGGATTTTTAATAAACCATGGCTTAGTCATAGAGAAAGTATGATGCGGGACAAGTACACCCATATTAATATTCATTTTCCAATAAAAACAATGGAAAAATGATATCTATGTGACCAGATTAATATTATCCATATTATGAATCCTAGAATGTGAATATTTTATTTATCCTATAATCTACAACTTCTTTATGAATCTACATCCCACATGAATAGATAAAATGGTCATATTGAATGATCCTCTAAAGGGAACTCGACATGATCGATCATGCTAAGAACATAAATTTCCATCCCATAATGTTCATATTTTATTCATTCATGCATTTGATAATGCATGGTGTATGAAATATTTTCTCATATCAATTAGGATAGAAGTGAGAGATATAGTTAAAGTGGGATTTTTACCCAACGTTGAGAATTCTCATATGATTTATTAATATTTAATCAAATTGAATATGGATTGAAATGATTCAAAATTCATTATGGTTTTATTGGAAAAGGTATTCACCTAAATGAAGGGTCCTAAAATCACTATGTAAATCATCGATAAACTGAGAAATAGTTATCGAAAACCCTTATAGTCAAAAAATATAATAAGTGAATTTGGACAAGAATATTTTAATATTGAAAACTTTTTTATGATAAAAGTGTTGATGACTAATTTAAAAGTGTAAATGATATTATCATTATCATTAAATGTTTTAGTGAGAAGCTATATATTTCATCCATTGTGGAGAAACTAATGAGAAACAATCTAGATAGATTTGATTCAAAATTTTAATCACTGTAAGACCAATAAGATCTAACTCTAAGGTAAATTCATGATATTCCCATTGCATATGAAAAGATGAAAATATTTTCTTTTAAAAAAAACAAAAATATTTAATTTCCTTTAAATTCATTATAAAATTTACAACTAGAATATAATATGAACTATAATGAAGTGATTTTGAAGAGAGGAAGTGGATGAAGTTTACAATCAAATTATTGCTTTGATTAAAAGGATTGATAATAATGATAGAAGTATAAAATGGAAGAATCTACTAATGTTTTCCAAATATTCATGTATTTTGAAATTTTCCATATGATTATATATATAATAAATCCAATGTCAATGAGTCTAATGAAGAAGAAGAATAATTTAATAGATAATATAGGAAATAAAATAACGATTACAATAAACTTTAGAAAAGGTAAAATAAACCTGATAAGTTGGGAAATTGATGAATTATCATCCTCATGAAAGGGGACAGAAGAGGAATAAGCATAAAAAAATAATATTTTGTTTATGGGAAAACTAAAAATTGCTGAATACTCTTTTGAAGGTGTAGAATGTATAGAGAGATGTTTTCATGATTGGTAATAAATGAAAATAAATAACGTTTCAATAAACAAGAAAAGAAATCAAAATGAGATAATATAATATGTAAAGAATGTAATTTTTAAATAAAAGTAACTAAAATATTCTAAAGATAATTCACCAGTAAGAGAAGAACTCAATCACGATGAAAGTACATTAATTAAAGAGAAAAAACAAAACTGGTTTAAGATATATAAATATATTAAATTTTGAATTATCTTAAAGAAATACTTGTAGAGAATGAGTTCAAGTTGTCTAATAAATAGTCAATGTTCAATTCATCCTAGATTGGGATTGAGAAGATGAAAAAAGATTACACCAAATATTTTGATCTTAATAGTGAATCGTATAAGGCTGAAGAGAATATTAGAACACATAAATGGGTTATTTATGTACATAATAAAACTCAATATACATTTTCCACTTATGAAAATGTGTTCCCAAGAGATAATACTCTATCTGGTTGGACCAATATAAAAATATGAGAAAATATCTCTCCCAAAGGATGAGTGGACTAATTTTGCAACAAGGATTCCTCCTAAGTGGAAACATCCTCAATCACGAAAAATACCACAAAAAATCCTTATAGATGAACTATTATCGCCATAATAGATCAATTTTTAGAGGAAACTATTGTTGTTATGGAGTGTTTGTCCAAAAAACATATTCATGAAGGAAAAACATGTCACTATGTGGAATGAGGAATGTACCAAGGGGGGGAAATGCTAAACAGACAAAATCAGATTACTAGAAACAAAATCATATAACTAAGACATCATCTAAAATATCGACACATGAAAATTTGAATAGTTTACTTTATTAAAGGGAAAATGTGGTTAATATGGTCTTAAATATGATAATTGTAGAGTTGGGTCACCATGTAATGTCTCTCAAAGTGTAAATGTGATGAGAAGATAGTTTTTTATGAATGTGAATACCAGAAATGTATTATGTGATAATCTCGAACAATATGAGAACATTATGAATGAATTTTTAGTTATACACCCTAATTAATTCTACAGGGATTAACAAATATAGAAAGACCACAAAAATAATAAATAAAAAGTAAAGAAAGTGGTGATAGTTGTTGATGTTAATGATGATGATAATTCATCACTGAATGATGACATGAAAACCATTAAATCTGAAATTATTGAATAAACAATGCATGATATAAAATTTTGTATGAAAATTATTCTACAATAATAAGAAATCATGAAGATAATGTGACTTGATCAATATAATACTTCATGATCTATAAAGGAAGATACATCCACATCATAAATTTAAAGTAATTAGGAAAAATAAATAACAAATTATGAAAATAATAATAAAATAAAGCACATATCATGTTGAATATAAGAAAAACATAAGTCTATATGGTAAGGAAAATATTATTATGAATTTTAAATTGGAGAAACTTGAAAGGAACCTCATTATTACCTTATTTATATGTTATATTTTGCTTATATGCAGGAACTTTTAGAAGATAGATTCATTCCTTGAGGGGGGAATTAGAGATAAAATTTAAAAATCATTACAACCTAGTGAATATTCAAATTCATAATAGCTTTTACAAACAACAATATGAGGTATTCAAATCACATTATCTTCCCTCTTTTTTAATATTATGAATCATATAAATGAAAGTGGGGTGTATGGTTGATGAAAAAGTGTGAAAAAGAGGGAGGTGTATCTTTTTCCTTTAAACATTATAATGTCTTTTTTGAATTTTATATAGGATTTTACATTTGATCATGAATTTGATTATTTAATATCCAAAAAGAATAATTGAGAATTTATAATAATGATTTCACATTTAAGGTATCATATGGATAAGATATAAAAAATTTGTATCTCTCTTGTTTTCATGACCAGGCTAGCCCATATTGACATAGTGTTACATAAGTAAATGATATATTCTAATATAACCATGTGATATCATCCCATTATTATAATTGTTCAATAAGATAATATTAAAGAGGATGAGTACATGTTTTGATAACAATGATGAGTTTATTAGACCCCATTTACCCTATACATATTAATTATTAATAAGGGGAGAAAATATAGACCATGTATTGAAATAATTGATATGTTTTTTCATTAAAAACAAAATAAAAGTGGGGGTTCGAACATAGGTTCCACTTTTCGTCAATAAGAAAATATGTTTCAGTTGATGGCGTGGTGATTCTTTAAATATTGTTACGCATTCATCAAATGGAATTGGATGTCACGCTTGGAAAATATCCTTCAAATTGCTAAAGATTATTTAAGCAATCATCAATTCTTAATCAACTATTCTAAAGATTTCAATATCTTACATCATGTGGATTTTCCACAGTTGGGTTTAGAAGAATCATTTGGATGATGGTGAATATAAAAATTTTATTGAAATTTTCATTTAAATTATGAATTAATTTTTGAAGAAAATTAATTAGTGGCCATGAAAAAAATAGAAAACCATATTTATTTTTCAGTAGGTATTTTAGGAGAAATATGATGTTTGAGGCCATATTTTATAATTTTTATAATTCTATGTATTACATTGATAAATTCTAACTATTATATATAAATGATTCATTAATAAAAAAGTGAGGCCCACTATAGAATCCACCAAGGGATAGCCCTCAACCACAAATGGTGGGCCCGGGGGTAAACCCTTGTGATAGATACTACCAAACATGGATGAACAATGTTGTAGAGGTTTGGGCAGGACCATGTATATAGATTGTTGGAGCGTGTGCCTAGAGGAACAGATGGGCCCTTGTATAAGACCCAAAGAGGCTGCTCAGCTTGGTTGGTAGACTGAAGCCCGTGGTGGTGTGTGAATGGGTTGATTGGTACAGATCCCATATACCTCAATTGATGGTGACTGGAAAATAGAATTAAAATTAATTTAATACTAGACACAATTCATGTTTGTTGTGGTACAAGTGTTCCCATATTATTGTTCCTCTATCCTTAAAAAGTAGGATATGATATTGGTCATCCGATCAGAATAATCTGAGTCTTCCATCGATTCTTTTGTAGAATGTATTTGATTTAGGCTATCATCTTCACCCTATCAATTAGGAATTTTCCCACATGAATAAATATAGTATAAATTTTTATTTATCATTTGATGCATATTTGAAATTATCTATCTTATCTATCACATGCAAGAAATCGATGTCTTGCATGCATGAGATAGTCATGAAGCCATCGTATAAAGCCATCTCACAATCCACTAACATCACATGTGCATATCGCATAGAAAATTGAAATCATACATGGAATAATTAAATTATATTTGGATTATGAGATGAAATAAATTGATCACGTTATATCATTACATGTAAAAGAATGTATCATTTTTCATGAATTTCCAATTTTTGTAGGAATTATCATTTGAGTTATTCTGAATTTTCCATCGTGTCCTCAATCAGTGTCTTGTGAAGGCATGATGGAAATAATTTTGACATTTTTAGACGTCTAATGAGGCATCACATGATCAATTAATTGAAAACATGAAGCGATTATATCATCTCATTTTCATTCAATCAAATAATGGAGAATCTGAGACATATGTCATTTCAAAATGAATGAGATATGATGAGATCATAGAGAGTTTAATTGGTCCCTTACCAAACATGAAAATCATAGAACATATGGTGTATCGACCTATATAAAAATCAAGTCATGGATGAGGGATTTCTTTTTGTGTTTTTTAAAAATCAATAGAGGATCTTGTGTGACTTATTCATACAAAAGAAAAGAATCCCACATGATTAAATAGTTGAATGAGATTCCAAAAAAACTCTTGTTGCATGAACGAATATCCAATGAATATTTTGATCTCATCAAGAATTTTAAGAAGCAACTTGTGGACCAAAATTTTGTCACACGATGATTATCCCGCATAGAACCAATTGCTTATATGAAGAGATTGGAGATGAACCAGCAGAAAACTTATGTCACGTGAAGGCGATCTCATGAATCCTTTTTGTGGAGAACCAATTTCTTGATCAATGTTATTTTGATGTCATACAGGGATAGAATCCTTTCATGTGAAGGAACACACATATAGTTCCCTAGTCACATGAAGAAAATATGAAGGTCCCTTGAGATATCACTTGAACTCTTAACACCAAGGAAGGAGAAATGACTTACATGACTTATGTGAAAGAATATAAGAAATATTTCATGAAACTTAGTTGATAAAATGATGATTATATATAAAGGAATATATATTTGATTAACCATTATTGGCAGTGTGATAAAAAGAAGAGTACAATCCATACATGCAACCCATGAATAGCAGGCACCCAACATACAATGCGTGAAAAATATAAAGTGATTTCGAAGGAAAATATAAAAAGAATAATAAAGGGGTGTTTGATATATTTTTTATTAAATAAGTTATATAATAAAGAACCTGAAATAATGATACTGATAATATGTTATATGCAATGTTCATGCACCATGCATTATTAAATTCATCCATATATAATGTTTGAGAAATCAAGAAAGAAAATTGAGTAATATTTTGAAATATATTTCATGTATATATTATTTTTAAAGAATATGTGTGCACAAATTCCACATATGAGTTGAGGATATGAAATCATCTAAAGGAAGAATCATCCGATGTATTGATGCACCATGGAAAATGATCAGATACATGTGATCAGAGATATTCGTGTAAAAATAGTATGTAGTGAACCGACCCTAGAGATCCTAGAGCCGGGGTCTACTATCAATTAAATTATCAGATTACAAGGAATAAAATCCCAATTTACTGAGAGTATAATAGTCTTGTTAAACCATATATAAACATGATTCTTTTATTAAAAATTAATATACTAATTACCACATAAATTTTTATTCTAAATAAATTACATCAAGGATAATAACTTTTATCTATTATATCCTTTTATATCATTTATAGTATTCGCCTTATATTCTAGGGGAAAATAAGTATAATAATGGTGATATCAAATTCTTAGTAAGGGTTAATTATATTAGAAGAAATAATGAATCAATAGGAAAAAATCAACATGGTAGGGTAAAAAAATGAACACACATTCAATGTAATCAATAGGCCGGAAGGAATGGGAATATGAAATAAGTAAATTTAATGGAAAACAAAATCTTTTCAAATAAATATATAAGGGAAAAGTAATATGGAAAAGTATGAAACTAAGACAAATTCCATTTAATCAATGAAACGAAAATAAAATGTATCCATAGACATGTTGATGAAAAATATCATGGATGAATAATGACTGATACTATATGATGGAAATTCTTAATTATTAGAAATCATGTTTCCTAGACACATGATACCTTTACCAAAAAGACGGTTCAAAATGTATAGGAAAAAACCTCTTTATCTAAGTCTAGACTAATGATTTTTTCCAATGATAATAATGATTCATCGTGGGTATTTCATTAACTGTACCCCAACTCAAAGATCGTTAATTAATTAGTCTCTAACATGTATGGATTGCATTAACTGAACCACAACCCATATAGTGAATATAAAAATCATTTAAATAATAATAGTGCCTTATAAATTATTTTTATTGATTAAAGGATATGTATTTATCAATATTTCTCCAAATAATCAAATAAAATTAATTTTATACACTGTATAAAAATGGTATACAGTTTAGGAAATTAAAATATCAATGCTAAATGATATGGATAATTTCATAAAATTCAATGTTCAATGATCATAGGAAATTGAATATTTCATTGGGACTAAAAAGATCCATGGAAGTGAATGAGAATACTATCCTTGGACCAGTTAACAATAAACCATCCATTGGATGAATAAGTGTGGTATCAATATAATGTATACCAAATGATATAAAAAATAAAGGGTTGTTGTCCTTGATGAATAGAAATACTATAAAAATATAATTTTAAGACATTTTCAATAAAAATTAACCTTTTAGACATAAAAATGTGACATTGAAGGAATGAAGGCAGGTAAATCCATACATATCATACGAGGTAAAAATTACATTCCTTTTTCATAGTAAAAAGATTAAGAAATTATCTTTTCATAAAGTAGAAATAATATTCCATTGAAAAAGTTGTTAAAATAAAAAAATGGTAAATATTAATTTACAAATTATTTTAATAACATTTTTAAAACATTTATACAAAACATGGTTTTTAGAAGAAAACCGATTCTCCATGTAAAGAGATAAATGAATTCGGGTTTTCTTAAAAACAATTTCTAAAACATTTGATGTAGCTAACAATTATAAAATAGTATATTAGTTGAAAATTTTCATGAATAACTATATTAGAAGAAAATTAAAGTGTTTGTTATAAAATGATCAAATAATTTACATTGATGTAGATTCAATGGTAAATAATCCCAAAAAATGAGATTTTGAAGTAAACTCTTGGAAATATTATAATTTTGGAGTGACAATCATTCAATGAGTAGGTTATGTGTTTAAATTATAAATCAACATATTTTAGATGAAATATATCAATATATATAAAAATTCAATTTAAACATAATCATAGTATATTAATGACAATTAATAATAATATAACATAATGAAAACAAATTTATTTATGAAATTATTTTCAACTAGGTATCTTTCAACTAAAATCCCAATAAGTTATATAATTCAAATTGAAACTATAAATATCATGAAGAAATAATGAATCATGATATTCTATGAATAATTGGAAGTATGTACACCATATATAATATATTATGTGCACAAAAATAAAGTGATTGTTTTATGATAATTCTTATACTAAAAAAATTAAGTGATTTTTAAAATATAATCATTAAAAATGTTCTTGAGGTGAATAATCGTTAAAAAATTAAAAGGGTCTCGTACAACATTGAAACATTTGATTCGTAATCTCCATGAGGTAATAAAATTAAATTAAACATATAATATGATAAGAATAATTATTTTCATGATATAACATTTAAAATTATTTTATATACACAATATATAATAAATTATATCCATAACAAAAAATAAATATCAATGGAATGTAAATTGAGATGAAATCTCTTACCTTGCACCTGACCACCTATGTGTGCACACAAATTCATGAATAAAAACCCTATATTAATTATTTACATTCTTGATAACTTTTATCATGTATATAATTATTTTGTTCACTTAAGACTATATTTTATGAAAATAGTAAAACAATTAAATTTACATCAGGTGTTTTGACCAAATTCAGTTTATGTGTAAAAAACAACTTTTGTAGGTCAACTATGGTCAAATTGAAAATTAAAAAAATTACAAAATAATATTAATTATATAATAATCATATTTATACATCATTTACAAATTTAAACCCATTAATTAAATATGTTTATGAAAAAATAATCAATGTTTCAATCATGGAGATGGTGCGTCGTACGTATGGGTGAGTAACATTATTATTTTTAAATGATTTTTACGGACATAAGGTTAGTAGAATAATATCATTAATAAAGGATAATTATATCATAAAAACCATATTTTTTTAGTATATACATCTATATATAATTCTTCTAATATTAAAAGGGAATCACATCATGTCGAGGATGTGGTACTCCACCCGACCACGAACGATGTTATAACTTTTAATGTGTGTGAAATGGTAATAATTAAAATGATATATATTAGATTTATAGAATGGTAATTATATAATGAATATAATAAATATTTTTTATGTATAATATTTTTAATTCAAATAATCTTTTACACATGCAATGGATCGTGTGAACAAATAACATTGCTTGGAGGGGGCGGTAGTTCATACTTCCTTGAACGAGGTAACAGTTTTTAAAAAAGCTAGAAAATATACAAGTATAATTTGTAAAATAATTAAATATGATTAAAGGTAGAATAAATTTCATATATATCAAATATAAATATATTTTCCATCATAATTACCACATTTATTTGCGGTAAACATAAAATGAATAATCATCGTTTTGTGAGACGGTAGTTCGCCGCACATAGAAACAGTATGTTTGTTACCCATTATATGGATGTGTGTGCATGTATAGGTATAACCCTTAGAATAAAAAAATAATACTATATTTAGTATAACTTTATTTAATAAATAAATTAAATAAAATATTTTAAGGGTATGATAATTGAAATAAAACTAAAATGCTTGAGGATGTGTGTTACCTCTTATTCGGGTAACTCCTTTTGATTTGAACCAAAAGATTCCTCGGATTGCATTATTACTATAGGGAGGAATCTGGGATGATGTTATTTATTTTTAGAACATATTTTTTCAGATATTATTTGAGAAAAATTGTGGTGATAGTTGTGAGTAAGTCGAAGGGGAGGAGGCCTTTTTATAGTGGAAGAGGATTTTCACTTTCTAATATTTTGACCATGGAATTGAATTCATGATTTTTCATGTTTTATATATAACCTATAATGGTCCAGTTTCTCTCCAAGATATTATAGGGTCAATATATGTTCATATAAAATCTTTTGGACAAGTGTATAGGTCATTTTGGTCGTTAAGGTTAGGGTTTTGTCCCTTATTTATCTTAATTTAACCTTAATCGTTGTAATTAATTTTAATTACATTCACTAATTTTTTAAAAAAATTGGTTAAATTGTTTGGATTTTTAAATTATTCGGATTCCAAATATGGAATCCATTTTTTCAAATTATAATAATATAAGTGGCATAAATTTATTTAAAATTCTTCACGTAGGTGGGACAACAATGCTGGTTTTAAAAGTAAAAACTTCCAAATGTTTGATAAGTTTTTCCATTCATTTTAAAAGTGAAATCGATCCTGATGACCTAAATTCAATTAATTGATAAAATTATGATCTAATTAGACCATAAAACCAATTAAATTTATATTATATCCTTGTAAATAAATTATATGAAAATGTAGTTTTTAACTAAAATTTAGTATTTTTAACTATTCTTTAAAAATTATATGTTCTTGAAAAATATCAAAAAAATCACCCAAACCTATTTTTTCTCTATCAATTTAAAATATTATGTTATTTATATATAAAATAAATTACTGTGTAAATAATTAAATTTTAAAAATATTCTTCAATTAGAGGTGGTAAATTTTCCTTTACAAAAGTATTGGTTTTTATGTGTGAAATTAGGTTAGTTATTATCTTATTCATATAAAACCGAATGGGGGAATATAAAAAAAATTCATTGAATATATAACATATATATTTCAATAAATTCATCAACTAACTAAAAATAATTAAGGTTATTAATACAGAGCTCTTTTGGAAGCATATAAATAATAATATTTATTATTATATTCAACTGGTTCTTATTTTATTTTCTCATTAATTGTATGACAACCCTGCTTTTATTTCAAACATAAACATGATTTATTACATAAAACATCACTTAATACAAAAAAAATAAGAAAATTGAGAGGTTTAGTGTCCTTGGGGCTTTGGATAATTATATAAAAACTTAAAACATGAAATACAACATCTTTATTGAAATCTTCCATTACATGACCACTACATCCCCTCGTACTTAGCATTGCATGGGATAACCTGAGGACATGCATATAAAAGGGTGCACTATAAATCCCAATAAGGGAGTACACATGGAATAACATTAAGAGTAAAATAAATTTTAGGAAATAGTCATATCAATAGAGCATAAGAGAAACATGAACACAAAGGCATGATAAAGCATGATAATCATAACATGGAAATGTGGCAACAACACTTAACATGGAATTAGCATGAACCAAGGCTCATTGCACATGGAGCATGAGTAAATCCTCATTAAAAATAAATCATGAGTAAACCCTCATTTCACTTGAATTAGTATGAGTCAACACTCATTTCATATGACGTATCATGATACTATACTTTACCCAATGCATTGGAGCACTATAAGGGCACACCCTTCTTAAACATTTCATTTCATGCATAAGTGTGCCACATGGATCATAAAACATGGATTCATAAAACATAATAATTTATTCCATGATAATGTAATGTGTAATTAATACATGAAAAATTATAATCATTAAGTAAATGTGCATAAAGGTGAATACCCTTGATTGATAAATGGGCTTGGTATTTAGTATACAATGCCATTGGCTTATAAAATCGGTGTGATTTCGGTACCGTAACGGTGTGACATAAGAATTCATAGAAATGGTTGATGATAGAGAAAGAGGATCCTCATCATGTTTACATGTAATGGAAATTAATTTTGTCTTATAGATACATGTCCCAACAATTGTAATGTAATTTAGGTTCATGATACAAAAGTATTGCTTGAATCTAAATGAGGAGAGAGAAGTTCCTTTTGGAATTTCGGCATTGTAACAGGTGTAAATGGGAGTAATAAAATGAGAGATAAAGGGGTAACCCATCATTCAAACATAAAAAGGGATTTATGAGGGAGGTGATAAACCATACCCCAACATTCATAATTGAAATAAAAAGGGAAAAACAACATAATGAAAATTGGATAAAAATGAGAAAGGAAGAAAAAACCCTTACTTGGAAGTGTGCTTCCAAATGCTAGAGAGAGGCTTGTGAGAGGATTCTTGAAAGCTTGGGGAACCTTGGGAGGATTCTAGAGAGAGTAGGTCAAAGGTTGGATGAACTCCAAAGGCTTTGAGTGAGGAGGAAGTTGGAGCTTGGGTGGGTTTATATAGGAAAGGTGAGGGAGTTCTTTATTATTTAGGTTTGGGTCCCCTTACATTAAATTAATCCAAACCACAAACCATCCCATGGTTTTTTCCCATGGTTTTTGGAAAAGGGAAGAGGATAAAAATATTTTATAAGGCCAAAGTCCGAACTTCTTAAAATAATAGGGTTGCTTATGTGGAGGTGAGTCATACTCCCATGGAAATTAATTTAAAAATAAAAGGTATTTAATAAGTCTTGAGGGGTCTATTAATGCTTTGAAAAGTAATAAAACAAACCCAAAATCACATTATTTTAATTTAAAAACATATATTGGCTGGACATAAAGATTATAGAATTTTATTACATCACTTTTGGGTCATTATGATGTCATAAAACTCATTATATATTAAAATAGTATTTAATTTTTACACAAAAATTTGACTGTCATAGAAAATTATGAAAAAATCACCATTGGATAATTTTGACGTCATGATTCTAGAAATAACATTTATTTTATATAAATAATTTTCTAAATATGTTAATTTTCACTTTAAAAATAAAAACTGACCTTTATAAAAAATTCACGGGTTTTGACAGAAATGGCTTTCAAACCTTAATAAAAATTACAATTGCATTCATAAAATTATAAGATCATTTATATTTAACAAAAATTAATTTAGTAATAATAATAATAATTTATTAAAATATTACTTAATTCAAAAATCCATTAATTTAATATAATATAATTCTTAATTAAATAATAACTAAAAACATTATTTGTACTTCAAAAACTATTTTCAATGTATCAATAATGACAAGAAACTATATTCATTATTATATAAAAAAAATAATATACATGAACATATTACTATTTATTTGTTACATAACCCCGTAAAATAGCCACATATGACCAAAGGGTAATGTGTGCGATGGTGACAGACTCTTGGGGTGGCTCGGATAACATCTCTCGAGTGATAATTTCTATCAACTTCCACTTCTCTCATAGACGGTCATGTTCGAGCATGACATGATGGACCTCAGCTTGGACTTGGTCAAGGGCGAATCCCAAGGATGCCACCTCTTTTTCGACCTCCGAAAAATGGGCTTCATATGGGGAAATTCTACTGGATGAGGCTATCGCTTCCTTTGTCTGAGTAAATTTGGATTTGTTAAAGCCCTATATTTATACTAATCATGTGATCACTATTCAATGGCTATATTAGCAACGTTCAAAATTTTTGACATAAATCCAAAGAAGTTGACATTTTATATATATATATAAAGAGACATTTAATTAGATCATGAGGGATTTCCATTAATGAAACTTTGTGTCATTACAAATTGGTAGCTAATGAATTAATTATATATATATATATATGAACCATAAATTTAAAAGAGTAAGTTGATAATATTCATTATTTATTACATAATGGATATGTTATATCATATCATATTAAATAATAATATTTTAACAATACATTTTTATTTGGTGAAACTAGATCTTGCATGTAATGCAAGATATCAAGGAAGGTCTCTCTTTCTTATAACACAAACAATCGAGGAAATTATCTCTTGATTGATATGTAAGATAACTCCGTGTTTCATGCATTACAAGCTATATTTATTGAATTTATTAAAAATATTAAATATTTAGTAGAGTCTCATAATATTATATTCCATTACATGATTGGTGATGTTTTCCATAAACAAAATTGAATAATAAAAATATAATTTAACGTTTTGGGGTGTTACATTCTCCCCACATTAATTAAATTGAATCCTAAAAATTTAAAATCTATCTTGGTAATAGATTATTTGATATTTTCTGTAGTTAAATCCTACATCATGAGAATTCTTCATAAGAAATACTCTAGAAAAGAGTGAATGGGATGCACAAAACCCACATGGAATAAAATGTAAATAGGTTTATAAGTAGGATAAAATTAGTGGAATGCTAATACATACTTATAGGAAAATATCAAATATTTATAGGGAGTTAAGGTGGTCATCAATCACAAACAACTAAATGAACTATAGAATGGTGAGGGCTAAAAATCCAAAAATCTATAATGATTTAAAAGGTCATTCTTTCATCAATAATTAAGGTATTAAGAAAAAAATTTAGTTTGAATATACATTTTCTAATGTTGAGGATTTTTTTACTACCTATGTATACATACTTGATATATATATATACACCGAATTTTAAAATTTGGTTGTTCTTATATCAGTTTTTTCATTCATTTAAAATTAATTTTGATGCCTGAAGCCCTAAAAGAAACCTTTAATGGATTATAATACCTATAAATGAGTTAATTGTCTAACTATTTGTCTTTAAATATCTACCGAAACCACGACGATTAATAGATGAATCTCAAATCCTCAAAATTCTCTCCATTGGTTCATAATTAACATTTATTATTCAATTTATATAACTAAAAAAATGAATAAATAGGACATTGTATAGTTCATTGATTGGAATGAAACCCTAATCGTCCTTCGGTCTTGGGTTCAAGACCCACAGCCTTGACGGATATGATTGGATGTCACCTACCATATATTTTTTCCATTTCTAAACCAATATTAATATAATTTCTATAAAAAATCTAATTGTAATACTGGAAAAATATTTAGTTACTAAATAGCCTTTTAACTAAGGTTTTCAATACAATATTAATACATATATACTTCATCCATTTATTTCCACAATGGTTCTTCATTTATCTAGGTATTATTGATAACATCTTTCACATGATTTCAAAATCTTCTCACATCATATTCTGTCTAAAACACCATAGGATTAACCTAGGATATAAATTTTTATTATCTATTTGAATCCTTCATAATGGTTTGTAATGGAAATGTTACTTATCCAGAACAAATCACATGGGAGTGTCAAACCAAGAGTGCAGTAGGGCCCATTGTTATGTTCTAGGTTACCCTGAGTTAGGATTAGAACACATTTTAAGATTTATTACTCTGAGGTACATTTGTGACAGAACCATGTGCACTTTTAGTATCGATAAATGGATGTATTGCTGAGAATACCCACATAATCTCTACCTTACCCATATTATAGGATGTTTTAATATAATTATCATCAAATTATACCTTATAGTTATGTTCTCTATCCTATATTTTCATAAATATAGTTCCTAGAGATTCTACTAAACTTCCTCTAATACTAACTGTAGTGACGTGATATGACAACCCTGCTTTTTATTACAACTTAAACATGCTTTATTACATAAAACTTCACTTGATACAACAAATAAGATCGAGAGGTTTAGTGTCTTTGGGGATTAGGATCATTATATAAAAACTTTAAACTTGAAATACAACATCTTTATTGAAAACTTCCTTTACATGACCACTACATTCCTTTGTACTTAGCATTGCATGGGATAACCTGAGGACATGCATAATAAAAGGTTGAGCTATAAATCCCAATAAGGGAGTACACAATGAATAACATGAGGAGTAAAATACATGTTAGTAAATAGGCATATCAATAGAGCATAAGAAAAACATGAACATAAAGGCATGATAAAGCATGATAATCATAACATGGAAATGTGGCAACAACACTTAACATTGAATTAGCATGAGCCAACGCTCATTGCACATGGAGCATGAGTAAACCCTCATTGCACTTGAAGAACGAGTAAACCCTCATTCCACTTGAATTAGCATGAGTAAACACTCATTGCACATGACGTATCATGATACTATACTTTACCCAATGCATTGGAGCGCTATAAAGGGCACACCCTTCTTAAACATTTCATTTCATGCATAAGTGTGCCACATGGATCATAAAACATGGATTAATAAAACATAATCATTTCTTCCACGATAAAGGAATGTGGAATTAATACATGAAAATTTACAATCAATATGTAAATGTGCATAAAGGTGAATACCATTGATGGAGAAATGGGCATGGTATTCACTACACAAAGACATTGGCTTAGAAAATCGGTGCGATTTCGGCAGCATAACGGCATGACATAAGAATTCATAAAAAAGGTTGATGAGAGGGAAAGGGGTTCCTCATCATAATTACATTTAATGGAAAGTAAGGAGGTAATATAGATACATGTCCCAACAATTGATAAGGAATTTAGATTCATGATACAAAAGTATTGCTTGAATAAAAAAGAGGAGAAAAAGGTTTCTTTCGGAAATTCGGCATAGTAACAGGTGTACATGGGAGGCTTTTAATGAGAGATAAAGGGGGTATACCATCATTCAAACAATAATAGGGAAGTATGGGAGAGGTGAGAATCCATACCCCAACATTCATAATTGAAATTAAAAGGGAAATACAACTTAAATAAAATTGACAAAAATGAGAAAGGAAGAAAAAACCCTTACTTTGAAGTGTGCTTCCAAAGGCTAGAGAGAGGCTTGTGAGATGCTTCTTGGGAGCTTGGGGCACCTTGAGAGGATTCTAGAGAGAGTAGGGCAGAGGTTGGACGAACTCCAAGGGCTTTGAGTGAGGAGGAAGTGGGATCTTGGGTGGGTTTATATAGGAAAGGTGAGGGAATTCTTTATTATTTAGGTTTGGGACCCCTTATATTAAAATAATACAAACCACAAACCATCCCATGGTATTTTCCCATGGTTTCTAGAAAAGGAAAGAGGAAAAAAATATTTTACAAGGCCGAGGTCCGAACTTATTAAAAAATTAGGGTTCCTTATGTGGAGGTGAGTCACACTCCCATGGAAATTAATTTAAAAAGGCAAAGTGTTGAATAAGTCTTGAGAGCTCCATTAATGCTTTGAAAAGTAAGTCAAACAAACTCAAAACCTAATTATTTTAATGATAAAACACCTATTGGCCGAACATAAGGATTATGGTATTTTATTACATCACCATTGGGTCATTATGATGTCATAAAACACATTATATATTTAAATGATATTTAATTTTTACCCAAAAATTTGACTGTCTCAGAAAATTATGAAAAAATCACCGTTGGATAATTTTGACGTCCTGATTCCAAAAATAATATTTATTTTATCTAAATAATTTTCTAAATATGTTAATTTTTACTTTTAAAATAAAAACCGACATTTATAAAAACATTCACGGGTTTTGACAGAAATGGCTTTCAAACCTTAATAAAAATTTTAATTGCATTCATAAAATTATAAGATAATTTATATTTAATAAAAAATTAATTTAATATTAATAATAATATTTTATTAAAATATTATTTTAATCAAAAATCCTTTAATTTAATAAAATATAATTCTTCATTAAATAATAACTAAAAACACCATTTGTACTTTAAAAACTAATTACAATGTATCAAAAATGACTACAAATTATATTCATTATTATATACAAAAATAATGTACATGAACATGGTGCTACTTATTTGTTACATAACCCCTTAAAATAGCCGCATAAGACTTAAGGGTATGGTGTGCGATGGTGACAGACTCTTGGGGCGGCTCAGATAACATCGCTCGGGTGGTAATTTCAATCAACTTCCACTTTTCCCGTAGACGATCCCGTTCGAGCTTGACTTGATGAAGCTCAGCTTGGGCTTGGTCAAGGGCAAAGCCCAAAGATGCCACCTCTTTTCCGAGCTCTGACAAATGGGCTTCATAAGGGGCAATTCTACTGGATGAGGCCATCGCTTCCTTTGTCTGAGTAGAAAATTGATTCGTTAAAGTCTTATATTTAAACTACCCAGATGATCACTGTTCAACGACTATAAAAGTAACGGTCACAAATCATAACGTAAAACTAAAGAAGTTGACATCTTATAAAAACATTTTTCATAAAGAAACATTTAACTGGATCAAGAGGGATTTTCTATTAATGAAACATTGGGTCGTTACAATATTCCCCCTTAAGAAATTTCGCCCTCGAAATTTTCCTTTTCCCACACTATAAAAAATGTGCGTAACTTAGCTTCATCATATCCTCCGACTCCCAAGTTGCTTCTTCAAACTTGTGGTTTCTCCACAACACCTTGATGAGGGGAATTGTCTTATTTCGTAGAACTTTTTCTCTACGATCTAAGATCTTCACTGGTTGCTCCTCATAAGAAAGATCATCTTCCAATTGTACCACCTCGGAAGAGAGTACATGTGAAGGGTCTGGTATGTACTTCCTTAAGAGGGATACATGAAAGACATCATGCACCTTGGCCATAGTAGGTGGAAGTGCTAGTCGATAGGCCACAGCCCCAACACGATCAAGAATATCGAAGGGGCCAATGTACCTTGGACATAACTTCCCTTTCTTTCCAAACCTCATGACCTTCTTCCACGGAGATATGCGTAAAAACACCATGTCTACAACTTTAAACTCAAGGTCTCGTCGACGATTATTTTCATAACTCTTCTGTCGACTTTGGGCTGCCTTGATATGCTGCTGAATGGTTTTCACCTTCTCCACCATTTCTTCGACCATTTCTGGTCCAAGCAGCTTACGTTCACCGACCTCATCCCAACATGCCGGTGTTCTACACCTTTTCCCATACAAGGCTTCATATGGTGCCATTTGGATGCTTGAGTGGAAACTATTATTATAAGAGAACTCAACCAGAGGAAGATGTTGACCCCATCCTACTTTAAAGTCCATTGAGCACGCTCTCAACATATCCTCAAGTGTTTGGATAGTCCGCTCGGATTGGCCATTAGTTTGATGATGATAGGCCGTACTGAAGTTCAGTTCAGTATTCAGAGCATGTTGAAGACTCTTCCAAAACTTAGAGGTAAATCATGTATCTCAGTCAGACACAATAGATAGTGGTACTCCATGAAACCGTACCACTTCCCTGATATATATCTGTGCCAGTTGATCCAAAGAGAAATCCTCTCGAATAGCAATGAAGTGTGCAGTCTTTGTAATACGATCCACAACAACCCAGATTGCATTGTTGCCTTTGGATGTCCTTGGAAGTCCGGTGACAAATTCCATGGTGAAGTTCTCCCATTTCCATTTTGGTATGGGCAATGGTTGCATCATCCCCTTAGACTTCTGCCTCTCTACCTTCACTTGCTGACACACCAGGCACTTTGATGTATATTCAGCGATCTCCTTCTTCATATTATCCCACCAAAAGTTTTCTTGGAGATCTCGATACATCTTTGTGCTCCCTGGGTGAATAGATAAATTTGAACTCTGTGCATCATCCAAAAGTTCATTCTTCAGCTCCGAACATGATGGAACACATAGTCTTTTCCCAAACCGCACAATTCCTTCTTCATTAACATTAAACTCTGATGATTTTCCCTTTTTGATAGCTTCCACTTTTTCTTGGATTCCTGCATCATCCTTTTGAGCATCCTTTAACCTTTCCAAAAGATATGGTTGAGCAGTCATTTGTGAAAGGATTGATGATGTTCCCTTAATTATGATTCCCACTTCCATCTTCATCAAGCCTAAGAAGATTGGATCCTTCTCAATTCTCATCATTGATAGAATTGCTGGATCCTTTCTACTTAGGGCATCCGCCACCTTGTTCGCCTTCCCAGGGTGGTAATGTATTGAACAGTCATAATCCTTGATGAGCTCTATCCATCTTCTCTGGAGCATATTAATCTCTTTCTGTGTGAATATATATTTAAGACTCTTGTGGTCAGTATATATCTCACATTTCTCTCCATAGAGATAATGCTGCCAGATTCAAGGCAAAGATCACCGCCGCCAACTCCAGATCATGCGTTGGATAGTTTCGATCATGGATTTTCAACTGCCTTGAGGCATAGGATATCACTTTATCATTCTGCATCAGCACACATCCTAAGCCCTTCTTCGAAGCATCACTGAATACGACAAAAAGCTCCCCACTTGTGGGTAAAGTGAGCACGTGTGCAGTGATAAGCCTCCTTTTCAACTCCTTGAAGCTTTCTTCACATTCATCACTCCAAGCAAAATTTACTCCCTTTCGAGTTAGCTTGGTAAGAGGGTTGGACAATCGTGAGAAATTTCTCACAAATCGTCGATAGTATCCAGCTAACCCCATGAAGCTACGGATATCAGTTAACGATGTTGGCCTTGGACATCCCTCAATTGCATCTGTTTTGGAGGGGTCCACAGATATCCCATTGCTTGTGATGATATAGCCCTAGAATGAGACCTCCTTCAACCAGAACTCACACTTGCTGTACTTGGCATAGAGCTTCTCCTTGCGCAAAGTCTCGAGTACAGTTCTTAAATGCTCCTCATGGTCCTCATTGGTTTTGGAGTATATAAGAATATCATCTATAAAGACTACCAAAAATTTGTCTAGGTAATCTCTAAAGACTATATTCATTAAGTCCATGAATATTGCTGGAGCATTGGTGAGTCCGAAAGGCATTACTATGAATTAATAGTGCCCGTACCTTGTATGAAAAGTAGTCTTGGGGATATCTTCCTTCTTCACCCTTACTTGATAATATCCCGACCGCAATTCCAACTTAGAGAAGTATTGTGCTCCACGTAGCTGATCGAAAAAGTCATTGATTCTTGGGAGAGGATACTTGTTCTTTATCGTGATTTTGTTAAGTTCACGATAATCGATGCAAAGCCGCATTGACCCATCCTTCTTCTTGATGAAGAGGACTGGTGCACCCCATGGTGATGCACTTGGGCGTATAAACCCTTTATCCAGATTCTCCTGTAGTTGTTTCTTCAGCTCTTCAAGCTCAACAACAGCCATTCTATATGGAGTCTTGGATATTGGTAGTGCCCCAGGTATATGTTCAATTGAGAACTCAACATCTCTTCTTGGAGGAAGACCAGGAAGTTCCTCGGGAAATACTTCAGTGAATTCCCTCGCAATAGGCATTTCTTCAAGGGTGGTTTCTTCCTTGGACTCAATCATCTGAGCCAGATATGCATGCTCATAAGGTAGTAATATCCATGCTTGAGATGATGGAGCTAAAGGAGATTCATCTTCCTCCTGACACTTGTAAAGAATCGGGGGTCGATTCTCCATATGAAGTGTGATTTCCCTCTCCCGACAATTTATGTTGGCTCTATATAAGGAAAGCCAATCCATGCCAAGAATTGCATCAAATTCCACCAAAGGGATTATGACGAGGTTCGCTGGGAAATTCAATCCACATATTATAACAGGGGAGGACTTATACTCATGGGATGCAATGATTGCCCCATTTTCCGTACTCACCGACATCTTTACTTCCATGATTTGTGGTGGTGCAGGGATTGTTCTACTAAACTTTTGAGATATAAAAGAATGCGTAGAACCTGAATCAAAAAGTATGTTCGCTATTCTTGAATGAATAACTAGTGTACCTGTCACCACTTCGTTGTCGGGGTTCACTTCGGCAGAAGTGATGGAAAAAGTTCTTCCTTGCTGTCTTGGAGGTTGCTGGTTGCCTTCGATAACCCTTGGATTAGGGCACTGATTTGAAAAATGACCTGGTTCTTGGAATTTGTAGCATTGAACAACGCGTTGAGGTTCGAACGGAGCGTTCCTCTCCTATGTCGCAGCCGCGGGTCCTTCTTGCTGACAGTTAACAGCTAGGTGCCCTTCTCTTCCACACTTGAAGAATTTTCTTGTCCCCCTAAGGCAATTTCCAGGGTGCTTCTTTCCACACTTTTGGCAAGTGGGGTGCTGGAACTTCTTAGCACCGTTGGATTTATCCATCAGACCACCAGAATTGAAGTCCACCTTACGCTTCTTTTCCCCATGATACCCCTGTGATTCTCCGATCTCCATTTCAACCTTGAGGGCACATCGGACAATTTCCTCATAGCTGTCGAAGTCACGGATCGCTAATGCTTTCCGCAAACTAGGCTTCAGCCCACCAATGAAGCGGTCAACCTTGCATTCGGGGGTAACGACAAAGTCGGAAGCGTATCGTGCAAGCCTTGTGAAGTTTGCCTCGTACGCTCCAACAGATTCTTCATCTTTCTATTTGAGGGAAAGTAAGTCCCTTTCCATCTTAAGACGGAGGGTGCGTGGAAAATATTTATCAGAAAACATCTTTCGGAATTCCTTCCATTCCAAAGCCTCGATGTCCTCCTCAGGCTTCGTATTTTTGATCAATGTCCACCATTGATCAGCTTCACCCTCCATACGATAAGCCGCCAGGAGAACCTTCTCTTTTTCAGAGCATTGGAGGATGGAGAATATCTTTTCAATGGAGTTGATCCATTGTTCAGCGATCGTGGGATCAGATGATCCACTAAAAGTATGAGGCCTTTGTCTCATGAAGCTTTCAATAGCGACTTGTTCTTTATTAGGGGGGGTTGAACATTCCTCTTGACCCGTGTTTCTATTCAAAACTTGAGTTAGCTGAGAGAGAAGCGTGACAAAGTTCGCGATTCCCTCTCCCATTGGATTGGGAATCTCATAAGTACAATCACTACACTGATCTTCACAACGGTTGTTAGCCCGAGTTCTCCTATTACCGGCCATTGGCTGGAATAAAAGAAATTTAGGGGTTACACATAAAGGGTAATCCAAAGACAAAAGTTGATGTCTTATAAATAAACTTTAATCTCTTTAACTCATGAGTCTATAGGATTCAATCCAGGATTTTCATGATCTACCTTCTAACATATATTCTTAGGGGCATTTTTCCCTTAATAAGGGTTCATACTAAGATTGTGAATTTATCAAAACATATCCCCCAGGAGTGTAGTAACTAAGAGTGCAGCAAGGCCCTTTGTCGTGCACCAGTTCCCGTTCGAGTCTAGCTCAAAGCGGTGTTTTCGGGTTTTACCCCTAGGATATATCTGTGCCAGAGCCGCCTCTACCTGCTCGTATCCAGACAGGGATGTATTTGTTTGATAAACCACTTACTTAGTATTTACCAAAACTTAGGGTTGTTTTTATTATGCTTAGTATTGTATCTAAGGCTTTACTAGGGTTTCCTAATCCCAAAAATAACTAAACTTATCCTCTGATACCAACTATGACAACCCTGCTTTTTATTACAACTTAAACAAGCTTTATTACATAAAACATCACTTGATACAACAAAGAAGATCGAGAGGTTTTGTGTCTTTGGGTCTTAGGATCATTACATAAAAACTTTAAACTTGAAATACAACATCTTTATTGAAAACTTCCTTTACATGACCACTACATTCCTTCGTACTTAGCATTGCATGGGATAACCTGAGGACATGCATAAGAAAAGGGTGAGCTATAAAGCCCAGTAAGGGAGTACACAATGAATAACACGAGGAGTACAATACATGTTAGGAAATAGGAATATCAATAGAGAATAAGAAAAACATGAACATAAAGGCATGATAAAGCATGATAATCATAACATGGAAATGTGGCAACAACACTTAACATTGAATTAGCATGAGCCAAGGCTCATTGCACATGGAGCATGAGTAAAACCTCATTGCACTTGAAGCACGAGTAAACCCTCGTTGCACTTGAATTAGCATGAGTAAACACTCATTGCACATGAAGTATCATGATACTATACTTTACCCAATGCATTGGAGTGCTATAAAGGGCGCACCCTTCTTAAACATTTCATTTCATGCATAAGTGTGCCACATGGATCATAAAACATGGATTCATAAAACATAATCATTTCTTCCACGATAAAAGAATGTGGAATTCATACATGGAACTTTACAATCAATATGTAAATGTGCATAAAGGTGAATACCCTTGATGGAGAAATGGGCATGGTATTCAGTACACAAAGACATTGGCTTAGAAAATCGGTGCGATTTCGGCAGCGTAACGACGTGACATAAGAATTCATAAAAAAGGTTGATGAGAGAGAAAGGGGTTCCTCATCATAATTACATTTAATGGACAGTAAGGAGTTCATATAGATACATGTCCCAACAATTGAAAAGGAATTTAGATTCATGATACAAAAGTATTTCTTGAATAAAAAAGAGGAGAAAAAGGTTTCTTTCGGAAATTCGGCATAGTAACGGGTGTACATGGGAGGATTTTAATGAGAGAGAAAGGGGGTCTCCCATAATTCAAACAATAAGAGGGAAGTATGGGAGAGGTGCGAAACAATACCCCAACATTCATAATTGAAATTAAAAGGGAAATACAACTTAAAGAAAATTGACAAAAATGAGAAAGGAAGAAAAAAACCCTTACTTGGAAGTGTGCTTCCAAAGGCTAGAGAGAGGCTTGTGAGAGGCTTCTTGGATCTTGGGGCACCTTGAGAGGATTCTATAGAGAGTAGGGCAGAGGTTTGACGAACTCAAAGGGATTTGAGTGAGGAGGAAGTGGGATCTGGGGTGGATTTATATAGGAAAGGTGAGAGGATTCTTTATTATTTATGTTTGGGACCCCTTATATTAATATAATCCAAACCACAAACCATCCCATGGTATTTGCCCATGGTTTCTGGAAAAGGAAAGAGGAAAAAAATATTTTACAAGGCCAAGGTCCGAACTTATTAAAAAATTAGGGTTTCTTATTTGGAGGTGAGTTGCACTCCCATGGAAATTAATTTAAAACGGCAAAGTGTTGAATAAGTCTTGAGGGCTCCATTAATGCTTTCAAAAGTAAGTCAAACAAACCCAAAACCTCATTATTTTAATGATAAAACACATATTGGCCTAACATAAGGATTATGGTATTTTATTACATCACCATGGGGTCATTATGATGTCATAAAACACATTATATATTTAAATGGTATTTAATTTTTACCCAAAAATTTGAATGTCTCAGAAAATTATTAAAAATTCACCGTTGGATAATTTCGACGTCCTGATTCCAAAAATAATATTTATTTTATCTAAATAATTTTCTAAATATGTGAATTTTCACTTTTAAAATAAAAACCGACATTTATAAAAAAATTCACGGGTTTTGACATAAATGGCTTTCAAACCTTAATAAAAATTTTAATTGCATTCATAAAATTATAAGATCATTTATATTTAATAAAAAATTAATTTAATATTAATAATAATATTTTATTAAAATATTATTTAATTCAAAAATCCTTTAATTTAATAAAATATAATTCTTAATTAAATAATAACTAAAAACACCATTTTTACTTTATAAACTAATTACAATGTATCAAAAATGACTAGAAATTATATTAATTATTATATAAAAAAATAATCTATATGAACATGGTGCTACGTATTTGTTACATAACCCCTTAAAATAGCCGCATAAGACCTATGGGTAAGGTGTTCGATGGTGACAGACTCTTGGGGCGGCTCAGATAACATCGCTCGAGTGGTAATTTCAATCAACTTCCACTTTTCCCGTAGACGATCACGTTCGATCTTGACTTGATGAAGCTCAGCATGGGCTTGGTCAAGGGGAAAGCCCAAAGATGCCACCTCTTTTCCGAGCTCCGACAAATGGGCTTCATAAGGGGCAATTCTACTGGATGAGGCCATCGCTTCCTTTGTCTGAGTAGAAAATTGGTTCGTTAAAGCCTTATATTTAAACTACCCAGATGATCACTGTTCAACGGCTATAAAAGTAATGGTCACAAATCATAACGTAAAACTAAAGAAGTTTACATCTTAGAAAAACATTTTTCATAAAGATACTTTTAACTGGATCAAGAGGGATTTTCTATTAATGAAACTTTGGGTCGTTACCCGTGACACCAGATAGCTTGAAGCTGGTGTCTGCTATCAATTACATTGTCATGATTAAATTGAATCAACTCTTGAAGGACCCAGATTTTATTAGTCTTGGAAAACCATATAAATAATTAAGTCATGTATTATAAATTAATACACTAATTAAAACTTATTTTTTCCTTATAAATAAATTATATAGAGGGTAATAAAAGTTATCTAGTATATCCCTACATATCTTTTATAGTATGCTTCTTGGATTCTTAGGGAATGGAAACATAATAAGGGTGAGCTTGAATTATAAGTAAGGATAAATTATTGTATAATCAATAATGAATCAATATGAACAAATAAGATTTATAGGGTAAATAAATGAACCCATGTGCCATGTTATCAATAGGTAGAAAATTATGTGAATAAGAAATAAGGAAAGTTAAATGAAAACATATGGAATTAGAATAAATGGATAAGGAAAAATAAATATATCCAGGTAGGAAACTGAAACACATGTAGTTTAATCAATGAACTGAAAATGAAATGTAACCATAAATATGTTTATGCAAAATCACATGGCTGAATGATTACTGAAAATAAATTTGGTAAATTCCAACGTATTAGACGTCGTGTTTTATATGAACATGATACCTTTACCGTAAATATGGTTTAAAATTATAGGGTAAAGACCCATTAACATAGACTAGCCAACTGATTTATTCCCATGAAACTAGTGATGCATCAAGGGGATTACATTAACTAGTCCCCAACCCATAGATATTACATTAACCAGTCTTTAACAACGTAAGGATTTCATTAGCCGAACCCAAACCCGTAGAGTGCATGTCAAAAGAATTTAAATAAAAAATGTGCCTTGTCAAATATATATATTGAGTAAATGATAACAATTTATCAATATTTCCAAAAAATAAAATTACATTCAAAGTATACAACATAAGAAAAATGGTATATGGTTTAGGAAATGAACATATCCATGATAAAGGACATATATAATTACGGGAAATTAAAAGGTTAATGATTATAAGAAAATTAATATTTCAAGGGGGATAAAAGGAATTGTGGAAGTGAATGGGAATAATATCCTTGGCCAATGTAATCATAAACCATCCATATGAAGAATAATGATGGTATCAACACAAAATATCTCAAGTGGAGTAAAAAAACTGGATTTTGTCATTGATTAATAGAAATAATATAAAAATATCTTTTAAAAACATTTTATTTAAAAATTATCCTTTTGATCATTATAATGAAACATTGAATGAAATAAGGAAGGTAAATCCAAACATGGAATATGAGGTAAAATAACATTCATTTTATATAAAAACCGTACTCTTTATTAAAAACATAAATGTGATTTATTACATGAACATTCACTTAATAAAACTATGAAGATTGAGAGGGTTAGTTTCTTGAGAAATTAAGAACATTACATAAAAACTTAGAATATAAAACACAACATCTTTATTGAAAACTTATTTTACATGACCCTAAAATAACTTCATACTTAGCATTGAATGGGATATCCTGAGGACATTCATAAAAACGGGTGAGATATAAATCCCACTAAGGGAGTAAAAAATTCATAACAAGAAAAATATTATACATGTTTGAAAATATGTATACCAACATAGCACAAGAGAGTCAGGCACATAAAGGCATGATATAGGATGATTATCATTGCTTGGAAATGTGGTAACAACATTTAACATTATATTAGCATAATCAAAGGCTCATTGAACATGTAGCATGAGTAAAACACCATTTCACTTATATTAGAATTATTAAACCATTATTGCATGTGGCGTATTCTGATACTAATCTTTACCCAATTAATTAGAGCACTATCAAGGTGCACCCTACTTAATCATTTCATTTCATGCATAAGTGTGCCACTTGGATCATATAAAATAGATTCATTAAACATCATCATTTATTCCATGATAAAGGAAAGTATAATTCATACATGAAAATATAAAATCAATAATAAAATTTGAATAAATTTGAATACCCTTGATATATAAATGGGAATGGTATTCACTACACAATGACATTGGCTTGGAAAAATTGCAGTGCAATTTTGACAGCATAACGGCGGGACATAAGAATTCCTATAAATGGTTGATGAGATATAAAGGGTTTTATCATCACATTTACATAAAATTTATATTAATGGGGTGATATATATATATGCACCAATATATGTAATGGAATTTTGATTCATAATGAAAAATAATTTCTTGAATGAAAATGAGAGGGAGAAATTCCATACAGAATTTCGGTAGGGTAATGAGTGTACATGGGAGAAATTAATGAGAGAGAAAGATATATATCATCAGTCAAACATATAAAGGGAAGTATATGGGAGGTGGTAACTCATAGATCATTATTTTTAATTGATTAAAAATATTGTTTAACAACATAATGAAATTTCGACAAATATGAGGAAGGAAGAAATCTCTTACTTGGAAGTGTGATCCTCAAGGCATGGGATGGGCTTAAAAGAGGCCTATTATAAATTTGTGGCTCCCTAGGAGGATTATACATAGAGTATGGTTGAGTTTCGTCAATATCCAAAGGTTTTGAGTGAAGAAAAGTGGGAGATAGAGTGGGTTTATATATGAAAGGAGAGGGAATTCTTTATTATTTAGGTTTTGGACACCACACATTAAACTAATCAAAAAACCACAATACATCCGATGGATGTTCCCACGGTTTTTGAAAAAGGGGATTAGAAAGAATGATTTTATATGTCCAATGGTTGATCTTATTAAAATATCAGTCTTTCTTAGTTGGAGGTGTGTCACACTCTAAAGAAAATGATTTTAAAAAGTAAAAATGATTTATAAGTATTGGAGGGTCCAATAAAGAACCCTAAAATTATTCAAACAAATCTAAAATCACATTATTTTAGAGGGAAAAAATATATTGTAGCAACATCACATTTATAAAATTTTATTACATCACAATTGGGTCATTATAATGTCATAAAACACATTATATATTTAAATAGTATTTAATTATTACCCAAAAATTTGATTGTCTCAGAAAATTAAGAAAAAATCAATATTGGATAATTTTGATGTCCTGATTACAAAAATAAAATTCATTTAATCTTAAAAATGTACTAAATATCTTGTATTTTCACTTTCAAACTAAAATCTGACATTTATCAAAAAATCTTTAGTTTTGAAAAAATCAACATTCAAACCTTTTTAAAAATTACAATTGTATTCATAAAAAAATATACCATCATTTATATTTAATAAAAATTAATTAATAATAATATTTTTTAAAAATATTATTTAATTCAAAAATAAATTAATTCGTAAAATATATTTCATAATTTAATATTAACTAAAAATAATATTTGTGCTTTAAAATCTATTTAAAAAGTGACAATAATAAAATTAATGTATATTATCTATACAAAAATAATGAACATAATAATAGTGTTATGGCATTGTTACATAACACTTTAAAACACCCGCATATAACCTAAGGGAAAGGTTTTTGATGGTGATAGACTCTTGGGGTGGCTCGGATAACATCACCTGAGTTGTAATCTCTATCAACTTCCACTTTTCTAATAGGCATTTCCGTTCAAACTTAACATGTTGAAGCTCCACTTGGTCTTGGTCATGTGTGACACCCAATGACACTACCTCTATTCCGAGCTCTGAAAAATGTGATTCGTACAGAGAAATTGTACTGTATGAGGTCATCCCTTCATTTTTCTGGGTATATTTGATTTGTTAAAGCCCTATATTTATACTAATCATGTGATCACTGTTCAATAGCTATATTAGCATTAGTAACAATTTTTAACGTTATTTTGAAATCCAAAAAAATAAACCCAATGTAGTGCATATGGTATATAACCATTTTTCATAATAATAAATTTAATTAGATAAATTGGAATTTTCATTAATAATGGTTTGGGTCATCATAATATTCCCCCCGTTAGAAATTTCACCCCTGAAATTTCATTTTTCCACACTAAAACAGATGAGGGTAATTGTGCTTAATCACTTCCTCGGATTCCTACATTTCCTCTTCAAACCTGTCTGTTTTCCACAACAACTCGGTGAGAGGCATTTTCTTATCTCTTATATGTTTTTCCCTATGATCTACAATCTTCACTAGCTCCACATCATATGAGAGGACATTATCCAATGGTACCACCTCTAGATTGAGTATATGTGATCTGTCAAGTATGTATTTCTTCAAGAGTGATACATGGAATACATCTTGTTATTTATATTGGTCCAGTTGGACATCTAGTCAATAGGCCACTGCTCCAATGCGGCCAAGGATCTCAAAATGGCCGATGTACCTTGGACTAAGATTCCCTTATTCCGAAATATCATAAATATCTTCCACAATGATATGTGGTGGAATACCATATCTCTAACATCAAACTCTATGTCTCATCAATGATTATTATCATATCTCTTTTGTTGACTGTGAGTATCTTTAATGTGCTGATGTATGTTCATTACCTTCTCCACCATTTATTTGACCACTTTTGGACCTAGGAGTTTCCACTCCCCAACATTATCCCAACATGTCGGTGTTCTTCACCTCTTCCCATTAAGTGATTCATAAGGATCCATTTGGATGCTTGATTGGAAATTGTTACTATAAGAGAACTCAACCAAAGAAATATGTTGATCACATCCTCCTTTTAATTCCATTTAGCATAAACTCAACATTTACTCATGTGTTTGGATAGTATTCTCATATTATCCATCAGTTTGAGAATGATAAGTCGTACTGAAGTTCTGATCAGTAATCAGAGTAAGTTGGAGACTCTTCCAGAACATAGAGGTAAATCTTGGATCCTGATCAAATACAATAGGTAGTGATACTCCATACAGCCTTACCACGTCTATGATATATATATTTGTTCCAGTTGATCCAATGAGAAATCCTCTAGAATTGCAATGAAGTATGCAGTCTTTGTAAGACAATCAACCAAAACCCAGATAGCATTTTTTCCTTTGGATGTATTATAACATCTGGGGACAAGGTCCATGGTGATGTTCTCCCATTTCCATGATGGTATGGGTAATTTTTGCATCATCCCCTTAGAATTATTCCTCTCATCCATCACTTGTTGACATACGAGGCACTTTTATGTATACTCCATGATATAGTTCTCCATGTAATCCCACTAATATGTTTCTCTTATAACTTATAAATGTTTGTGTTTCCTAGGTGAATGGTGAAATTCGAACTATGTGCATCATTTAAAAGTCTATTATTTAAATCTTGATTTGATGGAACACATTTTCTAGTACCAAATCTTGAAATTCCTTCTTCATTCACATTGTACACCAAGGATTCCTCTTTTTTGGTAGTTTCCATTTTCTTCTGAACTCCCACACCATCCTTGTAATACCCCAAGTAAATAAAGAATATGAAATTTTCACATTTATCCTTATTTGTGAATAATATATTAATATTACTTAAAGGGGACTCTATGCTCGATGGTGTACCCAATACGCAACAAAAAGTTTCGTGGAAATCTTACGTTGCACTCTAATAATAAAATAATATTATTTTAAATGGTAGTTAACGCCAAGCCGTTGTAATGGAGGGAATGAACAGAACTAACTACAAAATGATTATATATGTTTGTAAAATAGTTTTACTTTTTACAATAAATGTTAGAGGATTAAAAATGCGAATGAATCCAATTTTAAGCGTAAACATTCTAATATTCTTTAAAGGGTCGATTAACCGCCTATTGATGGAAAACCTCATTTAAATCCACTTTTTGAAACTTATATGTGTTATAATTGAAAAAATAAAATTCTTCTTAAGAATCAGGACATCAAAATTTACCTTGTGTAAATTTTTGGAATTTTTCTGATAAAGTTCATTTTTTAATGAATAGTGAAAAATGATGTATTTTAATTCAAAACCTCTATTTAATCCAATTTACTCGTATGATTATATTATATTTTGAATTGTTTTTAAAGTGAAATTAGAATATATTTTTACCATTTAATACAATAGTGGTCGTTGGAATTAATTTCACTTTGAAATTGGACTTAAACTAGTGTCAATCATTTAATAGATATTGTTTCTTAAAAACACGGTATTTTTTTTTACAGCAGGAATTAATTATTAAATTAATTAATTAAAATTATATGTTTTTAATTTTATAAAATAGACATCATTTTTGATTTCGTAATATCAAATATAGCTTAAAGTGAATTTTTGGTATTTTTCTGAAAAACTTCAATTTTAGATGAATAGTGAAACCACTAAGTGGTAGTTAAAGAAACTGATTTTTAGTTTAAATGAAACTTTTCCACTTCTGTGATTTTATTTTCAAAATTCCAACATACATGGTTGTCATTAAGAAGTAAAATGTGGTTCAATGAGATTAAAATAATTTTTGATGAATAGTAACTTTTAAGTTTTATTAATCACGATTAAAGGTAATTAGTGTAATTTAAGGTAAATAAAATGTTTTAATAATATAAAATGACCTAGAAAAATGTCCTACCATCATTAGATGTGTCATGGCCGACCAAGACAATCCATGGGTCAACTTGGGGACCCCATGGAGCCACTTTGGTAGGAAAATGACATAAATAACTTTTTATTTAAAGTTAAAATAAAAATATCACAAACATGAGTTGTTTTACTAAAACAATTTTTAAATTGGGTTACACAAGTAATATTTTTGACTATAAATATTAATTATAAATATAAAAATATTTCCTACATCATGATATTTTTTTTATAATTTTTAGACAATAAATAAATTAATATATTTATGACACCATGATGATGCAGTGATTACCTCATTATTTAATGATTTAAATAAAATGAAAATATAATGTAAAATATAAGAACTAAACCTGTCAAAAACCTATTGGATTGGTGGATTTAGAACTATTATCACCTTATCCTCTAAATATTTAATTTTGGGACCTTTAAAACCAAAAATCATTTTATAATAAAGTAACCTTTTATAACTTTCCAAGAGTGCCCTCCTCTCCTCTTATAAAAGGCCCCCAACTCTACCACCTTACCCACACCTCTCAAGACTTTGGCTCGGCCAACATGTTCCCATTTTTCTCTCCACATCCCTCTCTTCATCATTGAAGCCTCACTTTGGGCAGAATCCTTTCCAAGGAAGCCTTTGTTCTCAAATCAAAGGGAGTTACTCGATTTAAAGGTAATGTCTTCCCTTGTGGTCTTTTGTTTTATTTTGCTTCTCCAAACCCCTAAACTCTTTTTATTACTTTTTTTGTAACAACACTAGTATCTTTAATATAATAGGATGTTGTTATAAGAATTATTTGAGCTACACTTTCACAAACCTTCGTCTAGTAGTTAAAGAACATACTGTTTCTGTGGATGGCGAAATACTGCCTCATGAAACAATGATTGTTCAATATTCTTTTAACACATTCAAAGGTGGACATTAAGATGTCACTATCTTTATATATGATATATAATATGTTAATGTTTTCCTTAAGCTTCTGTATTTTCCATTTATGTCATACGTTTATGGTTTCTATTATGGGTAAACGCGATATCTTCATTTTAGGAAGTGCGGACTACTGCCCCCTCAAAGTGATTTGATTCGTTAATGGAATATGTGGGACGTATAAAGGATGTAATTAATGGTATTACATATTATATCCTACGGAATTATAATATACCTTTATATCATTATTATTTCATTCCATTTAATACAAAAAAATAAATGAAAGTAGCGTTCATGCGTACGTACAGCTTACCGTCTCTATGAACGGTACATTTCATTTATTATCTCCAAATGTTATGTACTATTATAATTACATATATATAAAGGATATATATATAATATATTAAATCTAAATTATTGATATCATTCTGGAATTATATTATATATATCTATCATTTTGTTTTAATTCTATTAATATGACAAAAAATGAAAGTAGTGTTCATGCGTACGTACGGCCTACAGTCTCTATGAACGGTGCTTTTAATTTTTTTATCTCCAAATGCTATATAATTCTATAAAATGAATATATAATGGATATATATGTTATTTAAAACATCAATACTATTCTGGATAATATTTACCTATAACTACATGGAAAATTCTTTTCCAACAAGTTCAATTTTTACTCTTGTACCGAACATCAACAAAAACGTCTGTTATGAACTCACTTTATTAACCAATTATTATAACATTATAATATGTGATATGAACTGAATAATAATCTTTAAAAGAGGTCCTTATGAAATTATAAATTTACCAAATTTTATTATTCAGGAGATTAAAAAATGATCGAGTCATGTCGGACACGAGGTAAGGGATCATACCCCTCTCTTTCTTTTTATGTACACTCTTTTATGTCATTCCTTTTAAGCTCATATTTCTTATGATTGGGATGTTCTTTTATATTACTATTACAGTACATTTTTTTTATTTTCATATGATTAGAGACCCTATTTTCTGTCATCAATCCATTTTGGATGATTTGAGTGGCGCCGTTAGGATGCTGAATTTTCATAAGAGATCCAACCTCTCTCTTTCTTTTTTAGTACTCTTCTTTATGTCACTTCTTTTAAGATCCTATTTTTTATGTTGGGGGATGTTATTTTATATTCCACATTCTGTACATTTTATGTTAATATTATGATATACCCTATTTGATCTCATCAATCCATTTTTGGATGTTTTAAGTGGCACTATTAGGCTGCCAAGTTTTCGTAAGGGATTTTTCATCTCACTTTTATTCCTGTGAGATTTATGCTACATTTGCCACAATTTACTTTGAGTGGTATATGTACTGCCCATTATTATACTATTTGTGTAATATAGTTTCGTTTATGATTATTTACATCAATGTTTTATTGTCATTCTTTCATGGGTTGTATGTTTCTAAAGATACCCAAGTCGGTAAGGGAACTTTTCACCCTCCTCTTTTTAAAAGACTTATTTTGTTGGGTTTTTAATTTACATATTGTAATGTTGGGATATGTTCTTCTATATCCTTGTTGATTTAAATTTTAAGTCCAAGTGATGAGATACCATTTTTATCTCTCATCAACTTATTTTCTGAATTTTAAAGTGAAGCCGTTAGGCTGTCGAATTTACCAAGGGAACTTCTTAACCCAATTTCGATTTCTTTGGGTTCAACATGTAGATATTGAATATGTCATCCTTTGAATATGTGTGAATGACCTTTGATTGTTTTAAACTTAATATCCACTTATATTGGGTGTATTTATATTTTTCACACATAATAATGAGATTGATTTATCCTTAATTTAAGGACAACTTCTTTACAGGGGATTTCATCTCATTTTACATTTCTATTGAGACTTCATTGTTGTTATGCAGAAATTCACTCTTATATGGTCTATATACTGTCCTTTGGAATATTATATCATGAATTGATTTATTCTCATGATATTATAAAGTTCTGATTAAATGTTATTCCTCAATTATTGTATTCAAGTGTCCCTCATTTTTTTAAAAACCCTTTAACAAAAATATCGTTTTAAATTTTTTAATGATTTATTCTTATAAATATTTCTTGTTAATATCCATGTTTTAAAAATGGGTTAAGGATTTATTTATATGGATATTAATGGTTTAAAATGTTAAAATATTCATAGTGGTATGGGACACTATGATTCAAAGATCTCTTTATTAAATGTTTTAAATGGTTTTGCAAATGGTTTTTAGAATGGATTCATTATTTCAATATCATAAAATGTTATATTGTTATTGAAATGTGGTAATGTTATATTTCCTTTATGCTTAAGTTATGTGTAATGATTATGTTATGTTTCTTGGTCATTTTTTATGAAGACGGGTGGTTTTGTGATAAACTAAGGGCGGGTGAGCCAGATTTATCTCTGCAATGCATTGGGTAACGCGAAGGAGTTAAACGTTAAGGTTTCTCCGAAGAGATGTAGGGAATATACTGTGATGGGTATTCCAAACGTAACCATGAGGGTTACTCCCTATGTAAGAATGTTATGAATGCCTCAAGTTACCTTTATGACTTAGGATTTCTATTGAGTTAGGCATAAATATTATGATTTCATGAGGTATGTCAAATTGCTTATGTTTTATGAATAAAGTATGATTTCATTGATTCTTATGTATAAATGGACTGATGTTTTCTATCCATAATGTTATAACCCTTACTGAGCTTTTTATGCTAATTACAAGTTTTTGAAACGTTTTCACAGGACATAAAGTTAAATAGGGTCAAGGATGGGATCAAGGAAATGTCAGGCTGTCTAAAACAAGGAACTAGACATGACTATTTTGTTCAATAGTTTTTATTTTCTGGAAAAGATGGAAGCTGTGTAGATGTGTCTATATTGTAATCTTTGAGATGTAATAGTTATGACCTAATTCTCTAAAACTCCAAACCTGAAAAGATCCTGAATATGAATTATTTATTTAATTCAATATTAAGTAAGGTTTAAGGCCCGGGCCTTATAATCCTTTTGATCATACTTTGACCCTTCCAAAAGAGATGTTTGATTAAACATTTGTGAAAGGGATAATGATGTTCCAATATTTATGATTCACATGTCTGTCATCATCAAATCAAATAAGGTTGGAAACTTTTCAATTGTCATCAGTGACAGAATTGATGGGTCCGTTGTACGTAGAGAATCTTCTACATTGTTTGATTTCCCAGGGTGGTAATTCATTGAGCAATCATAGTCTTTTATCAGATCTAAACCACTTCATTGATGCATGTTCAACACTTTCTGTTCGAATATATACTTGGGGATTTGTTGATCTATATATATTGCACACTTATCCCCAAAGAGGCAATGCCGCAAAATTTTCTAAGGGATTATTACTATAGCCAACTCCAGATTGTGTGTTTCATAGTTTTTCTCATGAAAATTCAAATTCCTTAACGCATAGGCAATGGGTTTTTCATTTTTCATCAACACACAGCCCAAGACCTTCTTTGAATCATCACCAAATACCAAAAAATGTTCTCCACCTGTGAGTAGTGTGAGAATGAGTGTAGTGATAAACTTCATTTTCAACTCCTTGAAGATATCTTCCCATTCATCACTCCAAAAAAACTTTACTCCCTTTGAGTTATCATGATAAGAGGGTTGGAGAATCATGATAAATTTCTCACAAATTGGAGATAATATCTAGCTAACATTAGGAAGCTATGGATATCTCTCATTGATGATGGCCCCGTCCATCCCTCGATTACAACTATCTTGGATAGATCTATAGATATAAAATTTCTTGTGATAATATGACCCATGAATGGGACCTCAATCTACCAGATCTCACACTTGTTTTACTTTCCATAGATCTTCTCCTTTCACAAAGTTTCTCGTACAGTGCTTAGATTCTCCTCATGATCCTCCTTGGTTTTGAATTATATTAGAATATCGTCTATAATGAATAATAAATTTTTTTCGAGGTAATCACTAAATACACTATTCATCATGTTCAGTAAGACTGTTGGAGCATTAGTGAGTCCAAAAGGCACCATAATTAATTCATTGTACCAATATATTGTACAAAATGTAGTCTTGGGTAAATCTTCCTTCTTCACCCTTACTTGGTAATATTTTTACCCCAAATCCACCATGGACAATTGTTGTGCTCCACATATCTAATAAAACAAGATAAAAATTTCATGAAAAAGGATAATTTTTCTTTATCTTGAATTTTTTTAGCTCATGATAATCGATGAAAAGGTTCATTGAACCATTAATCTTCTTAACAAAGAAGTCTGGATCACCCCATGGTGAAGCACATGGGCATATAAGCACTTTATCCTGATTCTCCTATAGTTTTTTCTTCATCTCCTCAAGCTCCAAAATAGCCATTCCATATATATTATTGGATATTGGCAATTTCCCTAGTATAAGATCAATTTAGAATTCAACATCCCTTCTATGTGTTAGAACATGCAATTTCACATGGAATACTTTAGCGAATTCTATCAGAATATTCATTTCATCAAGGATGGTATCTTCCTTAGACTCAATAATTTGAGAAATCTATGCATGATTATCAGGTTTTAATATCCATGCTTGAGATTATCGGGCTAAAGAAGATTCATCCCTTACCTTGCACTTCTTTATAATCAGGGGTTGATTCTCCATATGGAGTGTGATTTCCCTCTCATGACAATTTATATAGGATCTATATAAGGAAAGCCAATCCATGCCAAGAATTATATCAAATTCCACCAGAGGGGTATTAAAAGGTTCATCGGTATGTTTATTCAACAAATTATCACAATGGAGGAGTTATATTACTAGGATGCAATGATTTCCCCATTTTCCATTATCACTGACATCTTTACTTACTTGATTTGTGGTGGTGTTGGAAATGTTTTTCTAAACATTTGGGATATAAAAGAATGTGTAGAACTAGAATAAAAAGGTATTTTTTCTATTCTTAATTGAATAACTAGCATACCTATCAACACATTATTTTCGGTGTTCACTATGGAAGTAACGATGGAAAAATATCTCCTTTACTTCCTTTGAGGTTGTGGGTTGCCTCTGAAAACCCTTACCATAGGGAACTGGTTTGCAAAATTCCCTGGTTCATTGTAGTTGAAGAAATAAACATTTCAATGAGTGTAAAATATATAGTACCTCTCCCTTATTTCATTCCTTGGTTTTTATTGTCGGTAGTTAATGTCATGGTTCCCTTAACTTCCACACCTAAATTATTTCCTCATTCCCTTAACGAAATTCCTGGGGGGCTTCTTTCAGCACCTTTGAAAAGTGGGGTGCATGATTTTCTAGGCAGCATTGGATTTATCCAAAATACTTCTAGAATTAAAGTCCACTTTATTATTCTTATCCCCATGATACCCAAAATATTCTCTGATCTCTATTTTGACCTTGACTTCACATTGGAAAATTTCCTCATAGCTCTCAAAGTCACAGATCTTGAGGGCTTTCCATAGGCTATGTTTTATCCCAGAAAATTAGAGTTCAAACATGAATTTGGGGGTAACGAAAAAGCTGAAGTCATATTGTGAAAGACTTATGATGTGTTTCTTGTACACTCTGATGTATTTATCATCTTATTTCATGAGGGAAAGGAAGTCCCTTTCTATATTAAATAGAATGGTGTGTGGAATTTGTTTTCAAAAAACATTTTCCAGAAATGATTACATTCCAATGCCTCTATCACTTCCTCAAGCTTTGAATTTATGATCAATGTCTACCATTGGTCAGCTTCGACCTCCTTACAATAACCATCTACAAGAACCTCCTCTTGTTTGGAACATTTAAGGACTGAGAAGATCTTTTCAATGGAGTTTATGCGTTGTTAGGTGATTGAGGGATCAGATGGTCAATTAAATGTAAGACCCCTTAGTCTCATTATGCTCTTGATTTCATATTTATATTTCATAGGGGGTTGAAAATTCCTCTTGAAACATGTTTATATTCTAAACATGAGTCACATAAGAGAGTATCAGGACACTGTTTGCGATTCCAAATCCAATCAGATTTGGCATCTCATTAGAACATTCATCACATTGATCTTTGCATTTGTTGAGATCATGAGTCCTCCAATTTTAGGCCATTGACTAAAATAAGAGAAAATATAAAGGTAACACATAAAGGGGAATCCAAATACAAAAATGTATAAAATATAAATTACTTTTATTTCTTTAACTTATGAATTTTATAGGCTTCAATCTATGTTATCCATGATCTACATCCCCACATAGATTCTTAGTGAATTTTTTTTATTCTGTTAATAATGGTTCATAATATGGTTATAAATTTAACAAATAATATCCCATAGGAGGGTCATAACCAAGAGTGCATCAAGGTATGTTGTTGTGCACTAGTTCCCATTCTAGTTTATCTCAAAGTGGTATTTTTAGGTTTTACACCTAGATACATCTGTGCAAGGGCCACATCTACCAGCTTGTATACCGACGAGGATGAATTTTTTGAAAAACCACTAACTCAGCACGTAAAAAAATTTAGTGATGTTTTTATTATACTTAGTTTTATCCCCAAGGCTTTCACTGGGGTTTTTATATTCAATGTCTCAAAAATAACTAAACCTATCTTTTGTTACTAAATATAACAACCTTTTTCTTTGTTACACAAATAAAAATGATTTATTACATAAAATTTCACTTAATGAAACTTTGAGGATGAAGAAGTATTGTGTTATGGGAAATTAATAACATTACATAACAACTTAGAACATAATACACGACATCTTTATTGAAAAATTATTTTACATGACCTCAACATTCCTTCGTACATAGCATTGTATGGGATAACCTGAGGATATGCATAGGAAAATGGTGATCTATAAAGCCCATTAATGGAGTAAAAAAAGGAATTACATGAATAAAATAGTACATGTCAAGAAAATATTCATATCAACAGAGCATAATAAAAACATGAACATAATGGCATGATATAGCATGATTATCATAGCTCGGAATTGTGGAAACAACATTTAACAAGAAATTATCATGATCCAAGCCACATTTCACCTGAAGCATGCGTAAACCCTCATTTAACAAGAATTACCATGATTAAACATTCATTTTACATTATATATCATGATACTAATATTTACCCAATGCATTGGATCACTATTATGGCGCACCCTTCTTAATCATTTCATTTCATGCATTAGTGTTACACATAAATTATATAACATGGATTCAATAAAAATATGATTTATTCCATGATAAATGAATGTGTAATTCATACATGAGAATATATAATAAATATTTAAATGTGCATACTGGTCAATACCCTTGATATAGAAATGGGCATGGTATTCACTACACTATGACATTGGCTTGGAAAAATCATGGTGCAATTCTGGTAGCATAACTATGTGACATAAGAGTTCATAAATAAGGATGATGAGAGAGAAATGGGTGTATCATAATATTTAAATGAAATGGATAGTAAGTGGTTTATATAGATACATTTCACAACAAAATTAATCGAATTTAGATTTATAATAAAAAATAATTTCATGAATGTAAATGATAAGAGAGAAATTCATTGCGGAATTTCGGCATGGTTACAAGTGTACATGGGAAGAATTAATGATAGAGAAAGAGTTCTATCATCATTAAAATATAAAGAGAGATGTATGGGGGAGAGGAAAAATCAAACCCCAAATTTTTTAATTGAAAACAAAATGGTATAAAAATATAATTAAATTTAGACAAAAATGAGAAAAGAAGAAATCCCTTACATAGAAGTGTGAACCCAAAGGCTTGGGAGGGGCTTGAGAGAAGATTTTTGGGTGTCTGTGGTTCCTTGGGAGGATTATAGAAAGAAGAGGCCAGAGGTTGTTTGATATTCAATGGTTTTTAGGGATGAAAAATGGGATATTGACTCGGTTTATATAGGAAAGGATAGGGAATTCATTATTATTTCTGTTTTGGACACCACACATTAAACTAGTCTAAACAACATAAAATCCTATGGTTTTTTCAAATGTTTGTTACCAAAGGGGATTGAATAAAATTATTTTATAAGTCCAATGTCCAGACATATTAAAATATTATTCTTTCTTATTTGGAGATGAGTCACACTCTCAAGGAAATAATTTTAAATAGTTAAAATGTTTTATAACTCTTGGAGGGTCCATTATGGAACCATAAAATTAATCAAACAAATATAAAATTACATTATTTTAAAGTATAAATATATATTGTCCAAAAATAAAATTTTTAGTATTTTATTACGTCACTATTAGGTCATTATGGTGTCATAAAACACATTATATATTTAAAAGATATTTAATTTTTACCAAAAAATTCAAAAATCATAGAAAACTAAGAAAAATTCACCATTGGACAATTTTGATATAATGATTAAAAAAATAATATTCCTTTAATATAAATAATTTTATAAATATGTTAATTTTTACTTCTAAAATAAAAACTGTCATTTATCGAAAATTCATTAGTTTTGACAAAAACAACTTTGAACCCATAAGAAAAATTACAATTATATTCATAAAAAATTATACCATGATTTACATTTAATAAAAAGTAAATAAATAATAATTTTTTTATTATAGTATTATTTAATTCAAACATCCATTAATTCATCAAAATAAAATTCTTAATTGAATATTAACTAAAAATAATATTTGATAATTAAAATCTTTTTACAACATAGCAATAATAAAATGAATGTATATTCTCAATAAGAAAAATAATGAACATAATCATAGTGGTAGGGTATTTTTACCTAACCACTTAATACACCATCATATAACCTAAGGGTTAGGTGTGTGATGGTGGTAGACTCTTGTGGTGGCTTGGATAACATCGTTCGGGTGGTAATATAAATCAACTTCCACTTCTCCTGTAGGCATTTCTGTTCAATCTTAACATGATGAATCATGACTTGGGATTGGTCAAGAGTGAATCCCAGTGATGGTACCTTCCTTATGAGCTCTGAAAAATGGGCTTCGTATGGATCAATTCTACTAGAGGAGGTCATCTCTTCCTTTTTTGAGTAAATTTTATGTGTAAAATCCCTATATTTATACTAATCATGTGATCACTATTCAATGGCTATATTAGAAACGATAACAATTAATAAAGGTATTTGAAATCCAAAAACATAAAACCAAGGATTTTCATATTCTATATAACCATTTTACCTAATAAGACGTTTATTTAGATCAAGAGAAATTTTCATTAAAAAAAATTTGTGTTGTCACATTTATAAAAATGCCTTCTTTTGAAAGTGATAAGAAGATTCCTTTAAAAATGCTGATAAACGAAAAAGGATAAAAACGACTTTACAAAATAATTATTTTTGAAATCATTATAATACATAATGGTTTTTATAAGAAAATGGATTCTCTGACTAAAGAGGGGTATTTAGTTGGGTTTTCATAAAAACGTTTTATAAAACATTTTACGTACTAATGATAATGAAAATTGTACCAATACTTTAAAATGGTCATGAATAACTCGAGGACAAGAAAATTAAAGGGTTAATTATAAAATGATAAAATAATTTCATCTCATTAAATATATTGTGTAAATAATCCCAAACAAAATGAGATTGTAATGTAAACCCTAAAAAAATATAAGGTTGGAGTGACATGAATAAATGACTATATTATGTATATCAACTATAAATCAACATAAAGAAGATGAAATACATCATTATATAGTAAAATTAATTATACACATAATCATAGTATATGAAAAACAATGTGTAATTAACAAAACCCAATGAAAATTAAATTATTTCTGAAATTCTTTTCCACTTGGTAACTTTTTACTCAAATCCCCATAGATTAAATAATTTAAACTGAAACTAAAAATATCATGATGAATGAATGAATCATGATATTATATGAAAAATTTGAAGTATATATGGAATATATATAAAATTAGATGCACAATAGTAAAGTTATTATTTCATGTGGAAGGTAACAATCATAGAAGGAAGTTATATTGCAATGATAATCATTTAAAACATTCTTGAGGATAATAATATTTAATCATTACATTGCATCCCATAAATAATTGAAACATTTGATTCATAATATACATGACGGGAATAAAATTAAATGAAATATAGAATATCATGAAAACATAGTGTTTCATGATATAAAATTTTAAATGGATGTATATACACCCTATAAACTAAAATAGGTGAATAACAAAAAACAATTCTCAATGGAATGTAAATTGATATGAAATACCTTAACTTGTGTCGGACATGTCTCATGTTTCTTTAAATTACCAAATAAAATAATTATATAAATTATTTACTTTACTGAGAACATTTTTCACGAATATAATTAATTTTATTTAACCTATTACTATGTATTATACAACTACATAAATAATTAAGTTTATATTAGTTGTTTTGATGAAAATCAGTATTTGTGTCAAAAACAACATTGGTAAGTCAACTATGGTCAAATGGTTCATTAGATAAACATTTCCAAAATAAAAATTGTGAAATAATTATCATATTTATAAAAAATTATACTTTTAAAACCAGTGGAAAGAAGGTATGTAGAATTATATATTTCCAAAATGAACATTATGTCATAAATACCATTTTATAATGTAATATATACTTATTTATATAATTCTTGTAATTTAAAAAGTAATCACAACATTTCGGGGAGGTGATAGTCCACACGTCCATGAATGATGTTGTCTCTTATAAATTTTGTTAAAGGGTAATATAGATATTGATATATATTATATTTATGGAATTATAATTATCTCATGAATATAAAAAATATTTATTAATGTGTAATATGTTCAATTATAATCATATATTATACATTACTTGGATCGTGTGAATGAATCATATATCTTTGAGGGGTCGTAGTCCACACTTCCAAAAACGATGTAATCATTTTTACACAAAATAGAAAGTATAAATATATGAGATTTAAAATAATCATAAAAGATTAAAGGAGTAATAAATATCATAAATATCATATATAAATATATTGTCCACAATAATGGACCCCATTAGAGGTAGTAAAGGAAAAATGAACAATCATCATTTTGTGAGGCGGTAATTCACCATACACAGAAATAGTATTTTCATTACCCATTAGATGGATGTGTGTGTGATTGTAGGTGTAACACTCATAACTAAAACAAAATCGTTTATTGAGTATAATTTTTATATACAATCATGAAATAATAATATTTTAGGGATTTGATAATCCAAATAAAAATAATAAATCATGAAGAAATTTTTTACCTCTTATTCAGGTTATTTTTTTGATTTTAACCAAAGGCTTACATGGATTTATTTCATTCCAATGGAATTATTCTATGATTAGGGGAGGGATTTTGAGAATATATTTGGTCGTATATTTGTCGAGATAATTCTTCTTGAGATGTGTGAGGATGTGGGTGCAGAAGATGCATTTTATAGTGGAAGAGAAGTGGCACCACAATAATATTTTGACAAAGGAATTACATGCACGTTTTCCTTGCTAAAAGTGGATCCTAAATTGGTATAAATTTCTGAAAATAGAGGATATTTTCTATATATTTCTATCCAATATATATTGGATTAGTGTATATGTCATTCTAGGCCTTATGGTTATCCTTGTGTCCCATATTTAGCATAATTTAACACAAATCATAATAATTAATTTTTATTACATTCACTACTATTTTTATTAAAAAACTATGTTTTTAATAATAGAAATTATAAATTATTCTAATCCAAAAGTGGAATAAATTATTCAAAATTATAATTATATAAGTGGAAAAATATATATTTAAAATTCATTCCATAGGTGGGACGATAATGCTGGTTTCTAAATTATAAACATTCAAAATTTTGATAATTTTTTACATTCAATGTCAAAGTTAAATTATTCTCAATACCCTAAATTGGATAAATTAAAAAATTATGATATAATTAAACATTAAAAAAATTATAAGTTTAATTTTACCATTTAAATAAATTGTATGGAAAATAATTTTTGAACTAAAAATTAGTATTTTTAGCTATTCATTTTAAAAAAGATATGTTTTAAAAAAAATATAAAAAAATTCATCATAACATATTTTTTATGTTTAGAACTCAAAAATTATGATTTTTTTATATATAAAATACATTAAAGTCTTAAAATTAATATTTTCAATGGGTTCATCATTAAAAGTCGTTAAAATTGACTTTATAACAATATATGTTTTTATGTGTGAAATTGGGTTTGCTCTTATCATAAGAATATCAAACCTAATGGAATAATATCAGACAGTTTTTTATAGAAACATAACATATATATTTCAATAAAATCATTAACTTACTCAAATTAATTATTCTAAATGAGAAAAAATCTTTCTGAAGCATATGAATAATAATATTTCTTTTTATATCTAATTGGTTATTATTTTCTTTTCACAAAAATCGGTATCCATTGAATTAATAATATATTAATATAAAAAAATCATAAGGTCATTAATGATATTCATAATGACAAACATAAATTCTGGGATATATCAAATCATAATAATTAATAATATTTTAGTAATACATTTTTATTTGGTGAAACTCTGTTTTGGTGTAATGCAAGCTGTCAAGGAAGGTCGCTCTTGTGTGTAATGCTAGCTATCAAGGAAAGTATATCTTTAGTGTGATACTAGATAACTGAGCATTTCATGCATTAGAAACTCTATATATTTAATTTATTTAAAATATAATTATTATTTAATGTTTTGGGAAATTATATTCCCTCACATTATTTGTGATGCCTATCAAACACATTATCATATAAAAAGTTATACATTAGAAAGTCATGGGGGTTACACATCTATCTAAAATGGAACATGATTTGTTACATGAAAAAAATTGATTCAGTGATATCATGGAGTAGTATAATTATATAATCATGTAGTTGATTTAACCTTGAATAAAAGAGTGAGTATCTTAGTTGGATTTGGGATCAAGAGAAGTCTCATATGTGATTCTGGAGAAGAAGTCTCCAGTGCGGATTTTTGAGAAAGCAAGGGTAGAATCTGGTAAAACTGTAGGATGATATATATATATAACATCTTGTGGGGATTTAGGATTGATATTATGTGTCTTATTATCAATAAATTTAATTGACTATTAGATTATAGTAGATAATATATTTTTGGGATAATAACCAACATGGTATGGAATTGGTATTTGTTCCAAATTTTTTAAATCTTTGTATTCAATTCCATTGTATTTACTAAAATATTTGAGGTAATGTAGAGGGAAACCCTAAAAGTGGATCTCTGATTTGAACATACATATAGGATTAATTGAAAATAAAAGAAAAATTAAAAAGAAAAGGAGATCAATGATTCACCCCTCTCCCTCTTAGTGATCTCATACTAATGTGGTCAATTCTCTATTCATGGGTCAAAGGATTCAAAGTGAAAAACAATGGAATATTTTTTTGTGATATGGTTGATAAATCCCCCAAATTTCATTTTGATTCATTTTTAAACCACGTTTTAATTTATTTACCATTTGGTTTGAATATTATACCATTTTTTTTAATTAGGTGACTTTTTTTTTAATAAAAATTATTACTTTTAGTAAAAAATATAAAATAACTCATCTTAAAAAAAATTAGGTGTTCTAAACATAAATTTAAAATCTATTTAGTACAATTAAATTTATAAATAACATAAAAATAACTATTAAATTATATATTTTAATATATTGAAAAAATATTTTGAAGAAAATGTTGTTTTTACCATAAATTATTCTTAATATTTTTTATTATTGATTACCATTTTAATCACTAATAAAATGTATATATATAGGTTTAAATAATATTTTAATTGTATTTATTATTATATATTAATTTATTTTATAATATAAAAATTACACAATATTAATAATATAATAATATGAAAAAAATAGTGTTATGATTATCATAGTCATTATGTTTAATCATAGTAACCATACTTTTATGTCCAAAATGAAATTTAACATATTAAATAATATTATCATGTTTATATAAAATATCTATTTTATAGAATTAATTTCTATAAGTGATGATTATTTTAATGTAGTCCGACAAACATGGTTTTTACTCTAAAATATTACTTATGTTTCTAGAACAATACACATGGGTTTGATAAATTTAGCATAGTATTTTTAAATGATTTATTTTACATTATAAATATATATTTTTATATTAAATGTTTTATAAAATTATAAAATTTTATTGTATTAAGATAATTTCATAAAATAAATTCTTATAGAAAAATAGCTATATTTTAACTATTCAATTAAAAAACAATTATTTTAGAAAAATCACAAAAAATCATTGTATTGTAACTTTTTATGTGGAATTTAAAAATGAAGTTTGCTTTATAAAATTTAATTTGTAAAATATATAAATTTTAATTTTAAATGAAAATTAAATATATATAAATTAAAAATTATTTTATATAAAGACATTATTTTAAAACATTCAGTGTTCTTAATCCTATATTGTATATATTTATAATTGATTAAAATATTTTTTAATTTACTATAAGATTTTTTTTTCATAAACATTATTAATAATTAATATATCTTTGATCGTTTTAGTTCAAAGCTTCTTGTGTAGAAATCTATTGATGATTGAATTACTTTAAAATATCCGAAATCCTTTGTTTTTATAATGTACCCACACCTCTTCCTGCCGTGGGACAAAATAAAAACCCCAAAATCAATAAATACAAAATATCATTTTCAATAAGACTCATATATAATATAATAGTTAAAAACATACCGGTAATCCAAACCCCTTGATATCTTGGACTTATACTCATGAAGGTTCTTTATTGGAACACTATAGAGCATCCATATCATGATTTGACAAGTCTCATATCAGTTCTGTCATATCCCATATTGTTAGAAAATTAAAACAACTCTATGATACTAAAATGTAATTTTTTAGCCCATCTGAATGTCTAAAAATCAAATGATTTCATCACATGACCATAGGCACACCACTATTCCAGAGCCTTCTCACTATCCATGAGAGGATAAGGTGAAACCATGTAGAGATAATACCCTCGCATCAATGTAGTGAGAAAAAATGGAAATAATATATATCTAATCATCCCAAAATCCAATTGTATAAAAAGGTAATAATGTATATATCCATCCAATATTAAAGCACATCCCACATGTTATAATAAAATGAACTATCTAGAATAGAAAATGGGTCTGTAATACATGAAAAATATCACATTTTGGAAGATAATATACAACTCAACCTAATTTAAAAAAAATTAAAACCAAAACAAGGTATTGAGTTCCCACATAATACTAGATCCCATATATGAAAAATCCATCTTAATGAACTAGCCCCTAATGTCCCTCTTTCATAAAATATACTATGATCATGAGTTCATTTCAAGTACATACCTGACATTTATTACCATTAATGGTGTGAGTATGACGTAGTATGCCACCCCAAATGATGTCCCAAACAAAACAAATAAATATCATGCATATACAATATCATGTTACCATAATAATCCAATATATAATTGTAATGTAATAAATAAGTCACCATTAACCCTCGAGTTCTAAGCTGACAGCTAAGGTCGACCATACCTTCTTCCGCTAGTGGACAATGTCTCTAAGTATATCGCCTCTCTATACCAATTGTTATATAAGTTCACTCACATAAAACCATTGTATAACATATCAACATACATAATTGGGGTCAATAGTTCCTACCCCATATATCACCATATATCATATTCATTAGGGGATAATTGGACCACCTAGATATATCATCGCACATACTCCTCGAATTGATAAGTGGCCCACCCAAATATGACATCCCATAAATTTCCTAAGGATAAGTGGCCCACTTGAGGATACATTTTTATATAATCATTATAGGGATAATGGGACCACATAGAAATAGTATCCAACTTAATCATTGTGAATGGAGACCCACTAGTAAATACCATCATAAATCATTATGGGTAATGGTTCATCATCTAGAAATACCATCATAAATCATTATGGGGATTAGATCCCACCCAGTACATATATTATAAACCCTATATTATTTCATAGGCTGGTCTCTAAAGCATAAAAATGATTTTTTCCCAAAATTCATAAAAAGATGTCGTTGTGGTAGCCTCAATGAACTAAACCTCTCTAGGGTCCACAAAATACTAGTGCACCCATTATATTCCAATATATCACCACAAGGTCATTATATGACACCTGTGTTCCATTTTCGCATTCCCATAATCTTGGGTAAAAATGTACCACTCAATGGGAATTACATCCCGTAACATATCCATGATCACATTGAGGCCTGGGTGTTAAATTTTCCTATTCCATATGATACGGTCATAAGGGAGTGTCAAAAAGACCCCCACTATTTTCAAGCCATGATAGGTTAATCCTCCCACAACACATATATATGTGTCATTTAGATGATATCCCTACTTGGATATCTACTCATACTAGATGATGAGGGACCTTATCCAAATAGGATAGTTAACTAGATAAATGGATATAATACAACTTACGATTCCATGTGCTCTAGCCCTAGGCAGACCATTTCTTCTCAATCACCATACATTACATAAAGGGGAATAATAGAACCTATATAAATGTACATTATCATAATATTTATCATTAATTCCTATTTATGTCCCTTATATTTCATAACCTATATTTATAGAAAAACTTATGCCCATCAGCGACTAATGTATCGAGTCTGTGTTCAAAGGTCCATCATGGCCTAACACACTTTTGTTTTATTCATGGGAGTTTGATAGAGAAACATTTCATATTTAATTCATGTTAAATCATAGACATGTGGTGAAACATTATAGAACTTTCACATAATAAAATGAATAACTTAGGGAAATGTTTAGGGACCCCTTCATCAATCAATGTTATTAACTTTAAACGAAACATCTTCAACATCATCTAAGCTCATCATACCTCAATCAGACATCGGCCATCAACATGTGGATCTAACTCAACCATTTACATTTCAATTCATTATAAAAATATATATTCAAACATATAATTATTACCTTACTATTTTTTAATTAATTCTTTCGGAATAATCATATAATTTCTCATAAAAAATCATCAACATAAAAATCATGAATAAAATTGGTGCACATAACTACTAGTATCCGCCCATAAAATTTATAAAAACACAATATATTATTCAAAAATATCTATAAATTTCACTTAAAATTATGGAAAACCCAAAATATCTTATGGATTCAATTTATCTTATTGAGTTCACACAATACCTAGTGTGTTCATACTCCTAGGATATATGTTTTCCAAGACAATCAAATCTAGTACCATCTCAGCTCTATTCCAATAGGTCATTGAGAAATTATAATTGAAACCAATTATATATTTTAGATAATTATTAGTGAAGAAGATGTATTATAAATAAATAAAAAATTAATGTGGATTAGTTAATTTATCTCTTTCCATAACCTTGAAAAATTGACATGAAGAACGATCAACTAAGAATGGAGATCTCACTTCTGAGATTAAGGGGACAATGAGAGAATACCTCCAATTAAATTATATATATTCTATATATAAATAATGTATTTAAATTTTAATATCCCTATTTATAATTTCATAATATTTTTGTAAAAATATATAATGTCTATAATAATAAATTTTTCAATGCACAGGGACCCTTACATGTCACCCTTAGATACCATTACATATCACTCCACCCCGAATTCACAAAATGTTGAGAACATACATGTCCGGGAATTCACATTTAAATATTCCTTGTATTCCCTTTATGCATCACAGAAGCACTCTAATAATAATAAATTTTCCAATAGGAGTGTGCCCATTGTGCATGATGGTTACCCTTGCACTCTGTAGTTTTCCACGGAAAGACCCTTGAATATATAGGTTAAATATTGACCATTACATATTTTTATTTTTCATATTAATAGGTTTCCCCAAACTTATCCATTTTTCTATAAGAGTATAAAACATACTTATTCTATTAACATATATATATATATATTATTATGTATACATAGTAATTTTTGAGTTATATTTATGTGTTCCCAAGGTAAATTTGGTGTATTAGGGTTTTTTACATTTTTAAATTACCCTTTACTATTTATTGAATCATATAGGTTTTTAAAACATATTTGTTTTTTTACAGAAACTCTAGGATAATATTTCCTAGGGGTTTCCCAAATGAATGAGTAACACTTCACAAGGTTACACATACACGAGGTAACATGTCACGAACTAGCCCCAAAACACTAACACCCGGATACCCATGTCGATGCTGACTTAGTTTGAATGGATTTCATGATCCCTATAGGTTGATGACTAGAAGATATAATTATAAAAAGATAATAGGTGGAAGAAATTGTCAAAAATATTGTAGAATATAATGATGCATGTTAGTATGATCATTACTCCAAAGGAATAAATTACTATTAACCAAACCTGTATATCAATAAAAAATAGTACATCATCAATGTACTCAGTAGGAAGACAAGATATAAAAGGAACCATCAATCTATGACCAAAATATATAGAACATACACTATATCAAATTGTCTCTTTTCCTTTTATTGAATTTGATATAATTAAATCAAAAAAATGAAAAAAAAAAAGAAAACTTAGGGTTCGAGCTATAAATCCTTTTATGGACCCACTAATTGTTCCATAAAAAGATACGATGATAATAAAATAAATCCCATTTCCAATTTCCATAAAAAAATAGGGCATGGTAATGATTTTGAATATTTTAAAAATCATTATTTCATTTCAAAATTATGGAAAACATTCAAAACATGTCATAATATAAATTTTATAAGAAACAGTTTATTTAAATCATTTATCATAAAATAAAATAGTTTCACAATAAAATGTATATATATATAAATAATAATCATAATATACACCATGTCCATAATCATTATAGTGTGATAGATTATGGTTATTGTATCCTCACAAATCTTAAGTCATTGATCATATAAATATGAGTACACATGTCCCTCGAGATTAGGTTGAATACGACTTATCAACATCCTATTGGGGTAAGATCTTCCTAAATATATTTTTGTTATATTTTCATCATCAATACATTGCTAGGTAATTAGAATCCTAGTTTGATTGTAAAAAATAACACACTAACTACCCAGTATCACATTTTTAAAATCAATCAATCAATCAATAATGGAAAAAATATATCATTTTAGATGAAACATCATTCTCGATTCAAATTTACAATTTTAAATTTTAATACAACAATTCAATTTCAAAACCAAAACATGGGTTTCTATTATTAATGACATTCTAAAACAAAACTAATCATAAGATTATATTATTTCAATTTAATATATTTTTCTCAAAATAATTATAAAATAAATTTATCAATCCCATATATTTCAATAATACATCCCAAATTTTAATTCCATTCGAATTGGGGGGTTTTCCCCAAAATCCATTTCATTTAAAATTTCCAATCAAATTAATATTGAATTGGGTATTCATTAATCAATTGAAATCAATTTAAATAAAAATCAATCAAATCTTGTTTTATTTAAATATTGTAATATAAAATAAAACCACAAATATTTATCATGAAGATCACAATGTACAAAACCCGAAATGAGATTTTCCAATGACAAATAGGGGTAATTGAGATCGTTAAATCATACCCAGAATATAGATTCAAATAAGTACAGTTCACATCCAAAAAAACATGATGATCAAACACATTAAAGGATAAGGGAAAGAGAGAGAAGTTGAAGACGTAGGATACATGATTCACTTACTCAGAGGAGATCAAATGATATCCACTACACTTAGATCAACCAAGGAATGGGTTTACGGAATCCACAATCATCTCTAGAGAGAACTCCTAGACAAATATATTTATTTATGTTTAGTTTGGGTTGATAAGGGGATTAAAAATTGGGTTGGAATTTTTTTTTCAAAAAAAATTGAATAATATTTTCCCACACACACATTTTACTTTTTAGGGATAGACGGTTAGAAAACATGCGCTCCCAAACTGTGTTACACTACACCATGGATCAGGGATTATTATTGGTTGGGGAATATATTTTAAAACCATGAACCATCATAGAAAAACCTCACTATCTAGGGTTTCATAGTTTGAAACTCAATGGCACACGGTTTGGGAAACTTTTGGGCCAACTATGCATAGCCCAGAAACATCCAAAATTCCAAAATTCCACTGGAAACACCCATAAACATGATGTAATAAAAAAAATTAAAATGAGGGTATAAAAATACCTAAAAACATATCACATGATGTTCTTACCTCTACAAAATAGAATCTTTATGACCACAAACTTCTATAAAGATGTTTTAATTTCAAAAATATGTGACCAATTATCTCTCATCAGTGCCTCATCCTCCCATTAATCATAGGAGTTAGTACCATTCTTCCATAGCACACTGAACAAAGTATTATCCTCTTAGAAAGTAGCATTGTATCATAATCAACTATCCTAACTAGGTGATCATTTATGGGTAAATTAGGATCCACAAAAAGATCCTCCCAACTCATGACAAGATATGGTTGAGAAGGATAATTTCATATCTGAGATGCATGTAAGTTGTTATGTATCAATTTCAACCGTGATGGATGTGATAAATTATAGACAAACTTCCCCACTTTCTCAACAACCTCAAAGGGTCCCATAAAATAAAGAGTAATCATCCCATGCCTCCAAATTCATTGATGAACTAAATGTGGTGAAACAATCAAGAACACCTAGTCCCCAACAAATAAATCCAATGGTCTATAATGATGATCAACATAATATTTGTATCATCTATGTTCCATAAAAAATATCTGATGAATCAACTGAATCTTCTTCATCATCTCTTAGAACAAAATCAATCTTACCCAGGAACATTTATTAATTCCTAACCAAAAAAATCTTTATTTTCAAGGGAGGCTACACAAGGCCTCTGAAAGAACAATACTAATGGAGGAATGATAACTATTTTCTTATGAAAACTCAACCTATCTAAAATGTTCATCCATAGCTCCACAAAAATCAAGGAAAACATCACAACGAATGTCCTCGAGAATATTTATATCCTTCTTTGTCTGGCCATCCATCTGCGGATGGTATTTCGAACTCAAACAATCCTAAGATCTCAGTGCCTCTAGGATGCCTCTCCTAAAGTGATAAGTAAAACTAGGATCCTTATAAATGACTATAGTATATGGAACTCCATGAAGATAAAAAATCTCTTTCACATAGATATTTCCAATCTCCGAAAATTTGGTTGTATCAGGAATTGATATAAAGTGAGCATATTTGTCCAGATTATTGATCAAACCCCATATTGTATTCCCCTTCTCATGATACATATCAACCCAACAACAAATTTTATAAAAATTTAATTCCACATCCATTTGGAAAAGAATGTGGCAGAAAAAACCTGAACATCTCTAGTTCTCTTCTATAACCTGATAGAAATTTTTGTAATAAAAAACAAAATTAGAAATGTCTCATGTCAATATTGGACACCCAATTCATCAACACAATTCATAAAACATCATTTTTGGCCCTAGGAGCACAACCCATTTGGAATTATCAAAATACACCATCATATATTACCTCACCAATAAAGGTATAATGTACAGGTTATAGAAATAAATGACACCCTCCTTGGATAATGACCACTCGACAATGATATCCTTATCATAAATATATTTTTTAATGATACAGAATTAATCATCAAGTAGTTGTTTTTAAAAAACATAAAAAAATGATAGAAGGAAAACTGAACAATAACCATGGAAACCTCATCTCGTGTCTCCCAAAATCATAAATGAAACCGTGTAAATGATCTATCAACTTCCATTGTTCTGATGATTTTTTCATGTCCTGGGTCATGAGTTTTGTACTCAAAGCATCTACAATGACATTATAGTTCCCTGAGGTATATGTAATGTCAATGTCAAAATACTATAGGTAATCCACCCAATTCCCCATGAAGATATTAAAATATTTTCAATAGAATACATAACTCAATATCTTATGGATTAAATACACGTTAATACTCCCTATGATGATCAAATGTCACAAAATTTTAACCATATTCATCACGGCTATAAGTTTAAGGTCATGGTTTGGATAACTATTATCATGTGACCTATGATTTCAAAAACCATAAGAAATTACATGATAAACTTGAAAAATATCACAACCCAAAACTGAACATGATGATTCATATAATACCACATAGCATTTGCCAATCTCAAGAAGATTCAACGACGGAGTATATGTTAAAAGATGTCTCACTCCAACAAAAAAACACAAAAAGATATCATATTAAAAAAACATTTATCCCTTATAAGTAAGTGTTGTCAAAAGAAACCCCAAAATTGTTAAATCATTCAAAAATGAGTAATAATACCCTATAATGTCTAAGAATATCTGACTCTGAAAAACAGTACAAGCTTTCTCCCATGTCATAATATCTTTCACCTACTTAGCATCAACTAAGATACCATGTTCCCAGACCACGTATCTCAATATCATCACTTCCTGAATACAAAATTCATATTTCGATAGATTATAATAAAGGTAGTTCTTAATCAATAATTCTAGAACATCTCTTAGATCGCACACATGATCCTCCTCCTAAATAGAGTAAACCATGATGTCATCCATAATAACCACCATGAACATATCAAGATACTAATGGAAGATCCAATTGATAAAATCCATTAAAAATTAAGGATCATTCATTATACAAAATGGCATTACAAATATACTCATAATGTCTATAAATACATGGGAAGTCATTTTTATGAATGTCGTGTTCTTTTATTCTCACCTAGTGATAACTATATTGGATATCATTATTCAAAAACCACGTTTTCCGTTTCAATTTTTCAAATAGATCCTTAATATCTGAAAAATACTTACTTGTTATTTATTATATCTTGGTTAAGTTTCTAGTAATCAAAAGATAAGATGTGTTTTCCTTCATATTTTAAAGAAAATAGCAAATGAACCACCCACGTTGACACACACAAGAGAATAAATATTTTATCTAACAGATCTTATAACCGAGTCTTAAACTCTAAAATTTAAACTATTTCTATATGGTAATAAAGAATAGATATTATTTTAGTTCCAATAACCATATCAATAGAAAACTATACCTCTCCCCATAGTGGAAACATAGTTAATTCAGAAGGAAATACATCAAGAAACTCTATAAAAACTAGAGGCAGATCATCCGTCAAAAATTCCCTATCCAGATAATAATCGTACACTGATATTACTTTTCCCAACTCTGGAAATTTTTCCCCCGCTCTATTCAACCTCGAGAATCATTCCCCATAATGATAAAACACTACCCACCTGGCTAAATATAGGAGACTAAACAATGATAGTAGTCAATTCAAGAATTATTCAAAATGATCAAATGCATCCTGAATATGAGGTCATGGGGTTTCATATCGACAAAATAAAAATTCCTAGTAATCATGATTTGTTGTAAATAGAAAACACAAGAAGTAAAATATTTACTGTATACTGTCTTCATTCCAAGGGGCATAGTAATATCAATCACAGAAGATAAAATATCCACAATAAAATTTATTAGGTTCACAATAAGAGTAGATAATAAATGGGGATGAACTAGTATCAAATAAATAATTCCATAGAGATGAAGTTGTAGTGATGGTACCTATCATGGTTCCTGTACCTGTATATTCATCATATATAGACTCTTCTACAATTTGAAGAAGATCCATTCAAGATTCATATGGATAGAACCCTTTTTCCCCGAATCATATGAATGAACCACTGTAATTTTTGGTGATGTTGAGATCATAAAACTAAATGGGGTATAAAAGATAAAATAGAACATCTAGAAGAGACATGAGCATCCATGGAGGCTTCAAGTATTGGGTTCCTTAGTGAAATCCCATTACAAATTCCCATTATTGAAACACTAGAAGTATGTCAATGGGCCTCTTCTATTCACTGAAGGAAGTCGAGAAGAACCATGTTATTAATACACACTATGAGACACATCACACTTTCTCTTTCCATTAAAGGAACTCACAGAACTAGAACAAGGTGAATAAATAACACCCTTCAACCCTGAATTACTAGCTATGTCTCGATTAGAAGTAATTTACCTATGAAACATGTTAGTTTAAAAAGAAAGATCATATATTAAATCTAAGAGAAAATATATGGTTGAATACCCATATCAAACAATAATGTCATCATATTTTCATTTGATACAATTTTAGGTGAAAAAACACAATCATTGAAAATTGGTTTCATTCATAGTCGTTGTCTTATAATATTGTTTGATTTTAAAAAAAATCCAAAGCCTCATCCAGCACTAAAGAATCTAAGTAGAACTTTTTTTATGTAAATTTAAATTCCTCCCACTTTAAATCGGCATTCTTCTTATTTGTCACCAATGAGCCACAACATCTCTAACTATTTCCATTAGGACTGAATTTGGTACTTTTCAGCGTGACCGAATCAGGTGTTTACAAAAATTCAAACTAAATATCTATCTTCCTTTCCAATATTTAGCCTCTTGGGGATTATTATATCCATGTAATGTCAATGGATTCTAGTGAAGGAAAGCCTAGGAATGATTCTGAGATTCATCCTGTAGAGGTCCCACAATTGTATCATGAATGAAAATGTGTATGGGATCCTTTTCATAATCATTGACATCAAAAATAATAATATCTATGTGGTTTTGGTAAATAGGATTATCTCCATGATGTGGTTCCCCAAAATCATCATCCTAGTTTTTATTCACAAATTTTCAAGGAGGAATTATTCGATAAAAAAGAAGCAAATGACATTGAATAAATTGGATGATTAATAAGAGCAATAAATATAATGAGTGAAATGGGAAAATTGATCACATTTAAGAAAATATCATGATTTAGATTCCAACCTATCCAGGTGAAAAGTGTAAGAACCCGAACCTTACTTTTAGGTATGATATTTTCTTTTATGATGTTTTTGAGAAAAAATAGATTATTTGGAAATTTAATGACTATACGTCATGTACATAGTAGTACGCGTCGTGTACATAAAATTACATGTCATGTACCTAGTTTCTATAGGTGATCGTTTATTGGCCATGTCACGGCTAAGTACATGGCCTTGTGGGGTGACCTACAGACAGCCAAAAGTGGGGCCTAGCAAAGGCATATACACGCCGTGTACTTTTAAAAGACACACCATGTACTTTTATTATTTACTTGTTTAATCGGAACATTTTTTAATCTAATTAGAAGAAACTCTTTCTTCTCGACTCATCTCGTCCAGGAGAGACCGTAGGGTGCGATTCTTCTATAATCCTCCGATCAACCATCCTTTATCCAAATCAACTACTGTCAATTACATTAAAATCACCATGGTGAGTTATTCATTCTTATATAATGTTGTTCCTTGATTTATCCTATTTCGTGAGATATCCTTGGTTTAATTTTTTAGATTTTTTGTAGATCTACATCATTATAGGATGATTCAAGGGCCAATTATAGAGTATATTAATCGTACAATGCCAAGGTAGGTGGATTGTTCCTTTCTGTAAATTTTCATTGAGTTATAAATGAAAAATTTCCCAAATCCCTAGTTTAGATTATTTCATGTTTAGGGAATTTAACCACGTTAATTCCTTGTATGATTTGATTTCTTGAGTTAGCCCTCTTTTTTGATAGTAAGGCTATTTTCCATGAAATGGATATCTTTTACCATGTTTGATATGATATTGGTTGTTGGGTCTAGAATTTCCTCTTGGGCTGGTTGTTTTCCATGCCTAGTGCTGTTAGGATGGAGTGATATTATTTGAAATGCTTGTTTTATGACTTGTAGCTATTATCAAAGTAGTAATTTGTGGTTTACATTGGCTACAGAACATTCTTTTTCCCTGATTGATTTACACAGGGTTGTAGGAACCTAGTGTACTTAGACCATAAAAGGAATTGATGTTGAGGGCTTCCCTATAGTGTCTATTATATTTATCACACTACGAGTCTATAGGGGGGGTTGACGTTGAGTGCTCCCTTAGAGTTTCTATTGATATAATTATGAGACCCCATGGGAAATTGAAATTGAGTGCTTCCTCAGAGGGTATGTAGTTATCATGTAAATACTATATCAGAAATTGATGGTGAGTGCTTCCTCAAAAAGCCTTTGTTTTCATGAGACCAAAGGGGTTAGACCATGTGACCTACCCAGGAGGTCGTTATATCCTTTTTTTATTTTGAACCATACGAGATAGGCTGTGAGAAATTCCAAGAGGGTTGTTGATTTTGTTTGGTTTAATAATTGAGGCATGTAAATGAGCGTAATTGAAACTATAAGACTGTTTACTTTTGGGTACTTACTTGTTTATTTCTTCATTTTTCTAAATTCATAGCATATATATTCAATGACTATTAGGAATAGATATTTGGGTGGTTTCCTACTAGTATTCATCTCACACCCATTATAGGACATTCTTTTTTGGCCAAATATTTTATATTGTTACAAGTATAGTTAACGGCAAGTTCCCTTCTACTTCAGGTTCTTGACTGATGTGGAGATGGGGAGCATGGGACTAAGCTAAGGTTTCCAATGTAGTAAGATTTGTTTACTTATTTTTCATTTACTATGTTTTAGTACAATATTTCATCATTTATAATTTTTTTGATGATTTCCATGACATATGTAACATACATCATCTATATATGTGCTCCGGTTGTTTATTTGCTTTTAATCGTCTACTAATTACTATTGAATGTTATTATTACTAATTCTACAACTGTTATCTTTTTTTATGCTGCATTACTCTACCAATGAGGTCATTGTTTCCCCACTATCACACCCATGTCCCTCACTACTAGTTGGTCTCCTCTAACATTTGGAGAAATGTGCATAAGGCCATGTCACCAACTGGGTATAGGGCAACACTAGGCGGCACCCGAAACTGGGATGTTACAAAGCTGTATAAGAAGAATTATTTTATTATTTGACTTACTATTTGGAGCCTATAGAAAGGGATCGAATGGAATAGGTAGTTGTTAATAAGCTGTGTTCGGGAGTATCTAAGTCGTGTAGAGGGAAAAGCTAATTTACCTCGATTATTGAAATTTTTCTGATTTGAAATATTACAGTTGATTTGATTTCACCGTTGGGTGATTCATAGGTTTTGTTAATGTTGATAATATTGAGGTTCTATTTCTATTGAAACCCGAGGAGATGAGGGTGTGCCATTTAATGCATCCTATAGACACTTGCTAGAGATCACATGTCATGAATTATTTCCATTCCAGTTAAGGTGCATTACCGATTTCATGTTGTTGTGATAAATGTTATCCAAGATATTCTTGAAGTTCTAATAGATTCCTTGATATAATACCTGATATTTGAATGTTTATTGAATTGTGTAAGGTTTCATTTGAATGAACACCAATCATTTGTCCCTAAGGTGTTATGGGCCCTCATCGATCGTAATTTGGCGGATCATTGCATTGTTATTCCTTGTATATGACATGTATAAGATTACAAGATTTGATTTGTGGGGAATATGAGCCCTCATGGATTGGAATTTGGAACTTTAATGTTTGGTTCAGTGTTTTTCTGGGTTCTTGAGTAGTTTCTGAGGCTTAATCTCAAGAAGATCCCAGAATAAACGGGGTGTACTTCTGAATACACACCCCGTATCATTCTCTTTAGGAGGGAAATTTTTTTCATAGGTACATTTCTTGTATGGTATGTACACGTCGTGTAGTCTCTAACTATTTCATTAGCTGTGTGGGTAGAGACACAGGGTTGGGAAATCCTTGGAGGAACACACTGTTTATAGGAAGTAAACATTGTGTTTTAGGGACCATGTGTCCTCTCATGTGACTGACGACAAGGTGGGATGAAACATAGGTTATACACTCCATGTCAATATTGAACATGCCATGTAGTGTAACCCGTGTATCTGGTCGTGTGACTAAAAATACCGGTTTGTGAAATCCTTCCAGTATACGCTGCGTCTAGCACAAAGACATCGTGTAGTTTCATTCTAGGAGAACAATGTCAGTTATACGTGTTCAAGAACTCAGGAATACGAAACGGATTCAAGTATACATCATGTCTTGGGATAACATGTCGTGTGTATGGGGTGTTACACAAGAAGGTTTTGAAATAGTACACATCCATATAAAGGCTTAAAAGAACACACCGTGGATGGGTTTTACATGTTGTGTATCCCTATTTAGAAAACATGAATGCTTTATGTCTCCTTTTCCTTTTCTGCACTTCTATGTTACAGTCCTTGACATTCATGAACTAAAGTGTGTGCTTGAACTTGTAGAGTCATTCCACCGAGATGTCCATTGGTTGTACGAAAGATTCCAGGAAGTGATCAGACACCAGACATGGCAGATCAGTGATTCCCAGCAAACCCTCCCTTCAGGCTTGTCTTGTCATTATCCATCATTCTGGATACAAGTACCATTGTACAATTCCGAGAAGTCATTATGATGTTTATACATACCTTCCATGAAGACCCACATCCTTCACCGTCTATGGAAAAGTTCATGCTGGTCTTTCGCCTACAACATCCTCCCACTTTCTCTAGGGATGGGGGACCTTAGGATGTTGATTCATGATTCAAATCCATGCTATCTGTCATGGTGCATCTGTAGATGTCTCGAGAGTGGAGGGTGAATCATGCTACTTATATTCTTAAGGATCCATCTAGGAGATGGTGGGATGTGATCTCAAAGGAAGGATTTCAGCAGGTTATGTCTTGGGATGAGTTCCAACATACATTCCATGACTATTTATACATGGAGACTTTGAGAGATTATCGAGACTAAGAGTTCATGAGTCTAGAGCCGAGTACTCTTTTAGTGATGGAGTATTCTTCCCGCTTCATAGAACAGTAGTGCTTCACACCCATTATAGTGGCTGATGAGTTATTCTGGGCGAGAAAGTTCAAAGATGGTCTCATTCAAGACATCTAATCTCATGTGAATATCTTTATGTTGACGGCCATATCTTCCATATTCTACCAGGGGCTAATCATAGAGCTCAACCTAAGGGGGTTTGGATCTATAGGCCAGGGCAGTTCAGTATCCAGAGTTAGAGCTTCTTCGGCTGATAGAAGGAAGTTCCATATGGATTTTACACGTGTAGATACTAGTAGTGGAGATACACCTTCAGGTAGCCAGGTGGTATGCTACCCGTGTATAAATGGTGGGAATACGAGGCCATATTGCCTAAGAGTCCTAGTGAAATGCCAATATGGTATCATGATAGGCCATCTTTAGTGTCCATATCATTTTTTATCACCAAATGTTCTTGATATGGGTTCCTCTATGAATACTCATTCAGGAGAACCACCACTAGGTTCTCATCATTTTGGGAACTAGAGTTATTCCAGCCATTCAGGTTGAGTTGGAGGTTGCAGATATGGTATCCAGTCAGACGGTATTCAGTAAAAATAGGGTGGATCAGCTCAGTGTGGTCATGAAAGGTCATGGGGCCGCTGTATAGGCCATAAATTTTCATTATAGGAGACCAAATAGGATAAGGATCACTAGGATATCTACCATTCAAGGTATAATATTAGTTTCCTTACACATTGCTTCATCACTTTTCGATATAGGGGCATCCAGAATATTTATATTTTTTGTTTTTTGGAGATCCTTTGTATATCTAACTTTAACTCTGTCAATATCTTAACTCTAGACACTCCGTTGCGAACAAGAATAGATAGTGTACATCTGCGCAAGCAGCTCCCTCTTGAGGTTGGTGGGTGTCACTTCTCATGGGACCATTATGTCGTTGGGATGATGGGCTATCACGTCATTCCCAAGATTGACATGTAATTTCTCTTCCAGGATGTTGTTGATTTCTATAATCATAGGGTGAGTTTTACGTCACTAAAGGGTGAATATTTTTTACAAAAGGGAAAGTGGGATTTTCAGGCATGCAGAGCAGGACCCAAGCATCATGGGTTGGGATGAGTTACAGCACAGATCAATAGTCTATATCTAGATGACCAGGTGACTTCATGTTGGAATTTCCTCCATTGGTCGATAATTTCAGGGATTTATTTCTATAGGACTTATCTGGTTTTCTTCTGAAGATAGAGGTGGAATTTTCTATTGAGCGTGTTCCCAGAGTGGCACTGGTGTTCATTCCTCCTTATATGAGGGACACACTAGTGTTTCAGGAGCACAAGAAGTTGTTATAGGTGTTAAATGTGATGTTTTCATACAACCCAACACTTCTCCTTGGGGTTCAAATATCCTATTTGCGAAAAAGGTAGACGGTACCCTCAAACATTTCTGGACTATCAGACGCTAAATCGGTTGATGGTCTTGAACTGATGTCCCTTACAGAGGATAGAAGATCTCTTTGATCATCTTTGAGGAGACCAGGTGTTCTAAAAGATTTACATGAGATCTAGTTATCATTAGTTTTGCGTTATACTATTAGATATACCTCTTAGTGCCTTTCGGAGCAGGTATGGTCTATACGAGTATATGGTTATACAGTTCGGTCTCACAAACACACTTGTAGTTTTCAAGGAACTAATGAACTGAGTATTCTATCCATACTAGTATTATTTCATGGTATTCTTTGTGGATGTTATCCTAGGGTACTCTCACACTCTACATGACAATGCTATACATCTTGATATCATTTTGAGTACACTGAGAGAGCATCGATAATATGAGAAGCTCTCAAAATGCCACTTTTGGATGGACTAGATTCAATTCTTGGGTCATGTTATCTTAGAGATAAGAGTATTAGTAGAACCAATGAAAGTGAGAGAAGTAGTTTCCTAGGAGAAGCTGAAGAATGTATTTAAATTATGAAGTTTTATAGGGATGGCTATATACTACAGAAGTTTTATACAGAACTTTTCACACATAGTAGCTCCATTGACGGGCCTAACTAAGAAAATCACGAAGTACCTATGGTCTGATTCTTCTGAGACAACCTTTCAGGAGATAAAAGAAATATTTAATTCAGCATCGATACTTGTTTTTCTAGATCCGAGCAAGAAATATACTATTTACTATGATGCATCATGTATCATGCTAGTAGTTGTGCTTATGCAAGGGAAGGAGTCGTTGTGTATGGGTCTTAGTAGTTGAGGCCACATGAGAGAAATTACATGATGCATGATCTTGAGTTAGATGCAGTTGTTACTGCTTTATGTTTTTGTATACATTATCTATTGGTAGATAATTTTGTAGTTTTCACCCACCAAAAAGTCTCAAGTATATCGTTACTCAGCACGATCAGAATCTGAGACATCGATGGTGGGTTATGTACCATTAGTATTATGACTTTGAGCTTGCCTCAACGCCTGGGAAAGGAAACACTTAGTTGATGTGGTGAGCAGAAGGACTCATATATAAGAAGTTTAGGAGGCCAGAAGTGAGTGGAAGCTTATGGATATGTTCTCTTAGATGCATTTTGAGATGGACGATAGACAGGGGTATACATTTCTTTTTTCTATAGCTGTTACATCTACTCTACTTAAATGAGTACGAATGAGGAAGATATTAGCTTTTGAAGGCTTAGTCCTATGGAAGAGTGTGTTAGGGGAGGACCTTATTCCTCTATGGAAAATAGGATAGGATGAGATCTTATGATTTCATGGGTGTATATGGGTGTCAGTATACATACGAGTGGAGCTGATGTGGGACTTTCATTCCTCTGTTTGGGTTGTTCAACCTGGTGTCACCAAAATGTTTTGAGATCTACATTGTCATTATTGGTGTCCAGTTATGAATAGAGATGTTCCTAGGTGTGTCATGAAATGTTCCACCTTTTAATAGGTTAAAAAAGAGCATCAACGACCAGTACAGATTTTTCTGCAGTTACCCATTCCCGATTGGAAGTGAAATGATGTTGCGGTAGACTTCATGATAGGTTTAACAAGATCGCCTCACGGGAATGATGATGTTTGGATTGTCATTCACAGACTCACAAAGGTTGCTCACTTTTTTCCCATCAAGGATACCTCTAGCGTAGATGATCTGGGAATGGTATGTATTGGGGACATTGTACATTTACATGGAGTTCTATACTATATTGTTTCAAATGGGGATGCTTTTTTTTACTTCTCGGGTCTGGTAGGGAATATACATGGATTTTGGTATATTGGTACTTCTATGTATAGTTTACCACCCCTATCTAGATTGCCAATCCAAGAATACTATTCTGGTTCTAGATGATATTTTGCGAGCATGCGCCCAAGATTTTGTAGGTTCTTGGGAGAAGCACATTTTTCTACAATAATATTTTTTCAGGCAACTATTTAGATGTCACCTTATCAGTCTTTGTATGGTAGGCCATGATGATCACACCAATGTTGGCTAGATGTAGGGGAGGTAGCTTTTTAGGTTCCTCGACTTGACCAAGAGACCACATAGTAGGTGGAGTTGATTCAGAAGAGGATAACTACTACACAGTCATGAGATAAGTCTTATGCTGATCGATGGAGATGACCTCTAGAGTACAAGGCCAGAGATCAGGTTTTTCTCCATGTCACAATGAGGTTAGGAAACAAAATAATTAGGAGACAGGGAAAGATGTTTCCAAGATATGTTGCACCATTTGAGGTTTTGGAGAGATTCGGGCCATTTTCTAATCGATTTTAGTTACCTTAGATGTACATGTCTATGCACAATGTATTCTACGTTTCTATGAAACAGTTTTACTTCTCATACACGAATCATGTTTTTCAACACATGGAGGTTGATCTGGAGGTGGACACATCATTTTAGGAGAATCCTATCTAAATTGTTGATTGCAGTGAAACGGATTTCAATGGACATTCTGTTTCTCTAGTACAAGTGATATGATATCACGTGCGAGTATAGGACAAGACTTGGGAGAGGGAGGCTGATGTATGACTATTGTTGCTGGAGCTGTTGGAGGATTCTCCATCTATACCACCTTGATAGGGAAATTCGGTGGAGAATTTTCAATAAAGGGGGTTTTTTGTAAGAACCTAGACCTTATCTTTAGAAATGAGATTTACTTTTCTAATGTTTTGAGAAAAAATTGGAAAATATTTAAATTTATGGAATACACACTGTGTACTTATGAGTACACACCACGTACCAGGTTGCCGCAGGAGACCCTGTATTGGCTAGGTAATTCCCAAGTACATGGTCATGTGGGATGACATGGAGACCACCTAATGTGGGGATTGGAAATGAAATACATATTCCATGTACTTTTAAAATAAAAACAATGTACTTTACTTTTTATTTGTTAAATCGGAATGGAGTCATGTCTAATTGGTAGAAATGCATTCTTCTCGACTCGTCTCATCCATGAGTGACTATAGGGCACAATTTCTCTTTGTGCCCCAGATTGACTGTCTGTACTCCGAATCAACTATCATCAATTGTGTTGGATTTTCCATGGTGAGTTATTCCTTCTTGTAGATAGTTGTTCCTTGATTTCTCCTCTTTCATGAGATATCTGTGGTTGAACATTTTAGATGTTTTTATTGATCTACATCATTATTATACATTTTATGGGACAACGTTGAAGTATATCGATCGTGCAACACCAAGGTAGGTGGTTTGTACCTTTTTTATATTTTCTTTGAGTTATATATTCTAAAGATCCCAATACACTAGTTTAGGGTATTGTGTGTTTAAGGAATTTAAGCCTGTTAACTCCTTCTTATTCTTTGATTACATGAGTTAGGGATCCTGTTTGTGAATAGGGTTATTTTTCATGGTATGGATGTGTTTTCTGGTGTTTGATTTGATATTGGCCATTGGGTCTAGAATTTTTTTTTAGGATACGTGTTTTCCATGACTAGTATTGTTAGGATGGAGTGATATTATCTGAAATGCTTGTGTTTTGATTTGTAGCTACTAGTCTAGTAGTAAATTACTTTGGCTGATGAACATCGTTTTTGCACGATTTCTTTACACAGGGTTGTGGGAACCTGGTGTAGTGAGACCATAGGGGGAATTGACATTTAGGGCTTCCCTAGAGTGTATGTTATATTTATCACTTTGTGAGACCATAGGGGGGATTTACAGTTAGTGCTATCTCAGAATGTCTATAGTTATCTTTACCATACCATTGGTGGAATTGATGTTGAGGGCTTCCTTAGTGTCTTTAGATATCGTTATAAGACTATAGAGGGAATTGACGGTGAGTGATTCCTCAGAGAGTCTTTTTTTTCTGAGACTAAAGGGGTTAGAAAGTTTTAGCTACCCAGAAGGTCATTATATCCTTGATTAAGTTGAACCAGAGGGGATAGGCTATGAGAACGTCCCATAGGGTTGCTTGTTTTCACTTGGATGAATAATTGATGAATTTAATTGAAACTGTAGGACTACTTAATTTTGATTAATTACTTATTTAGTACCTTATTTTTCTTGTTTTCTTCCATATATATTCACTAACTATTAGGCACAGATCATTGGGTGGTTTCCTACTAGGATTCATCTCACACCCTATTTGGGTCATTATTTTGGTCCCAAACAGATTATATTATTGTAGATATAGATAAGGGAAATCACCCATATATTTTAGGTACTTGACTACTATAGAGGTGGGGAGCATGGGACTAAGCTGAAGCTTGTGATGGTGTAGATTTTGTTTACTTATTTTCATTTTCACTTTTTTTAGTACTGTATTTCATCTTTTTGACTTATTTGGTAGCTTCCTGAGGCATATGTAACATGCATAATCTATATATGTTCTCCATTTGTTTATTACTTTTAATATTCCCCTGATTACTATTGTATGGTATTATTACAAATTTTTCTACTATTATCTATTTATTTCGTCTATATAACTCTACCAATGAGGGCATAGTTTTCCCACTATAACACTCAAGGCCCTTACTGCTAGTCGGTAGCCTCTGGAATTTGGGGAAATGCACTTGAGGCCATGTGAAAGACTGGGTACAGGGCACCTCTAAGTTGTACACAGAACCGGGATGTTATAAAAATCTAGGAAAAGACTAAAATTATATCAAATTATTCCTCAAGATAGCTTTCACAAACCACCCATTATGACTTAATGCTCATTATGATGATATATTTGTTGAAAATCACGCTCAAATTCCTCCTAATTCCTGACAAGATACTCGAAACATCATACTGACATCAATGAAATATATGAATCATACACCACTGATACCAATTTCTCATGAACTATCCAGGATAACCTAGTACCCTTGTACCCAAGCTGACACTAACATGGATTGATGGGTATTTTTGGTCCCTATTGGTGGATGACTATCACCTGGAATCATACAATATAAATGTGGGAATTAATCATCCTCAAAAAATTGGAAGATACATATACAAGTTTGTTTTCTCATAACTCTAATGGGAGAAAGTACCAAAAATAAAACAGGTATAACGAAAACCCAAAATATTAAATCATCAAAGTACTCGATAAAAAGGAAACCTATCAAAGGAACCATCACTCTAAGAAAAAAAGATCAAGAGCATTCACTTCCTCGTGTTGGAACTTTTCATTCCCTCATACCTGGAATAAGAAAATATAGAAATTCCTGATGGATAATGTAGGGTTTGTTATATAAATCCTAGTTGGGACTCACCAAGTGATCCATAAAAAGATTCCAGAATAATATGCCAACATTATTTAAATTTTAAATAATATAGTTTATGGTGATACAAATGAATATGTCAAATAAAAACATTATTTCATTTCAAAATTTTGGAAAACATTCCAAATATAGTTTAATAAAAATTTTATATAGAAAATTTTATATAAATTTTTAGGAATAAATAAGACGATTTTCTTATCAATGGAATATATATAATAAAATAATCAGAATAAGAACCATGGTCATCTAATCTATTGTACAATATATTCTAGTTATAGGATCTGCACACATCTCATATTGGTGATCATAGAAGTATATGTACCCACGTCCATTAGGATCTGGATGAATTTGATTTATCAAAATCCCAATGGGGATTATATTTTTTTAACTAGGATTTTTAGATTTTTTTATAATCAATTTATTATTAGGTAATTACTATCCTATTGTGCTTGTCCAAAATAAACTACTAACTACCCAAGCCCACATGTTCTAAATCAATCAATCAATAAAGGAAAAATTATCTCATTTAAATTCACATATCATTACCAATTAAATTTCCCAATTTTTAATTTCAATATCACTATTAAATTTTAAAAACATAAATTGGGTTTCATTATTTCATGAATTTTCATTATAAAACCAATCGTACTTTTTCATCATTTCAATATATGAATTTTTTCTCAAAAAAATCTCAAATCAATTTATCAATTTTATCAACATAAAAAATACAACACTAATTCCAATTCCATTTAAATTGGGGTTTTCCTCTAAAATCAATATTGTTTTTTATTCTAATTCCAATTCACATCCAATTGGTTCTTTATAAACCAATTTAATAAAATTTAAAACATATAGATAAAATCACGTTTTTATTTGATGGTGAAATCTAAAATAGAACCACCTACCATTATCATGAAGATCGAAATTCACATCCCCTTTAATGGGATTTTCCAATGAAGAATGGGTGAAAAATCTAGAAATAAATCCTGGAATCAAGATTCAAATTAATTGTGATTAGATCCTTAAACAAAATGATGATCTAACACTTTATAAGGAGGTGGGAAATATATAGAGTGGAAAATGATGAATGAGATACTATTCACATACCCTGAAGATATCGAACAAGATCATACATGCTTTGATTAAACAAATAATGGGTTTGGAGAACTCCTAATCACCTCTAGAGATCCCTCATAGCCAAGGAAATCAAATAAGCTATATTAGGGGTAAATCAAAGCCTTAAACAAGGATTTTTGAATTTTTTAACAATTTTCGGAATAAAATTAAGCCACATGCATGGTTAGTTCAGCAAGGCCACAGAGTTATACAAACTGTGTTCCTTAAAAATGTGCCTTTACACAAGGGTTCATGGTTTCTTCATGGTTGAGGAATTGTTTTCCAAAACTTGTTCAAACCATGAAAACCATCACTTCTTGTGTTTCATGGTTTTCCCTTGAGCGTATCATTGTTTGGTAAACCAAAGAGATAAATGTTCATAGCCTAGAAACATATTAAAATTTCGTAATTCATCCCAAAGAACATGTAAAAAAGAAAAGAAATAAAATTATGATAAAAATGATGGTTGAGATGTACCTATAAACAAGTCACATGATGTAACAAAACCCTTTCCTACCATTATATATTATTTATGATCCTTTTAAAACATTAAAAACATAAAAATTCATCCCAATATTAATTCAAAATCATTTCATAACTTACCGTCATTATCTAAACCTGCAACAGTTAATAAAAAATAGTAACCTAACCCATTCCTAACAAACTTAAAATATTTGATTCCTAAAACAATATGGAACTTGGAATACCAGTATATGGACTTAATAAACATGGTTGAGTTAAGATCTTTCCTAAATTACAATTCCTGAACACTTAATCCATTACACAAGAATTTCTATGATGCTCACCTGAACACCTATGAAACCGCTTAAGATATAAAAGAAATTCAAAAAATATCCTTATAAATGTTCTAAAACAAATAATTCCATTCCAAGTCCAAATTATAATATTTCACCTTACTCCAAAATGAAAAATTCAAATTTTCCAAATTTTGACGAATGCGTACAATGTATTTCGTTACAAGGATCACATCCCTATATATAAGTTCGTATAATTCAATGATGTTTGTTAACAAACATTTCCCAACACATAAAATTTTATATGTGCTGCGATAGAGTATAACTGTTGTATTTTCTTATTTATGAAATATTAAATTATTATTATATTTGTTTGTATCCACAAATTAACCATGTTTTCTATTTAAAATTGATGGAAACCACATAGAATTCATGGAAGTGGATATGCACTTGATATCTCATGTCCCTTATATATAATACACTGAATTATATACCAGTTTTATACAATAATAATGGATTTTGGATTCCCATATCATTAGATATAACTAATTAGATATCATAAAATATGATATCAATATTTTAGTTTATTTCCAATAAAAATCATCTAGATCCATGTTTGAATTTTAACAGACACTTAGTGATCATACTTCTTATAGAAATGTTTTTTATATTTTTAAGGATTATGTGACTAATGGATTTCAAGGTAATTCAAAAAAATGGAAAATAAAAATAGTGACATAAATAAATATTATGACATGTAATTTAATTAAAAAACAATTAAAATCAATAAAGAACCCATGGTTTAAAATTTAAAATAAATCCATGTAGTTACCTACCATATTAGATTGAAGAGGAGTGTGAAGAATTTATTTCACTATAAAAATAAATATTTCCCCTTAGGAACCCTAAAATTAAGAAACCCAATACATAAAATCAGCAATATAAAAAACAGTAGACACTATTTCCTAGGGATGACAAAAAAATAATGAATAATGGATAAGGAGAAGAGAATAGAATAAAGGAGTGGCTTACGAAAAGATATATTTATGTTTTATGGAATAAATCACACTACAATCAAGAGGAGATGGAATAGAGATGAGGAATCTGGTTAGGATGGTTATGGAGTCTTTTAGGGGAAGTAAAAATAGAAAATAACCTAATATTTTGTTAACATTATAAAATTAAAAAAACACATTTTGAATTAGTTACTTGGTCAACTAGTCTGGTCCAGTTGGACCATGCTTTAACCATGGAAACTCTACTGCCACCCGTCACCCTCTCCTCTCTACATAGTCACATTTTATATTCCCTTGGAGTGTTCTCAGACAATGTGGACCCAATTTTATCCACTTTTAAAACCTGAACAGTCATTGGACGATCCTAATAACCCTCCAATAGGACCTGGATGTTTGGGAAATTTCATAGATTTCTCAAAATTGGACTCCAAAATTCAAAATAGAATCCAAACAAAATACCAAAATATATAACCAAAAATGAGACATTGTTTGTGATAATATATATAATTATTTAAATTAATATTGGTGTTATGATATTTTTATTAATATTGGGAAGCACTTCTCGTAAGGGATAGAAATATTTCGAATACATATCATTCGACCATCCATGTAATAATGAAGGGAAATCCTTATCCTTTTCTCCAAAAACCCAAACTTTTATCAATGAAATTCCATTTATGATTGAATAAATGTCCAATTGAATTATATTTCTATATAAACCACACACTCTACATTGGTTATTTCAAAAAATTATATTGTTTATTGAATTTAAAATATAGTTAATAATAACTACTATTGATAACATGGTCGTTATATTTTCATCAATAATATTATTATATTAAGGTTTACTCTAAAGTATAATTCATTCCAAAAAAGAAGTGATGGACTCACCTTGTAGGATCATACCCCATGAAGTCCTTTTATCGATGAATTTGAGGGAGATAGCACCACTGTGACTTCCCCCTGACCATTCCCAATATGAAATTCAACAACTAAATAGTTAGTGAATCCATTAATGATAAAAGTTCAATCTCATTGAGATTACAACCCAAACCATTTTCATCAAACCACCCCATGAATGTCTCACAATTACACACCATAAACATAGGGAATTCATTGGTTTATTTGGTGTTATGTATATTGACCCTAACAATATTAATTTTTATTTTTATTAATAATTATATTTATCCTTTTTTATTGTTACTTAAAAAAATAATTAAAAATTGAGTATAAAAAATTGAATTTTAATATGCCAAAACTAGAATTGTATTTTAGTGAAATATATTGTTTCAATTAAGATAATTATTTAATTGAATTCAAGAGTATTTAAACTAAATTATATTTAAAAAAATATATTATAAATAAGTAATATTTACTAAATATATATAGTCATTTAATTTTATGAAGTAAAAATAATATGTGGCATAAAACCGTTATTTTCAAAGAATCCCAATATTTTTAATAAATTTGTATTTTGATATAAAAGTGTAAATTATATTATTTTATTACTTTTTTTTAGAATATATATTATTATTGAAATAATAATGTTCAAATTGTCCAATGGTAATTTTTTCATAACTTCCTAGCACCGTTAATTTTTGGGGTAATGATTATATATTGTATAAACATATGGTATGTATTATGGAATCATAATAAACCAAAATGATTTAATATATTCCATAAAATTAATCCAATACCAAATATATATTTCCTATTTAAGATAGTATATTATTTAGGTTATTTTATTAATTTTATACAATCTTAATGAATCCTATAAAACATATATTATATTTTATGGTTTTAAAATAATTTCATTAACAACATGTCACACTTTCATATCACCAAGGGTACTATTTTAATGATTTATATTCCTATAAATATAAACTAATTAAAAAATTATGTTTGTTATAAACCATGGGGAAACCCTGTTGGAATGTCAATGTTCTTATTAATTTATCATAGAGAGGTCAGAACATATGCTTGGAAATTAATAAATAATTCTCCTCTTTTGTTCAACATAAACCAACACAACCTCCCATTACACTTCATTAAAAATCCTTGTATCATAAAAGTAATCTACCCTTCACTTTAGAAATCCTTCCCAAGGTTCCCCCATGCTACTAATAAGCTCCTCTCATTATTTTATATGCATCATTTCAAGTAAGGGATCATCTTCTTCTCCTCTTCTATAAAACACCTAATTTATATTATGCCTTTTTATTTCAAATTAATATTGTTGGGATATGATTTTCTATATCCCAATTACCGAATGTATGATTTGTATGTGATTAAATAACCCTTTCACTATCATTTATCCCAAAATTTAATCTTTATATATCCTTTTTATGTTGACAAAATTATCTTTAGATTATTCCTAGCTAAACCTTTTTATTGTCAATACCATTTGCTATTTCCACTCAATGGTATTCATATATATGTACCATTAATTGAATTATTAGGTAATTCCATGTATGTTATCTACATTCATTAATAACGGGACTAAATTTTAATAAATATGTTTGTATGTTGAATGATCTATGTGGAACACAAGATCACGTACATATTATGATGGGTTCACCCAGATAGCGGTCTAATTAAATGGGTGTCATTTTATTCTCATGAGATTTTGTCTATGGTATTAGGGATTATACCAAATATGTAATTAGACAATGGCCACCATGTGAATTTTTCATAGTATTTATCCTTATTTTAGGCCTATTAAAAATTTATGTTGTCGTCACATTCCCATATTTTATTTCTATTATCATGTTACATAATGTGTCATTATTCAAGAGCATTATCCCCACCCCTATTATGTTATATTGATATGCATCATGGATCACTTTAAATTATTCAAATTATTCATTTATCTTTTTTTTCTTATATGTCTTCATATCTCATCCCTTTCTTATATACATCCATTGGTTATCCCATATATTTTTAGAAGGACGAAGAAATTTTAAGAGAATAATAATGAGTTTATAATAATGTCATTATATTTATGTTTCATGTTATTTTTATATGTACATAATTTCCCAAATACAGTAATATCCATGATCTCTTTTGGGATCATGTTATATGTATCATTATATAAAAAATAATAAAATAATTTTTATTAAAAATATGGTATCTCATTGTTGGAATCAATGAAAACACATGTTATTTTTGGATTACTATTACAGAAATATAGTGAAAGCCTTAGCGTTAATACTATACATATTAAAAAAACAATAATTTTTTAAAATTATATAGAATCTTATTTCCAATAAAATACATCCTTGTAAAGATACTACATGTTGATATGTCACATGCATAGTTGTACCTAGGGGTAATAACCACAAAAATAGCGTATCGAGATAGACTCGACTGTAAACTAGGGCGTGACAGTGAGACTTCTTACAAAACAAATTTTACCCTCTTGGGGGATATTTTTTGGTAAACTCACAATATCATTAAAATCCATTATTATGGGAACAAAAAATACAAATAATATTTTATGTTAGGAAGTAGATCATGGATAAATAATATCATATCCTATAGACTCATATGTTAAGGAATATATGTTATTTATGAGTTATCCAATTAATGGTCACAGTTTCTCATTTTCTTGTTTAATAGTTTAAAAATAACCAGCCTTAATTTTAACTTTATTCTCATCAATGGAAAAAATAGGAGGAAATAATTCAACAACCAATGTGAGTGAAAATGTGATAATTACCCTAATGATATTTTCAACCATGATGGGGTATTAATACTCAACATCTTGACCATACTTTCTAAATTTACTCATGTTTTGAGAATAATCCTAATTCAAGATAAATTCCAAATTCCCACAAAGAAATAACATGTTTCTATTGTGACCTTATAAAAAAGGCCTCCAAAATTCAATTAATATATTATTCCCTTAATCATGAAAAAATGGATCAACTCCAATGAATTGATCTTCACCATAATTCAATGCTCTATATAAGAATAGGTAATATTGGATGTTTATCATTTGTAAGGAGATTATAATAAATACTCAATGATTGTCAAAAATATTAATATTGATGAGGATCTTGAAGTTTTGGTGTGGATGTTATTATGGAAAATATTTTTTAGAAATTATTTTCCTCACTCTGTTGGACATAAAATGGAGAGGAATTTACCTTCCCCTAATAAAACAGATGATTAATTCACAGAGGTTTATGAGGAAAACCTCACATGACATACATGATATTTCTTGGGATATTTAATTACCAAATAATATAGAGTTGAAATCTTTTTTGGTAGGATGAATATAAGTCTACGAAAACCCTTGGAAATTTATGTCATTGATAACTTTGAGAAAATTTTCCAATGTTCCCTCAATGGTTAAATGGAGTTCATTGAATCTCAATGATCCTATTGAGATGAGAAGAAAAGAATGAGTTCACTTATATTGGTATTATGGTGAAATGTAATAGTAGTACGATTGTTTAAAATTTTACGTAGTAAATTTTTAGGAAGTATCATCCTGAAAATTGCATGAAGGGGATGGGGAAATACCTTAGGGGAATAAGGAAAGGTAACCCAATTAGGAATTGGTTATTGGAGAAACTCATCAATGTGATAGAAGAAATTAATTATCTTGGAAACCCTCTGTACGTATTATAATGTTTCAATCATATGGAACACATGAATTATACATTCTAATTCCATATACCTAGGGTTTTCAGACACAAGCAATGCCAGAAACCTACAAGATAGTAATGGAGAGATTATGACATCCCAACCCTAGATATAAATTCTAAAAATGATGTGTTGATAGCTACGCTAGATGTTCATTCAAGAATAGAGAATATGATTTTTGATTTTTTTATGCATTGGTTTTATTTAAATATGTTGTGTAGAACTATTCAAATAGTACCTCAAAACATGGAAGTGGAGATTTTTATGAAAATAGGGAATGAGGAAATCATTACATCCCATTTATATAACTCCTACCCTATAAAAAATATTATATTGAACTGCTCAGTGAACATTATGATAGTTCCTTTATCCAAATTTTATGTATTAATGGGTATGGATTTTCATTCCATATATAGAGCCAACATAAATTTTTGGTTGAAGGAAATAACCCGTTATGTCATGAATCATCCTATGTTTCTATATAAGTTAAAGGAGGAGGATGAATCTTATTTGTTATCATCATCTCAATAATGGATTTTATTGCCTTATTATCAATTGTATATTACTCAAATAATTGAGACTATGGAAGAGATCATCCTTAAATACATTCTAGTTGTGAGGCAATATGATAATGTGTTTACCAATGAATTTTCTGCTCTTCTACTTGACAAGAGGTTCAATTTTAAATCATGGTTATATGTGGATCATTTACAATATCAAAGACTCAATATATAATTTTTGTTTTTAAGTATGAGTAGTTGAAGATGAAAATACAAGAGAGTCTATAAAATAGGGTTTATATGCCCAACTGCTTCACTGTGGGGTGCACCGGCCCTCTTTGTCCAAAATAATGATGGGTCAATGTTCCTCTACATTAATTATCATAATCTCAGAAAGATCATGTTAAATAAAAAGTATCCTTTAACATAGATTGAGGTCTTGTTTGATCAATTGTGTGGTTCCTAGTTTTCTATAAATTAGATCTTCGATTAGGATATTATCATGTAATGGTGAAGAAGGTGGATATATCCATACTTATCTTAATTCATGTTAAGATAACAATGAATTCATATCATTTTTCTTTGTACTCACTAAAGAACCTACAATCTATATGGTATTTATTGATAGATTTTTTAGAGATTACCACGATAAATGTGTGGAAGTATTTATATACGATAATCATATCTACTAAACAAATCAAGGATTGAAATGAGGTTCATTTCATTACTTTACAAAAGGCCATCTGAAAAAAATATATGTTTAAACAGTAAATTAAATGTGAATTATGGACAAAAAATAACATTTTTCAGCATGTTATCACCCACAAATGGATATCTTTGGTCCCTTTGTGAAAATAAGAAATTAAAGGGTAGATCATAATAACCTCGATGAAGAAAATATATAGATTCCATGGATTATCTAGGTACCATTATTGATTTGGGATAAACATATCTTGATTTTCAATCTCACTAGCCAATATAACAAAGATAGGATTCAAATTTGTAGATAATTAAGATTTTGAAGTAATTATAAAAGATTTTAATAATAGATTAATCATTGAAATTAAGCACACATTAGCGAATATTAGGGAAGGGTTCGTGATTTATAGTGATGCATCGAAAAATATTGGGGTTGTATACTTATGAAAAATGGAAAATTGATATACGATTTCTCACATCAATTAATGATCCTTAAGAAGAACTACCCAAATCATGATCTAGAATATGATAAGTTGATCTTCACATTAAATATTTGGTGGAATTATATCTATGGGTAGAAGTGTGAAATTTAAAAATACCATAAAAGACTCAATTATATATTTATAGAATTTATCATGTTTCATTTCAATCGGGGATGTTTTATCTCTCGAAAAACATTGTAGGATATACATAAGAAAATTGGTTAGATTGCATGGAGTGCCACTCAACATTGTATATGATAGAGATCTAAGTATTAGCTCATGGTTTTGGTGAATCCTTTAGCATGTTTTGGATATAGGATTAATCTTAATCACTGCTTATCACCCACAAGTATTTGTTCGATTTGAAAAGACTATTCAAACTTTTTAATATATATTAATATCATGTATAATTAATTTATAAGGATTTTGGGATTAGAACCACCCTCTAGTGTATTTCTCATATAATAGTTGCTTCCACTCTAGAATTAAAATGGACCTTATAAGTATATGTATAATAAGAGGTGTTGGACTCCTACATGTTGGGATAATGTTGGATAGTGGAACTGTATTTTACCTAATCATATCCAAGAGATTTAGGATTGGGTTCAAATCATTCAGCATTATACGAAATCCATAAAAAGTTGATATAAATTCTATACTAACCATAATCGACGAGACCTAGATTTTGGAGTCAGATAAAAGGTGGTCCTCAAATATCACCATGTAATAAAGTCATGTGGTTTTTGAAGAAGATAAATATTTAGTTGAAGAAATATTTTCTCCTTTGAGATTCTTTATTTTATCGGAGCACTGGACTACTGACTAGATCTCCTACGAAATATAAACTCCTAAAAATATAAAAGAATAACATTGTATTAAAATGAATATATGACACACAACACAAAGCATATATCATAATGTAACACCCCAATACATTATGATAGATTTATTTCAAAATAAATTTGATCTCTTCGATAGACTATGGAAAAACACAACTCTAACTCCAAATAGCCCGTAATATAGTATAACACCCGATCTGGATGACAACAAGACCTGAGAGCCATTCTTAATCCTCTAGGGAAGGAAACTAGTGTTTATCATCCAAATTAAACAATTGGGAATTATTCTTCTCAAAAACAAATTTTAGGTAATTTAAAAAAATTAACAATAAAAATAAACACAAGTATCGAAAATAAATAAAACTACAAATACCACTATGTGACCCTACGGGTCACCACCGACCTAAAAACCAACATCACACCACTATGACCTAATTTGACCTAGAAATATTACCATAAGCTAAAAAAATAGAACTATAGGTGTGTGTATTAAAACACAGTAGGTGGGATCATAAAATATATTCATATTTTCATTACCTTTAAATTAAAGTTGTATAAATTTCAAGATTTGAATGTAATATGTAAACATAGTTTTGTCAAACATTTTATCTAAAAAAACGTGGACCATTAACATTTTCATTTTAAACCAGATTATTTTCCATGATGGGGTATTTATCGTATTAAATAATGGGAGAAAGAGAATAAAGAATATCATTTTTATTTCAACAGTAAAATATTCTGTAAAATTTTTTTAAAACATTTCCATAAAAAATTTCTAAATTATTTATCTCCTTTAAAAAAATATTTCCAACATATAATAGAGAATAGAAAATTGTCACATAACACGGTCAGTGGAATATAGAACACAGACGTAACGAACCAAATAAAGCATCTCAATCATCTACTACAAAACAAATATGTTTCAAAAAAAAATGGGAGAACCTCAGAGATTAGTGTATAATCTTGAACATACTAACACCTAATTCATCTTTTAGTCACGCATCACCTTATTACATCAATTCACCCACATGCTCAGTCTTACCCTACCTAAGCTAACCAAGGGGTACAATCCCAAAGTAGAGCACGATCGAGACTAAGGGTCACTATCCAGTTCATAATCAAAGTTAGTACCACAACCGTTCATGGAAAACTTCCTAGTTGTTCTATGATCCCATGTCATGTCTATATAGTGGTGTGAAAAAAGTTCAAACAATTAACCAACCTCATATACATATATTGCACACAATCAAAACACAAGAATCACCCCAAATCACTAAAAGAAACAATCCCTTTACTTTAAAACACTATTTCATAATGGAGTCCCATACCAAGGACCTCTCATACCATTCAAAACAAACAATGAAAGAGGATTAACCAAGGAGAGTTTTCAAAAGGGCCAATTAATGAATGTTCTGAATAGGCATCAAGAAATATTTAAGCAAAAACCCATTTTCAAAAATAATCACCAAAACACAATTAATAAAATCAACTTCATGAAAAACGTTTAGGAAATAAAAATGACTATTTTATAATCCAAGCACATTTACAGGACCAAAACCATTCTTTAAAAACCTCAAACTACTTATATAATCTATCCATAAATTTTATCAAACATTTGGTGTAAAAATTTAATATAAATATTTGATGATATTTAAATTTAGTCATTAAATAACTCTCTTTAATGTCAGGAAATTATTCTAAAAATTATACATTACAAATTAAAATCCATGAAATGTGTGAAAATAAAGAAATAAATGATTCCTAAATTTAAAAGGACCATTCCCATGGGACACTTACCTCAAACAAGCCACTTTTTAATGATGACTACTCAAATCCACTCTTTACTCCTTAATGCACAAGAATTTATCCATATATATATATAACCAATGTTTCATTTAACTTGTTCCATTCACCATTATGTAATATGTACAAATAGGGAATATATAAATATATATATTCCTTACCAATACATGCATGTATAAGAATCCTCGACTCTAGTGGCTCAAAACTACTTCAATGAGGTCCAATAAAGACTAAGATAATATTTGGGAGCCAAAGTATATAAAAATATAATTATTCTTGGTCCAAAATACAAGGAAGAATAAAACCTACAACAAAATGGTGAAGGTATGACCGAATGGTACGAAAAGCTTCACCTTTGATAGCGGATGATGAAAACATGCCCATAGAGGACCTAAGAGACCCATTTTAATCCATAAAAAAAGGAAGAAGGAACCAAAAATATAGTTGAAACATTACCTAGGGTTTTTTTGATCTACATACAGTGAAGAGGAAGAGAAACATCCCTATAAATGAAAATTGGAAGGAGTAAGAGTGCTTAACTCAATGAGCATACCACAAAACAGAATGAAATCTAGTGGATTCATCGCACCAGAGGAGGCCACGGGGGAGGTGAGGTCACTTTCCAGGGGTTTTTTGGATGGTATAGATTTTTTCAATTCACACAGGAGAAGAGAAGATGAAAATGGGGGACAAAAAAATATTGAAAAAATGAAAAAAAAGAATTATTAATATTTAAAACCTGGGAAACTCACACAGTTTGTGTATGGTTTACCAAACCATGAGGCAACTGTACGATAGACATATCATATGATAGGAACCCCTATATTATTACCACTAGGTCAACCCATGGTTGAGGATAACATGATTCAATAATTCCAAATGACATTTTCATGATGACTGACCCTCATGCATAGTTGTTGAACACATACTCCTAACGATGCACAACATGTGCATATAACCACTTTTCACATGAAAATTTAGAAAAACACTTTCTCAAACTATCCCATGATAAAAATAGAGGCTAAAAATAATTAAAGTAATTAGTTTTTCATGGATGGGGTGTGACAATTATTCCCACCACTAACACTTTATTCCCCAAAAATCTCACCCAACCAAATGAGGAAAAAATCGGAACTCAAAAAATAATCAATTCCAAATAAAACCACGAAGCGTGGTGTGAAATTTCAACTCCACACATCATACTTGACCAAATCTAGAAGAAAATACAAAAAGATCCATGGGGTCTCTCCATCGTTAAAGAACTAATGATCAAAAACCAACATGGGAGACCCAATGTAGACAAACCTAAGAACTCCATTTATAGGCCAACCCCCACAACAAGGGGGCCTGATGAAAACCCACAAATAGAGTATAGAATCATTCCATGATTCATCATCTCTAAAACACACAAGCATCATGATAAAAATAAAAATCCACAACTAAAACCAATACCTATGAATGATAACCAAAAATGTTTTATATCATTATAGAAACCCACAAATCTTTTACAACAAGGAGAGACTTTCAAAAACAAAAAAACCTACAACCAAGAAACATATACTATTTCCATTGAAACATCAGCGACAATATATGGGCCAAGGTCCTGCATAACCCTGTGATTCCTAACTACATGCAAGATTGACTCTATGGCCTATGGTTGTTCCATGATTTATGGAAGTGTCCATTGCCTCACATCGAGGAGGTGGCATACTCTATCCAAGACTTCATCTTTTGAAAACACAACTAGGAGAACCATTCTAGGTGTCCCAAATAGATACACAAATAAAAATCCTTCATTGGATTATGAAAATATGGATTAATGTTCTCAAGCCAACCACACATAAAGCATTCAAGAGAGTAGCCTAATGAATAATAAGAAGGAACATACAAAGTGACTTTCCCAGAATAGGTTCCTCTAATTAACACTCCTCAACGAATGGGGAACCTCTTGAAACAAAAAAAGGAACAAATTCTAAAACCATGGAAAAATACCACACATCAAAAGAGGAACTTCCGAATGATTTCCTGACAATGTCGCAAGATAAAAAGTATCCAACATCTTAAAATGGTCAACATACCCCTATTCGATAGTTGATCATGTTTAGATTCCATGATCTCTACCACTTTATTCTACATAACTTCACCAAGAAAAAAACACTAGATAAAAGTGGTCTTAAATATTTCCCAAGATATCCCAAATTGAAAAAATACTAGGATGACCACCCTCCACAAGTCCAAATCCAAAACATCAAAATAACCCAAAATAGCTTGAATCCTTATAGCTTTGGGAGTTCCTAACTTACTAAAAACACTCAACATCCTCAAGACACTCAACAAAATATAACAAAACTAGATCCCCAATGAAAACCTACAACTATCAAGAAGAATCTAACATTTCCATTCTACTACGAATCTAGGTTGGTCTATAATCTGGGAGAGACTCACTAGAAAACCCTGGGACCTTTCTAGAAAGAATAATTTGAATTAAAAAGGATAAAAAATATAATAAACACCAAATTAAAGCTCAACCAAAAAGGACACATCAAATAATAACACCACATCCCCAAACCAAACACCCCCGAACTAAACCATTGACTATTTTAAAAAATCATTTTCATTCCACATTAAAAACAATTTTATTTTAGGCCACTTTGCATAATTCCCAACATACATTTCAAATTAAATGTAAACACCAAATACTAGTTGATAAAAAACCTATTCCCAATATTCATATTCAATTTTAAACACTTTTTCAAAAAACCCATTTTACTTTGAATAAACCACTTTGAAAAAACCAAGTCAAACCATTGATTTTAAATACTCACCCATGATATCCTATTTACTATCACATATATGTGGATCCAACTTCCTCTTTTATCATCCATGAAGAGATTCCAACATGCACTTTCCAAAAACACAAACACATATATTTGAACATACATAAGGAATAAATAGGGCCATACTTACCATTTTTCATTAAAACAATGCATTTACCAAATTACCAATTCACATTCCCTCCAAATTTTCCCAAACATTTAAAAATTAAGAATCAAATTACCTTTTAAAATGACCCTTTTTCAATCCAAAAACCATTTAAAGAAATTATATTCATTAAAAAATCATTTTACATTGAAACCCCACTCACACAAACGAAAATCAAACAAAAAAATTGTCTCACTAAAGCACCATAATGAGGAAATAGTGGCCATGCCTAACCCATCTACATGGTTTAGCAGACTATGCCCCAAGAGAGCACCAAACAAAAAGATTATTTCAGACCATACACTCAAGCTCTACATGGGTTAATACTTAATGTAATCCTTACATGAAATACTGGCACATCACTTGGTAATCCAACATCCACACAATCCAAAACCAAATACATAAATTTTTGAATACCCCAAGAAACTTAGGGTTCAAAATGTGAAAGATCTTGTAATGTTCTTCTTGTGCCTACCTCTCTTGTCCATAGAGTCCTTTCTCCAATCTACTTAACACCCCAAATAACAAGGGTTTCTTTTTATAGAAATTTTTCAAGAACCAAAGTTGTACACCCTAAACCATTCACCTGTGCCAGCCCACAACATGGCCCAAGAGGATTCACTCTTTCTCTCAGGATGACAGCTATTGTGGATTAAAAATATAATAAAGTTGGCAACAAATTTTCTAATAAAAATTGAAATAAATTAATATAAACTAAACCATAAAAAAGAACATAAGAAGAAGTAATAAATAAATCTACACATTCCTCCATGTGACATTGTTGGTCACCACCGACCACAAATCCAACATCGCACCACAGTGACACAATATAAGATGTTAAAGGCTCCATGATCTAAAAACAATGATAATACTATAGGTGTGAGTATTAAAAGTCAATAGAAATTTTCAAAAACTCTATTCCTATTTGAATTTCCTTTAAATTAAAGACCCTTAAATTTCATGATTGAAATTAAAATTTATATAAAATGAATTTTGACACAATTTATCATAATAAAAACACCATCTATTTGTATTTTCCTTTAAAACAAGATTATTTTCAAAGATGGGGGCTTCAACATTTTAAAGGAAGAGTGAAAGAGAAGAGGGAATAATTATTTATTTATAGATAAAATATGCTGTAAAAATTATTAATAAATTTCCATAAAACAATTCAACACGCATTATCACCTTTTTAACAATTAGGTACACAATATAAGAGATCAAAATAAATGATCGTATAATATGGGAAGTGTAATTTACACACTTGTGTAACTAACCAAATAGGGCATCTCATTAATCTTTTGTAGAATACATTGTGATAAAAAACATGGGATAATCTTGAAGATTAGTTGATAATATAGAAAATACTAACACCTAACTCATCCCATATGCATTCCTCACCTGATGACATCAATTCACCCACATGCCAAGTTCTACCTTACCTTGCTAAACTGAGGGAAACAATCCCAAAGTAGAGTAAGGTCCATACTAAGGGCCACTAGCGATTTCATAATCTCCACTAGTGCAGAAAAAATTCTTGGAAAATCCACTAGCTATGCTTGGTTCCCATTTCCTACATAAATAGTGGTGATCCAAACAAGTTCAAACAAGTAACGAACCATATTTACAAGTATCACATAGAAGAAATATACAAGCCTTACCCCTAATCACTCCACGGAACAATATTGTTCCATTCAACCATTACATCATAAGGGATTACCATACAAAGGACCTCCCATACCATTCAACACACCCGAAGAAATATGATCTTCCCAGGAAAATTTTCAAATGGGAACAATATATTAAGGTGCTAAAGAGTCCTCAATGAATCTTTATTTTTCGAAACCATTTCAACAAAAATCAGACTCAACATTTATAAAGTCAAATTATAAAAATCAATTTATTAAATATAGAGAACTATTTTATAAAATGAATATATTTACATTACAAAAACCACTCATTAGAAATCATGAACTAAATATATGGAAAAATTAGAAAAATTTTCTAGCACATGGTGTATAAATTTATTACAAATATACAATGAAATTTAAATAAAAGGATAAAATAATTCTATTTCATGTCAATAAATTATTTTAAAAATAATAAATTACTAATTAATACCCGATGAAAGTTCACAAAGTTCAAAATCAATTATTCCTTAATATTAAATAGAATTGTAAATGGGCTTCTACATCAAACATGACGTTTTTTTATGAATACCACTCGAATAAACTCTTTTCTCCTATAATGACATGTATTTATACATATATATAGATATATATATAGCTTCACAAAAAATATTCCCCTCTATATGAGAGAGTATTTACAAAAAGGGTGTATATATATTCATTACCCATCCACGAACATGTAAGAACCCTCGACTCTAGTGGCTCAGAACCACTTCAACAAGGTCCAAAGAGAACTAAAATAATTTTAGGTAACCAATAATTACAAAAATATTAATTTAAATTGGTACAATATCAATGTAAAAAAATAAAACCAACCTCAAAATGGTGGTGGGTGGACTGAGACGATCCAAAACATGTCCCCTTTGGTGGTGGATGCCAAAACATGCATGAAGAAGACTCATAAGACCCATTACAAGCCCTAATAATGGAAGAAGGATAGAAATATAATTTCAACCCTTGAACTAGGATTTGGAAAATCTAGGTTAGGTGACAGGGACGAGATGAAATTAGAAGATATGGAAGGAGGAAGGAGTCGGAGATCTTACCTCGACGAGATGACCACCAAACTATAAGAAATCTTTTGGATTAATCGTATCGTAGGAGGGTGCGAGGGAGGGGAGCTCACGTGCCCAGGGGTACGAAAATGGGGGAGTCACGTGATATATAGGGGATAAGGGAGATGAAAATTAGGTAACGAAATAAAGGAAGAAAAAAAGAGAAACAAAAAATTTTAAAAAATAGGAATCTCACACGATTTGAGTATGTTTTACCGAACTGTGTGCCAACCCTTGCACTTGGAGTTGACTTTTCTAGGTACCCTTGGAAGGTAACCCCAACCAAGTATGACACATGGTTGTGAAAACAATTCTACAACCATGAAAAATTGAAATATCTCGATGACAGACCCTCATATATAGTTGTCGCACAGTTACTCCTAACTAAGATAACCTGTGTGCAGGATGCCTTTTTGCTTGAATTTTTTTCAAATTTAAACATATACATACTTGAAATAAAAATACATTCAAAAAATTTAAATAATATATATTTTGTAGTTGGGGTGTGACATATGCTACAAATGTTTCATGACATATCATTAATACATCTTAATTAATGGTTTATAATGTTTTAATTTCAATTATTTCATCTGTAAGGATTTGACATTAAAATTACCACATGGTAAATAATTTCACAACATAGTTTATTTTAATGAGGTTATATTACTTCTTCATTTTCTTTTACATTATGATACTAGGTGTGTAAATATTTTTGACTTTATTATTTTTATTTTGAATTTTTTATAAGATTTTACATTTGATACACATATTCAATAATTTGATTAATTATATCTTCAACGTAATGATATTTGTAAGGGTTCCTTGTATCACTTTTAATTCCATGAGACATACATCATATTCACAACTTATTGTTTTTTTTGTATATAAATTCACTGTTGATATGTTATATCTTGAATCTACTGATATACATGTTATTTAATGTTTCGCTTTTTGTTATTTCTTCCATGGGGCATATGATTCAAAATGGATAAGTGTTTATTTTATAATATAATCATGAATATTTATTATGATATACTTCCACTTTTTTTATATGTTTTTACATTTGATACACATAATAAATTTGTTGATTAATTCTCTCTTCAACATCATGATCTTTGAAGGGGTTTCTTGTCACACATTTACTTCCATGATACAAACACAATATTTACAAAATATTCTCTTTTATGTTTTATATGCTTCAAATTTATATATATCATGAATATTATTATCTTAATGGTATTTAATGATTAAATTTATGTTCAGTATTTAATGGGTCTTATGATTCGAAAGTGATAAAGGTTTATTTCAAAATCTCATCGTTATTTGAGACCGTTTATGTTCATGTATCACTTGGAGGAATATTTGGGTACTTATATTATAAGCTAATTATATTTATATATCCTATTTTTATCCATACAATTTCATAGAACAATTTTTTCAATCATTAGTTATTAAAATGACAGAGAAACTATTTTTAATAAAACATGACTTTATGTATCTCTTCGGTAAAAAAATCCCTTTTAATCAAATTTAATTTCATCAAATAAAATTAAAAATTATTTTAACAACATGAAAATTTTCTATTAAAAAATGTCTTACCCATTTTATTTTTTCAAAAACAAATTCTTAATGTAATCATCACATCATTTTCAAAATAAATCCATAATGGTTTTTATCGAAAATGTGAATGGAATGTTTGTTTTCATGTTTATTACATGAATGGAATTTACCATCATCTTGAACACTCAATGTTTTAAATATTATTGAATAAGTTTCAAGGGTTTTATCAGATAATATAATTTTAAAAATATATAGTGATTTTTTTGTATGGAAAAATATTTTCGATGTTAAAAATATATTTTCCTTAATAATGTTTTTAGTGAAATTTTTATTGTATTTTTATTCATTAGGGAAGTAAAACCTATATTATAGTTATGATACACTATATATATATTTTATTGATACCATCCATATTTTTTATATGGATTTTTTATGATCATCTTTGCCAGGTAAATTATTGAAAATATCCTTCTTGATTAATTTTCGAAATCATTAACATTTACATGAAATATTAACTTTTCATTCATAATTGGACATTATATTTCCACTTAATGAATATATTATTTATCATGGATATACTTATTACATTAACCATATAACATTTCTACATTTTGTTTTTTACATTGAAATTTATATGATTTATCTTGGAAATTATTGTTAAAATGCATTCCATACTTAATACAGAAACATGATTATATGGAATATTATTCAGGAATTAAATAATTAATTAAATATATGAAGAATTATTAGGACATGATAATATGGAGGGGAACCATTTATAGATATCCCCTTGATGTATTGGTAGTCTCATCAGAAGAATTAGTTGGCTATGCTTATTTAAATGAGTTTCTAGTGTATACCTAATATAATTTTTAAACTATCTTATAGAAGGTATTGATAGTATTGTAATATTGATGCCTTAGATCATAAAATAAAATAATTAAGAATTTAATTATTTAATAATTGAGTTATTATTATCCATGAGATTTTTTAAATGAAATTAATTATAGAATTCTTTTTTCTCAGATTATTAATTAAATGGAATGTCATTTCATCTATTTAACATTCCATATTGAATATGCCTTATCCAATTTTCATATTCATTTTATTGTTTAAATGTAATCTGTGTTTTTTTAATTAGTATTTAATTTTTATTATTCCATATTTATTATGTTTCATTTATACAAGAAATAATATGCTTAATGTAACTCTTACTAAGTATTTGAGCTCACTCTTATTTTGTTTACATTCCCAGGAATCTGGGAAGTGTAATACATATTATATACAAGGATATGATAGATAGAATAAATATATTCCAAAAATATTAATTTTTCAATTTTGTAAAATATAATATTTCAATCATTTATTTATCTTTTTTTACAAAACAACTAAACTATTTGGTCCGTTTGGATGTGATTCCAAATATCATATGCTAATGTAATAAAGACACCATCGACTCTTGGCTATAATGTCCGAGGGTGTTTTAGTTGGAATCAATGTAATTTTAGTAATAAAATTGGGAAATATATTTTAGAAAACATAGATTAGGGAATATAACCCAATGATATACACTGAGGATAAGTATATAATAATATCCTAATGTTTCGGTAAGGAATTGATTGGGTAGTTTTTTCTATAAATACATTTGTATCTAGATATAACCTGAGTATTTGGCTCTTCAAAATATATACCTATGGGTAGTAACTCTCAAAAAGGAATGTTGATATTTACTTGAAAATTACATGGTACATAAAAATAGGCCTTACAGCGCACCTAGGTTGACACTCCTTGAGGATATGCTTCCGATAATTCACATTTTATTTAAAAATCATTATGAAGGATTTAAATTTATGATAATTATAAATGGTATAGGTTAAAGTAAAGGGGTATTAAATTAAAATTATGGTTTCATTATTTAGTTATCCTATAAATGATTATATAGTTTTCCCATAATGTTTTTTTGTCACACTATGATTTTGGGTTTTAGTCAATGGGTTGAACCGGAAGAAGTCATGTTGATTTTGAATATAAAGGACAATGTGGTGAATATGAGAAAAAAATGGGATGATTAATTAATTTTAAGATATCATGATTATTCCTAATCAGTTATATTGAAATATTATTAACAAACTATGCATTAAAAAACTCTTAGACCCATCAATGAATAGAAAAATGGAGTTAACTAAGTACTAGATTGGTGGAATGCATGGTCGATTGAATGATTGATTTCATTATCGTTAGAAATGTAAATAGAGATACATATGGTCGTTTCACAATATAACTATAAAAAAATAGAAAATATTTTCATAATTTAATGAATTTCTGAGAAAAATTTATGAGCATGATGGAACGATATAAATTTCATCATAGGAGACAATTTATATTTCATTGTCATAAATGTGCCGAACCTGGGAATTATTTGTGTCAATTCCCTCTTATAAAGGTTAAACCCTTAAGCAAGGAAGTACCTATGTATAAATAAGATTTTTGAGGTATTTATGTATTGGGATTCATGAAGTAAATTGTTGAAGTATTAATTTTACCAATGGTTTTTTGGTTATAAGAATATTGAAACAACAAATTGTTGTGTAAAAATTTATAAGATTATTGTTATAATTTACGTAAGTGTTATGGATACCATCATGGGTTGTGAGTTAATGATTGTTCATAAGATAAATATTTTAAACACTGAATATTTGGATTTATGTGATGTGATTCTACCATGATTAAGGACATATCAGAAATCATTTATGGAAATACAACCCATTGGTTTAGTATATGTATTTTTGAAAAGGATAATTAAGGAATAATTCCCTTACATTTTTAATGAATAAGTAAAATTTATTGGTAGCCTTTAGGGTTTATCATATCATTATATTGTGGTAATTAGGGGTTATTACACTTTGGATACATTATTGGAATTAAATTAATTTACTTTTATAATATGGATAAACCATATGCTGGGTTGACAACTTATCACATCTGGTAAGGTCGTGAGGTAAGAACCCATAACTAAAGGGTGACAAGGGTGCTGGTCCCACCACTATCATACATTATATTCTTGTTAATAAGTCATTTTTTACATAAATAATTAGATGTAAAAATACAAATGTTGAATAAGTGGTGTTAATGTTGAGGTTTAGTGATTAATGTATTATATTAGATAACTTATGCTAACCAGGTTGGTTTTGAAATTTTTTTGAAGAGATATTGAAAGACTTTCCACTCTTTTCTGGTACATACAACCTGATAAAATTTAATTATAGTGATTTAGGAATAAAAAATATGTTTTTACAATTCATTTCTTAGAGAAAAAAAGGAATTGAAAATTTATCTGGTCATTAAAATGGATGAAATTATGATTATAAAATAGAAATATTTTTAGTAAGTATAATTTCTTATATTAGTAGATAGTAAAAAATTCCATAGCACTAAGAAAAGGATATTGAAAATAAATTATCCAATTACCTTCATATCCAATGAATAAAATGATCTTTTAAATCATTACATAATTTTTTTATGAGGTCCTTAACTTTCAATTGGTTATTCTCTTCATTTTGATCAATGACCTTTATCACTCTCTAAAATTATTTACAGTTTCCTACCATATCTATATCCTCAATTTACAATAATTTTATCCTACGTAGAATATAAATCATGTGTTATTAAAAATTAAAATATTTACATCACATTCTCTCTTATTATGAATTGGTTTTATTAACCTTTTTATGATGTGATTTTTCAACCAATGAATTCTCAAATATCAAACCCTTGATTTCTGAGTGCAAGATCAATTTGTGGGGACACAATTTATTTAATGTTTGGAGAATCTAACACCTAAAAATTATAAACTAAAAACATTGTATTATATATCATATATGTATCAAAACACAAAGAATATATGACAATGTAACACCTTGACATATTGTGTTATATTTCTTTTTTAATAGAAATGATTTATTCAATAGCTTACAGAACACACTACCCTGAGTCTAAACAAACAATAATATAATAGTCTGTTATAAAAAAGAAATTAAATTTAAGGGTTTGAATAATACTAAATATGTTATGAAAATTATTGTTATATATTTTTTATACATAAAATTATAATCATTTAAACAAAATACATTAAAAAACAGTATTTTTCCAATAGACGGTTTAGTCGCTCTTTGCACATGGTATTTAAAATTAATTTTTTAAACATTTAGATTTTTTTAAAATGAATTCATTTTTTGAATCATAATATCAAAATGATCTTGGATTTATTGTTTTTAATTTTTCTGAAATGTTACATTTTTCAACGAATAAATAAAATATTTATTTTTAATTAAACCTAACTTTTAATTTAAAAATGTTACAAGGTTAAATTATATTTTTAATTGGAATTAATGTAAAATTACAAAATTTATATCATAATTTAACTAATTTATGTCATTTTAATCAATTTCATATGGAATTTTTTTATATGAAAACCTTTTATACTTATGATAATTTTCTCTTTGGAAACCTACTTATTCACCGCGACTACAGGTTTAATTTTAAATTATATTTAGAAAAATATAGGAATTTGATTTAAAAAATGGATTATATAATTTTAATAATCATAATTTATATTACCTAATTAGTATATATTAAAATTTTAACATAATTAATAGTGAAATCAATAAAAATTAATTAATATGGTTATGGTGAAAATGAGTTTACCAGGATATAAACTAAAAAGATAATGGTTAAAAATGACCTAAGACTTACTGAAATAAATTTCCAGAAATATTTTTACCATATAATGTCAAATTATATATAATATAATATTTTTGATATTATTATTATGTGAAAAATGGTTCCATTTTATTATTTTTTAAAATTCCACGTGTTTTCCCCCCCAACTATAAAAGGCCATTACCTCCTTTCACATCATCACACCTATCAAGCCATTTAGATCAACCAAAATCTTCTAAAATATATCCAAAACACCCTTATACAAAATATAGATATTATGTTATTCCCAAAATACCAACCTTATGGTCTTTAATCGGATATCCAAAAGAGGATTTTTCATAGAGAAGGTAATTTCCTTAACAAGGATCTTTTGTTTTCATTCTTATTTTTACCCCATAAATTATTCATTAACACTTAAAAAATAATAACACAAGTATATACCATATATTTAGTTTTTATTATTTTTATTTAATGATTTTTATCCATATCCACCTTCATCAAATGGGAAATGGAATCATCGATTGCATGTACGGAGGACTACCATCTCGGGAACCGATGTAACTCGTTTCCCATACACAAATATCATTGTCAGATATAATAATGATTTTAATTTATATAAATAATATTTATGATATAATTATACTTATATAATTATATAATCACTTATACCTTCCAACATTCTATTCTATTTAAAATATGATAACGTTTCTCGTGTGTTTGGAGGACTACAACCTCTTGAAGTGATGTGATTAATTTTTCACGTACTATTTACATGGAAAGTAATAATGATAAATATAATGATTATATATGATATATTGTATATGATTTAATATTTATTATATAAATTTTTTATATCACCCAATTTCTTACCCTTTCACTAATTAATGGAATGTTATTGTCGCTTCTGCATACATATGCCCTACCATCTCCACAGAGTGTTGCGGTTCATTTTCCTTGTACATCCATCAAGAATAATTATAAAAATGTATATAATAAGTCAATATTTTATTTTTATCATTGATATAATTTTGAATATTATTTATCAATATGATTTTCCAATGAACTGAAACATTCATGATAAGACATGCATGATAAAACAAGGCAATTAACACCCAAAACATTAAAAACAATGAAATATTATTAACAAACGGTTAGTAAAATATAATAAAGGGAACATATAGGATATTATAAATTTTTACATGGTTTGATAACAAATTAATAAAAAAAATTAAACCATTATACATGATATTAAATCATGTTCAACAAAAAGGAAGCGTAAGTTAAGGGGTTTGTCTCAATTTCTCTTTATTAAGGCATATTATAATGTTTTGCATCAAATTTATTTCAATAGTGTATATTATGCCCAATTTTCAGGTAATATCATGAATAATTCAAAATTAAAATTAATTATTTTTTATTTGAATTAGTTTATATAAGGGGATTTGAGTTCAAAATTACCAAGTGGGAAAGGATTTCATAACTAAATTTGTTTTCATTGGGTTATATTAATCCTTCATTCTATTTGACATTATAATATTATTTATATAAAGTATTTTTACTATTTTATTTATTATTTTAAATTGTTTTATTTGGATTTTTACTTTCTATACATAATTGATTCACTGATTAATTCACACTTCAACATCATGGTCTTTGTAAGGGTTTCTCATCTCACTTTTACTTCCATGAGACAAACACCATATTTACCACTTATTACTTGTGTTGGGGTATATAATTAACATTTTAGTATGTTATATAGTTAATATTTTAATATTAATGGTATTTAATTTTTATTTTGATGTTATTCATTTCACTAGGATTATGATGGAAAAGTGGTAAGGCTTTATTTCACAATCTCATCATTATTTGGGATTTTTATGTTTAAGTCTCCCATGGGAGAATTATATGACTTTTATATTATAAAATAAATATATTTAATTATCCTATATTAATTCAAGTACTTTTAATGGTAATATTTTTCCACTACTGGGTACATAAAATAGCTGATAAAATGTTTTTAATAATATCTGACTTCATTTCTCTCTTCAGCCAAAAATCCATTTTCATCAAAAGATATGTTCCCAAAAAATGATTCAATTTTATTAATATCATAATAATTATTTATTATAAAAATTTTCCTCCATTTTTAATTATTTAAAAAAAATTAATGGAGTACTCTTGTCATTTTTAGAACAAGTCCTATTTGTATTTTATCAGAAATATGAAAGGAATCATTGTGTTATCTTGTACAACATGAATATAATTTCATGATATCATTAACACTTTGTGTTTTAAATATTAATTTTTATGTTTCAAGGATTATATTCAATGAATTTTGTTTTTATAAAATTTTATAAACTTTTAGATTAAAAAATACATATTTTTAGAGTGAAAGGGTTTTCTTTCTTAATACTATTATTAATTAAAGTTTTATGGAATTTCAATTCATAAAAAACATAAACACTTTATTATACATAGGATACACTAGGGATATATTGTATTTATATTTTCCTTTTTATTTCTTTGGATAATCTAAAATCATCTTGACTAATTAAAGTATTCAAATTATCTTTCTTGATTAATTTTTCTAGTAATTAACATTCCCTTGAAATATTCAGTTTCTTTTCATCATTGGACATTAAATTTCCCCTTATATATCTATATTATTTATCATAGATATAATTATTACCTAACTTTTATAACATTTCTATATACGGTATATTACATTTAACGTTATATGATTGACTAGTGAAATTTTTACTAGTCTGGATTCTTTACTCGATACAATTTTTTTCATAAGGAATATTTTTCATTCATTAAATTGATTATTTGATATATGAGGAATTATTTGGAAATGATGATTTGGGTGGGGCCTAGTTAATAATATTCCTTAATGAACTTGTAGTCTCATAACATTAATCATTTGATCAATCATAGTTTAGTGTTTTTATGATCTATACAACCCCATCAGCTTTAATCTGTCTTATAAATGTTCTTGAAATTTGAGGTGTCATTATTCCTAAGATATTAATGTCTAATAATTATTCATTTTATTCATTAAGAATCCAATTATTATTATCCATTATATTTTTCGAATGATATTATCTATAGATTCATTTTATTCTCAATTTATGGATAAAATGGAATATTTTTTTCGGTTATTTACACTACAATATTGATTATGTATTATCCAATTATGATAGTATTGTTATTGATTAAATGGAATGTATGCTCGGTTATTTACCATTCCATATTGATTATATAATAATGATTTTTCTATATTTATTCATGATATATTCCACTTTAGGTAAATCTTACTGATCATTTTATATCACCATAATTTTGTTTCCTTTAGTAAAAATCCAAGAAGTGTAATAAAAAATATTTTCAAGGATATGATAGATAAAAAAGGATATTCTCAAAAAAAATACATTGTAATTTTTTTCAAATTTAATATGGGAATCATGTATTTTTATCGTTTATTAATACTAATAAACTATGAATTTATCTGGGATTTGATTCATTGAATCTTGTTCTTGTTTAATATAGAAACCATTTAATTTGGGCTACTAGGGTTGTTGTTGTTACGCCTATACAATCTCTAGTACATGATGTATTTTTATCCCAATTATGTAAGTATATAATAGAACCGTCGTATATACTAAATTCATAAGTGGAACCATTGGTGAATTATCTCTCATATGAGAAGCATTTGGTAAAGATATAATATCATATAGACAAATTTCTATGAAATAAGATAACTAACCTAGTCAATGTGTTGTGGTAGAGCCACTTGTTTGAGGAAGTAACGTGGGAATCAAATTGGGTTATTAAATATAATTTCCCTCATCTATTTTAATTTATGAAATTAAAATCCAATGGGATAAATTTTTTTCTGGGAATAATGGCTTAAACATTTATAAAATAAAATCCTTTTGTGATTTAATATATGAATAATGTCATAATGTAGTTATAGAATACACATGAACTTCTTTGGTTATTTCTAAACACTATATATTTTGTTTAATTTAAAACATCATTATGTGTTGTTATTTATATAGCCACTATAATATATCAATTAAGATAAGTTTATTGAGATTTATGATAACTTATAATTGATATATATGAAAGAATAAATTGACTCATCATGTGGGATCATACCCTATAAATACCATTTATCAAAGATTCTGAGGGATTTGATATCTCTGGGATTTTACCAAGAACATGACCAATATGATATTCAACCAATAAAGAATTAGAAAAACTATTTATGAGAGAAGTACAATCTCATTGAGATATTGACACAAACCATGTTCCAGTGTTGCATGCTTACCTATACCAACGATTTTAAACCATTTTTTTTATAGAAAATCATTGGAATAGGGTTTATCAATAGTTTTCCAAACTGTTTTTTGTTGAGGCATGGGGATAAACCTATACCAACAGCTATTGTGTAACTATTGGTATAGGACAATGAAAATTACAATACCCTAATGTTATAATGATAACCATTGGAATAAATATTTACCACGTATTTCTACCATTGGTATATATCTTTTATCTAAACTATTCCAATGGATTATAAACCAATGGTATAGAGTTTTACCAATGGAATTATAATAATTGTTCGTATATATAAATTTATCAAACATTTATTAACGTTTTATAAACTATCATTGTAGTTTTTTACCAATGGTTTGAAAATAATTGTTAGTATAGATACATATTTTAGATATATACCAGTGGTTTATAAAATATTGGTATAGAGTACTGCTATTGCATCAAGCACTATACAACAACCTACCTTCTTCAATTATAGTACAAACAGCTATATAATAATGATGAATACAGAAAACACTCATGTAGGAAATATACAATGATGAATGCAACACATGAAAATCGATAATTCAATAAAAAACACTCAGCACACAATACAATGAATATAATTAAAAAAACACATGTAATGGATTTTACGGTTGTGTGGTGATTTATTTGAGAATAAAATTAAACAAAAGAGATTTAAGAATGTATTCCCTTATTCTCCACCCAGTGTGATTGAATCATGTTATAGAAGAGTTTGGTTCGTTAATTAATAGTGGGGAGTCCACTTATTTTTTATAAAGGTTACAACTAAAGACATTCAATAATATTGAATTTTCTAAAGGTATTTTGTGTAAATTGATAAATTTGTGGCCACCAAAATACAGGGATTAATTTAAATTCAGAGGGAACATCCATGTCTTGTGAGATGAGTGGGGAATTCTATTTAGATACAACATGGGATTAGTGATTCCGTTTTTTAGTTCCTTCTATAGTCCATGTAATTATTTTGGAGTAGAATCAAGAACCATAGTTACTAACATCATGATTTGGATAATTAATCATATTTCAATTAGGGAAGTGGAATTCGATTCTTCTTTAATAGTAGGTTTCATTCAAGGGAAGGATTTTCCACCAAGGTGGTTGGGTTATATTTTTAGTAACATCATTTTTTTCTACTTGAGAATTCAAGTTGGTAACCCATAGAGGGAAGACAATTTTGCTACGATTGCCTTCACCAAATATTGTATTTTAAGACATGAAAATATCTTATACATGGGATTGGGGCCCTTTCCAAAAAAATTAATTCTCTTGGTAAAGAATTATTCTCTTAGCCTCCATCATTTATGAAACTTATGTATTCAGGGGTGGGGACTTTTCATGATTTTTTATAACAAATAAATATTAATTTTTTATTCATTTTGGATACCTCCATCATTCATACCACATAATTTTAAAGACTCTTAACTAGTTAATTGATAAATACAAAACTAATATAAACATTAGAGTGTGGGGTATACATTTTTTGTTTAATTATATCCCTTATCATTGTTAATAATGTACTCTAGATATTAAGACCTAAGATATTATAGTCCTTTGTCATGTTTTCATTCGTGGATCCACAGTCGATAAAATTACTAATATGAAATAAATTATAAATCACTATGCATACAAAATATATATAATCGGTGTATAATATTAAAAATAATTCACATTATTCTTCTATAAATGTTTATTGAAACACTAACATAAGGAAAGAAAAACCATTATATTATCATAAACTCTTGTGTCTAAAATCCCAATCACAAATAACACAATAACTGAAGATCATGCTCATGATAAGGAATGTAATTTATTTAATTATATGATAGTAGAAAAAAAATAGTTTTATATGAATGATATTATACAAAAAGGATGTGAAAATTAATTACACTATCATTAAAGTGTCTATAAATCTTTCTATCTTCTATCATACCCTGAGTTATTAATAACTACCAACAATGAAATGCACCTAAAAACCCTCAATGCACCTCAAAACGACCTATAATCACAACATTATTATCTACCTACGAAATAAAACTACTTGCAATGAAATGAACCTAAAAAAGACATCAAAATATAACTCTCCAACAATTAAAACTACCAGAAATGAAAATAGAAAATAATTAATAATGAAACTACCTTACTACTACAATCAAAACACCAACAGAACATCCTCAACCTATAATGAAACCAATAAAACATCCATGAAAAACAATACCTATAGTGAAACCAATAGATCATCCTCAAATAATATTATAATAATATATAAATAAGGATAATAGAACAAATCAATTGATTCAATTATCTATTTATAAAAAATTCAAAATATCAAAAATAAATTTAGTAACATCAAATCATGAGACATAAAAGGTCATAAATATCAGTGAAAATGTAATGGATCAATCCATCCCACATCACCATCACTATCATCATCATCATCATCATATTATTTCTCATCATCATCCTTGTCCTCACTGTCTTCCTCATCCTCATCCCCTTCTTCATCCTCATCCTCATCCTCTACCTCATCATCATAATCATCCTCTCCCTTGACCTCGGCCTCGGTCTTTACATCATCCAAATCCCCATACTCTTCCTCTTCATCATCCTCTCCATTATCATCTACATGAACAAAATCATCTTTACCACCATTATTACTTTCTCATGGTGCATTATATAATGAACACATGGATGACATATATTCATCCCATGTCTCTCTAGTCTCTAGGGTAATTGATGGACATAAAAAATTCAATAGTTTCATAAATTCAGTGTTTTCACTTTCATCCTTTTCTTCCACCTTTGTGACAATTTTTAAACTTAATCTACCCATTTAATAACCTTTAACATCATTGTGGTACTAGAAATAGTACCTATAGTTGGCCAATACCTCTTTTGGACTATACTATTCCCATGTTCGCAATATACTCTACCATGGTGCACATCTCCCCAAACCTGATGTAAGTGATCATTTGGTGAAAAAATTGTCAGGTTTTTAGGTATCAAGTACCTCCAAATAATCCTTTGAAAAATATTATTTGATTATTATGTTAGAAATTTGATATTAAAATTTGAAATCCATAATGTAAAACATACAATATGCTACTGTGTCATTTCGTTAACCACACTTCTATCTTTGTTCATTCTAATCGAGAAAAATATTTTTTCTCCAGGCACAAATCCTTCAATAATCAATACCTCCCTCTGTAATCACTTTTAATAAAGGAAAAAACAATTGAAAATGGGTTTCCAATAATTAATTTCATAACTAAAATTATATCAAACCTTTATAAATCAAACTAATTATTGAGGAAATAAATGAAACTACAAGTGGTAAAGAAACATGAAAATGACTGTCATACCTACTTCCTTTCGGGATCAGACATCATTGTACACGCCAATGTGTGATGTTACTTTTTAGCATCAATGTTTTTTTATTTTTTTGGTTGATTCCTAAATAAAATGTAATAATACAAATCATATTATTAATGAAGAACATTAAAACTTTCATTTAAAAACATCAAACGTGATTAATACCATAAGCTTGGAAGTCATCCAATGAGTAATCATTCATTGATACAATTCTATCAGAAATTAATCCTTTTAGGTACCATGACTATCTTTGTGAAAAATATATCATGCGATCCAATATAAAACTCATGCTTATATTCTCTCAAAAGCTCTCTTAATTCCATTATATGTGCTATTCAAGAACCCCCACCATTGGAAATATTAAAACAAAGATGACACCAAAATATCAATTCATATAAATACAAAAATAATATTACATTAAATTCAAAAGATTATATTACCCATATTTTTTACCAATCATTTTCCTTGACTTTGTTTAGAAACGGCCTCCCTAAGAGTGGGATGACTGGATTGATGTGGGAGTGTTCGGAAACATTTCTAAATAACTATGACATTGATGGACTATTTTTTGACCTTTTTTGTCTTCATATTAGTCCACCATAAATTGTGTGTGGTTGTTCTACACTGTACACATGTTTGTACGCCCCTTCCACCTATTAGTATATGTAGCTATTATAGAAAAATAAAATATTATATTAATAAATTTTATAATGAAAATAAATTATGGTAAAAAAATTTATTATTGTTCTTAATTATACCTATGGATGTTTGGTCAATGGGAACCATTGGATCCACAGGCACTGAAGGAACATCACATTGTATAGGTGGAGTGGGTCCTAGTGTATGCTCTGTAGGCATAGACTTTGTCAGAGATGGAGTTAAAGAAGGAATATAGTCTCTAGGAGAGAAATAAGTAGATGGTAAAGAAGATGGCATGGATGGATGGCCAAATGCATGATATAGACGAGTAGTGGGAGTCATCATCAGATATGGTAATGATGGGTGAGGAGGCTAATATTTAAAGGCCAGTGAATACTTGGGAGGCCAATATATCCTATGTGTCCCTAACAACACAATGATATTATAATATGTGGATGATGTTATGTTAGTGGGAGGGGCATGGTCTAATCAGGTACACTAACTAGAGAACCAACTCTCTACCATCCCCCTGTGTACCACCGGCCAGAGTAATGAATCAACTACTAGGATTCTCATTGAATAAATTCCTCCTAAATGGTGAATCCTACAAAATAGTTTAAAACATAATTAATAACATGAAATTATATGTTATTGATATATATATATATCTAAAAAAATACTCCCAACATGAACTATCAAAGGAATTCTAATATGAGTCATTCGGTGATTTTTGTTTTTAATCCAATTTATTCACTACTCCTAAATAGGTTTCATTTCCTTCCTTTTAAAACAAATATGTATGTAATTAAAAATTTAAAACTAATGTGTAACCAAAACAACAACAAAATATGATACAAGACTAATTTTTCATATGTCATTTTGTGTATACTTTCGGTTGGGTAATTTATCTATTTATTAGTTAGGTTACTATTTCTATTTTTTTATTTTCATATCAATAAGCTTAACAAGTCCAAATAAATTCCTCTTTTTTTATTCTTATTTAATGTTTTCTTTTTTGTTTGGATTATTTGGTTTGAATACATTTCAATTCAATATTAGAAAATGCAACTAAAATAAAAATACAACCAATAAATATTGAAAATTTACATTATTGTCAAGTGAGATACAAAATATTTGGGGTCATTATTAAATAATTTTGAATAGTACCTACCTTAACAACCCATGTTACGATAAAATAAATAAACGAGAACACAGATAAATGATTATATATATTTCCTTCCACAACTATGGGTTTGCAATCAATACTAATAATTAATCTATTGAGTCATCATAAGAAATAAATGGATTTGGGACACCGGCAGTAGGGATGGTGTCAATTCCATCATCACCATCATCAAAAACAAGTATTTTAATTACTTCAATAATGACACTGAATTTAAGTTGAAGATAATTTGGAAATAAAAATGTTATTTATTCATTGTTTTCAATACATATAGTTCATCGATAGAAAGAGTGAGACACATGTCAATAACTCGAAATCCATAATCATCTATACAGTTTCCATGCCTCATCATCAAATCGAACACTGCTATTTCATCATTGTTACTTGACTATGAGAATAATAATCCAATATGATTATTTTTTTAGTGGAACCGTAATAGGATACATTTTCAAAAATATGTCTACTATTCGATGCACTATAATAAAAGTCTATTATGGAAATTAGAATAATACCACCAGGTTGTGTTCTCATATTATTTTCATGTTCAGTGATAATAAATTTGTACACATTGATCATAATTGATTTACATTCAAGAACCATGGTATTAGGAAAAAATCCCAAGCTCTTATTTCCTTAGAGACAGAGTCAGTAGGAAGTCATAATACCTATAAAAATGACTATTAAACCCAATTAAATATTTATTTTATTTATTTATTACAACAATATTTCTACCATTAATTTAAACCAAGCAGAAAACACATTACAATGAAAAATATCACTCTTTCTAAAATATAATGAATGATGCTTTATGTTTATTAGTTATTTATATTCCCTATAGATAAAAATAGAAATATTTTAACAGATATGTAAACTTACAAGAGACAAGAGAAGATATACATGTTCAATTTACTTACATTATGTAGTCATCAAACAAGCCATAGTTGAACAATATGGTGTTATGTGCCATATCACGATCATCACGGCTTAATTCCATCAACGTATATGATATATAAATTCCTCTTATTTGTGGAAGTGATGAAAAAATGGGCTCAGATTTCTCATACTATTATTCTTCATTTAATATTGGACATTTCATTCTCGTGGTATGATTAAACAAATACATTGAGAATAAATACATACATTCTTGATCCAAGATACCATTCATGATATAGCCTTCAGGGTGACTCTTGTTCCAGAAATAAGATTTCAATGTGTACATATTTCATTCAGTTGGAGACATCAAACAAAAATAAATAGGTCCTTAAATAAGTATTTTGGTTGAAATATAGATAATCAGATGCAGTATGCAAGTGAAAAATGATGGATGAAAAATTTTCTCTAACTGAGAGAAAAATAATGTTGTATTAACCAACATCTTTTTGAAAGAAATAATTGGAAAACTTCTTAGCTTGATGACCTCAAAACAAATAGAACAAATAAATAAATGAAACCCATACATTATTGGAAATAAGATGAATAATTGATATTGGAATCAAATCATAAGGAAGGATGTGATAACTATGAGTCTGCAAGGATTTGATCTTCAACTTTATTTTGTTGGCCCATTTTTTTATATTTCCTGAATAGCCATTAGAAACATTAATAGTCTATAGTACTTCCAGAAAATGATTTTTTTCTACAAGTTTCATATCATAATAAGCACATGGAACATGAAATTTACTTTCAATGTTACACATAGGATAAAATTATTGTATGATCCCCCAATCCACCTAGTCCTGTCGAGATCCTAAATCATCTCTTTTATTTTTTGTAACATTTATAAGAATCAACAATATCATTTCACATATATTCTTTTAAATGTGAATTATTTCTAAGTAATGACATAACAAATTGGTTGACCAATATCAAAACTCATAGTGGACATTCCTCTTTTTCCAATTGTAAAAGGTATTATTGGAAACATTCATCCTCTTTCTAGATGTCTTTTGACTCGTCTCGAATGAAAAACTGAAATCTTTCAATTCATTATACACATTAGTTTCAGTAATATGTTGCGGTAAATTTTCAGCCTCCATGGTATTTTAAATCATCAATGATTATTTCTATATGGATGGTCAATTGTAATGAATAATTGGTCCCCTAGAAAACTATAACTATGGAGATATTTCTATCATTTGGATCTAGTATTCATTTAACAAACACAACATGATATTTTTCCCTTCATGATCCATCCTTAAATCATTACATAAGAAAGAAAATATTTGATCATATACGTAAGCACAGAATGTATCTAAAATATAGCTTTAGAACAAGCATTTTATGTGCGCACAACCACATTCCAATGAACATTCAACTCTTTTATTAAAGGTTGCATATATACATCTATAACATTTTCAGGATTAGAAGGGTCAGATATGGGTATACTCATAAAATTGAGATGTTTTTTCATTCAAAACCATGTAGTATGCATACAGATGTGTATGAAAACCAACCATGGGTTGTGAAAAGTAAGAATATACCCATACAGATTAAAACAATCATGAGATATACTTGGACTCACATAACACACATCAACTGCAAAATCGGGATATCGAATAGTAAATCTCCCCCATGAAAATCCATATGTAGGGTTAAATAACTATTAATTATTCTACTTTCTATCAGTATCATGATATCTCATTTTTATTGATATTTCATTAGACATGAAATGATTATGGATTATATGGATTAATGTAAAGTGCCACATTGCATTATGTGGCACACAGGATAGTGTTCCAAAATCTTTTGGATTCCATTATATTGTTCTACATTTAATAAAATAATTCTTTTAGAAGTTTCCTCCTAGAATAAGAAATAATATTTTGGGAAAGAATGTTTTTTTAATGAAAAACTATCTTCCTCAACTAACTTCCATGCCATATTGTTGTTTGAGGGAATGCCTGCATCATGTAGAAGTAATTCCTTCATGAAAGTAATAATTTAATCGATGGAAGTATAATAAATCACATACATGGTTTTATAATGAAGCAATCAGATTAAAAATTTCATATTTTTCATTTTACCACTACACTGATATAATGGGGTCATGGAAGAATCGTTAATTTTTTTTCACCCTATCATCATCAACATTTTCATTAGACGCATCATCTGTTCTCATATCACAGTCATCTTGGTTTGACATCCTTTCTTTCTCATGATGAATAATTAATGGAAAATGGTCATATTAAAAATTCTCCAATTCATTCCTCCCATATGGATCATCATCATTTTGAGATTCCATTTTCTCCGAATTTTGATACTGCACATATTAGTTTGTTTGAAGACCATATTTGGTTATACAGTTTCTAACTTCTTCACTGCTCAAATAAGGTCTTACAACACTATAATAATGTGGGAAATGTATGTGACCATTATCTAAAGCATTGTCAAATACATAATCTAAAAATATCTCCGATTTTTTTTGATAATCACTTGAGATCAATTCGGTTTCATACATCTAACTTTTATCCATTTTTTAGAAAAATGTAATAACCATTTTTTTAATGCACTTAAATAATATTATTGTTTATTCTAAAACATATTCATGTAAGTGATAACTTTTCGGTTTATATAAAACCATAATTGACACACTGCTCTATGTGATAATTATAATATAAAAGACATCAAAGTACTCTATACATAGGTTTTGATACATTTTATTATTATTATTACTTTATAATTTCTTTTATTTATGTTCACATTAGTTAAATACTATTTATTTTAGTTTAGTTTGATTCAATTTAGTGTTGCTTAGGTCTACTGTTGTCTACTTGGGTCAAATCATGTCATTTTAATTCAATTCAGTTTGTTTGGTTTAGCCTAAGAGTTCATTAGTAGGTGTGTTATATTAGTTTGATATTTTCCACTAGTAATAGTATTATATTGTTTAGATACTTCTTCAGCCAATATCCATTGTTAAAAAATTCATACATTTCTACATTATTAACTTTAAAAATAATAGTAAATATATATCCATTAGTGTTTGTCATTTGGGCTTCCCCTATTGGATGTTGTTTATCATACATTAATTCCAGTCTTGAGTTGTAGAGAAATATATTCTCTCTTAGTTGGAATTCACATTATTTAATCAAAATGTTATGTGCTTATCCTATTCTATCCATGTAAATTTATAAATTTACAAATTATTCTCACTTTATTTCAGTGTGTTCTTGATTGTATAGTCTTCTTCCATATCTTGCCTTTTCTATATCCATATTCGTCTCCTTAAATTCATAATAAGATTAATGTTATATCTCTAAATACATATGATAACTATTATATTTGATAATTTAGTACGTCCTTATTCTATTTCGGGTTTTTTATCTACTTTACAATCCCACAAGGTGTCATCCATCCTTTTTCTCATATATTTCCTATTTTATTTTATTATCTTTTCAAGATTACATTAATATCACATTTAAAATATACAACTTGTTTATTGGATTGTGGATGGTAAGGTGTTGATGTATTGTGGGGAACTCTATAATTCCTCATTAATGCTTCAAAGAACTTGTAGAAAAAGTGGGTTCATCATTCACTGATGAATTCTTGTAGTATTTTAAATCAAAACGATATTATTACATAAAAAATTACAAACAATAATCGAAGATTTAATTTTTTGGCCTTGGATTCCACACATTTTGAAAAATATTCAACACATTAAAATATGTTGGAATATAAAAATGACTTGTAAAATGGGATTCTAATGTATATAACCCATTCATAAAATATTTCATGAAAAATAATTGTTCATTGAAGTATTTATTATCTCTTAGATATATTTCTCATGAATTTTAACTGTTTATATTTCTTATAAAACTCAAAATAATCCTTAAAAAGTTTGGGATAATATATTATATATTTAAGGACGTTATTTGATGTTAATTAGGGTTCAAAGTTACTTCAACAAGAAAAATTATGAAAAAATTATAACAAATATTATACCTTAATTTTAGGGAAACATATGTTGATCATTGGATCGTTATAAAACTTATATATATATATAGATCTTACCAAAAATAAATATATGATAAATTATTTAATATAAAAAATTATCATTGGATTAGATGTTGTAGAACATGAAAGGTTACCAAATAATTTACATATCATTATACCATAGTAATTCACCTCCATACAAATATTGTTAATATTATTTAACTATTATATTAAATAGCATATTTTCTAGAATTTACATATTGGTTATGTGTTTAATCCTACAAAAGTGGTCTCCCAATTTATATTTAACTCATTTATTTTCTTTTATTTTCAAATCAAATTTCTATCATTGAAAAATTTTCTTTAACAAACATATATTTTATAATGTATTTCTAATCAAAAAAACAACAAATAACCCTATCTTAAAATAAATAAAAATTAAAAAAGAAAAAATAAATAATGGTACAAAAATTAACTTATTTAGAAATTACCAATTTTAGTGGAAGAAAAAAAACTAATATGGATCCGTGATTGGGTAGAATGGTTTGCACGTTGGGAAGAATGATGGAGTTTTCATTTAGGGAAAATCAGAACACAAAATAATATAGATGAAGAACATTAAACTAATGTTAGAAAATTCTGATTTATATTTATAGAACAAAAAATGGATTGAATAAATACGAATCGACTGGTAGGAAGAAGGTCCGTAGGCTGGGTAAGAGGGGAGCTCTAGTTTAGGGAAACATACATGTTTAGGGGAAACATGGAGGCCTTCTATGTATATAGGGAAACATTTCCCAATGGGTCTAAAAACACTGGGATAGATTGTGTATCAAAAAGGTTTTAAAATCCCATTGGGATATCTCTATAGAAAGAACATTAATCCAAAGGTTTACTCAAACTATTGGGATAAGTTGGTTCTTTCCCAATGGTTTTCTTAAACTGTTGGGAAACCAGTCTCTAAATAGGTTTATACCAACGGTTTTTAAAAACCGTTGTTAGACAGTGTTTTTACAGTAGTGTTCACTAAACCACCCCATTAGAACATCACCATAACACACATTACCCTTATGAAACTCACTGTTGTAATAAGGGATTATGTATCTCAATCCTAGAAGTGTGAATTTGAATATTTTTTCTTTAAAATTATTATATATATCCTCTTCCATTTCTTTACTTAAATAATTATTAAATAATTAGTTTATTAAAAACAATATTTTAATACGATGTTTCTCGAATTGTATTTATGGGAAACATATAGTTTCAATTAAGATAATACATTTGATTACTTCATGATTTTCTAAAAGAACTGATATTTTAATTAAATATTGTTTTTAAATAATATTTATTAAATATATATGATAATATAATTTTATGATGTAAAAAAAGTTATTTGTTTTAATAAACTATTATTTTAAAAAAACAGTATTGTTTTGTAAATGGAAATATTGATTTAAATGTTTATTTTATCGCATTTAGATAATTTTTATAATTTTTTTTGGAATCATCAAATTAAAATTAACTAATAGTTATTTTTTCATAATTGTTTGATAGTTTTGATTTTTCAATTAGTATTTAAATGTTGTAAAAATATATGATACATAGTGTGACATAATAATGATCCAAAAGTGATCTAGTATATTTCATAAAATATGTACAAGACAAAATATATATTAAACGATTGAAATGATTTATTGTATTGGGTATTTGGTTAATTTATTAAACCCTTAAATAATCCTCGAAAACATATAATATATTTTAAGGTTTTAAATTCATTTCATTGAGAGAATGACACAATTATACATCACCAAGGGTGTTATTTTAATAAGTTTGGTTATTAGCCTTATAAAATAAATAAAACCACTCTTATTTGGAATAAATCATGTGGGAAAACCATGGGAAGGTTTTTGTTTTTTATTATATTATCATTACAATTTCCAAACCTATGTTTGGGAATTCACAATGAATTATCCTCTCTTTTTCTATATTGACTAACCCAACCACCCATTCCCATTCACACAAAACACATGGAGTTTATCATTACTCTAAAAATTCCTTTCTATTGGACTCAAACATTCTCTAAATCTCTTAGGAAGATCCTCCAAATATTTTAGAAGTATCCTTTCAAGTAAGGGATCCTCTCATACTTCTCTTTATTCAAGAACACTCTTTATATTAAACCATTTAATAGCTAATTTATAAATTCTATATATTTTTTCGACATTCCATCTGCTTCACTTATGTTTTATATGTGATGAGATACCCTGTTAACACTCCTACTCCTCATTATTCTGTACCATTATTTCTACTATTCCTCTTTATTTCAAATTTATTGTTTTAGAATATGTTTTTTCCACATCCCTATTACTTTATTTATGTTTTATATGTGATGAGAAACCCCTTAAATCTCATTAATCCCTCCCATGAATATTAATGTACCCCTATTATACTGTCAAAATTATACGCTTATTTTTCAAGACAAAATGTTGTATTGTGATTAGCCTTTGTTATTACCACTCATGTTTACTCACACAGATGTACATTTAATTTATCGACTTGGTAATTCCATGGGTGTAACCCACACTACATAATTGTGGTATTAATTGTGATGAAATATTCGATTATGTTGAAAGATCTATGCATAACAAATGACCATGTACATATTATGATGTGCGCACCCATATAGAAATCTAAGGAATTTGGTTATATTTTAGTCTCAAGAATTTTCATGTATAGAATTATGGAGTCAACCTAATGAATTATAGTACTCCTTCCACTATGAGATGTTGCCCTATCAGATAACTTTGATTTATGTATATTTCATGATTTCTGTTTTCTCCATATTCTTATGTTTCATTTATGAAATCATGTTATATCAATCCTCATTATTCAATAATATCATAATAACCCCTATTATGTTGCATTTATATGCCTCTTGAATTACATTTATTAATTTATCTTATTATATTTTTTGATTATTCACATACTAGTCTATATAGATCACCCCTTTCATATAGATGTCCCCATGTCTTCCCATGTATTTTTAGAAGATTGGTGGAATTTTAAGAGCATGATAAGGAGTTTATAATAATGTCAATGTATTTATGTTGAAAATTATTTTTATTTGTACCTAATGTCTCAAATTCACTTGGCTTCGTGATCTTTTGGGATGTTTATTATCTATACCTTTATGTAATAAATCATGAAATAAAGTGTATCAAATATATGGGTTTATATATTTCCCACTCATATTTTTGATATTCAAGACACAATCCTCCATAAATAGACCCCAGTATATATTTCTTCTCAATTTCCTCTCTTCTTTCATTTCAACACTGCTTCCTCCTCTAACTCCTTAATTTCTCTAGTCACAGGTTTCATGGAATGTCATATTTTCCCTTGTTATGAAAAAATACTTTATTTTTTAGGTATTTAAATGTCATGGGAATGTAAACATCATTCATAAACATAAATCGTTCTATTTCATTGAATACATCATTTTTTAGGATGATTATTAGACATTTTTCAATTTACAATTTCATTTATTTAACATTATTTTAAGGCTATATATTTTCAAATGGATTTCATAGATATAAAAAGAATATATAATTTATTATAATAGTTTACAAAAAAAAATTAAAGACTTTATTTCCAAACACATGTTATAGAAATTGAGTTTTTATGGATTATTTATATAAAATTGTACATATGTGAATTTGTGTACATATGGTATTTGATGGATTTACATGAACGTTATTTATGCATTAAGGGGATTTATAAATTATTTTAGGGTAATTTGTTTTTATAAAATTAATATCAATGTTATTCAGGATTTAGTTTCCAAATTTGTTTATTTTATATAGAAAAGGAGTTCAAAGAAATTCTTATGATACTTTTTTGATTAAATTATATTTATAATTAATATTTCAGTTATGTTTGACCCTCTATAAATATTTTCATGGGATTTAATTTCATTTTGTTTTATAAAGGAATGTTTTCTCCATTTTTTACTTTTGTTTATTATCTGATACTATTTTATTTATTTCCCTTGTGTTACTGACAATTTATGGAAATTTTATGTTGACCCTTGTGTTCTATAATTGATTAAAATGAGTTGTGGCTTACTATTATTAGGTTTTAAAATATCCTTGGGTAGCTATATGGAAATAATGGATTAGTGATACCCATGAAATTACTTCACTATATTTAGTGGTCTCTGGTTATCATTTAACATCTGATAGCGGTAGTCACCTAATGAATATGTGGGGTTAAATCGAGTTCAAAGCATATCATGATCACATTATAGGTCGATAGGTGATTCATAACTAAATAACTTTTTTTACTTGGTAGTCTTATGGTTTAAATAGTATTTAATGTTTTACCCAATTTTGTACTTACATTATTATAGGATTTTCTTTTCGCTTTTATTTATAATACATAATATTTTATGTTTTTCTTTTGGAATATTTCTAATCTTATACATGTTACTGGATTTTTTCTAGTGAAATGGTATTGTAAACTAAAAGGAAATTGGATTTTATTTCATTACTATGAAAATAAATTAATATATTTTCTACATGTATTTCAAACAAGAATTTTTAGCATAACATATAGATGAGTCGCATAGATTATTGATGGTTTCAGTCTTACTATTATCTCACACCCTATATTCATGCCTTGGTATTTATAGAGCATTGTATTATCTTGATATTTTTTTGAAATTATCATTTGAAATATCATTCATACTGGTGGAGAATGGATCAAATATAAGGCTATTGAGAAGGTGATATATATAGTATCTAGGAATATGATGTACCCTAAATGAGAGGTTTTAATCAATGGTATTATTTTAAAATTTCTATTAAAGTAGAATTAATCTATACAACTTGTTAATGTTATGATCCTCTAAAATTTAACAACTCGCACTTTCCCATATTAAATATAAATTTAAATAAAAATATGGTTTGTCTGTTTTAAAAGGTTCATTCTATGTGTGTTACTACACCTTAAGGTGTTTGAGACTAATCTGAGACACTTATATTCCACTAATATCAATTGACAATTACAAGTGGTATATGAATGTACCATACATAACCAAAATATATTTCCAAAAACTAAGCTATATTGTTGACTTATTATACATGTACAAACTTGTTAATAAAATCACCACCAAAAAAGTGAGGAAGATCACTATAATCTTTAATTATTGCCCCGAAAATATGATCTTCCACAAAGTCTTCTAAATAAACAAAAAATAAATTATACTCAATATATTAATTTCCATAACATAACCATCTAAAAAATAATCTACCAGAACATTTGCTTATTTTTTTCTTAATGCAATATATATCTAGAATTTAGATACATATTCCAACACTTTAAAATTATATGTATTCACTACTCTTCTTCTTTGACCATGTAGATCTTCCATAACATATAGGGCATTCTATCTATATGTTTTCTCTCAGATTTTCATTATGTGGTTCATAGTGAACTCACTATTTATATAACTAGGATTTCCCTAATAAATCATGTCTCTATGCTCCTTCTCATTCACCATCCTCAAATATCATTAAACTTCATTCAATGCATCTTTAGATATTGGAGATTGAATTCATATATGCCTCTATAAAACATTGCATCAAAAATAAAAAAAAACATTCAATGAATCTTTGATAGAATCACATATTAAGATTCATTAATTTTATATATTTAACTCTATATTTTCATTACCACTTTTATATCTTATATTTATTTAACTTCCAAAGACTTATGAAAATTCTCTTGTGAACTATATTCCAAATTTACTTCTAAGTCTTCCACTACATTCATATTACTCAATTATCTACAACAAACACCAAATTTTTTCTCATAATACATCTCATCATTATTCAAGTTAACCATCAACCTTTGGATATTAAAAATTAATCTTACATACCCCTTGATCATTCATTGTTCTAATTTTATTACTCCAACACATTTCTTGAATGTTGGATTATAGAATCTCATCTTCCCAACTTTCGATCATCTCAACTTCCAATATTATCATCCATTAATCATCTCATATTCTAGTTGTGTCATATTTTTTTCATCTCATCTTCTAATATGCTTTATCTCAAAATCATATTAAATTTCTATCACATAACATTAACTCATGTGAACTTCAATACATCTAAAATTCTATACTTTAGAAATTTCTCATATTAGAACACATTATTGGCTATTCTTAAGAGTTGTCTTCCATATATCAAAAAACATTTTGTTATTCAATCATATTAGTGAATTATCCAGACTTCCCATCTACTCCAGAAATTATTTATCATTAAAGACTATATATTTTGTTTCTTCAGCTTCAAGATTTATATTTTGTATATTTCATCATCTATCTAATAAAAAATATATCTTTAAAAGGTAGTATAAATCACAAATATTACCCCATAAATATTTATGTTTGTTACATTGAAAGATAAATATACTGTAATGTGATTTAACTTCATGATTCTCCCTAATATCCCAAAATTTTCTTATGTATTGGTGTAAGGTTCCTAAATTTTATATTTTCCAATAGTAATTATCTTCAGTATCCTTTTATGATCTCTTATGTTTTCTCATCTGTTTTTTTCCATTGTTGCATTTTCACTAGAAAATATCTTATATATGCATTAGAAAAATATTATCTATTACATTATATTCATTATATATTTTAGTATACAAGTCACATATTCATCAAATCTTCCAAAATTCAGACTAATTAACTTATAAACTTTTGAAATCCTAATTTTAATTCATCCATGTTTCATCTTTCCAAACAACTCTCATTTGGTGTATCTTTTGGTTAATGTGACTTCCAGATGAATCTTTCTTCTAATCCATTATTATCCCATTTTAGTTCAACTTTACTTTAAAAACATGTAGATTGTCACAAACATTATATAGAAAAAATAGTTGAGAATGATTTCATACAGCAATGTCTCTTTCTAAATATTCACACTTAAGAATGGAACAATAGTAATAAAATATTGTTTTTAGTTCTTTAATTTGGTTATCATCCAGAAATAAATCCAAGATACATCATTATCAAAATTCAAACATCCAAAATATAGATTTTTATAAAAAAAATTATTTTACATGATTCATCTTTCGAACATATGACTACTAGAAAACCACACATAATTTTACCTCTAAAATATTCATTGCACTTACTATACTAAATAAAACAAATACAATTGTTTCAATAATTCCATTTATTGTTTACTCTCCCCTTATATATTATTATTTTTCAACAGCTTGAACTTTAAAATCACAAACATCCAATAATCCACCTCCATTCCAAAATATAACTATTATAACACAATAATACTAGATAATATAATTTTTTTAGATAATTCCATCCCTTGTTGACATGAAATTTATATCATTTGTGTTTGATAAAATCCACATCAATCAACTCACTAAACCCCCCACCCCCTTCATCTCTACCACTTTTTAAAAGAACAACATCTTCATATTCAGTAAATATAAAGTAAATATTTTTATACTTATATCCCTCATTTAAAAGAGAATACATTGTAAAGTGGTATAAAAAATAAATTTCATAAGTCAAATGGGATTGTTTAAGAAGAATCTATAATATTAACTCTTTAAATCTCTCCCATGTAATTTATTTACAGCCCATATCAACAATTTTATCTATTATAAAAATATACTATAAATTGAAATCTCTAATAGAAAATTTTCCCTTGATAATGTTATATTTTATATCAATATGACCAAACCTAGTATATTTCCTGGAGTTCTAGGAAAAATCAATTATCCTCTAATTTTTAGAATTAATTTTAAATGGGTTTTTATTATTCACAATGAAATATTATAGTTGTACTATAATCCACAACATTTTTATATAAAATGTTTACTAGGAACATACTTTTCATAAAATACAACCAATTTCACAAAAAACATATTCTTATTATGATATATAATACAAATTTTACTCAAAAATAATGTTTATAATGATGTTGATTTTAGTTAAGTGCAATCTCTATCATAATCATCATTAGTATAGACTATAATGTTCATTCATTTACTTCTTATATACATCATACCATAGTTTTTTCTTCTAAAGTACCTGAGAATTGTTTTAGTAGCTATCATGTGTGATTTATTTGGATCACTTTAATATCTATAAAAAATGTTACTCCATACACTATTTTTTGTCTTAATAACATAATATAATGAAATGTTTTGATTATCCTTAGTAATTATTTATGATTCAAACATCTCCATAATTAATTTATCCTATTTTCACACAAGAAATAATGAGTATGTATAATTTCTTTGAGGCTTCCAAGAAGGATGATTGGGAATGAGAGTGTCTGAACGGTGTCTCTCCTTCCTCCTATTGGGTTAGGGATTCTTCTCTAGCAGCGAATTTAAGGGGTGAGGTTTATGCATTTTCCCCAGCATTGTCTCCCCATTTCTTCCCTCTCCCCTCATAATTATTCTATTATTATGTCCTTTACTCATTGGTTCCCTTTAATTTCCTTGGTTCTCAGTTATCTTGCATTTTGATTTCATCTGTGATTTTTACTCCCTATTAATTCCCTCACTCTTTCTTCTTCCGCTCTTATTTCCTAATACCATGTTTCGGAGACCATCGTGTCATGTTACACTAGTTCCATTGAGGTGTTTCGGGTTGTGTTGGTTGAGTGATCATTATTTTGTTAGAAGTTTTACACATGGATGAATCCTTCAACCTCCTTTTTTACAACTATCTATAATGGTGATTCTTGTACCAGGATTAGTTATTGGATCAGTTTTGGGTATATAGCCCAGAGTAAAATCTACATAGGACTCCATCTCAATTGTTCGTACTCTATTTGGGTTGGCATGGAGTTTATGTTAGAGAATTTTTGAGGTTTTGTTCGATATGTCGATCGTGTCCTGGTTTCGCAACCGTAATCTACTTCTTTTTTGTTTTCTGATGTTTCTTCATTTTGGATGTTCATGTTGGTTGAACGTTTGAGGTTTGAGTTGAAGATGTCCACCTGGATTTCAGCATTGATGATGCGAAAAAAGTACCATGATGTTATGATGAAGTCTTATTTTTTTATTTTGGTTCTATTTTAAGGATAAATCATGATATGTCATTGGTGAGGTTGGAGGTGTCTCCATTGGTGGTGGTTTGAAGCTTCAGTGGGTCATGACCAATACCATTTCGAAGGTTTTTGTCTTTCACCAACGTCACAAATTTTTATTCTTGTGGATTTTGATTATAGGTGATTTAGTTACTATAATGTGTGATGGTGGTTTGTTGATGTTTTATGGTGTTGGTCAGCGAGATCTCACTAGTGATGCAATAACGAAGAAGGTTATTGATGATTTTTTGGCGATGGTGGATCATGTTGTATCTCTGGCTCCAGTGGGGTTGGGCATCACTGGCCACATTGTGGATGACGATGATGTGGGAAGAGGATGGTTTTGATGTGTCATGATGATGATGATATGTTTATGGTGTCATCGATGTGCATAGTTCAGTTGACATGATAGAAAAGTTATATGTACTTGATTATTTCCCAAGTGGCTATGTGGCTTGCGAAATCGTTGAAGACGCATTGGTTCCAGTAGCGAGCCCTTTACATTTGAATTTGGTTTTTCTGGCACGATTTTGAATTCTAATTGGTTTAATGCTATTCCAACTTCACCCTAAATGAGCCTTTGATAAAATTAAAAAAAACTGGTTTAGAGGGAGGGAGTCTTCCATGAGATACTTCTTTAACAGTTCCCTTTTCATATTTTCCTTATGATAGAAATATATAACTTTGTTTTTTAGAATTTATATCATCAATAATTAATTCATATCTCTGATAATTGATATCTTATAATTCCTCTTCCTTATTTGAGAAAAAAATTATTATAATATTCCATGTCAGTAGAAAAATCTATTTAATCAACACAGACAATAAAAATCAAGGTACATGTGATCAGATCCTTCATGTATAATTTTTTGTTAGATTTTCCTTGATAAATGTTCAATTATTTCTGGATACTATCAATCTTGAAGTATTAGGCTCTAGGATTCTACTTTTATGCATAAAATAGTTTGTTTAACATACACACCATTGTTCCATAATTATATTGAATAAAGCCACAATGTTGGTAAATCTAAAATTCTTCCACATGTTCTCAATTTAATTAACTATACTTCACATACATCAGATAAACATTTTAATGACCATGAATTAAAACATGAAATGACATATAAATTTATTCCATTCTTTATGTAGGGAAATATCTTAATTTAATGTGTATACCTTCATCCTATGAAAAAAATCAAATTTATCAAACATTGTTCCTTGAAACCTTTCATTTTTCATTGAATTTATTTATAAAAACCAACGTTATTCTAATAACATTAATTTCTTAGGCTCTAGTAAAAAGATCTTGTTGTTATTTTTCCCAGTCGAATCCAACTCTTCATTCATGGAATTTATACAAACCATGTTCTCAAAAAACTCTAGGAGAGATTTTTATTTAAGATGTGAGATAAATAGTGATTGATTTCAAAACCTCTAATATTCGATCTTATACATAGGTGATTCATAACATCCAAAAATATTTTTATATTCCACATTATATTTTTTTAATTTTATAATTTTATACATTTACCTTTAACAATGCATTCCTAATCACTAGACTAGTAAGAATAAGTAAGATCATGATTAATCTAACAATTATCTTCCTTTTTATTTATAATTTGGGAGCTTTCATGTTATATTTAATTGGTTAATTAAAAAATTCATCTCCTATAACGTATAAGAAATATTTTTTAATGACATTCACATCATATGAATCAATAAAATTTTACAAACATTTTTTTCAAAACCAGTAACAACTTATGTTGGATGAATATCCCACAACTATAGCTTCTTCTACATTTTCATCAAACATTCCTAAATTAGTAATTTTTATTTTCATTGGTCATTTAAACCTTAAAACTGTAATGTATTTCATTACATGTTTACTCTTCTGATATATAAAATATTGTGTCATATTTTATCATGTAATAATTAAATCCCAATTTTGAAAATACACATAAATACCTATAGTTTCTCTCCAAAGAATTTCATGGGTTTATATTTATAATTCATTATTCTTCCAATTTCTACCAAACCCATATTATATATTTCTACAACTCCATTATACTGTCGAGTATAATGATCCTTAAACAAATATTTAATGATTTTTTCAAGATAGGATTCAAACAAGTTACTTGTAAACTCATTCCCATTATTTCTCCTAAACTTGATATTATATTATCACATTTATTTTTTAACTATTATTCAGAATATTTTTAACATTTATACAACATCATATTAGTGTTTTCTGGAAATAAAACATATAATTCTGGTGAAATCATCAATGAAAGTGATAAATTAAATTTCATTCCTAGTGTATTGATATCATAATAATCCACATAAATTAGAGTGTATAAATTTTAGTGTTCTAGTGGACCCAATATCTACCCACTTGTGTATCCATGCTTCATCTTTCCCTTAGACCATACTTATTATATAACATATCACTCCATTTTTTGGTGTTTAAATCTATCATCACATATTACTTCAAAATTTTATTCAAATTTCTTTGACTGAGATGGACAAGTATTATGTTCAATACTTTATTTTCCTCTTTTGAAATCAAATAGAAAGAATTATTAGGATAACCAGTTTGGAATATGTTACAACTAATTAATTCAAAATTATAAATAATTCATCAATATGTTGAGATATTTATGTTCTAATAATATTCTATTAATCTAGTATCATTCCCATCATTAATAAGTTCTATGAAACTTGGTATGTATTTTTAGATCATCACCAAACAGAACACCATATGATATAATTTTATGGCCTTCAATTTTTATCTTTCTAATTCCTCTAACTTTAAAGGTACTATAACTTACAAATTTAATTTCCCCTCAATTATACAATAAATTTTCTTCCTGTTTTTTGTATCACCTTTAAAATGTGGGGAACACTCGCCATAATGTATCCAAAACATAATTTTTCTACTATAATTTAGAGAATCATTCTCAACAAGAGTCGTGTTATCGTTCTTCATTTTCTCCACTTTTTTTCCTTATTCATCACATTTAAACATTACTAGATGAGTATTCATAAATTATTATGTATAGTGGACTTGTTTTTAAAACATTTTAAAATTGTCATCATGGAAATTAAATATATTTTGAGTGGATATACTTGAAGTTTTTTCAAATATTTCTTTATCCATAAATCGTTCTTCATCTTCTTGGAGTTTCTTTCCTTTCATTCAATGTTTCACCCAATTTATTTAATCATACTTCTAGAGATTGACATATTATATATAAATCTATGGGGTTTTAACCCAAAAAATATATTGCATAAACCATATCCTTTGAATCATTATCTTTGGTATTGTTAGGAATATTGTTTAGGGAAATGTCATTGAGGTCTAGGGGTTATTAATGATTCTAATTTTCACTAGAAAGGATAAAAAAATCTTACTATGTCACTATTATATTCATTTGACCTATATAATTTTTTCTAATAAATTTTCTCAACCAAACATTTCCTAGTTTTAGTTGTATCGCCTTATTTTTTAGTAAAAGTAGTTTTATCTTAGTTTTTAGAAAGATTATATTTCACCTGAATCTTTTGGATAGTTTTTTAAATAACATAAAATGACTCATCTTGAACTTACACAACACTTTTTAAATCATTACCCATCACTTTAATGAACTCACATCATCAATACCACTTCATTGTATCTTATTTAACTCATCCAACATAAAATGAAGTTTTTCATTAAGATATTTCTCCATATTATCTTGTTTATTAACCATCAACATGAGTTTTTAAATTCCATAAATGTATGCACCCTACATTTTAAGAAACTCTCCTTTTTCATTCACTCTTTTCATAACATTATTTTTTTAATAGAATACCTTCTTTATATATTTTAGTTTTCTTCTTAATAAAATCCTCATTTTTAGAATTTAAAAGATGTTCCATGTAAGTCATTTCACCCCCATATTCCTCAATCAATTATGATCATTCATTATTTTCACCCTTATCCATAGAGATCTTAAAATTTCCCAAAACGTTTTCAGATAGTCTATTTTAAGGAAGAAGAATTAATTTTATCTTCTAAACATACATTCTATTTTTTTTGGTGAACCTATTTATTACCTTCACTAGATTTTTTAATTTTTATTATAATTTTACCACATTTCATTATCTATGGTTTTCCTTCTTTTTAATCATTATCATACTCATGACTTTCATCCTTGGAATTTTATTAAAAATATCAATATTCTAATACACATAAAATAATTTTTGTGGTAGTTTACCTTTTTCCTACATTTTTTTATTATTTCATATAATAGACATGATCATTCGATAAATTTAACCCTTATATTCCTAATATTATAATTCACTAGTGTACCCATCCTCTTCTTCATATATTTTAAGATTCCTCATAACTTCAAATTATATATCCTTGTTTATTTTGTTTTTGAATGATATTTTTTTTTCACATCTCATAAGAAACATGTATATTGTTTAGTTTTTCAAGAGAAAGATTATATTTATCATGTAATGATGAAACATTAGCATCAAAATTATTCAGAATTTTTTCCATTAACTTTTCTACAATAGTTGAATCATACAAGATATCTCTAAAACATATGTTATTATTAGTCACTCTGTTTAAAATTATGTTGTAGTTAGAAAAAATTTCTTCATCATTCATCTTCACATATTTGATATTTATTCTTTATATATTCATCATTGCTTCCATAACATCTATATTTCATTTGAAAATTATTTTAAAGTTATCTTATGTTTCTGTAGTGGTTTGGATACCCATAAACATCATATATACTTTTTCAAATAATGATATAGGAATATAATTCCATTCTTTTCCCTCTATATACATGTATCTCTTATCAATATAATTCATGGGAGAAACTTTTTACATAAATATAAATCTCAATGTGATAGTATAAACAACTTCCAGGCCATGATAAAAGAGATAGGGTGTCATCCTATTATTATTTTAATGAAAAAAATTCATGAATATTGGAATTCATTATTTTTTTACTGATTCTAGATTCTCCCCATCTATAAGTATATGGATATTATATGTGGATATTGGGTTTCTCTATTACCACTTCATGTTCCCAAAAAATTGATGGTCTTCTTAGAAAGGTGTGTGAATTAGTGGAACTCTATTAAAATTTTATTTAAATTGAAATTAACATATATAATGTGTTAAAGTTATTATCCACTCAAATCTTGTAATTCACCCTTACATATATTTAATAGAAATATAATTGATTCCAAGCCATATATTGTTTTATAATATTTTAGACCAAAGTTCATACCAACTCCTTTCTATGTTCATGTCTAATATGAAAGAAAAAATTTCCAATAATATTAATCAATATGTACAAGTGGAATGTAAAGGTATCATCCTTTACCCAAAATAAAATCACAACACTAATTCTAACAGATGTGATATTAAATAGGTTCTGGCCTATTAAAAATTTAACCCCCAAAAAAAGTGAGGAATATTATTTTTTCCCCGGGTTTCTTCTACAAAAAATATGATCATCCTATAATCCTTCTAAATACACAAAATTTTTTTTTTCAAAAATCTAAATTCCTGGAAAATAACCATCTAGAACATCATATACTAATACTCAAGATTCAAATATTCTCAATTCGACGATCTTTAATAATTTATATGCTTCCTCCACTCTTATGAAATTCCCTAGAAGCACTTCTATTATTCATCAACCAAGTGGATGCTATGGAATATACATGTTTGAATATCTATATTACTTCTCTAAAAAATATAGTGTTTGGTACAAAATGATCTCAAAATTTATATATCCAACCTTGATATAATAAATCTAATCATTGAGCACCATGTCTTCTTCCCTCATTAAATATTCTTCAATGACATTCAATGCCTCTGACGATATTAGGGATTCTCTTATATAAAACCTCTAAAAAATCTTGATCACCAATCCCACGGATTATACAACTAATGGATATAACCACAACTTCATCTTTTTTAATTTTTTCTCTTAAATTTCATCTCAAAATCTTCTAATTAACAAATATTAATTCCTTAATTTCTACACAATTGAGATAATTTTTTAATAAAATTAATTATACTTTAATTTTTAGTAATACCAGTAATTTCATATTACTCAATCATCTCAATCATAAAACCCCATATTCTACATATGTTTCATGATATTTTTATTATAAAAAATTATCTCATCATTCAATAAATCATATTTCTACCTTAGAACATCAATCTTAATCTGACATACCTAATGATCTTATGTAATTATTATTTCATTTCTTAAATACATCATTCAAACTCTGTCTTATGGAATCTCATCTACTCATCTTCAGATCATCTCAAATTCTGATCGACTCAAATTTTGGTCATATCAACTTTTGATCAACTAGTCTTTAGGTCTAGTTATATTTCAATGATATTTAGCTCTTGGTCACCTTAACTTCTAATCATATGACCTTTGGTTCATTTTAAATTCACAAATTCTTACCTTCTAGTCTTAAAAATTGTTTCATCTTGGAACAGAATATAGATCAGTCTCAAGAATTGTCTTCATTAACTCTAAATGATTAAGAGTATTTATTCCTATCATTTATTTCTCAATATTTCACTTCTACTTCAAAACATATCCATCATGGATCATTATAACCTATAGTTCATTAACATATTTATTTATCTCTCAAATAGTTCCCTCTTATCTCAGAAAACATCATCTTTTGAAATAAGTATTAATCTCTAATTTTTCTCAAATAATCATGATGATTTTAATTTTAAATATCAATTCAGCATCAACTAATTTACCTACTGGATTCTCTTTTTTGATCTCTCAATACTCTTTAATGTATTGATTCATGGTTTCTTAATCATTTCACTACTGAACGTGACTTTTGTATGCTTATTTGAACTCTTACCAATTTACATTATGTTTTTCCATTTGCCATATTTTATTGGGAAAATATATTCTCCATAAATTTAAATAGCTTATTTACTAAATATGATCCCTCCTTTATTAATTTCATCATAGATATCAAATATTATTCAAATCATCTAATCCGAAATCGCATTAAATTATGGATTTCTGAACTCGTTATATTCCTACAATATTAGTTATTTAATATTATCCTTGTATTTTAAATTAAATACTATTATCAATAGTATAACATATATGAAATAGCATGCTTATATGAATGATAAAATATTATTATTCAAATATGATCATTATAACCAATCTATTAAATTGTTGGGTAGGAATAAGATTAACTTCTTTATGAAATTATATAAAATAATAACTCAATAAAAATTTATTGATAAATTCTAATTAAATAATCACTCAAATTTGATTAAGTAATTTTACATCTCAAAAATGTGTTTTTATTAAAAATGATTTTTATTTTTTTAATGAAAAAATAATACAATTAATTTCTAAAAATTTTATAAATTGAATTTTATAAGAAGAATATTTTTTATATCAACATATCAAAAAACAGTATATGAGGAATTTTTTGGAATGTCTCAAAAAGTTTTATTTTTCAATGAATAATGAAAAATTATAATTTTTTATTAAAAACATTATTTTCATTTCAATATATTAAATGGAACAATTATATTTTTAACTTGTTTTAATGTTTCATTTTTTTGTACATATAAAAATTCCCATTATATTCCTTTAATTAATTTCATACTTAAATTTGGTGTAGAGAAATATACTTAAAAAAAACTTTTCTGAAAAGGTATTTTTGTAGTGTTTTAAAATTTTAATTTTAAATTAAATTGTGTCACTTCTATATATTTAATCTACAAGATTGGATTCCATATTATTAAATATAATATCAGTATTAGTTAAAAAAATTTATTTTTATTTTGGTCATTAAGAATAGTAACCATAGTAAAAAATTATCACCACGGTATGGGTAAATCAAGTAATTAAGGTAAAAAAATAGGATAATGACTAAAAAATGAAAATAACACGTGAATATATCATGTTTTATGATTTTATTTAATAAATTACCTACCATGTATTTGAAATATAGAAACTATTTACCATATTTCTCTAATTTTTAGCTTTATAAGATTTAAGTAAAGATAAAATAAAAAATTCCAATTTTTTAGCTATTAATATATATATATATATATATAATTTTATTAAAGGGAATGAAATTTCAAATATATGTTTATTTTAAATATAAATCATATTTTTTACCATGTTAATTTATTTATATTTTGTAGTGATGAAATATGTTTCTTTAATTCTTTTGTAACACCGACACATTATTTATTCAATTAATATAAGAATAAAATAAATGATTCTAATTATATTAAAAGTAATATAATTTTAATTAATCATTATGTTCTATGAATTTATTTAGATTAATATAACATTTTATGGATGTGTTAATGAATTATATTATAATTCCATTTCTATTGTGTTGTTTTCGAACTCAAATTATATGAATAGTATCAAAGCACAGATTAATGATATTTTATGATAAATAATATTTTATTAAATTTTATAAAATTAATAAAAAGTGTGAAATATGAAAATAATGATTATACATGGTACAAAATTTGAAATATCATCCAATTCTGATCCAATATTCACCTCACAAGTTAAATTATTACCCATTAATATTCAAAAGTCATTACCATTGTTATGGTTAAATTTTTTAAACCAAGGGGTTAACCAGAAACGATAAGGTTTGAAATGATATGTAAACCAATAAAAATTTCATTTTTTGGTAATATTATGACCATATCCTCCTTATATAAGAATAAATTTAATTTTTAAACATTTTGTTAAGTGTTTCATAAACATTATATTATAATATTTTCTATAATTAAAAAATGACATAAATGATGTTTTATAATAAATAATGTTTTATTGAGTGATTTTAATTTACTAATAATCTGATATTTTTCCAAGTAACTGAAATATATTTTTTAATTTCAAACGTGTTCTTTTTTATGATCTAATTTCTTTTTAATATAAACTACTTTTTCCATTAATGCCTAATTTTTTTTATCATGGTAGTCATCAAATAGGGTTAACACAAGGTCAAAAAAATATAATTGCAAAAAAAAATCTAAACATGTAAAAATATTATCTTATGCTAGGATCTATACCAATACTCATCCTATATTATAATAATATATTTTTTCATCCCTTTTACCTTAAAAATTATTTTATATTAATTTAGTACACTATGTAATTTCCATAGTGCCCCTTCTCTCAGATACAAAGGGAACCTCCACTACATAGGTACCAGGCCCGTGGGGCTTTGAATATGACATCTAGCGGACCAACCCTATGAAGCTGGAGTGCTGATATCATGACATATGCTAGGAAAGAGCAGTTCCATGTTTTCAGGATTGGGTGATTTCCTCTAAGACCTACTGGTCGTGTAATTGTCTCTGAGCCTTAGGGCCTTGTAAGGGTTCCACCTCAACCCTTGAAAGGTGGATTATCAAAATAAAAAAAATGAAGTCCTTCAGGCCATTACGATAGACCTCCTCTCATCTTTTCCCCACACATAAAAATCATTTTGGATTATAAAATAATACACCAATACCTTAATTATATACATACCGAAAACCTATATTCCATGGTTTCATCATAAATCCATCATAGGAAATCATTATATATAAACCTAAAGAGGTGTTCTAAAGAAGATTTATGGTTTTCAACCTAGAATTTTCATTTTATTTTTTCTTTCTAACTCCTTCAAAAAATTTACAGCCGTTATGATATAATAAATTCATTATAATCCATATTTTTGGATGTTATTATAGTAAATTCATAACCTATATTCGTATTCGGCTCCATAAAATGGGAAACAAATCCATCTTTTTTGTGTGTGGAAGACTATTTGCTCACAAAACTATGTAATTAGTTATCCATAACAACCTCTCATGGATAATTATAATTTTCGATTTTAATTATATATAGTATATTTATGACATAATTATCATTCTTTAATGTAATATGTCATCTATTTTATTACATTTCCATTCATTAAAATTTGATAACGACGTTCGTTCATATGTGTGGACTACCATCTCCACGAAGTGATGTGACTCATTTTTCATCACCACATCACATGGATAATATATATTATTATATTCAAGGAAACAAAATGTTATTTTTGATATAATTATTATTTTTTAAAGAAAAAATAATAATCACCTCATTTCTATCATGATCATTGATAAATGGAAAGGTTACTCATTGTGCATACATCCTACTATATCCAAGATTGTAACACAGTTCTATTTTCATAACCATATAACATAATTTAATTTATAATTATAATTTATGTTTAAAAAAATATTTATTTTTTTTATATTACTCTAGGTATGATGAATAATGACCTCATTAACCAGATATTTTGGACATATGATCCGAATATCATCAAAATTTATTAGATGAACTTAAATGAATAAGAAATTGAATATAACATGGTAATAAATAAAATTAATTAAATAATAACCTTCAAAAAGTTTCATAAGAAATTAAATATTTAAAACATTTTTATTATCCATGATGATAAAGGATTCATGTGATGAGTTGAACATGGGGTAAGGAAAAATTTACATTAAAACATTTTTTAAAACGTTTTAATGATTCATTTTCTAAATATTATGCTTCAATAACCCTGTTATTCAATTTATTTTGGATGTATTTATATATAGATTAATGGATTATAATGGACCATTCATTTCACTATTGATATTTTATCAAAAAACAACAAAAGGAATATTTTTACATATTTTTTATTGAATGTTTTGATAAAATAACAATAGGAATGTTATACTCAAAAGGACCAAGAGTGAGTCAGAGCCACTCCAACAAAAAATTATTAATAAAAGTAAAATAAAACGTAAAAAAGTTCATAAGATATATTTACATAGCATATAAAAACAAGTGACATGCACATTTTCCTAAAAAAATCATGAACAGGAATCCAGAACCAAGAAAGACCACTCCAAACATAAATCCACAATGGATTCCATGACAAAGAATCATCCACCTAATTATCCTCCCTATAAAAATGTGTCACATCAAAACTAAGACCACCAAGGAGCTACAGACAATCAATCCCAGAAGGAAACATCACCCATGGGACATTATAGGATCGTATTTGAAGAATGTAAGCAGCCACCATTCAATCAGATTCTAGACAAAGAAAGCACCAATCATGATGAACCTCATAGGTGATAGCTTTGATCATTTCCCATAGCACAACTTCGATGGTAGTGCCCTATCCAATATAATTAAAAAACCACACGTAATGAAGCCTCGATAGGTATAGAATACACCACCACAAACTGAAGCCCTCCGTGCACCAAAGGTTGCCCCATCAATGTTGAATTTCACCCAAGACAGAATGGTAGGAATCCACCTAATTGATTTCAGCACCAATTGTTTTTTGATCCTGTCGGAGGAACCAATGTTCCTCCATATAAAAATATCACCAAAGTCATTATTCTAATAGACAACATGTACATTGTATTCATTACATAATTCCCTGTGAATAGACCTAAAACCAAGTTGAATGTTAGGCTTGATATCATCAAAGACCAATCCATTTCTTGCCTTCCAGATGAAGCCAAAGGTTACTACTTTTTCAACCTGTAGTAGGTTTCTGACCTGGTCATTGCACTGTGCAGCAGAAATATAGGCAATCAGGTTCTATAAGCTTTGTATATTCAGATGACCCCCATTAACATCCCTAATATGTCTCAAAAAATGTATAAGTAAAAACATAGGATAGAAATACATGCTCAGTTGCCTCCTCTACTACAAAACATATTGGTTATGCTGATGCATGTTGAAATCCATCCTTTGGAAGGAGATTCTGAATGGAATCCACCATTTTCAGATCCTCTATAACAACAGATAATCAGCAGGAAAGATAGAGTATGTCTTGAATGACAAGAGCCTTCGAGGGGTGGTGACATTCCCATCACACATGTACTGTCAAAATTCTCAAGTAATTAAAATTCAATTAGATAATGGATTCCAAACAAGAGTGTCACTATTAATGAAATTTTATCTTTTAATTTTAGTTTGAATCTGATGAGGAATGAAATCATAGGTACCCAAAGTTGTATCCTCAACGGAGGTAATCAAATTATGTTTCAGGTCTTGTGTAATTTCAGAATCCTCTTTTATTGGTCTGGTTATTCAGGGGGATCTCCTAGCATTGAACAAACAATCCCTAAAAACAAACCACATAGAACAATGCATAATCCCATTACAAGTGGAATTCAGATCATTCCATATTGAAGATGATATATTGTAAGAGTATCCAGCAAAAATTTTGGGTATGAGTGTAGCTGTAATAAGATTCATTGAACTATCATTGGAAGTGAAAAAACTCTATATACACTTGTTAATAAAATCCTCCTTGAAAAGCCCCAAATCCTTTATTCCTAAGATATCAACTATCTTGGTACATTCCATACTTTCCACAACAACCAACATCTTCTCATTAGTGGAGTCAGTACCTATGAAGTCTTGGATGAGCCTTCAAAGATGTTGATGAGAGCCTTGGGTCACCTGTATATAGAGACCTCGTAAACAAACATAAATGTAATCACTAAATTAACAAGGAAGATTATCCCATCTTGAGACATATATTTTTATTTCAAAGCTTCCATTTGGGAAATTATACAAGAGAAAATAGAATCATGGTGAAATTTTTCCACTCTACCCCAAAATAATGGAACTCTAAGATAGTTAAAGCACAATGTTCCTTTCTTAAACCCATGAAACCTTGTTACATTATTCTGTTTTTTGATAATGTGTTTTATAGAGAACATTGAGAAGTAAAAAAAAATTGGGTAATTTTTTTTATTTGATCATAGAGTTTATTTATGTAAATGGTCAACTCTTGTTATTATCTCTTGGTTTTAAAATAGATTGACATGCTTCATTTTTTTATATCACTTACTGAGCCTTTTGGGCCATTCCCACATTCTTTAGTTTTTTTTCATAGGCTTTAAACATGATTATGAAAAACAACATGTCATGTTGAAAATCTTAAAGCAACACACTGGAGGAAGCACTTACCTAAATTCCCCTTAAAGTCTCACATCATAACAATAACAGACACTCTGTGGAAGCCCTCAAAATCCCTTCTTTCTATGGTCTACCACACCAGGTTCACACAGCCCTCTATAAGTCAAAAGTGCATAGAAATGAAAATCGGCCAAAGTAAACCTCAATAACTACTTGCCTAATAATCTACATCATAACAACATGTCAGATAAATAATCACACCATCCTACAATACTAGGAATGGGACAAAACAACAGCCTATCCGGAAAACTGGGCCAAACTGCCAAAACAATCAACATGCATGGGAAAAAAACGTCCAAAGAATAGCAATTAATCCTATTCACATTTAATTAACCTCTACTCAATCATAAAATCATAGAAGAAAATTATCTGGGTTAAAACCGTAAACATGCAATACCTCGATCAAGGTTATTGGGCACTTTTGAACATATAACTCAATGAATATCTATGAAAAGGCACAAACCACCTACACCAGGGTTTTAGGATCATTATATGTGAACCCCATTCCCTGAATATCCCAAGATCACCATAGATCAACAAAAACGCAAAAAATGTTCAACCGATTATATCTCACTAGATATTTGAAATCAGGAATTGAAGCTCTAGAAGAAAGAAGAGATTACCTAGGCAATACCAATGCTATCGATGGTGGTCGATTTAGAGAATAGATTCTCAGTCAGGGGCTTGGGGAACGATCTAGAGTTGTACGATGCTCTTGGATGAAATAGGTCATGAAAGAGAGCATTCTTTTCATCAGACGCGACCTAAATTCATTTAATCAAAAAAACAAAGTCCATGGTGTGTAGTTTATAAGTACACGATGTGTACTCACCTTAATCAACCCCTACATTGGGTGGTCTCTAGGTCACCACACAGGTCTGTGTGTATGGCCACTTCACGTCTAGAACATGGCTACCCACAGTAACTGAGTACACGATGTGTAATTATAAATAACACGCCATGTACATATGAAATTTCCAGAAACTCCTCTTTATTCAAAACACCAGAAAAAGGAAAAAATACCTGAAAAAAAAGATCTAGGTTCTTACAAACGTCCCCATTTAAAGATATTTGTCCCTGAATTTCCCTAGAAAAGTGGTGTATAAGAAGAATCCTTGAATAGATCTGTCCACTGTGATAAAAAATTAGCCTTTCTCTCGCAAGTCTCATCCTTCACTTTCCCTTGCTGCCACAGCATTCATACCAGAAGAACAGACCAATCATATAGAACCATCGCACTTCGAACAACAATATAGATAGGATTATCCACGAATGAGGCACCCACCTCAAACTCAACCTCCTAAGGATGGAAAACATGAGATGGGTCTGAGAAGTAACCTCAGAGCTGAGAAATGTGGAACACATCAAGCATATCATAGTACCTCTATGGTAACTGTAACTGATAAGAAATCGGCCCAACTCTCTCCAACATCTCAAAAGGCATGTATTATCTGGGCGAAATCTAACCATGTCTCCTAATACTCCTGTGTCCCATCCTTGGTGTGAAACATAGAAAACCTGATCCCGAACATCGAACTCAAGAGGTCATCTCTGTCGATCAGTATAAGACTTTTGTCATGACTGTGCAGTATCCATCCTCTTCTGAATCAACTCTATCTACTTTGTGGGCTCCTGTAAAAGGTGAGGTCTTAGTATAGCTTCCTTCCCAACCTCCATACAACATATAGTTGATCATCATGGCCTATTGTACAAAGCCTCATAAGGCTCTATATGAATAGTTTATTAAAAACTATTATTTTAGGAAAACTCTACAAGAGGTATGTTCTTCTTCTAAGAACCCTCAAAATTCAAGATCCATGATTGAAGCATATCCTCAAACACCTGAGTCGTCCACTCAGACTAGCCATATGACTGGGTGTGGTAAGTTGTACTCAAAAGTACCTGTGTACCGAAAGTCATCTGTAGCCCCTTCCAGACCTGATAAGTAATATGGGAATCCTTGTATGAAACAATGGAGTGTGGAACTCCACGTAAAAATATAATCTATTCTATGTAAAACCTTCCAAGGTCATCTAAATTGAAGTTTTCCTCGATCGGAATGATGTGAGAAACCTTCATGAGTCTATCAATGTCAACCCATACTGTATCATTCACCCACGGAAACCTGGGAAACCTGTCATGATATCCATCGCGACATCATTACACTTCCACTAAAGAAAGGGTAATTGATGCAAAAGCCCTACTGGCCGCTGATACTCCTCCTTCACCTACTGACTGATATAACACCTCATGATAAAACCAGCAAAATCTCTCTTCATACATAACCACCAAAACTGATGGTGTAGATCATGATACATCTTGGTGACAGTAGGATGAACTGCCCAAACCGATCAATAGAAGTCCCACACCAGCACCTCCTGTATGTCTTCTGACACCCATACACACCAATGAAAACAAATTATCTCATCCACACCTATGGTCCAACTAGGATTTGGGTCCTCTCTTATCAAACTTTCCCATAGGACTAGGCCTTCATAATTTGATATTTGTCTTATTATCACTTACCAGGTAGAGTACAGGTAACATCTACAAAAGATAGAAACATTTGACCATGTTTGTTGTGCACCTCAAAATGCATCTTAGAGAACTGTGCCATAAGATTTCACTCACAACTGGCCTCTTGAACTGCATGTATCTGAGTCCTCCTGCTCAGTGCATCATCCACTGTGTTTCCTTTCACATGAATGTAAGCAAGCTCAATGTCAAAGGACTGAAGGTACTCTACCCACCTTCACTGTCTCAAATTCAGGTCATGCTAAGTGAATATGTTCTTGAGACTTTTTTGGTTGGTTAAAAAAAACAAAATGATCTCCGAAAAATTAATATCTCCAACAACGTGATGTATGAACAACTACATCGAACTCTAGATCGTGTGTCGGGTAATTCCTCTCATGTGGCCTCAATTTTCGGGACCTGTATTCAACAACTCCTTCCCCCTACGTAAGCACTGCTCCCAAACGGATACCTAAAGTATCATAGTAAATTTTATAGCTCTTGACCAGCTCTGGAAATACTAGTATCAGTTCTGAATTCAACCTCTCTTTCATCTCATGAAGGGCTAACTCACAAGAATTTTTCCATAAGAACTTCTCAGCATTCGTAGTCAAACCCATCAGTGGTGCTTCTATGCATTAAAAGTCTTGTATGAAGTGCTTATAGTATTCTGAAAGACTTAGAAAACTTCGCACATCAATGATGTTCTTCAGCTGATCACAGAAAACTACTTATCTACCTTTCTCAGGGTTTACTGATACTCCAATCTATGAAATAACATGACCCAAAAAGTGAATTTGGTAGATCCAAAAAGTGGAATTTGGAGAGCTTAGCATATAACTGATGATCTCTCAATGTACTCAAAATGATATCAAGATGTGTGGCATGGTCATGTCGAGTGTTAGAATACACCAAGATATCATCCAAGAAGACCACCATGAAATAATCCATGTCTGGATGGAATACTTGGTTCATTAGTGCCATGAAGACTATAGGTGCTTTCGTGAGACTGAACGACTTAACTTCATAATCATATACAACATACCTGCTCCTGAAGGCTGTACGAGGTATGTCAAATGGTCTAACATTAAACTGATGATAACTGGATCTCAAGAAAGTCTTAGATAACACACTGGATCCTCGTAACTATTCAAATATATCATCAATCCTCAATAAGGGATATCAGTTCTTGACCGTCAATTGGTTCATCTTCTGATAATCCACAAAAAACCTAAGAGTATTGTCCGCCTTCTTCGCAAATAGGATTGGAAAACCTAAAAATTAATTACTAGATAAAATTAAAGCCTTTTCCTGCAACTCCTCCAACTTATTATTGAGCTCTTGTTACTCTAGTTTAGCCATCCTATAAGGAGGAATGGACACCGACGCTTCACCTGGCACAATCTCAATTGAAAATTCTACCTTGCGCTCTAGAGTATAACCTAAAAAGTCATCCATAATGACTTCCCTAAAATGATTCACCACTGAACAAAATTCCATATGTGATTCCCCCTGGTCATCAAGATATATAAAATAAATATAGATTGTAACTCCTCCCAACCCATGATGCTCGGGTCCCGCTCTGCTTTCCTGGACATCTTTCACCCTTATGAAGAAATGATCCTCCTTCTAGTGATGTGAAACTCACCCTACGGTGATTGAAATCAACAACCACCTTGAAGAGAACTAACCAGTCCATTCTAAGAATGATGTCCTAACCTGTCATCTCTAGGACATAGAGGTCCCAAAATAAGTGACACCCACTAACCTCGAGAGGGAACTGCTTTCACTAACATACACTAGTCGTTATTGTCCCTAGAGTAGTGTCTAGCATTAAGATATTAGTATAAGAAAAGATACAGAGCCCAAGGCTCTCCACAATAGAAATAGATATAATGCTATGGGTAGCCTCGGTATCCAAAAGATCAGAATCTAAAACTTAGGATACTAGGATTGTACCTCGAATAGTAGAGGGTCCAGGATCCTGATCCTACTAGGTCTGCTCCACTACAAAAGATTAGCCTAAATAGCAGCCCTGTGACCCTGCCTGACCACTCTGAGCTGATCCACCCGACTTTCACTGAAATACTAGCAACTGACTACCACCTTCGCGACTTCTTCCTTTGCCTAAATGGCCGGAAGAACTCCAGTTCCATGAATGGTGAAAATTGGTGGTGATGCTTCCGAACAAGGAGTCATAGAAGAACCCATGTCACCAGCTTCTGGGGAGAAGATCTGATATAAGCGCTAAAGATTCTCTGTCTTGTTGTAATATCGTAACTCCAATAGGTCTCTCGGGAAATGTCACCTTGTATGCATGAACATTACACACTGATAGCATACCACCAGGCTACTTGAAGGTGCATCTCACCTTCTTAGATCTCTATGTGTAGACTCCCAATGGTGCTTTTTGCTGTCTGTAGGTGGGATAATAACCCTGGATGTAGATCCGCTCTGGCTCACAACTCCAGAATCCCTTAAATTGCACTCCATGATCTGAACCACTTTGAATATAAGAGTGATGGAAGTCAACCTGAAGATAATCAACTGAGATCAGATGTTGTGCCTGAGACCATCGTCAAAATTTTTTGTCAAGAATAACTCATCACCTCTTGTGATGGGTGTGAATCACTGTAGCTCTATGAATCGAGAAGAATACTCCATAGCTAAAAGATCACCCTGCTCTAGACTCATGAACTCTCGGGCTCAGTCATCCCTCAATGTATCTGGATAGAAGTATTCATAGAAGGGGTGCTGAAACTCATCCCAAGTGGTAACCTACTGGCGTCCCGCCTGTGATATCACATCCCACCATCTGTTAGAGAAATCCCAAAGCATGTTCTTAGCGAGATTCAGCCTCTTCTCCGGTGGAATCTCCAGATGCTCGAAGATAGAAAGCATGGATTCTAACCTTGAATCTATAGAATGAGGTCCTCCTTCCCATGTGAATGTGGGAGGATGTTTCTGTTGGAAAACAGGCGTCAACTCTTCCATAGAAGGGGCATGATGTGGTACTCATTAGATGGTCTGCATGAACCTCTTGAAGCCCTCGCAGAACTGGGCCTCAGAAACTGTGAGCAGAATGAAGGATAGATCGAAGACTGGAACAACTAGAATATCTACTGGTAGTCCCTGATCAGCTATGTCTAGTTTCGGATCACTGCCTTGCAACTGGCGGACAACCGGAGGATGTCTCAGTAGCATGAATCTACAAGGTCAAGCGCACACCATAGAAGATTATTAACATGAATTTAAAACTAGAAGTGTGTGAAGAGAAAAGGGGAAGGAAAGAATTCATGTTTTTAAAAACATGGATACCCAGCATGTATAATGACTACACGACGTGTTCCCTAAAGACGTTCACATGGGCGTGTACTCCTTCCACAACTGGTCATGTAACACCCCAAACACACGGCGTGTTTTCCTAACACATGCGTGTACTCGAATCCTTTTTTACCTGACCGAGTTCTCTTACACAGATAAGCCAGATGGCTCTCCTACAACAAGACTACACGGTGTGTTGGTACCAAACACTGCATGTACTAGACTAAATTCCCTAACCAGTGTTGTTAGTCACACAGCTAGTTACACGGCTCACCCAACACAGCGTGTTCTAGATGGACACAACATGTACAGATTAGGATTCAACTACCTGTGATTTTAGTTAAACGGGTCGACACACGATTGAAACTACACGACATACTTGTGCTTGACACGGCATGTACTAGGATTATTTTTCCGACTCGTGTAGTTCGTGACACGGCCGGATAATTGGATTACACTACACTGTGTGTTCCTGATAGACACAACATGTATTAGTAAAGACTCAACTGACCTGTGATGTTAGGGACATTGTCGGTAACACGGTTCTAAAAAACGGTGCGTACATCTGGTACACTGTGTGTCTTAACAAAAATTTCCAAACCCTGTATCTCTACCCACATAGTTATAGACTACATGTCGTGTACATACGGTACACGGCATGTACTTAAGAAAACCAATTTCTTCCAGAACAGAAGAACAGAATGTGGGTTTTCAACATTACATGTCGTGTATTCTGGGTTTTTCTGGATAGCTTGTCATAGAAACTAATCTAGATACCATAAAAACACTGAAATGAACAATAAAGTTCCAATTTCCGATCTGTGATGTCCCATACTCCCTGCAAATATAAAAATTTCATCATAAACATGTTATAACAAGAATAACAGTGAAATGATCCACCAAATTCTGGTCCTTGATGGCCTATAACACCTCTAGAACCAATGTTTGGTGTTCATTCAAAAAAACCATACACAAACCAATTCCATATCAAAATCAGGTATTCTATCAAGGCATCGATCACAATAGCTTGCATATCTAACACACCATCTATCACAAAAACATGCAATCTCTAATTCACTCTAAATGGCTTGGCCATAATTCATGACATGTGATTTCTATAAAGTTCATATATGATGCATGAGATGGAATACCCTCATCTCATCAGGTTGCAAAAGAAATAGATCCTCAATAACATCAACAATAATAATACAAAAGATGTGAATCACCCAACAGTTAAATCAAATCAACTATAAAATTGAAAATCTAGAAAATTGCAATAACGAGGTAAATTTCCATTTCCCTATACATAGGTTAGCTACTCCTGCGTACAACTTATTACCATGTAACTATTCCATCCTATCCCTAGATATAGGTTCCCAACAGTAGGTCAATAAGAAATGAATTCCTTTGATACTACTTTGTAATGTCTCGGTTTCAGAACCACCCAGAGGTACGTCGTACCTAGTTGGTCACATGGCCTCAAGCGCATTTCCATGAATGCAAGAGGCTAATGACTAGAAGAGTGTTCCTTGGGTGTGATAGTGGAGAAAATATGCCCCCATTGTCATAATTACACTTCCAAAACAAAACAGATAGCAATAGAAGAATTTGTAATAATTCAATACAATAGTGAACTGTAGTACACTGAAAGTAAGAAACAACAGGAGCACATATATAAATGAGTCATGATAAATATGTCTAGGAAAGCAGCCAAACAAGTCACAATACTAGAATACAGAAATAACCAAAATAATATAAGTAAATAGATAAACTCCAACAGCATCGCAAGCCTCAGCTTAGTCCCATGATCTCCAGCACCTCAGCAATCACGTACATGATGTAGAAGGGAACTTTCCTATATCTATACCTACAACAATACAATCTATTTGGGTCCAAAAGCATGACCCAAATAGGGTGTTAAACTAATCCTTGTAGGTAACCACAAAAAGATATGTGCCAAATAGACAGTGAATTTATATGGAATTCAATAAGTAAGAGAAGAAGTAAACAAGAAAGTAATTAGCAGTAAACAATCCTACAGTTCAAATGCATTAAATTTCACATAACAAGTAAGAATATAATCAAAGAAGATAACCCTATGGGATGTACACTCAGACTAACCCCTGTAGTTTAATAAAACAACACATGAAACCCTCTGGAAAGTACAGACTGTCTAACACCTTCGGTTGAGCTTAAGCATTCACTCTTTAAGGAAGCACTCACTGTCAATTCCCCCAATAGTCTTGTATCAGTAATTAATAGGTGATATAGGGAAGCACTCAACATCTCATTCCCCTTGTGGCTCATGTCGAGGAACTATAGACACTCTGAGGAAGACTTTACTTCAATTCCCCCTATGGTCTTGCATCGTAACAATAAACAAACACTATGGAGAGGCCCTCAATGTCCATTTTCCCTATGGTCAACCACACCAGGTTCTCACAACCTTGTGTAATCCAAAACTTCATAGGAATGCATATAATCAAAATTAAACCTCAAAAACTACTTTTCTAAACATTCTATAGCATAATAACATGTTAGATAAATAATCACACCATCCAACAATACTAGGCATGGGAAAAACAATAACAGCATATCAGGAAAACTATGTCGAACGTCCAAAACAAGAAAAAATACATGGGAAACACTACAAAAGCATATAAATTAACTATATTCACATTAACTTAACCTCTACTCAAGCATACAAGCATAGAAAAAAACTAGCAAGGTTAAAACCATAAACATGGATTATCCCGATCAAGTGTATTGGAAAATTTTGCACATATAACTCAAAGCTTATCTATAGAAAGGCACAAACCAGCTACCGCGGTGTTGTAGGATTATTATACATGAATCCCGAACTTTGAATCGCCCAAGAACACCATATATAAACAAAAACACTAAAAAATTTCAACCGAGGATATCTCATGAGAGAGAAGAAATATGGAAACAAAGCTCTAAAAGATGGAAGAGCTTACTGAGGCGATCCCAACACAATCGACGGTGTTCAATTTAGAGAACGGATGATCAATCGGGGGATTGGGGAAAGATCGACGGTCGTACGACTCTTCTGGATGAAACATTTCGAGAATGAGAGTGTTATGTCTGTCAGATGTGACCCCAGTTCATTTAATGAAAAAAAATTACACCTCTTGTAATTTATAAGTACACAATGTGAACTTTCCTTAACCATTCCCCACATTAGGAGGTCTCCAGGTCACCACACACATCCATGTGTATGGCCGTTACATGTCCAATGCACAACTACCCATAATAACTGAGTACATGGCATGTACTTATAAAGTACACGATGTGTACTTAAGAAGTTTCCAGAAACTACTTTTTTTCTCAAAACACCAGAAAAACGAAAACATACAAGAATAGAAGATCTGGGTTCTTACAATGGAAGTTTTTTCAAATGTATACTGCTATAGTTTTTTTAAAACCACAAACCAAAGTTCAGATGACCACCTATCACATTCGGTAGGGATACAGAGCTTGTACCAATAACTAGAGGGTAACAAAGGTTCTACGCCTAGCACTAGACAATATGATTTTCTTGATAGAATTAAATTTTTTTCTAAATAAATTTTATAGATAATGATTAAGTTTATTTTGAGAGAAAATGAATGATATAACTAGGGGATTGAAAATTGATTTATTCATTAACTAATTAATGTTATTTTTCAAGATTATCCCCACAATTTTGGGGAACATTGTATGATTAAGTTAAATAGAATATTAAATGACTTAATTTGAGTAATAAATTTTGAATCATCATTTTGAAGAACCAATGATTTTAATGTGGATTTATTGGGATTCATTTTAATTTTATTAATAATTAACATATTTTTTAGATTATATGATTAGTGAATATACATTTTTTATTTTATAACATTATGAGTGACTAATGTTAAACAGAGAAAAATGTAATATTAATCTCACAATAAATTATGATCATATCCTTATCATAATTGGGTTTTGACCTTAGTTGGGAATATTTTATTTAATATTAAATATGATTATTTATCAAATGATTGATGTTGATAATTGGGTATTATTGTAATGGATTTAGAGATTAATGTTGTATTTCATCATATAATGGTTTATTTAATTTTGAAATAATCTACCTTTATTCTATGAATTTTTATTTTGGTTAATATTTAAATTCTATTGACATATCTTTTTATCCTTTTATGGAATTATATGATCCATTAGATTACAATTTTATTTCTATAAACAAAATCCAATTATAGTCTTTGGAAAGAATTTTAAACTTTAAGTTTGTAAAAATAATATTTATACTTAAACAGGGATTTTTTTGGAAAAAATAATTTTCAACAAATTTGTGTGCTTCCTTTTAATTTAAATTTCATAAATTATTTAAATTTAGTCCTGAAAAATGAATTCCAAATTTAGAATCAGGATTTCCAAATTAATTAAATAATCCTTTTACTTTTGGTCATAATGAATAGTAAGAATATTAAATAATTATCACACTAGTAAGGTTAAATCGGGTAATTATGGTAAAATATAATATGATAAGGAAAAAACAATGACCATAAATCATACCTTATCCTATTTTATGAGTGTATTTCAGCTATTTTCATCTGTTTTTCTATAATACGGTGACTTGATTCCATATTTCATTGATTTTGACCATTATAATTTTTATGTAAAATATAATATCATAATTGAATCATTTTTTATTTTAATATCTATACTATTTTATGAGTAGGGTAAAAATAGAATGGATTTTTTTATTATTTGTTATTTTACTAATACATTATTTATTTATAATGTAAATTTATTTAAAATTTCTATTGATGGAATATTTTCTTTAAAGGATTACGTAACAACAATATAGTATTTATTCAATTAATTAAAAAACAATATTGTAATGTAATGGATTTTCAAAGTGGTATAAATCCTTGTTATTATGTTTAAATCATCTTGTCTAAAGATTGCAATGTGTTTTAATGTCAAAGGACATGACTAGGAGTATTAGAGGCTCATTCGGAGTGTAGATATCTTTAAAATGATATGGAAGACCGAACTAAATAGTTAGTGTACGGTTCTGGATAACCACGTTACTCAACCGTGCGGGCTACCAACAACACAGGGTGAGCTATGAGATTTGACTAAAACCACTCAATGATGGTCATATACTCATGTGAGATTTCAAAAATCCTTAAAATAATCTATATTGTATGGCATGTTCTTAGTTAGTCAAACCATGCACCTATCCCATGAGAGGGGACACCTTTAAAAGTGTGGGGCTCATGGTTGTCACGTGATTTGGCTAGTCATGTCGCTAAACTATACTACCCAATAATTAAATTTGAAATGACCATTTTCTACTAAAATGTGTTCAACCCATATTTCCTTCTCCTCCCACCCATTTCTAGTGGACCACATGCCCGAGCTAATTTTTCTCTTCCTTCCAGATATTTTGTTATCTCCCTCTTCCAAAATCCAAATGTATATCCATTAGATGAATTGTAAATCATGAGGTTAAATCTTCAATCCTCTTCCTTCTATTATTTTTTTATCTTACTGTATGTTTTTAAATTTTGGTGCGACCTCATTTTCCCTATTTTCATAGTATTTTATGATTCTTATAATATCAGTTATTATATATTGATTCATGTTCGGAGAACAAATGAGTGATATTATACAAACCAAAGGTAGGTTTTGTAGTTTATTTCCCTATATTTCGTCTCTTTCTACATGGTGTGTCATTTTTCCATTTGTCAAACACTTTTAATTATGCCTCTTAAACACAAAATTACTTTAATTAAATGTTTTTATATGTATATATGACCCTACCAAATAGTGAATAAAAATGGTTGGTTTTTCTCATCGACCCAAGCCACCCATTTTAGGTGTGATTCTACTTAAGGACTGGATTCTATTTTTTCCTAGAATTATTAAATGATCATGAGGTGTGTGATTCGTTTTTTTAAATGACTTAAATTAATAAATTGAATTTATATTAATGTTAGGCCTTGTGTTATACCACTATTCCTTATTTCTTTTTTCTTTTTCCTTATCCCTTATACACTATGACTTAGGCCTCATTTTTGTTCTTTAATTCCTTGTTCTTATTGGATTATGGAATAGTTGTTTGGATAAATTGATTAACATGGAATGTTACAATGTCTTGTTGATGGCATATAATCAAAATTGTTATAGCATACATACATAGGATCTGGTAGTGAACACGGGTCTAATCTTAAGAACGCCATACTTTTTATTTGTAATTGTTGGATGAAATAGGATAATCCCATCTCTTACCTTGGATTAGTTCTTTGGGTCAATTATTTATACCCATGAGTGACATCGGTTCCCAAGGTATTTCATTGTGGATAGTCTTATCGGAATGACGGTTATACCATTCCTTGAGTGATACTTAGTCCCCTATGTGAGATACCGTGGACAGGATTTAAGCTTCTTCTTACATTATGCTAAGTTTAATATGAGGGACTCTATTTACGGATAACCATTCACGGGCTCTTTGGTATTGGCAATTTTCATATCATCTATAGTAACACATTTGATTCCATTATGGATAATCTTGTATGGGATCAGAGGCCTTAATGGATTTAATTGTGGACTTTATTGGATTAAATTTGATAGTTTCTATTAAATTTTGAAAATCTATAACTGTTGTCCTAGGGATGAATCCACCAAGAAAAATCACAAACATGGGGTCAGTCCCCACTTAGTTATTTATTTATGATGACCCATGTGCATACCTTATCACTTTTGTGTAGGGTCATTCATTAGGAGACATCAAGATTAGGCCATAGCAGGAAGTAGTGGTCATGTATTAGGGTGGAACCCGAGATGTCATGTTTTAATAGTTTATTTTCTCTAATTTACTATCAGTGTCACAATGGTTGATTATGGGTTCTAGGATAGAGTCTGGGAGAAGGGGGATGATCCTATGCTCATAGTTCTATTAGTAGACATTTTTTTAGCATTTTGTGATTTTTCGTAGCATGTGGTATATGCCTTTTTTTTCAAGGTATCCCAGTATCTCATTTTTTTATATGACATCATGATCATAATCTTGTTTATCTACTATTTAATATCAATTTCCTTATGTCAATTATATTTCATGGTTAATTTTTATTATATGACTTTTGTGTGTCTGTTATTACTTCATCCATTGTTTTTGATTTATTATAATCCAATATGATCTAGTCTAATATATAATCGAATTGTCTCCCCACAGACACACCCTAGTCCTTTACTATAAGTCTATATCCTCTAGTGTGTGGGGAGGTATACTTGTTGTCTTATGCCTCATCGTCTCAAAGCACCATTAAGTGTATTCCAGGGTGGGATGCTAAAAAGTTGAATCCAAGCTTCATTTTCCTTTCGTCTTACTATTTGGGTCTTAGACAAGACACTAGTTGTATTGAAATTCAATAATGAGAATGTTCTAAAGACCATCTAAAACACACATAGGGGAATCCCAAATTACCTAGGATGGGTAAATGTTGTTATTTGTTATGATTTTATAGTTTCACAAAATTCACTATTGGGTGACACACTTGTTTTGTAAAGTTATTATTTTTTATATCATAATGATGGTATATCTTCAATAATGGCCTGATTATATGAGAGTGTATCATTCATGCATCATACTAGTAACTTTATCACATAAATATCACGCATTATTCCATATCATGTCAATATTTTAGTGTTCATTTATTATGTTGCATGTGCTTATTGTGTGTTCACTATTGGTTATGTATTATAGTGTTCTAGTTTTTTTACAGGAAAAACATAATTGGGTTCTCTAAAGTGCCTACATCAATCTAAATGGTGTTATCCGACAAATATTGATGGTGAAATTTTAATTAACCAATCATTCCATATTTGGTGGTCAGATTGATGAATACCAAATGAAAATTAAGAATCGTGTACATTAAAAAAATGAGAATGGTAATTCTTCCAATCAAATATGTACATGACCTGTTACATCCTGATACTAGATATATATGCCAGATCACAGTTAATTGACATGCCAATTTCTGTTTATAAAGAGTGTGGGCCTTTAAAAATCTGGAATTGGTTGCCCAATTGACTAAATGGAGATATGTATTTCCAAATAAACAGTAATGAAATTAAATAAATTAAAGTCTCAAAATATAAAATGGATTGCACTAAATTGGGGTGATAAAAGAAAATAAAAGGTGTTTTCCCCAATACCATGAATTTGAAAATCTATATATTGGAACCACTAATGAGTTATAAAAGACCTTGAATGTTACCCAACCTTAGTATTCGGAATTTTTTCCTATGATATTTATGATCATTATTATCACTTATACAAGGATTTAGGAGTAGTTAGAGAGGTGTGACTTGTTCATAGGAAGTTGATGTTCATGTTCCTACTATTATCACATTTACTACATTTCTAAATCATATATTATGAGTGAGCTTGGAAATTGTAGAGTTACTCAACAATGATTTACTCATGCCATATTCCAAAAAAGTGTCGACGAGTATTCTCCCCTGTTTATGGGCCCTAATCCATCAATAGTACCTCCTGTAGTGCCACCTGAGGAAAATTCTATTAATATTATTCTAGGAAATGATTCATTGTTCTGTGATAGCTTTTTCTTATTTACGAATTCCATTCAGGGTTATCCTTAACCTACCCCTACTATGGAATACATGTCTCTTGATTTTTAGCAGCAACATAATCCCATATTTTCGGGGGATGGCGGACCTCAGGTTGCTGAGACAAGGATAGAAGTCCTGGTAGGAATCTATGATTATCTCGATATGTCTCTAGAGTTGAGGGTCAAGATCTCTATCTACATGCTATGTGAACTTGTTAGATTTGGTGGCATGTCATCTCTCAGATTGGTCATCATCGACGTATTTTCGAGGAAGACTTTCATAAAACCTTCTATGATCACCTCATCCCACATATACTAAGAGAGAACCTAGAAAGGGATTTTATGCATCTTTATCAGGGAACTATATTTTTGTTAGAGTACTCGACTCACTTCAACAATCTTCAGTGTTCTTATCTGAATCTAACCATTGATGATTTGGTGACTTTGAGACGATTTGGGAATGGGATTTTTAATATTGTTTGATCTCATGTGAACTTATTCTCATTGATAACCATTTCAGAGATAGTGAAGAATAACCTTATTACAAAATGAAAAATGATGGATGCTGGAAATGTGATCTAATGTGGTTAAATTATGAGGAAGGCCTATTGTTATACTGGAATCTAGAAGTGTCATTTTGATGGCACATATAGGGGGTGTACCAGCCAGGTAGAACAAACCAACAACTATGTGGTGTCTTACATGTTTTTTAGGTCAAGCCATAAAGATATCCAGTGCACAAGGAACCTGAATGAGTGTCAACCTTGTGGTAGGTTGGGTCACCTTTAGATATTTTATCATTCTATATTTACATCATCTTGTGAGATGGTATCTATATCAAGGCCACATTCTTTTATGGATTTAGAAACTCCTCTTCTGGTTGGAATTTGGTCTTTTATCAACTTTTTAGGCTAGGGTGGTGGTTGTGGCCAAGGTAGTCAGACACTTTAAGTTTAAAGCTAGTAGAGTGAACCTAATCAGGTTAGTAAAGATTCATCTCTAGGATACAGTTTTGTCCAAATCTATATAGTTCATTCTATGTATGAAGAATAGAGTTCAGGGCCTTATACAGTTTGAGGTTTTATTCTGGTAGCCTCTACTTTAGTTTCATCTATATTTTATATAGTTCCATCTCACTCATTTATATCTATTGTGGTTATGGGATGTCTTTGATTATAAATAGAGTACATTAGTGGCATGATGAATCTTGATACACAATTTTGTGTTCAATTAAATGGGATATGATATTACAAGGTGAGCCCCTGTAAGATAAAAGTGAAACATTTCATGTATAATTTCACCATCCTCTATATGGTCAATTTCAATTTTATTCTTAGTATGAAATAACTTGTTCCTTATCGCCCCCATGTAGATTTCCACCATAGGATGGTGTCATTTACATATCACAAGAAAATTTATTATATTCATAAAGAAAAATTAGATTACAAAGCTAGTTGAGATGGACCTGAGTGTACAGGGCTAGTCATGGTGATAGCCTATATGGTGATTCTCTTTATAAGAGATCAGGGAGTACAACTTGTAGAATTTCCTCCTGTTGTGCATCATTTTTTGTATTTCTTCCCTAATGATTATACTAGATTACCTTTTGATACGAAGGTGGAGTTAACTATCAATAAAGTACCAGATATAGAATGATTTTCCATTCATCCTTTTTAGATAGAACCAACTGAGCTTTTGGAACTCCATAAGTAGCTTAATGATCTAGATGTAAAGGGTTTTATCGACCCAGCACATCACCATGGGGTTTACATATCATTTTCTCCAAGAATGCATACATTACCTACTTTTAGTGTGTGGATTACTATAAATTGAACTAGAACATGGTGAAGAACCAGTATCTGCATCATTCTATAAATAACCTCTTAAACCAGCTCCTAGGAGTGACAGTTTCTTTATGATTGATTTCAGGTTAGGCTACCAAAATATGTGTGTGTGGCCATTAGACATAAGACGTATTGTAATGTCTTGGACCTCTATGGTCCATTACTTAGTAAAAATGTGGTCAAGAAGTGTCCTGGGAAATCAAGGTGACTTGGGGTGAATTTGGGTGGACGGTTAAGGGAAAATATACAGTAATATCCTTCACACGGGAGGTGCACAGTTTGCCTAAACCGTGCGGCCAAACCGTGCCAGGATGGTCTTTAAGGAAGAGGCTAATGCACGGTTAGCGCACAGTTTATCTAACCATGCGGACTAATCGTGTGAGGGGTGTTTGAATAGGCAGAAGCTAGTTCATGGTTAGCGCACGTTTTGGTAAACCGTGTGGACTAACCATGCAGGAACTTAAGGTTTGATCCTAAAATTGTTTATCTAACTCGTTTGCCTTTAATCACCTCGTTTAAGACCATAATCATCCATAACTCCGTATCACTCTCCCTTGAAGGTTATAAAACCTCTCCCATGTATTTTGGAGGTGATCTAGAGGCTTCCCTTGGAAAATCGGAGCCGGTTTCTTGAGGTATGTGGTCGTTCCTGCTTCTTTTTCTTAGATCTACTTAGATCTACTCCTCCTCTTCTCTGGGTTTCTTGGATCTACAACCATTATGGGTAGAGGTAATTGTGGGTATGTAGGTTATGATGATTTTTGGTCTTGGTTGTGTTAGGAGATGATATCTAAGGAGGATTTGTGGAGAATCGACCCAGTTTCATGGGCGTTCATCGACCATTGTGGTATTCCATCGAAAACCTTTAAGGTAGGGGATTTTTTGCCTCTCCTTTGTATGTGTAGTGGTATCTATAGAATGTTGAATCCCATTGGATGATAATGGAATTTACCTAATAAATATATTGAACCAGAAAAAGAAATTGCTTTGATCGTTTGTTATTGCTTCTTTTTTACTAGATAGTGTAATATATGTGTCGTGCTTGTTAAGCCTGTTGTTCTTAAGGAAATTGATAAAAAACATAAAGCCAAGAATTAATTTATAATTGGTTGGATAATTATAAATAGGCATGAAAACAGACCTGGTTCTTGTTGTAATTTGATATTGATCAAATTCGGCATAGTAAGCATGTTTAATATTCGGTGATAGCTTACTGACTTGGTTTGTGATATTGGAACCAAAGAATAGAATTTTTTAATTCAAGATGAATTACATGACTGGACTGAATTCCATGAAGGGTTCTGAGTTACCCTCTTGTTGTGAATTAGGGATAAGATCCCATTTGATGTGATGTTTACTTTCCTGCTACTTGTGTTGTGATGTGACCCTGGAGGGGTGTTGTGATATGTGGGGGCATGGAGGCCATGTGGTTGTTGTAGTGAATGATGCCAAGAGTGGCGAGATGCATCGGTTTATGAATATGGGTGTCAAGGAGGACACCAGGGATGTTGGAATAGGATGGATGTGGTTGTTGGATGCTTGGTTCTTTGTTTGGTTGTTTATCTATTTTAATTTTCCCCACTTCTTAAGGTAGCTGTTCTTGCTTACCCTTCTTCCGAAGGAGGTGAAGAAACATGGGGTATTCCACGTGCTTTTCGTGTTTATCCTCTCAAGGAAGAATGGGTCTATGCTCTTTCTATGGGTGGAAAATACTCGACGGGTAGTACGTCTACTCACCTTATTGATCCCCATTGTGATTAGTAGCATTGGTTTCTTCTCTATAATTCCTAGGAATATGGGAAAGTAATTCTGTAATGAATGTTTGAATAAATGATGTTAACCTATGGGGTTGGAATTTGATGAAACGTAATGATGCAGATGAGAAATTTTGAAGGGACAGTGGTTTTTGGATGTGATTTTAATGGAATTTAATGAGGAATTGTTCTTGGTTATTTAATGTATGAAGAAATAATGAACGTACAATGAAATTGATAAAAAGGGAATGAAGTAATCTAATAAATCCTTTTAATTGGTTGGGTGATTATAGGATACATAGTCTTAGAAGCGGTAGCCCGGAGTCTGAGAGACGTTAGCTGCAGTTGTGTCTAAGACTAGGTTATGCCCATACTGTGGTTGTGAGTTATAATATATTCTGTAATTTTTATGTTTCTATACACTACTCCACTCTGTCAGTAAGGGAAACTGACACCTCGGGGATTCTGAGACCTGGAGGGTGTTTTCCCCAACATTCTAGTGGGAGGACGAATGGCTGTCTACCCCCTTTAGCCCCACTCTCTTCTCTTGGTAGATACTAGTTCCATTGGCACAACGGTTAGTTTCCCCCATATATGTTTGTAGAGGGATGTAATGGCTTGTGGTTATTTCACACACATATATTCTGGATATAGTATCCTATGGACTACTATAGGTGTAACGTGTATAGGTCGTGGTGGCTTGAGGATCCTTACTTGGTGTATGGGTTGTAATGGCTTGAGGTATAATACCCGACGTATGATACACGTTACGCGAGCTGTGGTGGCTCTCGGAATCTACCTGGCTACTTTGGTTGTGAGGTTGGTGTTGTGCTTAGCCCAGGTGTCTTCGGGCAATCCTTGTGGTTCACGTAGTGCAGATTGTGGAGCTTAGCCCAAGTTTATACGGGCAAGCCTTTGGAGAGAGATGCACAGGATGTATGTTGTTGGGGCAAAGTGGAAAACCAGTGGGGATGTAGTAGCGGGGTACCCTTGATATTTATTATTATATGATATATTATTGTATGCATTACATGGTGAGAGTATCCATGGTGAGGTTGGGAATTTAGTATACCTGTTTAGGTGACTAGTTAGTTTCACTATTTTTCACTATGCTTTGGCATTATTTCTTTACTTTTTCATGAGAGGCTTTGGGGAGGATCCTTCTGAGTATACTGTTATACTCAGCCTACGTTTATACAAACGTTTCTTCAAGTCACTTGGACCAGGTTGGAGATCAGGCTGGTTACTACTAGCTTGTGGTTGCAGGAGCTGTTGGGCTTGTGGTCACTGCAGTTTTTCATTTCTTTTGGGTACCTGTAGTTTTCCATTTTATTTGTAGTACTTTTGCGTGGAATTTCATATATGTACTTGGGTTTAATTTATTTTTTCAGTTTTGAGTTGGAGTTGGTTGGTGTCTATCTTATCTCTCTCTTCTGCATGTGTTCTCTTAGAGGGTAATGCCTCCCATTTGTGTGATTATTATACCCTCATTGCTAGTCTCCAACCCAGGGCATACTGGATGCAGGACTTGGGGGTCATTATCTCCCTTTTCACAATGTCGGCCCAGGATGGGTACACTTTTTGGGGAGGGGGTCATGATAGAGTGGTATCAGAGGTCAGGTTGAGGGATATGATGGAGTTTGAAGTTAGGCACATGTGAGGATGCATGGGTTGGTAGGGAAACAGTGTCATTCATGTTTATCAAGTGAGGCAAACACTGGAGACCGGCTGAGACATAAGCATTTAGGGCTCCCTATGATCTGATGTACAGACCTTTAAGTTTACAATGGCTACTAAACAGGGTGATACTGGTTGCAGGGTAGAGACCTAGGAAAGGATCATGCATCATTCTTCTTTGTGCATGTGCTTGAATGGGTAGACCATGGGATAGGTTATCCAAAAACGAATGAAAAAAACAATTTATTAATTAATGTTGGGTCTTCCATATTCTAGGATTAGGATCTCTAATTTTTTGTTATTTTGGAGGTATGGCTCCAGTTCGACGTCCTCGTCAGGGTTGCGTAGAATATGTCTAGTTGGTTGTTCCAGCAGGTCGCCATAGGGTAGAGGTTGACGACAACAACACTTAGAGGAAGACACTCCGAGAGTTTCAGTGCCAGAGTCTGCAAAAGTATGAGGGATCCATTTTAGATGCTGTCACGAAAGACTGGTTGGAGGAAGTTGAGATAGGCTTCAGTTTGATCCAGGCTTGGAAGGATAACTGGGTGTCCTTGGTTGTGACGATGCTGTGTGGAGCAACGAGGCAGTGGTGGTTCTTGTTCCTCGTGGATTGTGAGGAGACGAAGATCTCATGGGAGGAGTTCTGAGACAATTTTAGAGCTGAGTTCCTTTCTTCGACTCCAAAGGCGTCCAGTCGCCAAGAGCTTCTTACCCTTCGACAGGGGAGCTCCAATGTTCTAGAGTTTGGAATACGTTTCAGGAACCTTTTATGATATGCTTTGGACCTATTACCAGATGAGGAGGCCAGGGCGAGGCATTTCGAGGAGGCTTTGTGTCCAGAGATCCAGTGGCAGGTCACCCCGTTTATGTTAAACACATATCATGAGGTGGTGGTGAGGTCAGAGGTTGTTGAGAGGACTTTTTCCAGGACCGAATCATCATGAGAGGTGAATCCGCATCATCCCTCATGAAGCAAGGCTGTGGTCTAGGGTTCCCGATTTTCAAGGCAGAAGAGTTTTCGTTCAGTCGGGTGTAGGTCCCATCCCTTCACATCTCGTTCCTATGGAGGAAAAAACTCTCAGGCCTATGCCAAGGGATCAGGCGCTTATTTTTCTTGTGGTGGTCATGGTCATCAGCAGCGAGAGTTCTCGACCTTTTCGGGATGTCATCGTACACCAGGTGTTATGCTCCAGGTTCCTCCACTGAGGCGGTTTCCACTGAGGCATCAGCAGCCAGTTCCACCAGCTTTAGATCAGCAGAGGGTGGATGGGGCAGGTAGATGACAACCCCATGATGCTTCCCATCCTCAGAGAGCAGAGAGAGGTCGTGGTGGGGGTCGTCATCTGGGTCAGAGAGTCCATGGAGGAGGTTGTGGTCACCTTCATGCTCTAGCATTTCCCGCACTAGACAAGAAAGATATCGTTAGAGGTACCCTTAGCTTGTTTTCTACCTTTTTGTATGCCTTGTTTGATTCAAGAGCGACACACTCTCTCATATCACCTACCCTTGTCCATGCTTAGGGACATGAAGTAGAGAGGCTTCTAGTGCCCTTGGCGTTGACTACACCAGTTGGAGGTCGAGCTGACTTGTTTGAAGTATGTAGAGACTGTGAGCTAGTGTTGGGGAAACACTGCTCTTGGGGAGATTTCTTATGTTTATAGATACAACCATATAATGTCATCCTCAGCATGGATTTGTTGTATTCGATGTAGGCTATCATTGATTGCTTCATGAGAAAGGTCATCTTCATTGGTGTAGATGGATAGCAAGTATTGTTTGTTGGTGAGCAAGATCCTTGGATGGGTCGTAGGTGCATTCCATCCTTATCATCCATGATGACTGAGTTGATGTTGAGTTCTTCAATGTTTCAGTAGTTGGAAATTCCTAGGGTCGTAGAGGAGTACCCTGATGTTTTTCCAGAAGAGGTTGTAGCCTTACCCCCTCGACGGGAGATCGAGTATGGGATCGAGCTACACCCAGGAGCGTCTCCTATATCTATGTCTCCATATAAGATGGCCCCTTCTGTGTTACGAGAGCTACATATATAGATTGATGGTCTATTGTAGTGTGGTTTTGTTTGGTCAAGTGTGTCACAATGGGGTGCACCAGTTTTGTTCGTGAAGAAGGCTGTCAGCTGTTTATGGTGGTGTGTTGATTATCGTCGCTTAAACAAAGTTACAATAAATAATCGATATCCTCTTTTATGGATTGGTGATTTATTTGATCAACTGAATGGTAAATGTTTGTTCTCATAGATCGAATTGCGGTCATGATATCATCGGATGCGTATAATGGATGAGGATATCCTGAAGACTACTTTCCGTTGTCGTCAGGGGCATTATGAGTTCATTGTAATATCGTTTGGCGTGATGAATTCTCCAGCTATGTTCATGGGATTGATTAATGTAACACCCCTAGATTTCATAGTGTGTTATTTCTTCAAAATAATTCAATAACTTGCACTACACGCAACACCGAGTTCAATCACACCATGACTTACCAAAGGAAAAAGCCATTCAAAAGAGGTTAATAATATTATTGACTAAATTTTAAACTTTATATAATCCTTATAATTTTAGATTCCATATTATGAGTTTCTTAGATATAATGCAAGAACAAATTCATTTTCAGTATTGAACTTTTATCAAATTTTAATAGTGAACCATTTTTAAATACTATATTTTAAACTTTTTGACTAAATGGGGACATCAAAAATTTAAAATGAAACATCCCAAGCTTCTACGGTACGTTTCCCTTCGAATAATGCGATAGCGAGTGTTGTACGCAACCTCGAGTTCTAACACACACCACAACTAATAAAACTAGCCGTTGTGAATAGTAATACCTACTTTTTGAAATCATAAATATTCTATATTTCAAAATGGACTTCATTTTTGGATTCGGAATATCAAAATTAGCCTAGGGTGAAATTTTGGTACATTTCGGATAACTTTCATATTTTGATGAATAGTGAAAATTACTAAATTTTAATTAAAAACAACTTTTTTAATCAAAATAATTAATAGTGATAAATTATGAATTGGAGTGGTTTTAAAGTATATTTAGAATATATTTTTACATTTTAATATAATTTTGGTCATTGGACATAATTTTACAATTAAACCGAACATAAACAAGTGTCAATCTTTTGATAGTTATTATCTCTTAAAAACACGCTTTTTGTTTTGACAGCGGGAATTAATTTTAAATTAATTTCTGCCACTTCTGTGTTTTGAATTTGGGAAAATGGATTCCATATTTGGAATCAGGATGTTCAAATTGTGTATATAGGTGACTTTTATTTTTAGACATTTTGAATAGTTACTGTGGTAAATATTTTATTTACCATGGTTAAAGGGTAAATCCGGTAAATAAGGGTTAAAAAAATAATATTATAATAATACAAAATTACCCTAAAACGTGTCATAACCTTATTGGTGGACACATACCCGACCATGGGCATCCTTGGGTCAATTTGGGGACCCCTTGGAGCCACTTGTATGTGGTAGGGACACATTATATTAATAAAGTTAAAATAAAAATAAAAATGGCATAAGCTTACATCTTTTAGAAGAACAATTTTTACATAGGGTTATACATGTTTTATTTTCGATTATAAATATTAATTAGAAAGATAAAAAGATTTCCTACATAATGATATTTTATTTATAATTTTTAGACATTAAATAATTTATTTTATTTATGACACAATGATGATGCAGTAATTACTATAATAGTGAAAAATTAAAATAATTGATATTATAAATACCCAAATAAATATAATATGAACCTTTTAATGAATTAAACTAATTTTCTAGGATAATATGATATATTAGGATTGATTTAATTGACTTTGTTCGAAGTAATCAATCTGTTATGAGTTTCACAAAAATCAACTATTGAATAGTGTCAAAATTGACATAAAAGAGTTCTTAAAACAAATATTATATTATTAATTGATATTAAATTCCTAAAAATCTAAGGTTCGGCCAAAAGACTTATATTATGATAGGTTAATAATTAATGTACCACTTGGGGGTCGCTTGGATGTATATAGTAAGTTTATTAACCATATTATATAAAAATACAAAGAGACATTGTAAAAGTGAAACTAATTAACTTAGAGTTAATACTTAAAGATAAGGTTAATATAAGTACCCAAACCTGTCTAAATTCTATTGGATGAGTTGTTTTCGACCTATCCCCACCTCATCCTTTGAATAGTCAACTTTGGAGCCTTTGGAAACCGAATATGAATTTATTATAAATTAATATTTCTAGCTTTTCCAAAGGTGCCCCTCACCCCTCTTATAAAGGGGCACTCCTCCTTCTCTTTTCCTCACACCTCTCAAGCCACTTGGCTCGTCCAAACTCTGCCCAACTAAGCTCCCCACATCCCTCTCCTCCTCCTTGAAGCTTCCCCTTAGGCAGAAAGCATTTCAAGAAGTCCTTTGGTTCCAACCAAAGTGAGTTACCTAAATTAAAGGTAACAATTTCTCTTAAATTATTTTCATTTATTTTGCTTCTCCAACCCCAAAACTCTTTTATTTCCTTTCTTTTGTAACAACACCAGTATCCTCAATATACTAGGATGTTTTTATAAGAAGGATTCAAACTACACATACACACAACTCCATCTAATGGATGATGAACATAATGTTTCTGTGGATGGCAAACTAACGCCTCACGAAACGATGATTGTTCAAATACATCTTACCGCCTCTCATGGTGGCCATTATGATGGCACTGTAATTAAATATGATATTAATGATATATATTTTATATATAAGCTTCTGTAATTCCATTTTATTTCATACCATTATTCGTTTCATGTTGTATATACATACGATAATTTCATTTGAGGAAGTGCGGACTACCGCCCCCTTAAAATGATATGACTCGTTCATACCACACATGGAACGTATAAAGGATGGTGTTAATGAACTTAAGTAACATGTATAAAATATTATATTATACTGGAATAGTAATATACCTATGTATCATCTGTATTTGATTCTTTTAAAATAAAAATTAAATGGAAGTAGCGTTCGTGCGTACGTACGGACTACCGTCTCCACGAACGCGATGAGATTCATTATCCATCGTATCCATTCAAGTATAATTATCATTTGACGATTTAAAAATGATGTTTAAGGACTTGATACCATTCTGGATTTGAATAATATACAACTTATCCTTTACAAACATGTCTTACATAACAAAACATACAAAAGCAAACAAGTAAGTTCACACTCGAAACAACGATAATACTAAGATTTTATTATCAAATCAATATAAAAAGATCATATATGATATCATATTAATGTATATGATTCTTGTATAATTTAATAACAATTATTTCACCATTATACAGGAGGTTAACCTACCCCAACCAAGGAAAAGTACAAGGTAAGGGTTATTTCACAATCTCTTCATTATCCGAGGTTGTTTATACGTAATAATCTACTGGGATTTCTTGATCATCCACATCCATGTTTCTTCGAAATGTATTTCAAAACATTTTTATTATTTACAAGAATATGGGTTAAAGTAATTTATACCCTTGTTTGACTTTTTATAAGAGGTTTATAAAGGAATCTTTCTGTCGTTTTCAAAACAAGGTCCTTTTTAACCTTTTTGACAGAATTAAGGTAAGAATGTTTTTTTTTAACTTGTACGACGGGTGTGGCTATTTTCCGCTGTTATAAAATCTTCAAAGCTTCCCTTAAAATCTTATTAGATTATTTTCAAATAAAATGTTTAATTTTATATGGATCTTAAATGATTTCAAAATAAAAGGAGATATTTCTTTAAAAATAATTTTGATTTCATCTATGTCAACATCCTTTGATGGGTTTTAAGATTATTTGAAGTTGATTTATTATGATACAAAACTTATATATTGTTTTGAAGGTTTTGTGATATGTTTGACTGTGGATGTGATATTTTTATACCATTCATAGTTTATGGTGAATGTATTGACATTTCGTATGCTAGTTCCAATAAGAATGTTTATGTTATATTTCAAACTTTTCTTCAGATGAATGTGCTAAACAAGTATGTTCCGGGTTGGGGACCGGTAAAAGTAAGCCCTCCAGGTTGGGGACTGGTAAAAGTAAGCCCTCCAGGTTGGGGACTGGTTAAAGTAAGCCCTCCAGGTTTGGGACTGGTAAAAGTATGCCCTCCGGGTTGGTGTCCGGTTATTAGAGGCACTCCGGGTTGGTGTCCGGTTATTAGAGGCACTCCGGGTTGGTGTTCGGTTATTAGAGGCACTCCGGGTTGGGTTCCGGTTAGAAGTAACCCCTAGGTCTTGGGATGAGGCCTAGACAAAGAAATTAACGTTTATCATTATGCATTCCAACATTATGAAAGTGGTTATTGATTTTTGCATGCGATTATTCGATTAGTAGAATATCCATGTGAATAAGTAAATGGCACTATTTCATTTTACTTTTGCCATACTATGTTGAAGTTCAAGTTTAAAAGGCTTTTGTTTTAGTAATTCATTGCCTTAAATGTTTACGCTTATTTTGAATGTTCCGCTATATTGTTATCCTTACTGGGCATTTGAGCTCACCCCTTTTCTATGTTTTATTTTTCCCAGGTAGTGAAGAAGTAAATTATGATTGACTTGCAGGGATATTATGAGGGGTTAATAGTGTGGATATGAAGACTTTGTTGTTGTTGTAGCTTTTCACTTTGAAATGTAATGTAAAACTTTATGTTTATATCTAGTGTTTCCAAGGCTACTAAACTAATCGGTCTTTCGAGATTTGATCTTTCTTGTGATCATGCCAATGTTACGAAGTAATGCACCGACTCTGGGTAGCTGGGGTCGGGGCGTTACAGTTGGTATCAGAGGAAATTTAGTACAAACCTTGGAATCTAGATTTAGATAAACTCTGATTAGAGCACGTAGACCTAAGATGAACTTTGAGGATTAGTGTAGAAGAACTTCCTAGAATTTTCGTATTGTAGAGATTTTGTGAGTTTTCCAAGCAATACATCCCTGTCTGGATACGAGCAGGTAGAGGCGGCTCTGGCACAGATGTACCTAGGGGTAAAACCCGAAAACACCGCTTTGAGCTAGACTCGAACGGGAACTGGTGCACGACAACGGGCCTTGCTGCACTCTTGGTTACGACACTCCCGGGGGATATGCTCTGGATAATTCTCATTTTCTTTACAAACCATTATGAAGGGTTTATGAGTATATACTTCCTCAAAGAAAACATTTTTATGATTATGGATTATATCCGTAAAAAGTTCAATTTATGTTAAGTGTTTTATAAGTATGGGATTATGTATTTTGACTCATAAACTAATCTAGTTTATGACATTGTTTAGAAATGGTGCCCAGTAGAAGGAATGATAACTCCAGAAATGCACATGATTCAAAGAGAAGGAAGGATCATATCTCTCATGGTCTTAAGCTAGAATTTATAAGAGAAATAGTCTCCCATGTATTATCATCATATGAAGAAATAATATCATGTGTTGATAAGATAAGTAAAGAGTTTACTGTGTCCTATGGCTTTGAAGGGAATCAAGAGATGAAAAGGATGGAAGAGAGAAAGTTGGATAAAGGGAAAAGGGAAAAGAGGAATTTTCCCATATGTAGTAACTGTGGAAAGAATCACCCTGGAACTTTCCTGAAAGGAATGGGAGTTTGTTATAAGTGTGGAGGAAAAGGGCACAAAGTACATGACTGCAAGGGTAAGAAAATGGTTTCAAATGTACAATGCTTCATTTGCAAGGAGTTTGGACACTACGCGAACCTATGTCCCAGTCATCAGACTATGCCGAAAATGATGCTATTGGATAATAATCAAGTTATGATACTACCACAGATGAAGAGGAATGATTAGAGTTCTTATGTTGATTATGTCAATTGAGTGTTGTATCAACAATGTACTTGTTATAATAATTATGGAGTATATAAGGATTGTACTGCAGTACTATTTCATTAAGGACTTGAGTTTGTGTGGAACAAAGAAAAGTGACTCAATAGAAGGTTAAATTTTTGGAAAATATTTGGTTGAGAGAAAGATAAACCATAATATGGTTCTAATACCGAAGTAGTGATTTTAGAATAATACATGATTGATTTGGATAAATTATATTGGATATTCTTGACTACCTTGAAGCTGATTAATGATTTGTATATTCCATCATTGTGGGGTTTAAAACATTTTTGGATTGATGAAGTATATCCATCATTCTATATGGAATAAGGGAGCATGAATGTAATCAATAAGGATTATGGTAAATCAGGATGTTTCAGTGTTTTAAAAGAATACATGATGAAGGTATTAATATTCTATTATAGGGTAAAAAGGATCTACATTATGTTTACCTTCCTTATAAATGTTGGACTGTGAGTTTGGAAAGAAGTATTTTGGATAAATTCTAAGTTTGATATTAATTTTGGACTACCATAAAAGGACAACCCGGAGGTCGGGCGGCAACCCGTCGCGTCCGGCAAAGCTGCGAGACTTGAACCCGCAACCGAAGGGCGACAAGGGTGTATCACCTACCACTGGCCCACGAGATGTCCTGGATTAAATAATTTAGTTTTTATTAAAAGATCTTGTAGATGAATTATAAATTCGATTATTTTGGAACCCTATACGAATAGTGTAAATAGAATTTTTTTTACGTTCTATTATGTTTTAGAGTGAAAGATGAGTTTGTGGTAGAAATTTATTAATGGATAAAACTCTAAAGTATGTATACCTCCTTATGTTCTTAGCCAATCTCATAAATAAATTCCACAACATTAAGAAAAGGAACTTAGAACAAAAATGTTGCCCTAGATGGTACCTTAAATCATCACTAATTTATGGCTTTGGGATTGTTGGCCTTTTCATAGCCATGTTCTCTACCACTCTCCATCAGAAAATTGATGGTTAGATTTCTCCTCCATATCCATATTTTCATACATGGATCCCTAGTATGTGTTATTTTCGGTAATCTTCATACTTTCCACTCTTTAGTTTAAATAGAGGCCTCATTAATTCATTTTTCGATGTGGGATTTCAACTAGGATATTTTGAAACGTCAAAAATGTGTTATCCTAATACCCTATGTTTTGTTGAACCGATGGTATTTCAATTCATCATAGATTAATGAATTTAAGGAACTCAATTTTATACTTGTTTGTGATTGATGACCTCAATCACTACCTATAAATATTTACGTTTTTCCTCCGATTATATGTCTCTCCAATTTCCACCAATGTTCTCCTAATCGAGATCATAATTTGGTGGTGACCCTTTGATTTCTCTTTTCCTCATATTAAGACTAAATTTTAGTAACCCAATTTCCGATGTGGGTTTTCCCACAAATATATTTTCTACTTTCAACCTTTTATTTTCGAAGAACAATTTCAAATTGCGAGGACGCAATTTATTGAAGGAGGGGAGAATGTAACACCCCAAGATTTCATAGTGTGTTATTTCTTCAAAATAATTCAATAACTTGCACTACACGCAACACCGAGTTCAATCACACCATGACTTACCAAAGGAAAAAGCCATTCAAAAGAGGTTAATAATATTATTGACTAAATTTTAAACTTTATATAATCCTTATAATTTTAGATTCCATATTATGAGTTTCTTAGATATAATGCAAGAACAAATTCATTTTCAGTATTGCACTTTTATCAAATTTTAATAGTGAACCATTTTTAAATACTATATTTTAAACTTTTTGACTAAATGGGGACATCAAAAATTTAAAATGAAACATCCCAAGCTTCTACGGTACGTTTCCCTTCGAATAATGCGATAGCGTGTGTTGTACGCAACCTCGAGTTCTAACACACACCACAACTAATAAAACCAGCCGTTGTGAATAGTAATACCTACTTTTTGAAATCATAAATATTCTATATTTCAAAATGGACTTCATTTTTGGATTCGGAATATCAAAATTAGCCTAGGGTGAAATTTTGGTACATTTCGGATAACTTTCATATTTTGATGAATAGTGAAAATTACTAAATTTTAATTAAAAACAACTTTTTTAATCAAAATAATTAATAGTGATAAATTATGAATTGGAGTGGTTTTAAAGTATATTTAGAATATATTTTTACATTTTAATATAATTTTGGTCATTGGACATAATTTTACAATTAAACCGAACATAAACAAGTGTCAATCTTTTGATAGTTATTATCTCTTAAAAACACGCTTTTTGTTTTGACAGCGGGAATTAATTTTAAATTAATTTCTGCCACTTCTGTGTTTTGAATTTGGGAAAATGGATTCCATATTTGGAATCAGGATGTTCAAATTGTGTATATAGGTAACTTTTATTTTTAGACATTTTGAATAGTTACTGTGGTAAATATTTTATTTACCATGGTTAAAGGGTAAATCCGGTAAATAAGGGTTAAAAAAATAATATTATAATAATACAAAATTACCCTAAAACGTGTCATAACCTTATTGGTGGACACATACCCGACCATGGGCATCCTTGGGTCAATTTGGGGACCCCTTGGAGCCACTTGTATGTGGTAGGGACACATTATATTAATAAAGTTAAAATAAAAATAAAAATGGCATAAGCTTACATCTTTTAGAAGAACAATTTTTACATAGGGTTATACATGTTTGATTATCGATTATAAATATTCATTAGAAATATAAAAAGATTTCCTACATATTGATATTTTATTTATAATTTTTAGACATTAAATAATTTATTTTATTTATGACACAATGATGATGCAGTAATTACTATAATAGTGAAAAATTAAAATAATTGATATTATAAATACCCAAATAAATATAATATGAACCTTTTAATGAATTAAACTAATTTTCTAGGATAATATGATATATTAGGATTGATTTAATTGACTTTGTTCGAAGTAATCAATCTGTTATGAGTTTCACAAAAATCAACTATTGAATAGTGTCAAAATTGACATAAAAGAGTTCTTAAAACAAATATTATATTATTAATTGATATTAAATTCCTAAAAATCTAAGGTTCGGCCAAAAGACTTATATTATGATAGGTTAATCATTAATGTACCACTTGGGGGTCGCTTGGATTTATATAGTATGTTTATTAACCATATTATATAAAAATACAAAGAGACATTGTAAAAGTGAAACTAATTAACTTAGAGTTAATACTTAAAGATAAGGTTAATATAAGTACCCAAACCTGTCTAAATTCTATTGGATGAGTTGTTTTCGACCTATCCCCACCTCATCCTTTGAATAGTCAACTTTGGAGCCTTTGGAAACCGAATATGAATTTATTATAAATTAATATTTCTAGCTTTTCCAAAGGTGCCCCTCACCCCTCTTATAAAGGGGCACTCCTCCTTCTCTTTTCCTCACACCTCTCAAGCCACTTGGCTCGTCCAAACTCTGCCCAACTAAGCTCCCCACATCCCTCTCCTCCTACTTGAAGCTTCCCCTTAGGCAGAAAGCATTTCAAGAAGTCCTTTGGTTCCAACCAAAGTGAGTTACCTAAATTAAAGGTAACAATTTCTCTTAAATTATTTTCATTTATTTTGCTTCTCCAACCCCAAAACTCTATTATTTCCTTTCTTTTGTAACAACACCAGTATCCTCAATATACTAGGATGTTGTTATAAGAAGGATTCAAACTACACATACACACAACTCCATCTAATGGATGATGAACATAATGTTTCTGTGGATGGCAAACTAACGCCTCACGAAACGATGATTGTTCAAATACATCTTACCGCCTCTCATGGTGGCCATTATGATGGCACTGTAATTAAATATGATATTAATGATATATATTTTATATATAAGCTTCTGTAATTCCATTTTATTTCATACCATTATTCGTTTCATGTTGTATATACATACGATAATTTCATTTGAGGAAGTGCGGACTACCGCCCCCTTAAAATGATATGACTCGTTCATACCACACATGGAACGTATAAAGGATGGTGTTAATGAACTTAAGTAACATGTATAAAATATTATATTATACTGGAATAGTAATATACGTATGTATCATCTGTATTTGATTCTTTTAAAATAAAAATTAAATGGAAGTAGCGTTCGTGCGTACGTACGGACTACCGTCTCCACGAACGCGATGAGATTCATTATCCATCGTATCCATTCAAGTATAATTATCATTTGACGATTTAAAAATGATGTTTAAGGACTTGATACCATTCTGGATTTGAATAATATACAACTTATCCTTTACAAACATGTCTTACATAACAAAACATACAAAAGCAAACAAGTAAGTTCACACTCGAAACAACGATAATACTAAGATTTTATTATCAAATCAATATTAAAAGATCATATATGATATCATATTAATGTATATGATTCTTTTATAATTTAATAACAATTATTTCACCATTATACAGGAGGTTAACCTACCCCAACCAAGGAAAAGTACAAGGTAAGGGTTATTTCACAATCTCTTCATTATCCGAGGTTGTTTATACGTAATAATCTACTGGGATTTCTTGATCATCCACATCCATGTTTCTTCGAAATGTATTTCAAAACATATTTATTATTTACAAGAATATGGGTTAAAGTAATTTATACCCTTGTTTGACTTTTTATAAGAGGTTTATAAAGGAATCTTTCTGTCGTTTTCAAAACAAGGTCCTTTTTAACCTTTTTGACAGAATTAAGGTAAGAATGTTTTTTTTAACTTGTACGACGGGTGCGGCTATTTTCCGCTGTTATAAAATCTTCAAAGCTTCCCTTAAAATCTTATAAGATTATTTTCAAAGAAAATGTTTAATTTTATATGGATCTTAAATGATTTCAAAATAAAAGGAGATATTTCTTTAAAAAGAATTTTGATTTCATCTATGTCAACATCCTTTGATGGGTTTTACGATTATTTGAAATTGATTTATTATGATACAAAACTTATATATTGTTTTGAAGGTTTTGTGATATGTTTGACTGTGGATGTGCTATTTTTATACCATTCATAGTTTATGGTGAATGTATTGACATTTCGTATGCTAGTTCCAATAAGAATGTTTATGTTATATTTCAAACTTTTCTTCAGATGAATGTGCTAAACAAGTATGTTCCGGGTTGGGGACCGGTAAAAGTAAGCCCTCCAGGTTGGGGACTGGTAAAAGTAAGCCCTCCAGGTTGGGGACTGGTTAAAGTAAGCCCTCCAGGTTAGGGACTGGTAAAAGTATGCCCTCCGGGTTGGTGTCCGGTTATTAGAGGCACTCCGGGTTGGTGTCCGGTTATTAGAGGCACTCCGGGTTGGTGTCCGGTTATTAGAGGCACTCCGGGTTGGGTTCCGGTTAGAAGTAACCCCTAGGTCTTGGGATGAGGCCTAGACAAAGAAATTAACGTTTATCATTATGCATTCCAACATTATGAAAGTGGTTATTGATTTTTGCATGCGATTATTCGATTAGTAGAATATCCACGTGAATAAGTAAATGGCACTATTTCATTTTACTTTTGCCATACTATGTTGAAGTTCAAGTTTAAAAGGCTTTTGTTTTAGTAATTCATTGCCTTAAATGTTTACGCTTATTTTGAATGTTCCGCTATATTGTTATCCTTACTGGGCATTTGAGCTCACCCCTTTTCTATGTTTTATTTTTCCCAGGTAGTGAAGAAGTAAATTATGATTGACTTGCAGGGATATTATGAGGGGTTAATAGTGTGGATATGAAGACTTTGTTGTTGTTGTAGCTTTTCACTTTGAAATGTAATGTAAAACTTTATGTTTATATCTAGTGTTTCCAAGGCTACTAAACTAATCGGTCTTTCGAGATTTGATCTTTCTTGTGATCATGCCAATGTTACGAAGTAATGCACCGACTCTGGGTAGCTGGGGTCGGGGCGTTACAATTAATGTTGTGTTCCATGAGTTCCTGGACAAGTTTGTGGTGGTTTTCATCGAAGACATCCTTATGTACTCCACATCTGAAGAGGAGGATGCAGAGAATATACAAGCTATTTTGAGAGTTCTTCGTAAACATAATCAGTTTGGGAAGATGTCAAAGTGTGAGTTCTGGGCTTGAGAAGTCCGTTTCTTTGGGAATGTTGTGTCCCAACAGTTAGAAGTTGTGGATCCATTTAAGATAGAAGTAGTTGTGTCTTGGGCAGCCCCCGAGACAGTTTCAGAGGTGTAAATTTTCCTTGGTCTTGCAGAATACTACAGGAGTTTTGTAGCCAATTTCTCATCAGTTGAGACTCCTCTAACAGCTTTTACTAGAAAGGTTCAGGCATTCATATGGACTGATCAGTGTCACAAAGCTTTCAAGTATCTAAAGGAAAAGTTAGTAAGTTCTCCAGTTCTTTGTCTTCCACCTGAGGGAGTTCAGTTTGATGTGTTCTGTGATGCTTCACATCTGGGGTTAGGTTGTGTTCTCATGCAGCAGAGGTTAGTTGTTTCTTATGGTTCTCCAAAGTTTCATCCCCATGAATGCATTTATTCCACCCATGACCTTGAGTTGGCTGTCGTGGTGTTTTCCCTGAAGTTGTGGAGACATTACCTCATTGGTGAACGCTTTTTGGTTTTCACTGATCATAAGAGTTTGAGGTATTTTTTCTCCCAGCGTGACTTGAACTTATGACATCATCAGTGGATAGAGTTCATATAGGAATAAGACTTCGAAATATCGTATACACCAGGAAAAGGGAATGTTGTAGCTGATGCGCAGAGCCGAAAGTCACATAGTAATGATGTATGTGAATATGGAGATTCATGGAGAGTAAAGGAAGAACTGTCAGCATTACATCTTGATATCGGAGAAGTTGGGGGTAGAGGTTGTCTTTTTCAGATGACGGTACATTCATCCCTGGTGCAGAAGGTGGAAGAGTCCCAATTAGGATATCTATAGGTGGAGGTTTGGAGAGACCGATTTGTTTGTGGTATGGCCCCTGATGGTTGGACGGAGGATGAACAACACTGAGTGTTGTATCATTGAAGTATTTTTGTTCCCTTAGGGATGTGTGATATGGTTCTCAGAGAGTTACACAGTTCACCTTTAGCAGCACATCCTGGTGTGACAAAGATGTACTGATCCTCGAGGAGTCAGTTTTGGTGGCCTGGGATAAGTCGTGCGGTTGTGGAGTTTGTGCCTCGATGTTTAGTCTGCCAGAAGGTGAATGTCGAACACCATGTTCCTGGTGGTCTTATCCAGCCATTCGAGATTCCTTAGTGGAAGTGGGAGGGCATATCATTGGACTTTGTTACTAGTTTACCTCGAGCTCTGGGAGGACATGAGACTATTTGGGTGGTACTGGATCATTTGACAAAATCATCCTACTTCATAATGATCAAGGAGTTGAGCTCAGTGGAAGTTTTGTCGAGGTAGTATCTAGAGGATGTGGTGAGACTTCATGGATTCCCATGAACTATCATTACTGATCGAGATACTCATTTTACCTCTAGGATATAGAGAGGTATCCAACATGCTTTTTGTTCTCAATTGTGCCTTAACACTGCTTTTCATCCTCAAACGGATGGTCAGACAGAGCAAACCATCAAGACTCTTGAAGACATGTTGCGCTCTTGTATTCTTGATTTTGGAGGTTCATGGATAAGGCACTTACCCTTGCTGGAGTTTCCCTACAATAATATATTTCACTCCACCATTGGTATGGTGCAGTTTGAATCCTTGTATGGCCGACATTACCATTCTCTGTTGTGATGGAATTGGGTCAGAGAGTCAGCAATTCTCAGACTAGAACTAGTGCAGAATTCAATAGAGATGGTTCTAGTGATTCGTGGTAGGACGAAGGCAGCGCAAGATCGTCAGAAATCCTATTCCGATCAAAGAAGGAGGCCCCTAGAGTTTAATGTTGGAGATAATGTTTTTCTGAAGGTGACTCTCTGTCATGGGCACCGAAGTTTTGGTCGTGGAAGAAATCTATCTCCCCGGTTTGTTGGGCCTTTCCAGGTGTTAGCTCATGTTGGAGCTGTGGCGTATCGAGTAGCGCTTCCCCCTCCGATGACTTGGATACATGATTTTTTCCATGTATCGTGCCTACATCTTTTTCTACATGACGACACCCACATCATCGATGGGGGAGAGATCGATGTTGATAATGATGCCACATTTTAGGAGCGACCTATGGAGATCCAATACCGTAAGGAGAATGTGTTTTGAGGGCGTTCCATCCACTTAGTTCGTGTCTTGTGGTGACACGGTGGCATGGAGGAGAGTACTTGGGAAGGTGATTCATAGATGTGTTTCCAGTACCCAAGGTTGTTTTATTTTTGACTCTTTTCATGTATTGTTGTAAATTTTGTGGTTATGGAACTTTCATGTTTATGAGATGGAACCCTTTGTTTCTTTAGTGGCTTTCTCTCTTTTGAGAGGTATCTCGGTGGGTGGTTTTCCAAACCCTGTTTCTCTTTTTCGTTAGGTGGGTTTTGGATTCTCGAGGATGAGAATGTTTTTTGAGGTATATGATGTAATGGATTGAACCTCTCCGGCCAATTACATAGTGAAAATGTGGTGCAAGAAGTGTCTCGAGAAATCAAGGTGACTTGGGGTGCATTTGGGTGGACTGTTAAGGGAAAATGAAGGGTAATAGCCTTCGCATGGGAGGTGAGTGGTTTGCCTAAACTGCGAGGCCAAATATTGACAGGTTGGTCATGGGGGCAGAGGCTAATGCAAGGTTAGCGCACGGTTTGTCTAACTGTGCTGATTAACCGTGAGAGGGGTGTTTGAAGAGACAGAAGCTAGAGCATGGTTACCACACGGTTTGGTAAACTGTGTAAACTAACTGTGTAGGAAATTAATGTTAGATCCTAAAATTGTGGATCTTACTTTTTTTGCCATTAATCACCTCTTTTAAGCCCTTAATCGGCCATAACACGGGATTACTCTCCCTTTAAGGTTAGAAAACCTCTCCCAAGTGTTTTGGAGGTGATTCGGAGGCATCCCATGGCAAATCGGAGCTGGTTTCTTGAGGTATGTTGTCGTTCCTGCTTTTTTTTTCTTAGATCTACTTAGATCTAATCCTCGTATTCTCACTATTTCTTATATATACGCCCGTTATAGGTAGATCTAAGTGTGGGGAAGTCTTTTATGATTAGTTTCGGTCTTGGTTGTGTTATGATAGGAGATCTAAGGAGGATTCATGAATAATCGACCTGGTTTCTTGGGCATTCATCGACCGTTGTGGCTTTCCGTCGAAAACTATTGAGGTAGGGGATTGTTTTCTTCTCTTTTGTATGTGTAATGGTATCGATATAATATTGAATCCCACTGGATGATAATGGAAATGACCTAATAAATATATTGAACCTGATAAATAAATTTCTTTCATCATTCGTTATTTCCTCTTGTTTACTAGATAATGTAATATATATGTTCCTTTCTGGTTAATACTATTGTTCTTGAGGATATTGATAAACAACGTAAAGCCAGAATTAATTGATAATTGTTTGGCTAATTATAAAGAGGCATAAAAACAGACCTGGTTTTTGTTGTAATTTGATATTGATCAAATTCAACATAGTAAGCATGTTTAATCTTTAGTGATAGCTTACTGACATGGTTTGTGATGTTGGAACCAATGAATATAATTTTCTTTCCTGCATCTTGTGCTATGATGTGACCCTGGAAGGGTTCTGCGATATGTGGGGGCATGGAGGCCTTGTGGTTGTAGTAGTGGATGATGCCAAGAGTGGAGAGATGCATCAGCTTATGCATATGGGTGTCACAGAGGACACCAGGGATGATGGAATGGAATGGGATGGATGTGATTGTTGGATGCTTGGTTCTTTGTTTGGTTGTTTATCTATTTTAATTTTCCCCACTGCTCAAGGTAGCTCGTCTTGCATACCCTTCTTCTGTAGGATGTGAAGACATGCGGGTCATGCCACGATCTTTCCTTGTTTTGCCTCTCAAGGGAGAATGTGTCTACGCTATTTATATAGTCAGCAAAGACTCGACAGGTAGTATTTCTACTCACAGTGTTGATCCCCCTTATGATTAGTATCATAGGTTGCTTTTCTAGAATGCCTGGGAATATGTGAATGTAATTTTTTAATGAATGTTTGAATAAATGATGTTAACCCATGGGGTTGCAGTTTGATAAAACATAATGATGAGGTTGAGTAATTTTGAAGGGACAACGGTTTTTGGATGTGACGTTAATGGAATTTAATGAGGAATTGTTCTTGATTAATTAATGATTGAAGAATTAATAAACATACAGTAAAATTGATAAAAAATGGATGATGTAATCTAATAAATCCCATTAATTGATTGGGTGCTTGTAGGATACCTAGTCTTAAAAGTGGCATCTTGGAGTCTGAGAGACGTTAGCTGCAATTGAGTCTTAGACTATGTTATTCCCATAGTGTGGTTGTGAGTTATAATATATTCTGTACCTTTTGGGTTTTTATACGATACTCCACCCAGTCAGAAAGGGAAACTGACACCCCAGGGAATCTGAGCCCTGGGGGGGTGTTTTCCCTAACATTCCGGTGGGAGGACGAATGGTTGACTACCCCATTTAGCCCCGCTCTCTTCTCTTGTTAGATACTAGTTCCATTGTCACAATAGTTAGTTTCCCTCATATATGTGTGTAGAGGGCTGTAATGGCTTGTGGTTATTTCACACACATATATTCTAGATATAGTATCCTATGGACTACTATAGGTGTAACATGTATAGGCTGTGATGGCATGATGATCCTTACTCAGTGTATGGGCTGTAATGGCGTGAGGTATAATACCCAATGTATGATACACGTTACGCGAGCCGTGGAGGATCCCGGAAACTACCTAGCTACTTTGGTTGTGAGGATGGTGTGGTGCTTAGCCCAAGTGTCTGCGGGCAAACCTTTTGGTGCATGTGGTGTAGATTTTGGAGCTTAGCCCAAGTTTATACGGGAAAGCCTTTGGAGAAATATGCACAAGACGTATATCGTTGGGGAAAAGTGGTAAACCGGTGGGGAAGTAGTAGTGGGTTACCCTTGATATTCTTTATTATATGATATATTCTTGTATGCATTACTTGGTGAGAGTATCCATGGTGAGGTTGGGAATTTAGTATACATGTTTAGGTGATGAGTTAGTTTCACTGTTGTTCACTGTGCTTTAGCATTCTTTCTTTACTTTTGCACGAGAGGCTTTGTGAAGGATCCTACTTGGTATACTGTTATACTCACCATACATTTATACATAATGTTTTTCAGGTCGCATGAAGTAGGTTGGAGATCAGGCTGGTTACTACTAGCTTGTGGTTGTAGGAGCTGTTCGAGCTTTTGGTCGCTGCAGTTTTTCCTTTCTTTTGGGAACCTATAGTTTTCCCATTTAGTTGTAGGGCTTTTGTGTGGCATTCCATATATGTACTTGGGTTTCTTTTATTTTTTCAGTTTTGAGTTGGAGTTCATTGTTGTCTATCTTATCTCTCTCTTCTGCATGTGTTCTCGTAGAGGGTAATGCCTCCCATTTGTGTGATTATTATACCCTCGGTGCTAGTCGCCAACCCGGGGCCTACTGGAGGCGGGACTTGGGGGTCATTATCTCCCTTTTTAAATTGTCATCCCAGGAGGGGTACACTTTGTGGGGAGGCGGTCGTGACACGTATTGTGTTCTAAATTAGGTATGGCTTTTATGAGTATCTAATTATATTGTTTGGACTTACTGTAATGACCTGTGTTTTCGAGCCAAGGTAGAATTCCAAGGGAATTTCTATTTTGGCATTTTCTAGATGGGATGTTCTTTTAAGCGATATTTGAAATAGAATTTTGAGAGTTTTAAATCTTCCATCAGTTATTTTTAGACTTTTGTAAAGGCCCGTGAGGATGCTAAGGTCGTCTATGGAGTTTGGGGACTTTCAAGATAAAAAAAATAAAATTTTTGGGAGGTGTGAATAGGGTGCACAAATTTTTGGAAACTTTGCGGTCCCATGTAGAAAATTGTGCATCCTAAATCCGATGTGCAGTAGGTTCCTCATGAGATGCACCTGGTTTACACAAAAAATGCACCTTCACCACATGATTAGTTCCACTTAAATAGTACCCTTTCACTATTCATCACACAGTTTCCATGTGGTTAGGGTAACTATGCAGGACAAACCATGTGATGTGGGTTCTTAAGAAGAAGGGGCTACATAGTTGGTACTCGGTTTGGACTAACATTGCAACCAAACCACCAGACCCTAGTTTGAGATTGAATATGAAATTTATCCCTTAATGAAATTTTAAAATAACCCACCACCTTTTCCTCCCATTTGTAGCATGGCGATCCTCCCTTTTCCCGGTCAAGCTCTCCTCCTCTCTAAGGTATGCATATAGAAAACTCCTTCATCCATCATCCAGATTGAATGACCTTAGACTTAATTGATCCACATAAATAAGATATATATTCATTTTAAATATTTCATATTTTAATATCCACTTGACAGAGTTATCGAGGTGCGATCTAATTTTCTCCATTTCTTGGGCATATGAAATTTTATAGATTTCATCTAAACCATACCAAATCAAACCCTAATATTTGATGAGTAAAGTGTGCTACAAATAAATTAGTTAGTATATGAATTTTTTCAAAAAAAAATCAATACATTTATGAATTGTTTCATTATCTCGTATGATGACCTTTTTCGACCGTCATCCTAAGAATAATTGTATCATCTTACACTTGTTCACACACCTATTGACTGTTGTTATGTTAATTGAGTATGACAACATATATCATGGACACCCCATGGTTGTGCCTTCATTAATTGGACCAATGTAATTTAACTGATTTAAGGCCTATAATTACATCTAAGCATTCTTCTTAGGCTACAAATGGAATCTCCCCAAGTAAGAATTTTTTCAATTGATAATAGAACCTCTTAAGTACAATGTACAAACATATAATTTTTTTTAATGTGTCGTCACTTTATAAAATTATAATTTTGATGAATTGAGTTGTGACACTTGATCAATATGATTAAAAGTTCTAAATTATTTACTTGAGAAACAATGTCATTCATTTATAATAAAACCCCTCTGAAGAGGTATGTTATCTTCAAATATCAGAATGTGGTAATTTATATATTTTAAATTATTCTTGGATTACTGCATTGGTTTTTCTCTATGCTTGATGTCAGTGTTAGTTTTGAGGAATGTTGGTTATATGTCTTTTCTTGTCATTTCTAAATAGAATTTCCATCCTTCTATAAATGCTAAATGTAACCATTGTACCTTCTAAGTTCATGGAATGTATCATTCATATCAAAATGAATAATGGAAAAAGATCCTCTTAAGTACTTGGCCTACGAAATAAGTGGGATTAACCATGTAGAAAATTTCCCAATAGAACATGGTACCTTCTAAGTACCTCTTCTTCCTATTAAAGAGTGTTCCATGTTTTGAATATATAAAATGAAATGTATTTAAATGGAATGGATTGAAATGATAGAATTCCTTCCCTGAATAATTATAAATGTTTTAAACGATATTGCATGATTATATTAAACTATTTACTTTCAATGAATTATAAGGGGTGGTAAAGAAATGTTGATTATTCATTTCTAAAATGAATGCTTAATTAGATTTATTATTAAACTGGAATGTCGTTAGTTAAAATGGGATTATTAAATGTAGATATTTAAAGGTTATACCTTATGGATATGGTTATTATTATTATTATATGATTACACATTCTTATAGAGTGTTGAATGATGTTAAGGTATTTTTTGATCATTGAAAAAATCATGTTCCCTTACATTAGGTGTTGAGTATTGACATCTTTCCCAATTGATATTGTATAAGATGTTGGGCTGAGGTGCCATGCTCCCTGTTTAGAGTGATGGCCTGATGGATCTCCAATATTCCCTATTTTTATGCATAAAGTATCACACTATATTGGGATTTACTTCATGTACCAAATTTCTTGAGCTTATAAGCTCATTCATACTAGATATGGTTGAAAAAGTTAAGCTCAGTCCAACTAGCATCTAGTATTCTAGGTGTACTACTGCCTGCGCCTGAAAATACATGGTTCATATAGGTTGATGAAATATATGATTAAAATACATACATACATATATATATATATTATTAGAATATATAAAGTTACAGATATGTTCTTTCATTCTGGCCATGAGTCTAAGTAGGTATAGCCACCAGGTTTCCTTTATGAACCAGAGCGGGATTTTGTTTCTTTTTTTTCTCTTTTGTTTAACAATTTATTTTTACCTATAATCATTTACTTATGCTCATAGAATAGATATTAGCCATAGACATCAAGGGTGGTAACCAAATGGGACTTATATCTCACACCCCACTTCGGCAGCCATTACACTAGGGTACTTGAGTTAAACATATGTTTTCTGGACCATAGAATATTACCTCTCCTGTTTTTCTTATATCGTAATTAGGAAGTGAGTTAGGAGATCATGATTCTCATTGTTATATCCCTGGGTGCTTTTATTTACTTTTTTTAATCTTGGATATATATTGAATCTTGATTCCTTATGTATGAATTTTTTTAGTTATGTATCATCATTAGGACATGAAGGCATTTTATGTATTTTCATTATCCATACTGTATATTTAGTGTATACTATTCTTCATTTGCTACTATTTAATTTTTTAATTACTTCTTATGTAATTCCATGTTACTTATTTCTTTTATAACACTATGATTCTATTTCTATTATGGCATAGTATTCCATTTATTAGCTCGTTATACATTCACTATTACTTGGAAGCCTCAGGCTTGTGGGCAGGCACGCTTGAGGCTATGTGACCCACCAGTCTGACAACCTCCATAGCGTTCAGTCGCGTCAGGGCGTTACAAAGTGGTATCGTGGCTTTCTTTTTCTTTCTCCATACTATTTTTAGTTGGTATAAAGGATACTAAAAATGTTTCTGTGCTAGGTAAATATACATGTATGGGACTGATCACCCTATCCATTTGCGAAAGAGTAAGTTTCTAGGGTTGAGACTATTTTTCTTCTGTTTGTTATTATAGTTGATTATGATTTCACCTTGAGTGAATGATGTACTTTATGATGATTATAGATTTCTAAAATTTATGGTATTTTCCCATTTTCTTAGTATGTAAAGGAAGTATAATTACAGGGGTCATTGTAGGAACATTGAAATTAACATTTCATGAATATTACATGCCATATAGTTGCATTTGTAGAAAACTTGTTGATTATGATTGTGTGCCTTGGGAGTTATGTCATGATTTAGATGTTTTTTTATTACTATTATATTATATTATTAATTAATGATATTCCATGATACTTATTTATTTACCATGTTCATCAATTTTATCATGTCTTTGTGTTTATTCCATGTTTCCAGGTGTTTACCACTTGTTATGAGATGATAGTTTTTTTTTTATTTGTAAATGGTTTCATGATATAAATTTTTGTGTTGCGAGTAAATTAAAACCATATTTTATTTGTATGGTATATGGGTTCCTTATAATTTTGATAATGTAACTCATATAATTGTACCATTCTTTGTGGTTTATATATATTTATAAACCTCTGTGAAAATGTAAATTTTGTTAAATTTCAAATTTTAAAATGTATTAGTTTCAATTATTGGGATCTAAATTCAAATATTTAATGTGTAGCATTTAGGTTGTGGAAAGGAAACCTGTATAATTAAACATGTATATATATATATATATGACGATGATATTCTTTGAAATTATTATAAATTAAATAATTGTTTAGTTTTAATATAAAATTAATTAGTTGCCTTCATAAAGGTTTGTGACTCCATAACATAAGAATATAGATCATGTGATTAAATTCATAAATGAACATATTCACTCATGTAAGCCTTTTGGAAAATGTTTCCTTTAAAATAACATGATATAAGTGTTTTTTTAATCATTAATAATTATGCTACTTGTATTGGGATTCATTTTCATTAACCCAAGTTGACTTAATGTGGCCTCTGTGGGTCACCTGGTCTACTAAAAAAATAAATTATATTATAGATTTCCTAACTGTGATGAAATTTCTATAAATTTATAATTTTTTAAAATGTATGTTTGATAATAATTTCATGTTTTTCTTTTATACATTGGTTAAATCAGGTACCAGTGATTTTATTTAATAATTGGAACGTAGTTTCTATATAAGAAATTTAAATCTTTAATGATTCAATGTTAATTAGTGTAATTAATTTAAAATAGAACCTTAGGTGGTACACCTTGAGTTTCCTTGAAATGGGAACGTGGGTATTTTCTATATTCACTTTTCCATTTTTTTCAATGTCTAGAATGATAAGCTATTGAGCCTTGTGACTTATCTTTTTATGACCAAGTGATTGAGTCATTACATGTGATTTTTTAAGGGGATACACAAGTTAGGTATCAATATCATATTTTAAATTCCTTTCTCAATGATTTTGGTTTTCTAACATAAGATATTGTTCTGGGACCGTTGTCCCTAATATGACTCTTAGCTTTAAATGAAACCATTTTTCTGATGGGTGGTCATTATATCCTTCAACCATTTTATGGGCTTTAATATTAATTAATTCTTGGTTTTAGTAGTATTGTCATGCATAGGGAATGATCAACCTATTAGTTGGTCACTTGAACATCTTTCTTTTTCCATGGGTGACTCCGGAGGTCAGTATCCTGATTTACAACCATATGATATCGAACAACTTTGAGATAATTCTTGGTATAGGCCATCATATACTTGAATCAATAGGGTGGATATCCTATGGATAGTATCGATTATGTGTCGACTTTCTTCTAAAACCATGGGGTAGTTTGCATTCACATTTGTGGTACACATCGAGTTTCTAAACAGTGTAATGAAGCGGTTGAGATCAGTCGGATCATTGAGCCTGGGGTTGTTGAGTACGTTCTCAGGTTATCTCTAGATTATAATGGCCAATGTGATAAAGGAATAAAATTCCTCACAATTATTAAGAATACTTCTAAAGGATAGGCAGTTTTGAAACAACAGGTAGGCTTGTTTTGGTTTTCATGAAAAATGACTTGACGATGTGTGTGTGGCTTGGAGGAGTGTCACATGTGAGTTTAAGGTGAATATGATCTATATTTCTTATGTGCACTTTGTCTATCTATTCTATTGATGAATTGAACACTCTTAAGGTGGGGAGAATCATGTCATTTTTAGTAAATACATTCTCTTCCTAGTGGAAGAAATTAAATAATCAATAACCTAGGGAAATGATTGATTTTTCTCAAATTCCCTTGAGGCTTGCATGTTGGAATTGTGTCGGTGTCTGATTATCATCATGACATTGATGTGGTTGGTTATGTATGCAACCCTTAAGAAACACCATTGTTCGTGGATATAATTCAGTGGTTAATATTGGGAAATCATGGGATTCCTCATGTGGTAATGTCCTTGTGATTAGTTAATGATAATGAATCGGTGGGTGAAGAAGAGCATCTCCCAAGTGGTTGACCAGTATTGGTTCGACTGATCTTCTTGATAATATTCGGATCCTATTAGTGCACTATTTCCTAGAGATGAGAATTTACCATATTTTGACATCATCCTTGATTCACTAGGATAGCGTTAGTTTTATTTCATGCTAATGTTTTAAAGTTTGTTGTTATTTTTTGGTTGGATTCTATTTGAGTTATGTATTGGATGTGGAGTTTTATTATTGAGTCTTGTTTAGTCTAAATTGGATATTGGATCCTATGTCGGAATGGCATGGAAAAAATCTTGGAAATTAGTTATTCATCTCAAACATGACCACCGGGAAGATTCCATTTTGGGCTCAGTCCATAATCTGATGTGGGTATTATAACGGTTTACCAAAAATCTTACTTGTAATCACGGATTGTGGACTACCATACTTTTGTTCATTGTACTCCATTAAAATGAATCGTATGTTTCCCAAAACTATTATTTGGGCTTGGATGTCTTATTAAAAAGGTATCAGTTCTGGTTGGATGCTTTTGGGTTACACCCTTGTTCTTGCTGAGGCTTGATGACTAAATGGTCATGTGATGGTTTGATCTAGTAATTTAATCAGAATTTGGGTATGGTATTTGGTGAATTTTCTTGTTTTAAATGTGAGATTCCATTAGAGAAGGAATTGTAGTTCAGTTAGAATTACATCATCCATATAAGATGGGAATTTTAGGAATAGTCAGCCGAAGGTGGTTTAACTGGTTATCCTCTTGTTTAATGTGTGTGGATGAATGGAACCGTTTTAAAACACATCTCCAAGATAAGTTGAGTGTGGTGTTAATTTCGGTAGTTTCTTTCAAGGAATGATTTTGTAACTACATTCTATTAGGTCGATAGGTATTCGACCATTTCTTTATGATGAGGATCTTATTAAAACCTCATATAAAATCAGGATCCTCTAGAAAAATAAATCATATCTATGCTTCACTAGAATCTATAGTGGTGTGATTTGAAGTCAATTCTGATTGTAGAGGTGCATTGGTATGTAATTGGACCCTTTCTAATGTTTAGGCCTATGGTGGGGAGAACCGTCCGGATGATACATAAATAGATGATGACTAGGTCACATCTAGCTAAACGAGATCATGTAAGCTTATTATAAGAGTTTTAGTGAGGAAATTGAGCATTTTATTAGGTTTTGAAAGCATCATCGTGGAATTAATAAGTAAATTCGTGTATTTTCATTAGCTTTTTGGAAATGAAACATGATCATTTGAACCAAACATCATGAAAATTTAAGGTCGGGTGGTGTTTTTTTGTTCGCAAAGGATTCTTGAGGATGATAAGTTTTAATTAGGGGAGGTTCTAACAACCTGTGTTTTTTAGCCCAGTTATAATTCCATGTGAATTTGAATTATTGAATTTAATACATGGTTAATTCTTTTAACAAAGCATCATAATGTTACTCCAATTGATGGAACACTTCAATGAGTTGTTTTTATACATTAGTAAAGGACCAAGAGGTTCCTTAGGTTATCCATTGTGTTTTAGGATAACTGAGCCCTGCAAATGAAAGTCTTGGGTGGTCTGAATAGGGTATGTGGTTTTTATGAAACCATACAGCCCCAACATCAACCATTGTTTACTAAATTAGGGGAGCAGTAGGTGTCGCATGCGTTGTGCACTATTTAACCTAACTATGAACCCATAATACATGGTTAGTGCCACTTAGGAAGTACCATTACACTATCCACCACATGATTGACCCACAGTTAGGGTAACTATGTGGTAAAAATCATGTCAAGTGGGTTCTTAAGTAGCAGGAGTTTCATAGTTGTTGCATTGTTTGGCCAAACCATGTTTTTAAACTATGCCACCCCAGTTTGAGGGTGAATTTTTCAATTTCAACCTTAATGTTATTTTAAAACCACACTCCTAACTTTTCCCCTCATTTCTAGTGTGCATCTCCTCCATTATCCCAAATGATCACTTCTCCTATCCAAGATAGATATGGATATCAATCCTACATCCTTATTCTTAATCAAACATCGCCAATCTCTATGGATCTGCATCGGTAAGCTCGTGATTTATTTTTAACCATCCTTTATTTAAACTCCTCTCAGTTGAATTATGTAGGTGCAAGATCGTTTTCCATATTTTTAGCATGATTGTCCATTTCATACATTTCTTCTCATCTAGTCCAAATCAGACAATAATATTGGATGAGTAAAGAATCTTAAGAATAAATTAGGTAGTCTACGTATTTTCACCAATATTTTTCCATTGATTTATTTATAGTTTCATGTTTTTTATTCCCTAACCCTTCTTAGTTTCATCTTATAAAATGGTGTTTACATCATTAATTGGTTCACGCACATTGTTTCACACCCATTGAGTGTTATTATGTTTATTGAGGATGTAAACCTCTATCAATGACACCCCATGGTTCTGCCAACTTTAATTGGCCCTATGTAATTAAATCTATTAAATTCTCAACATTCCTTATAATCATCCATCTTAGAAAATAAATGGAATCCCCGCACGTATGTGATTATTCAATTAATAATGGAACCTCTTAATTTCAATTTGGAACCTTATAATTTTTTCACATGTGTGGTGGATTTATAAAATGATTCTTGAGATGAATTGAGTTATGAATCTGGAACCTGATTCTTAAATGTTCTAAATGAAATGTTTAAGATACAATGTCATGTTTTTATAATAAAACCCCACGAATTATGTTCTCTGTCTTCAAAAAATTCAAAGTGGATATTTATGTTATAAATAATTCTTTTATTATTGCAAAGGTTTTCCTCTATTATTTATGTCAGTGTTAGTTATGAGTCATGTTTTTATCATGTCCGTTTTGGTTATTTCTAAATGGGATTTCCCTATATAAAATTCTAAATAAAAACATTTCACCTTCTAAGTGCATGTATTTTATCATTCCTAAATAAATGAATGATGTACCAAGATCCTCTTAAGTTATTACCTTTCTAAATAAATGGACTTATCTATGTTGGTAATTTCCCAATGGACCATGGAACCTTCTATGTACGTCTTGATCCCACTAAATGGTATGCCATTTTTTCAAAGATAAAATAAAATGGATTTAAATGGAATGGATTTACATGATGAAGTGAATTCCTTAAAAGATTAGAAATGTTTTAGATGATAATACATGAATATATTAAAAATTTATATGAAATTAATTGCAAATTGTGGTAAGGCCTCAAAGATTAGTCCATGCTTAATTAAATTCTTAATTTAAATTTTTATTAAAGTGGAATTCCCTTTGTTAAGAATAGTTTTATTAAATGTTGATCATGAGAGTAAATTCTTCATGGATTAGTTTATTATTATTTTTATATGATTATAACTTGTTATTGTATGATTAATTATGGTAAGAGATTTGTTGAGCATAAAATAAAATCATGTTCCCTTACATCGTGTGTTGAGTCATGGAATCTTAAACCATTAATACTACATATTACATTGGGTTGAGTCACCAAAACTCACTATTTAAAGTGATTACATGATGGATTACTAATAATCCTGAGTTTTCTGCATGATATCTAAAAATATAATAGGTTGTATGGAATGTACCCTATTGCTAGAGCTTATGGTCTCATTCAAACTGGTTATGGATGACTGAGTTACGTCCAGTCCAGCCAGTATCTTGTATTCTATGTACATGGACACTTATGTCTGCACATACGTGGTTCATATATGTGGATGGAATATATAAATAAACCATATATATTATTACTAAATATAATTAGTTACATATTAGACTTTTCATGTTTTCCTTTGGCCGAAGCAGGTAGAGTCTCTAAGTGTCCTTTAGAATCCTATGCAGGCTGTTGTTTATTTATTTAGTTTTGTTTACATGTTCATTTATACTTGTACTCCATTACTTTTTCTCGCGGACTTGATATAATTTTTTGATATCATGGTTGGTAACCTACTGTGATTTATATCTCACACCCTACTCAGTTCATCATTGCACTGAGGTACAAGAGTAGACATTATGTTCGTAGGACCTTGGATTCTTTATTGTGTTATTTTTCTTGTACCTAGGAGTTAGGAGCATAGGACTGATATGGAGATCAAGATTATCCTAGAGATCACTCATGGGGATTTTACTTTTTTATCCATGTATTGTATTGTATATTATTTCCTTCTATATGACTTTTTTTTATATTTATCATCATATATACATGAATGAATTGTATATATTGGCATTGGCCATTTTTTAATTTAGTTAGTATTATTATTCTTCAACTACTCTATATTTTATTTAATACTACTTGAACTATTTACTATTACTTATTTCTATTATACATCTATGATAAACTAATAATTATGTTATAGTATCCTCACTATCACTTATTTAGACCCTCATTTCTAGTCGGAAGCCTCTAGCGTATAGGCAGGTATGCTTGAAGCCCTATGACGCACTGGTATGGCTAGTATCTTAGAGGTCAATCTCGTCTGGATGTTAAACTTATGAACATACAAGATGTTTTCCTATAAATGATGAATTGTTTTTTCCACACGTGTCATGATTCATTTTTGGAATTCTTTGTTGATGTGATGTTAGTAAATTCTCACACCAGAAATGACCATACCAATAGTCATATGATCATGTTGAATACTCTAAGAGTGCACAAGCTATATTATAATATCAGAAAAGGTCACTATTGGATATGTAAGGCACACTTTTCAGGTCACATATTTTCATCGGAATTTGTATGTATCAACCTTGGGAAGGTGATCATCATGGATTCATAAAATTATCCTAATAATGTGTTTTCCACAGACAATTTCTTGGGGATAAATGGCTATAATAGGTGATTCATTCTAGATTTATCATAATTGGAAGTACCCTTTACCAGACAGTCTAAAAAGTGTGTGAAATTAATTTGGTATGAAGATTTTGAAACATATTTTTAGGAGTTATATTGGAATATTATCTTCTGTATCGATCCTAATTTCGTCAGAACCATGAAAAACTATAATAATGATTATGATACTTCAGGGATCATGCTAGATTATGTTTTGATGTATAGAGGTCAAGTTGTGATGTATATTTCCCTCTATATGAGGCCATATGAATATAAATACCCTACACATGACCATGATATATAATACCTGGATTATTCTCTATGATGTTGGTGGCATTACTTATAGTGAGATTAGTTTTTTTACAGAAATCACAAATTCTCAAATAAAACACCACATAGCGACAAAAGAATTTGAGATAGCGCGGATGGGTACAGTACATATCATCATTAATTATTGATTTCACTTATTTATGAAGAATGGTTAATGTTAGGACTAATTCATTGAGTCAGAATACTTAGACATAGGCTAACCAGGATGCTAGTAATTAGTGGTAGTTGACGGATTTTTTTTCTGAGATACACATGGAGAATCTAGAATAGAATGGGAAATCAGTTTTTTTTGGTATTTTAGTGAAATAATCTTTTATGGAGTGGGTTTAGGTGATACATCTATCATATTATTGGGGATATATCTTATGGGAAGGTGTATCTAGTCAGAACATGCCGCTTGGTTGGATTTTTGATGAGAAGAAGACCAAAAATTACCATGGATGTGTCTATGTTGCTTTGGAAATATTGAATAAGTTGACACAAGAATATCATGCCTAGGTTTGGGTATATTTCCCTAGAAAAAAAATTATTGGAACTTATTTAATTAGTATTAGTTGATATGTATGAATAGGTGTATTGCAAGTTTCATCATGAGGTGTTTCACTTGTCAGTAGGTGAAGGGAGAGCACCAATGACTTGTTGAACTTTTACAGCCTCTATCTATTACCATGTTTAAAAGGAACAACATAACCATGGATTTGGTGAAGAGATTTATGAGATAACTTTGTAGTGGTGATGAATTATGGGTGATAGTTGACTGGATTAAAAATGTCACACACTTCCTAACAATATGAGATACCTTTTTAGATCATGATCTTGAGAGGTAATGTATTCAAGAGATAATTTATCTTCATGGACTTACCCATTCAATCATATCAGGATGAGATTCCTAAATTACCTCATGGTTCTAGTAGGGTATATGGATGAAAATGGGATCATAGGTTCTCTTGAGTGAAACTTACCACCGTTATACTAACGGGAGGTCTGAGGAGACAACACGGGCGTTCGAGGACATGCTCTAGGAATGTGTCCTTGATTTCATATGTTCACGAGAAAACATATTACTCTTTTTTAGTATTACTACTAAAAAATCTTTTATAAAATTATTTAGATGATTCAATTTGAGAAACATTACATTATCTCCTTCTGATAACCTTTATAATAGCTAGAAGCAGCTGATGCAGCATTACTTGGTCTTCATCTCATTCAGGGGACTTTATAGAAAAATAATATGAATCAGAATAATATGGCTACATCTTAGTCTGGTAAGATGACTTATTCAATAATCATCATCAAAATTTTTAGTGTGTGGTGGGAAATAGGGTCATTCTTTGTGTTTCTCCAACATTGAGTCATAGAATAATTCAGAGATAGGGTAAGCTATCACCCAATTTCATTGGGCTTTTTGATATAGTATAGAGGTTCTGGCTAGTAGCATATCAGTTATAGTAATTATAGATGTATCATGACCTAAAAAATGTCTTCCACATATCAATGATTCATCATTATCAAGATGGAATTTCTCATTAATTTGACCCTAAGGACAATAAGTTAGAGAAATATGTGTCCTTCGATGAAAATTTGTTATATATAGTTGGTCAGATCGCAAAGGCTCTCTGTGAAAGGTGCATTCCATTGGTTCAACTTCAATTATAGTAAGACCATGTATAGGACATGACCTGGGAATTTTTAGATGATGTATGTGAACAAAGGATGGATCTTTTCTCAGTTGATTTTTTACCACCCTCATAATAAAAACATGGGGATGAGTTGTTTAAAGATGTAGAGGTTCAAATGTATTGGATTTTGTGGGACGTACTAATCCCTATGTTAGAGTTTAAAACATCAGATTTCATTATTTTATTGTGATATAATGGCTATGTAATGGTTTGGGATAATCTAGGGCTCTTTCAGATATCGATGTTTGGGAAAATGGGATGGTAGGATAATCTATACATTTAACTCACAGTTATTGAAAACCATGAAACTCAAACAAGGAGGCTACACAGTGCACAGGGTGAGCCAAATTTTTTTTTGAAACCATTCAAGGAGTTCCTCATACTTTTCTGATAATTTTTACATCCTTTACATAGTTGTTTCACATAAATTGTACATGATTAGTCAAATGGTGCACTAGTCCCATGTGAGGGGTCCCTATAAGTAGTATGGTACACATAGTTGATTAGTGATTTGTCCAACCATGTGGTCAAACCATGTAGCTTAGTAATTAAAATGGAAATGGTCTTTTTCCCCTAAACATTTTTAAACCCAAATTTCCATATTCTCTAACCCATTTCCAACAGACTACATTCACAACATCCTTCTTCCTACTCCTCATTTGGATTTCTCTATCTCCGTCATTTGAACTCAAAATCCTTAACTGTAAGATGTATTGTAAATATTTAGGTAAGATCTACACTCTTTTTCCTTCTATTCTTCATGTATCTTGACTTATATTTTTTAATTTTATTGAGACTTAATTTCCCCCATTTTTAAGGCATTTGATTATTATTCCATTATCTCTCATTTTATCTTGTTTCATGGTCTGAACAAAGTAGAGTGGTATTCTACAAACCAAATGTATGTGTTCTATATTCATTCCTGATGTTTCGTTACTTTCTATATGGTGTGTCATTGGGGAACACGATAGACCCTTCCAACTATGTCTATTAAACATTTAATTAGTTTAATTATATGGTTTCCCAATGTCTATATAATGATAGATAGTGGTGAATCAACATGGATGGATGTTTTCCCTAACCCGAGCCACACCTTTGGGTGTTATTCCCATTACACATTGATTATTTGAAAAAAATATCAACATAATTTAATGAAATATAATAATTTCTCCAGATTTAACCATGATAGTGAATTTCAAATATTTCAATTTGAAACTACATCCAATACTACTACATGATATTCAATTTCAATTTCCAATAAAATTAAGTATAAATTATTTCTTAACTAAAATGCAATGATATTTTAATATTTTAATTCCTACTAAGAATCATCAAAAATACTTCTTAAAATTCTTCTCAAAATTTAATATTTTCCAAAGTAACATATTCTTATGAAAATACTTGGATTGGTATTTCTATAAGAGTATAAATGAATATTAACGTTCCCAAGCTATTTCAATCCATTTATATATTTTCATATCGAATGATATATTATGAGATTAAAATAAATCCTTTTATATATGAATATTTTTAAATTTATAACTACAAAAAATATTAAAAGAGAAAAGGACTATTTGGATGCTTTGATATTTCATGCAATTAATGTTTTCCCAAAATTCATTTATATAACAGTAAATGAATTCGATTGAATGGAAATTATTTTTATGATATCTAAACCTTTATTAAGCAGAAAACTATATTCACTTCAAAATAGTAAAAAACACTTACAAAAATATATATATCCATTTTTCTTCATAATTATACAACCTAGAACTAAAACATAATTTCCTAAAAGCATGTTGAAAACAACTCTACTATCTTCATCACTTCACAAAATCATTATAAAACTAATAAAATTATTCCTCAATAAATTCCTTTAATATTCAGTAAAATATTTAAATAAATTCAACATTCATCAAAAATATTCATTTAGTTCTTCAGTTAACCTCAAGAGATGGATTCAAGACACCTCACCATCCTGATTTAGGCCTCTAAAAAATAACTTCTTCATTTATATCATTTATCAATATTCAACTTAAACACAAATAACTTCATGTAAACTACACTTCAATTTACCAAACAATCGATATTTAATCATACTCTATGTTTGATAAAAATACAACACAGTTAATAATTATGTTTCCTTTCACATGTGATAGAGATTATGTGTCACATAGAGATTTTAGTATTTTATTTCATGCTTATGTTGAGTTATATATGTTTATTATATTGGATAATCTTTTTATTGGGAAATTTTTTAATATATTATATAGGATATCATGTATATTCTTTTCTTCATGTTATCTATTGAGTCCCATTTATTCATGATAACTCTTAAAGGGTAAATATATTTTATCATACATGTGATACCCATGGAACTTATAATGACCTAGGGTGATTGAGAAAGTGGCTTAAATTTTTCGAATATTGATTAAAATACTTTTGTATGGTTTATGGTCAGTTATAATACACTCTTATATATAATTTTAAATTTCCTCACCTTTAATATTACGAAACTAATTTTTAGAAATTGAAAAAATATTAATATTCAATTGGGATAGTGATGGTGGGTTAACATTGTGGTAGTTCTCATATTTTAATTCTTCTCCATTCCCTATTTCATGGTTTCCAATTTCGTTACCATATATTTATTCCATTGGGTTATTCCTCCATGTTCACGGCCCTATCTTGTCTTCTTTGGCTTCAAATTCTATGTTCAGTGGGGGGGTTCTTGTTTTTTTGGTTCCGATATTAATATTCTAGTGACTCTAGATGGTTTCACATTAGTGTTTCCTACCTGTAGTTAGGATTCTCAACTACATTAAATTTCAAGGATGTGTAGAAAGTGGGATTCTATTAGATGATGTTGTTATGATAGTAATGGATTAACAAGGTGAGTTGTAATGATAGGGTGTATTTATTATATCGATATGACCTCAGGTGATTCATATGTGAAGATCTCAAGTCACGTGTTATCATTATGGAGATTTTTGAAATCATCTGGTTTTGGAAGTTGTGTTATTTGGAATTCATTTTTTGTTTCTTAAAGGTGAATACTATGAGATTACTAGAATTTAAAATTTTAATATTTAAATTTTAAATATGTTATTGGTTTTCCATTTTTGAATTTTTCTTTGGGGTTTTTTTTAATTATTATTTATTAGGATAAAATCTATTAATGTGATGGTTTCTATTTTTGTGTGGGTTCATGCTTAACTCGTATTTTTTTTGATAAAATAAGAAAACATGAATTTAGATGAAATAAAGAAGATTAATGGGAATCAATAGGTTAAAATCATAAACAACATCGAAAGGGGGTATTATTTATTATAATAAATGACACAATTATAAAAAATTCAATGGGTGGTAGAAATATTTACCAATGATTCAAAACATTTCAAAGTATGGGATGAAATAATTTAAAAATAATTATATTGACCGCCTCAGTTTGGAAATAATTTTGATGGTTTGTAGTGGTAGAGAGTAAATATTTGGTTCAATTTTTGTTCCATAATTTCCTCTATAAGATATAAATAAATTTAACATTTTTATGACTCGTAGTGCTTTTGGGAAACTCATTCAACCAAACAACCTTCCTAAAAAAGATCAGTGTTATGAGTTACATAAATTGTTTTAGAATATTTAATAAATTGGTTCATTTTATTAATCATATCCACCAACATGAATTTTTTATTCTTTATTGATTTTTATCTCTTTAATTCATTAAATAAATAGATTAAAATGTTAACCCATGGATTATAATAAATATATAAATGAGTGTATAATCCATTTTTATGAAATTTATAAATAGCATATGTAAAAATATTTAAGTTTCATTATAACATTTATTACATCATTATTCATATGAGGTTGATAAAAAATATCAAACAATGTGGAATAATATGTTTCAACCACAAAAGTGACCCATAATTCCATCATCATTACTTTATATAATAATAAATTCATGCATTGAGTAACATGGAAGACACAATTTATTCTTCACAAAAATAAAATTAACATTTATGTAAAAATAAATTTTCTATGATCTTGAAATTTTTTCTATATTTTATAAAATTCAACATTATTTTCAAATATTATTTTCTATTTTTCATAAACAATTATTTTATCATTAATTTAAGTGATATGAGAATTTCAAATAAAAAATTGATATTGTCATTTTCTTTTCCATGTTTATACATAATGGAATAAGGAAATTAATGAATGATTTAAGTCAATATATAATACTACCAATAGTAATATCCATTTTATTTTATATTTTTTGGCTTCTATGGTCTTAATAAATCAGAAATTCCCTTCACCATTTTTATAAACTATTATTGAGGGCATATATTTCCTTGTAATATGTTGAGTAGTTTAATGCATCCTCATTAATATTCTCACTAAATTAACTAATGTGATTTGATTTTTTATTAATATGAACCCAATTATTATTCTAGAATCTTCCCATTCAACTTCTTTTACCTTATAATATTCAATCGAAATTTAGAGTGGGAATTTTTTCAGCTTACCTATGAGTAAAGACTGATACACCTAGTGGGATATTCATAAAAAGTGTTATTTGTTTTCAACAATGAGTAATATAAATTTTATGATTATTAATCATGATTTTTAGTTATGTTGATATTTCATTAGATGTTTAAAATTGGTTTGAGATTATTTGAATCAATTTTTGAAACAAAAAAAATGAAAATTACCTTAAGTCTGATTTTATAAGATTCATTTCCATACTAATGAGTGGCATGATTCAAGAATGGAATAAAGACCCATGAGAATACTAAAACCCATTTTAGTATCTCGTAGATTAATTTAAGATCCAAAATAGAGAGTAATAAATGTTATGAAGTCTTTTTAAGAGTTATTTTTGATTTGGTAAGAGTCGTACTGATTTATTTAATGTCATTGAAAGTTCATAAGAGTTATGTATATTCTTCCTAAAAGTTATTTTAAATATTTTTTATATTCTTTTTGACTCTTTATTTTAGTCTTTTGGACTCTTTATTAGAGTCATTTTCTCTTATGAAATATCCTATGAAGTGAAAAATCTGTAATGTTTGGGAATAACTGAGAAAACCAATAGTCTATTTAGCTTTTATGAATAGTTTTCATCTGAAATATGAAAATTTTCTGAAGGTATAGATAGTCTCATGAAATTAAATAAAATGATCAAAGAAATAGACTTTAAGGGTTAAACAATATTGAAGGATGAGTTTTTTTTATTATTACTGATATTAATAATACGAAGAATCTTAATCTATGCAATGAGAAAGTCATTCTAGAAAAAAAGTTTCACATCGTGATGTTCCATGGATACTTAAATTTGTGCCACTATGGATTAAATGGATATGTGATTTATGGAGAAGATGAAGACCATGATAATTGTAATATTATATGGTGAGTTTAAATCCTGACTCTCATAGAATATATAAATGATGAAAATAACTACAATATAAATGAGATTTGAATGGGGTTATACTATATATAGTTATAGAGGTTGTTGAAAAGTAATAATTTTGTATTTGAAAATAATGTGGATTTTAATTTCAATTATGGAAATATAATTCATGATATAATATGAATATAAAAAAGAAAATAAATAAAGGAATTTTTATTGAGCATTGAGAATCCTATACTGTGGGAAGCAGTAGAAAAACTATTATATAAAATAGATAGGGGGAAGAATATGATAACAAATGTTTCATCTTCTTGGATCACATGTGTCGATGTAATGAAATTTTGTATTGTTTATATAGTGCAATATTTGTGAGAAGTAAAAATATCAGGGTGTGTGTGTGTTCTCAGGCATAGTTTAATCATTTTTAAAGCATAAAGAGGTTAGATGACATACATGTTATTCTATTAATTTGTATTTATAAGTCAAATATATGGTTAGGATGAAGAATATACTATTATTAAATAGAAATAAATTTATATGCACTTTAAATATCTTGTTTTTATTAGGAGTAATTTAATTTATTGTATACTATTGGTTCAGGTATAAATAACACCATGTTACATTTGGTAAGTGGACGATACCCACCCCGGGATGTTTATAATACCTACCTAAACTCTTTATAAAGATTTTTAAGAACTTATAATCACTAAAAATTAAAATAGTGGTATAATTTGTGTCTCAAAAATGAATCAAGCATATCAAGGAGTTTGCTTCATCATTAGAGCTGAACCTTGTAAAAATCTCAAGTATGATTTTCATTTTCATTATATTTTCATGTTGGTGATAAAGTGATAGAAGAAGATAGGATCAAAAAATTTAAAATTAAAAGAATTTAATTTATAAAATAAAATGTTAAATCATGTAGAATTGATTCCCACTCCCCTATTATATGTATACAAATTGACCTGCTTACCTCAAGTGGTATTAGATTTGACCCATCTCCCTCGAAGATCATACTCTTATCAATGTGAATATATATAATAGAAACTCTATCGAAAATAGGAGTGTTCCATTATTTTTTGGAAATAACATTCACAAATGGAAGAATAATATACTCTCCTATATTATATCATAAGGTCTATAAGTTTTTGAAGTTTTGAAAGTTGGTTTTATACCACTTAAATGATACTCTCCCATGATATTTTTAAACCAAATAAATAATGAGGTATATGGAAAGGCCGGAAATTATATCATCCTTTTATGATAAGGTATAAAAAAACTAATTGAACATGAGTTAGATAAGGAAACGTGGAACAATATTTAGAATATGTATGAATTAAATTTTAAAATAAAAAATTTCAACTTTAAAAATCCATAGAGAAAATTTTGAAGATATTAGAATGGCTAAATATGAGATAATTAATGACCATTTTACCAGGGTTAATGATATAGTGATTAATATCATGGTATTTAGAGATACTTTTATAGACTCAACCATAATTAAAAAGATAATGAAATGTTTTCTTGTAATATTTGACCCAAATATTTCTACCCTAGAAGAAAAATAAGACTTATTCACAGATGAGTTACATAATACACTCCAAAATTATTAATTGAGGAAGGAAATTTCGTTCCAAAAGAAACTGAGGAAATGGAATTTGAAGCCCTAAAAATACTCAATATGAAAGTTTATAATGATGATTCATCATTTTAATTAAATTTTGATGAAGAAATTAATGATAAATATAAAATGATGTTATCCCTTGTCTCTAAGAGCATAAAAATTGTTAAAGGTAATTAGAAAGTAAAAATTACACTTAAAATCATTAAGTATTTTAGAAATTTATATCTAATTTTCCATGAATGAAAATTGTGGAATATAAAGTTGAGAAGGATGGTGAGAGTCCCTAAATAATGAAATAGGGAAGAACTTATTGAGAGACCAATAAGTCTTATGATTATAGAGATAATGTTCATATATGAAAAAATAATGGTAGGATGAGTAAGAAAAAGGAGGACTACTCTTTTTCATGAAGTCAATCAGAATAAGACAATGTTGGAAATTTTTTAATTACATGGAACATATTCAAAAACATAATGAAACATCATTAATTGAGGAAGAAAACAAAATTCTTATACTAAATAAACACCAAAATATGATCTTCAAGTCGTTTTTGAAAGGAACAGATAGTACAAGAGGGAAATTGAATCATGGAAGAAATATTTTGTGAATATAAATAATGGTAAAGTTTAATTCCACAAAATATATAGTATTATTTTGATAGAATCTTGCTTCTCAAATTTAATCATGTTAAAAGAGGTAGAATGATGGAAGAGTTTGTGAAGAAAAATGATGTTAATGATAACGAAATTAACATAACATAGTCAAGAAGTCATAAAGCATATTAAAATCTATTTAAAATGATAAATTACAATTATAGTGTTATTGGAATAATGGTATAGTCATCAACAAGTGATGATAATTTTGATTTATAATCATAGGTAAATACTACTATTATGTCTTAAAAAATTCTAAATTAGTTTCATCTAACAATGTACATTTTAAAATCCAATCAGGGAAATCCTAGGTTGATAATTACACTAAAAATATAACTTTTTATCCAAGAATGTTAAAAGTATCTTAATATTGAAATATTATTCAATACTAAAGTAAATATGGGCCATAAATATTCCAAGACAACAAGAATGAAATTCTAAAAAGACTCAAAATTTTCCAGGAAGATCTAGTTTTATAGTCTATTACTAATGTTTTAGAGTTTTATGCATAAAGTTTATGTTTTCTAGTATATAATATCACTTCTATGGAATTATTTACAATGAAATGGGGAGGGGTTATAAAGAAACAAAGAAACCTACTATGCCTAAAAGTACTCAGGGAGACTTGATCCTCAGACATCCTACGATACCCAAAAAGACATAGCCACTAGGTTGAACCCCAGGGGGATTATATGAAATTAGATGAGGCAATAGTTTATATGGTCTATCCAATGAACATGATGAGAATGTTTGAAATGAGAAATAAATTATAATTAATTCATATTATTTACCTATCCCAAATAGATTTAATTATCTAGAAGAGATATATATAAGGTGTGATCTATAAGGAAACTATTTTAATAAATTTTTGATTATTCTTATAGGATACACTCAATAGGTTGATAATGATAAGAATGCTTAGAGAAGAAGCAATACATATGAGTAATTATTTGTAGAAATGGAACTCAAAGCATTAAAGAAAATAAAAACATAGATCCTTTATAGTGTTTACTCATCACATATGATTAGAGATCCCTTAATATTGAATAATATTAAACAATGCTGTGGTGTATTTCTATTTGGAAATTAAAACTCATTAAAGAAAAAAGGAATTGGTTCAGTTGATGTTGAACCTCAAAATATGAAATCAAAAGAATTATTGTATGTTTATGGACTCAAATATAACTTTAGAAGTGTTATTTAGTTCTATGATGGATGAATAAAATTTATATTAAAACAAAACGCATTACTTTTCCGGATAATAAAATGAGGAAGGATCATTATTAAATGTGAAATAACTAGTGTGAATCATTTACATATTGAGGATCTAAGATATTCCTGCTACCTCAGTGATAATGATAAATAAAATATATTGGAATAAATGATTTTATATCATTTATAGAGTATTTGTTGATAAATATCAAAATAAACATATTTTGGAGACCTACACCAATTAATTAGAGATAGATATGTGATGTGTGAATTTTTACAATAGTAGGAGAGATATTTAGAAATAAATAAAATTGGGGAAATCAAATCAGCTAGGAAAATTGAATTAATCCACTAAAATTTATTTTTTCCAATTACAGATTAATTCACAAAATGGTGAAAAGTAATTCATCATATTTCTTATTTATTATATAATAATTAATGATGCTCTATTTAGGAATCGTATGTCAGAGGCATTGGAGACATTTAAAAATCTTAGATGTAAAGATGAGTAAGATATTCATTTTTTAAAAAGAAAATAAAAAACAAACATGAAAGGGAAATTATGTGAAATTATTTTGATCCATAGATTTATAAGAATTTAATCAAGAAATAATACAGTACTCCTTACACTCTAGAGAATAATGGTGTTGTGGAGAGAATTAATATAAGTCCTGTGAACATGGGAACCATAATACATTAAGAGTTCAATGGGTTAGTTTTTTATGGACAAAGGTTGTGTGCATAGTTGTGAATATTTGTAGCAGATGTTTACTGAGACATAATTCTAACATTACTTCTTATGAGATGTGGTGCTAATGAAAAATAATTTCTAACCACTTTATAGAATTTGGAAGACCAATTTTTATACAAATTTATAAATTATAGGGATGTTTGGTGGGAAGGATGTGGATGGAATCTTTATGGGGATAATTATCCAATGGAAAAGGTTTTATAATATGGAATAATAATATTCATAAAGAGGTTGAAAATTACTATGATTTGTTTATTAAAAATAAATCAAAACATAAGGTTCTAGATAAAACTGTTTTTGATTACTCACTCTAATGAAGAGAATAATAAATTTCTTGAGAAAGTTAGTGAGAATATTAGAAAATTAACCACATATTAATGGTATTGACTCTAGTGATTAAAATTATGATTATGAGGTTGATAGAATTTAAAAATATAAGCTTCAGAATATGAAGATCCATTTTTACGTAAATAATATAATTTGTTGTTAGAAGATTCTAGTTTTAAATAGAATGAGATTGATTCATGAAAATAAACTAGCTTCCATCTCAAATAATGAGCCACACGATGTTTCCAAATCTATCAAACATAAATAATGTCCAAATTTTTTTAATGAGTAATTTGGTCATATTTTGATAAATTTTACTAGGGAACTTTTCCCTAGTTGAAAAGATAAAAATTTGATTTGAACAAAGTGGGTTGTTATAAATAAACTAAATATTAAAGGTAAAATCTAATGAAATAATGATAGTCTTGTATGTAAGGTATATTAATTGGTTGAAGGGTTATATTTTATAGACACCTTTTCACCTATTGCATGAGAAAATGCATAATAATTATTTTAGTATTTTTAGATGAAAAGAAATAAAAAATATATCAACTAAGTGTAAAACATTTCTTCTTGAATAGAAAGATATAAGAAGAAGTTTATATTGTGTAACATGTTAGATTTATCCTTAATAGTGATTGGATAAGGATTTGGAAATTAAAGAAGATATATATGGGAGAAAATAAGCCCCTAGATCTCAGTACACAAATTTTAATGGATACTTTGATGAAATCAAATTCATTACAATAAAGGTTATAAGTAGCCTTTTTGTGAAGTAGGTGAAACTATGTAGTATTATTATAATTATTTATTCTAATGATATTAATTTTTTAAGTGAAAAATAGTGTTCTTGTAAATAAATTTCTTGAAAAAGGAATTATCATTTTGAGATGTATATATTCGAAGAAATAATGAATATTCTAGGATTTAAGGTTATTCCAAAGAAAGAGTTTAATTTTCATTCATAAGAAATGTTTTAACGGGAGTTTTTGAAGAGGTTTGGGATATAAGTCAACAAACTACTGTCTTTGCCTATATAAAAAGGGATGATATTGGGGAAGGATGACAGAAAATAATGTTTGAATCAATGATATTTTAGATGATTGGTTAGTGTATTACATAATGTCACTATATCTAGATATGATATTGTTTATTTAGTGACCTTCTGTGAATGGTATTAAAGTGATGTTAAGGAATCACATTTTATGGATACCAAAAGAGTACATAAATACATAAAAGAATCCTTGAACATTCGGTTGATGTAAAAAATTGTTGATCACCTATATCTATATAGATTTATATATTTTTTCTTAGAAGGAGATTGCGAGGACAATAAGTCAACTTTATGTGGGATATTTTTTCTCAGAGGGAGTCATATTAGCTAATACAATAAGAAATAGAACTCAATTACAATAAGTAAAAAAAATTATAAATATTTATCTACTATAATTTATTATACCTAGGTTATCTGGATAAAATAATAGATTAAATATTTAATATTATAGATCCAATTGTTGATATCTTCACCATTGTAATTCCCATGGATATATTTGAGACATTGACGGTAAATATGATGGTTTTTACATTCACCCTCACTTGAAAAACTTATTGTAAAATCCTAAAATATCCTTGGATTATGTTTTAAAAGGGGGAGAAGAAGTAAATAACTTTTTCCCTATTCTATTATGAATATAGAGTTATTTTTAATGTGAAAGGGGGGATAAAAAGTTTTTATGTGTTCATAGATTTAGTGTGAAATCATCTAGATCAGTTTTCTAAAAGGTAATATCCATTGAGGGATATAATTCTATCAATAAAGATATTTGTTTTAATGGTGTGTTATTATGATAATTATTTATGGGAAGGGTGGTGGCATGATATTTTATTTAAGTAACTAGTTGATGTTGGAAAAAAATACAAAGGGGGAGAGTGAATTGCCCAATGTAATTTTAAAAGAATTTGGTATTTGTTGTAAACCTTGTGTTAGAATAATCGGATAATGATTATAATTTTTTTATTCATCAAAATATTTATTGGGTTTTTTGAAGTTGGTATGAGATAATTTTGACCAATTCTGAAAACTATATATCAGATAAATTTACCTAAGTCTATATATATAAGATTCCTTTCAATATTTATGAGTTTTGGATTTTGAAAATTGTATGAAGACCCTTAAGGATAATTAGAGTCAATAAAATATAAGTAAGATTCACTTTATATTTGTAATAGATAATAGCCAAAGTAATGAGGTTCTTAAAATATTTATTTCTTATTTTGTAAGAATGCTGCTAATTTTGGTTAGTGCCCTTGATAATTTATAAGTGATATATGGAATCTTCATAATAATCATTTGGATTATTCGGAACATCCATCTAGAATATTTATAATGTTATTTTTTATATTTCATAAGAATAATTTTGATAATTTATAATAATTATATACTTTTAGAATATATCATATAAATTAAAAATTAGAAAAGGTAAGGAATTAAAACGAAAACTATATTATTCATTTTTCTCCAATGAAGAGTTTTCCAATGAAAGATGACAATGTTTGGAAGGTATAGTGAGTTTTAGAAGATTAAATCAGATGAGTGGTGAACTAAATGACTTGGAAATTAACATTGGAATAGTGTAGTTTTGAATTCAATTTAATATGTGGAGTAATATAAATATTGTTCTATGGAATAACACAGTTACGGCAAATGGAAAGTTCCACCCCATGAAGCTCCATACATACAAACATGTGTGTCACTATTAATTAAATGGTTGTTATATTTAAAGTTAAGATAAATACCATGATAATTATAATATATCATGGTGTGGTTAAACCCTATGTCTCAAAAAATATTTAAATAAAAGAAAATATAATGATTTCAATGAGATTTGAATGAGTAGAAGCTATAGAAATTTTCGGAAGTTGTTGAGCAGTAATAATAATATTACTGCAAATCATGTAAATTTTTACTTTGAATATGGAAATATTATTCATGATATAATATGTATATAAAAATAATAAAATGAAGAGTTTAAATTTTTCTGATCACTGAGAATCCAATATAGTGTGTAAGATTTTAAAAAATACATTATCAAAGAGATAAGAATAATAATAGATCGAAAGGTTATAAATCATATTTGATCAACTATGTCAATGAATTAATATATGTTATCAATCATCTAGATGATTTGGAGTGAGAAATAAGAAGTTTGAGGTCTGTGTGAATTATCTTATTCATTGTTTTATCATTCCAAAATATTTCGGAGGAATATTTTCATTCATTTTATTCTTTTCAAAATAATTTGATTTTTAAAATTATTAGATGAAGATACATCAACAAATACCTTCTAGATATTATTTATACCAATAGTGGTTTAAATTATTGAAGACATGTGGTCTTGGTATAATTAATTCCATGTTACAATTAGGAAGTGGGTGATACCTGTCTTGGGAAGTGGATTATACATACCCAAACATTTGTTTTGAATTTGTTAAAAACCTATAATCAATTAAAATTTAAATAGTTATAAACTACCTGTCTCTATAACCATTATAAAACTATAAAGACTAGGGTTTCTCATTGTTTTTAATGTTTTCAAAAACACATGTGTGCTTTTAATTTTCAATAATGTTACATAAATTTGAGAAAGAGATAGAAAAATATATGATCATGTTTTTTAAAACTAATAGAGGTAATTTCCAAAAGAAATTATAAAAACATGTACTACTGATTCACCACCTCCCCCCTCAATGGTATATCAATTAACCTTGGATCATTATAGATATGGTATGTTCTTGATATTTTCCCACATAAAGATCACACTTTTTTTACTTAGTCATTTAATAGTGTAGTAGTGGATAAAAATTCACACAGAAACCATTGGAAAAAGTTTGGATTTCCCTAAAATCTTCTCACTATAGTAAATTCTTTGGGGTTTTCTTCTCTCAAACAAATTTTATTTTCTCGAAGAATAAACTGGGATATCATAAAAGTAAATAGAATATATTCTACATATTAATAGTTAGAAAAAATGAATCATTATGTTCTATAATGCACTTGGATAATTTTTTAGCCAAAAAAATCCTAACTATCCATTTATATAATCCAAATTTAATTTTAAATGAGATTTTCCATTCATCTCCCTCCTTCATTGTAACTTAATGGTAGTAACTCTTATGTTAAATTTTAGTAAACAAACATGGACCATATAGTTCATTAAACTTTTCCTTTAAACAAGGTATAGTCTGGTGATACTTTATTTATATTTTGTTTAAATCTTTATAATCAACCAACATTCCCCATTTACCTTCATTTTTTGGATCATGAATTTTCAGAAGCTCAAGAGGACTAAATAATTTTCAAAATAATAAATTCCTCATATATTTTTATTCTTTTCATTGAATATACTAAGTATCCAATGGATTATCCAAATTTAAATTTCCGATTTATCATAATGTCTCACTAAGAGGGGGTGAATCAGGTGCAAATCAATTTATAGAATCCTTTTCATTTCATTAACCCACTTAAAAACATTGAAATCTATTAGGTTATGTGAATCTTGTATGAAATTTATAAATTAAGGGAAATATAGTACACAATATTTTAACCAAGTTAAATACAATGTCCTACTTCTTGTTTTAACTACTTATACTTCCATTTATAGATTAATCACCATATGTAGATGGTTATAGCCAGGGAAAATCCCATTACCATCAACACTATGTCCCCCATTGGCCCACTCTATATTTTGACTAGAGTTTACATGTTAACACAGACACAAACAAATCTTGATTCCCATAAGAGGATCCTTAAACTACATCCCAAAATGTTACCATCATCCCACCAGACACCTCTAGAGTCCCACATGGGAATTCTATAGTTTCATAGTCCCAATGTAGACTTAAACTAATCTTGGATCACACAACATATGATCCTCATATGGAAATATATATGTTAACTTCTGATTTTTTCTGCACTACCTCATCATGATGTCATTCTCCCTAAAAACTGGGTCACAAGATATACTTGATTAAAATCTTTAATAACTTCAAAAAAACATCTAAAAAATGATTGATCATTCACACTATTCACTGATCTTATTAATATTTGAACATAACTCGGTACACTATCTAATTTAGTATTTTCTTTTGAATTACTACTCAGCTCAGTCTCAAATCACTGTACAATATTCACGAAAATTATATCTCATATACATTTCTCAAACCTTATGAATTTAAAATATTATTCATGTAACTCTTAAATGTAACATGTGATACAACAAAAATTCACAACCTCATCACTTATTATGTATGAATTATTTTCATGAGCATGAAAACTTATATATTCATGTATATTATTTAATGAATTTTTCTTCTCCTATAATTTTTGTAACTCACTACTCATAAATACCTTTACTATTTATCTTCACTATCAAATCATGTAAGAATATCATGTGATTCTTTTATGTCCTTGTGTAAAATAGGTATACATGTTATCTTCCTAAAATCACACACATGAAACTCCCTTCATGCATGGATATCATTTCATGCATGATTCTCACCAACATTTATTTAATAGTATATAAGGGACCCTTTTCCTTTCTCTTTCACATAACTCTATGTGTATGTCTACCCTAGTTCGTGGAAACATAACAACATCATGTTAATGTGGCGGTCTATAAATACACATCACAAATACATGAAAACTCTCTGTAAATACAAAGAAATTCTTCTTCTTATTTTCACTCACTAACATATCTCTGATATGTATTTATATCCTACTAAAATTAACCACATTATTAGAGTATTTAAAGAAAAAACTTTCATAATTAAATACACCATAAATATTCATAGACTTCACTCATGCTTCATGACTTTAGGAAGATACTATCATTGTAAAACATATCTACTTCACAGTGTATCTGTACATTTTTATCTTTATTCATTCATAAAATTAATATTTCTTGATGATTTTATCATATTTTAATCATCGGGATGATCAAATGGTGCTTTAATTCATGGTTGGTTCATAATTCTATCATTAAATAAACAACTATAGACACATTCCAAAAGCATTCAGCTAAAGGTATATGATGATCTCCTTTAATGATCAGATGGTCCTTATTCAATAGATCGAGTGGCCTTGAATCTATCCATATGTTTTAACTTTTTTACATATAGTTTCAATCCATCCTATCCCCACACTGGATATTCAATGGTTCTAGTGATTTTTAATAAGTCTCACCGCACCGCAATGCTTTCAAGATAGCATCGGTGTCGACACTCAGATACACCATGAACACACTAGGATTCACATGACTATGTCTCCTTGTGAATTCCCACTTGACCACTCTACATGTCCAATCACACCTAAACACTTCTACAGGATCTATGAAACCCATTATAAATAATTCTAATAATCGCACCATGTCCTCTAGAGGTTTACCTACCCAACTCAACAAAACATGTGGGTCTGTTATACTGGCTTGTGTGGCTTGCTATTTTATAGAATACACACCATTATCCAAATCGTATATAAAGTACACATCCAAAACTCATCCTTCTCTTCCTTCTAAAACATTTTTTATGTAAAATGTAAATAAATTTTACATGGAATTCATTATTATTGAGACCAATGTGTATCATCAATCACAACTAACATGTGTATTTTGAAATAAAGAATAGATCCAGAATCTTCACAACAAAAAACCCATTGAATTTTTATCTTCACAACCTATTGGAATCAATTTCAAATTCTACACAGCATTTATAAAATATTTGGTCTCTTCAATCTCAACATTGGGTTCTTTTCTCAATACACATATTATTTCAAAATTCAATGTTATATTCTCCCTATTATTGGCAAAAAAACAAAGGTATAATAAAGGAAAGGATTCATTATCTACAATTTTTTTTAATAATATATTACTTTCTTCTTGACACTTATAGTTTGATTTAATCTTTAAAATAATTGAACTTCCACTAGCATAGAAAGGATATAAGATTAACTAACATTACGTATACATGAGACATGATCGATGTAGAAGAAAAGAGTGACCAAATTTAATATAAATGATGTTAATAAATTTTCAACAAGTAAAACCTACATTTAAACCTTCTATAAGGGGTTTTCCAAAATATTTTCAACCATTTTTCTATATTTATCTCAACAAGCATAATTGAAACATGAAATTGAAATAATTTACTTCCCTTTCAAATTTACTTTCCCTTTATCATAATGTAATAAATATCTCCCATTTATAATTAATTTCTAATAATGAAGATAAGTGTCTCATCAATATACCTTAATTATAAAAATATTTAATTTATATAATTTTAACATCTAGAATTATCAAAATAATTCCTTACCATAGATTCATATATTCATAAGATATCAAATGGTATAAATATATATAAAGTTATTCTTCATCTCTCCCCCTCAAGTAATGAACTTAATACTTTTACATTTACATCATGATTGGATTTCATGAGTAATAAACTAAGAGAAATAGATGAGATTATTTGAAATGTATCAAAAAGGAAACATGATTAAAATAATCATCCATGATGGATAAAATTATAATTTTATAATGTCCAAATATTTTATTAAATTCATAAATACCTTCAAATACATGTTTCACCATTAATTCCCTAAATAGGAAAAAAACAAACACAATGTGTATATTAGAATAAGGTAGTTTCTAAATGCTCTTTAGTTAGAGAAAAATAGCTGATATTTGCTTCTCAACTCCAATATATTCTTTGATGAAAAAGTATTCTTCACATTTTTTTAAGAACCATTTTTATTTTTCTCTACTTTATTTATTGTTCTTACCACTTCCAACTATACTGTCCATATTATCATGCATTGTTTTGGGACCTGAATAGTCATCACATTGAGTGTAGACTCTTTATTCTCAATTAAATAAGTCACGAGTGCTTCCCCTTTATTCATCAAAACATATTCTTATCTAGTAAAATAGTTCAATCATCTTTTACCTCAATATGAAAAAATATTACAACATTTAAACACAACATTAGTAGTAATCAATATACCCCTTTTGTGAAACATAAAAGTTTTTTCATCAGATATATCTTTATGAGAATAAATAATTTTTTCTATATTTTGGATTGATTTCTAATTCAATTCCATATTTTTTCCTTTAGTACTAAGGTTCAATGTTGTTTCGTAGTTTTTTCCATGATATTTCCTTTCCTACCATAATATAAGTATATTTTCTTTGGTGTGATACACTTCAAGTCAATTTGCACAAAATTTATGGTGTTTTTTGACTAAAAACTTTTTACTTTGTTCACAAACCAAGTAAGACCTATAATTTTCTATTCTTACTTAATTCACAATTATTATGGTCTTCTATTTACATAAACGGGTTATTTTTACAAGATTCTAACATACCTGAACTTATCATAACATTTTCCACTTTATTAGAGTAATTATAGAAATTTTCATTGCTTTAATTTTTATTATTGATAGATTAATTCATTTCCTATGAATTATAATTCACTACTGTAGGTTTCCTCTTTTATTTATCTTTTCTCACCCTAAATGTAGGAATTTTTCAATTTTTATATAATGAAATCTTAAGAAAAAAATTTATCACTGGATTCACAACCATCCAACATCACCAAAAATAGACAAAAATCATTATTTCTTCTTTTGGGACACATTCAGACTCTCTTTGACATTTTAATTCTTTTTGGTAGAACATTTATTCTTTTCTTCTTTCTTTAAGGAACATAAATTATTACACTAATTCACATCTATATTTTTATATGTTGTGGATTCCTGAAAGAAATTTCATCGCCCAATATTTTCTATATTATAATGATGAATCTACACAAGATGCTAAAAAAAATTGTACACATAGATTTATGAAGAAAAATTGCTAATTTCATCAATGAGCCTCCAATATATTTATCCTTGGATAATACCAATCTCTTGTTTCCACTATTTTGAGTCTTTCTATATATAGGACTCTTATCAGGATGATTTTGAGTAGTACTTCTTTTCACAACTACTTTGAAAGTATCAGCTTGTGTCTCTTCCATATTTCTCAATTTCACTTTTAGTTCAAGACATTTTCTGTTTAGAGTGATATTCTAAAATTCAACTAATTTCAATTTTTCTTCTCACTGATTATTCATCTACTGAATTCACCTTCATGTACATTATTTTTTTAGTAATAAATTTAAAATCAACTTAATTCATTTTTCTTTAACAAAAATATAATCATATTTAACATTCATAAATGTATTATAAATCTTTTCTAGTGCATCGATAACTTCTATACTGATAATTTCAAAATCATATTTCTCACAAAAATTAAATTTCAATTCTTCAATAATGTTATCATATCTTTCCTTTCAAAGATAGACTATTTCTTCTTTGTATTCAGATTTTCTCTAAGAGTGTTCCTTATGAAAACCTTTTTAACCAATGTTTATTCTTTATCATTATACACTTCTTCAAGCTATTATAAATATTTAAAATATTTTTTTTCATTTTATTTGGATGAACCCTTAAAAATAATTTTACCATTTTATTTTGAAAATAATGGTTTTTTAATTGAAACTTCCTTCAAATACATTTTATATTCCCTCCCTTGATGATGTGGTTTAGAATCATTCAATCTAAAATTTATCTTAGACTCATTTCCGTAATATTTGGAACAAATACTTCTTTTCTATACATTACTTCAAACTTAAGTAGTCATGTGATGGAGCTCCTGTAATATACTGAAAATTTAAAAGGATTCACTGTGTTAGATAGTGTACAGGATACACCACACTGAGCTTAAACGACCAACTAAATATTGTTATTATGAGTCCATTATGACATAGTCATTAGAATTTTGGTTACGAATAGATTAAAATTAATTAAGAAAATATTTTCTATACATGTTTAAAAAATTACTTCATTGGTTACCAATTAATTGTAAATAAAAATATTGGGTGGTGGAATATAACAGATGTGTTTTTATGAATAACTATGCTTATATTCCCCAAGGATTTTTTAATAAATTATATAAATTAATATTATTTAATTATATTAGGGAAATATATATTTTTGATATTAAATCAAATATATTATTTCATTTATTCAATATATTTTATATGTACAATATAAGAATAAATAAATGTTTTAGTATAAAAAGATGTGTTTTCCTAATGGGGGTCTTCCACCTTTTGATGGAACACTTGTTTTTTATAAAAAGGTGCTACTTTTATAAATTTTATTTGAAAAAAACAAAGTTATTTTTAGAAATATTGATTTCAAAATATACATTGGGTGGATTTTAATTATTTTTCTGAAAAGTTTCATGTTTTTATGAATAGTGAAAAATACTAAATTGTAATTGAAAACAAAATTTTCAACTAAATTATTTATATTGTTAAATTATATTTTTAATTGTTTATAAAGTATAATTAGATAAATTTTATATAATTTAATCCAATATATGTAATTTTAATCAAATTAATATTAATTTGGATATAAAAACATTATGAACCATTGAACGTTTTCCATTGAAAAACATGTTTTCTCACCCCATCTATGGGATTAATTTTAAATTAAATTAAACATCGTATTTGTTTTTAATTTATAAATATTGATTTCATATTTTTAATAAAAATTTCCAAATTTATCAAATATTTTCTTTTTATTTTTCTCTAATAGGATTAGAAACATAGTAATTCTTCTACATTGGTTAAGGAAAAATTGAGTAATTGAGGATAAAATATTATTAAAAATATTATAAGATGACCATAAAATTTTCCCCAATTTTTGTGGATGACTTCCTAGAATCAATAATGGTTAAAGGATCATTTATGTGACCACTTATGGCCATTTTAATGATAATAAAACCCTTATAATAATTTATTCAAAGAAATGTAAAACATGTCATACTTTTGTTTTTATCAAGTTAAATATTTTAACTTTGAGGATATCATGACGATATAATCAAGTAAATATATTATTTTTAAATATAAAATATTTGTCTTCATCATGGTAATTTTTTTAAAAAAATAGGGAAGAAATAATTACCTTAAAGGCTTTCACAATGATGATACAATAATTATTTAATTAGTGGTAATATCAAATTAATGATATTAAAAATATTATATTACATATAATTTGAGAAAATTAATTTCATCCATAAATTTTATTGCTTTTATTCACATATTAGTGATTTTTTAAAATATATTTTTATAATATATCTTATTTTATTGATTTTTTTAAAATTCAAAATAATAAAAAGCTTCAAAATTGACATTAATGTTTTTAAAATAAATAATTTATTATTAAATGATTTAAAATTCATAAAAATTTTATAATTGGAAAAATTATTGGTAGAGGGTTTAGGATTTCATAAATATTTCATTTATGGGTCTTTTTTAATTTTATAGTAATTATATTAATCCTCCAAACATAAATAAACCAAGTTATCACGGTAATAGTTAAAATAGTTAAATAAGGGTTAATACTAAATGATAAGGGTAATATTGTGACCTAAACCTCTAATAAGTTACTTTTATGATATTATTTAGACCTATAATCATCATATATTATAAATAAATCAATTTTTATCCATTTGAAATAGAAAATGGTTTTATATTAATATAATATTTTCAAAATTCCAAGAGTGCCTCTTCCCTCTCCTATAAAAGGACACCTCTTCTTATCTTTTATTAACAATTACAAACCTATTCTTTTGATAAAATATATATCAAAATACCATCCTATAATTCCTCCCCTAATTATAAATCTTTTATTATTAATAACACAATCCATAGTGGTCTTAAGATTTTAAGAAATGAAGATTGTCCAAAGAAAATGTATCTTTTTTAATAAATCATTTCAGTTTTATTTCTTTTTACACATTAATAAAATATTCATAAAACATGATAAAATAATAAACTGTATATCCCCCATAAAATCATATTTTATTATGTTTATATCATTACCTAATTCTATCTCCACTTACATAAAATGGGAAAAGAAGTTATCGTTTATGTGTATAACTGACAAACGCCTCCTGAACAGATGAAATTAATTTTCTATCACCGTATCTCATGTTTGTTTATAATGATGTAGTTAATGTTTTTATATTAAATTCCTAACATATATATTATTATTAAAATAAACTATTTCATTTAATTTATTACCATTCCTTGCACAGAAAAAGGATAACGTTATTTGTGTGTACGTGTGAACTATCACCTCTATGAAGAAATGTGATACATTTTTCATCACAACATCACATGGATGATATGTAGTGTATATTTAAATTATTAATATGATAGTAAATATATTATTTTTATTCTATAAAGATAAAATTATTCTTACTACTTGTCCAAAATAATCATTGAAAAATGGAAACATTTCCCCTGTGTATGTACGGCTTACCACCTTCATAATTGAAATATGGTTTATATTTTATATCTATATTTAAGGGAAGGATTTTAAAAAATAAATTATGTATAAATTTTAATAATATTTAATTAATATTATTCTTTAGATTATAGACTATTTATTTCTTTGACTATATATATCCTACTAAAGTCATTTTGCACTCGTGTACCAAATATCTTCAAAAGGTACAATGTGAGATTAAATAATTAAGTAATTGTTATAAATTTCTAATAATTTACATAAAATGACTAATAAACTTGAAAAATATTCTTAATTAATTATAAAATTATCCATGTTTTATTATTTAGTAATATAAATATTGTACATGAAAAGTTGGATTCAAGGTAAGGGAATCTTTAACTAAAAGATAATTTTAAATTTTTAAATGATTTGGTATTCTAAATCCTTATCTTTATTTACCATATTTTATAAAAATTATTAATTTATATATAAGATAATATATTTATTAAAATGGGAATTTTTTAATTTATTTCAAATTTTTCAAAGTGGTATGGCCACATTGATTTAAAAATATTTTTTAAAAAGTTATAATTAGTTTTAGAAATGGATTAATTTTTTCAATAATCTGAATTGATTTAGTATTAGTGAAAATGAAAATTTAATAGTTACATATTGATTTTTTTTATTTTATGGATTGTAATAATGGGATGGTACTTGGAAATTTGATGAGTGGTTACGTGGAAACCCAATTATGGGTGGTTCTGTGGTACTTACTTTTTTCCCTCATTGGGTTATCATGTAACCAGTCATCCATTTATAAGAGTGAAATGTATGGAATTTGACAGCATGGGAATTCCATTTAGGAATAATAATGTCCCAATATAACTATTTATATCTTAAATTCTTCCATCCACATTTTTATGAAAATAACTTTATTTTAAAAATGTAAGATAATGACCTTTTTAAAAATTGAATTCACTTTTCAGGGTAAAAAATTCTGTTTTAAGGAAAAAATTTTTATTGGGTTCTCACTAGACTAAAAATTTCATTTCTTTTAAGTCCCTTGTGATGATTTTAAGATAATACTAGGATTTAAAAAAATAAAAGGGTTTAAAGAATAGTAGGGACAATGGTGATATCAAGGGGGAAATTATAAACACATATAATCACAAGAAATCATGTTTGATATTAAATATGTGTTTAATGGAAGAACAAAATTTTTATAGAACTATACAATATAATGTATAGGTTTACATCATAATAATTTTCCCTAATTCTCGAAAACTATAAACTGAAAATATCCTAGAAAGTTAATCTTATTTCAAAAACACTAAAATATGTAATTTTAATTTTAGATCCTTAATATTTTTAAAAATGACGATTTAGATAGCTTCAGAGGTAGGATAGTGTTAATATACTTCCATTAGAAGATATAAAAATATTGTATATTTGAAATGAAATATACTTTTAATATTATTTTGTTTCTTCACAAAAAGTATATTTTTTTAGAATGGTTTTCCACATAGAAAACAAGGAAGTTATAGTGGGAAGGCACCATGATGATGATTTCCATCCAAATCAGCATCCCAAGATGGTTGGAATTTTAAATTATTAGTTTTTATAGTTACAGACCAGTTTCTACATGTTACAAAAAGTTGTTTCATCAACTCTAGAGTGGAACCCGATTTACTGGGAAGGAGAATGTTCATACTGGATCATTTCATGAGGCAACATCCCCATCATTCAAAGGATCATCTAACCATATGGTAGATGAAGGATAGATTTATGATCCAGAAAATATATTTGATTTCATGGGTCAATCAAATAAACAAAAGTTAACTCTTAAAATTTACCAATTTGAATGTGAAGCTGACGAGTGGTGGTCAATGATTATAGATATTAGAGAAAGTGAAGATATTGATACCTTAGAATGGGATTAATTTTAAGAATATTTTCTTTGAAAAATATTTTCCAAATACTCTTTGATTTTGGATGGGAAAACAATTCATGTAATTAAAATAATAGGGGGGAATATTAGGAAACTGTATCTGAATAAAACTCCACCCGTTTTGGAAGGTATGTGACAAATTTTATTTGGGATCTTGATAGTAAGATAAATCATTTTTACAGTAGATTGAAGACAATATATCGAATTAATTGTCATCATGTGAGTTAAAAATCTATGAGAAAAATGTTTGATGTTATAATAAGGTAGAAATTATTTTTCTAATGTTTAGGTCTCTTATGAAAAGAAGAAAAAAGAAGATGTCCAATTGGAATGTAATGGAAAAGAATTAATCAATGATGTTTAGAGGTAAATAACCAAATTCACATATTGTTAAAGTGTGCTAAAAATAATCCAAGGGGAGTTTATTCCAATTTATATTAGGTTCTTATAATGTGTTAATTTTGGTGATAGGTCTCGTGACTACCTGGGAGATGATTATGGAAGCAATGAAATGCTAATGGTAAATTTTTTTAGTTTCATTGAGTTAGGAAATTATACTAATTTGTATAAAAAGTTACTTACTCTGGGAGGATATAATCTTGATTGGAAATAAATTTTTTTATGAAAATGATATTCTTATTCTAAAATTGAAGTTAAGACATCTGGTTAAGTGATTTATACTCAATTTATTTTAGTATTTTTTGAAGGTTAGCCATATACTCAACGTTTTAAACACTCGTTTGGAGGTTTTAAGTGATGTTATAATAAAGTGGTTTGTGTATTTTTAAGATTTTTAATTATTTTATGTTTATTTTAGTCTTTAGTTTAATGGAATGTATTCCATTAATTTTGGACATGAGTTTGAAGGTATTAATAATCATTAGTTTTTATATGATCTTTGATAATTAAGGTTATTTTTATGGATGTACATAAATATTCAAGGAATGTTATGGGGATAAAATTTTTCTTCTAAAATTGAAAAATATCGAGTAACTATATTAACTTATATCCATATATATAAAAATAATTCCTTACCTTTAGGAAAATTATTTGGAGTAAAAAAACATTATTCCTTTATTTTTATTTTTGGGATATCAATGGACTTTTAACTCATTATAGATTTAAAGTTTTGGGATGGTTCACTTTCACATGAACATGTTCTCTATAAATCCGTATAATAACTTGATAGTTAGTTTTCACTTCCATTTTTATGTTTTCTGACATGGAATCCTAGTATGTGTTATCTCAGGTGACCTTCGTACTTCCTTGTCTATATTTAATTGAGGAAGTTTCATCAATCGTTTTTCAAATATAGTATTTTAAAAAATGGTATTTTGAAAAGTGAAACCCCTATTTTTCCTACCAATTTCAAATTGGGATAAATAAATTTAATAAAGGGTAAATAATGAAAAATATTGATATTTTAAAAAGTAACATTATGTTTGATAGTATACAAGGTACACAACATTAATCATAAATAAACAATTATATATTATTATTATTTTCCCATTATTAAAAATTTATTTTAGTGATGGGTATGAAAAAAATTAACATAATTATTAAAATATGGTCTACAGATGTTTATAAAATTAATTAATTAATTAGTGATTAATTATAAAAGAAAATAAAGACCATTTGAATATAAAGGATGTGTTTTTATGAATAACTATTTTTATGTTTCCATAGAGATTTTTTTATTAATAAATTAAATTATATAATATTATTTTATAATATTAATGAATTATATTTCATATATATTCAATAAAATATATTTACATTCATCCAGTAAGGTTTATTGGAAAAATATAATAATAGATCCAATTTTAAGCATAAAAACTGTTTTTATTAACCGTAGATTTGCCACCTTTTGATTGCACAAATGTTTTAAAAAAATATTTAAGGTTAAATAAATTTTATGTGAAAAAATTAATATATTTTTTAAAATATAAATATAAAATTTTTCTTTGGATGGATTTTTTTATTTCCCTAAGTGTATTATGTTTTGATGAATAGTAAAAGCAATTAGATTGTAATTGAAAACAACATTCTCAACTAAATATTTTATTGTGGATTTTTTTTTATTTTATTAATGTATAATTAGATCAATTTTATATCATATAATAAAATTTAGTTAATTTAAATCAATTTAATATTGAAATTGGATATAAAAACCATTTAAACTTTTGAATGTTTTCACTTTAAAAACAAGTTTTCTCACCTCATCTATGAGATAAATTTTAAATTAATTATAGAAACTTATCTATATTAAATTTTGAAAAATAGAATCAATATTTTGTTTCCAATTTTCAAAATTTAGTCATTAGGTACCTTTTATTTTTTTTAAATAATAATTGTAACTTCGTGAATTTATTATCATGGCTATAGGTAAATCATGTAATTAATGGTAAAAATAATACGATAAATATTAGAAAATTTCCTAATAAATTACCCAATTTTATTGGATGATTTTATTTAGTCAATAAGAATAAAATTATTAGTTAGGTGACCATTTATGTCCACTTTAATGAGAATATTACTTTTATAATAATTTACTCAATGAAAAGTCAAACATTTCATAATTTGTCTTTTAACAAGTTATAAATTTTTAATATGGGTATGCCTATGTGATATATTCGACTATAAATATTATATTGAAATCTAAAATAATTTTCATTCTCATGGTAATTAATTTTTCATAGTAACTACATAAACCCTCAAAGTGTAAAAATCCATGTTGTCACGGTTAGAGTTTAAAAGGTTAAATAAGTGTTAAAACTAAATGTTAAGGATAATAATGTGACATAAACATGTCTAAAAAATTTTTTATGAGATTATTTAAACCCATAATAATCCTATATAATAAATTAGTCAATTTAAATTCATTTTTATCAGAAAATTGGTTTATATTAATTTAATATTTTAAAAATTCTAAGAGTTCCCCTTCCCTCTCCTATAAAAGGGAACCTCTTCTTATTTATTTCATCACTATTAAATACCTATTTGGATAAGAAAATATCTAACAAAATACCTTAATTTAATACCACATTAAATTATAGACCACTTATTTTATGAATAACAACATCCATAGTGGTCTTAAGTTGTTAAACAATTGAGATTTTCAATAGAAAATGTGTCATTTTTAATCAAGCATTTCTGTTTTATTTATTTTTACACATCATTAAAATATTTTTCATGACATATAAAATATTAAATCCAGTATAACACATATACTTATATGTTTGAATTTAAAAATAATTATGTAAATCCTTCTCCACTAACATCAAATGGTAAAAGAATCTATCATTCTTGTGTATGGCGGACTACTGCCTTATAAACTAATGAAATTCATTTTCCATCACCTTCTCTCTAGAATAGTTATAATAATGGAATTGATGTTTAATTATTATATTAAGAAATATTTTTCATTATTATCGGATAATATACCGTTTTATTTCTTACCTTTCCTTACACAGACTATTGATTACATCATTCGTGGGTACGTGTGAACTATCACCTCCACAAAGCAATGTGATTCGTTTTTCATCACCACATCACATAGATTGTATATATAAGTGTTTTTAAATTATTAATACTATATTAATGATATTATTATAATTATTAAAAGATAAAATTTAACTTACCACCTTTTAAAAATATTCAATGAAAAATGGAAATGTCACTCATACGTCTGTACGGCTAACCATCTCCATTAGTGTAACATAGTCCATTTTTCATTTACATATTTAATGGATGGATTTAGAAAATAATTTATTCATAAAAGTGATTATTATTTCATTAATATTATTCTATAGATGATGTACTAATGACCACATTGACTATTGACATCATACTAATGTCATTTTGGACTCACATTACGAATATAGTCCTAATGTTTGATGTGAAATGGAATAATTAAGTAATTTTTATAACACTATAATATGTGATATAAAAGGAATAATAAAATTTAAAAAGGCTCTCAAGAAAGTAAATAATTAACATAATCTTATTATATAGAAATATAATTATTGTACACGACAATTCAGACTCATGGTAAGGGACTCGTTAATGAAAAGATCATTTTAAATGTTTTGAAGAATTATTATTTTCAAAATTAATATTTCATGTACATGTTTTAATAATGGGTTTTAATATTGTATTAATTTTAACATGAATGTTTTAAAATGGTAAATGTTTAATTTATTTCAAATTTTTAAAATTTTTAAGGGACACATTTATTTAAAATTATCTTTTTAAATGTTTAAAATCTACATTGAAATTAGATTGATTATTTCAATAACTTGAAATGTTTTATTTTGTTTGCATATAAAATATCAATAGTGAAAATTTTAAAATTCAATGATTATAATTTTTTTCATGATAAAATGGTACTTGGAAAATTGAAGGGTGGTAACGTGATAAATCAATGATGTTTGACTTCGTGACAAACTAATGACAGTTGAGTCCTCAATATCCCTCCAATGAATTGGGTATGGAAGTCGACCATATGGTTATTCTATATGTAAGAGTGAAGTTTGTGGTATTTTATTGCCATGTTAGTCCATTTAAGTATAATTGTGTTTTATGTTACCTACTTATATCTTATATGCATTCATATGAGTTTTTATTTAAATAACTAGGTTTTCAAAAGGTAAGATATTTTTATTTTTGAAAAGACGAATCCTTTTTCGGGGTAAAAATGTATTTTTTTAAGAAATTTTTTTATGGTTATTTTACAAAACTAAAGGTTTCTTTTTTTATGTTCCTTACTGATATTTTTTTATTTTCTCATGTTTTAAAATGTTTTATTGGTTTTATGGAAGAGTAAGGACATGGATGAGATTAAGGGGAGAATTGTAAGGATTTATCATCATAAAAAATCATGTTTCATTTTAAATATTTTTATTTTACTAAAAACTGGACACTTTCTATAAGTTTCCACTTCTAATTTATGGCTTTAATTGATAAAATTATTTCCAAATTATATTAAAATATAATATAGTAATATCCTTTAATGTTAATTATAGTTAAAAAACACTATAATATTTAGTGTTTAAGGTCACATCTTAATAGTTCCTCTATGACCACGTACTGGTGGATGTCCATTATATCTTGAATGTCATGGTTGAATCAATTCCTAATCCCTTACATGGTAGAATCTTTCTCCTCTTCCACATTTTATTTAATATTTATTATCTCCATCTCTTTTTAGTCCTCCATGTTCATTTATTCTTTTTTCACGCCCTCTAACTTAAGGAATAAATAAATAGTTTTATGGATTGGAATAAAACTATTACACATTACAATTTTAATCTCCTCCCAAGTACGTATGGGTATTTCTTCACATCATTATCAGATCACTTTTTAATGGTCCCACTAAATTCTACCAAAGGCTATAAATTATATAGACACTAATTTCTCATTATTTTTTTACAAATAGTTGTGATAACCACAAACATACTCATCCATTAATTTACATTCCATGTAAGTTTTAGGATAATTATTATCTTGGAATTATGGGATTGTTAACTTTACTCCTCCATGGTCATTTGTTTTTCTCAATGTTGGTTGATTTACCTAAGTTAGTGACTCATACAATTCATAGAACTCATCCTCGTCTTTAATGAACAACATCCTTAGTTGTTCCCAATAATCAAATGGGGTTGTAATTTATCTATTCCCATATTCATCATCTAAAATTTTTCTTCAACAACCCATGTGATCATCATTATATCCAAATCACTATTTTATCTTCTTCTGTCATGTTTCCAGCAATAAATATTTGTATTAAATATATATGTTTTCAATAATGTTACTAAAATAAATTATTATAGATCCATTGTTTTTTGAAATTATAACAACTTATTTTTTTATTTAACATATATGGAAAAAAATTTCCATTATTCTACAGTCGTAACTTATAATTAACAGATTTTAGATAGCAGATTATGAAAAGTAAAATTTTAAAATCTTTTAAATTCACTAGAATAATTTTAATAAAATCAAGTTGAACATTCTAATTTTCTAGGAAATAATTCTTGAAAATAAAAATTCATTTAGGATTTCTTTCCTCTAATGAAAATAAATGGGGATAGAGTATTCAGGGGATAATGGTTGTTTATATTGATACAACTAGAATAATTTCAATTAATATCTATCAAATATATACTTTCATGAGATATTTCACTTGTTTTTTGTTTCATTATATCATTATATCTTCTGATTATTTGGAATTTATTATAAAATATATATGATTTATTATCAAAAAATTACATTCAATATGATATGATCAAATTATATTGTTGATAGGAATATATGCTTCTGAACATTAATACTGAATAATTATGAGGATAGAAATTACTATCATTGACTTTATTAAATAGGATCTCAAGGATAACCCTTGATGTTTTTAATGTCTTAATTGACATAATATAACTTCAAAAAAATATGAGATTATACTAAAGTGAGATACATATAAGGAAAAGTGGAATAATGGAGTTGTGATTTATTCTATTGTGCTTGATGATACTTACTCCAAACTGAATACATAAATAAAAATTTAAAAACATTTTTTATATGGTAGTAATATGAAAAATAAAAATTGAATATTTTCTCAACTTCTTAGGATTATTAAAATGATTATTGGGAAGATGATTTCCCAGAATGATTTTCAAAATGAAAAAAAGAGATAAACATGGAATGTCTAGAAGAAGGGATGAGAATAAAGACTATTTATTTGTTATCAATAATTAGTATAAGAAACTATGAGACATTAATCTATAATTTAAAAGGTAAAATAATGACTATATAGAGTCCAAAATATCTAAAAAATATAAAGGAAATAAAATTCGTAAGGAGGCAAATTCTTGAAGTGTGATTGAAGGTATTAGTTTTAAAAATTATTTATATTGTGATGATGGTTGAAAAATCATTCCATTCTATAGGATAATTACATAAAAATTATGATTTATGGATAAGGTAACAATTGATTCCCTTTTGAGTTTTTTATTTATATTATGTAAACCATTATCATTTGGATGATGAACATTATTCTCTACCATTTAACGAAATTTTTGAATATGTGATTGGCCTTGCGAAAAGATATAATAAATCAAGGAAATACAATGATTTAGTTAAGATAGGTTTTTGTAAGGGTAATTATTATTTTTATAAACATAATTCCAAGTTGAATGTAATATATATTTCTATTTCAAATTTTAATAATAGAAATGATGTTGTAAAATTTAATTGTGATTTTTATATTATTAATATTTTTATTTATATTTTTACAATTGGTATTAAGTTTTTTTATAATCTTATAGAATTTCTGAACTCATATATGAAATCTTCTAAAGATGGTTATAAATCTTCTATAATGTTACATTGTTAGAATAATTACTCTCTTTTAATTAGTGCACCCTTTTTCAGTAAATTTAAATGGGGAAATAAATAGAGGAATATTTTTTCCTTGAATAAGGATCAATATTTTAGAACTTTTAGAGCATATATTTTAAATAACTAAATTTTTTTCAATAGTATAGGGTTATATAGATGTAGGATTCAATGTTATTTTATATTAATATTTCTAAACCCAAATATGTTTGTTTACTCTATTTTTAGTTTCATTAATTTTATTTTAAATGTATGTGTACTATTAGTAGGAATATATGGTACATGGATAGTGGTTTATCTTGATAGATGAATAGAAGTTACTAAAAATTTTGAAACATACAAAATATTTAACGGTGAACATGTTACCTTTGTAAATAATGTGAAAGTTCAAATCGTCAAAAAATGGTTATATTTATTTTCATAGTGAAACATAAATTCCATAAGCTCTTTATTTTCTTGGAATTAAGAATAGTATTATTAGAATAAATAAATTATGTTATAGTGGTTTCTCAATGATCTTTGGGAATGAAAGATATAACATGTCACAAACCAGCCTCGGTACCCTAGTAACTCGATAACTGAGTTGGCCCTGACATGGTTTGGTGGGAATTTCGGATCCCTAGGGTTAGAGACTAGCACCTAGCATCATACAACATGAAAGTAGGAATTAATTTTCCCCAAAACATGGAAGAACTAAAATAGATAAGTCAATATTAATAACAAAATGTAGCTCCACATGGGTTAATATACCAGAATAACACAAGGCATAAAACGCCGTAAGTACTAAATCCTAAGTCCAAAAATGGGAAAATAGCATGATGTCCCCTAAGGATAAAATTCACCAATTCCAAATCTCAACATCTAGATCCACCTCCATGAGATTCCTTACCTTTGATCGAACTTAAAAGAAAAAAGTCTACAAACTCTTGGAAGAAAAAAAATGGAGTGATCCTATGCCTGGTAGGATAACAACAAAGTTTCCATAACATATTCCAAATAGAAATTATCCAAATAATATATTTCAATTTTCAAAATAAATAGGTTTGAAAATTCAAAATAATATTTAAAAAAACATTATATACATTTTCAAAATGATGGAAAAATACTTTTAAAGAAGTGTCTTTACTTTACAAGAGATGGAATATTTCTAACACAATGGATTAAATTAAATAGTTACATAATGTAGTTTATGTAAATCCTGAAAAGGCATGTAAAGTAGTTTTATAGAATTGGTATATATTTATATCTATAATATAAATAATAAAGTGAGAAATATGGTCATCTAACAAGTAGGTATGATAGTATAATCCATCTATAGGATTCTATACTCTTTATGTGATCATAGAAAAATGATTATACTCATTCCCCCTATAAAAAACTGGATTTGGCTCATCCCCCTTCAATCAAGGATGTGACCCACCATAGATATGTTTTAGAACATTGTAATAATGTAAAGTGTCTCCAAATAACTCACAAACTACTTATTTCTTTCATGTACTCTTACATAATGGGGAACTTATCTTAAGACTGATTAAAATACAATAACTCCAATTATTCCATTTCAAAAATTCCAATTTTTTCACTTAAAACTAAAATGGGTTTTTTATAAAAAACATACCCTTTCCACAAGATAAAGTCACTACTTTTCAAACTAATTATTTTAAATCCTCTATCAAAAGTTTGAAATGAATTCAAAACTAATTCTATATTTTCCAAAAGTCATTTCCATAATTAAATTCAAAAAATTAATTTAAAAAACTCCATTCAAATCTACAATTTAAATTCAGAAATTTAAATTGTTTAATATCCATAAACACTCCCCAATTCGATGTAATTGGGGATTTTACAAATTATCATGCCAAAAATGTTTGAAATCTTTTAGTTCACTGGAATTGTATTTTATTAATTTTATTGAAATAAAATTTGTGAAATACAATTTAAATAAACTATTAAAAAATATTAAGAAAAATAGTGATTAGAATATTTTTTTAATCGAGATGAAACTACCTAACTCAAGGTCGTCGATGTCGGCAAAAAAGATAGATCATCCTATGTGGTTCAATAGACCTCATTATAGCCTTATTAATGTAACCATCGACACGCCAAAGCTCGAAATTCATTATGGGTTCCTAGAATAAGAACCAACTAGTTTGATTCAAAAGTAAAAGAAATATCCCATGTGATGATATATTGTATGTCTTGGATAATATTTTGGATTATTACATTATGTAAACTCGTGATTCCACAAAATTTTTCTCAGAATAATTTTACACCAAATTCCACATTATAATATCATTAAATTAGAATGAGATGTATGTGGTAGTCCTTCATAATTATTCACTAATAATTTAAATATTTATCCTTCTATAATTTCACAATTATCAGTTGATAGAATTATTAAGTATCATTTATTAATTCATATAAATATATTCTAATACTTATTAGTTACAAATTATCCTTTCACAAACATATTATGAAAATTTGTCTCTACAAATTATCTTTAGATAAACTGATTCAATTATCCTATAATAATTTTTCTGATAAATATTATGGATAAAATGTGTCATTTACTTTTGATAATTGAAATCAATTATTGTGTGACCATTTTATAAATATTATTTTCATAAAAATATTAGAGGATAATTTCATCAATTTATCATATGATAATTTTTAGAAACAAATTATCATAATATGTTTAAAAAATGATAATTGTTATATAATAATTATTAAAATATATTTATATAGATTATAAAATGATAATTAATTATTTTATCAAACGATGTTGTGAAATTATAGAAGGATAATTATTTAAATTACCAATGATTAATTATAAAGGACTAACACATATAATATAATTCTAATTTAATGATATTATAGTATTGAATTTGGTTTAAAATTATTCTGAGAAATATTTTTGGAATCACGCATTAACATAAATAAATAGTCCAAAATATTATTAAGGAGAGATAAGGTATTAACGCTTTTTATATTTCTTTTCATTTTGAATTTAAATATTTGGTTTTGATTTTAGGAACCCTAAATGAATACCTATCTTTTTTGTGTTGATGCTTACAATAATAAGGCTATGAGTAGGGTATTGAACCATATAAGGTGGTTTACCATTACCATTGAAAACAATGACCTCGATTTAGGTGGTTCTATCCTGATTAGCGAGATTTATAATCCTTGTATTACATGATATATTTTAATTGTTTATTTAATTTTAATTGATAAATTTTTCTTCCAGTTAAATTAATAAAACCTCATTCCAGTGAACTGGGAGATATGTAATTATTTTTTTATAAAAATTTGGAAAACCCCGCAGTTCCATTGAATTGGGGTGTGTTTATGGAAATTTGCTGATTTCAATTGTTGAATTTAATTTATGGATTTGATGGAAATTTTGTCAACTAAATTGATGAATTTAATTATGGAAATGAATTATGAATAATATGGAATTGGTTTTGAGTGGATTTCAATCTTTTGAAAATGTCTTAAAAATAATTTTCTAGAAACCTAGTGGTTTTATCATGGGGAAAGAGAATTTTTTATGAAAACATGTTTTAGTTTTAAATGGAATTATATTGTCATTTTGAAATGGAAGAATATGATTTATTATTTTTTATGAATCCTTAAAATAAGTTTTCCATCACATAAGAGCACATGCAAGACTTAGGTAGTTGGTGAGTTATTTGGATACACTCTACTTTATTACAAAATTCTAAAACGTACATGCATGGGTCAAATCCCTAGTGAGAGGGTGATGAGTCACCTCTAGCCAGTGTCATGTGGACATGATTGTACTCATTTATTTATGATCACTTAGAGAGTGAAGAATCCTATAGGTAGTTAATAATATTGTACCTACTTGGAAGATGACCATGTTTCTCTTTTTTTATTTATATTTGAGATATAAATGTCTTTCAATGTTTAAAAAAAATTTACTTACCCCTTCTAAAATTTATATAAACTATTTTATATAAATGTTTTATTTAAGTAATTGTTTTTAAAATATTCCATCATTTGTAATGTAAATCCAATGCTTAATGTATTTTCCATCATTTGAACTATATTGCATGATTTTTTAAATATGATTTAAAATAATAGACAATTTTAATTGAAATAAAATAATCCATACATATTTTTTGGATGAGTCACTTATTATAATGGGTGTTCCATTTTGGGGTATTTAATAATGTGTTTTTTGGGTTCTAAATGGTAGAACTTTATCATCCTTAGTGTGGGTTGATTTCTTTGATTTTAATTAACCTTAGAACCCTTAGGTTTTTCTTTCATCATTTTTAATCTAGAATATTCTGATTCTAGCGTGCTACATCTATTTTCACCCTCATAATACACAACATTATGGTTTGTTTTTTTAATTTAATTAATTATTTTAATTTATTTTCACCTTTTTCTACCTCCATACAAATTATGAAAAACAATATTTAAACTGATTGAAATTAATTTTGAAATCACTTTATTTGGTTAGTATATTATTAGAATCTATTATAGAATCCTTGGAGAGACCCTATAGGGATATTTATATCACATACTTGTTGTGCCTTTGGATGTTTTTAAATTGTCATCTTCGAGGATCGAGAAAAGGTAATGGATCACATAGTGGTGGATCTAGTTATTGAATCGTGGTCTTTGTGAGTTATGTTCTTAGAGGCCTAGGATGTGTTTCTCAGTTTTATTACATGGTTTTTATTAATTTTGGATTTTTATACCATGTTTTATTCTAGTACTTTACTCTTAGTGGAGTATTCATTCGATATGAATATTCCCTTTCTTTGTTTACTTCCTCATTCTTAGTGTAAAAATCATTACCAAATATATGTTGTATGATGCCAAGTGCTAGTCCCATACCCATTAGGATTGAGAACTCCCTCCGGGCTATGTCAAGGTCGGCTCAGTTATCGGGTTACCTGGTTACCAAAGAAAGTTCATGAAAAAATGGTATCATAGGGTATAGGAAAACTTGATAATAGTAACATGATGCTACAACATCCCAACCATAGGATCTTTCTGTCCCTTGAAACCCAATGAAGAATCCTCCTCATCAAAAAGATGACCCCACTACTCTTTCATTAGTTCTTCCCTCTCCCACGTCTCATGAGAAATGGAACAATGTTGTTGTAGTATATAATATACAATCATTTTCCTCCCATGAAGTACCTTGGTCTCAGAATCAACAACACTGACAGGTCATTCAGTCATAGAAAAATCTGGTTCTACTTTAAGATCACATCAACTTAGAACATTAGATGAGTCAGATATATACATTTCAAGTTGAGATACATGAGAAAAATTATGTATCAATGCCAGCTACAATGGTAGTTCCACATGATATGAAACTTCCCCCACCTTCTCAACCACATCAAATGGTCCAACAAATCGAGTAGAAAAATTTCGGATGAATAACTCATTAAAATGGGTGTTCCATTTTAGGGTATTGGATGATACATTTTTTAGAATTCTAAATAGTAGAACTGTATCTTCCTTAGTGTGGGTTTTTGAATTAGATTTTTCATGGCCTTGGAACCCCACATAGGTGCGGCGGGGAATATTGTTGATCCGAACTCCTCTATTTCTAGCATGTGACACCTATTTTTACTATCTTTATATGCAACATTAATATCGGTTTATTTTTTTAAATTTATTTACATTCAATAATTTATTTTCATAATTTTCTCCATGCATCATAATTCTAAAAAATTATATTTAAACTTTTTTACATCAAAATTGAAATCACTTCCTTAGGATAATCTTTTATTGGATTATCTCATGGAATCCATGATGAGACCCTACTGGGATTTTTAGCTTACACCATACATGTGCATTTTTATGTTTCAAGATTATCTTTATCTAGGTTAGATAAAAGGGGGAGGATCACTTGGAGGTGGATCTAGCTACTGAATAGTGGTATTGGTAAGTTGTTCCCATAGTGGCATGGGTTGTGTCATATAGTACTTGGGTTGTAGTTGTTATAGATTGTTTATGCCTTATTGTATTATATTAATTTCCACATATTGGAGTTCTCTTTTGATATTCATATTGTCTTGATTCTTTTACATTGACATTTTTAGTAGAAAAGTCATTCCCAAATTCATATTGTATGATTGTAGATGCTAGTTTCTAACACGTGGGGATCAGGAACACCCTTCGTGCTATGTCAAGGTGGGGTTGTTTATCGGGTTACTAGGGTACCAGGGATGGTTCATGGAAAAATTGTATTATATGGTTTAAAAAAACTTGAAAATAGTAACGGGATGCTACATAACATCACATGTTCAAAAGGATTTCCTATGTTATTTTCCTACTAGCATGAAAATGTTTACACTATTAACCTATATAAACATAATTTTCAAAACTCTATTGGAATTTTTGTGACAAATAAAATATTATGAATTTGGAATTGATGTTTAGTTCACTAAAATGTTCGATATTTAGATAAAAAATCAAATATAGATATGTTAAAGGGTCTTCAAAAAAATAAGTTTAGTTCTTCTAGATTTTGGTAACCGTACTAATAAAAGAATAATCATATGTTAATATTTATAATATCATGGCTCATCCTCATTGTCTTGAGAAGGAGGTGAGATCCTACATGGCCTTAAGAGACAGTCCCAAGGCCCCAAGGGTTGGAAATAAAAATCGAGGGATTCAAGAAGAATTGGGGAATTATTTTCCCTTAGAATAAAAGAAAGAAACCAAATGAGTCATAACCAGCCAAACTAAAAGATGTATGTCAACAAGATTTACAACTCGACAAAACCAAAATACAAATTCAACCAAACCATAAGAATCCATAATTAGAGTACCAAGTAGAAGAATACAAAAACTAAAACCTAAATCCATTACACAACTCCATATTTCTAATCCAAGATCCAAGCTCCAAGAACCACAACACTATCCAAGCATGACGATGAACCACAAACAAAATGAGATGCTTCACACTTATGAATGTCCCAGATGATGAAATCTGTAAAATAACCAAAGTGCCAAAGTAGTGGGTGAGTAAAAATTCATAGTATATTTTCCCCAAATTACATCCCTAAAAACTCCCCTAGGATAAACTATTAGTACATTAATATAAAACATTTTATACAAATCAAAAAATAGTACAATAATTAATACATGAAAAATGCACCCTTACCAAGTCGCCTTTTTTCAAATCCTCACCAAAAAGTGAAAATCCAAACAACCATTCCATAAAATTATTTACCATCACTCATTTACACAACCATTTAAATCTTGTATAACAACAAACATAAGGAATCTAAACACAATGGAACTTCTCTTCCAAGTCCATTCACTACGTTCACAATCTATTGGTACTTCCTGACCACTTATCCTTAATGGTTTCCCTTCTGTCCACTATCCATCCACTTTTATAGTGAGACTACCCGACCACTTCACAGAAAATCAACACAAGCCATGATACATAACCAACAAATAAGTATAAATCACAATAAGGCCACACATAATTCAAACAACCATTTCCAACACATGCCAAATCACTTCAATAAATCACCTATTTATTAAAAACATCCTTTATCCATTTTCAATTCCAAACCACATTTCAATAAAATGACATAATTATTGAAATTCAAATTTCATGAAAACATTATCCACAATTCACGCCATTATCTATTTTCAAACTGAGATTTTAAAATAATACCACAAAACCCCTATTTCCGCAATATCCCATTTTACCCAAAATCCACAAAAAATCCCCAAAACTTCACAAAATGGGTTTAAACTAAGATTCACACATCATATTCTCAATTTATTTCAATAAATAATATTAATTGTAAGCAAGGCCTCATGTTTTATCAAAGTAGAGTCGAGATAGAAGCCACCTACCTTAGGTTTTTAGAGAAATCAGCCCCCAATCAACTACGCCGCAAATACAAGAGATCTCCCCATCAAAACAACTATTGATCCCCTTACCTATCATCAAAAGGACCTAAAATATACAATTTAGGCGACCATAACCCTATATATATATATATGAAATATATGTACATCTACAATACCAAGATAGATATAGAGGAGTAAAACTAGAGAAATCCACAGTCAATAAAGAGGGGATACTTACTTGAGAAGAACCGCCATAAAACCACCATGAAAAACATTAAATTTGCATCCAAAATTAGTGGGAGATGTGTCTTAACCATTGAGGAGTAGAAATACAAAGTGAGTTTCATGTTGGGAAAGAAATGGGTGTTTTTGGGAAAATCCCAACTAACATAATTTAAAAAAACCTAAATTTAATGTTCTTTATGGGTTTCTCACACAATTAGATAAAATGTGTGCTAACCATGTATATTATACTATCCGAATAGCTAAAATCACATTGTTACTTGGGATTCTTTCATGGTTTCCCAAAATTGTTCTCAAACTATGAACCCATTAAAATGCTTCCAAACATTTCCAAAACCTTCCCAAACTCTTCAAAACATTACCCGACAACTTTAAATACATAAAAAGTCATAAACAATGGTTACATACCTCAAACCAAGGGTACTATAAGATTTAGGCCTAATGTTGAATTCTCAGCTTCTATACCATTACAGTTAGTATGCACAAATATTTTTGGAATAACTTATAATATGAGTATTGGTGGAAGGAACTATATAAATGTATTATCTGATGACTACACCAGAGGTTATATGGGTTATTTTACCTCTCTAAATTATAAAAAAATCTCATTTTTTAAATGATTTTCTACAATTTCTCAAAATGAGAAAAATATTCTTATCATAACTATCCCAAGTAACAATGATGGAGAGTTTTTTATCATTATTTTTTATCTTCTTATATTAAAAAATTAATTACACATAGTATTTCATCCCCAATAACTTCACAATGAAATATGGTCAAAGAAAGGTGAAACAAGTTACTCTATGATATTTTCTAGTTTATACTATGTTAATCATTTTTTGTTTGAATGTGTGAGTACTGTATTTGACATTATAAGTCATTTTTTTACTTTTATTGATCCTAAAAACACATTATGAATTATGGGATTTTTGGAAGCCAAAAAATTTTTACTTCAAAAAAAATAGATAGAACATATTCATCTTGATTAATAAATATGAAATTTAAAATTTTGATAAATAAGATGTTGAAATAATTTTTCTTGGTTACTATATCTCAAATATGTCATATTGTGTTATAAATTGGAAAACACGTATCACTGAATAAATGGTACATGTAAAGTTTGCTGAAGATAAAACTTATGAGAATATAAAACATCTCAATTATAGAAATAATTATGATTTTTTAGAGCTCTTTCTAATTAGATTCTAGAATTTGAACCACATACATAGGTAGGTATCATTCTTGAAGAAACCCTATAAAAATATGATCATCTATTATATAATTAATGTCATTATATTTTACATAAAACCCATATGACCATAAGTAATCACCCCACCAATAATATCATTAGTGATATTGATCAATTGGTTAGAAATAAATGTTCATTACAAAATGAGTGTGTGAATCTTGAATTCTTATCTCAATTTCAAACAAAATGGTATATTGTCTCTTATGTGATGGAAAATGTATAATCATTATGAATGATAATATTAATCAATTTAAATGGAAAAAATTTTAGATTTTTATAATTCCCAAACTGACTTTAGGGTTATATGAGTAAAATGGGCCTTTATAATATGTTTAATGAGAACAAAACAATTGTTTAAAATAATACCACAAAATGAAAGGGGTTATAATAAAAATTATTTCATATAATATAAAGAAACATTTAGTTTAATATTTATCCTCTAATCACTCTATATTTTATTAACATTCACTATTCATCTAAATTTTAATCTAATTTAAATGGATGTAAAGACTTCCTTTCATTATACATATATTCAGAATGAGGTTACTGTTGAACAATTTTATATTTTTTAATATTCTAATTTATCATAACATTTATATTTAATTACTAATGGAAATTATTGACTTGAAAAAACTCTTGAAGCATGGTATGGCATGTTATCTAGATTTTAAATCCAATGTGAATTTGTGGAAGGAACGTTGAATCCTACACTTTTTATGAACAAATTTTTTTATTAAAATATAATCATGAAAATATATGTTAATGACATTATATTGGGATCTACCTGAAAAACACTTTTGGGTAATTTTCCAAATCTTATGAAAAGTGAATTTTAAAGGTGTATGATAGGTGAAGATAACTAATCTATTGGATTTTTAATAAATCCAAAATAAAATGGGGTAATCATAAATGAGAATAAGTATATAAAATATTTACTTAAATGTTTTTGTTTTGATAAATAATCTTGCAATGTTACTTCAGAATGTATCTCATAAAACATTGATTTATATGAATCTGTGAAACTCAAAGATTAGAAACTTTTTAGATTTATGACTAGATGTTTAATTCACTTGATAGATTATACATTGAAAATAATATAGTATTTTTTCCATTGTGAGGTTTTCTAAATTAGTTATATATATTCCCATCTTACGGTAGTAAAATTAATCTTATGTTACCTTAATGTAACCATATAACATGGATTTATTTAATTTTCTACATCCAAGACTATATATAAATATTTATTTATATGCTAATTTTAGAGGCTGTGGGATGGATCTAAAGAGTAATCTTGATACTTTTAATTTCTTTGGTGAACAGTTAGTCTCTTGGTTTAGTAATAATAACTATTCAATTTCACCGTCCATTATTGAAGCTAAATATGGGGTTTCAGTATGTTCTTGTGCCCAATTATTTTGGATGTATTACATACTCACAAATTTATGATTACATTTTAATTAGAATCTGATTATTTTTATTAATTTCATGGATATTTATTTTTCTAAAATATATCACATCACTCTCATGGTAAACACAAAGATATAGGATACTAATTCCAATAAGAACACACCCAAAAATATATATTGTTCCCAAATTTATTGAAAATAAAAATAATCTTATAGATATGTTTAAAAACATTTACATTGAAAGAAAATGAATATATTTAAGAAAAATATGGATATTATAAAGGTTAAGTGTTCATATTTTAATAAATTTTAATTATTCTCATGAAATTTAAAAACTCCTTGAGAAAGGAGGAGGAAATTATTTTACTATATATAATTATATTAATTCTACATGTAGGTATTTCATATATTCTAGAAGTATTGTGAATGTGTTTTTTAGGATATTAATTGAATATATTTCAGAACAACACCTTATAAAAAAAATTAATTGTTATACATAAATGAAATTTAATTCTAAAAGGTATTGTTTATATCATGTGGTTATTATAATTACATTCTCATAAAGGCCTCCTCACTATGGTTTTTTATTCTTGTGTAACCTAGGAATTGTTAGAATCATTATTACATAATTTATTTTATATTTATCTCTAACGCAATACTGAGTTTTTTATTATATTTTTTCCTTGAAATTTATCCCTATAAAACACCCAAGGATATGATTTATTTTTACATAGAGCATTATTGTTCCTCTAGTATTTTAATATTGTCGTATCACATTGATTATTACCCATATATAATTCCCCTAGTTTTAGTTTTTATAATCCAAAAGGGGGATAAGTGCTGGAAAAGTTAAGGGGGGGTTTTTTATATGTGAAAGGTTAATTTTTTTTATTTAGTAAGTGGGAGAAAATTTTTCAAACTTCATTGAAAATATAAAGAGTACATTTTCATAAATGGAAAATATTTCTTACATTTTTTCATCTAGGATAATTGATTTATCATGTTTTCATATTATTAGAAAAGGGTAGACAATTGAGTCATTTTCATGAAATTATTTCTTTTATATCTGATAGTTTAATGAATTACAACACACTCTTTATATTACTTATACTTACTTGAAGTTTTTTTAGTTCTTTTTTTTTGATGTATTAATTTTCAATTAACATGTTTTAGTTTGTTTATTCCAAACCAAAATCATTCACCACTTAATGAAGTAACTAAAATAATTTCAATCGGAAGATCAAGTTATTGATTTTGATTTTGTTAATGGTGAAATCTATTTCCAAATAACATAGAGTTTACTACTAGGGATATTTTTAACACCAATGACTAAAAATAGATAATTAGGATTCAATGAATAATGGTTTTTTATATTAATATTGTTAGAATATTTTCATTTGAGATTTGTGCACTACCTCAATGATTGAGATAATTCTATTTAATGTTATTTTCATTGTCTTATTAGATATTCCAATTTTGATTACTTTATTATAAATGATCTATGATTTCCTATTTTAATTATTTACTTTTGATCTTTAGTGATAAAATATATTCTAGGGATATGAATATATGTAACTACCCCAACTCAAGTAGCCTAGATCTGGAGTGTAATTTATTGCATTGTCATTGGTACAAGGGATCTCACCATGTATGATTGATCGGTTTAGTAGTCATGGAAAACAAGATAAACACAAGATTCCCATCAAAGATTATAAATATAAAATTAAATATCATAAAAATAGTATAGAATCAATAATATTGTCAATAACACTATTTTTCACATCCTAGGGAAAATAAAAAATATGTTTGATCTTATATTTTCATTAAGCGTTTCATACAGAAGTAGTTATCAGGATTAAATAAGTAATAATCTATATGGTAAGGTGAAATCATGTGGCATTTAATCAATAAAATTAAAATAAAATGTATCCATGGGTAATATAAACATAGTAATCTCGAGGCTAATAAAAATTGAATTCTCATTGATGGAAATTATTAATATTAGATTTTGTGACCTTAGACATCATGATATCTCTATCATCAAATACTTAGGCCAAGATAATTTAAATTATAGATATCTAAACACTAAAAGCCCATTTAATTCTTGCTTACTTATTTTTATCAAGGGAAATGTCGATGCATCAAGGGGAAATATAATTTTGGTCCCACCCATCAATAGATGTCAAATTAATTCATGATATATTGAATTCTAAATTAAACTTATAGATAATATACCATATAAACCAATATTTGTATTGAGTAAAGAATATATATTTATCAATATTTTCCTAGTTAATCAAATCACCATATATAAAAATGCTATACGGATTAGGAAATAATCATATCCATGATAAAAAGAATATGGATATTCAAGGGAAATATAATTTCAAATAATCAGAAGAAAGTGATTATTTCAAGGGATTGTTAAAGTTCACAAAATCAATTAATATATTAGAGATAACTGTCTAAAAAGTTGAAATTATAGTAAAATATTTTTTTCTAATAAAAATGAATCATTTATACTAAGCTTTCATAAATATTTTTCTTTACAAACTCATGGAAATTTGTATAATAATTTAATGTTGTAAAGTGGTCATAGAGGCATGAAAGCCTGTTAATGATGTGTGTGTTAAAAAAGAAAACATTCCTCTCAATTGTTAAAGAAATAGTATAAAAAGGAATCTTTTGAAGAATATTTTTGAAATAATACATGTAAAAATTTAATCATTACTTAAAATTACCTCAATATATCTTTTGAGTAGTAAAAATGATTTTTGTAAATTAATTTCAAAAAATATAGATTTGGAAGAAAAATTACCAAATTAAACAGATAAATAATATCAATGTTTATTTTAAAAATTAGTAGTGAAAGATAAAAATTAATTTAATCATGAATAAATAGATATTAATGTTAAATTACATCGAGGAGTGGTATATATAACACATAAAATAACAGTGTTCAAACCATTAAAATATGGCTCAATGAAATTAAATTGATACGGAATCCTTTACCTCAAGTTTGAATCTCCTCATAAGTGATTTTAATATGCTATAAAATGAATTTATATTTATTATAATTATGTACCATAACCAATTAAATATCTATAATATCATATAATATTCACTTATAACATCTTATCATTATGTTCCTAAAAATATTTTTTTTGTTATTATTGTTTCGGGTGTTAACTACATTTTATCATGAGGATCTTGGATCAGTAGTTTCAGTCCTTGTAATTTGATTATGGTCCTATAATCTCAATAATTTTAATATTAATATAAATATCATATATTTACACTAAATTTTTTCTTTATTAAAATATTTGTAATGTGTAGAAATAATAGTTCACATTGCTTCGTTCAGGTGGTTGTCCACACATACGCATGTGTAAAGTAATAATTATCCAACAGATTGGAAGGTAATAAGGTTTATTTGATATTATAATTATAAAATAATACTTATTTCATAAATATAATATATAAACATCAGTTACACCTTTTTAACCCTCCATGTGAAATGGTGATTAAAAATGAATTGCACCACTATGTGGAGATGGTAAGAGGTATATACCCAAGAGTGGTTTTTTCAGTTTTTATCGGATGTAAAGGATAAGAAAAATTGTTTTACCATAATCATAATAACAGATAATTATATTTATAATAATTTAGTTATTATCATAGGATTTTTACAAAATATTGATATGAAGTAGAATAAGAAATAAACCTGAAAGACATGATAAATATTATTACCTCTACAACAATAAACTTCATTTATATCTCCTCTGAAGAGAATTAGGGGTTGTATTTTGGAATGAAAATAACATCAAAAACATGGATATGGTTTTTGATAAGAGAAATGTGTTGGTATTAGTGAACAAAGTTTTTCAATGTGGTGGGATTAATATTGATATAGGGGTATCCTTTTATAAGTGAGGGGAGGGGCATCATTGGAATTTCAAAAATTATAAAATTAATATAAATTATTCTCTAAGTAAACAGTGATCAAAATAACCATGATTGAAATATAACATGATTATTGTTAAAAAAATATCATACAATAAAATTTGGATAAGTTTTAATTATGTTTCCCCCATATCATTTAATTTTAACCCTCCATTAACCCTTTTCACAATCACCAAAAAATTAATGTTTTCAACCCTTTATGGGTAAACATTTTACCATATATAGAAAAAAGTCCTATAAATGGATCCTTATCAATATATTAAACCATATAACATTAATTTGGTGGATGATAATATTTTATGATTTTGAAAGAATTTTATAATATATTATTTTGGATAAAATATCATTAATTTTATTTTGACACTACTCACTTAGTTTCAATTTAAATAAACCAATAAAAATATTTATTTATTATATATACTCTAATAAAATTATTATCATGTAATATATATTTATAAAACTTTTGGGTCACTATAACTCACTAAAACGTATTTTTTAAGGTTTTAAAATTAATTATTTTATTTTTCTATAAATTGAATAAATATTATGTCAGTGTTGCGTAATCATTTAATGTAATTATTTCACCTATAAAAATTAGAAATAAATTTCATGATAAAAAATAATTTATATTTAATATAACCATTTATAACCGAACATACCATCTTGTTATCCTTATGTCAAGAATTTAAATATAATAAAACCAAAAGAATGACATTAAGTACTTTTTTCCAAAAATATTATAAAAGACAGATTCATGGTAAAATGGTAAAAAAATGTCATATATAAAAATTTTGGTTGATTAGAAACAAACTATAGTCACAAAATAATATTAATACAAGTTATAGGGTTACTTTTTAGTCCATAATACATTATTTTTACCAGTAATTACCCCATTTTATATTTACCGTCGTAACAAAGTTTACTATGATTACAATTTATAATGAATAAAAATAAATGTGATATATCAACCAAATTTCATATCAATAAATAAAAATATGTAATATTTTCTCAATATTAAATTCATATATGTGGTAGAATTAAATTTAATGTTAAATCCACAAAACATGATGAAAATTTGTTTTTCATAAAAAGTATTTTTTTTAGTATGAAATTGTTTTTATACCAAATTCTGGTATAAATTTTATTATAAAGACTATAATTGGACAAATATTTGTAAAAAAACTTATTTTGTTTTAAAAATATTCTAAAATATAATTTATATTTGTAAATAATATAAATTAAATCAAAATCTTTAACACAATACAATATTGTTTTAATTTTCATTGAAAAATCATATTTTTTAGAAAAATCTCAAAAATTTCACCATAACATAATTTTGATATGATGATTTCAAATATTATGTCATTTTTATCAAAAATAAATTATAAAATTTCTATAATTTAATTATAATGTTTTCACATAGAAATAAATAAAAACTATTTTTGAAGAAAGCATGTTTTTTGAAGAATAAATTGACTCTACTAAAAAATGAGTGAATATTTACATAGAATTAATAATAAAATTTATAATTAGTGGGACTATTATAATTTTTTAATAAATAATTTTATCATATTCATTCTCACCAATTTGATAGATATTTCATAATGGTCATATTTTAGTAATAATATTTTGGGGTTCGTTTAATCATGGTGTTGATTATTAATTATGATATCGAATATAGTGTTCTTTTAATATATCAAGTTGTTACAATATATTACAATAAACTTATTTTATAAATTATTTTTAGGATATAAAATGCTATTTATCATGTGATCAAGGAGAATTTTTTGAATATAACTTGTTATTACTAGTATCTAAGGAAGAAATCTATGGATAAGGCTTACATCTATAGATCATTTTGATCGAGAAAGTTATATAGTATGAAGACATATATTCTTCATATATAGTTATAGATCCTACTAAAAAATTGGATTAGAATAGAATAGTTCATTTGATTATTATTTTTTATATTCACTAATAATATCTTTTAATGATGTTTGTAGATTTTTATCAATAACTGCATTTCATTGATTCAATTTTTCTAGTATGGTTTATTTTATTGGTTTAGTGTCTTTTCTTCGGAAACATTTAATTTACATTGTTATTATATTTTTTTAATCTGATTAATCAAAACCACTACTTCTTCTTTTTGTGAATTTAAATATTTCTGAAGAGTAAAAAAACTTCTAATTTAATCTTCAATTCACCCTCACCACTCGTGATTTTATATCAATGAAAAAGACATGAAATTTACACTATCCCTCACATGTTTACAACCAAAAAATAGAAATTTCACTCATGTTTCACACGTTTCATTGTTTTTTTAATGAAATTATATTTCCTTTTAACACTCCACTTGCCTCCTATAATGTTCTTTGTCAATTTCAAAAAATATAAAGCATCGTTGGAATAATTAAATCACTGACTATAATTCAAAGAAAAAATTCACAATGGATTAAAGAAGAATAATATTAAAATGTGAAATAAAAATTAATAAAGGGAAAGATGATGGAAAGAAGGATTAATGGGGTTTTTATCCTTTTTAAAAAAAATTATATTTCAGCTTAATTTTGAATATTATATGAAAAAAAATAAATTTTATGTATGTTGATAAAGGAGAAAAAAATTAATAACTCTAATTAAAAATAAAATTTAAATATTAAATGTAGAAAAAATGTTTTATGAATGAAATATTATATAACTCACGATTTATAACATAGATTGTGATGATTTCAATTAGAGAATAAATATGATCTTCTAAACTATAAAAAACAGATATCATTCATCCAATAATGATAAAGAAATGATATTCTTATGTGATAAATATAATGGTTCAAAATTAATGTTATTGCGATTTAAAGAGAAATGAATATAAAATATGAGGCATGAAAGACAAAATCTAATTTATTTTATGTTGGATATAATATAATATGATGCATGACCCAGGACCCACTAGGAAATCTACTTGGAACCTTGTCCAATGATCATGTGTCTGGCTCCTATATCATTATAAGAAATAACGGAATGGATTATGAATGGGGAAATTAAATATGATATTAGAGATTATCAAAATAAAACCTAAATAAAACTTTTCTCTATGAACTCTAGATATAAGGTTCCACAGAGGATAAAAATACATTTATAGGAAAAATAATTAATTAATAACTCAACGTTTCATGGAAAACCCAAAATTTTATCAATACATTCATTCATATTTTGAATAGTTAATTAAGGGTGGATATATATATCCAAAGGGGTTATATAATTGTCTCATATATATATATATATATTAAACAATCATAAAATCCTAATGAATGCTTTTTAAATCTTTTCATATGACTGTGAATTAATGTGGAAACTAGAACATCTCCACAAAATTTATGCACTTATTAAATGATGGGTTTTATAGGGATGAATATCATTATAAATAATGTATAAAAAACATCAAAACCCCAAAAACCAAAATATCAATATATATATATATTTGGAATGAATAATAAAATAATTAAAAAATTATTATACCTTTCTCTTTTGATTTATCTCATCCACCCATGTTTGATTTGGATCAATAAAGATAATCAAATGGGCTCCTCCGTCTAAGATTATCCGTGGATTTCATGAATCCCCTAATAATCAGGTTTGATCTCCCTAATTAATGGTTTAATTGATACTTCCACAAAAAAATGTTAGAAAATGAGATTATTGTTATACCATATTATTAGGAATTTATCATAGTCTCTTAATACAATGGAATTGAATTACATTCAGAAGGATTTAACCAAATTACAAAGGCCTCTAAGAAAATAAAATGTCCATCTTACATAATTGAAATGTTTCATAAAATTATCCAATTTTTTCAACTATTTAAACACTCAATTTAATATCCCAATTTAAATTTTATGCATAATCAGTCATAAAATATATTCAAACTACACAAATTTATCATTATAGGATAAATAACTAAGTGTTATAATGTTTGGAGTGGTAAAATGTGATAATATTCTATGTTTTTGTGTGGAATGATAATCCAATTCATAATGACTATAACTATTTCATATCCTAAAATATACTCCACCATGGAATATTGACCATCACTATTACATGGGGCCTTTCGTGAACAACACCATCAATCTCACACTTTCACTAAAGCCTCATAGACATAGCACATTTTTACCTTATGTAAAATCATATATATATAACTTATGAAACCACTCCCCAAAATTATTTAATATATCTACCAAAATACATATTGGAAGATTATTAATTATTTCCACCTTATGTTATATCATATGTAAATTTTTTTGAATATTCATATATAATTTCTTTTGGATATCATTTAAAACATTATTTGGGTAGCTCTCGTATTTTCATAAACCAGATCTTAATTCATAAAACCAAAAATTGTGACGTTACAAGCCATCATAACACTAATAACCACATTAAATTCAAAAATTAATTAATTTAATAAAATAGATACCCATAGAAAACATTAATGTAACTAAAGGTATAATGTCATATTTCCTGATCCCTATAAACTAAATGTGCCTCCAAATTTTTGTCCATTAATTATATCATTTACATGTAAAATTTTAATATAATCTATTTCCTAGTTAATAACTGACCATGGTATACATGGTATATAAATCCAATATGTCCCCTCATATGTTCTTGATTATCTGAGTATAGACTGACCAGGACAATGAATACAGCACATGTCATTCATCTAAGAATATTGAGACATCACATTCCCATCATCCGAATAGATAAGCACATTACATGTACCTTATCATGTTGTGGTTTTACATTTCCTTATTCTATACCAATAAAAAACCCAGATGTTATACTCTTTGTATGATATTATAAATATCATCTTGGTTAACAACCAATTGATGATGTGATCAGAAACAAACCTAACCACCCTCTTTTTAGATCAACCTCATGGATATCATAATTTATATATATATATAAAAATATTAATTTATTCATGATAGGTATCTTTATAACCCCAAGTATATGGATTCAATATAGAACATACTCACCTAGAATACCAAATACATAGTGTATGACACTTAATGTGGTATACTTTGTGGGTGATCTTGCACATACAACTCATTTGGTGTCTTATAAGAATATGTTTTATCTCGTTATAAAATAATACTAATGCTAAAATTAACATTTTTTCAGAAACATATAACAATCCATGATAATCTTAACTTATGGATAACTTTAAGTCATACGTTGAGAGGTCAATTATTGTTACATTGCATGAGCATGTGTAGCTAATATAAAAATCGATAATATGGAGACTATATTTTGTATAACATGAAATATATTATATTATTAAACTCCATTAAAGATACCAAAATAACCATATATAAGTTATCTTCTATTCATATCCCATGTGATTGACTATTATAGAGGCTTTGTGTTTTTTTCACTTTTAGGATTTGGTTTTATTCACTACATCCTTATGTAATTCATACCACATTTTATACGATCTTATTATGAAACTCACCCACTAAACTCTTTTAGTTATTATAGTTAATGAAAAAGGATTAAATAATTGGAAAAATTAAGAATTATATTACTAATTTCTAACTATTTGAACATAATATTCAAATTACTTTTTATAAAAATATCTAATGTTACAATATTAGGATCCCCTATTACTAATTTTAATAATTTCTATGTTTATGTTAATCATCATTAATTGAACTTTTCCAACAAAATTTTTATTTGAGATCATTTTTCAGTAAAATAACACATTTTACAATAATATATTGACTAAAAAATATTAAATGCATTTTGGTTATAGAGTGACCTTCACATTATTATGGTAACTAAATATAACTCTTTAAATTTTTCCATTATGACATTCCCAAAAATATTTTAGGGTATTATGTTACATTCACATTGAATGTTACTATATTAATATTTTATTCATTATAAATTAACTTTTGTAAGTCCAAATATACTCTTATGGGAATTTTAGATTCAATAGTATCTCTAAAATATCACGTTAAGATAAAAAGATCCTTTATGATAAGAAATAAAAAATATTTTTATTAATGGGAATATTTAACAAATAGAGTATTATATCCATATCATATGTGGTATTATATGTATTTAGAGAGAAAAAAACCAAAAAACATTTTCTTTTAAATAACCTCTAATGGTGGTGAGAAATCGTCCCCTTATATTTTAACAAATAATTTCGATAAAATCATTTATCTTGGATAAATAACCTTTTATCCTTATATTTTATTCATGAATTTTATAGAATCTAATGAATCATAAATCATATATATTAGAACCATCATCTCATATTGTTCATAAAAAAAATGTTAACAAATTTTTTTTCTTAACATATAATAAAAATCAATGTGCACACCCTTTATTTAGATCTATTTTTGATTGAAATATTCTCTCAAACTAAATTTCCTAATATAAAAATGGAATACTTCACCATTAGAATAAAAATTCATTATCTATAAATATTTACTTTATTTTGAACTGTTATATATTTAAAATAGTTACAACAAATACATTTTTCATCATATACCCTTCAAAAATTGACTAATTGATTTCTATAATATTAATATGATATATATAACTTCTATAGAGTTTCTCAAAATACCTATTTTATTATAGACAAATACATATACAAAAAATGTCTCCCATCCTTCATAATACATCTTTTATTTTTAAGGACCTCAGATAGAAATTAGACCATCTAATCTTCTTTATATATCTTAAATAGTTAACCTTTAGTACTATTAACTCAAAACTAGAGCCTATGAATTCAAGGAAATTCCCATATATTCTCAAAAACATTGATAAAATAGATTAATAATGTATTCAACACATTCATATTGGTGTAAAATTTCTAAAAATAAACACAAAATCAATTCTTTAGATAGTCCAATCTATAAAGGAAACAATAGTTTCTCTAAGTAATTGACAAAATCAAGCATATTGTGTATATGAGAAAAGAATAAAGTCACTTTAGTTAAATTTAATTTAAATAAATCCTTTAGAAACTATATAAAATAATTTTATAATTATTTTATGAATCCAAATTAAATTATAAAAAAACAACAAAATTACGTTATTCAAGAAGGTTTTTCTCTAACCAAATAAAATATTCTGACTCGTTTGAGAACAATTATTATTTTATTTGTACCTATTAATGGAATTTATACCATTTAGTTTCTGTGATTTGGGTATTTATATAAATGTCATATTTTAGGATGTTTTTTATCAAAACTACAACATAAGTGTTTTGAAATGAGTATCGTGTTATAGATTTATTAAATATGGTATTTTATTAAATGTTAAACCACTAAAATTATAGCCCAATTTATATTCATTATATCCATTAGGGTGATAATATCCATATTTCAAAAATTATTAACCTCTCATTTGAATTAAACTCCTCACATTATCTGTTTAGGTATTTTAATAGGCCAATGTCATTATATATGTTTCATATATAGTAGATTGTATATATCTTTTCTGTATCCATAATATAGATAAATCTAACACTATTCATATGGTATCCTTCCCAAGGTTTTAGTAGATAATTTTAACCATAATAAAACATATAAAATGAGGCACATAACTTTTAGGGTAACCTCGTTACTTTATTTCCTTACAATATATAAACCCTGGTTTCCTTGTTTTAGTATAAAGATGCTTGGTTGGTTGATCAAGTTCTTGAACATTGTTTTCTTTAGAAGGGATTTTACACCTAGTATATTTATAAAGTGTATTTATCTCACCATATTTCTTTATGTTATTCCATTTATCAGTATGTGACAATATAATTATTTAGTTTAAAATATTGTCCCTTCCACCAAATCAATATGTTCAAACCATGTTGATGTGTAACTCTTTACACAACCGATAGATTATATTAATAAAATAAATTAAAAGACAAATATATTTAGAACTCTATAAATGCATTATATGAATAATGTAGATGAAACAATTTCATCTAAAGGGTTTAAATCATATTAAATCTATAATCTCCATATGATTATGCATGGATAAATAGGTAGCCTACCCCCACATTTCATCACAAGGATTAATCCACTTGGTTAATGAGTAGTTTGACCCAAAGTCCATATACCCACTATTGTGTAACCAAGAGTGATTTAGATTCCATCCCAATAATAATACCAAATATATTTAAACTATTATTAACATATGAATTAAATCTCATATCCCAATACAATCCAAATTCAAGGTATATGAAAAATAAATCAATTATTATACCAATAATGTATCTCCTTACATTCATGTATGATAACATAAATAAGTGTTTCAACACATTTAAACTAAAACATGCATTATAATTCGAAATCTTACATTTAAATATATGAATAATAAATTAGGGAATAACATAAATAAATTAAAAATTCAAAACTTTATATATGAGATAAATATTTATACATAATTCTTAAATAGATTAGAAACAATTTATAAAATATACATGAATAGACAAGAACAATTAATTTTAATCCAACATGAACATTTAATATTTTCATTTACATTTTTTTAAAACAAAATCATTGATTTTTCATAAATGTATGACATTTCAGGATACTTTTGTTAAAAATTAATAACAATATCATAAATTATGCAACTATTTACATTAATTACACTTTTTACAAATAATGTCACTGGTGTAATCATTTTATATTTACCTTTAAGATCCAATCACTAATAAATTTAATCTCTATTCTTTTACCAAATTTTAACCATGTATATACACTTTTAACCAAGGTCACATTAACCAAAATGATTTTTTCAACACCCACCTTTGGATCATGTGATGGATCAAATTTATTTTGATAATTTTATCAAAAATATAATTTTTCTTAAACTGTTTCTCATTATGGTTTACACCATGACATGGAGTTAATTGTTGTAAAAAAACTATTTCTTAGGGAGGACTAAGACCATCTTCTCTATAGAACCTATAATATTCAATCATGGATACATTTTGGTGAATCCCTATATAACAAACCTTTCCATAGGAATAATCTCATGTATTTTGGAGGCTATTTTAAATATACCAAACCATTTTCCATGCTATTTTGGCAGTCTGTGACCATTTTGAGGTGAAATGATTTTACCTAGTCTAGTAATTTCACCCAACATGGTGAAGTTATTTCTGTCCATTGGTCTAACCATAGACAATGGTATAATAAAAAAATTGATGTCATTTATTTTCCTTTTTCTAACTGATAACTATGATAATGTCTAAAGAATTTTTTATATCATGGTGGGTGGAACCATGACATTGTGATCCAGATACTACAACATGAATCTATCAAATACGATGCTTTAAACTTCATGATTTTCTTGGAATTACAGAAATTTTTATTTCACTCTAACTATATTGTGTCTTCATCAAAAATAATAAAAAACACTCCTTGATTGACATAGGAGATAGTGTACCACTACTAAGTGGGGCTAAATCAGGGGTTGATATAACATGAAAACTCTAAAACAATGATTTTTTAACATTAGATAGAATATATAGATCTTAATAAAAATGATACAATTTTGATGAAACGTTAAATAAATAATACACATGGTAAAATGGTGAAAAAACCTACATTTAAAAATTTAAGAAATTGGAATATCACAGGTGTGCAATTATTGAAATCTTAGTAACCTCATTCCTATTATATTATCAAAAAGAACAAAGAATGGAGTCTTCAGTTGATTCTAATCTCCAAATACAATAAATAACTGTGAGCCGAAATAATTAAATCAATATCTACTCATTGTACCTCAATTTACTCAGAATATAGATCTTGTGTTCACCCTTGTTCTTCTCCTCAATAAACCATCAAATAATCCTATAATTCTCCACAGAAAGTATGACTGTATCTCATCAAAATCACTCACATTCACTTTTCTTCATAGAGATCACGTCCTATTTAAATACTAATAACCACCATGGCGTGGAACTACTCAGAACACCCAATTTTGAAGTTATATGGATCATATTTATGAGACTATATCTCCTCTGATCATTATCTTAAGTTGTTTCAAATCTCTAAATATAAATTCAACTCAAAATATAATTCGAAAAGACTTTTTTTCTTCCCATGGTACACCAATAGATTTCGACGACATAGTGTCACCGATATTTTAGCAAACTCAACTTGAATTCCAACTAAAACACCAAAACACTATGACCATTTTCTTCAATTTAATATACCCAATGGATTTTTTTCTTCTATAATTGGATCCATCACACTAATTTTGAGCATTGTTTTTTAGTGACTTCTCAGCTCCTCCTTTAATTTACCCTATAAGTTCCTAGTTTCCACACCCATTTTACAATGGGTACATTCATGGTTTGAAAAGAAATGTGGAACACCCATTTTGGATCTCCCCGTGGTATACTAATAAAACCCCCAAGAGACAAGTATTTCTGAAATGCTCTGATTCCCTTTGACTCTTCATAGATCATACGGTTTCATTAAAACACTGTTTTTCCACGATATGTAGGTCATTTATTTTATTTCATTTTAAAAATTTATCCTTTCCTTTACACCTTCCCTCAACTCTAATCATCCTCCAAAAAATCTGTTGCACATGTTTTCAATATTTAAAATTTGAAAATACATCCATAACTCATGAATTAATTTCTTGAAGAAACAATTCATAGCACACCTCTGATGTAAATGTAATAAAACAAGACACCTTAGGATGGAATGGTGGGGGGAGTTATGAGAGATAGTATTCCAAAAAAGTAATAATATTTTCATTTATAATCAACCTAAAAAGCAATATATATCAAGAGTATTCAACACAGTTTTTATAAAATTTAAAATATTAAATAAAAGAGAAAAAATGATTTTTACTTGGCTTCTAATGGTTTATTCATTCATTGGATTTAATTAAGATTATTTATATTGATTGAAAATTATATATTTAAACTATTTTAATGATTTCAAATATATTGTTATTGTTTAAATTAGTTTTTAACTGAATGAGGTAATCCTATATTGAGACCCTCTTTTCATTTGTGCATGTTGAAGGATGAAAATAGAAAATCACTTCCACTATAAGTATCATAGAGCCCCATATGTGTATGTAATTTTTTTCAGCACATGCCTCAAATATATCTAATGTATGGATCATTCAATGGCCTACATATGAGTCATCTATGCTAAAAAGGTAGTCAGGCTTACCTTTGACTTATTGGGACTCCTATGTATAACACCTCTACACTATATATGTGTCATTGAAAGGATACATGTGTTTCATTGGGAAAATTTTCCAAGTCCTATACATGTAAGTGACTAGAATATGTGTCATTTTAAACCAACTTATATGTCATAATAGGCTATATGAACATTCATACAATTTTTTTTTCATTTTGAAAAAAATTTGAGAATGGGGGGTGATATCTAGAAATTCCAAAAATAGCTCGGCTCGACCTCCAATAATTTATTGTTTCTTAAGTCTACTAAAATTGGGAAAATAACTCTTGAGAGTCCATATAGTGATCATAAAATGAATGAAAAGAGGGTATTTTATGAAAAGTAATCCACACGGCTAGATGATTTGAGATAAATTTGGTTGATGAAATCATCGTCGTTTAAGATCCATAATTTGGAGATGATTCAAATAAAGAAATGATCATATTTTGATGTACTAGAATAAAGGATTGTAGATTCCGAATCTAAGATCCACTAAATGGTTTCCTGGGATGGTGGGTAACACGTCCCCAAGCATGCCTCCTGATATGCCAGAGGCTTTTGACTAATATATTGGGTCTAAGGTGGTATAGTGGGGAGACTATATCCTCATGATCATAGTATCACAATGGGGGAATAAGTAAATAAATAGAGGAATTGTAATATCAAGTTACAATGGATGTTAATGTATCCAAATGCAATAAATAACCAATAATAAAACCTGTATCATATAAAAAAATTATTGTCATTTATTTATCAAAAAGTAAAGAGGTGGGCATAGAAGCATGCATGAAATACATTCCATGTATCAAAAGATAAAAGAGATAAAAAATGTTATCTCTAATAAAATCATGATCCATATCTCAGTCTTGTTCTTCCTTGTTCCCATGTTATAGTCAAATCAAGCATTATAAACTGTGTGTTTCCCCCTTCACTACATATATCTACATAATCATTCTATCTACAATTGGTGGCCTAGATAGGGTGTGAGATAAAATCATTAGGCCACCACCAATAGTGACTATAATTACCCAGTTAGTTAACATGATATGATCAGTTTACTTATATAACATTGGAAAGTTGTAATAAATACATTAAAGTGGTTGACAGTAGTTCTATAATTATACTAGGCTGACACTGCATACTTCTTCCCATGAAGGATAATCTCTGAACAACTAAATATATGTATAAAAATATATGGTCTATTTATGTAGTGATGTATATAGATATAATTATTGATTCCCGTACTAGACTGGACCTGAGGAAAAACTCAGACATCCATGGTGGTAGCCTGATTAGTTCATGTGTCAAGGGATATCGTGGCCAATCTCATAAAAGTAGGTTTGTCTTCCTCTTGTATCCTAACATTAGGGACATCATGATCATGTATCATATAATTAGGTATTATAATTCCATTTATCATAATCCATAAGTGTCTCCATGAAACCTTATCACTATTTAAAATGGTCTTTGTGCTAGTTCATCATAAATTTTAAGGGTATCCATGTCTATTTGGCATAGTATAGGGATGCCATGCCCGTAACACAATATTTGGACACCATGATCAAATATCATAAAGGTAGGTTCATCACGCCCATATCTCATAATGTGGGTATTTTATGCCCGTATAACAATTTTGATATTCCATACATGTATATCATAAAGAATAAGGGATGTAATTCCAATTAATCATGACAATGATAGTTATTCCAATGGTTTATTAAGAACCAATAGATTTTACTTAGTTCATTAACATTTCAATTTAATAAGGGCATAACCATTGTCCAGTTTTATCATGTGATGTAGTCTCTTCACTCACATATATTCATTTCATTATAGTCTATTAAGTGTTTAAGACATGCTACAACACTAAAATTATCCATTATTAGTTATCATATCACATTTTTTAAGTCAACCCAAACATACCGATGTTGTTTTTTATTTTATAACCATACAATAAAATATAGGTGTACAAAGGGGAACACCAGAGGTGGTGCATAAAGTTGAGTTTGATTATCTCCAACATATATTTGGATCTAAGAGATTCATTATCTTTGAGAATAAGGTGAAAATTTTAAGTCATATTAATTTCTTGGGGCAATGCTCAGTGAAACAGGATTGTGGGACAACAACGCATAATATAAAGAATCACAACATTGAGGGATAATTACTAGACAACCTTCCTTATATCTATGGTGGAAAAAACATCTAGTATCAGCCTCTGGTTTAGTTTAGATCAGAAGAAAATGAAAAAATATGCAAATTCCCTATAAATCGGGCATATGAGCTCCCACCTAAATAGTGACTTCGATAGAGAGAAGAATGAATAAATATCCCTATGGTGTGGAAAACATACCTTGGGGAATCCAATGATATTATGGGAAGTCAGATCTGATTCTAGATGGGGGAGTAACACAAAATCGTAGGTTAGGCTTGATGATAAATCCCATCATGATGAAGTAAAGGGGCTCAAATTGTAAATGAAGAAATATGAAAGGGAGTTAAGGATAAAATAATTTTAAGTGAAAAATGATATTTTTTCCAACATATAAGGGTAACATGGCTTGCCTTCAAGTTTGGCCAAATCATTCATCAATTTTGTACCATAAACTATCCAATGAGGGACCTCACACAGTTCAATCTCATAGTTTGGGAAATCATTAACAAACCATTATACATGTATCTATTAAAAAATACATCACAATCACATGGGAATGCGGATTAGGTTTCACAGTTGGGAAAAATCATGTGTCCCTCTTAGGCTCACTAAAACACCATGCACGATTAGAAGAAACCATACAGACTGGGATTCCTAATTTCTAAAAACCATGTGGCCTAGTTGTTTCTACCATATCCTAGGGTTTTATGATTTTAATATTCCTCAAACACTATCATTTCCCACATAACCTTAAAATGGATTCATATTTTTTCAAAACCAGAAACTAAATTAAAAAAAATGTCCTTTACATTCATAAAAATTCAGGTTCTTACAACCTACCCCCATTAAATAATCTTTTCCTTGAGTTTTACTTATAAAGATAGTAAGGAATCATGCAAGAAAATATCTAGCCACAGGGTGCATACATCATCTTTTCATTCCTAGTTCTCTTACTATACATAGTCATGCTATAATATCACTTGTAATAGAGGAATTGACCAACCTCAGAGAATTTTCATTATCTAATCCATGATACTCTCTAGGTAATCCACAAAATAATCTTATTCAAATATCACAAACTCATCTGGATGAAATACATGTGTTAGGTCCATATAATATTGTTGGACATGAGACACATTAACAACATTTTTCATAGACTAGTATCTCTGAGTATGTTCTCACATGTAATCCATTGTTCTGATTCTCTCCACAACATCAAAGGGTCGGAAAAATAATGGATACATCTTACCCTTCCCATAAATCCATCGATGGACCATATTTGGAAAAAACATTCCAGAAAACTTGATCCCCAACCTCAAAGTCAAGCAGTTGTCGAAGGTAGTTGACATATGACTGCTTCCTATACTGATTATTCATTATGATATTCTTGATTAAATACACACTTTTGTATAGTCTCTTATATAATATGTGATTCAAGAAGGGATGCATCCCCTACCTCAAACCAACATAGAGGTGATCATTATGTCCAAACATTTAATGATTCATAAGGACCCTTATAGATTGTAATTGAAAATATATTATTATAAGTGAAATTAACTAGGGTTATATGATTCTCCCAAGAACCCACAAAGTTAAGTAAATAATAATGGATCATGTCGATTGACATATAAATCATACGCTTTTTATAATCATCGGAATGGGGGTTTTATGTTATGTTCAAACACACCAGTGTACCCAAGGCCTTCTAAAACCAATTCCAGAACCATGATGTGAAATGACCATACATATGAGATATGATTTAACATGTAAATTATTTAGGCATACGATCTCTCGGACATATATCCACCCTAGCTCATCTACTGATAAGGTATCTCAAATAGCTAAGTAGTGGGATACATTTTTCAAATGTTCAAAAACTACCCAAAACTATATTGTTACCTCAAAAAGATCTATGGTGAACTATTAAAAAATAATTTCGGTGTCATCTCATTTACACTCAAGAATGGAAAATGGTTGTAAGTGTCATGTTTTTCATTGATTTTCCACATTCACCTACTAACATGTCGAAAATCGTGTAATAAAGCCACATGTCTCCAATTTCATACCTGGGAAAGAATACCAACGATGTATGAATCAATACATCATAGTGATGTTGAGATTAACATCCCAAAATAAGGCATAAAGTTCATGCATCTATTCCTCTCGTATTTCATCTAGAACCCAGACACACTTATTTATGCACATAGTCTCATCCCTATCCTTAATCCAACCTAGTGATGAGTCCTCATCTAAAATACTCTTCCTCAGGACTAATTCCTTAGGATCCGATAAATATATCATCCTTAATTATCCAAACAAGTGGAATTAACTAATAAATATGATATAAAAGTCTTTATGTTACTATCCTTCACCTCCAAGTTCATCTCAAACAATGTTAAAATTACCTTCCACTCGCTACTAGCCTCCTAAACCGCATCTGTTTGAGTCCTCCTACTCAGGTCATCAATAATTTAAATTCCATTCCCAATAATAAAACAAATTTCCATGTTGAATGAATGTATATATTTTACCCAACCTCATTAAATAAGGTTCATATAATACCCTATAAAAATATACCTAAGGATTTTGGGGTCTGTATACACCAAAAAATCCTATCCCTCTAAATAATACCTCCAATAGTGTTGGGCGCGAACAACAATGGATAACATGAGATCTGGCATTAGGTAGTTCCTCTCATGTGTACTAAACTTATGAGACCTTTATAAAATGACTAAATCCTACTAAATCATAATTTATCCTTCCCCGACACCTAAAACATCACAATATACTCAATAGATTATGTCGGGCTCTAGTTGAATCATGATCTGTGCTAAAATCAGTCTCCCTTTTAACACTTGAAAAGATTCTTTGTATGATTTAGACAATGGGAAATTCATAACCTTATTATTTAATCTCATAATAGGTTCTAATAATCATGATATGTTTTGAACAAAGCACCTTTAATAACCAGAAATTCTCTACAAAACTATGTATATCAAATACACTATTTGGATACTCCTATGAAACTATAGCTCTCACCTTCTCTGGGTCAACTGATACTCTTATCTGTGAGATAATATTACCTAGTAAGTGAATCTTATCCATCCAAAAGTGGAATTTAGTGATCTTATAATACATCTATTTCTCTCTTAGTATTTTCCAAATGATATCAAGATGATTGGTATGGTCATTTCTAGTATGGGAATACACCAAGTTTTAATCCACAAAACCACTAAAGATGAGTCAAAGTAGTAGTGAAAACCAAATTCATCAAATCTATGAAAATGGTGGGAACATTAATAATACTTAGTATCATAACCAATTTATAATAGCGAATAAACTAAATTTAGAATATCTTAAATTAATTATACTAAGGCCCAACTCACACCTGATGAAAGACTGATATCAAGTCAATCTTAGTGAAAACACTAACTCCTTGAATCTAGTCAAAGAGATAATCAATATTTTGTAAGGGATATTGATTATTCACAATATTTTGATTCAAAATTTCTTAATCCACAAAATTTATTAGGGTTTTATACACCTTCGTATATAAAAGGACCGGTGAACCCCAACGAGAAATACTGGGTCATATAAAACATTGGCTTATAAATCCACTAGCTTCTTATTGAGAACCTAAAATTAAGTAGTATCAATTATGTAAGGAGTAATGGATATTATTTCAACTCCAGGAACTAGATTGATAGTAAATTAAACATCTCTTTTAAGTGGTATTCTAGATAATTTTTCGGGGAATACATACTTTAAATGATCCATTATTATAGAGGAAATAGCCTGATGTGGTGCCTAATTACCATATAAATTCTAGTAATATGAGTTATTAATCCATCTATCCCATGATAATCTGGTATATCTCTACCTTCTTGGACATCCCTCTCACCATTATTATGATAAGTATCACCCTATAGCGATGTGAAGGATGCCTTATGTCATTAGAATCCCACATATGTTTTATAGGGAACCAACTAATCTATCATTGGAATGGAATAAAATCCAATCATCTCAAGGATAAAGTGTTCCCATTTGAAATGATGGTTACCAACATTGAGTAGAAATTCCTTTAACTGGTACAAACTCCTTGATCAAATTCCCAATAGAGTGTTGAGTGTCATTACTCCATAGATGCTCATGGGTTTCCAAAATAGCCATTGAGATAAAATAATGTAAATCACCCTTATCGAATAAGGTAGACACAATTTTAGAGCCCACTATAATAGTACCTCAAACTGTAGATGGACCGACACCCTGCTCCCTTAGTATAGGTTGAACTGAATAAATTCGGCTTGATCCATAGCACGGTGAGGCAAATTAACCACCCTAAAGAAGTCTTCTCTTCTAGTGTTTTGTATTACAAATCCTATCTACCTCAAACTCCACCACATCATCATCATATACAGTTGATAGTACCCTAGATACCTAACTATAGAGGTTCTCCTAGTCCCTCTCCTATAAATGTAGACGATATGGATACTCAACCACAAGGTTTAGATTGTAAGGTCCGGTAAAAATTATCAAGATTCCCAAAATTCTCTACCCTCAGCACACTATAGGGTCTTTGTGACACTAATGCTGTTTATTCCCCAACATCCAACACTGGTGAAAACCCATTTTACTATCATTAGGTGTCATCTAGATATCACTTCTGTCACAATCAATCTCAAATCATTATTTTGAATACTAGTCGAACCACTTACTTATCTCAGTTCTGAGCTGCTTTTTCCCACATCATCATCTTCTCTCAGATTTATCTTGGTGATGATATCCTTTTTCAATATATCTGACATAATAGTTTGTAATAATGTTTTCACCTAAGATCAAATAGGATGCATATGTTGATCAATGTGTTGTCTCTATTTTTCTAACTCTTTAGTGATCAAGATTGATGAAAAGTTTTGAAGCTGTATAAAATGATTTGAGTAGTCTATAATGAACTTAGAACCCTACTACATGCTCATGAACTCCCTATAATGATCATACCTTAAGGTCATTGAGAGTAAATATCCATATAAAATATATTGTAAATCCCTCAAAATAAATTCTTGAAACATTCCTTCGAGGTTCATAATATCCCACCAATGTTTTACGGATCCTTGAATCATATATTTAGTGAGATTAAATCTCCTATCAAGAGGCTTGTCAAGTTTCTTGAAGATAGAAAAGTCTTTAACAATCTATAAATTAACATCCTAGGGGGCATCATCCACTGAATATTTAGGTGGATGCAGTTTCTGAAACACCGTTGTTAGTTCTCATATAGAATGGGTTCATCTCTGAGCTCCTATTATAGTCTACATAATCCATAGATACTCCCCTCAAAAATAAACATCGTTACCCACATTGGCGATATAAAGTGCTTACATAGGTGGACCTACATGATGTATCACTTGTGTCCCAAGGCCCGCCACCTTTAGGTCATGGCCACCACCACCCTCATGGTGAACGACTACAAGATTTCGTGGTGGAATCACTCTTTGAATTCAAAGAACATGTCTTATATATGGTGTTTTAATTATAAAATCACAGATACAATTATTTGATAGGTACAATTCATTAGGATATAAGAGTCACAACCCTCTTCCTACTTCTGAATCCTGATATGGGTGGTAGGAATGATCATATAAAACACAATATACATTGCCTTCTTCCCACTATTAATATTGGGTCTTGGTCAATCGATATTTTTCATTAAAAGAGTCTCTGTATATGGAATGTTAAATGAATGTTATAGTGGAAAACATGCTTTAATTTTCAATTGGATACTCTATTTTATAAAGTCTATATTTAAAATTTAGATTTATAAAATCTTGTATTTATGCATTAGACGTATTATCTAGAGTACCATTTCTAGTTTATACAAGTACATGATTCATAAAATCCATTTGGGAGAACCTTTAACTGCATAAAAACTTATACATTCAATAGCAGAATATAAATGTAATTATGGAGTGATTCGACTATATGAATCATCATTCCAAATCTAAAGAGGTACATACACTCTTTACATTATAAATGACAATCATGTTTCTCAAATAAACAATTGTTTTAAGCTATGTAAACTCAGTTACATAACTCAGACAAGTGATAATAGTTATTTAATGTGTCAGCAAAAAACTATATGGGAAAAACATTTAAGGTTGATGTAGACACTATAATATCCAATTACCTAATCTCTTTTTCCTACAAAAATTATAGTTTCTTGATCGATATAATATTAAAGGCATAATAAATAAGTATCAGGCAGTCAAGTAATGCATGATACAAGGAATGAAATAATGAACTACTTATTTTTCTTATTGGGTTCCTAAAATGATGAACTGTCAATGATTCATTCTATTATTTGGATAAGTACAAAATTTAATCCAATTTCATAATAATAATAAGCATCACATATCACGTGTGTCACCCAATAGTAGAATTTGGTAAACTATAACTAGAATAAACTTGAACATGATATCCCATCCTTGGTAATTTGTACTTTTTCTTGTACGGGGGTTATATACTCCCAAACATAGGCTAATTACCAAATTTTGACTTTTTCTAGCTACCTTTCTACTATCCCAAAATAATAATGCAATGAGAATATCTCTGATTCCATTTTATGACATCTTGACCAGGAAGCCACTAAATAGTTCCCCGGGTCGATGGGTCACAAATACATAAGCATGGATCCCCATTTTCTAGTGGATGGTGACTATAAATTGGGGTCCAAGGTGCTTTAGTGGGGAGACTATACCATCATGATCATAGTACCATAGTGGTGGAATAAATTGATAAATAGAGGAACCATAATATCAACTAAAAGTGGGATTTAAAGCATCCAAATGTAATAAATAATGGACAACAACAATATCTAATATCATATACAAATTTTTTTAATTTAATGTATCTATTGAATGGAAACGGTTAGGTATAATAGTAGGAATGAAATAACATACATTTATCAAAAGATAAAAAGGAAAAAAATAGACTCTCTCCTATAGCTTCATAATCCATAACATGATCTTATTCATCCCTTCTCTTGCACTATAATCAAATCAAGCTTAAAAAATTGGCCCCTTCCTGTGTCCCTACTTACATCCATATAATTATCTTGAGTACCATCGGCAGCCTAAATAGGATTTGAGTTAAACATTATCTGAAACTAGAAATAGTGTTATAAAATACATAGTCAGTGCATATAATATGAGTACTGTGAAAATATAATAATAGTAAGAAGAAATAAAAACATTAAAGGAGTCATCTATCATTCCATAATGATATCAGGCTAACACGTCCATATTTTTCCAATGATAAATAATCTCAGAACAAGGACCCAAATTTATACATATATATGGTATATATATATAGTGACATCTATAGTAATATGTATGGATAGATATGTTATTTAGTACTTGAGACATAACTCAGGCATCTGTGGTAGTACAATCAGTCTTTCGTGTGTCAAGGGATTCCATTCTTAATCTCATAAATGTATGGATGTCATAACTATGTATTATAAGTATAGAGATGACATACCCATTTATCATATAAGTAGTGTCTTCATGCCAATTGATCATAATTCATAATGGTCTCCATTCCCACTCATCAAAGACTTTAATGTTCATCATGCACATTAATCATAAATTATAAAGGTCTTCATGACCGTGTGTCACAATATAGGCATTCCATGCATGTATCACAATATTAGGAAACTGTTCTAATATATCATAAGGGTACATTCATCCTGACCATATATCATAAAGTATGGTTTTCATGTCTGTATAACAATATTGGGTCTCTATGCATATATATGATTACGCATAAGGTACGTTGTGCCCATTTATCATAAAATTGAAAAGTAATCAAAGGATTTATTATGAGCTAATAGATAGTGATTAGTTTATTATCATTTCAAATTATCCAGGGAATAAACATTTTCTAGTTTAAGAAGGTGATTTGGGCATACCACTAACTTCTATTCATTTGATTATAGCTATATAAGTGTTCTAGGCATACTACGCCACAACAATTTTCCCTTACCAATTATGATATGACCTTTTAGAAGTCAAACCAAACTCACCAAATGTTTTTTTTGTTATATAACCATGAAAGTCAAAATTGGAATATAACGGGAATCAGCCGAAGGGGTGTCCCAATTATAGGTTTAAAACTTCTAATATCTCTTAGGATCTAACATATTCATTAAGTTCAAGAATTGGGAATCTAATTTAAGGAATATTCATTTTTGGTTAAATACACGATTAAATGAACAAGTGTCATGAAAACACATGATATAAATCATCCTATCATTGGGGGATAATTACTAGATCTCTTACCTTATGCCCTATGGAGGTAAAATCATCCAATATAGGCCTATGGTTTAGTCAAAATTAAATGAAAATGAAAAAATAGAAAATTCTATGAAAATAGGGAATATTATCTCACACACAAATAGCATCATCAATGGAAATAAGAAATAAAAAGAGATCTTAAGTAGTGGATTGAATAATGATAGGAATCCAATGATATGATTGGATGTTTAATCAAAGATGAGATAGATGAATAACACCAAATCCTAGGTTAGGCTTGAGGAGAACTCCCAATGTGAATAATTGAAGGGGTTTTCTGCTAGAAATTAATAAATATGAAAGGAAGTTATGGTTTTAATATTCTTAAGGGTAAAATTTTCATTTCCCCCAGCTTAGAGGGTTTTCATAGTTTGGCCACATATTTTTCTATATAGTTTTCCAACCATGCACCATGTGCTGCCCAAGGAAGGGACCTCACATGTTTCTTGTCTACAATTTGGGAAACTGTTCAAAAACTATGTTACTTGGTTCTATTAAAAACTATAACATTATAACATGGGCATGCATCATAGGTCTCACTGTTATGGAATATCTTGTGGCCCAATTTTTCCAACTGACAAACCCCCATACTTTTAGGAGAAAAGATGTTGACTGGGAGGTACAGTTTCTACTAACTGTGCTCCCACTATTCTCTTCCACTCTCTAGGGTTCTAGGATCTGAACAATCCATGGACACCCTATATTCTTATATATCATTACCATAAATTCATATTTTTTAAAAACTAATGAACTAAACCAAAAACAATGAAACAGACCATTATAAAGATTTCTGTCATTACAAGGAGGATTCTATAAGAACCTAGATCTACTTAGGATGAAGAAGATATTTGTGATGGTTAAGTGGGATAAGAATATATTTAACTATTAAAGAAACCCTGTACCATTTCTATAAAAGGAAAAACCTTCACTAAGTATAAGGGGATGATAGTTTTTCGATAGTGCTACTTCTAGTGTTTCTTTCAATTTTATTAATTTTTTGTAATGTCTCCAATAATGGAACAATAGACCATTAATGGTCAATCCATAGAGATTACCCTTACCAATTTTAATTAATTCTAATATTAATTAATTATTATATTCTATTTATTTCTATAGAAGTGATTGGTTATTATATATGTTATCAAATATCATAAATTCTATATATTTTAATCCTTATTCTCTCATTATTTATTTTTCACACATAGGATGCATAGGAATTCTTCATATAATATGATGGTGGGAAGTGGCTTGATTAAATTTTTATTTGAGATTTATTATCACTAAGATAGGTTATAGTAATGGATATTGTAATCATTGTATCCAAAATCATGAGGTGAAAGTAATTTCATTATATTTAATATGATTAAATAGAGAAAATGATAGTAAATATGAATAATTATTTAAAATTTATGTAAAGGGGACATATGAGGATAGAACACTATATTTCAAAAATAATATAAAATCCTTGTCTCTTTTATCCAATCATACAAAAAATTAATTATCCTCAAACCCATTGAACTCTCAAAATTTCAAATAAATACATGATTAAAACATCCATTTCTCTAGTGACACCCTGATTCCCGCTATTTCAGTACATTCTCTTGGGTTAAAAATAGTTTGTTGAGACCCCCATAATAGGCTCCTCATAAAACTAGAATTGTTTCCAGGTAGGAAACAAAAAGTTGTTGTTTCTATTTTTTTTAATCTAAAAAATTCATACATGACTAGATCTAGTTCAAATCACATCATTAAATGATATCTAGATATAAAAACTGTATTAGAAATAATTACGATTCAAATGAACATTGGGGAATATGAAAGGTAGTTTTTCATAGTTACATTAATATATTTCCCATCCTCCTCAACATTTTCTTCTAGATCCACCTTATTAAGTGAAAACAAGGAAAAAGATTTTAGTCAATTGAATAGGACACTTACAGATCTATATGCTCCAAAATTTAATAACAATATTCAGTTTTTCAAATTAAATAATTAATAATATTATTATATTGGAATTGGAATGATAAAAATTCTTCATTAATATTATGATTTATATATACATGATCCATATAAGAGTTTGAATATATTTAGGCATGTTTGAAACTGATTCACACCTAGAAGATTAGCCAATGCCTAGATGAGATGGAAGGAAATTCAGTTTTCCATAGAAGGATTTTCCAAAGAGGGGACATATAGATTGAAACCTTGAGAATTTTCCACATGAGATGTAATTTAGAATATTGTCATCTAAATATTCTTATTTCATCTAGGATTAAAAATATAATAAAGGATATTTATGGGATCCATGAAGAAAGTGGTGACATTCTATATGAGTCTTTGGAGAAATACGAGTAGCTTAAAACAACCTTCCCAAATAATCACATTGAAGACCTACATTTCAGGGAATTATATTACCAAATACTAGTAGAAAATGACTAGAATATTCTGGATTCCTTTTCTATAGGATCCCCCATTGAAAAGTCACATGATAAAGCTATATAGATGAAAGAGATTATTTCACAAAAATCATAAAAATTTGGTACAAGGGTCTTCACTATAGATGTGCATGAGGTAAAGAGTTTAAAATTTACATTGAATGAAACAATACATGAGTAATTAAACTCTCCTATGAGATAATTAGAAATAAAAATGGTTTAGGAATATTCACATTCTATACCTCCAAGAGTGCTCCATATTTTTCATTTTATATATTATTACAGTAATGGATTCCCTAAAGTGAATAAGAGTTGTGATTTCATGTACCAAATGAAATATTAATAATCCATCATTAGAAAAGACATCATGTAATAATGAAACATTCAATATGGAGTTGGAATCTATAATCCTCAAAGACTACCATTCCTGTAATATTTTAAATAAGATTTAGATCCCCACCCTTTAAAAAAATTCTCACACCCTTATATAAGATATCAGTAATTGAAAGATCAAGAACCCTCTATATTTAAAATTCTAAAATAGTTCATGGAGTCTCAAACCATCCATAAAAAACATTCTAAATTAATGGAACATAATTTATGTTCTTGAAAGGAAAATTCATACAGATTATTTCCACCCAAAAAAACATTAAATATCAATTATCCGATAAACTGCATGTCCAATAAATTAATAACCTTATGTCAAATGTTAGTTTTATTTATAGAGTATAAAATAGGTGAATACTAGTGAAAAATAACCATTGGGAGTTGATTATAAAAGTGGACAGCCTAATAACCCTAAAAAATATATCCTGATAAGGAACCAGAAAAGCGAGTGCCTGTAGAGGTATAGCTTGTAAAAAATTATAATGTATTGGATAATATAAAAGAAATGTAACCACCATAAACTCCATTCAATGCAAGAATAAAACCACCAAAGAAGACCAGTGAAGTATAATTACAACAAGAGGTCTTGGGAACATTCAAGAGGGTGGATTTCAACTTACATTTATTGGACATCATTCAAAAAATCCCAACATTTGAAAATTTTCTCGAAAAATATATACACCAAAAAGATTACCCTTGAAGGAAAAAAAAATGTATGTTTTTTAAGAAATGTATTTTATCTATTCACCCCATGATTGCATATAAAATTTCAAGACCAATGTATATTTAGTATCCCCAACATTGTTGAAGAACTCACTTTTTCAAATGATTTTTTTGATTTAGTATGACCAATTAATTTCAATATGTAATCTATTTATTCTTCCATATTATTATGAGTACTCAATCTGACATGAGTGGTTATTCAGCTAGCCTAACAAATCACTACCTACCAAGTTGATGTTCTTGATTTTTTTCTGGTAATATTGAATAGTCCATTATTCCTTATTGACTTGTATATTCTGAACAAGGATGAATAAATAGGTAAATCTAATTCCAAAATCATTATAAGTTGTCTATTTCTTAAGAATACTAAAACCATAACAAATGTTAATAAAAGAACACTTTAATTGGATTTTGAGAAAGAAGATATGATTATAATATTTTAGATTCAATGAAATACCCTCTTCATGAAAATCGATTTTAAAACTATCAATATCTATAATTCATTGTTGTTATATAGAGGAAATAGAAATTTTTTAGGGAATAATTTGACTATTGGAATCCCTATAATCTGCTAATATCTATGATGAATCTTTTTTAAAAAATGAGTAAAATCTAAAAAAATATCCATGTGAAAGATAATTTTAGAAACTAGATGAATTATATTTTGATGATTTACTCAAATATGTAATTTATACTTGTACCATACATGTACATTCTATAAACATAGATAATACGGAGTTTAAAAAATCACTAGAGTACCTGACCAAATTGAAACTAAATTAACATCCAACTAACATTAAATATACTATTAATAAGGAAAATGAATATTTTCCTGTCATAATTTCAAAAACATTTTAGATTAATCATGAAAATAAATTTCTATAAATTTTGGAAAAAACTAGTTCAATAGTTTGGTTATTATTATAAATCCCAAGAAAAATTCTTACCAACTATGTGAACCTGATTTTCCTAGAAAATGTGTCAAAACCTATTAGACAACCCATGGACCTTGTAGAATTTTCTAAAAATAAGTTAAGAAAATTTTAGAAGTTGTATTCATATATAATATATTCGAATCCTAATGGGTGATTCCATTTAGATTAAATATAAAAATATTATATTCATCATTTTATAAAATTAGAATAATGAATTAGTGCCCATTGGGATTCATAATAGTTGTAGGGCATGTATTTACTATAAAATATCAAATCAAGTTACCATAAAAGACCATTTTGGCATCCCTTTTATATACCAAATATAAAATTGTTTGATGGGAAAGGTCATTACTGTTTTTATGATTGATTATCTATGTACTTTGGGATTGAATTTCTTTTAAAGGCCAAGATATGATAAGATTTATATGTCCTGTAAGTACATTTTCTTACCAAATGATGGGTTTCGAGTTGTTATACAGCCCATGTACTATACAATAATACTTGGAAAGTATATTTTTAAACCATATTGACAGATTCTTGGAGGTATTTCATAGTGATTTACAAGTTATGGAACGTTCTTTGATGCTTTTCATGAAAAACTAGAAATGGATTTTAAAAAATAATTCAGAAAACCATAGTGTTTAGATTTTAAAATTTTCATTCCATAGTGGAAAAATGAAACTTATTGAGACAAAAATTTCAATGTATATAATTGAAGTATATATGAACAATGTTGACATTATTTCCACACTACCTTACCGCCAACACTGTGAGACATAATAGATCATTTTTTGGCTATGATAGATCTTATATGAGGTTTATTATAGCTTTTTTAATTGTTTATCTACAATTTACTAAAAAAATTAAAAAGTAAATTGGTTTTTTATCAATCATGCAAGATATATTTTGATAGGATTAAGGAAATCCATACAATATCCCATGTAATATTTCCACTAACCTAGTAACTACCATTTATAGTTTATTATGATTCCTCAAATAAATTATTATTAGTTTTTCTAACCCAATATTCCAATGGTAATTACTGGTTACTTGTAATGGCCATATTTTCCCCCTATACCTCCCCTTCTCTGTCGGTCTGGCATGAAAAATTCAACCCCATTATTAGTTAGTTGTGTTGTTCATTAGAAGGGTTTGGAACTAAAACGATGGGAGCTATTTTAATTTGGGGAACTCTTACTTATCTGGCACTTCTTGTTTTTGTTTCAAGCCTGGGTTCCTCATTTATTCCTTGTTACAGTTTCTGTTAGGGTTTCTTCGCTTCCTTCTTTCACCCCTAGGTGCCTCAACCATGCCTTGACCATGCATTCCACCACTTCTATCTAGGTCAGATCTAGAATGTTGAATATACATAGGTTTTGGTCCATGTGGTTTGATAGTCATGGGGACTACATTAAGGGTTTCATCCCTGGTTTCCTTGTTGGTTTCTTACCCATTTTCCCCATGTTCCTAGTTCCTTGAGGGATTCATTACTTGTTCTGTTTTTACTTCTATGGGATTCTTTCTTGATTGTAGTGTTATGTGTCCCTTTCATGGTATCATTATGAAATGATTGATGTTTTAAGGTTAGTTTCTTCTCATCAGCTAGAGATGTGTCAGTTGTTTCACTTTCTAGTGGAGGGCGTTAGTGATGTTTTACAGCGATGATGGGTTACTCGAGTAGCTCGACAGATCTACAAAGGCCCTGATTTTTATGGTTGGATAATTTTGTTTCTCGTCATAATTAGAGGGTCCCAGTGGACTTTTTTGATTATTTGGATGTCAAGAACATTTTATTTGGGTCGGTGTTGATGTGGTAGTCTTGGTAGGGTGATTTTCTTAGGGAGGCTCTATTCTGCGGTTATGATGATCTATATATATGGGTGCTAGTGGTGGACAATAGAGATGTGGTCGATAGTGACGATCTATTTCTATAGATGGTGATAGTGATTAGATGATGCGACATCGATGATCGTTTTGTGATTATAAGGTGTGTGATGTGATGATGATGAAGTTGGTGAAACGAATTTAAGGATTCTAAAGAAACTCATGGTGTGGGTGATTCCAGAAAGGACCACTTTTCCAATGACTGTTTTTTGAATTGTGAATTTAAATATATTATATTTTGGATGTTCTTCTCTGATTTGTGTAATAACTTTACATAGTTTCTTGAGGGTGGTTTTGGATTTTGTATTTAGTGAAAGGTTCTCACTTAGCCATAAATTTTTTTATCCTAAAAATGAAATAAAAATATTTGGAGATATTTAGGAGGACCCTATTTTATAGAATAATTTTAGTGAATAAGTGTTTGGAAGATTTATATATGAGGAAGTGGTAATATATTTGCATTCATTTTGTCATACATATTCAACTGAATGCCATTTTGGACCCCAGAAAACATCCAAAAGTATTTTGGAAGCTGGTTTTATTTATCTATTTTTAAAAACAGACGTGAGTTTAGGGAATCATTTCAAAACTCTCAATTTTCTCATGGTGTTTCCAAAAGTTAATAAATTCCCTATAATCCTTTTTTTTTAAATAATTTGTGTTTTTATTAAATTTCATGGGTATAATTATTATTTATTTTAGATTTTCCTATATTCTTTTAGAAATATATTATTTTTATATGTGGATTTAATCCTTAAAAACTCAAACTAATGATGAAAAAATCTTTGTCTTTTTTTAGATCAAATATTATCTGTAGGTATTGAGATCCCTAAGCTATAATTGGTTATTTTGGAACACATTTTTTCAATTAGACAATGGAATCCCTCCTGAATATATATTGGGTACGCAAAAATACCTTAACTTCACACTATCCAAAAACAAATAGGGAAGCTAAGGTATTTAATTGATGGATAAAAATAATAATAGAAATTATATTGTGACACAACTTAATATACTAAAGTAAAAAAAGAAATTGATGTTTTACTATGGACATTTAGGAATAATTTTAAAAACCCCTAGGTATGTCCCCTTATAGAATTTCTTAGAGAATGTTTTTTTGACCAACATGTTGAGTAGAGGAAAAAAATTACTAATATATGAGGAGGGTAAATATAGAGTTAAGAAACACTGGGGAACAATGTAAACTTAAAATAAAAGAGTTATTGGAGATGGGGAAAAAATATTATCAGAATTCTCTAATATACAAATAGAAGACCAAAATTTTCCATAATAGAATAATCCAAAGGAAACACTTCTATATTGGTGAAAAAGTTCTATTAATTTCCTACTAAATGAAGTTCATTCTAGGTAAGATACATTACATGTCTATAAATAATTTACAGTACCTAATAAATTTATATTTGGAGTAGTTGAAATAAACTGAGTATAATCACAACATCTTTTTAAAGTGAATGGCCATTATCTAGAGAAATTCTATAATTGTTTTTAAAATCAACCAATAGAGGAGTTCAACCTCCACCTTGCTTCTTTGAATGATAGATGATAAAGTTGTTTCCATCCTTTATATTAGACTATATACTGACTTTTTATGTATATTATTCAATAAAAAATTCCTATTAAATTTTATTAGAATTAATGTTTAAGATAATTATAGAGGAGTGGATATAATAGCATGGGATTTAGATATTTTGAGATACCTATTTTAACTATTTCTATTTTTTCTTTCTTGAAATTTATTAAAAAGTATTTTTCAAAATTCATTTTTCAAAATCTATAAAAAAAATCTATATTTACATCTAATTTTATTGAGAATTTACATGTTTTCTGAGGATAGAGAATTTATTTTTTAAAGTTATTATAACTTATGAATTAATGGAATGTTATTTCTATGGAAATTATTGTTACTAAAATTTCAATTATAAGATGATTAAAATGTGAATTTACATTTATTTTATTGAAATACTGATTTATAACTAAGAAAATAGATTAAAATTAATTATATCATAGATTAATCCAAATAATATCATGGGAAAAATAAAATTTTCTTTTAAGAACTCATATTAAACATTATATAATACTTAGTTTTAGTCAATAATTTTTATTTACTTCACTTTGATTATATTTTCATGTTTAGTGTTATAGGGAATTAGGCCATAACTCATACATAGAAAAATAATAAAATATAACTTGTTTGATTTTGATTTGTATCCATTTTTTCCATAATATATTAATTTTAAAATAAATCATGATTTATATCTTGTAAAGTATTATCGTCATTCAATTTGACTCATTCCACTCCCTTACCCATCCTTAAATCCTATGAAAATTCATTTTAAACCCTGGGATGAGCAAAAAAATCTCAGTAAGGGATATGAAAATAATGATAAATATTAGGCCAATGAAAAAATAAAAACCATTGAAAGACATTATCATATTGAATACTTTTAACCCTTAAGATGCCATAAATAGTTTTCTTTGAAAATAATTTTATTTCGTACCTTTTTTGTAAACACAATATTTCAGTAAAACCTATATCAAGAATAGATTACACATAAAGGTGTATTGGGAAATAATTATACTAAAATGGAATAACCATGCAATCAACTATTATGTATGTGACTCTTAAAAATGAAATAATTGTACGGTCAACACCCATTCTTATTGCATTGAAGGGTATAATATAGATACCCATCCTTGGTTTATCATGGAACCACTCGTTATTGCTTTATCAGGTAATCACCTATAAAATGTCTATATACTATTATATAATCATAACACATAAAATATTTCAACTTTAAACATGTCACTCATAAAATTTAATTTTCACTCATAAGATAACATTTCATGTATTATCAATAATCAATCCATTTGAAACCACATTTTCTATAACTGAATAAATAGAAGTGGAAAAGAGGGGCTTCTTTTATAAAATGAAGGAATATAGAGGAAGAGAAATATGATAATAAACCTAAAATATCCTTTAAAGTAATTTAATATCAAAAAATATGAAAAATAATATGATGAATGAAGGAAAATATTTTAAATTTTAGTATTTAAATAATTTAAAATAGTTTTTAAAATCAAAGTGTCCCATCTAACTTTGAAACATTTGAATCATAGGCCCCATAAAGAAAAACTAAATTAATAAAACACTAAATAACAAGATAATAAATAAATTAATGATATTAAATGTCAATGGGGATATATATACACATTTTATAAGAATGTGTGTGTATAAAATCAAAATATTCCTCAATAAAAGGAGATTGAGACGAAGTCCCTTACCTTGATTCTAACTAGTCAAATTAAATCTTTATATTCCACAATAATAAACTTAGGTTGATTATTTACATCCCTAATACCCTTTTTCATGTTTATTATTACTTTCATATTACATATTACAATGTTATAAAAATTTATCTTCATGTTGAATATTTTACAGATATTTTGTATTTGAGTCAAAAATGACTTTGGTATGATGTCTATAGTAAAAGAGGTCATTAGTCCATAATATATGGCATAATGTTCATGACATAAAAATCACTATTATAAAATAATTGTACTTGTATAAACATCCAATAAATATGGATTTGAAAAATGATGTATGTTATAATAATGAAGATGATAAACCAAACGTATGGATGACTAAAATTTCCATTTTTCAATAATCATTATGTAAAGGAGGTAAGATTCATTTTATCCTTCTAGAATTATTATAATATATCTAACATAATATTAATCATTTAAATATAATTATATATATCATCCATGTGATGTGGTGATGAAAAATGAATCACATCACATTTTCAGGTGATAATTCTAACATACGCATGAATGACGTGTTCATTTTTCTATTAATGGAGAAGTAAAAAAATGACATATTATATATTCATAATTATAAATATGTCACGAGTATCATAAATAATCATTAATTCCATCATTATAATTAGTCCTGAGAGATAGTTATGGATAATGATTTTCATATGTTCCTGAGGTAATAGTCCTCCATAATAATAAATGATTAATTCTTTTCAAATTTAATGGATTTAGATATGGATTTTATAAAATCCTAATATTTTAAAATAAACCACTATGTTATATATCAAACATAATATGCCACATTGAGATTAAATGAGAAACTAAAAATTATTATTTAAATGTTATCATCACAAATTTGTTGATAGATTATATTGTTTGAATGATACTAAATATATATGTTAGATAAACATTTATAAAAAAAATTTGTAGGCATAATGTAATACTAAATCCATTTTTATACTTTAAAAAGTGTTTTTTTCTTCTGAAAAGTATTTTTCCCCATTTTAAATGTAATTTTTTTTAAAACTAAATTTTAACACTATTATAAATTTAATTTTATGAAATAATATTCTTCTTTGAAATATAATTATCAAAATTTACATTGGTTGATTTTTATTATTTTTATGAGAAGTTTCATCTTTTGATGAATAGTGAAATGTACTCAATTTTAATTGAAAACATATTTTTCGGAAAAATAAATTATAATGTTAAATTATATTTTTTTTAATTGGTTTTAAAGTATAATAATCAATTTTTTATCATTTAATGCCAATTTAGGCAATTTTAATCAATTTAATATTGAAACTTTATATAAAAACATTGTGAACTATTGAGATTTTTCACATTAAAAACATGTTTTCTCACTCCGTCTATGGGACTAATTTCAAATTAATTTTAGCCACTTATGGGTTTTTTATTTTTTAAAATGGATTTCTTATTTTTATTCGTAAGGTAAATGTTTATTAAATAATTCCCATTTATTTTTTTAATATAGAATAGTATACTTAATAATTTTATTACTATAGTTAAGGGAAAATCGGGTAACTAACAATAATGATAATGTAACAAATATTGTAAAATGACCCTAACACTTGCCAATTTTTTATTCTGTGAATAGATTTTGTCTATAATAATTATTGGAATAGTTATTTTACCATTTTTTTAATTTCTAATGATATTATATCATTCAGATAATTTTATTTAAAGAATAGTGAAACTTGTCATTCTCTTGTTTTTAACAAGTGAAATATTTTAAATATGGGGTTATATAGAGGATAATTTTAACTATAAATATTATTCTAAAATATAAAATATTTCTATTTATGTAAATTTAATTGAAATTTTTACTAAATATATAATTAACTTAAATAATTACATAATGATGATACAGTATTTTATTAATTAATGTTAATATAAATTAAATGTTATGAAAAATATTAAAATAAATATGATTTGAGAAAATTTGTGTCATCCAAAAATCTTAATTATTGCCTTTAAATACTCGGTATATATTAAAATATCTTGTTCAAACATTTATTTCTATTATGATATTTTGAAAAAGTCATGTAATAAATAGTTTCAAAATTGACATTAATGATATTTTAAAATAAATAATATTTTATTAAATTATATAAAATTCATAATGATAAAAAAATCCATAAAAATAATTGGAATAAGGTTAAAAATATCATAAATTATTCTTTTATGAGTCATTTTACAATTTATATTTACTATAATATCCTTTAAGTATGAAAAAACATGTTGTCACGGTAAGAGTTAAAGAGGTTAAATAAGGTTTAAAATAAAAATAAATGTATTAAAAAAAAGTCAAAATCAGTATAATTTTAATTATATAAGTTTATTTCTTTCCAAATTAATCTTATATTATATCAAAATTAGTTTTTATCCTTTTGGTATAGAAAAATATTTTTTTGTTAATTTTATATTTTGAGAAATTCCATGAGTGCCCCTCCCCTCTCTTATAAAAGTGAACCAATTTTTATTTTTTCATCACACATAAAAACCAATTTTTCCCCTAATAACTAACCAAATACCTTCCTATAATCCCTATAAACAATATATATATCTTATTTCGGGCATAATATTTTCCTTAGTGGGATTAAGGTGTCAATCAACAAAGGATTTTTAAAGAAGAAGTATCGTTTTTAATAGAGTGTTTTTTTTTGTTTTTTTATTCCATATCCTTAATATATTATTCAAACACTTTGGAATAATAACAAGAGTATTTTAAATATACTTGGATGTTATTATGTCAATATCAACACTGAAACCCATCTCTAATTCCATAAAATGGGAAAAGAATTAATCATTCGTGTTTACGGTGGACTATCGCCTCCCAAACCAATGAAATTTATTTTCCATAACTATCCATAAAAATTGGATTAAATTATAGAATTAATGATTATATATAATAAAAATGAAATATTTATAATTATGAAAATATAATATATCATTTTCATTCTTACCATTCCATGCATAGAAAAATGAGGACGTTGTTCATTTGAATGTCTGAATTATCACCAACACGTAGTGATGTGATTCATTTTTCATCACCACCTCACATGGATGATATATAGAAGTATATTTATATTATTATTAAGACTTTAATTATATTATGATAATTTTTTAATGATCATATTACATGTAACTCCTTTCTATAATCATCGATGAAAAATGGAAACGTTACTCATGTGTATGTATGACTTAATATCTCCCTTATTATAACATAGTTCAATTTTTATATCCATATTTGATGGATTGATTTAAAATTATAATTTATATATTAAAGTGATTATTTTTTCATGAATATTATTCTATAGATGATGGAATAATGGCCACTTAAACTATAGAAATCATTCAAAATTCATTCTTGACTCTAGTACAGAATATCCTCAAAACGTCCAATGTGAACTAAAATTTTCATACCTTGCTAATAAGTTATATAAAATGACTAATTAACATGAAAAAATTTCCACATAAATTATATAATTATCCTAATATTATTATATAGGAATATAAATATTTTATGTGATGAGTCAGACTCAATGTAATAAACTTCATCCCAATCTCATTTAATTGTTTCGTATTTTGATGTTATAAACCCCCCTTATTTAATCATTTGTATATACTGAACCTTTGATACAAAATATCATTAATTTATTTATTAACATGTTATTTAATGTTTTGTTAAATTTTTTTCTTCTAAGGTACTTATTATATAAATGTTTCAAAGTGTTATGGGACACTTTTATTTAATAATATCTTTTTAAATGTTTATATAATAAAAATATAATTATTTTACTTAATTCTTGATATCATTTTACATTTTTATTTATATGGATATAAAATTATTATAAAGAAAATTTTATTTCTATTTTGATATTTGTATTCCTCTATATGCATTCATGTTCGTTTAATGAAACTATTCATTTCTTTTTTGGGTATTTTGTTATTTAAAATGGGTTTAGAAAATGGATTGATTATTTCTATATCATGAAATGTTTTATTATGAGTGAAAATTAAATTTTATAAGTGAAATATAGAAAATTTAAAGATTTTATGTGTTAATATTATATAATCGTACTTGTAAATTTTACAGGTGGTTACATGATAAACAATTGATGGGTGGTTTCGTGACAAACCAATGACTAGTGGTTGCATAATATCCACCAATGCATTGGGTATGTAATTCAACTGTATGATTATTACATTTGTAAGAGTGACATATATGGAAGTCAACAACATGGTTATTCCATTTGAGTATAATTATGTCCGAATATACCAATATGTGTTATCTTTTCTAGTTATGTGTTTAATTATAATTTATTTTTACCAAAATGGAAATCAACAAACTTATTTTGAAAATAATTTATTTACTACTTCTTAAGGGTGAAAATTATTTCTTATTATAAAGCATTCAATGGGTTTTAATATTTTTCACAAGGCTAATAGTTGTACTTATTTGAGCATCCCTTACTGTGATTTTGTGCACATACCATGTTTTAAATAATTTTTCATAGGATTTACGAATGGGTAGGGGAATGGAATGACCCATGTTGAAAGAGGAAAAGTTTTTCCATGAAATAAATCATGATTATTTTCAAAAGTAATATATTATGGGAAAAAATTATATTAATCATAAGTGAACACTTTATATATTATGATTTTTATCTTTGTGTTATGGCCTAATTATCTAAAACTCTAATCCAGGTAAAATCCTCAAAGTGAAACAAATTTAATTCTTCATAACACTCAAGATTGTGTTATATTTATTTCTTGGTAGTTATAGTTTGTATCGAAGGAGTGTTTGGACAGAATTGGAGATTAGTATATCTTCTTAAGAGTTATCGATACCATCAAGGATTTATAATTTTAAGGTTTATCATAAGTCCAGTGCTTTAGAAACCCCTTTTAGGATTTAGGAAAAGAAATTTTAAGGTGATTTGTGGTATTTTTTTAGACAATCATATGTTAGTTTATAATAGGTTATTAAATTATGGGATGAAAAAATTAAAGGAATGAGATAACCTTTATAGATAAAACATATTAAAGTTATTTTTTAGTATGTTACTCAAATTTTGTGGAATGTTATAAGTATTATAATAATATATTTTAAGGAAAAATGACAACCCCTAGGATGGGTGAAAACCCTTCACGTCCAGAAAGTCTGGGTGAATTGAACCCATAGTTGAAGGGAAGCAAGGATTTATCTCCTACCACTGGCCTATTTGGTGACTTGGTTGGTATAAAATTTTCATTTTAGTAATACAATTTTATAGATTTAGAATAATTTTATTTTGGTAACATATGGTTTATAATGTATATTTCCATGGGATTAAAAAATGATTTAGTGATTAATAGATTAATTATATTTCAGAAGACGTTTACTATTTTTGGAATCCTATAAGATTAAGGTAAATAATATACCATGTGAATTTTTTAGGAATAAAGGTTGAATTATATTTTAGAAGAATATACGATTTTATTATGGACTTATGGTGATTTAGTATATTTATAGAAATGGTTATAGTATCTTGATGATTATTAGAGAAATTTTTTTTTCATAGGATACTTCAAGAGTAATTTACATTATATGGATATAAATTGTAAAATTTATCTTGTAAGACTATGTTATCTAATTCTTTTAATTATTGTGTTTCAATAATAGTCTAGAATATTTTTGATGAATTTTAAGAATATTTATTAGTTGAATGTTCTATATAGGACACTGGGTATTACTGTTGAATTTTTGAGATTGAAGTTGCTTTTCATCATATAATGGTTTATTATTTCTGGGAAAATATTTTATATTGTACAAACCATTTTGTTTTTTGTTAATTTATCATGTCATTATATATATATAGTTAATATTTTTTGGATTATTTGATCAACTAAAAGTTGATTCTAGTGCTCCATGTTTAATAAAATTCACCATAAAAACTCATTGTTTGGAGAAAAAGATGATTTTGTAGTGGAAATTTATTAAAGGGTGAATCTATAATTTTCATATATGTATGTTTCCTTATTCACTTATTCTAGTAATTAAATGAATGCATCAACTCTAAGAAAATGATCTTTAAATAAAAACATTATCATTTTACTTTTCTTACTAATAAATCAATAGCCTTTAACCTATCATAGATTTATGGTTTTTTGATTGTTCACTTTCTCGCGATCATGCTCTATATCACTCTATATATGAGCATGATAGTCATTTCCCTCTTACAATTCCATGTTTTTTATATGTATTCCTATTATTTGTTATCTCATATGACCTTTGTACCTCCATTTCATTCTTTTAAAGTGGAGGTTTCATTAATCCTTTTTCTGATTTGGGATTTCCAAAAATTGTATTTTAAAAATTCAAACCCATAGTATTCAATACCAAGGTAAAATTGGAAAATAAAATTTATTAAAGTATAGTATAATTTAATATCCCCATATTTTAAAAGGAAACACTTTGTTAGATAGTGTATAAGATATGCCACATCAAGCATAAACGAACAACAAAATATTATTATCTAAATGTTATCATCATCGCCTAGAATTTATATTTTTGGGTTTTTATATTAATACCTCTATTATGTTTATTCTTCTTTATAAAATTATTTTAATGGAATAATATAAGAATAAAACCAGTTTTACGCATAAAAACTATATTTTTCTAAAATTAGTTTTCCCACCTTTTAAGGGAAGACTTGTCTTAAAATATAATTTCAAAAGATATATAAATTTTAGTGGAAAATATAATATTATTATTTAAAATAAGTATATAAAAATTTACTTTTTTAAATTTTTGGTATTTTTGATATAAGATTCATGTGTTTGACTAATAGAGAAAAATACATGATTTTAATTGAAACGGATTTTTTGACAAAATAATTTATGGTATAAAATTTTATATTAAATTGGTTATAAAATATAATTAGATAAATTATATATTAATTAATAAAATTTATTACATTATATAAATTTCATATTTTAGTAAGATTTAAAAAAATTACCTATTAAACGTTTTCACATAAAAAACCCATTTTCTAACCCTATTTATGAGATTAATTTAAATTTATTTTTATCCACATCTATAAATTGAATTTTTGGAAATGGATTCCATATATTTAATTATACGGTCTAAATTTAATGAATAGTTTTGATTTTATTTTTATCCAATTTAAATAGTTAACTAGTTAACTTTATTACAACACTTAAATATAAATTGATTAATTATGGGTAAAAGTAATATTATATATATATATTATAAAATTACCCTAACACTTGACCACTTTTTATTGGAATAGTATTTTTTGTCCATAATAATGAAATTATATGTTATTGACCATTTATGGACTTTTCAATGATATTATAACCTTTATAATATTTTATTTAACGAATATTCAAAATTTCCATACTCTTTTTTAAAAAAATGAAATATTTTTAATATGGGGTTATATAGGGGATATGTTTAATTATAAATATTATTTTGAAATATAAAATAATTATCTTCATCATGGAAATTAATTTTTAATTATTAGTGAATATATAATTACCTAAAATAATTATCCAATGATGATACAATAATTATTTAATTAATGAAAATATCAAATAAATGATATTAAAAATATTAAAAAAAAATATTATATGAGATAATTAGTGTCATGCCCAAATTTTTTAGATTAAAATAACATATTTGGGATATGTTAAAAGATATTTTTTGAAGATATATTGTTCTTATAATATATTTAAAAATTTCTAGTAATGAATACTGTAAAAACTGGCGTCAATGATATTTTAAAATAAATTATATTTAATTAAATGATATAAAATTCATAATAATATATAATTTAGTTAAATAATTTGGATAAGGTTTAAAATATCAAAAAGTATTCATTATGGGTATTTTAAAATTTCATAGTAACTATATTAACCATCAAAGAGTAAAAACACATGTTGTGAGAGTAAGAGTTAAAGTGGTTAAAGAAGGGTCAAAAAAATATAAAGATTAATAAAATGTCAAAAAATATCTATTTTTCAATATATGAATTTATTTAGGATTAATATTATCTTATATTCAATAAAAATTAGTTTTTTCATTTTTTGATATAAATAAAATTATATTAATTTAATATTTTGAGAAATTCAAATAGCACCCCTTCCCTCTCTTATAAAAGGAAACCTCTTCTTATATTTTCATCACATGTAAAAAACCTATTTTTTGTGGAAATATATTCACACATACCTTATCATAATCTATGACCACATTATATATCTCTTATTTATGGTATAACACTATCCTTAGTGGGCTTTAGGTGTCAAGTGAGAAAGGATTTCTAAAAAAGACGTGTTGTTTTCAACTACGTGTTTCTCTTTTATTTCTTCTTCTACCTCCTTCAAATACTATTAAAACATGGTGAAATAAAAATACAATATTATAAATATACTGAGATTTTATTATTTTGACATCATCTCCTAAATCCATCTCCAATTCCATAAAATGGAAAAATAATTAATTGTTCATGTGTACGGTAGAATACCGCATTACAAACCGATGAAAATAATTTCCCATCACTGTCAATCAAGAATGGTTATAATGATGGAATTAATATTTATATATGATTATAAATAAATTTTTATATTTATGAAATGATAATATATAATTTTTATTCTTATCTTTCCATTCACATAAAAATGATAACGTCGTTCTTGCTACGTGTGAATTATCACCTCCATGAAGCGATGTGATTCATTTTTAGTCACCACATCAGAAGGATGATATATATATATATATAATTTTATTTTTATAAGTAATATTATATTTAAAATATTATTATAATTCTTTAATGGTAAAATTATACCTACCTTTTTTCTATTATGATCACTAAAAAATGGAAATGCTACTGATGAATTTGTACGACTTATCATCTCGATGATTGTAACGTAGTTCATTTTTAATATCCATATTTAATGGATGGATTTAAAAGTATAATTTTTTTATAAAATTTATTGTTATATCATGAATATTAATCTGAATAATATGGACTAATTAAAATCATTACTATTGTGATCATACCAATGTCATTTGGGACTCAAGTACTGAATATCAAAAAAACGTCCAATGTTAACGTAAGTTTTTATAACTAGATAATAAGTTATTTAATATTTATAATAATATTTGAAAATTTTATCCAGATTAAAAACAATTATTATATGTTTTATATTTGGGAATATAAATATTTTAAATGAAAATTCAGACTCAAGGTAAGGGATATCGTCTAAATCTCCTTTCTTTGAGAAATATTTTAATGTTTTAAACCCACCTTCTTTTATGAGGTGTATATACAGACCATTTAACATATCATGTAATTAATTTATTTATTATCAATTTATTAATTTTTTTAGAAAAATATCTTAATGGGTATTATTATTCAAAAGTTTCAAAGTGGTATGGGAAACATTGATTTAAAAATATCTTTTTAAGTTTTTAAAGATTAAAATTAAAAATTATTTAGTTCACTACTGATATTGTTATAAATATTTATTTATATGGATATAAAATTATTAAAAAGAAAATTTTATTTTTGTTTTGATTGTTTTCTTCCTCTATATGCCTCCATTTTTTAATGAAGGCCCTCATTTTCTTTTTTGGTTATTTTGATATTGAAAATGGGTTTCGGAAAACGATTTATTATTTCTATAACATGAATTGTTTTCTTATGAGTGAAAATAAAACATTATGATTTAAATGATGAAAATAAAATATTTTATGTGTTCTGATTATATAATGGTGCTTGGAAATTTTATGGGTGATTATGTGATATACCAATAATGGGTGGTTCCATGATAAACCAAGGATGGTCGCTTATGTTATAACCTTCAATGCATTGGGTGTAGAAGTCGACCATATGGTTATTGTATTTGGAATGGTGTAATTTATGGATGTGATCACAAGGTTATTTCATTTTAGTATAATTATTTTCCAAGAATACTTTATGTGTAATTAATGCTTTCTAGGGGTTTTACTTCATTTTTCCAAAAAAAAGGTAAGCAATGAACATATTTTTGAAGGAAATTATGTACTAATTATTAAGGGTGAAATGTATTACATAGGTAAAATTTTGTCATGGGATCTCATATTTATATTGGACTAACAATTTTCATTATTTTTGTATCCCTTAATGAATTTTTTTGTGCTCATCCCATGTTTTAAAATGCTCTTCATGGGATTTAAGGATAGGTAAAGGAATGGAATGAGTCAAGTAGAAATCCAAGAAGATTTTCCTTTAAAGAAATCATGATTTATTTTAAAACTAATATATTATCATAAAAATTGATACTGATTGGATGTTATCACTTTGTATTTTATGATTTTTTATGTAAAATTTATAGACTAATTCCCCAAAACTCTTAACCTAAAAAGATCCTCAATGTGAAATAATGTAAGTTCCAGAATAAAACTCAAGATTATATAACTTTTAGGGTTTGTTCCTTATATATTTAGGTGATGATATTACCATAATATTATCTCATTATACATAGAATACTTGAGTTGATATTTCATCATTATTGTAGAATATTTGATGGAGTTGGAAAAGGAAACAATACAGAAATGCTTAATTAAATAAAATAAATCTTTTTTCTAAATTCAACTTTACTTGACACCTTAATCCCATTAAAGATGGTCTTATTCCGAAAATAAGATCTCTAGAATGTGATAAGGTATTATTGAAATTTATTTGAGAAAATATTGGTCAAAAATTATTTTTTATGTGTGGTGAAAATACAATAGTAGATTTCCTTTTATTAGAGAGGGGAGGGGAACTCTTGAAATCATCAAAATATAAAATTTCTATAAATTAATTTTCTATTAAAATAGACTCCAAAAATATTTATTTCTATGATAAGATGACATTAGGCATAAATAAATTCAAAAAATGAAATTAAAAAAAAAATTATTTTTCGTCTGTATCTTTTAGTTTTAACCCTTATTTATCTTCTTTAACTCCTACTATGAAAACATATATTTTTACTCTTTGAAGGTCAATATAGTTACAATAAAAAGTAAAATGAAAAATAAATGAATCATTAATGACATTTCTATCCTTATCCCAATAAATATTCTGAAATTTAAATTTTTATGCATTTTATATCACTTAATAAAATATTATTTATTTTAAAGTATCATTAATGTCAATTTTGAAACCATTCATTACCCGAATTTTTTAAAAATATCATAACAAAAAGATATATTTGGAAAAAAATAGACATCTCCATAATGAAAATGTTATCTATTAAATTACGAGATGAAAATAATTATCCCAAATTATATTTATTTGAATATTTTTAACGTCTTTTATTTGATATTTCTATTAATTAAACAAATATTGCATCATTGTTGTGTAATTATTTATGGGAATAATATCATCCCTAAAAATTAAAAATAAATTACCATGATGAATAGAAATATTTTATATTTCAAAATAATTTTTATAGTTGATCATATCTTCTATATAGCCACATATTAAAAATATTTAACTTGTTAAAAATTAGAGTATGAGAAGTTTGACTCTTATTTGAATAAAATATTATAAATGTTATAATATTATCCAAATTTTCAAAAATGGTCACATAACCAACACATAAATTAATATGTATGAAAAATACTCATCCAATAAAACTTGTTCTAGTGTTACGGTCATTATATAATATTTGTAATATTTTGTTTAACTTTAATTACCTAATTAATCCTTAGTTGTGGTAATAAAATTAATAAGTTTATTTTCATATTGGAAAAAAATAAACGGTAAATTTTTTCTAAATTTGGACCCTCCTATTCTAAATATATTTTTTATTTTTCAAAATTCAAAACACATTTGTGGCTAAAATTAGTTTATAATTAATCCCATATATGGGATGAGAAAATGTGTTTTAAAGTGAAAACATTCAAAAGATCACAAAGTTTTTATATCCAATTTCTATATGAAATAGGTTAAAATTACATAAATTGGATTAAATGGAAGAAATTTTAACTAATTATTCTTTAAAAGAAATTATAATTAGAATTTAACACTATAAATTATGTAGTCGAAAAAGTTGTTTTCGATTAAAATCCAATATTTTTTTCCATCCATCAAAACATGAAACTTCTCAAAAATATACCGAAAAATCAATTAATGAAAATATTTATATTACACATTAAAATATAAAGATTTTTTTGGCAAATAAAATCTATTAAAAATTCATATTTTAGTTGTAAAACAAGTCTTCCATTAAAAGTTGTGAAATTTATTTTTTTAGAAAAAATGTTTTTTAAGCGTAAATCTGAACTTATTTTTATGTTATGCCTATAAAATATATTTCATGAATATAAAAATATTTTATTGAATGATATATATATATATATATCATTAACATCTTTCCATACTAATAATTAATTTGATTTATTAATAAAAACCACCTTTAGGGACATAAAATAATTATTCATTAAAACACATCCATTATATTCAATTATTCATTATTTTAATTTATAATTAATTGGTCACTGATTATTTAATTATATAAACATGTTTAAACCATGTTTTCCTAATTCATTTAATCATGTTCATACCTAGAATTCTATCAATTAGGTTATAATGACAACGAAATAATATTTTTTTATTCCACTAAGCACGATGTGGTGTGTTATATATTCTATAGAATATAATGAATCCTTTATAAAATATTTTGATCTTACATAACCCCAAACACCATTTAATAATTTTAATCCTAAAAATTATAAATGGGGATAAAAAACTATGTGTTTGACTTTTCAAAATACCTTTGTTGAAATCACACATCAAAAAAATGATTAATGAAACTTACACTTTAAAATAAAGAAAGGGATGTATGAAGGTCATCCGAGATGACATATAATAGGATTATGTATAAAAACATCATCATTGAAGAGAATAATAAATATAAATTTATGATGGATTGTGGTAGAGAACATAGTCATGAGAAAGTGAACCATTACAAAGCCGTAAATTAGTGATGGGTTAAATGCCTATTGATTTCCCTATAAGAAAAGTTAAGAGAAATTGTTTTCATTTTAAGAACCTTTTCCATAAATATGAATAATTATTTTATAATCTAATAATATATGTAAATATACATACTTGATAAGTATAGTTTCATCCTTTAATCAATTTCCCCCATAGACTCGTCTTTTTCTCAAAATGATGAGTATTCAAGATGAATTGTTTCGCACCTGAAGAATTATAATCAACTTATAGAGAATCAGTTAATTAAAAAATATTACAAATATATTTATCCTATTTCTAAACATTAACCGAAACCAAGGTTGTTAGTATAATATAATATAATTCCCTAAAAGTAATAAACATTTATTTGATGAAAAACAATTTTACTATTAAAAATTCACCAGTAATATTCAAAGTTCAGCATAGATCCTTCCTAAAATAACAGCCATTAAAATACTTCAAAATAGTCTAAACAAATAGATAAACCCAAAATTTGGAATTATTATGTCACATATTCTTCCAAGATAATTTTAATATGTATATCCAAATAACATGTAATTTCCCAAAAAAACATAATCTTCATGATATGCTAATTATTTTTATAAATGACCTGAATCACTATAAGTCCATGATAAAATAATAAATTATTCAAAAAATATTTAAACCTTTATTACACAAGTAAAATCTCATAATATTATATTTTTCTTATTCTTTTAGGGTTCCCAAAATATTAAATATCTTCCCAAATAAAATTATTCTCTTAATCACCAAATAAATTTCCAATCCCATGGAAAAATATTTGATGAAGAATATAATACCAAAAGAAACTAATTATTTATCCATAAAATCATTAATCTAAAAAAATTAAAAACTAGGGCTTCATGTATACTAATGGTAGGTAATTCACCATTATCACCCTTCAATTGTGGGCTCAATTCCTACAGCCTTCCTTGGCGCAATAGATTGTCACCCATCATGCAGGTCATCCCTTTTTTTCTAAAACTATAATATTAGAATCTTTATAAAATTCCAAAATTGTGAGAAATGTCCTAAAAAATTATCCATAATACATTTTAACCACTAAATATATCTCATAAAATTAATTTTTTATCCTAAAATGTAATAAACAATAATTATCGTAAAAATAAATGTCTCCTAAAATACCCCCTATCCCCTTAAAATTTCATAACATAAAGCCTCAAAAAGGGTTTCCAATATAATGAACTTATTATCAACATGGAAATTAAAAAGCCATGATGATATCCTTAAATCTTATGAAGACATCCTAATATCTAAATTTTTCTAAACCATCATTTCAAACAAAATTTAATGACTCGGCCCTAACCATTTAATAATATTGAGTTTTAGTTAAGAATTTACTTTCATTCACATTGATGATTTTTTTTTCAGGTTTAGAGTTTCATTTAATTAGTTCATAATTCATATATATATAATCATAAAATAAAAATTGTTCACTTCCAATTGGTATCAATTTTCACTATAATATATTAATTTTTAAATAAATCATTAATTATTTCCTGGAAAATCTTCTCAGCTTTCAACACGACTCCATCCATTCCCTTAATCGTCATTAAATCCTATGAAAAATATTTTAAAACATGGTATGAGATCAAAGGCTCATTAAGGGATACGCAAAGAAGGAAAATATTTATTCCCATTAAAACATTAAAACCCATGAATAATTTTATCATAAGTAATACTTTTCACCCATAGGAAGTTTTAAATACTTTCCTTTGAAAATAAGCTCATTTATTACCTATTTTTAATCACAAAATTAAAATAAAACCTATAAAAAGCATAGAGAACACATAAAGGTATCAGGTGACTCAATTATAATGAAATGTAATAAGCATGTGGTCAAATTCCATACATGTTACTCTTAAAAATGGAAGAAATATACATACAACTTTTGTAACCAATGCATTAGAGGTTATAACATACCCCCCATCCTCGATTTATGATGGAACCACCCATCATTGGTATATCATGTAGCCACCCATAAAATTTAAAAGTACCATTATATAATAATAACATATAAAATCATACAATTTTAAATATTTCACTCACAAAATTTCTTTTATCACTTATAAGATAACATTTCATGATAAATAAATAATAAATCCATTTCAAATCCCATTTTCAATAAAAATATACCCAGATAAGAAAAGAAGGGGATTCATTAAAAACATGAAGGAATAAAAAGAAATCCAGATATCCAAATTCAAAAAAATTCATTTATAATATTATTATATCCATATAAATCAATATGTAAAATAATATCATGAATTATGGATAATTTTTTAAATTTTAATCTTTAAACATGTAAAAAATATTTTTAAATAAAAGTGTTCCATACCACTTTGAAACATTTAAATAATACTACCCATAAATGAGTGACATTTAAAAAACCTCAAATAACATGATGATAAATTAATTAATGATATGATATTTCAATGGGGTTGTATATATACCAAAAAATAGAATGTGGGTGTATAACATCAAAATATACCTCAATGAATGGATATTGAGATGAAGTCCTATACCTTATGTCCAAATCATCACGTACAATATTTATATTCCTAAATAATAAAATTATGTTAATTAATTAATGTATTGAGAACCTATTTCATGATTATTATTTCTTTTATATCTCTTATTAGTAGGTTACAAAAATTTAAGTTCACATTGGTTGTTTTGACGGTATTTCGGTACTTGAGTCCATAATGACATTGGAATGATGTCTATAGTCAAAGTGGTCAGTAGTAAATCTTATCCACAATTATATTCAAGAAATAATATTAAATATTATAAATAAATTATAATTTTAAATATGTACATTAAACATTTATATGAAAAATGAACTACGTTACAATTTTGGAGTTGGTAAGTCGTGCATAAGCTTGAGTAACGTTTCCATTTTTTCAATGATAATTATTAAATTAAAGTATCCTTTTATCTTTTCAACGTATCATAATATTTTTAATATAATATTAATCGTATTAATACACAGATCTATGTCATCTATGTGATTTGGTGTTCAAAAATGAATCACATCACTTCGTGGATGTGATTATTCCCACATATGCACGAATTCCATTATCATTTTTCTTTGCATGGAATTGTAAGAATAAAAATGATATAATATTTTATAAGAATTTTAAATATTTCATTATTATCATATATAAATATTAATTTTATCATTATAATTATTCTTGACATATGGTGATGGAAAATAAATGTCATTTGTTCGTGAGGCGGTTGTCAGCTATACACACAAATGATTAATTATTTTCCCATTTGAGGGAATTTGATATGGATTGAAGTGATTATATTACCATAATAAAATATGAGTATATTAATAATAATGGAGTTATTATTTCATCATGTTTGAAGAATATTTTATGGATTTCAAAGAATAATCAAAACAAAAACAATTAATTAAAAATCATACCTCTTATTTAGAATTCCTTCATTGCATGACACCTTCTACCCACTAAGGATGGTGTTATGCCTAAACTAAGAGACCTAGAATTTGGGTAGGGATTCCAGGATGGAATTTTTTATTAATTTTTAAAACATAACATGATATTTATGTGCGAGGAGAAGAGAACAATATAATCACATTTATAAGAGAGGGGAGGGGCACTCTGTGAATTTCACAACATATTAAATTAAGATAAATGAAATTTCTATTCTAAATGACTAAAAACTAATTTATTTTTAATATAATATGATTTAGGGTCTAAATAGATTCATTAAATGAAAATTATACATTTTTTTCTATTTTTTTAATAATTACCTTTTAATTTTAACCCTTAGTAAACCTCTTTAGCACTTACAATGAAAACATGTGTTTTTAATCTTTGACAGTTTATATAGTTACTATGAAATTTCAAATGACCCATAAATTAATCATTTATTACATTTTTAACCTTTTAAAAATATTTTTTTCAGTATTTTTTATTAATATTTATTTTATATCATTTAATAAAATATTATTTATTTTAAAATATCATTAATGTCAATTTCAACACAATTCAATTCTTGATTTTTTTTTAAAAATATCATAACAATAGAATATCTTCAAAAAAACTATATTAATACATCCCCAATATTTATAGGTAACATATAAAATTATTTCATGACGCCAATTATCTCAAATCGTATTTATTTTAATATTTTTAATATCATTTATTCGATATTTCCATTAATTGAACAATTACTACATTATTATTGTGTAATTATTTAGGGAAATTATATTTTTCACTAAAAATTAATTTTTATAGTGAATGTAATTATTTTAAATTTAAAAATTCTATTTATAGTCTAACATATCCCCTATATAAAAAAATTAAAAATTTCTAACTTATTGAAAGTAAGAGTATGACTTGTTTGAATTTTATTTTAATAAAAAAAATTATAAAGGTTATAATATGATCTAAAAGGACACAAATAGTCACATAACTAGGTTTTAAATTATATTTGACGAAAAATACTTATCCATGAAAAATTGTCATGTTTTAGGGTCATTTTATAATATTCATAATACTATTTTACCCTTAATTAATCGATTTACCCTTAACTGTGGTAATAATATTAATAAGTTTACTATTAATATTGGTCAAAGACAATTAAAAACTATATAATAAATTTGTACATTATTATTCCAAAAATGAAATACATTTTAAATATTCAAATCCCATAAATTCCTAAAATTAATTTAAAATTAATCCCATGGAATGTGTGAGAAAATAGTTTTGTAAAGTGAAAATGTTCAAAACTTGAATAATGTTTTTCTATCCAATTCATAATAAAATTGATTCCAATTACCTAAATTTGATTAAATGTTATTAAATTTATCTAATAATACATTAAAACTAATTAAAATTATAATTTAACACTATAAATTATTTACTCAAAAAATATGTTTTCAATTTCAATCTAGTTTTCTTCACTAGTCATTAAAAGATGAAACTTCTCAGAAAAATACTAAAAAATCAACCAAATTAAATCTTGATATAACAATTTAATATAATAATATTATTTTTTAAAATGAAATTTTATAAATTTTCAAATGTTAATTTTTAAAACAAGTTTTCCATTAAAAGGTGAGAAAACTCTTCATTTGAAAAATACTATTTTTTAGTGTAAAATGGAATTTATTCTTATCTTTTGACTATAAAATATATTGGATGAATGTAAAAATATTTTATTATATATATAATATATTAATTTAATTAGTATAATTAAATAATATTAATTAATTTAATTTATTAAGATAAAACGCCTTTGGTAATATATAAATAATTATTGTTAAAAACATCCTTTATATTCAATTGCTCTTTATTTTTAGTTAAAATTAATTTTTCACCCAATAATTAATTGTATGAATAGTTGTAACCCATATTTTCTTCATTTAATTAATATTATCCATACCCTCCATTTTAACTGCATCCTACCAAACATGGATTCCACTAAACTATGCCCTAAGCTCGATTGGCCACATAACCACAAGTGCATATCCCTCAACACCGTAGGCTAAAGAATAGAAAAAAAAGTCATAGGGTGTGTCTATGGGGAGACTATTCTCTAATAGATCCAGTTTGTATAGTGGTGAAAAATATATATTTAAATAAGAGAATCATAATAACAATAATTCAACGGTAAAATAAAAACAATAAGTCATTAAATATAAAAAATAATTAGTAGAAGTTGAATAATATTATCAAATACAATAATAATAAAAATGACATCAAAATGTTAAAAAATTAGAGTCCATAGGAACATGGGTATAAGCATATACTACGTACTATCAAAAAATTAAAAAGGATAAAAACTACTACACGTCATCTTGAGCATAGGCTCCATCCTCAAATCTCAAAGATCCATCCTAAATAGATAAGAAATCAAGTATTATAAGCATCACACTTCCGTTTATCTATTTGTACAATCATAATTCCTGCTTGGGTACCAAATGATAACCAATAAGGGTGTCAGATATACATCTTAGTAGGTCGGTACCCATGGTCATTAGCCATTTCCATTTCATAGTGTAAATTATAACAGTGTTCCAAATATGATACAAGCAAATCATTACACAAATAAATTAATTGCATCATAGTATGGGTTTCTAAACGGACACTCACACCATGCCACCTACTTTGTCTAAATTCAAATATCAGAATTAGGTACTTCTTCAAGGCATATGATATATATATACACACACACATGGGAAAAAGTAAAGAAGGAAACCATGGAAGGTATGCTCCCAAGCTTGTTCTCTCACATGGGTTATAATTCTCTTTCCATGACAAAAGTATGATAGAATGAAGGGAAGAAGAGTCACAGGTGCTTAAAAACGTAGAATAATAATAAAGGATTCATCTCATATGATTCAACAATCAAACTAACAATGTAATCCATAGAATACCTCAAATCTATGTGTAGAGTCCTATTACCATCTAATGTGATCTAAACAGAATCCCAAGTATCATAATAGGAACATCTGATATAAACCAATACCACTAGGCTCATCCAAGGCGACACTTATGGCATCCCAAGTATCGCTATGAGGTATTGTAACTCTGATTCTGTACCATGTATCTCACATAGGGTACTTAGTGTCTCCCAGGGCATGGCATATCCATCTTTCCAATGGTTTAATCCAAGGTTTCTCCCCAAGGTAACCAGTATCACTTAGAACTATAATAAACCTCCCAAGAATCCCTTTTCCTGAAAAGCGAATGCATCACCCCCAATATGTCGTGTTGTAGCCTATAGATCATGGTGGCTCTATCTATGATTCCTTAATATATAACCCATGTTCTCTCCTTACCCGTTTCAATGGATCCAAGTATCCTAGGCACATCACAAGAAAGAAACATACATATATCACAAGGCAATGAATATACATAACCACGTGACAATATGAATCATCTCAATATGACATGCTCTCTATTTAAATAAAAATATGAATGTTAATCCACACAACAATGGAAAGTTCATATTGTGAGAAACAAGCAACAAAGAATAAAGTATAAAAAATTTTATGTCATCAGATGCATCTTAATATAACAATCTAACTATCTTACAAAAGAATTTAATATAATTCAAGGCACCAAAATGGGGAAAAAGAAATAACAACATGCATAAACATTGTGATATAATAAAATGCATTGGGAAATAGTATTCATCTAGTCTTATGGCATCCATGACGTCTCAAAACGTCATGTCATTAAGAACGAAAAAATATCACCTTTAATTTGAACCATTTCAAAGTCTTAATCAAGAGAAATAACCAAATAAATTCAGTTGAACATATAGAATAAGAAATAAATTTGATAACATGAGAGATAAATTGTAACAAGGAATGATATATTGTACAAGAATAATTAAAATCATAAATTAAGTAAAGTAAAAACAATATGAACCATATTTAGGTACATTCACAGGGATCCAACCCATGGTTCAACATCGATTTTAATTAATTTTTTCAATTTAATAATTTAACCGATGTTCTACACACACCCAAGGTAATTTTAAAATTTAAAACTAAAGACAACATAGGACATTTAGGTTGGTCACACACAAAGGTGTGACCAAAAACAAGGCTAAGAGTCAATGAATGGGTTTTTTCATAATCTAAGGTCACAAATGACATGAAAAATCATTACAATCAATTTATTATATTACAAGAAGGCTTCGCATGAAGGATTCAGCTGGTGTCACAATGGTCCAACAAAAAAATGAAATGAAATGACTGGAAAAGAGTAGATGACCTCCCTCAATGTCATAGTACTTATATGTCTGGTAGAAAGGCTTCATTCAACCTAAAATGGTTTAAATCAAGAGATTTAGAAAAACATTAAAAATAGCATATAAATCCATCATAGGAAGATAGCGCAATAGATGGATAAGGAAACTCGAAATCAAGGAGCATGGATAGAATAACTTACCAAGGGGATTTTTTTTCTTTCAATGATGAAGGAAATGGATAAGATTTTTGGGAGATACATCTAAACCCCATTGAGGTAGGAGGAGGACCTTTGTACATAATAGAGGATAAAAAAATCAGGCTGGAGAATAAGGGAAGAAAGAAAAGGGGTAAAACATATCATTAAGGTAAAAATGAAATTTCACCCCCCCCCAATTACACTACTCACAGTTTGACAAAACGGTGTGCCAAATATTCGCATGGTTCTATCTCCTTGGGAATACCACATGGTAAAGGTGTATAGTATGAAAAATTATTCACAAAACTTGTGCTTTCTCACATTACAAGATCTATAGCAGCCTGCATGGGTGTGCATCATGGGTTTCATTCTTGAAGAAAAACTGTATGACACTCTACACACCACTTTCTTCTACTACATGGTTTAGGGAAATCATGTGGGTTTGTTAGCATGGTTGTCTCTAAACCTTGGTCTCATTCTACTTCCACCATTTCTAGTACTATGGGCTTCAATGAAGCCCCAGAAATCCCAATAACCTATGCTACCTTACTATGATTCAAATCAAATTTCATTTTGAGGAATTAAACCAAAAATTTAATGATATGTAACATCAGATAATGTCGGAATTCTATATCCTCCCCTTTATAAAAAAAATTCATCCCCATGTTTCCCTTCATAGTTTTGTAGAACATCATCTGAGAAAAAATCTCGCAATTGAACACCTACATCGTCCTTCCACTCCCAAGACTCATCTTTTTCACATCTTTGATGCCATATAACCTAGAATAAAGGACGTGACCCACCATGTAGAACATTCGTGATATGATCAATGATATGAATCAGAAGCTCCTAAAAGGATGCCTCCACCTTGAGCTCAATATCATCCTGATCAAATTAATTAGATGGTTCTTGATGATACTATAAAGATGATATATGGGGAAGATGTCATTCATGGCATAGTACCTATGAGATAACAGAGACTGATAGGCTATTGTCCCAACCCTCTCCACTATATCATACGAACCTACATAACTTGATGATAACATGACTTGTCGTCTAATTTGTTTATTACCCAATCTTGGAGATACACAAAGAAATATTGGATTTACCACCTCAAACTGAATAGCTATATGGTGATGAACTGTTTGAGACTTCTTGAACTGAGATGTTTTCATACACTTATGAATCTGTATAACCTTCTATAAAGATTCCTAAATGTGATGAGGACCCAGTAGAGCTACCTCAGCTTCATCAATATAGTATAGAGGTTAATAGTATGGTCTAACATAGAGGTCCTCATATAGAGCCCTCTGAATCATTTCCAGAAATCTATTATTTTAGGAAAAATCTACCATAGGAATATACATTTATCAGAAACTATAATGATCATGGATACAGGTTGGAATCATGTCCCATAATTCCTGAATAACCCACTCAGACTTCCCATCAGTCTGAGGGTGATATGCAGTACTAAAAAGCACATATGAACCAAGTGTCTTCTGCAATCCCTGCCAGTACCATGATATGAACTAGGCATCTTGGCCTAAAACAATAAAATGTTCCACCCCATGAAGTCACACTGTCTCTCAGATATATATTCATCATAACTAATCAATGGAGAAAGACTCCATGATTAGTAGGAAGTGCAAAAATTTGGTCAACCTATCAATGGTCACTCATACTACATCACTAACTCAAGGAGATCTCGGAAACCCTATCATAAAGTCCATTGTGACGTCCTTCCATTTCCATTCGAGAATGGAAAGTGTTTGTAAAATTACATTAGGTTGATGGTGCTCTACCTTCACGTACTAATAAGTGGAGCACCAAGTGATGAATACTTCTATCAACCTATTAATACTTAGCCTTCAGTACTGATGACACTTTTCTTGGTACATTTGGGTAATCCCAATATGAACATCCAAAATTGAGGAATGTGATTCCCTTATAAGATATTCTAGTATATCATATGACACACAAACTCACACATGGTAGATCAGAGTTTCAATACCATCACAACCTAATATAGATGTAGGTTCTCTTTCAGGATGATCTCCTTCAAAAAAAAAGTCCCTCTAAATCAGATAACTGTCACATTCAGACTCACTCCACAAGATAATACTTCACTTTCAGAGTTTCTAGAACTAATTTCTATTCCTATTCATGATCCTCATTATGAAACTTAGAAAATAAGGCCATCACCTATCACTCATTGTTGGATTCCTAAACTCTATTTATTTCTTTATTCCTGATCAAGGAATCATGGAATTAACCATACTGGGTGTATAAGAAATAACAATCTCAAAATACTGCAAGTATTCCAACCACCTGTGCTTACTCAAATTCATGTCCCACTGAGTGGAGATATATTTTAAATTTTATGATCCATATAAACAATGAATCTCTCTCCCAATAGATAATTCCCCCAAAAACAAATATCATAAACCCTAGTTTCTACCTTGAGGTCATGTGTTGGATAGTTTCACTCATGAGGCCTTAGCTGGTAGGATCCATATGCCACGACTCAATAACCTAGTATTAGAACATCACTAATTACCATTCTTGAAGCATCATAATAGAATGTATAACTTCATCCCAGCTTAGGAATAATTATAATTGAAGATGAAGTGAGTCTTCCATTTAACTCTTGAAATTCCATATCACAAGCTTCAGACCATAGGAAATGGAAACCCTGCTTATTCAATGACATAAAAGGTGTTCCTAAGTGGCATAAGCCTGGAATGAATCGCATGTAAAATCCATAAATCCTTATGAATCTGTGTTTTTGAAACATATTCTTAGACAGCTCCAACGACACTATTTCACTCACCTTATCTAGGTCGACTGAAATGCCTTCCTAAAATTTGATATGACCCAATACATTAACCTCACTGATCTAAAAGTGGAATTTACTGAGTTTCAAATATAGTTGGTTCTCTCTCAATGTACTCATCTTGAAATCAATATTGGTTTCATGGTGATTTATGGAGTGTGAAAACACCAAGATATCATCAATGAAGACTACCATAAAGGAATAAAGGCACTGGTGGAAAACTCGATTCATAAAGGCCATGATGATTGCCTACACATTCATCAGACCAAAAAGTACAACCAAATAATCATACAAGTCGTACATTCATCATAACATTGTACATGGTAAATCTAATGGGCTCACATGAAGTTGATGATATCCCAACCTCAAATTGATCTTGGATAAAACCATTTATCCTTGGATATGGTCTAAGAGGAAATATATACAAGGAAAGGGATAATGGTTCTTCCCCATAAGATGGTTCAATCATTTATAATCCACGCACAATCTGAGGAAACCATCAGTCTTCTTGGTGAATAGGATAGGTGAACCCCATGGCGACATGTTGGGTCTGATAAAACACATGACCTCAAGGTCTTTAAACATAATTTTGAGTTCTTGGAGCTCTATTGGTGTCTACCTATATAGAGGAATGGACATAGATTCCCCAATTTGAACAAGATCTATAGTGAACTCAACATCTCTCAGAGGATTTACTCTAGAGAAATCTCTATGGAAAACGTCCCTAAGTTGATCCATAACTATAGGGAATTCCATAAGTTGCATCCCCCAGTGGTTCATAAAGAGACTTTCTATCTGATTTATCACTCTACCTTGCATAGTTCACTTGTGTCCTTATCAATATTCCAATATATATAATTATCCATTGTGTAGATATGTGTATCCATTGGGTGCTATAAATGACACTCAATGGTGATAGAAATCAACATGCTCTTGATAAATAATGATCCATTATATACCAAGAATGATGTCTAAGTTGTTCATCTCAAGGATGATGAAATTACAGAAGATATGAAACCCACCTATCACAAGGGGAACTTTGGAAACTAATTTATTCCCCCAATTTTGACCCCTAGTGGAGTGATGAGAGACATAATTCGATATATTTACTTGATTTAAGGACCCAAACATTCAAAATTTTCTACAGATATGAAATATTGTGATTCACCATTATCAAAATGGGTCGAAACTAACGTAGAGACTACTATAATAGATCCTCTAACCACAGATAACCATGGACTCTACAACTCTGAAACTGGTTGCGTTTAATATAAATGGCATGGACCACAAACCTAAGATGCCACCTGAATAGCCTAAGCAAATCCACTCTACTGGCACTGATGTTTTGAATCCTGACAACCACTACCATATCCATTACCAATGTGGCCTGATTGGCTGGGGAAGACCAACTCCTAGCTTGACGTGGTGGTAAAGATCCTATACCAGATGAAGGTAATAGTATGGATCCCCTTCCATAAGATACTAGAAGAAATGAATGGAAGAAGTGCTAAATATGATCCACATTTCTGCAAGCAGTACATTCCATAGGGTTTATTGTTCACTGGGGATTTTTAAGGCCTATCCCTCCATATTGGTGACTTATTATAGAACGGTCAAAATGATTCACAAGTCAGGAACCCCCACCCCATATAAACCCTATAATCGGGGCTTCCTGCCACCTAAAGAACCATAACATATACGTAGAACTGAACTACCTTGGATCCCAGGATCAGCTTCTCAAAGATTTTACACTATAATCAAGTCATGGTTTACTATCTCTATAATAGTATTCAATCAAAAGAAATTAAACTATTAGTGCAAATAATATCCTATATTTTTCTCAAAGAACCTATTATTCATCCATTCTTCACCAGTTAGAGATGGAGAGAAACAATGAAGCTTGCTGAAAGGAGAAGAATACTCAAGAATATTTATATAGCCCAGTTATAGATCAAATAACTCCCTATCCCAATCCACTCTCAAACTCTATGGAATGAAAATATCATTCAAATCCATCTATATTACTTACCGAACTATTTATTGGTGATTCTATAATTGAGAAAAAACATGCCACTTATTCATGGTGGAGTTACGAAGCTTGTAGGTAGCAAGTTTAACCCTCCACTCTAGAGGCGTCACATAATTCTCGAAGACAGATATCATATCTTATATCCATGAATCTTCAAAATTAGGACCTCCATACCCTATGAAGGTGTTTGTATGCTTTTATTGAAAGTATCATGTAATCTTTTTCATAGTCAGTGAAGGCCTAGGAGTACCCTGATCAATCTATATAAACATGAAGAAACTATCCCTGAATTGAGCATCATCACCCAATGGGGATTTTTAGAAGGTACCTCTAGATGCACTATAGGAGGTATAATGGGTGGCTTAATTCCCACCACATATAAAGTGTTATCATCACCACTCTCAATGTATGAAACCTAAGGACATCATAGTTTCAAAACTCTACAATTTCCAAGCACGCACTATAAGAAATAATTCCATAATAAATAGAGGAAGTACATAAGAAATTAGTAAAAAGGGGTGGTACAAAGCCTTACTAAACACGTACTAAAGATAGGGGAAGTGATAATGAGGACACGTACATGGCCTACCTCTATATATGAAACACTAATATTCTACTTCATCAACCAGGTTTCAATAAGATGGAAAATCAACCTCAAATTGATCACAAGACGCACGATCTACTTCTCATTTCCCTAGTAAAGTTAAGGATTCACATTTTTATAACGTTTATATTTCATTTTAATTTATTTATGAATGTGATTACTATTCAACTAGATTGAATAAGGTGGATCTTCATTCCAATTTATAAGGGTACATACACCTTATAGATTGAAATTAGAAGTCTACATAATCAAATCCTTAAAAAGATTATATATAATAAACTGGCATAATTATATATTTATAATAAGTAGACACTAAAAGTTATAACAACTAATCACATCAATAATCACATGAAAATAGGCACATGCACATTGAAAGTATACATTGCATGGAAATACTCATGTCATGTTATTCCCCATAGTGCCTAATATGATTCCATGTAATGGATTTCCATCATGTCATCGGGATGAACTAAAATAAATAATTACCTCAATCAAACCTATATCAATAGAATCACAAAAAAAGTGTGTCACCCAATGGTGAAGTCGTACTAACAATAAAGATCATAATCAATAACTGAAATTCCCAACTTATGTAATTTGGGTGTCCCTTGTACATAGGTTAGCTACGTCCAAGCACATGGTAAAGTCCAAATCCTTATATCCTAATCTTCTGTCAAACACAAATGGTAAGAATAAAGAAAAATATATATGATACAACTCTACAGTAACCTGGACCTGGATTCCACAAAAATGTGCCCTGATCCCGATTACTCACATGCTCTGAAGTGAATCTCCCCAAACTCCAAAGGCTTCCGACATGCAGTGGGGGTCTATGGTGTGTTTTTGGGGAGACTATTCCCTCATAGATCATGTATTCACATTGGAAAAAAAAAAATATTAAAATAGTAGAATCATAATTACAAGAAGACATCAGTGAAATAAAAACAATAAGTCATGCAATATAAACGAAAACTAGTGGAATATGAATAATCATAACCAATACAATAATTATTTAAATGAAATTATACTACAAAAAATGAGAGTTCATTGGAACAGGGGTACAATAATATACTGAATTCTATTAAAAACTATAAAAAACCATAAAATTCTACTCAGCATGTCGAGCCTAGGGTCAGTCTTATGCCCCCAAAGATCTATCCTAAATATCAATGAAATCAACCATTAGAAGTAGTATTATTCCCTTTAACCATACCTGCGAGAAAAAAGTCTACTCATTTACCAAACATCTCTTGAGTAGGGTATGAGATAAACATCTTAGTATGATAACTTCTATGGTGTATAAACCATTCCATTTCATGTAGTAAAAGATAAGAGTGTTCCAGAAATTATACAAGTAAATCAAGTAATTAAACTAATTAGAATCACCTTGGCCTATGTTCCTAATTAGACACTTATACCATACCACCTACTTTGGCTATAGAAAAATGTCTGAAGAAAGAAAATGTGAACGACATAGAATATAAATATATATATATATATAAGGACCAAAGAAAACAAGGGAACCGGGAAAAGAATTTCCCCATGATTTTGCATTGGTTGGGGGGTCTAATTCTCCTTTCATCACATAAGTATGATTGAAATAAGAGCATAAGTTTTACAAGTTCATAAGAAACATAGATTTATAATAATGGTTGCATCTCAAAAGATTCAATAATCAAAAACACAATGCAATACAAAAAATCCTCCAAATCCAGGTGTGGAGTCTCGCTCCAGTCCATGTAAATCTAAAACGAATCCCATTTATCACAATGTTAACATTCAATATATACTAATACCACCAATATCATCAAATTCTACCCTTACGGTATCCCATGTATCACTACAAGGGATGGTAACTCTAAGCCTATCCTAGGTATCTCACATAAGGGACCGATTATTCAGAATGACTTGGCGTAGCAATATTTCCAATAGGTATGTCTGTGGTTCCTACCCTAGGGAAAAAATATCATTTAAGAGTATAATAAATCACCAAGAAATAACTTTCCTATCAATACAAAGAGTCTCACCCAACACGTTTAGTCGTAACCCATCGATAACGGTGAGTCCATCCATGATTCCTTAATACAGAATCAATGTTCTCTCATGCCCTGTGTCAATTGATCCAAGTAGACAAGGTAGATTACAAGGAAAACAGATACATATATCACAAATAAAGGAATATACATAACCATATGCCAATAAAAATCATTTAAATGTCAAATAATCACCATTTAAATCAAACTATGCACTTTAAACCACACAATAATGTAATGTTCATATCTTAAGGCATGAGAAATAAGGAATAGAAAATAAACAATTTCATTTCATCATATGCGTCTTAAAATAACCGTATAAAACGATTACTAAGGTATTTAATATAATTCAATCCACTAAGAAGGGCATAAGTAATAACCAATTTCATAAGAAATAATATATAAGAAAAGGAACATGGCATTTTCATTCCCCTAATCTTATTTCATCCATGACATATCGTAAACTCAAGATATCAAGATTGACCAAGTATCACCTTCCATTCGAACCATTTCAAAGACTCGAGAAAGATCTCTAAAAAAAGAAATTTGCTTTCACATATAGAATAAGAAAAGAATTTTACAAAAATAATGGGAAATTATAACAAGGCATGATATATAAAACAAGAATAATTAAAACTCTATGAAATTAAACATGGGACAAAAAACATTAACCAATCGTAGGGATATTCAAAGGAATCCAACCCATGGTTGAAAACCCATTTTAATCCATTTTATCAATTTATGAATTTAACCATGGTTCCACACAAACCTACGATAATTTTAAACATTTTAACCAATGGGAAAAAATGGTCAGTTACATTTGGAATTGACAAAGGGGTGTCCAAAGGCAAAGAGAACCCCCAATGAATGGGTTTTTCCATAATCTAAGGTCACAAAAGATATGAAATATCATTACAATTAGATTAATATTATATAACAATGCTTCAATGAAAGGATCCTCCTAGAGGAACAGCATTTTGATGAAAAAGAAATGAAAAAAATAATAATTGAAAAAGAGTATACACCCTACCTCAAAATCATAGTAATCCTTTTGTCCGGTAGCAAGGATTCATTCAACTTAAAACTGATGAAATAAATAGATTTATAAAAAAGCCTAAAATATGGTATAAATATGTTGATTTAATATAATGTAATGTATGGAGAGGGAAACTCATAATCAAAGAGTATGAAAGGGATATCTTACTGAAATGAGTCTATTGCTTCTTACAGTGAAGGAAACTAATGACATTTGAGGGAGATATGTAAAAACCATTTTAAGGGAGGTTGAATACCTTCATGGACCATGGAGGAGATCAAAAATTGGTTTGATGGAGAATGGAAAAACAGAAATGGGTTAAAACATATCATTAAGAGAAAAATTGCATTTCACCCCCACCAATTTACGTTGATCAAATTTTGGCCACAAGGTTTGACCAAAATGTGCACCAACCATGCACATGATTCTATCTCACTAGGCATAAAGCATAAGAAAGGTTCAGATCTTGACTAACTGTGCACAAAATATGCATATTACCACTATCCATGATCTTCAATAGCCCACACAAGAATGAATCATGGGGAATATTGTTTCAGAAAAACCGTGCGGCCCTCTATACCCCACTTTCTACTACCACATTGTTACAGAAACTGTGCAGGATGGGATGCATGGTTTTCCTTAATTATGTGTCTCAGTCTGTTTCCTCCATTTCCAATTCTTTTAGATTCAAACGAGCCATTGATAACCATGTATACTCCATCAGCCTCCTAGTCTTAAAATCAAAGGCTATTTTAAAGCATTAAATCATAAATTTAAGGGCCTATACCATTGAATAAATCCATAAAATTACACTAATATCTATGGTATAATGGAAACACAATAATATTCAGTTGTTTATTTAATCTCATTATGATGTACCATGTAGGCTATAGAACATAGTTCTTCCTTAATAAAATATTGGTATATTACATTTTATACAAAAATCTCGGTGACTTTCCCATATTAATTGATCATCACCTCAAGTAGGATCCATAATAGACATTTTTAAAGATCATATGAAATATAGTAAAACAAGAATATGGTAATTGATATTTATTTATTATTAATTCAATATAAGAACATGTATATGTGTGTTCTATCCATCAAATTTGAGTGAGAGAGGCCAGAGAGTTTTCTTCCCAATAATTGATTTTATACCTGGACAATTATAATTACTCTATGGGGATACCTTCTATCATGGGATGGTTTAGTTTTTAGGCCTTGTTTCACTCATACAATAAGTACATTAAAAATATCATGGTTGGGAAAAATTTAATAGGTTATAATTAATTAGTGGGTTTAAAGGATTATGGGAATTTTGAAAATTAATGGAGAAGGGTAAGATTATATATATATATTTCATTTTATAAGTATCTAAGATCTTTGAAAATTATCTTTGGAAAAGGAATATTTGGGATGATAAATTTAGGAAGGTGACACTACTTAAATTCTAGATTCCACTATGAAATATATTGTATACAATCCTGGGAATAAAAAAAATTAAATTGAAGGGGTAAATTAGGTTACATTAATTTAATAGGTATAATAATTTTTTGTAACATATAAAGCTTCATTTCCCTGCATTTATGGTATGATTGTTTAAACCTAGGAATGGAAATAATTTTTTATATTGAATCAGTTATATTTTTTTGAAGTGGTATAATGTAATCATGGGGGAGTGATGGAAGATAATATTAAAAAAACCATTTTTCATTGATAATCAACCTTATAAGTGAAATAAATCCCAGACAATTAAGACATTTTGTATAAATTTTCAAAACTATACTATAAGTAATAAATGGAGTTCAATTTTTTTTATTGTTTATTAATTTTTATTTAATTTTCAAGTTAAATTTTTATTGTGAATTAATGACATACAATTTTTGATGTATTTAAACACTTTTTTATTTATTTAACTCATTTATGAATTAAATAGAGTAATCCTACATAGAAAATTGGATTTCATTTTTTTCATGTTTGAGGTTGAAAATGGAAAATGACTAAAAATGTATGTTTCCTGGATCCTGAAAATATGTGTCATGGATTCCATCATGTGTTTCATCCATATCTAATGTATTAGTGATCTAGACTAAAAATGGAAAATCTTTTCAAAAACATGAATCATCTGGAGATACCAATATTTGAATCGTCTACTTTGTGTTTGTTTCATCTGGAGGTAAAGAAAGTGTCATTTGTGTCTCTATATCTATCAATTTCATTGTAGTGGCATGTGTATGTGTCATTTTAGACCAATGTACAAGTCATAAAAATCTAGATTCACTTGTGTACAATTTATCACCCCTGTTAAAAATCCAAAGAAGGGGGAAAATTTAGAAATTCCCAAAATAGCTGGGCTCAACCAAAAATAAAAAATTATTTCCCTAGTAAACCCAAATAGGTAAAAATTACTCTTGAGATTCTTCTAAGTGATCAAATGAGGATAGAATAATAGGGAGATCATAAAAAGTATATAGTAAGTATTTAAGACTCAATATAAAGTTATCGAAGGAAATCAAAAACCTTTGATCTATACATTTGATGATGATTTAGAAAAATAAGATCTCAAAACATGATTAACTAAAATAAAGGAGGATTATAGGGGAATAGGGATATCCTAAGTATAAATAAGAGGCATGTGCTTCTCAAATAGGATAGGAATAAACTGAACCATGAAAGGAAACTTGGACCAACTTTATTAGAAGAAAACTCATACCTATATAATAGTGGGTGAATAACGATTGATATTGATACTATTTGATTTTCATTTTTCCTTTTTTAATTTCATGTAATTTCACTGGTGATAGAACACTAGAAAAATTATAGAATATCTAATGATATTACTCTTACCCCTATTAATGAATTAAAATTTTAATTTATTGATCTCCTCTATAAATTTCTCTAGAAGTGTTTTTATTATATAAAGTATGATATTCCATTATTCTATGCATTTTAATCCTTATATTATTATCTATTTTTCCCATATAGGCCACTTATAACTTCTTCAATTACTTCACTAGTGAGATGTTGGTTGATTCAACATTGATTAGAGATTTCCACTCAATAGCTACTCAAGAGTAGAGGAATTAGTGATCATTATATCTAACTTATTAGGTAGAAATCACCAAGTTAGGATAATCTTGTGAATTTTTATCTTATTTGAGTGAGAACAGGAGAGTAAAATTGAATAATGATTTCGTAGTTAAGTAATGGTGATATCTAATATTAAACCACTAGATTTTAAATCTTATTTAAAACTCTTTATTTATTTACACCAATCACCCAAATAAATATTTATCTCTAATCACAATAAACCATCATAATTCAAGTGAAATACATACTAAAAACTCCATCTTCTCTAGAGACAATCTGAGACCCACTATTTCACTAAATTTACTTAGGATCAAAATTATTTTCTTAGATCCTGATGATAGGATCCTCATCATTGGATTACTCAAACTCTCAGTTGAAGTTCATTTCTCTATTTACCATGTCTCAATTGAGAGAAACTAATAACTCCCTTTTGATCAATTCAATTTTTTAGACCTCTTCAATTCATAATAATCATCAACGTACACAATCTCAATGAAAAATTTAATCTTTACAATTGACTATCATTTTAATGAATGAATCTATGAAATTGTTTATAGAAAACTAAAAAATTTCATTTCATCACATGCTATGTCACAGTTCCTAGAAAACACAATTTCATAGTTTTCATTATTCATTTTAAAAACAATCCAAACTTTTATAGAGCTACTTCGACCCCACTAGAGGTTTTTAGAGTGATTAATATAATACCATACATAGTGAAAGTCAATAACAAATCACAAAACATGTAGGATCTATCTATATGTTTTCAAAAATAATAAAATAATGAAAATAATGGCATACCTTTATCATTTTAGTTTTTACATCCACACAATTTTGATATAAATCCCTAACAATCCATGTAAAGGTTCCTACCTCCAAGGGTATCCATCTATTGAATGAATCGCTTAATGATTAGTAAGGATCTACCTCAACAACAAAAAATCTATAAATGAGAGTTCAAACACATGAAAATAATTAGAGATTTAGTGTGTTTCAGTTTGATAAATTTATCATAGTTTCTCCATACAATAGAATTAAAAAAATCATAAAGATTAAAATTTTTTATATGGGCTTCCAAGGATCGAAAATGGGAAGCCTGCATTAAATGAGTGTTTTTATAAAATTATTCCACATTTCATATTTTTAAGTTCTTAACACAATATGTTCAGTGATTGATAACATAAAAACAATCATGAAAGACAATAAAACTCCTCAAATTTATCTTAATATGGTAATTAATCAAGTATGAAATCATTTAGAATTAGAAATGGTGGTTTCCATGTGTTTTATCACATAATGTGATAATATTATTCTTATCACCATGATATAGTAATAATCACTATGTTGTGGTCTACTATTTTGGAAACCACAACATAGTGATCATAACTATGTTTTTTTCCTTTATTCTACACTTCCAATACTAAATCATTTGAGATAAATGGCCCATTAGATATGAATTTTTTGGAAAATACATGAATTTATACACTCTAAGAGATGATTTCACTTGAAATGTGTAGCACCACATGGAATAGGTTTTTATGATCATGGATAATACTTAATTAAATTAATTGTAGGATCAAATAAATCACCTAAAAATGGTGTTGGATATCCCCTTTTTTATTCATGATTAATCCTTGTAAGACCTCCTTCGTTATTTCAGTATACTCTCTTGTCATTGGGATTCCAATTCCTTAAATTTATGTGCCCTCCACCCTCCAGGCCATGTCTACCATCAGATCCACTATGTATATGTTATCCATGATTAATTTCATTATATCCATGTGAAATAACTATTTTCAATGAGAATCACCTAATGAATAAGTATGTGAATATTATAGAAGTCAATTTCTATAATTCAAAATCAGCGGTATTTGACACATAGTATGCTCTAAACTGTTATTTGATTTACACAAACTTAGAAATATGATAAAATTGGTAAAAGGATACGTGGGTATATATATTGATAATTTGTAAAGAGTTACAACATATGATGTATGCATGTATCGAATACATATTCAAAGTAGATTACTTCAATAATTGGAAAGTTGTTAATGTGTTTTGATATTAATTAAAAAATCTATTTCCTCATATTTTTTAAAAATGAATGGTTTTCCTTTAATATTTAGAATTATAGTTAATAAATATATGTAAATGAAAGGTTTTATGTAATTTTGAACATGTTAAAATAATTTTACATTTGAGATATGGATAATCAAATCTAAAAAATTCATTATAATAATGAAAAGGTAGTTGATTTTGACCCCACTTTTCCCAGTCATTGGCTTATTGGGAATATAAAGGAGAAACATATTTAAAGTAACTATAGATATAGATTATTGAAATAAAATTACTTCGAATAATTTAAGAATTTTTATTCTATTTTATTATAAAAAAATTTCCAATGAAATGTTGTGGAATGGGTGATATGATTAGTGTACTATTGAACCTAATACATAGTGACGAATATGGATTGATGGGTATATAAAAAAGTGATGGATATAGGTACTTTGTAACCTTTATCAATTACCATAGTACTCATGGTTTTGTATTATTTTTAACATAGGGGTGAAATAATTGAAAAGATCAATGAATTTTAAGTCAAAGTACAAAATAAACTAGATTCTTTGATTTGATGAGGGTGTTCAATACATGTATCAATCATTTACTAATCATTTGAGAGACTATAAATTTTTTTTTTAAATCACTCCCTTTGGGATTCCATAATTGAATGTAATATTTGAGAGAAGGAATTTTACATTGATAAATATGGTTTAGTCAAAGATGATTCAGTGTGATCTTATATAATTATGTGTATATTATTTGGAAGTGGAAACTTTTATATGAAACTACATTCAATATAATGTAATTATATAGAAACTATTTGATATATGGAATGAGAGGTATCATAATATATATTTTCTAAAAAAATAGGTTTCAAATATTATGTAAATCTTTATGTTATATATAATCTTGGCCTAATATATAATAAGTGACTTTTTATTAGTAAACCGAAAGAAATGATGGTTTGTTATTTTTATAGTTCATTAGAATACAATACATTTTTATCCAATTTGGGTTTTTTCCATGAGAATTAAAAAATTGATCAATATATATATGGGATGAAAATTAAACTCTAAGAAGTTCATGATGAACAAATGAGAATAGTTCTGAAGATGGAAATTGATTTGATTCCATGATATTTTTTGGACATTTCAGTGACATAGGTTATATAACGACCTTAATAGTCATATATGATTCATCCAAAATAAAATAGAGAGATATATTTCATATGTAAGGTGATAATTAATTTAGTTTTATATAATATGATCTAACTAACTTCTGATAGTACATTGAGAGTTATGATTCCTATAATTTATTAGAGTCCATGAGATCTGAGTTAAATTCCAGGTACACTAAATATGTTTGGAAATCAGTTGATATACATATGTATGTGAGACCGTTATGGTATAATTGCGATTTATATAATAAAACTAAAATATATGGTCCAACTGTAAATAATTATTGGGGGAAAAGGGAATACAAATTTCATAGTATTGACCATGAAGATACCTTATCACCAGTAGTGACAAAAAATGTATATGATACAACATAAAATTTTTAAAGATTCAAATAGAATTGTTATAAAGGGAAAGAATCTAAAATACATTTATATATTAAAGTAATATTCCTATAGTAAGAACATATATTTTTTTTTAAATAAAATGTTGTAGATTCATTAAGAACATTAATGATACTTATGTATATGATTAGGTTATTTGGAATGTTCTGATATTTCTGATATTGTATGTGGATGACATGTTTACCCTCAAAATTGATACCCCAAATTTACATTTTAAAATGTTTCTCAATAATATATATGAGTGAATAAGTATACAGCCTTGGTATAGAGATATATAAAACAGATTAAATTTATTTCTTATTTTGTGTCTGAACATATACACTGGTAATTTTCTAATGAGTTTTATCATGGAGAACACTGAGAGTTGGTCTTTACTAGTGCAGCATGGATTGAGTCTTACATAGTATCAATGTTATTAAAATTATTTAGGAAGAAAAAATATGTATTATAATCATTATACATAAATGATTTGATCCATCGTGTATTCCATGTTATGTACCTGAACTGATATCTCGAATACTTTATGCATTTTCATAGAATACCAATCCTAACAAGTTGAGGGACACCAGATTATTGTAAATAACATCCATAATAAATTGAGAATAAATTAATATTGGTTCTTAGTAATTTCATGTGAGGAATAGATCATTGTAGGTGGTTACAATAATTCTTGATTCCAAGTGGACAAGAAAAAATCAAGATCTCAATCTGGTTTTTTTTCAAAATTATGGGGTTGTTAGTCGGAAGAATTCAAAATGAGCCACCATAAAAGAGACAACAGTATAAGTATAAATGATTTTTTTATTTTATACTGTGATGAATATTTGATTGATCAAGAATTTCATCATTTAAATTGATGTGTTATTAGTATATTGGGAGTAATGGATCTCTAATTTAATAAAAATGGAGTAATTACTTTGTCTAAGGAACCCCAAAATCATTAAATGAACCAATACATACATTGAAAATACCATATTATTAAGGAAAACATTGAGAACTGAAATATAAATATTTATAGGGTGGATATATAAGATAATACATTGGATTATTTATTAATGTAATTAATGTAGTAGGGACATGATATTGATGTAAATTCTTATAGTATTGGACACATGGGAGACTTTATTTGATTGGTATTTTCGACGTAGATGTGTCATGATTTTATAATAAAGGTAATATTTATTTATCTTTAATTCAGTTATATTATATGTTTTTTATGAGAGTAAAATTATAAAACCCCTCCGATGAATTTTACTTCTCCATAATAGATTATCATCTTGTCGTATTATCGATTGTGATGATGTGTTAATATTAATATGATTAAATTCTCTAATATAATATATATGTGATTTATGAGATAATAAATGGTGACTTTTTATATAAAATAACCCAACAAATTGAATCACATGAAATATAAAATATATATTCATTTCTAGGTTTAGAGGTGTATTATTTATATTAATATATATTCTTAAGATTATAAATTTATCTCACATATGAACCTTCATACATTGAAACCCTTCTTACTCTATCCTTAAGGATTAGTTAATCAAGGGGTGGATGGTTTTAACATTGGTCATACAGTGGTTATGTTCTATCCAAGATAATATTTTTTATACTATATGAAGGGTATGAATGACATATATACTATTGATTGAATTAGTCTAATGAAATGCCTAAAAATTCCTAGTTGAGTGATATGTGATGTAATAATATTTTTACATAAATAACAAGTGATTTTTTCTTTCAATCTAGTCAATCTATATTAGAATATTGAGAATTTATGTATCGGTGTACACTAAATTAGCATATTCCATGTATAGTGGTTGAATTTATGATATAGAAAAGTTGCATACAAGTATGAATATGATGTATATAGATATTTCTTGTAGAGAATAATTTCATATGATGATATAAGTGTGTATGATCAAGATCACACAAGACCCATTTATATATTTGGTAGAAATGACATTTTTATTAAAGGTCGCTATTTATATATGGTCATGATTTAGGGAGTTCATATAAATTTTCACAGGTACAATGGCTCATAATATCACACAACAGGTCATTGAATAAGGAATGATTTCTGTAATAACTGTGTATTAGTATTTGGTATTGTTTATATAATAATCATATCTTGAGTTGTGAAATTTTATGTAATGATTGAGAGGATTTAGTGAAAGTGGTATATTTTTTCATATATAAACTAAATAATAAACCATGATGTGGTGAAAATAACCACATCATGGTTTGTGTTATTCCATGGTTTTTGTTTCACATCAATGCAATCATTATAAATGATATGATATGTTATTTAGATACTTATTAAATGATTATTATCCTTATTTTTTCTTATAATATATCATATGATGATGTGTTCATAATAAATTTAATGTTTTAGGATACTAATAGGTGGCTAGTTATATGTTATAATAGATGAAGGAAAGAGTTGGTTGTTTCATAACATATAAAATGTTCAAACTTCAAGTGGAACCTTCATTCAATGAAGGAGTTCAATTTAAAGGTATTTTATAGATCTCATTTCAAAACAATGATATCTCAGGTAAAAATCCAAATATAACTTATTTTTTCATATTATTTAACTTATAAGTAGTGTTAGCACACCATTTTACGGACAAGAGGTCTTATAGAGGTATTTGGTGATTCCATTTCATCTAGTGGGTACCTTTTATGGAAAGATCCAATTCATTATTACTTAGGAAGATTTATAAAGATCATTATTATGGATGATATAACATGGATAGTGAAATAAATCATGTTGTATTTTCTATTTCATTTTACAATTTCCAATAGCGATTGATCTTGTGGTTGAGTATTGTATTTTATTTCATTTTATTTTGGAATAATGATATAATATAAAACCCATCAATATAATCATGACTAATAAGTATATCTACGTTTGGTATATTCTAGGAGTAGAGTTAATATATAAATTTCTTTTCTTTTCTTTTGTTTTTTTGAATATCCTTGGTGTTTTTATCTTGGATTTGTTTTCTTATGATTTAAAAAATTTATTTTTATCAAAAATTAATGTTAAATGTGTTATAAATATACATTAAATATCAAATCATGACATGGTCATGTAAACCATATCATGGTTTATGATGGTGTAAACCACGATGTAGTGAGGATCACTACATTGTGTTTTATCCCATGGTGGTAAAAACATTTTTTGATAGTATTTCTTTATCTTATTATATGACAGCGTATTCAGTTTCATCCACATGTTATAGTGATTTGAAGAGTTTAAATATAAATAAATTGTTCAAATGTTAAATATTATTTATATCAAGGATACAATGAGTTATAAGTAATGTTATAATTCTTTAAAGTATTCATTATTTACCTAAAACTTTGAGAAACTTTTATATTCAAAGGAAGAAACTTGGATGGACATATGAAATAGCTAGTGTTTGTTGTTTTTTACATATGAAAGTAATTGGATAGTATATTGAAACTCCTGATATTAAAAAAATTTTTCTCTCTATATCACTCTCTTACTCAAGTTTTTTTTAAAGCTATTATGAGGGGAGAATCCTTTCCAATAATTGGGAGAAACCCAGAGCCCATGGATAACTTAGGAGGAATGAGTCATTTGGTTACATATCATTGAAATTTATCAATCTCGTTTTCAAGATCTTGGAAAATCAATATCAATAAATAAAATATATGTGTTCTTCATTTATTTTATTTCATATAAATTAGTGGAAAAATATTCATTAATAATCGATTTTGGTTAACTATTTTTTTGTGGTAAATTTTTATTCCCTTAGAAACATTGTAGTGGTATCAAAGATACTTCTATATCATTTGGAATGAATTTTTAGATAGATGAAATAACTAGAAAATATTTTCTATAGAACGAAAAAATTATTTTCTAAAAATGGTCATGGATGATATTTTCATGATAATTATTTTTTTTAAACAGAAAATGAGCATGGTTTTTAAAATTTTATAAAAATATATCATTATCTGTAAAAATGGGTGTGGAAAATTATAATGAAAAATATTACATTATAAATAAAATAACTGTACATCATGGTTTAAAATTAAAATTCTTGTGGTGATTATCAAAATGATTTTTTCTTTATATAACCATGATATAGACACGATAAATCACATCGTGGGATTATAAATAGGTATTTTGAAGGGTCTCCCCAAATTTCCTCATTTGTGGATAATTGGTAATGTATTTACTCTTGGAAAGAATTGTATCCTCGGATAAAACATGTCCTCATTTAATTGAAAAATAATTGTAGATTATAAATTTAAAATAAATTCTTTTGTTAAAATTATCAAGAGTCTGAGGGAGTATTTAAACTGTATCAAAAATGGTAGATACAATCTTATATTAATGTTTATTTATAGTGTATATGAATTTATAATGTGTTTATAAATTAAAAAAAGTAAAACATATAAATTGAATTTCATTAATTTTTACAATTTTCATATTAAAGGACTTATTATTTAGTTGGGGTTTAACCTGAGTAGTAAACACCCCATAATAATGAATCAAAAAATAAAGTTTAAATCAAGTCATGAGAGAATCATTTTTGGGTATTGTAGTATTACTGTAGAGTTTTAGTACTGTGTGTATGATAGAAAGTATTGATGTGGGATAATAAAGCAAAGATATTATTCATCCTGAATAAAAATTTATGCCAAAATGGGCTTTCAGACTACCAGACCTTCTAGTCATCCAACCATCAAAAAGAACCTCAGTCCACAAGGCCTCAATGTCATAATTGGGGACAAGAGTGTGGCATAGAGATACCAGATGATTGGATCAGCATAATAGATAGGCAGATCATAATTAATAAACACAAGTTTTATTGTGTGGGAATCCTTGAATGAGGGATGATCATTCAAGAGACTATTAATCATCCATACATCCCCATGTATTTATGATGTAGGATAGATGGGTTCCTTGTCAAATGAAAATAACTTTAGTGGGACTAGCCTGATGGCATGGCACTATATGAAGGAGATGTAGTGGGATTCTATGCAATAATCATTGGGTGGGTGACTTGAAAGAGAGATTGGTATATTGGAACCTATCATCTGGCCCTCATTTGGCATAGATTTCTAATGTTAGGTGGAGGGGTGGCCTATCAATTTGTATCGGATGCCATATATATATAATGAATATTGGTGGGGTGAAATGAATTTCTAACTAATAACATGGTGTGAATAAAAATGATAGGTGGTGCGATGAAGCATTAGACTGGGGACATATTCTGATACAGGATGCACATTTAGTGGAAACCATTTATTCATCCTTTGGGTCGTAGGGACTTTGGGGAACCTCTGTTATACGGGATCTATACCTCAGAACATTCATGCCAGATATTGTAATAAAATAGGTCCAGTTGGTGATTTTCATTCTTTTGGAGAGGTATGAGGAATGTACTATTGGGGTGTATGTGTGTGTGTGTGTGTGTGTTGTTTGGTTTCTTATATTACCCTACCTTAAATAGTGATAATTTTAAAGGCCTTATTTCTAAATTTTATTTAAACCATACAAAATTGTAGTTTTTTTTATTTTAATTATGTTCAAATAAAATAAAATATGTTACATTTTCTTTATGTTAATTTTTTACATAAAATATAAAATGTTTATATGATGATAAAAGTTTTCTTAAATATCACATATTCTGGAATATGATGAATTTTATGTTAAATTTCTTGTAAATAATTAAATATAAAGTGTTTATGTTTTTACTATAAATCTATATAAATAATATTTATATAATATATAATGTTCAAAACTCATGTTAAATTATAATATTTTTTTAATTTCTCTATTTATGTAATGGAAAATAATTATCTCATTTCAAAAATTTATAAACTGTTAATTTATTTAGATTATTCCATAATTCATTATTAATTATTATAAATCATTTATGTTATTAATTGATTTATTCTTTATCATAAACTGTTAAATTTATTCTTATAAATTCCATACAATATATATAAATTTTTGGTTCTACATACAATTTAGTTACATTCAAAGATGACTATGATTTGTTTTTTGGGTTATGAATTTAAAATTGAAGGTTTCATATGATTTATATATTTTAGGTTATATGATTGTATTGGAATTGAGGTCCATCATGAGTATTTATCTATTAATAGATGAAATTATGTTCTAACTACTCACTATACTTTTAGATTAGGAATTTGTGGAAATGTAGGGGTTGGAAACCTATCACGATATTCATACTCTTGTAGGTATTTCGATTTCATTTGATATCAAAGATTTAAATGAAAGTGTTTCATATATATTATCAATGGGATTCATTTAGATATGTGTGGATATAATTAGAATTTTTTTAGCTAAGTAAAATAAATCATGAGTAATATACATTAATATATTTTGAATATATTAATCTGGTTGAAGATATAAGATACTAAAATATAATCATTAAATGCCTGAATTAATAAAGGGGATGCATTAGAAAAGATCATGAAAATTTAAAACCCCTTATTTAGGAATTGTAATATTCTATTAAACTTGAACACTTGTTAAGACAAAAATAATCCAACTACATAGGTTTGGTTGAAGTATTGTTCCCTTGGATTATATTATGTAAGGAAAGATACTAATGGTAAACTGACATGAATTTCTTTGAAAATTTTTAAATTAATTATTTATAAAACCTACTAAAAACTATAACCATAGGGTGGTGTTTTTTAACAAAACAGACTGAAAAAATATTTTTTTGACCAAAAAATAAATTAAACGAAGAAAACATAGGGACACAATAATTATAGGGAGACGATTATTATAAGAGTGATATAAAAATATTGGATGATAATAGAGAGAGAAAAAATCATTAGGTGAGGGGAAAGATTATGAAATATATGAGCTATAGAATTGGAAAAATTTGGATTGATTTTTTTAGAAAATATTTCTAACCAATTTCTTAAATTTTCATTTATTTTAGTACTAAGAAAAATCGTGATGAAACACATAGATTTCACTTGGTAGTCAACACTATAAATGATCTCTTCATATGAGTGATATATTTATCAATGTAAGAAAATATTTGATTTTATTTAGAAAAGAGAATAGTCAATATTTTTTTATTTTCAGTACATCGATTAATATTTACAGTTAAAATAAAAATCAACTATCATCACCTAGAATATCATAGATACGTGTAAAATGGATTCTCATAAAGAATAAAATTGAGAAAATTGAATAGGGAATCACAAATGATTTGTTAAAAGAACAAGGACTTGAAAAATAAATAATTTCAATCCATCACTTTCCAAATACAAAAAAGTATTTAGTTGTGAATATTTTGAGCAACAACTATAACTATTTTTTGTAAAATACATTACAATAATATAATAAAATGAAGAGAATGAAATAATAGAAGAAATATTCTTTGTTGAAGTCGATTTCCCAAATGTCTCAGGATTCTGTAGTTCATCATTATTGTTCTGCTACACTTCTGGTATACCTCTTATCCCATCTTCTATCTATGTAGAATATAGAGTGTGTATGTCTCTCTTGAATTCATCCAAAGATATTATTTTTATTTTTCCCAAAGCTCACAGCCTCAATTGCATGAAATTCATAATGAAATTCATTTAAATTTTTCCTTGAGTCATTATACTGATTACATAAAAAACATTATAACCCCCTCCCTAGAAGAGTCTCATAGTCACTTTTTACCTCCTTTATCAAGATTCATCCCAAATTATCAATTATCCCCTAAAAAATATCTTATTTCAGTTATTTGTTTCTCTCAATCAGTTCATATATGTACATAAGACTTCATCTCCCATCATATTTGGTGTTTTATACGATAAAAATTCTTTATCTGCAAGGTTCTCATTATAATTTTATTGAGTATCTTGGGCACAACATTCTTCAAACATCAAACTGTAACTTTTAAGAGCCTCAATATCCCTTTTCATCATCATAAAAATTAAGATCAATAGTAAAATTTGGTGTATTCAACTTCAACGGTGTCATCCAAAACTTATAATATAATTAATTCAACATCAATGTTTGATGATCTTGTGTTTGAGTCATTGAATATATTCTTGTTTGTCACCTTCAAATATGATTTCTAGAAGTGACTGGTTTCATCTTTCACTCTCATCCATCTTCACTTAATCAGCACAGTGGAGCTCGGTCTTCATCTTTGACCACCTCATATATTGAATTCCTTAAATGTAGTTTTTATGTTCATTTCCCTATTTATGAACCCTAGTTTGTTTGTCTTTTCATATCCTTGACCATAATTTCAATCCTAGTTCCTTAGATTTAATATTGGGATCACAATTCTCGATCAATCATCCTCCCATATATGGAATCCTCAAGCGAAATAGGAGATTATATTTGATCCTTCATCTGCATTTCTTTCAAGATTTCAACAGATTAGGGAACCCTCACAAATCCCATTTTCAAAATCCAATACTATAAAATCATGACATAATAATGACTCACTCATTCCTAGTTTTATTTCTTATACAAGTATAATAGTGAATCTTCAAACTGATTTCAATTTGTCTTCTATTGAACCTATAAAGAATTATCTTACGTGAAGTGTACAAATATTATATTATATAAAGAACATAAAATTATTTTATAATAGTATTTATCTTATGAATAAGCTATTTTTTCTATCATACAAGGGAAAACAAATTCTTTTACACAAAATCCAAATCGTTTTCTTACAAATATATCTTTTCAAAATGTGTAGTTATCTTAATTTACATGAACCCCATCCAAAAATTATTATATGGGATAATTTAAATAAATTTATTTATGATACAAAATAAATAAAATATAAGGAAATTAAATTTAAAATAAATAAAATCAATTAATTTTAATTTAAAACTATATCTTGGAAATTAAAAATAGAAAAAAAAATATGTAGTTGAAAATTAAATTAAAATATCATTAATTAAATAATGGTTGAAACCTAACAACAAAATATTAAAATACTAAACCTCTAAAAAATAAAAAACATTTATAAAGGAAATTTAGTTCAAAATGAATAATATATTTATAAATAAGACAAAAGAATCATAAAATTAAAAAATGAAATGAAATAATCATAATGAAAAATCACAAATATTAAATTATGAAACATAAAATTAATATTTTAAACCAAAATTGGAAATAAAATAATATAATAAAATAAAAAATTATACACAAGTTATTAGAAAAATATACGAAACATTTTTACACAAAAGACATTAATTTAATAATTATCAACAAATTAAACATAAAACTACATTTAATCACTAAAATTATTACTTAATAATTAAATATACATTATAAAAACCAATAATTATTCCCAAAAATACATGAAATGAATTCCACATCAAATTCCCACACAATTAAACCTTGTCTATTCTCACGAAACTGCTACTTTCATTAAATTTTAGAAATAAGTTTCAAAATGGAAAAACTAAAATTCCACCATGGTTTAATTTTCATATTGATATTCCCTCATGGATTCTCTCAAATAGTAAACATGAATGATTGCTAGAATTTAATTTTTCTTGTTTTAAAATCATTTACTATTTAAAAAAAATATTTAAATTGAAAATTTTAAATTGAATTTAATAAACCCCAATTTTCATCCACTAGGAAATTCCAAACTTCTCTTTACCTTTAGGTGAATATACTCAAAAAAATTAAGAATCCATAATAAATAGACACACCTATGGATGGGTTGGAGTGAACATTTATTGGTGTAATACAGAAATGATCATAAATTTTGATGAATAAGGAATGAAAAGAATGATAGAATGAGTTAAACCTGGATTAGGATATTCACATAATTATTCATTATGATTCATATATTATGAGTTAAATTCAAATTAAAAAGTTAAAAGTAAATAAAAATCATATGAATTTTTCCCCAGATTTTACTAATATTAATTCTTTATAATCAGGAAAGAGAAATGATTTACCAAATTAAATAAAATAGGAATCAATGTTTAACCTCTTCAAAGTGGCCTCCAAACTTTTAAATTTGTTAAAAAATTTAAACCACTAAGAATTTCTAATTGATTATCAAAAACAAAAAATGTTGAAATAAATTAATTTTTTTATGGGATCTCAATGAATTATATTTTATAATATTAAAACCTCCTCCCCCATACATAAAATCCAATAAAGTACCCATTTTTTAACACAAAGTGGAACAAAAATAAAGGAAATTAATGTTCAAAATGATTTCCAAATCAACAATGAATGTTTCTTGTTTAGAATAACATAAAAGATAAAAAATTATTTTCTATACAAAAATAATTAAAAGATGAACAAGAAAACCTACTAGTTACTACTTAATAATTCAAAGACATCAAAAGATATTTTTGGAGATATTTTACGCTACATATGAAATTTCAAAAAAAAGTAATAATTAAGGCATCAGTATAAGATTCTAATGAAAATAATTCATCATTAAAAACCCAAAAAACAATTGAAATGACCATCAGGCTATTACACAGTAAAATTCAACATGTAAATTCACTTAAATATAAACTATACAATCATTTATTAAAACAAATAAACAATCATTTGATGATTTTGAAGAAGACCAAAAATTTTACAATTTTATTTTTTACTCCCTTGTAATATATCTATAACAATTGAATCTCAGCAAAAGAAACATCCATTTTTCTCACGAGAGAATGTCCCTATGTTATCAAATTATCAAACAACTACAATATTTAAATGATACAAAAACAATTATAAAATTTAAAATTCAATCATAACTAAAACATAGATAAGAGTTAGGGATGTGTTAATTTAGTTTTCTTCAAAAATAAACTCCTACTTCATTTATTCACACCCAACCTTTTGCAAGGAAGCTCTAAAAATAATAAAAAGGTATAACATTAATTCCATTCTTAAAAATTATTTAAAAATTATTCTAAGTAAAAGGTATTCTTTTGGTGTAAAAAATGAGAGATAAAAACTACTAAGATACAAAAAAATTTCAAACAAATAGGAAATGATAAAGCTAAAATAATAAAAATATTTCTTCTATGTAGTGCTAAAAATTATTTATTCAGCCATAATTTAGCCTAAAATGTGTTCTATCATTGAACAGTTAACTTATATGATTCATTTCTTATTTTTAAGTCATTTATTTCTATGAAAAATTTATATTCTTCTCTCAGGGAGTTAAACACTCTTGCTTCACCCCAGCACTCTTTTCAAATACTCCATAGTTTAATTATTCATCCTCCTACCACAAGTAGATTTAGGGATACAATCTTCAAAAAGTGAATGTATAATGGAAATAAGTATCCTATAGTTTTTATAATAATGTAAATATTTAAATCCCAAAAAAATCCCCCACACTTAAGGGATTTATTGGTTCATAGTGAGATTTAATAGTTGTTGCATCCATCCCAATATTATACATATAATATTGCTCAGAAACAATTTATTTATTTGAAATACTGTAAGATTATTCAATTGAATCATTGTACTTCTAAAATTGATTACAAATCTAATCAATGTTGATCTGGGAAAAAGTTGAATTTGAAAAAGGCTCAGTGTATTTCCCACTAGAAACATATTTATCTAATTGAACTCTATTTTGTGTTGTAGGAGGAACATCTTCATGATTTATTAAAAAAATTTTATTCTTAAGAATAGAAAAATAATCATCAAAATATCTTTTATCATCAGGAATAGACTTGTTTTCTAGATCTGGAAAACTTCCCAGATTCTCACATATTACACTCTCAACAAGTTATGAAGACACATTATAGTAACTCCAGGATAAGTAATCACCTATATATTTTCATCATATTTGAAACTATGACTTTTAAAAGAATAAGAAACAAAAATAGGGTCACAATTCTCAATATCATGGGAACAAAAAGGGGTTTCCATGTTCGAAATATGGGAGGACTGTGAACTTTGAAATTTAGCATGAGAAACCTTTTCTATATGATATTATGTGTGAGGATGGTCCACTTCATTCTCTTGACCAATGAACTTCTTAATATGACTACCAAGTTTCCCTAACCATTCTAGCTTAAGTGTTGACTCATATTCTCCATAATTTTCTTGAAAACTTTTATTAAGAGATCATTCAATTTTTTCATTAAAAATGGAAATGAGTATCTTTCATAATATTTTTTATAAACACTTCCTCAACTACAAAAATTAATTTATAACTCACCATAATAGGTGAATCTTCAAAAACATAGAACTCATCATGATCATCACCATCCTAATGTGTCTCTTTACTCATAAAACAACAATTACAACCCCATATATTTCTAGAAATGGTATTACTAAAATGATTGAAACTTTCATATCAATCATCATTTCATGAATAAGAAAATCAAATGGTATTTTGATCTTTCCTATACCAACTAATAATTCATATACACTTCCATAAAGAAAACCATGTGAACAATAATCTTATTATTTTGATACTAAATTGTGTTTCAACTCTTAAAAACCTTACATTAGGAATTATGAGTAAGGAATAAGGTGGATTCTTGAATTTATGTTAAAAAGACACATATTTTCCTCACTCTTACCAATTATAAAGGAGATGAAAAATAGATTATAGTCCTTCATTTTGGGAGGAATATCTTCTTTGAAAATGGAATTACACTCCTCAATAATATTTATCATTAAACACTCATACCAATCCCTCTAATTCAAAAAACATATTTTGAGAAATTTAGTCCAATAAGGAAATTTATTCAATTCTTCAATGAAATAAATATTTAATTTAAATATATTAATAAATTCATGTAATTTCATGTAATTGGGTTCACTATTATTTTTATGTCTTTTTTGGAAAATGGGTTGTAGTAAAAAAAAGTTATTAAATATTGTTTTTTCACTCTCCTCATTCTCTAACCTAACATTATTCTTACCTTCTATGACTAGTTACCACATCATTTTCCTTTTTTCTTGGGATTTTTTAGTTGAAGATTCATCATTTTTACCTGATAGACATTACTTTCTTGATTTACATATTTAGAGTTATCTAGATTTTCATTTTTAGATTTATTATAAATATCATATTCAACTTTCTTAGGTTGTACACTAAATTATTCTTAAGTTTTAGATTTGATCTTTTAGTGTAAACCACACATTTTCTCCAATGTTTTTCTCAGTTGTGTTGGGATCCATTCCCTTGTCTCTTCCACCTATATCCCTATCCATTTGACCCAACTAAATTTCCAAGATATAAATCCTGGAAGATTTATCTTTATTTTATGAATCAATTTCACCCAAAACCTTTTGCAACAACCCATTAAACTACCATTTATAATTATAATATTCAACCCCATACTAATTTTTTAAAAATTATTTAGGTTTTTGTGGATAAGTAGGGGTAGTAGGTTGTCTGATCAATTATTTCTCTCTCGAAAAAAAATTTGGGTGATTTTGATACTCAATATTTTGTTGGTTTGAAAAAGTATCATTATTTATTTGATTCCTAGATCTATAGTCAATAAACTGAACACTCTCATCCAACTAAATGGGTAAAACAATGTTCTTACTGCAGCTCTATTGATGCCCAAACATACTATCGTATAAGATTTTATCTCTAAGATTATTTTCATTAACTACAACATTATGGGTTTTTTAGTTCAATAAATGACTCTATTTATTTTGAACCTATGCTATTGTTTTTCAGATATTTTATCAAAAATGTTATTCTATTCATCTACATTTAAGTCATAAAAATCTCCACCACAATATTAATCAATAATATTTTAGTTATATGTAATTAGAACATTATATAAAGTAACCATCAGCATATGTGGAGCATATTTATGGTCATGACACTTCCTAATACGTTTTCGAAATATTTCCCATAACTCGGGAAAAATATCTCCCTTATCATGAACAAAAATAGTTATTTTTTGTCTCACCTCTATTATTGTATTCCTAGGATAGAACTTAGTAACAAAACAGTTGAATAACTCATACCATGTATCAAATATATACACATCAAGATTATTGAACGAGATCGTAGTCTATAATTTAAAGAAATAAGGTGACAACCTTAACATCAAATCCTCCTCACTCAACCCTTTCAATGGTAGTTGTTTCACATTACTATAAAAATAAATAACAATTTCTAACTAATCATATGCTAGAAGACCATTAAATGATGGAATCATGGAGAAGTGTTATTGTTTGATCATGTAATTCTGAGAATGAAAATAAAACAGTATACACAAAGGATTACAAGACATATAATTCAACTGGAACTCCCTATGTCTAGGTCTATTAGGGTCATTATTTTCATATTAGGGGATATTCATTCTCCTATTTACATTTCCAACTTCTAAAACTTCATTATTTCCCATTTGAACACTATTTTTATTTTTATTATTAAGGGTAGAACAAGATGTACTTATTTCAGGAATAAGTTATTGAAGTTCATGTTTTGAATTATCCCTTGTGTACATGTTAATTCAGGTACAATATTTCAAATAAAAAACACACATAATTGAGCAAAATAAAAATATTATTTTCAAAAGTTCTTTTGGAATATTTTTTATTTTTTAGAATAGATCCATTTTTTGTTTTTTTGTTGGTCACATGATCCTTCCCTGAAAAAAGTAACAAATTTTGACATTATTTTCTTTGAAAATATTTAAAATTAATTTTTTTAAAACCTATTAACAACTACAATCATGGTGAGCCTTTCTCTAAAATACAGAATGAAAAAATTGTTGTGATACCAAAAAAATATATGAGAACAAGAAAAATAAAAAAAATTATAGGGAGATGATGATTATGAGAGTGAAATGAATGCAGTGGATGTGAACAGAGAGAGAAGATAGGAGAGGGAGAGTGGAAGGATTGGGTAAGGGATGAAATAGATAATCATATAGCTTTGTATTTATTATTTTAGAAAATATTTCAGATCTATTTCTGGAATTTAAAATTTTTCCAGTGCTTATAAAAATAGTAATGAAACACCTAGATTTAGGTTGGTGATCAAAACTATCAATGGTATCTTCTTATAAGTTATATGTCGATTAATCTAAGAAATTTTTTTATTCTTAATGGATAAAAGAATCGATAATATTTTCTAATTTTCTGTACTTGGGTTGATTTTCAATGTTAAATGAAAAATACAATATCATCATCTTTCCATTCATAGAGTAGTGTAAAAACTATTCTCATAAAGAATAAAATTGAAAAAATTGAACATGAATTCACATTGAAATTTTTACATGAATAATATTAGGGGAAATGAATAATTTCAATCCATCACTATCAAATTAGCTAAATATATTTAAATACCAATAGTCATAGAAACAACTAAAAATATTTTCCATAAATACATTACAACAGTATACAAACATATTGAGAAAGTAATAAAAGAATAAATATTATATATCAAATATTTTTGGACTCCACATATTTTAGTTATGTTTTAATGATCAAAAATCATATTCTGTATACAAACCTTTTTAACTCTATGTAATCTATCTCACATCAAATGTACAGTTGTTTAGTAAAAGCATTCCAAAGATCTTATGTGTTATACAATTAGTTTTATTATTGTACACTATCTTTGATTCACCATTATAATAATTTCATTGACAGGTGATTAAGTATAATCTATTATAAGAATATTATTACTTAAGTCTAAATACAGATATTCAGCTAAGCCTGAGACACCTTGAGTCTGCCACCAGTTATTTTTTTCTAGAAAAATAACCTGACACCGTGAACAAGACACCATGACCAGACACCGTGAACCAGACACTGTAACTAGACACCATGAACCAGACACCATAACCAGACACCATGAACCAGACACCGTAACCAAATACCTTAACTCGACCTCATGAACCAGACATCGTAACCAGACATCATGACCAGACACTGTTAATGAGACACCATGAATGAGACACTGTGAATGAGACATCATGACCATGAGACATTGCTTCTAGATGACACTGATTGAAGGAGACATTATTCCATGACATATTGTGAAATCATTTCTTAATCTATTTTGTTGTTTTCAGTTTAAAATCTAACGGTCATATTTGATGTTTTTAAATGCACTGACATAATTAATGTATCTTTGTAGTCATGTCACCTGACAGTACGAAGTACAAGGTGCAAAATACATGCAACCTGTTGGCTCCAACACATGCACTCCAAGATAAAAGAGTAGTGTGGGCTAGAAATAAGATACTGAAAAGAGAAAAAATAGTACGTGAGCACGACAACAAAGAACACACTTAGAGAATTGTTGAATAATGAATTGACACATGCAACTCGACACTTCCAAAGAACACATGAAGAATAATAGAATCCGGAGAACATCTTTGTACTATCAAACACCAAGAAGAACACATGGAAATTAATTGACTTGCGACACTTTTTTTTCTATACGAGGACTTGATATCTGCATCTGCTTCATCTTAGAAGTCCAGATCTGAAAAAACTAACACTCATAGCACTTCTAACTGTATGTTATCATTTCTACTCTGTTGTGTATCTCATTATTAGTTTTTTATAAGTGTGTGTATCTATATAACAACACGCTATATATATGGCACTAAACTGAAGGATACAAGATATCTGATTTCAAACATCATTTTACACTTGTGTATACCCATGGATAAGTGTGGAAGAGGTCCCTCTGCGTCCTGGTAGTTTGTACCCACAAAGAACTATGGAAGAGGTTGTGTGGCCTTGATAGTCTTGTGTACTATTTTTTAACCCGATGCAAGGTGTGGATCAAGTTTCTTTATATAAGCTTCTTGGTGGAAGTTGATCACCAAGTGGAGTGGATTAGGTATCGACTTGAGACTAAACCACTTGTTTTATATCTGTTGTGATGCTTAATTTAGTCTTCTCTATTTTACTGCATTACTATATAATCTATAAATCACTAAATTTAAATTTATTTTTAATCTTAGAAAGAAGTTATAATTGTATCTCCTTAGTAGAATTGCTTGAAAAGTAATATTAATAACTGATATTATGATTACTGAGAATTGATCAATCATTTAAGTGTTAGGATGGTATGTGACTGAGTTTGATATACTCTATAATACAAAATTTATGATAGAAAGAAGAATTAGATTCTCAGATACAAGAGGGGCTGAATTATACCTTTTAAAAATTCCTTTGGAACATTTAAAGATGGTTATATTTAACAAGGTTAAATAATATAATTCACAATTCCTCTATAAATTCTAAACACTTGCTAAATTACGAAAAAGTAATTCCCGAAATGGAACTTAGCTAAAGTTTACAAAGAATAAGATTATACCTTATTGCGTATAGAATCTAACTATTTCAAATACATGTAAGGAAGTATATGAATGTTATACTTTCCTTATCAATACAAAATGTAGCAGAAAAACTAGTAACAAAACAAGTAACAAACAATAAATCTTTTCACCCAAAGAGAAAGGTATCCAACAACCCTGGATAAGTGGACCCTTGATTTATAATTTCAAGAAATTTTGTCTTACCCACACTAGGGTAAGCCCTAGATATAATGATCGGAGTCTGTCTAGCTATCCCTGTAAGCCCTCAACTATTAGGAAGTTGGCACCTCTTTCTTCATCAGCAAGGAAGCCCTCAACTTCTAGGTGTGGGAAGCTCTGTCTTCCTATCCCCGGAAGCCCACGATTTTATACAACAACAATCAGAGTCACATAAAGCTAATTTGCATGAAGAAAAGTTTGAATAAGTTGTTTAGACTTTCTGCACTAAGCGTGAGATTTTATAAGAGCCTCTCTTTCTAGAAATAACATCAATAGCATATAACCACAGATGTTAGAGTTGTATCAAAGTATTTTTCTAATTTCAAATGAGCTTCTATTTATAGGTGAAGCTCCAACGGTCAACTCCCTCCTCCAACGGTCATATTTTCCTTGAATTTCAGAGGGACCTGTACACGTGTCACTCAAACAATGGTTAGTTAATAACTGAAAGCATGAAATCATTTTGTAATAGAGCTAGTGTATCTATATCCAAAATTGATATTTGGAATGGGGTTTAATGGATGTTAAGAATGATTAAATTTAAATTTTGGAGTCTATCTATAAAATGAATTCGGATTCTATAACACAAGGATATTTAGATTTCTTTTTTAAGGAATTTGTAATGAGAATTCGCAATCAGAATTCATCATCAAAATTTGTAATGAGAATTTTTAATTAGAATTCATCATCAGAATTCATAATGAGAATTCATGATCAGAATTATTCATCAAAATTCATAATGAGAATTCGTAATCAAAATTCATCATCAGAATTCTTAATGAGAATACATGATTCGAATTCTTCATCAGAATTCGTAATTAGAATTTGTAATCTGAATTCATCATCATAATTCATAATGAGAATTTGTAATCATAATTATTCTTCAGAATTGTTAATGGGAATTCGTAATCATAATTCTTTATCAGAATTCGTAATGAGAATTTGTGATCAGAATTATTCATCAGAATTCATAATGGGAATTCGTAATCAGAATTCTTCATCAGAATTCGTAATGAGAATTCATGATCAGAATTCTTCATCAGAATTAGTAATGAGAATTCATAATCATAACTATTCATCAGTATTTGTAATGATAATTCCTAATCATAATTCTTCATCAGAATTCGTAATGAGAATTCCTAATCAGAGTTCTTGATCAGAATTCATAATGAGAATTCATAATCATAATTCTTCATCAGAATTCATAATGAGAATTTGGAATCAGAATTCATCATTAGAATTTTTAGTTATCATTTTATATACTTTCGTAATCATAATTCAGAGTTGAACTTCATAAAAGTTCGTAATCGGGAATTCGGAGTAGAATGTCATAAAAATTTGTAAAAGGAATTCGTATCCTAAAACAGAATACCACATATCTAAGTGTTATATGATTCTGAGGTTTTGGACTACAATCCGAATTTTACACTTAGAAAATTTATGATTTAAAAAAAATGGAATCTAGGCAATTGTAAATTTCCTTGGGGAATGAAATTTTCCTTATATAAGTAAAAGAGGGGTAAAATAAGATTTACCTTAAGATAATGTGTTTGTGATTTTGAAAACAAGAGGAATGATCAAGTCATAAGGAAAGCCTTAATGGCTTAACAATACCCCCCTTGAATGAAGGAATGGAAAATGTCCTAAGGAAATCCTTATTGACTCAACACTAAGAAGTTATTTAAATAGTCCTAATTTCATAACAGTATACCCTTGATTAACTAGGTTGTATATAACTTTATTAGGGAAACTTATTTATGAATACTTTTAACCATAATTTTTTTGATAATCAATTCACCCCCCCCCCTCTTTAGTAATATACTCCGACCAACATTTGGTATCGTAGGTTTTTTATTTGTACTTTGTGTAACCTTATTCATCTGTGATTGTTTTTGTACACTAATGATCTGTAAATTTCTATTAATTCTTAATTTCAAGCTCTTTAAAAGTATTTATTTATTATGTATAATAGATTGGAAGGTTCTGAAACCAACTGACCACCATTCATTTATAGAACCAATTATGCTCAATGGAAAACTAAAAGGAAAATGCATTTATAAAGTATGGGTATTTAAATTTTTCCTTCCGTTATAGATGAATATAAGATCCCTACTACTAATAGAATCACTTGGGATGAACCTACCAAAAATGCCTACAATAACAATTGCAAATCCATGTATTCTTTATCTTTCTATTTAGGAAATGTGGAATTTAATAGAATTTCTTCTTGTAAAAATGCCCATGACATTTGGGATACCTTGTCTATTTCACATAAAGGCACATCCAGTGTGAAAGAAATGAGACTTAATATATATACTATTAATTATGATAACTTTAAAATGAAACATGATGATCCTATTTCTGACATGTATCTTAGGTTCAACGAGATTTTCAATGCAATTATTTCCCTTGGAAGAGAAGTCACTACCAAGGAAAAGATAATGACAATTCTCAGATGTCTACTTGATAGGTATAGAGGAACCTCTGTCTCTATTAGAGAATCATGTGACATCAGTAAGCTACCTATAAAAGAACTCACATGGAAACTGATGATGTGTGCAGAAGAATTGAATGTCAATAAGGAAGGGGAGGATGAACCAAAAACGAAATATGTGGCATTCAAGACCACCACCTCTAAAAAGAAACACAAAGAGAAATTGGATGCTTCTGTAGAAAGTTCCAATAGTGAACAATCATCACCAAACACTGATGAGAAGATGGTTCAATTAGAAAAAAATATTAAATGATTTTACAAGAAGAACAACTTTTTCAGAAATCCTAACTTCAAGGTAATATATGATCAAAAAAGAAGTTGGAAGAAGGATTGGGAAATAAGTGACATTACAGATGAGATTTTTTGCTATGAGTTTTAGAACAAAATACATATCAAGGCTGACTGTCCAAAGCTCAAGTACCAAAATAGATATGTTGACAAGGACATGAATTATAAAAAGGCAATAAAGGCAACCTAGAGTTCTTATGAGGACAGTTCAAGCGACTCAAAAATATCTCATGATGTATAGAATAACAAATCCAATATGTTTTTTATGAAAAACACATATGATGTATCACTGGACTCTATACATAATTCATACTATTCAAGATATGAGCGTATCTCTGAAAATATGAAAAATGAAGAAATGTTTAAATATTGTAATATGCTTGAAGAAACATGTAATGAACTAAAAGATAAATATAAATCATTGAAGAAACAACATTCTCTTACTGTGACTATTAAATCTGAACTCACCTATGAAAAATAGAAAAATTCTCAACTACTCAAGGAGAACAATGAATTAAAAATTTCCAATGAGAAATTGAAAAATGACTTAGAAAATTTTACCAATGGGAAAAATAATCTTACTCAAATTTTGGGTAAACAAATTTCCCCTAAATTCAATACTATAATTGGTTATGAACCTGGAAAAAGAAATCATGGAAGAAAAAATTTGTTTCTAAATCTAGGATATATAATTTTATTTCTAGTTATGCACACAAACCGACTAGTTCTTGTTATGATACACTTTCCATTGTTTCAAGTTTTTGTGGACCAAAATGAGTTTATTTTTCAAATAATTTACACAATCCTTATAGGAAACCTATGAGTCATATACGGGTTTGTAAAGCACTTATCACAAATGTTACTGGACCCAAACAAGTATTGGAACCAATATCTATTTTTTCTTGATCATTCTGTAGGAAATCTGCTTAAAGAGTTCCTATAAAATTTTATAGTACTAGGACTGTGGGTGTTAAATATACATGACAGGTGACTAATAATTCCCAAGAACTTAAGAAAAATAGATGGAAGACATGTCACATTTGGTCACAATGCCAATGGAAAGATCATTGGCCTGGGCCAAATTGGTAACTCTAACTCAGTTTTGATCTCTAAAGTATTGTTTGTTGATGGTTTGAAATATAATTTACTTAGTATATCAAAATTATGTGGTGATGGATTTCATTTTAGATTTCAAAATTATTCTTGAAATGTCTTTAATTCTAAATAATAACTAGTGTTATCTGCATTAAGAAATGAATATTTATATTCTGATAACATAGAATCCTTAGTTTCTCAAATTTCATTATGCTTAAGTGTATTTAATTAGGTGTCTTTTATTTGGAATAGGAGACTAGGACATTGTAATATTCACTCTAGTAGAAAGGTAACTAGAAAATGATTATTTAAATACCTACCTAAACTTGGGCTTCCAAATGACAAAGTGTATAATCCCTATCAAAAGGGGAAACAACACAAAATTTCCTTCAAACCAAAGAAAGAAGTGTCAACTTCTCAAACTCTTGAACTACTTCCCATGGATTTGTTTGGACCATATAAAGTTTCTAGTTTAAATGGGAAGCACTATGTTTATGTTCTTATATATTAATTTTCCAGATATTTGGACCTTTTTAGCCCACAAAAGTGATTCCTGGTCTTATTTTACTCAATATGCTAAGTCTGTAGAAAATATTAGTGGATATAGAATTAAATCCTTAAAAATTGATCATGGCCGTGAGTTTGAAAATCAATATCTTGAATCGTTTTGCTCAAAAAATGGCTACAGTCATAATTTCTCTTCCCCTGGAACACCTCAACAAAATGGAGTTGTAGAAAGAAGAAATGGAACCCTGCAAGAGATTTCTTAAACTATGGTTAGTGAATATGACCTACCTATTTATTTTTGGACTGAAGTTGTAAATACAACATGATACATAATCAATAGATTATTTATTAGATCTATTATTAAGAAGAATTCTTATAAGTTATGGAACAATGAAAAACCCAAATATAGTTACTTCAATATTTTTGGTTGTAAAGTCTATATCCTTAATACTACTGAAAATATTGAAAAATTTGTATCCTTGAGTGATGAAGGAATCTTTTCAGGATATTTCATTTCCAGTAAAACCTATAGAGTGTTCAATAAATTAACTAAATGTGTGGAAGAATATATCCTGGTCAAATTTAGTGAAATAGATCCACATGAGCCTAAAACCCTTCTAGAAAATCTGGAGGATCATATATCAAATCTAAACATTAAATCAAAATCTTCAAACCATTCTATGAAAGAATCTATGAAAACTTTAGTTCTATAAATTCCTTAGACTCAAGTCACAATGAACCTAAAATCACTAGTCCTTCCTTTTCTAGAGATATTACAACTCTTAAGAACCATCCTTTAGATGTTGTTTTAGGAAACTTTGATAAAGGAACTCAAACTAAAGATTCTCTATAAAATTAGGTTTATCATCAAGTATTCTTGTCACAACATGAACCTAAAAACATTATTTATTCTATCCATGGTGAATTTTGGGTGATGGCATTCCAAGAACAACATACTCAGTTTTAAAAGAACAAAGTTTAGAAACTTGTCGAAAGTCCCAAAGACACATTCACCAAAGGCACTAAATAGGTGTTTAAAAATAAAGTAGATGATGATTCTAACATTGTTAGAAATAAGGATATATTGGTTGCACAAGGATATAGTCAAGAGGAAGGGATTGACTATGAGGGGACCTTTACAACATTAGCTATACTTGAAGCCATCATAATTATGCTTGTTTATGCTGCACGTATGAATTTAAAATTGTATCTAATGGATGTTAAAAATGCATTCCTAAATGGGTATATTACTGAGGATTTATTTGTTGAGAAACCTCCTAGATTTACAAATCCTTGTTTTCCAAATCATATTTTTAATCAATCAAAAGATTTATATGGTTTAAAACAAGCTCCTCGAGCCTCATATGATAGGTTGAATACTTTTCTTATTTCCAATGGTTTTACGAAAGGAATAGCTGATCCTACCATCTTTATAAAACTAATTTACAGTGATGTTTTTGTAGTTAAAATCTATTTAGATGACATTATTATTGGATCTTCTACAAATTCTTTATGTATTGATTTATTTAAAATGATGCAAAAATAATTTGACATGTGTTTAATGGGTGAACTAAAATTCCTTCTTAGATTTCAAATATTTCAATATAATGAGAGTATTGTATTAAATAAAAGATTATACCCAAGGGATTTTCTAAAATGTTTTGGATTGGATATCACTAAAATTAGTGACACTTCAATGAGTACCACATATAAGTTGGATCTTGAGGAAGATGGAAAATTTGTTGATCAAACCACTTATAGAGGATTGATTGGAAACTTACTCTACTAAACTGCTAGTCAAACTGAATTTACTTTTAGTGTGTGTATGTGTGATCATTTTAAAGAAAATCCTAAGTAATATCATTTAAATGATGTAAAGATAATTTTCAAATATCTCAATCATACACCCAATCTACGATTGTTCTATCCTAGAGGACAATCATTTGAATTAGTTAGTTATTATTATTATGACTTCACTGGTTGTAAGTTTGAAAGAAACGTCACCTACGGAACATGTCACTTTTTAGGAAACTTTCTAGTATCATGGTGTAGTAAGAATTTTTTTTTTCATTATCTAATGTAGAAGCTGAATACATAGCTTCTGGTAGTTTTTGTGAAAAAAATTTGTTGATGAAGCACACATTAATAGATTATGGATATCAATTCAGGCATGTACCTATAAATTATGACAACACAAGTGCTATTAATATCTTTAAAAATTCTATTTCACACTCTAGGACAAAGCATATTGATGTAATACATCACTTGTTTAGAGATCACTATAAAAAATGTGATATCACATTGGAATCCATTGGAACTGAATATCACCTCCCTGATATATTCACCAAATCATTATATTCAGAAAGAATAAACAACATCATACATGAAATAGGCATGATAAACCTTATATAAATATCATATTGTTTCACATCTTACTGTTTTTTGTTTATGGTCTCACAATTAGTACATCATTGTTACTGTTTGACTGAAAATATGGTCACATGATTTAGAAATCACACTTGTTACTGTCTCACCATAAAATCTTGTTACTATCTCATTGTAAACACTTTATTATGTCTTGCTGTAAAATAATATAATTATCTCATCGTGAGAGTCAGTTTCAGTTACACCATAAGAATTATTTGTTATTTTATTTATAAATAGAAACCCATATCGTGGTGATTACTCATTTTTCCCTTTTTCTTTCCCACAATTTTTTTTTGCGAAGATTGGTATTCCTAAATGATAAAACAAAAGAAGTTTTACTCATTCTTCAATTGAGTTATCTTATATTATCTCAAATTGTAACCCTTCTTCAACCCTTCATCCCCTCTCTCTCTCGAACCTTCGGTGAATGCCCAGGATGAAACTTCCTTCTTCGTCATCTCTTGAGAAACGCAGTTCATAGAAGAAGAAGATTGTGCCAATGTTACCACCCGAGGGTCCTCTAAATCCAAATTTGGTGAACCGAACAGTAGTACCTGAGAAAGAGATATTCTCATTGTGTCATATGTCGAGTAAGTCTCTGGTTTCGAATGTATTTAAAGATCAAGTATGGTTAGATTGGTTTGCAAAGGATGATAGACCTATCTACCCAAAGCTAGTTGCATAATTTTATCAGTATGGGAAATTTTCTTTTGATTCTAAAGATGGTTATGCTTTAAGAAGTTGGATAAATGTCCAAATAAGAACTTTCTATTTGAGGTTATGGGTTTAAGGCCTTAGGATACCTCATGAGGGAATTTGTGAGCACTATTAGAGAGGACCTCCACCCCCTATTGAATTATTTATTTTGGAAGATGCTCTGAAAATATTAACCAGAAATGGCATCAAGAGGAGATCCATCACTACTAAACTAGATGAAGAATCTAGAATTCTATTTAAGTTTACTCAGAACTTTATTAACCCCATGAAAGGATATTTTTTTGTACATAAATATCCAAATATATTTTTGATTCATCTAACAAAAAATAGACATAAGATCAATATTTTTAAGTATGTCATACAACATATGAGTGAATTGATCAAGACCACATCCATGTCAACCTCCATATTCTATTATCAACTTGTCTCAGCCATGCTGCATACCAAAGGATTATTTGGACCAAATGAAGAAGTTATCAAGGATTGTGAGTTCTGTCTTTTAAGAGTCATTATGAAGAGGATGAAAATCAATTGGAATCCTTGGAAAAGGCATTGGTGGAATAAAATTATTGTATCAATGAGAAGTTAAATCTAGTGGGGCATCCCTCAAGACCGAATGGAATTTATGATCCTAGTTTGGAACCAGATGAAGTTGTTGAGTATTCTGAAGAAGAAGAAGAAGAAGAAGAAGAAGAGGCTGATGAGCCTACCAAAGAAACTATGTCTGATGAGGAAGATAGTACTCCTACTCCTCAAGTAGTAATTGAGAAGGAATTTCCTATACCTAAAAATGTTTTTGATTTAGAAGAACAACCCACTACTAAAAAAGATTCTATTTCTGTTGAAAGTGAAACAAAAGCTGTAGAAGATCACATAAAAGAAAAATTTTCCCTTGTCCAAGATATTTTTGGTGAGTAACAAGCGGAAAAATAATCTATTGGAAAACAAACCGAAAAAGATGTTGTGGAAGAAAATATAGAAAACAAAATTCCAGTTATGCAAGAATCTATCCTTGAAGAGCTCCCAGTGGAACATTCTGATCCTGAAGACATTCCTTCAGTTAAAGAGAAAATGGAGATAGCTTTTCAATTGGCTTCAAAGCAAATGATTTAGGAAGAAAGGGATGAATTCATGTAAATAGATCAAGGACCAAAACCTCTTATTCCTGAAATGGATGCACCTGGTGAGGGGGAGAATCCACCCAATCTAGAATCTATTGTATTACAAAATCCGATTGATCCTAGCCCAGTAGACTCCCAGTATATGTACCTCAGTCATTATGATGTGACTAACTCACATGATGTCTCAGGAAAAGGACTTATCCTCTCCACTATATTTCAGTTGAAAATGGAATCTGATCCTTAAGATATCACTTCCAAAGAACCTGAGCCTACTCAAAATCTATCTCTGAGCCTTCACCAAGACTTCCAACCTTACTAAGTAAAGATGACCGGAATGAATTCAGAGAAACCCTTTGGGCTGGGCTTAAAGAAATCCTAAATACTCAACCAGCTCCTGTAAAAAATCTAAGTGAGAGAGAAACCTAACTATTGCTTAAAAAATTAATTTAGTAGATTAAAACCTAAATGGTTCATGATATTCAGGTTGTCAGATTTGAGAACAGGCTACTCAGTGATAAAGTAAAGACTCTAAGAGGTATGGTTGAAGAAATTCCGAAAGTGTTGATATCGAGATCAGATCCTGTTTATCATCCTATTGTGATTTTCCTTCCAAAAACCCCACAAGATATTACTTCTCTCATTCAACCACATTTTCCTTCCTTTTCTAAAAAGGTATCTGAATGAAATAAAAAATAGTGAAAGCGTTGTGTGATCTTTTTGTTGATATTAACAAGCTCACTAATGAGTATAAAGGGTTCATTCAAAAATTTATCAATCAACTGAAATCTCTTACCTCTGATATCAATGCCTCTAAAGCCTCTAGTCAATCCTCTCAACCTTCCGTAGACAATGATTTATTTAGAACAGTGGTCAAAGAATAACTTCAAGTTGTGCCTAGTGGTTTCAATAAATATTCTCTATTTGAAGTTATCAAGAATAGTGATAGAGTTATTAATATGGTCTAAATCCATTCCAAAATTTCAAATGATTCTCAGTAAGAAATTTCCAAGAAATTGGACTTCTATTTCAACCAAATCATCTCAAAGACTGACATGACCAATCATTTCAAATACCTTCTAGAAAATTTGATGATTCATCTTATTACTCAATCCTTGAAGACTCAAGTCCAAAATCTCATAGAGTTCACTCATTTGTTGGACAAGTTTATTGAGAACAAATATGACTTTTATAAATCCATGTAGTGTGGTGGAGAGATCATTTCTGCCTTTATCATGATTCTGAGGCACTATCATCATGTACAGAGCACTACTATAGTTTCTCCTACAGCTGTACCTCGAAGACCAAGTTTTCCTACCATTACCTCTGCCCTAGCCTCCACCTCTATGCCTATCTGTCAGGCCCTGAGTTAGACCAGGTCTATAATACATGATCAATAACTACCTTTATCTTAAACTACTCTTACTTTAGCCCCTACTGTCTTTGAAGGTCCTCCTTTGCCTTCTTTGTCAACCCACTCACTCCCTTTTTCTACCTAATCCAATGCTCATATGTCTTCTTCTTCGGATGCTAAGGTAATAGAGAAGACCAGCCAGTGATGATGAATAGTGATTACTCTCTTTTTATAGGATTGTTGTTATCTTTGTTTTATTGTCTACTGTTGGTACTACAACTCTTTTTCTCTAATACATTGTGCCCTTTTCTTGTCTTTTGTTATTCACACTTTTTGCTAATCCCAAAAGGGGGAGAACTCTATATCTGATATGTTATAGACACATTGGAGAAATTTATTTATGTTATATACACTTTTGGAATTTTTAGTTGGAACACATATACCCAAACATATACTCTAAATACACATGATTTATGATCATCAAAAGGGGGGAGATTGTTGGACTCCTCATGTGTTAAACGTGTTTTAATGATCATCAATCCTATTCAGTCAATAAACCATGTTAACTCTATGTAATTTATCACACCTCAAATGTACATTTGTTTAGTAAAAGCTATCCAAAGATATTATGTTTTCTACACTCCGTTTGATTATTGTACACTATAATTGATTTACCTTTATAATAATTTCTTTGACAAGTGATTAAGTCTAACCCATTCTATGAATATTATTACTTAAGTATGAATAAAAATATCCGTCTATGTCTGAGAAACCATGAGTCTTCTACTAGTTATGTCTTTCTGGCAATGAAACCAGACATCGTGACCAGACACAGTGAACCAGACACCCTAACCAGACACCGTGAACCAGACATTGTAACAAGACACTGTGAACCAGACACAATAACCAGACACCGTTACCAGACACCATGAACCAAACAAGATAACCATACACCATTAACCAGACACCATAACAAGACATTATGAATGAGACACTGTAAATGAGACACTCTGACCATGAGACACTGCTTCAAAAAGACACTGGTTCAAGGAGACATTGTACCCTAACATACTGTGACATAGTTTATTAATCTATTTTGTCATTTTAAGTTTAATCTCTAATTGTCATATTTAAAGTTTTTAAATTCAGTGACATAATTAATGTTTATTTATAGACATGTCACCTAACAACACGATCTATGAGGTGTAGAATACATGCAACATGTCGGGTCCAACAGATGAACTCCAAGAAAAATGAGTAGTTCGGCCCAAAAACAAGATACTAAAAAGAAAAACAATAGGGGATGAGCACGACAATAAATAACATACTTATAGAATTTTTGAAGAAAGAATTGAAACATGAAACTCGACACTGCCTATGAACACACAAAGAATACTTGAATCCTAAGAACATCTTTGCACTATCAAACACCAAGAAGAACACCCGCCAAACTGTATGAATTGCGACACTATGTTTTTCATACAAGGACATGATTTCTGCATCTAATTCATCTCAAAAGTCCAGAGCTGAAAAGACTAAAAATCTGATAAATTCTAACCTTATCTTACCATTTCTTCTCTTTTGTGTACCACTTTATTAGTTTTTGAGCAGTGTGTATCAGTATAACAAAACACTCTATCTCCTACACTAAACTAAAGGATACAATATATCCGTTCACAAACATCTTTTTACACTTGTGTATACCTACGAATAAGTGTGGAAGAGTTCCCTGTGTGGCCAAGTAGTTTGTACCCATGGAGAACTGTGGAAGAGGTCATGTGATCTGGAAAGTCCTGTGTACTATTGTTAACCCTGATCCAGGGTGTGGATCAAGATAATTTATATAAACTACTTGGTGGGAGGTGATCACCAAGTTGAGTGGATTAGGTCTTGACTTTAGACTTAACCACTTGTTTTATATCCATTTTTCTACTTCATTTAGTCTTCTTTGTTTTACTGCTTTACTTTATAATCCAGAAATCACTAAATTTACATTGACAGTAAATCTTAGAAAAAAGTTATAATTGTATTGCCTTAGTATAATAGCTTTAAAATTAATATTAATAGCTAATATTAATATTATAAAGAATTAATCAATATTTTAAGAAGTTATTTAAACAGTTAGACTTTCATAATAGTGTAACCTTGATTAACATGGATGTATTTAACATTACTGGGGAAAATTTTTTAAGAATACTTTTTAACAAGAAAATATTATAGACATCCAACCCACCCCCCTGCTCTTGAGTAATCTACTATGACCTAAAAATATGATTTCCCATTTCTTCCAGGTTTCACTAATTCATCTCTATTGCTCTGCTCTTTTTTTGGTATGCATCTTCTATTGTATCCTATCAATATTAAATATTGAGTGTGTATGCCTCTCAAAATTCATCCATATATGTTGTTTTTATTTTTCCCAAATCTTAAAACCTTCATTACATTATAGTCATTAGAAAATTCATTTAAAATTTTCATTTGGTCACAGTATCTCATACCTAAAAAAATCTCCAACCTACTCCTGACAATTGTATCATTGAAACTTATGAACATGATCCTTGTTATTCCTCTATAAATATTAATGTCAAGGCTCATACCAATGGGGATTATGTCATGACTATCCCAAGATCACCTCTAATATGCTATAGGTTGGACAAAAGGACCAAGTATCCATATGATACACATGTGATGCCTTAGCCATTTGTACTTACACACACACACACACACACACACACACACACATATATATATATATATATAAGCCCATACATTGATGAAATGTGAAAAAATAGATAACCATGTAAGAATACATCTATAATCCCACCATTAGAGTATTAAAACATGTAATAATAAGAAAAAAGGTCCAATTATAGTCCCACAGCAAAGATACGGAAAACATGTCCAACCTAGAAAGTGGGAAAGGAATACTATAAATGTAATAATTGGGACACACCTTGGTCTGTCTCGATCACTAAGAACCACATTGTCATGGTCCCTTTTGGACTCTGTAAAAATAATAATAATCTTCATAAAACACAACATGTTTGGGAAAATCCCATGCAGGGGTGAGTATAACAATACCCAATAGGACACCATGAAATCATATGGCATATAAAAAAAGAATAATAATTAGATAATATTTGGTATATGTCAATAGATATAACAAGAACATCGAAAAACACTCATAGTATGCACATAGTCTCAGGGTAAGATCATAAAAATACATCCAGCCTAGGATTCTTGGTTGAAAGTTCCATGTAACAATTTTCTAGGAGAATACACTACATGATTTAAATAGGATTGATGGAGCCCATCTGAGATTTCATACTCGTTGGGTCTCACCAAAGGAAGTACATATTGGAAGTTTGGAGAGAAATATACATATATGGGGATCATACCTAAGGCTATCGGTTATACAAACAACCCAATATGTATTAACCCACTAATTATGAGACTGATTCCCATATAGTTTTGGTCATGATGATACTAAGAACCCCACTTAGGAAAATTATAATAAAGGATCTCATTTTAAGTCGTATGAATGGATTCCAATAGCTTTATCTAAGCCTTAATAACCTTAGATGGGATCACCATCCTATACATATGAAGCAACTCCATACTAAACCCCCAGGGAATAGATCAAGGGGACAAACCTTAATAAAACTTTTCTATGATTAAGAGGACATGAATTCCAAGACATTATTTAAAGAATACGGGACATGTATTGGATGTACATAGTGTGTCCCTTCATATTCAGATCATACCGATTTATCATGGAAAGTTCTCATGCCCATGTAAATTTCCTAGTACAAGGAATTTAAAAGAATTTTTACTCATGACTGTGTCCAGGTACATAGCTCTTCCCATTTATACATATCTTGGACATGTCTTAAACCCTCTTAGGTACACACTAAGCCACAAGGTAAGGGTTACACATGGTGTGACATCTGTCACATAACATGTGATATTTATCTTCTCAAAAAAACCTTTGATCCACACAAGGGGTCCCGTATATCTTGTTACTCCGAAATACACACCATGTATTGAGATATTTCACAGAATCCATGAATCTTCCTTTACATATACTCATGTGACCATCACCATAGATTTTATCACCAATCTCTCCTAATATTGTGATTCATATACGGGTGAGCCTTTTTGTTGTATTATCCACAAAAAACAAGCCACAGCCCACTCAGAAATCAATTTTCAAGTCATACTATCATGGAACATAGGAAACACATATAATAGGTATCCCTAAATACATCCCCAATCAATCATCCATCATAGACACTTGATATCAACATTGATTGAAGACCATATTTTTAAGATCAATCGGTTCTACTAAGAGACGGGTGTGCCACAATTGATTTCTCAGTTATTCATCGAACCACTGTTCGAATGAGACACTGGTGATGAATGTACAAATAATGTTAAGAGAAAACCAAGAAAAAATATATTGAAATTAACCTCAGTATTGTTTGGGTTGGACTCGATCCATTTCCATTAGAATAAAAAATGAATATCTAATAAATAAATATTTTCCCAAAAACCCCACAAAATAATCATGCACTTGCAATACAACCAAACCGCAAATTAATTTTTTTTTTGATTTATTGGAATTCATCATTAGAATAATAGAAATGGGATGAATTAAAATAAAACAACATTCTTCCCAGATTTGGATCGATCATTGGTGAAGAACAATCACATTTGGTAGCCATTGGACGAATCCAAATGTTCTATTGGCACACCAATCCTCGATCCCAATTTGATCTGTGTCATCTTCCTAGACATTATCCAATCTTCTCCTAATTAATAGGGTTATGTTTCCAGCCCTAAGAATTTATTCTAAACATATTTATATAGAGAAAATAATTATGTCATTGTTTCACTTAATAAAATAATTTGTTCATTTGATTATTTATTTATTATGCTTGTGATGACTTAAAACAAAACTCCCAATGTATAAATTTTTTTGTTGCACATAGGCTAAAACCAACACTCTAATCTCAAAAAAGTCCTAAAATTTTTTATCCAAGAAAAATTTATTCCAATTTTTCTATAAAATTGTGCATGAATAATATTTAATATGTTTAATATGTTTTAATAATTAATTTCGAGATCATGGTCCATGATATCTAAAGTTGTCTCAGTACCTAGCTCAAAACAAAATTCATACATTATTATAAATAAATACTTTTATAAATCAATGTCATCACATTCTCCCCACAACGGGGTTTTACATCCCAAAAATCAAAAAAAAGATACACAAAGAGATGTGGGTACTATGAATGCATCTAGGTCTCTCACTCCATTGTACTCTCCAAAGGATTCTCATGCTGCCACAAGACATGAACTAAAAGAATCATTCATCCATAAATGATCATATCCTATTGATCCCTAATATTTATTGGTTACTTAGGAATGGTATCCCAATCCTTGACATCTACCTCACCCCCAATATATAAAATTTGATGGGCCATTCATGTACCTCCAGAGCAGTGATACAAGGAAGATGTCATGTACCCGGTCTAACTGCAGTGGTATATCTAAATAGTATTCCATATCGTAAACTATACATAGTATCCAGAAGGGGTTACGAAATCCTATATGTAGATTATTGACCTGGAATTTTTTTTGAAAACCTTGTCGAGGTGAAACCCTTATTAACACATCATCTCACTCACTGAACGTTAAATTCCTTCATTGATGGTCCATATATGACTTCTGATGGCTCTGTGTTAACCTCATCTAATCCAACATGATATGCACCATCTCAGTAGTGGCTCTCAAAAACTCTGGACATATAATTTCTCACTCTACTACGTCAGTCCAACTGAGTGGTGACCTAAAAGGTTACCCATACAAGGCCCAAACAGTGAAAAAATGATGGTGGAATGGTAACTATTGTTGTACACTAACTCCCACATTAGTAGGTGAACCTACCAACTAATTCCAAATTCTAAAATGGAATCTCACATCATGTCCTCCAAGACCTAGATGGTCCTCTTAGTTAGTTTTTAATCTGGGGGTAAAACACCATGCTCAAACAAAAAGGGTGTCCCAAAATCCTCCTACAATCCCTTCCATAACAAAGATATAAAGTAGGAATCATGGTATAAAATGACCATAATGGGAACTCCAAGGAGTCAGAATATCTCCTTTGCATGAAGGTGGAAAAATCGATCAACTAAACACTTCTCTCAAATAGCTAGGAAGTGGTTCGATTTGGTGACTCATTCTATAATCACCCAAATGGCATCGTGGAAAATGGGCGTATTTGGAAACCCCATCATGGATTACATGGATATCCCATCCCACATCCCCTCTTGTACCTCAAGGGGCTGATCTAAACCAACTAGAACCTAGTTCCCAATCTTCACTTTCTGAAAAGTAAGGAATTGAGAGAAAACTCTACAAATCCCTTCTTCATAATTGTCCACCAGAACTAATTTCAAATCTCATGGTTCAACTTTTCCACACATCGATGTACTTACAAGGGATATATATGAAACTCCCTCAGATCCTCCTCCAAAAACTTCATGGTTACCATCATTCACCCTCTCAAAATAACAACAAGCTCCCCACCTTCATAAAATCCTTCTGGATCATTTCTATTGGATATTTTAGTACATTGGATCTCACTATCAGTATCCTAAATTTGTGCAAAAGAGGAGGTTTAAAAACAATCGGCTGGAGATAAAATATTCCATCCTCATATTCAAAGGATAATTGTAATGAGTCCAAATACTCTGACACCTTACTCAGCTACTGTGAACAAGTTCTCATATTGATAGAAACTTCTACCATATTCCCCTTCCCAGGGGTATCGAAAATCTCAATGTCATTCTTCTGAAGAAACTATATCCATCACCTATATCTCAAGTTAAGATCCTTCTAAGAGAAGATATACTTGAAAATATTATGTTTAAAATAGATAATAGACCTCTCACCCATCAGGAACTGTTTCCACATATTTATTGCCAAGACTACAGATTCTATCTCATGATCTCGGGTCTTGTAGTTATTCTCATCTGACCTCAAATGACATGAACCATAAGAAATCACCACCTTCCTTGGCATCATAACAAAACCAATCATTCTCCCCGATGCATTGAATAAAACTACGTACCCGACACCCTCTACTAGAAATTTCATAATGGGATCACTCATCAATCTCTACCTCAACTCATGGAAACATGACTACAAAACAGACCATTAAGAGAATTGGCCATTATTAGCACTAGAAAAAAGAACTGAAAACGGGGGATTTTATCAGCACTAAAGAAATCACAGATAAAGGTCACATTTTACTTGTGTTAAAAGTGCTGAAAAAAGGGGCCCTTTATTAGCAATTTTTTGCGCTAATAAATGCGAACCATTATCCCCAATTTTCTACACTGCTGAAAAAATGTACCATTTATAAGTGAATTATTTTTAGCACTGATAAAGGTATCAAATAAAATGAAATAATTAAGAACATAAAAATTAAAATTGAGTAAATTAAAAAAAATATTTACACTTTTATTAATTAAACAATTATTGATAAAAATGAATAAATTTTAAATACGTATATATATATTATAAATTTCAAAAAATATTATATATTAAATATATAGATATTTAAAATAAATAAAATAAAATAATAAAACAAATGAAAATTAAAAATTATAAAATTAAGAAAAATATAGAACATCTTATTAATTAAATAATTATTGATAAAAATGAAAGACTTTAATATATATATATATATTATAGATATTAATAAATAGGTTATATTAAATATATATATATAAAATGAATAAATTATAGTAATTAAATGAAAAAAATAAAATGAATAAGTTCTAATAATTAAAAAAATTAAAAAGATTATATTACAAATTTATTAACAAAATTATTAATGAAACAATTATTAAAAAAATGAACAAGTTTAATATATATATACACACACACACATATATATATATATATATATATTAATTATAAATAGTAATAAATAATATATATTAAATATAAGTATATATAAAATGAATAAAATTTAATAATTAAAAACATATTAATGTCTTATTCTTTTTTAATGATCTTAATACAAGGTTACCCATTAATACATTTAATATAGAAATATATTAATATATATATATAAATGTGAATATTATTTCTTAAAATATGATTTATATAATACAAGAAATTTATGCAAACATTGAATAATTCATAGATTTAGTGATAAATGGTTTGTAATTAAAAATTAATATTAATTAAAAATACTAAATAATTTCATTGAGTAATGGACATAATTGAATGTTGTTTGATTTTTTAATTTAATATATTTCAAATGTGTGTTACATTTATTATTACATACATATACTAAAATAATTTATTTTTATATACAATGCACATTAACAAATATTTACGCAATTAAGGAAATCCTATATGGAAACACATACACTAAACATTTATGTAATTTATTAAAATTTTATTATTTATTTTATAATTTCATTATAAAATGATACATTTAATATATTAATTTTTAAATTGTATATTTTATTTATTTATTTCAAATATTATTTGAGTTACATATTAATTGCTCATTTTTAATATTTTAATTTATTTATTTTTTGAATGTAATCATTTTCTATTTTTAATTTTTATATACTTATTTATTATGTTTTTTTTTATTTTCAGCATTTATTCATCTTTACTTCAATATATATCAATATATTTTTAATAATTTACAGTTAATTAATAAAATGTATTAATTTTTTCAATATTTTTAATGTGTACTAATTTTTATTTATTCAATTTCACCCATTTTTAAGATGCATGCCTTTAAGATTATATATTCATTAATAATGTTAAAAATATATTTTTCAAAAAAATATTTATAAATAAATTTTTCCATAAATGAATATATACAATATTCATATTTTTATATATTTATAATTATAAATAGATAAATATCATTATTTAAAGTTTTTAAATAATTATAAATAAAAATTTATATATATTTAAAAAATTATAAAAGTATAAAAAAAGTATTTAAATAATGAATATATTTACTATATTTTTATTTATATTAATTTACTATATATATATATTAATATAAATATTAATATATAAATATATAAATATTATTTTTTAAAAAAACTATTTATATATTTAAATAATTATAAAATTTTAATTGATATATTTACTATATTTATGTTTATATTTATTTATTAAATATGTGTGTGTGTGTGTATTTTATCAGTCTTTTTTTAGCGCAGATAAATATAAAGCTTTATCACCGTAAAATAAGTTTTGATAAAATCCATCTTTATCTGTGAAAAAATAATGATATGATAAAGATTCCTTTTAGAACTGAGAAAATGTATATTTAAAAGTTCCTTTTTAAAGTTCTATTAAATGTGTCACCAATCTATTTAGAAGAACCATAACTACAATTGATTTGGTCATGAGTTTCAATCTCTCATAGAACTCCCCCGCTTCCAGCACTCCTCCTCTATGTTCTCTTCAACGAATCAGGGCTAGAATCCAAGTTTTATTCTTTTCTCCTCCTCCACTATCATTTATTACTTGTTTTGGGTCCTTGATTTTCATTATTATGGTGATCTCAACCCTAAAAATCCCAAATTCTTTTCGCTGATAAATATAGTCATGATTGGTCTCTCTTATTCTTCCTTATTGTTTCAATTCTTATCCCCACCTTTACTCATATCTTTTTCCATTATTAGTGTTATCACTATCTCCGTCAACACTATCTATATTTCTCCATTAAAAATTCACTTTGATCATTCCCATTATGCTAAATGGTCATTCTATATCATAGATATCACATTGGAGAATAATTGATCTTTTATGGATACAAAATGGAAATTGTTTGTGTGCTTAACATATAGTTTTTAGGGACTCATTTATTACATCGTTATAGTCTTTCCAGATTCCTTTGGAGCGTTATATTCTATTAGAGTATGTAAAGGATGTTTGGTTAATAAAATTATTGTGCATCGAAAAGGGAATCATCCCATCAATTGATTTAATTGACTCTTCATTTTTTTCAAACATGTAATTGTCACAAACTATAATAAATGGTCTTATTTCATACTTATTTTGTAGTTCAATGGTATTTATTATAATAATTTGACTTTCACCCAAAATATTATGGAACAAAATATGGATTCGAACATTCTATATTTAGTTGGATGGAACAAGGTATCCATTTATATTTTCAATGGCTTTAGGTCTCTCTGTCATGTCTGTTAGTGATACAAGTGTCCTAATTCCCTCAAACTACACTATTATAGGTAACCATGTATTTCACATGTTCCTTACTTTTTTCAAAATAATTATACATTGATAGTTATATTTATTTATATTAATATATTAATATTATATGCATTTTATTTTTATGTAATGTTTTTAATGAAAATTTGGTTCAAAAAATATTGATTTTCATGATCTATTATTTGATTTTATGATTTTTTCTAAAATACTTTTGTTATTTTTATTAAATTGATAAAAATCAAAAATCATATTTATATAATTATTTTTTAAATTAAATATGTTACAATCCATAATTAAAATTTCAATTAGGTTATTATATAATATGATTCGGTTTAAAGTATATATGGAAAACGTATTTTTTTAAAAAAATACATTTTAGGTTTTATTCTTTTTTTGAAACAAATTTTTTAATAGTTTTTTGTTCTAATTAGATGTATCAAATAGATTCTCATTAAATATCTATATTAATTCATTAATTCCTTTTATGGATAAGTTTAAAAATATTTTTTTCACAATATTATGATCATATAGGATATATAAGAGTTTATAATGTATGTATTTCAGAGTATTTTTCAATATTAGATAATTTATTATTTATTATCCGTTGAAATATCTTATTCATGCTTTTAAGAATCAAATAATAATATAATAAATCCATTGATAAGGGTTTTAGATTGGTTTTGAACATAATAAATGACAGTAAATGGTATTAATTATGTTTTATTTGATAAAACATGGGATATATAGGATTTTTATTAATTATTATGTATTACACATGCTATAATATAAATATTTAAGTGATTACCATGTTTTATTATTCCATTATGGATTTTTATATTTACGATGCCAGGTTAGTTATAGTTTTTACATATGTATTTAATATTTTATTTTTTAGATGAAATAGTTCATAGTTTAAATATATGTGTGTGTGTGTGTGTTGATATGATAAGTATACTCATAAAATTATTTGAGTTTAATCATAAAAAAATATGTTTTAATAATCATTATATTATAAAATTAACCAATAGACATTTATAAATAATTTTTTGACTGAGCGAACTATATGAATTATTATAAAATGTGACCTGATCTTATTCAACACATTAGAATTTTAAGAAATAGAAAAATTCTATGACTTTTATTTATTATGTATTTATTTTTATATTTGTATACATTTTTACTACTTTTTTAACAAATGATTTAGGTTTAATTGTCTAAAAAAAATTTCACTAGAGTAATTGTTTGAATATTATTTTGTTAAATGTAATATGATACTAATTTTTTTAGTATATTTTGATAAATATGGCCTTATAATATTTTATTTCAATAATCACTTGATATTATTTGAAATGATTTTCAATATACCTCCCAATTTTTTATTACATTACTTTTCTACAAGAAAAAAATGTGTGGATTTGATCAAAATAATTTTTATAATAAATTAAAATATGATGGTTGTTATGTGATGTATAGGTTTGGTATGATATAATGTGAGTTACTATAGACATGTTAGTGATTCATCATGTTATATGGTGCGGGTGAGAGAACATTTGTGTTGTTTTTTGTTCTTATTTATGGTTTTTCAAATGTTTTGTTTATCTAATGTATTTTGATACCCATTTTGTTGTTATTTCATATGGGAAACAATTATGTTAACTCATCCCAATATTTCAAATTCACATCCTAATAAAAATTGATTTACTTTACACATTTCATTTTTTCAGGCAAAAAGTACATGTGATGGTTATCCCTATGGGATAGTCTGGATTCTAGGGGTTTGAGGTCAAATCTCATGGTACCTGTGATGTGGTTATAGAGGTCTTGTATTTGAGATACAGGTGAGGGAAAATGACTAGTAACATAGATTAGAGTTCTTGTATCTCAATGGGGGTGAGTTGATTTTCTCTTGGTAGTGTCAGGGGACTTTTATCCTTTTGTGTTGAGATTTGATATTTTAAATTAATTTGTGATAATTTAATTAGTTTAAAGGAGAAAACTATCATCCTCACTAACATTAACTCCTGAACAATTATTATTTCATTTTTTCTTGAGAAACATCCCCATCTCTTATATGTAATGTCCCAACCCCATTTACCCAGAGTTGGTGCATTATTACATAGCCTTGGCATGATCACAAGGAAATCATGTCCTAAAAGACCGATCAGCTTAGAATTATTGGAAACAAGATTCATATATAAGTTCAAAATTATAACATGAAAATAATTGCAATAGTAATTTATTCCATTATAAACAACCAAGCCTCCTAGATTATTCCTGAAAGGCACTCATAACTAACTTCTTCATATCCTGGGAAAAGGAAACACAAGAAAGGGGTGAGATCAAACACTAAGTAAGGGTAAGCAATACAATAGAAGATACCATAAATATTAAGCATGGGGAATAATTGAAAACACATTCCATTACAAATAATAAACATGAACACTTTTATGGAAGTAATATGAGATGAGTGAATAATTCCATAATAAAACATAATCATGGGTATTCTACTAGTAGAATGACAACATGAACCATAAATATTATTTTCATAATGAGGGAATGTATAATGCTGGACATTCTGAAACCTTTTTTCAAGGCCTCGGCCAAGATCTAAAAATGATTTAGGCCTTGGCCAAAAACATATATATATCAAATTGGGAAAAGTCTCAGCCAATTCCACATCTAGTTTTCTCATGAGTCCCACCAATGCATTTAGAATCAATAGCGAGCTCCACCCATCACTTACTAAGTCCAATACATTTCTCATATGAAAATGATGAAATATAACATAAACATCCATATTAAAACTAGTTTAAAAAATGTCAATAATTTAACCATAAACCATGAATGTTTTAATAATAACACATCCATAGTCAAACATGTCACAAAACCTTCAATACAATATAGAATATTTGTATCATAATGAATCGAATTTAAACAAGTATAAAATCAATTAAAGGATGTTGACATAGATGAAATCATAACTATTTGAGAGAAATATCTCTTTATTTTTTTTGAAATTATTTAAAGTTACATAATTTTAAAAGATAACATTTATTTTGAAAATATTATTATAATATTGTAAGGGAAAATTCGATGATGTTATAATGGAGAAGAATAACAGCACCCGTCGTATAATTTAAAAATACATTCTTACCTTAATTTTATCGAAAATGTCGTAAAGTACCTTGTTTGGAAAACGACTGAAAGATTATTTTCAAAACATATAATTTAAAATAAAGATTTAAATCATTTTAAACCTTTGTCTAGTAAATATTAATAATGTTTTGAAATAAATTTTTAAGAAACATAGATGTGGATGATAAAGAGGTCATAGTAGTAACTTACGTAAAAACAACCTTGGATAATAAAGAGATTGTATAATTAACCCTTACCTTGTACTTTTCCTTAGTCTAGGGTATTATAAACTCTTGTATAATGGGTAAATAATTGTTATTAAATTATAAAAGAACCATATACCTTAATATGATATCATATATGATCTTCCATCAATGATTTGTTAATGATATTTTAGTATTATTGTCATTTCGGGTGTTAACTGATTTGTTTTCCTTTGTATTCTTTGTTACATGAGTCACGTTTTTCTTGGAAGGGATGTATCTTATTCATATCCATAATGATATCAACTCTTTAAAAAATTATTTTTAATCATCACATGAAAATTATACTTGAATGGTTTCGATGGAGAATGAATCTCATCGCAATCATGTTGACGGTAATCCGTACGTACGCACGAGCGACAATATCATTCTTTTGATATTAAAATAATATGTAAATAGATGTTATATCATGTATAAAGAATCATTAAAATGTTATATTTATTATTTACATAAATTATACTTCATTATTATACCCATTTAAAATAATGTATTGAATAACAACTACACCACGACGTGGAGACAGTAAGCTGTATGTACGCACGTATGGTGACTTTTTCATTCATATAATGGATAGGATAATTAAAATGGTTGTACCATTTTTAAAATAACATCATAGTATATAGAATATACTGGATTTATTATCTTATAATGGAAACAACAATGAAATAATATGTGGATGAATAAAAGAACTTGAAAGTGGTGATGAAATATTTACCTCTTCTTTGGGTTTTTCATTTTGATTTGATAAAAAGGGCTCCTTAAGATGGCTTTATGACTAAAGTAAGGCCTCTATGATGAATTAAGGATAGTTGTAATGATATTTGGGAAGGTTTTGGTCGATCCATATGGCTTTGAAGGTGTGAATTTGAGAGAATGGTATGTGCACTTTTATAAGAGGGGTGAGGGGCACCTTAGGATAGGATTTAAATATTATTTTATAATAATTTTTTTTCGGTTTATAATGGCTCTAAAATGAATTATTTAAATTTTATTGTGGTTATGGGTCTAAAAAATCTCAACCCATAGGTTTTAGACAGGTTTGGGTCACTATATTAACCTTATCATTTATATTTAACTCTTATTTAAATAGTTTGACATTTATGATGTCTCTTTGTATTTTTATATTATATGGTTAATAAACATACTATAAACATCCAATAGAATCCAAAGTGGTCTATTATTGATACACCTATCATTATATATGTCATTTGGAGGAACATTATATTTTTATAATTATTATATCAACCAATAATATTGTACTTGTTTTAAAAACACATTAATGTCAATTTTGACATTATTTAATAATTTATTTTTGTAAAAGTCCTAAAACATTATTACATAGAACTAAATTAATATGATAAATCCTAACATGTATTATTAACATAGATAATTAGTTTAATTCATCAAAAATAATAAATTTCATTTATTTGGATATTTATTATATCAATTATTTTAATACTTCATTATAAAGGTAATTACTACATCATCACTGTATCATAAATAAATTTAAATATTTAATGTCTAAAAATTACACAAAAAATTATTTATGTAGGAAATATTCTTATATTTAAATTTAGTATTTATAATCGAATTTATCTTATATATAACACTATATTATAAATGGTTAATTATTAAACATTAAATTTAACACTTTTAACTCTTCTTTGAATTAAATAATAACAAATGTCCTAATCTAATCTAAGTGGACCTAAAGAACCATATTTTATTCCTAAGGTTGTTTGTGATCAAATTATACTTCTCTAGTATAATTATAACATGTTTTAGGGTAAGAATAATATCATTTTTACCCTTAATTACCCTATTTACTTTTAACTGTAGTAAATAAAAGTAAAAAGTTACTATTTACCAAAGATTGTTTTTTATCTTATTGAACGAAATTTTTATTATTGATATCAACTGTAACTCTCAGATTTTTGTAATTCCACTCATAGAAGTGGTAAAATTTTGTTTTATGAGAATTTGCAAATTCTCCTTGGAGGTGGGGAAAAGATGATAAAAAGTTCAATAAAATTTTATATATCTAATATTATTAAAAAATGAATCCAATGAATTACATTGAACATATATTGTTATTATGTATCTATTTTGACCTAAAATAAATTTAAATAAAATAAATTAATTATTTAAATAAAAATTTAGTTTTAAACAATAATGCAGTGTTTTTCACTACTCATCAAAAATTGAATGTTTTCATAAAAATACCAAAAATTCACCCTATGGTAATTTTGATATTCTGAATTCAAAAATAAAGTCTATTTTAAAAAATAAAATTTATTAAAAAAAATTTGGTTTTACTATTCATCATAGCTAGTTTGATTGGTTGTTGTGTGTTAGAATCTTGATGTTGCGTACAATGCTAGCTATTGCATTATTCCAAGGGAAAGATACTGTAGAATCTTGGGGTGTTACATTATATGTTGGTTTAACTATTCTGAGATGTAGTCATCCAAAATGATCACAAGTAACAATTATGGGTTGACTACTACATAGTGTAATTCATGTAATATAGGTACTTATCCAAAAGAGATGGAGGATGAGTCTCAAGTAATAAAATGAAATAATAAAAATTTAGGAGATAAAGCTGATGAGTATGACATTTGTCTATAACATTCACCTTAGAATGAATTCATAGGATAACACCTACCAATGTGATTAATTATTTTCTTAAATTCAATTACATATTTCCATTTAAATGTTTTTACATTAATAATTTGACAAAAGATTATGAAGGTGGAATTTATGAGTTAATCAATTCTGCAATAGAGCATGAATATGACCCTTCTCAAATCCTTTTTCTATGTTTACATTATTATTATTCAATCAAAATTAAATTTTTGATAACTGAGGACAAAAATGTCTATTTCACATGATGATTTTACCAATTCTGAGGAGGAATGGACTTTTGATGTTGAAACTAAAAAAATTATTAGGGGATCAGCAACTTATTGATGATAAAATCAATAATGCAACATCATAGTGTTGAATAAAATTATCAAATCAATAAGTAAGGGTAATAAATTTGAGGTTATTTAGAATCAATTTGGATAACGATTTGAAGTAAATAAGTTAATGTTCATAAGATATTTTTGAGTCATAATGAGGATGAATATATTGATTGATATTGATTTGTGGCACCACATCCGACCTGTAATGATGGAAACCCTTTGGAAAGATATAACAATAACTTTACGGTATACTTTCTCTATTTTACAGAAAAAATATATAATGAAATATTGATCTAATTTTCATTATTCCTAAGAGATTTCATTTCTATTAGAAGATTTATATGAGAAATGACTGTTAATGGATGTTGGAAAATATTATAGAGGCTTACATACTCTTCTTACCATGTAATATCTTTGGTATTTTTAAGGGGAATGTAAATACCCAACCACCAATTAGTTATCCACACATTATAAATTAGGAAACAACAAATTATTTCATCAGTCGTCGTAATAAGAAATAATTTCAGCTGTATTTAATTCAATATTATGGTATTTTATATTATTTATTGTACCCAATTTGATTCAAATTTGATAAATTTATGAAGCATAAAAAGTGTACTGAAAATAAAGAACTTGCATCAAAACTAATTTACCCTTATAGAAAAGCAAGGATGAGAGTACACTTCACTAGAGAAGAAATTGGAATGCATTTTAAATCAACATTAAAATTTTTATGTGATATGAAACAACAAATGTTTTCATTTTATATGAATATTGGTGAATAAAAATATAAATCCACTTCAATCCCAAATCTAGTGCTATGGAAGGAGGTTTTCATAAATAAAGAGGGTGAATTAGCTGATAAAAAAACAAAAGCAGTATGGGAAATATGTATCAGTATGAAGTAATAGTAATTAATTATTCTTTATTATATAAAAATATCTATTTTGTTAGTATTTTTATATTGTTTAGACACAAGAATCAGCAGTGACTGCAATAGGAGAAAAACTACATTTAGTATCTTTGAAGCGGCTAATACAATATGGTCATGTTATAGGAATAGGTTTGTGTGTGTATTCAGGACAATATTTAGATTTGATAAAACCATATGAAGATAAATATAGTATGGTGAAATGATTGAGGACACAATTAAACTCACTATAAGATATTATTTCTAGGTATGGTTTTGCATACCAATGTGTGAGAAAGGATCAAAGTGAACTGGTGGAAGAACAAATATTTTCCCATAAACCAAATTACCCCACTATCTTTGAGGCTAGTCATTCCCTAAACAAAATTCCATACTCGAGTTAATCAATTTTTTCATTAATATTTCTCCTAATTTTGAATCAAAAAAATTTTGAAAACAATATATTACCAAAATTCAGCAAGGTATATTTGTATGTGATTTCTATTTTTCCACATGCCTGTACTAAATTATTTCAAGGGTTATGATGTCTAATATCCTATAAGACAAGATAAATTATATAAACCTCCAAAAATATCAATTTAGAGTGGGTCTTAAGGTAGCTTAAGAGACGACTGATGATTTTCTTATTCCACTTGATGATTTAGATATTTCAATAGTCAATGGTTATATTGGAACATTCATACTATGTCTATCTAATATTATAATGATACATAAGATATGTCTTTCACAAATTTTTTCATATGAAAATTTAGTAATAGTTGATGAAAAAATGTCTGAAGTGATGTATTATATTATACATGGGTAAATTTACTGGGAAACAGAAGGTTTGATCAAGATAATCTATTGAGTCGCCCAAGAAATCCAAATGACTATATTGGAGTACTTTCGCCCCACCAGTTCTAGAGGATAATTTATTATCATTACAACATCATGTAGATACCACATTCAATGATGAAAATAATTCATACATTACATATGAGAAATAGATATATATAACTTTCATGACATATGTAATTGGTCTCAAGGGTATAAATGAGATTCTCAAGCATGAATGGCTGTAAGCCTCAGTTGTGAATACATACATAAGGTAAATTTTCATAATTCATCAATACAAATAGTGAGATAATATATTTCTTAAAGTTAATAACAATTTATATTTTCAACAGGTGTTTATATTACTTCTTTATAATGGTAAAATCATGTGATGCATGATTTCGACTCATTGATCTCTGTGTCATTTTTATGGAAAAACATACTTTGGATAAGAATGAAATTGAGAGGTGAAGATATGACCTACTTGATGTGTTTGAGAAAAAATAGCAAATGAAAAACACTTTTTTAGGAATACACTGTATAAGTAAAATTCTTTAAACTAATCACATAAAATATATTTTTAATTTTTTTACTACTTATTTGTTTTTATTTATTTAGGCATCACTAGATGTTGAATTCATTCAATCTGGATACCCCAAATATTTATTTTTTGAATCCAATACATGGATATCCAGAAAACCAACCACACATGATTTTTTATTGAATTTTTAATACACATAAATCATAATTTTATTTATAAACATTGAATTATATGTTTCATTTTGTGTTTTAACAATAATTTTTTTATGATAGGTAAGTTTCAAAATATAGTATAAATCATGGAATGAAGTCGGTGTCTACACATAAAAATCCCATGGATTACTAAAATTGAATATTATTAAGGTATGTATAGAAATATTTAATAGTCAAAACATATTTCAAATCAATTTAGATATATTGTTCAATGTTTATATACTTTCTAGAGTAAGATAAAACCATTGATCATGGATATTATTTTTGAAAATTTATGGGAGTGGTTATAAGACAAGAAAAAAACATCATCTCAGAATAGATAATTTCAAAAGGTAATTAAAAGTTCATTAAAATTTTATTAAATTTTTGTCTATATTTTTCAGTATTACCATGACTGTCGACAACCTTTATACTCAAAAGAAGAAGTAAATTGTTCAAAGATTAGTGGGAAGAATACATGTTGTCGCACAATTTTTCAGCAAAAACATTATGATATTTCCTACAATTTTTGTGATCTAGTATGGTTTATAACCATAGAAATATATTTGGACTGTGAAACATTAGTGTCAGAATGGTTATATATTATATTTGATATGTTTTTCAAGGGGATGTATAATAAAGGATGTTAGTTTTTTTAAGAATTGGAATAAAAATAATAAAATTATTAGGAAATGTAAGAGGAAGATGAGATGGTGTAGGTTGAAGAGTAGGTGGAGGCAGAGGCAGAGGTAGAGGCAAGGGCAGAGTTGGGGGTGGAGGTGGATTTGGATTCAGATACCGAGGAAGAGTAGGAGACGAAGCACTACATTGGAAACAATAAAATTGTTGGGAAATAATTAGAATGGGGATCATACCTAGATTTTGTTTGAGAAAATTTGTTGAAAATTGAACAAAATTCATTACACATAATATATAAGCCGTTGTGCATGTGTTTCTAGTTTCTTATTGAAATAATTTCATTGTCACTTGTTTAAGTGGTTTTATACATGACTTTAATTGGAGTAGTTTTTAAAGAAAAAAAATAGACACTATTTTTTTAAATGATTATCATAGGCTACAGTTTATATTATTACATTACAGGTAACATCCAATATTACTAACTTGTGAAAGAAACCTATAACCAAGAATAAAATGACTAACAGCGAAAATAACAAAATGGATGCAGTTTCGTTCTCATGGAATCTCTACAGTGCAAAGAATGGGTCTTAGTACTGGATCCAATTGTCACATTAGAGTCATAAAACACAAATGCAATCATCAAATAGGTATATAATCTAGTTCAAATGTTTTAATAAATATTCTTTTCATCAACCACCAAAGTCAGAATGTATATGAGAGAACTATTGGATGAAAACCATCATTGAGAGATCATGGTCATTAAGGAGGTATGGTGTGAAATGAAACATAGAATTAAATGAAAAGAAATCAATTTATGAATAAATACCTAGAAAGAAAAAAACCCGCTTCAAATGAAATCATGCAGCACCAAAAATCCAAAAAAAATACTACTTTGAAAAATAAGCTAATAGCTTGTTACAAAACCTCTAGAAAATAATGAAATATGAACTGTCATCGATTGAATCATGTATTTTTATAAAATAACAATATAGTGGTTTCAAATTAGTGGGTGGAAAAATTAATTGGACTATATGATCATTAACTATATGCGTGAATTAATATCACAAAAATATATGAAATCCATACAAGTAACATTCATATACTTATGCACATTAATTATGTAAAATAATTCATATTCACAATATCATTAACAAAAAAACTCCCCATTATTATAAATAAATAATACATGAGAATAGAGATACTTAAATTTTATTGAAGAAATAAATAATATTTTTTGCCAGAGTTTATCCACATATAAAATATTGATAAGTATATACTAATATATAGGACAATTCATGAATACTTAATGGATGTGCGATATTTTAGTATCATTTAGATTATATGAAGGGATATACTGATGTTTAATACTTTCAAAAATGGCTGAATAGTTTATAATGGAGTCTGCTGTCTTCTATAAATATGTAATTGGTCACATTGACGTTTTTTCCGTCAATGAAGTTAAATAGTTTATCATGGATTTTTTACTCTCTATGAAGGTGAAAGGGAATGATAGATTTTATTATATTTCAAAAAAAACTCTTATATAAATATTTATTTTAGTTCAATCAATTATTTGTAATAGGTTTACACTAACGGTTAGAGGATTTTATTGAATAAATTACTTCATCAACAATGATGATTCACTCATGTACTATGAGAATTCACTCAAGAAGGAATATTGTCAAATAATGATTCACTTTTCGTATTATTCTCCAAAGAATTCAACCTTTTGTGTTATCAAATTGAAATATTGTTAGATGAACCAGTGTTTTGGATGCACTATAGGATAAAAATATATAGTGGAATTTACCATACCTCAATGAAATACAAAGTGTAACCAGTATGACTCAAATTTTGTGGTTTTGGTTTAAAATTTATATTTCATTAATTTTTTATTTCATATTTATGATTAATTTATTTTTATATAGTATTAATAGCACAATAATTTTTTTATTATATAGGTGGATTGTTTTTCTCTATTTGGGGTCGTTCTTATGAAGTTTCTCGTGCCCATGAGATATTTGACATTGAGGTTTCATCTGAGATAACAATAATAAGGAAATGGGTCAATAATATATAAAAACATCATGAAATGGTGAGTTCCAATAAACTTTTAGTTAATTTTTTAACAAATTTTTCTACTATTTTTAAGTTAATTTCCTTATCATTTTTATCTAATAATTTTTTTGTTAGATATTTTAGGAAGTCATATTTTTCATTCAACCACCAACAAAATTCCAAAAAAGAGAGAACATGATGCTTTTGGATGAGACGGTTCTGAAAGCAGGGGGTTTATTATTCCATATAAATAGAAAATTTATTTATGTATTGGCTCAGTTTATATTTTTGAAATAAAAACACACATCACTTAATCAATCAGTTACACCAAATTCTGACACACTGTGTGACAGATATGATTCAAACTATGTGATTTTAGTTTTAAATTTACATTTTAGTTCCAAACACACATCACATAATTTGAATTCAGAAAAAAAGAATTATACATTATAAATAAAATCCATAATTCATTTGGTACATATTGAAAATAACTGTACGTCAATCTGATACATAATGTGCTCGGTAAGACTCAAAGTGTCCATTATCAGTTTATAATTGATATTTAATTTCAAAAAGAATAAATTGATGAAAACCAATAAACAAATACACATATTTTCTTGATAATTTGGTAATATGATTTAAATGAAAATTTTTACATGTTGGAATAAATATCACATCAAACTATCACACGATTTTAACGATATGATTCAATTTGTGAGTTTCCAGTTTAGACTGTCATTTTAGTAAAAAAACATATATAAAATTATCAAAACCAATAAAATGGATTTGAAATGTTTTGATACATTATTACAATTATCCTTAATTAATTTTTTATGTGATGGAATCAACCGCAACATAATTTTTTTCATGGAGTGACCTGTATGAATTCCAGTGTGTCTTTTTATTTAAAAATGGCATTGATTTTAGTAAAAAAAACAATTGACATACTCCAAACTAATAAAAAACATTTATATTGTTTTTCTTCTCTAGGAAAATTATACATAATTCATTTTTAGGTAAATTAATAATCTACAACTCAAACTGATACATGATGCACCCGACTTGGCTCAAAGTGTTCGTTATTAGTTTAAAATTTACTTTTGAGTTCAAAAAGTTTCACTCACTGAAATCCAATCAAATATTCTTAGAATGTCTTGATAATTTATTAAAAAATTAATAGGTAATTTTTTGACATTTAATAAATATTATCACATAAAAACATCACATGATGTGACTGGTATAACTCAAACTGTATGTATTTAGTTTAAAATGACATTTTAGTAAAAGAAATAAAATTGACATTTTCAAGACTAAGAAAAAACCTTCGGATTATTTTGATACTCTAGGAAAACAATCCAAAAGTAATTTAGGATTATTACGATTTAGAAACATCTCAATCTGACACATGGTGATCTGTATGACTCCAAGTGCTTCTTTTTATTTAAAATTGACATTAATTTTAGTAAAAAATAAAACTCAGAAACTCAAAATTGAGAAAAAGTATTCATAATATTTTTATATTTTATTAATAATATCCATAAGTAATTTTTGACATGTTGGAATAATTTTTATATAAATATAATACATTATGTGTCTGACATGAGTGAAAGTGTGTGTTATCAGTTTAAAATTGACATTTAAATTCAAAAGGTGTCAATCAATAAAAACCAAGGAAAAGTGCTCAGATTTTCTTGTTAATTTATTAAAATGATTCATAAATAATTTCTAATGTGTTGGAATCAAACACATTTTAAACCTACACACTATGGGACCATTATGACTCAAATTGTGTGTTTCGAGTTTTAAATGACACTTTTTGTAAAAAACACATATGACAAACTAAAAACTAATAAAACTCATTTTAATTATTTTGATACATTAGAAAAATGATACATAAGTCATTTGGGATGTGAATTGTCTATCCACACCTCAATTTAACACATGGTGTCACCAGTATGACTCCAAGTACATCTTTTAATTTTATATTTACATTAATTTTAATAAACAACACAGTAGGCGTACTTAAAACTGAGAAAACGCATTCAAATTGTTTTGATACTTTAGGAAAAATATCCATAATTTATTTTTGATTTTTATAAATATTCTTCACATCAATATGATATATTATGTTCCAAACATGAAAATAATTGTTCGTTATCAGTTTAAAATTTTCATTTATGTTCAAAAAGTGTCACTCACTAAAAAAATAAGAAAATGTGCTTGGATTATGTGGATAATTTTTGAAAATGATTCATAAGTAATTTTTGAAGTGTTAGAATTAGTATCACATAAAACTAACACACAATGTGACCATTATGACTCAAATTTTATGTTTCCAATTTAAAATGGAATTTTAGTAGAAAAAACACAAGTGACATACACAAAACCATTAAAACACATTTGGAATATTTTGATAATTTTGGATAATCATTCATAATTAATTTGGAATATGTAAGAATAATATTCAAATAAATCTGACACATGGTGTGAATGGTATAACTATAATTTCATCATTTCAATATATAATAGTAATTTTTGTTTAAAAAATGCATCACATATCCAAAACCGATAAAATGTGACTATATTGTTTTTCATCATTTTATATAATATTACTTAATTAAATTTTATATAATTATTATCTTCTAATTAATTAGTATATTTTTATAGATATAATTCTTTATAATGAACATGTAATGGATTGATGTTCAAGAATCAACTCCAACTCAACCTAATACACATTTTTCTTGGTATGGTTTAATTTTTTATTTAAAATTAACACGTTATATTTAGTTTATTTCTTTATATTAATACTAACATAATAATTGATTCCTTATATAGGTTATTTCTTTTTCTCAGGAAGTGGTGGTTTTTCATTTATATAGGTGTGTTCTTTTTCTATATTATACTTTTTTCTAATATTTGTGTTATAAATTTAATTTCTTTTAAATTCTATATTTAAATCTAATTTTCTTAATGTTTGGTGTTTTTTTATTATACAATGTTCTATTACAGCACACTATAGTATGCATTGTTTCTGGAACTTTATCTTGTAGTTACCGCCCATTGAAGTATACCCCTTTATCAGCGCTACTAAATGCACTGATAAAGCTATCGTTTATTAGATCTTTTAGAAGTGATGATAAAAAATTACATTTATCAGCCCTTGTAGAAACCCTAATAAAGGTACCTTTTATTATTTCTAAATAAAATCATTGATAAATAGTGTCCTTTATCAGTGATGACAATGTACCCCTTTATTACCACTTTTTTAGTTATTATAAATGACACTTTTATTAGTGATTTTCTAGACTAGATTAAATTCTAGGGGTTTTAATCATTCTTTGGTAGTAATAAGTTTTCTAGTGTGGATAAAAGAAAATTCTACCATTGTTAATAGTCTATTTTGTAGTATTAAAAGTCTATTGGAACCACTTTTCCTATAAAAAATGCTTCCCCTTCTGAGTCAACCCTTTTAAGGAAGATGATGCTCTAGAGAAATTTGGGGAAAATATTTGATAGTAGCTTAAAAACCCAGGAACCTGCCCACCGCCATCATGATCTAGAGTGGCTCTTAAGATAACACTGCATCAATCTTTTCCAAGCCGAGAGATACACCATCTGTAGACATAACATGTCTCAGAAATTGAACCATCTGAATCCTAAAATAAAACATTGAGAGATTTTTATAATTTTCTCTTATCATAGTATATCTAAATAAATTATCAAGTATCTTGTATTATCATCCTTGGACATTGAGTACACTGGTATTTAACCAATTAATACTATAAAAATTGGTATAAGAAAGGCTAAAATATCTGGTCCATGATTAACATTTAAATTGATGGGGTTACTTTTATGATAAAGGGCATCCACGAGTACTCATAGTAACTATAGTGATATTTGAATATTGTCTTCAGTGTTTTTGTGTCCTGTACTTAGAGCTAGTGATAGCTCGGTCTAAGGTCAATCTTTGGTAACCATCATTCCCATTTAAACTAATAAAATAGGTAATTAATCATTGATAGAGGAAAATGGTTCTTAACAGACACTTGGTTTAGTTTATGGTAATCCACACAAAACATCAAAATCCTATACACCTTCTTGATGAAAAAAACTGGGGTTAACCAAGGTAAAAAATGGGTCTAAAAAAGCATTTCCTCAACAAGTACTCCCACTGCACCCTCATCTCATGAAGCTCTATGGTAGAAATCTAATATTTTTGGTATATATCAGGGAATTACCAAAGTTTAGATAAATGTATAATTCTATCTCTAGGTAGGGTGGTAATCCAGGCATATTCTGCAGAAATGCATCCTCATACTCTTCCACCACTATAGGAAACAAAAAAATCATAGAGTCTACTACACCAAGGGTCATTCTAGCTAATTAATAAGGAATCATCTAAATCCTCATGTAACATCCCATGTAATTAATAAATAATATACATTTTTATATTTGTCTATTTATGAATTTGATAGTCTTTTTGAGGCATAAAATGAGAATAAATACAATCTTAAGCATGGAATACACTAATATTTTTAAAAGATTGTTTTACTGCCTTTTGATGGAAAACCATTTTTAAATCAATATTTTGACAATTTTATAATCCCTATTTGTCAAAATAAACATATTCTTTATGATTGGTACATTTAAATTTACATTGGATAAATTTTTGGTATTTTTCTAACAATGTTCATTTTTTTATGAATAGTGAAAAATACTGCATTTTACATCAAAACTGCTTTTTCATCTAATTTAATTATATGGTTAGATTATCTTTTTAACTGGTCTTATTGTGTAATTAGAATATATTTTTACCATTTAATCCAATGGTGGTCATTAGGATTAATTTCACTTTTGAATTGGGTATAAACTAATGCCAAAATTTTCATAGACACTATTTCAAAAAAGCCGCTATCTGTTTTGAGAACGCGAATTATTTTTAAATTAATTATTTAAATTTCTGTGTTTGGAACTTGTTAAAATGGATTACATATTCGGAATCAAAATTTCTAAATTATTTAATCAAGACTCTCTTGTTTTTTGACATTATGAATAGTAACGACGGTAATTATCTTTAATTATCTTGATTAATGGGTAATCGGGTAGTTAAGGATAATAAAATAATATTATAATAATACAAAATTACACCAACATGTGTCCTAATGCTACTGTTTGTCTAATCGCCGACCATGGGATGCCTTGTGTCAATCTTGGGGACCCCATGGAATCCCTTTTGTCTGAAAGTGACTTTTTATCTTTTTATTTTTTAAAGAAAGTAAATATAACAAAGAATGTAACACCTAAGTAAAACATTTTTAATTTTGTATACATAGATGATATTTTGGACTACAAATATTAATTGGAAATATAAAAATATTTCCTACATCATAGTATTTTTTTCATTGTTTTTAGATATTAAATAAATTAAATTATTTATGACATCATGATGATGCAGCGATTACCTAATTATTTAACGATTTAAATAAAATAAAAATATAATGTAAAATTTAAGACCTACACTTGTAAAAGACATATTGTATGAGTACATTTAAAACCCTTATCACCTTATCCTAAAAATACATCAATGTGGGTCCTTTAAAATCCGAAACTCATTTGAAAATAAAGCAACATATTATACCTTTCCAAGAGTGCCCCTCCTCTCCTCTTATAAAAGGCCCCCACCTCTACCACCTTACCCACACCTCTCAAGCCTTTGTCTTGGCCAACCCCTACTCATTTTTCTCTCCAAATCCCTTTGTTACTCCTAGAATACTCACTTTGGGTAGAAGTATTCCCATGGAAGCCATTGAGCTCAAATCAAAGAGTGTTACCCGATTTTAAGGTAATTTCTTCACTCGTGTTCTTTTGTTTTATTTTGCGTCTCCAACCCCCTAAACTCTTTTAATTCAATTATTTTGTAACAAATCCAGTATTTTCAATATACTAGGATTTTTTTATAAGATGCATTCGAGATACACTTACACACACCTACATCTAATGGTTAAAGAACATACTGTTTCTGTGGATGGCGAATTTCTGCCTCACGAAATGATGATTGTTCAATATTATTCTAACATATTCAAAGGTGTCCATTAAGATGTCACTGTATTTATATATGATATAAAATATTTTTATTTTTTCCTTAAGCTTCTGTATTTTTCATTTATGGCATACCTTTATGGCTTCCATTATGGGTATACGCGATATCTTCATTTTAGGAAGTGCGGACTACCGCCCCCTCAAAGTGATTTGATTTGGTAATACCATATGTGGTAGGTATAAAGGATAGATTTAATTATATTATATATTATACCATACTGGAATTAAAATACTACTATGTATCATTATGTTTTAATTCCATTAAATATGAAATATATATGGAAGTAGCATTCATGCGTACGTACGGCTTACCGTCTCCATGAACGGTGCATTTCATTTCTTACCTCTAAATGTTATGTAATATTATAAATGCATGAATATACTGGATATATATGATATATATGATATCTACATCATGAATATAATTCTGGATATAATGGATATTTTACCACATTAACAACTTTTAATTATAAATAGTTTATTTTTGACTCAAGTACCAATGATCGTTAAAACAACCGTTATTAACATAAATAATATCATAGTGTTCATGACATGGTAATAAGTGATATAAAAGTAATAATGAACTTGAAAAAGGTTCTTAATCAAGTAGAAATTAACTCAAGATTATTATTCAGGAGATTAAATAACGATCGAGTCAAGTCGGACCCGAGGTAAGGGACTTCATCTCAATCTCCATTCATTGAGGCATATTTTGTTTTATACAAAACTTTATTTTATACGGTGTATAAACCCCTTTGACTTTTATTCTTATTCAAAAGGAATATTTTTTATACGAAGAGTTTTACTAAACGACAAATGGAATGTTTTTTTTCATACGTATGCGACGACAACGACTTCTCCGCCGCCTTGACCATTATTTGAGTTTAGGCTTCCTATACAAGCCATAACTTTTTTTGAATGAAAAATAAATACCATGTTTTACTTTTAGTTTTTTTGTATTGAAAATGGTGTTCATAATGTTTTTATATCAATGTGTTGTATTGATATCTTGTGATTGAAAGGTGGAAATGTTATGTTTCCTTTATGCATGTTTTATGTGATACGGTTATGTTATGGTTCATGGGAATTGTTATGAAGATGGGTGGTTTCGTGATAAACTAAAGGATGGTGAGCCCGAAATAGCTCTCCAATGCATTGGGTAACGCAAAGGAGTTAAACGTAAAGGTTTCTCCGAAGAGATTTAGGGAATATTCTGTGATGGGTATTCCAAGCGTAACCAAGAGGGTTACTCCCTACGTAAGAATGTTATGAATGCCTCAAGTTACCTTTATGTCTTATGGTTTCTTTGATTTATTCATGATTTGATGAGGTATGTTAAAGTTATTATGGTTTATGAGTAAAGTATGATTTCATTGATTCATATTTATACATGTACTCATATTTCCTTTCCATATTTTCATATCCCTTATTGAGCTTTTTATGCTCATCCCATGTTTTTGAAATGATTTTCACAGGTCAAGGGAAAGGTAGATGATGTGATGATAGTGTCAAGGAAGTGTCAAGAAATAATCCATGTTTAATATTAAATATTTTTCCATTGATGGGAAAAAATGAATACAATCTTTTATGTAACCACTTTGTTTAAATGTGGAATGTAATGCAAGTTTTATGATCTAATTCACTAAAACTTTAAACCTGAAAAGATCCTCAATGTGTAATCTTCTAATAACTCAAGATTAAGTAAGGTTTAAGGCTGGGGCCTTATAGTTGGTATCAGAGGTCATTTTAGATAACTTTAGGAGTTAGAATTCTATTAAATTATTATCCAAAAATATTTTTTTATGGTCAAATTGAAATGATATATCATTTTAAGATTACCATGTTGCTTCATCTAAGACATGTTTATTCAGAATGGTTTTCCGTAGAGGAAACAGGGAAGCAATGCTAGGAAGGAATACAAAAGGAAATAACCTTCCGAATCAGCATCCTGAGATGGTTGGAATTGGAACTGAACAGTTTGTTGCAGGAATGGCGCAGTTGACTCAAGCGATAAATGGTGGTGGTATCCATGCACGAGATCAGCCAGATCAACCGCAGAGGAACATGTTAGTGGTGGAACATTTCATGACGCAACATCCCCCATCATTCAGAGGATCATCTGACCATGTGCTAGCTAAAGGGTGGATTAAAGCACTGGATAAGATTTTCGATGTCATGGGGTGTTCAGACAATAAAAAGGTTAGTCTTGTTATTTACCGTTTGGAGGGTGAGGCAGATCAGTGGTGATCGATGGTTAAAAATATCAGGGACGCTGATGAGATTGATGCTCTCGACTGGGATGAATTCAAACGTATGTTTCTTGAGAAGTACTTTCTAAGGCTGTTTGACTTAGGATGGAAGAACAATTCCTGGAATTGAGGCAAGAGGAAGACTTAGTGGCTGCCTATGAAGAAAGGTTCACTCGATTGGCCAGGTATGCTCCAAATTTTATCCGAGACCTTGATAGTAAAATCAATATTTTTACTCCAGATGAAAGACAAAATATCGAAGGGAATTGTCTTCTTGTGAGTTTAAAAGTTATGAAAAGCTTGTTCGATTTTCTGAGAGGGTGGAACTAGAGTTTTCCAATGATCAAGTGTTCTATATCAACCAGCAGAAGAAGAGACCGAGGTGGCAGGAGAAATGAATGAATTCTTCAAAAAGGTCTGATGGTAAGAAAACTATGTTTCCAGTTTGTGATAAATGTGGTAAAAGGCATGCTGGGGAATGTCTTCTAAATTCTGGAATGTGCTACCGATGTGGTAATATGGGACATAAGGCCCGTGATTGCACTGAAAAAGATCAAGGTGATGGTAAGTCCAAATTAGATTTACAGTTAGTGAAATGTTTTAAGTGCAATGAGATGGGTCACTATGCAAACGAGTGCCTTTCAAAGAGCTTGAGTGATGGGAAGCAGTTATTCTACAAGAAGAAAGGGGTGGTGACATCCTTTGCAACTACTTCATTAGATGTCAGGCCATCAAATGAAGTTGTATCAGGTACTTTTTTTGTTTTTTCATATTATGCCAGTGTGTTGTTTGATTCGGGGTCTAAACATTCTTTCATCTCTGAGAACGTTTCCAGTAAAATGGGAATACCATCTCAAGAAATGACTCCTAAACATGTGGTAAAAACACTTGGGGGAAATGTTGAGGCAAAAAGAATTTATAAGAATCTTCCTATCCTTATCTGTGGAAAGAACCTACTTGAAAACCTAATTATTCTACCTCTAGTAGAGTTTGATGTTATCCTGGGTATGGATTGGATCCCTATTTACCATGATAATATGGACTGTAGAGCTAAAGAAGTCTCTTTTCAGAAAGACTTTCAGTTTGTGTACAAGAATGAACCCCTAATTTTGATAACATATCAAGTGGCCGAGAAACTTGTAATAGATGGAAATGAATGTTACCTTGCACATATTGTTCAAAACAAAGGAACTATTCAGATTAATGATGTTCCAGTGGTAAATGAGTATCCTGATGTTTATCCTGATGAGTTTCCTGGAATAATACCAGATCGGGAAGTTGAATTTACTATTGACTTAGTTCCTGAAGTTAAGCCAATTTCAAAACCCCCTTATCAAATGGCTCAAATTGAACTTTTGGAGTTGAAGGAACAATTGCAATATTTATTAGAGAAAGGTTTCATTCGACCTTGCACATCACCATGGGTTGCTCCAGTTTTATTTTTTAAAAAGAAATATGGTTCTATGAGACTTTTCATTGATTATAGATCCTTTAATAACATCACTATTAAGAAAAAATATCATTTACCTCATATCGATGATTTGATTGATCAGCTCCAGGGAGCTCAGTTTTTTTCAAAGATTGACCTGAGATTAGGGTACCATCAGTTGAAGGTAAAGGAAGAATATTTTCCGAAGACTGTGTTTCGTACAAGATATGGCCATTATGAATTTGTAGTAATGCCTTTTGGGATAACCAATGCACCTGCTGTATTCATGGACTTAATGAATAGAATTTTCCATGAGTTCTTGGAAAAGTTTGTGGTGGTTTTCATTGATGATATTTTAGTGTTTTCTAAAAGTAAATAGGAGCATGAAAGGCATTTAAGGGTTATTTTGAAAACCTTAAAAGAAAAGAAATTTTATGGGAAATTCAGCAAGTGTGAGTTTTGGTTAAAACAAATTTCTTTCCTTGGTCACATTGTTTCTAAATATGGTATAACGGTTGATCCGGCAAAAAAAAGGTTTTTGAAGAATGGCCAACACCCACAAATGTAACTGAGATTCGTAGCTTCCTTAGTTTGGCAGGCTATTACCGAATGTTTGATAGAAATTTTTCCTGGTTATCTAGTCCAATGACTAAGCTAATTCGAAAGGGTGTAAATTTTATCTGGACAAAATAATGTGATGATAGTTTTTAGGAACTGAAAAGAAGATTGGTGAATGATTCAGTTTTGCACTACCTTCCAGGAATGGTGAGTTTGTTATCTACAGTGATGCTTCATTGAAAGGAATTGGTTGTGTCGTAATGCAGAATGATCAGGTAATTGCTTATGCTTCACGACAGTTGAAAACACATGAGGTAAATTATCCTATACATGATTTGGAATTAGTTGTTGTTGTTTTCGCTTTAAAAATTATGAGGCATCATTTGTATGGAGTAAAGTGTGAAATATATACCGATCACAAAAGTTTAAATTATATATTCACTCAGAAATAATTCAACATGAGACAGAGGAGATGGATAGAATTAATCAAGGATTATGATTGTACAATTCATTGCCATCCGTGAAAAGAAAATAAAGTGACTGATGCTTTGAGCCAAAAGAGTAATGCTTCATTAACAATGTTGCATTTGGAACATGATCCCTTGGTTGAGGATTTGATGAAATTTGGTATAGAAGTTATTGGTGCAGGATGTCCTTCTGTTTTGTTTCAAGTATCAGTGAAATCTTCTCTATCAGACAGAATCAAGCAAGCACTAAAGCAAGACACCATGTTTCAGAAAAAGGTAGATCTGGTTCAGAAGGGTAAGTTACCTGAATTCAACATTGATAATGATTGTGTTTTGAAATTTGTGAAGAGATTGTGTGTGACATGTGATTCACAGTTGAAGAGAGAGTTGTTATGTGAAGCTCATAGTTCTTCGTTTTCATTTCATCCTGGCAGTACTAAGATGTATAGAGATCTTCGGGAGTATTACTAGTGGGACGGAATGAAAATATATATTGTTGATTTTACTATGAAGTGTTTGACATGTCAACAGGTTAAAGCAGAGTGGCAGTTACCGAAAGGGATGCTTCATCCTTTACCAGTTCCAGAGTAGAAATGGGAAAATGTATCCATGGACTTCGTTGTGGTATTGCCGAAGACATCTTGAGGTAATAATGCAATCTGGGTTATTGTTGATCGCTTGACTAAATCTGCTCATTTCCTTTCTATACGAGATACTTTTTACATAGATCAACTTTCTCAATTGTATCTTAAAGAGATAGTCAGGTTGCATGGAGTTCCCTTATCCATTGTATCTGATCATGATCCTAGGTTTACTTCTAACTTTTGGAAGGGCCTTCAGAAGTCATTGGGTACTGAATTAAATTTTAGTACAGATTTTCATCCTCAATCAGATGGGCAGTCAGAAAAAACAATCCATACATTGGAGGATATTCTATGTGCTTGTTTGATGGATTATCAGGGAAGTTGGGACCAATATCTTTCTTTGGTTGATTTTTCTTATAATAACAGTTTTCATTCCATTATATAGATGGCACCGTTTGAGGCATTATATGGGAAGCGGTGTCGAACTACAGCTTTTTGGGATGAAGTGGGGGAAAGGAAGTTGATGGGACCAGAATTGGTAGAAGAGTTGGCAGAAAAAGTTCAGTTGATACAGAAACACATGAGAATGGCTCAATGTAGGCAGAAGAGTTATGCGGACAACAGGGGAAAGGATCTCCCTTTTGAGGTAGGTGATCATGTTTTTCTCAAAGTATCACCATGGAAAAGTGTAATGCAATTTGGTAAGAAAGGGAAGTTGAGTCCAAGGTTCATCGGACCATATGAAATTCTGGAGAGATTTGGATCAGTTGCTTACCGAGTGGATTTACCCTCGAGTTTATCTTAGGTACACAATGTTTTTCATGTTTCAATGTTAAGGAAGTACATTCCAGATCCATCTCATGTTTTGAGTCCAGAGGTGGTTCAGCTGGAAGAGAATCTATCTTATGAGGAACAATCGGTCCAAGTTCTTGATCACAGGGAGTAAGTGTTTCGAAATAAGGTGATTAATCAAGTAAAGGTTTTGTGGAAAACCCACATGAGTGAAGAGGCAACATGGGAATCTGAAAATGCTATGAGGGATAAATACCCTCACTTATTCGATAAGTAAATAAATTATAGGGATGAAATTTTCTAAGGGGGGGAAGGATGTAACATCCCAAGTAAATAATGAATAATAGATATTTTTATCTATGTCTATTTATGAATTAGATAGTGTTTTAGAGGCTTAAAATGAGAATAAATCTAATCTTAAGCATGGAATGCACTAATATTTTTAAAAGATTGTTTTACTACCTTTTGAGGGAAAACCATTTTTAAATAAACCTTTTGACAATTATATAAGCCCTATTTGTCAAAATAAACATATTCTTTATGATTGGTACATTTAAATTTAATTTGGATAAATTTTTGTTATTTTTCAGACAATGTTCATTTCTTTTATGAATAGTGAAAAATACTACATTTTACATCAAAACTGATTTTTCATCTAATTTAATTATATGGTTAGATTATATTTTTAATTGGTCTTAAAGTGTAATTAGAATATATTTTTACCATTTAATCCAATGGTGTTCATTGTGATTAATTTCACTTTGTAATTGGGCATAAACTAATGCCAAACTTTTCATAGATATTGTTTCAAAAACCCTCTATTTGTTTTGACAACGGGAATTATTTTTAAATTAATTATTGCAATTTCTGTGTTTGTAATTTGGTAAAATGGACTACATATTAGGAATCAGAAGGTCCAAATTATGTAATCAAGACTCTTTTGTTTTTAGACATGATGAATAGTAACGACGGTAATTATCTTTAATTATCTTGATTAATGAGTAATCAGGTAGTTAAGGATAATAAATTAATATCATAATAATATAAAATGACACCAAAATGTGTCCTAATGCTAGTGTTTGACTCATGGCCGACCATGGTATGCCTTGTTCCAATCTTGGGGACCCCATGGAATCACTTTTGTGTGAAAGTGACTTTTTATCTTTTTATTTTTTAAAGAAAGTAAATATAACAAAGAATGTATCACCTGAGTAAAAAAAAAACATTTTGTCTAAATAGATGATATTTGGGACTATAAATATTAATTGGAAAGCTAAAAAGTTTTCCTACATCATTGTATTTTTTACATAATTTTTAGACATTAAATAAATTAAATTATTTATGATATCATGATGATGCAGCGATTACCTCATTATTTAACGATTTAAAAAAATAAAAAGATGATGTAAAATATAAGACCTAAACTTGTCAAAGACCAATTGGATGAGTATATTTAGAAACCTTATCAACTTATACTCAAAATACATCAATGTGGGGCCTTTAAAATCTGAAACTCATTTGAAAATAAAAGCAACATTTTATACCTTTCCAAGAGTGCCCCTCCTCTCCTCTTATAAAAGGCCCCCACCTCTACCACCTTACCCACTCCTCTCAAGCCTTTGGCTCAGCTATCCCCTGCTCATTTTGTCTCTCCTAATCCCCCTCTTACTCCTAGAATCCTCACTTTGGGCATAAGTCTTCCCAAGGAATCCTTTGAGCTCAAATCAAAGAGAGTTACCCGATTTTAAGGTAATGTCATCACTCGTGTTCTTTTGTTTTATTTTGCATCTCCAACCCCCTAAACTATTTTTATTCATTTCTTTTGTAACAAATATAGTATCTTCAATATACTAGGATGTTTTTATAAGAATAATTCGAGCTACACTTACACACACCTACATCCAATGGTTAAAGAGCATACTATTTCTGTGGGTGGCGAATTTCTGTCTCACGAAACGATGATTGTTCAATATTCATCTAACACCTTCAAAGGTGGCCATTAAGATGTCATTATATTTATATATGATATATAATATGTTTATGTTTTCCTTAAGATTCTGTATTTTTCATTTATGGCATTCCTTTATGGCTTCCATTATGGGTATACACGATATCTTCATTTTAGGAAGTGCGGACTACCACCACCTCAAAGTTTTTTGATTCGTTAATACCATATGTGGTACATATAAAGGATAGATTTAATGATATTATATATGATACCATACTGGAATTAAAAAACTATTCTGTATCATTATGTTTTAATTCCATTAAATATGAAATAGAAATGGAAGTAGCATTCATGCGTACGTACGGCTTACCGTCTCCATGAATGGTGCATTTCATTTCTTACCTCTAAATGTTATGTAATATTATAAATGCATGCATATAATGGATATATATGATATATATTATATCTACATCATGAATATAATTATGGATATAATTGATATTTTACCACATTAACAACTTGTAATTATAAAAAGTTTATTTTTGACTCAAGTACCAATGATCGTTAAAACAACCGTTATTAACTTAAATAATAACATAGTGTTCATGACAAGGTAATAAGTGATATAAAAGGAATAATGAACTTGAAAAAGGTTCTTAATAAATTATAAATTAACTCAAGTTTATTATTCATGAGATTAAAGAACGATCGAGTCAAGTCGGACCTGAGATAAGGGACTTCATCTCAATCTCCATTCATTGAGGCATATTTTGTTTTATACACAACTTTCTTTTATACGGCGTATAAAACCCTTTTAATTTTATGATTATTCAAAGGGAATCTCTTTTATATGAAGATTTTTACTAAATTACAAATGGAATGTTTTTTTCCATACGTATACGGCGATAATGACTTCTCTGCCATCGTGACCATTATTTGAGTTTCGGCTTCCTCTAAAAGAAATAAATTTTTTTGAATGAAAAATAAATACCATGTTTTACTTGTCTTTTCTTTTGGTATTGAAAATGGTGTTCATAATGTTTTTATATCAATGTGTTGTATTGATATTTTGTGACTGAAAGGTGGAAATGTTATGTTTCCTTTATGCATGTTTTAGGTGATACGATTATGTTATGGTTCTTGGGCATTATTATGAAGATGGGTGGTTTTGTGATAAACTAAGGGCTGGTGAGCCCGATATAGCTCTCCAATGCATTGGGTAACGCAAAGGAGTTAAACGTTAAGGTCTCTCTGAAGAGATTTAGGGAATATACTGTGATGGGTATTCCATGCGTAACCAAGAGGGTTACTCCCTACGTAAGAATGTTATGAATGCCTCATGTTACCTTTATGTCTTATGATTTCTATGACTTATTCATGATTTGATGAGGTATGTTAATGTTCTTATGTTTTAGGAGTAATGTATGATTTCATTGATTCTTATGTATACATGTACTCATGTTTTATTTCCATATTTTCATATCCCTAACTGAGCTTTTTATGCTCATCCCAAGTTTTTGAAATGATTTTCACAGGTCAAGGGAAAGGTACTTGATGTGGTGATAGTTTCAAAGAAGTGTCAAGAAAGAATCCATGTTTTATATTAAATATGTTTCCATTGATTGGAAAAAATGAATACTATCTTTTATGTAGCCACTTTGTTTAAATGTGGAATGTAATGCACATTTTATGATCTAATTCTCTAAAACTTTAAACCTAAAAAGATCCTCAATGTGTAATCTTGTAATAACTCAAGATTAAGTAAGGTTTAAGCCTGGGGAATTATACCATCTACACATGAGTTCTTTAGAATTTTATTAGGTTTCATTTTTACCAACAATGTAAAACTGTATCCCATCATTTGAGACACACAACATCCTTTTCCACAATCAATATATCTAGGCATGAACTGTAGATAACGACTCCATACCTAAGATCATATCATTAGGACTCATCACTACTATAAATAAATATCATAAAATTATGTCACCACCAAGCATCATGTCACACCATAGACAAAAGTGTTTGATCATTGAGTCACCTTGAGTAGGTGTCACTAAGTATAAGGGTTGATCCAAAGGATTAACCAGAATCTCTATATATCAAACCAGATAAGTCGAAAAAATGGAATGACTTGAACCTATGTATATCAATACTGAAGATATCATAAAAAATAAAAATAATAATACCTTGAATTATCCCTAATGATTCTTGTTCATAAGCCTCGACCACCTATAGCTGGCCTCTCCCCTAAAAACCAGCTCCCTATGCCTGGTGGGGACCAACTGGTGGTGGTGGTAACATGTCAAAACTTCTAACACCTCCACATACTCTCTCAACCATAGTACCACATCCTCCACCCTAAGGACATTCATTTTCCTATAGTTTAATATTCCTTGTTGGACTATCCATTTTATCTCTATCTTCCATACAGTGGGTTAGAAAATCCCTCAAGAGATTTCAACTACCATCACATGAGTAGAACCACATATTTCTAGGCTGACTAGATCCATGTTGTGAGCCCCGAACCAAGGAACCTATATCCTAGTATCACATCATAAAATGAATCCTATTTCTGGTCCCCTTTTTCTAACATCTTATCCCTACTTCAAAAGTCACACCTCTTATGTACCCACTACTAGAACTAACTATCTACTTCTTCTTATCTAAAAAACTCTCTACTACCAAAATAAACTCTAGAACCCCAACATAGGTAACAATTCATAGAGGTGTCACGATGGGTCATATGTACTTGTTTAGTTCTCTATCAAAGGTATGATCCCGAAATAATTGATCGCACATCATATTCATCATGTACCAATGGTTGGTGAACCTCAACGAATAATAAAAAACAGTCGTACTACCATGCTGAAGCTGTAGAGTCTCCTAGATTCACATATACATCAATGCAAGTAGAGATAATAACTTTATGAAAATACTCTAAAACTATAACCACAAATGATTTTCCCTATCAAAAGACTAGTTCTATAACCCCACCATCATGTTACAGATCTAAGAAGAATGCTCACTATCAGGATCACCATAGGTTCTATAAGTTTCATGAAAATAAGGAAAACTCACATCACCACTTTAAATCGGTCCACAACAACAAGTGGGTAAAGATCGCCTAAGAACTTGTTAGTTCACTATCACTAAAACTCATAATGTGTGCTTAGCATGTACACCACATCCGTTGGTATTTTTTGTACCATATTATTCTTGGTGGGTGGTGGTAAGACTGATATAACACCTAGATGTATTACCACTTGAAAAATCCCCTACATTAAAGCCTCATCACTAATGGAATCTTCCTTATGATCCTAATGTTGAATCCGGACTGGAAAATTCCATGAAGGAATCATAAAATAGTGAATATTTACCATAGTCAGTGAGTGTATCTGGAGAGATGACTCAAGAAAAAAATGGAAACCACAACCCATTCCTATATGATGTGTGTAGATATTTTTTTCCCTTCAACCAGTGTATACATATACCGAGTTAACAAGCAGGTTGTTAGAGTACTGCTGTTTGGTTATGTTGGCCACCACACAAACACAAGAGTCCCTAAATTGAGATTCGAAATAAAAACACATAAAAATTTTCCCAAACCAATGTATCCTATTTTGGTCCTTAGGTAGAACTACTTTCTATGATAATACTCTATCACAACCCATCCAAATGGGGCCCATGCTGCAACTACCCCAAGCCAACCTCCAATAGGCTAGGGGTTGGAGACCAGTATCGAGTAGGCATATCACAAACATGGAAGGCCTTATCCAAATGTACATGCCACTGCACAAATATCTCCACGACCATTTAATGATTAAATATAAAACAACTTATAAAAAACCATGCATAAATCCATAATTGCACAATCAGATTACAACCGCAATTAATAGAATGAGAAAAGGGCCCAATAAAATCCCAACACAAAGAAACTAAAAAAAATTAAAACATGTAAACTAGGTGAGGTATATTTTCAATGTAACTATATAAAGACACAACGGCCTATCCAACTCACTAATATATGTATGCTCATAGTCCCACTAAGCCTCTCTAAAAAGTATATTCTTCAACATAATAAATGACACGTGTAGGAAAATCCCATGCATGGGTAAGTATAACAATACCCAGTAGGATACCCCAAAATTACTAAGCATATAATATCAAGAATAATGATCATATAATTAAAAGTATATTTCAACAACATATAACCAGAATATCAATATATACTCATACTAGGAATATGGTCCCAAGGTAAGATCACAAATGAATAACTAGCCTAGGATTCCTATTCAATGGTTCTATATAATACTGGTCTGTGGGAACACACTCCCTGAGTTAGATAGCATTGATTGAATTTATTTGATATGTCATGCCCATTAGGTATATTCATAAGAATTATATGATTGATGTATGAATAGAATAATACATAAATGGGGATAACACTCAAGTTCATGGGGTATACCAACAACCAAATATAGATTAACCCACCATGTATGGGATTAACACCTGTGTATTGTTGGTCAATATGATACCAAGAACCCACCTATGGAAATGATGATAAAGGATCTCATTCCAAACCTCATGGAAGAATTCCAAAAACTCCATCAATGATTTATGTTCCTCAAAGGGGATCACTATCCTATACATATGATGCTCCCCCATACTAAACCCTTAGGGAATGGATCATGAGATCTTACCCTAATGAATCATTTCAAAGGTGAAGAAGAAAAGGGATCAAATCCATTATTTAAATATTAAACAACATAAAATAGAAATACATGTAATGTATCTTCAACATTGAGTTTTACCCATGTATCACTGTCTGTTCCTGTGTCCATATCTGTGTCCGAGTACATGGTGTGTCTGAGCCCATGTACTCTTGACCATGTCCAAGTGAACGGATTTGCCTATGTAATGTGGTATTTATCAAAACCTTTGATTCGTACTCTACATATTCCCATCCCATTTAACTCACTTGACGATCAAGGATCAGATCCAACTGATCCTCTTCATCCCCAGATAATTAGAAACTATGCCTTAAACTGCTCTGAAAAAAACACCCAAGCCACACCGTTATTATACATTGAAAATCCATAGAAGGGTATCCCCAAATCTATCCCCGATCAATCATCCATCATAGGAATTTGATCCCATTATATATCCAAACCTATAATTGTGTTATCAATCCATTCTTCCATGAAATATGTGCGCAACAATTGATTTATCGTGTACTCATGCACAAACAGGTCAAACGATACACCGGTGGGCAACGTATGAATTACAATGGGAGAAAAAAAAGATAAATGAGGAATAATACTAAACTACATTTAGGTTGCTCTCAATATATTTTTTTTATAATAATGAACAAAGATCAAAAAAATAAATAATGTTTTCTCAAAAAAATCATCATAGAATAAGCATACACCCAAAATAAAATTGAACTAGGAATCAATTCATTAGTTGATTGATTCATGATTATCATAGCGATAATAAAACAAAAATGAATATAAATAAAAAACTTCCCCACATTGATTTGGATCAATATTTAGTGAATAATGATCGCACTTCATTATCATTAATGAGATTCACATGTTCTATCAACAGAGTGATCGTCAATCACATTCTGATCCAGTGTCATTTTTAAGAACAATCTACAACTCTCTCTCAATTTATAGGATTATGTGTCCAAACATGAGATTAGGTGATAATAATGTTTAAATATTGTATTTCAGTTATTTTTTTTCTCTCAATCATATTACATATATGTATAACACTTCACCAATCCTCATCTTTGGTTTCCTCAATGCTGGAAACTACTAAGTTGTTAGGTTCTCACAATCATTTGAACAAATATCTGAAGAATTTAAAACTTTTAAATCCATACCATGGAAATATTGGTCCTTAATATCCTCTCTTCTTCTTCATCAAAACAAGAATCAATTACAATTTTTTTCACATTAGACTTCAACTCCATCGATTAACTCTTTTGAGGGAATCACCATAACATAAAATTTTAGAGAGCTTGGATTATAGTCTTCCAAAATTCCATAGTTTTCTCATTAAAATATGAGCTTGGAAAGTAAATAATTTGGTCCATTCATGTTCATCTTCATTAAATCATCCAAGTAGTGCTCGTACATCGTTTTCCACCACTTCGGGTACTGAATTCCCTAAATTAGATTCATTTTCTCATTCCCCATAATTAAACACTAGTTCATTTTTTTGTCTTAAAATTAATCTTAAATTTTCTCTTACATTATTTCATTTGATATTGGTGTCAAAAAATTTGATTGTTCTTCCACCAATATTTGGAATCCTCATGTTGAATAAGAGGTCGTATTTTATCCTTCATTGTATTTTCGTTTTGGATTGTAACAAATCAATGCATCCACAAAACTACTATAATCAATATCCAATCCCATAAAACCATAACTTAATGAATATTCACATACACTTAGTTTTATTTCTCATGTGATTAGTGTAACATCCCAGATAAATAAATAATAAGACACTTTTCATATTTACTAATTTTTTTGAAATAAATATTAATTATACATTAAAAAAGATTCTATGTTTGATAGGGTACCCAATACGAAACAACGGGTTTCTTTGAAATCTTACGTTGCACACTAATAATATAATATTATTATTTTAAATGGCAGTTAACTCCTAGCCATTGTATTGGAGAGAATGAACAAAACTAACTACAATATGATTATACATGTTTTTTAAATGTATTTACATTTATCCAATAAAAGTTAGAGGCTTAAAATGTGAATGGATCAAATTTTAAGTATAATTTACATTAAAATGATGATTTACCAACTTTTAATGGAGAAACATATTTAAATATAATTTTGGTCACTCTAATAAATTATATTTTACCAAATAAAATCCTTCTTAAAATGGGGACATCAAAATTTACTTTGTTTAAATTTTTGGAATTTTTCTGATAAAGTTCATTTTTTAATGAATAGTGTAAATATTGTATTTTAATTCAAAACTCTGTTTTAATCTAATTTATTTATATGGTTATATTATCCTTTTAATTGGTTCTAAAGTGAAATTAAAATATATTTTTACCATTTAATCCAATTTTGTTCATTGAAATTAATTTCACTTTGAAATTAGACATAAACAATTATCAATCTTTTGATAGTGATTGTTTTTTAAAAACACGCTATTTATTTTGATAACGGGAATTATTTATAAAATTAATTAATGATACTTAGATGTACTGAATTCATAAAAATAGACATTATTTTTGAATTCGTAATATCAAATATAGCTTAGGCTGGATTTTTGGTATTTTTCTGAAAAACATCATTTTTGGATGAATATTGAAACCACTTAGTGGCGTTAAAAAACTGAGTTTTTCATTTAAATAAAATTTTACCACTTCTGTGAATTGAATTTCAAAAGTATGACATATATGGTTTTTATCAAAAAGTATTTTTGGGTTCATTAATAAGAAAATATTTTTTGGTGAATAGTAACTTTTGACATTTTTTTCCGCGGTTAAAGGTAAATAGGGTAATTCAACGTAAAAAGAATTTTATAATAATTCAAAATTACCTTAACACTTGTCTTAACCTTATTTTTTGAGTCATGGTTGACCATTGGAATCTTTGGGTCGATTTTGGGACCCTATGTAGCCACTTATAAATGATAATGACATTTTAGATGAATTAATTTAAAGTAAAGGCAAAAATGACATAAACAAAAATAGTTTAGTAAATTAATTTTTATATGGTTTTATATAAAAAATAGTTTTGTATATAAATATTATTTGGAAATATAATAAAATATTCTACATCGTGGTGTTTATTTATAATTTTTAGACATCAAATAATTTAAATTATTTATGACACAATAATGATGTAGTATTTACCTTATTAATAAATGATTTAAATAAATAAGATTATAATGATTAAAATATTATCCAAAACATGTCCAATTTTAATTGGATGATTTTATTTCAAATATGAGTCATCTTATCTTATACATTAATAATTTTATGTCCTTTAGAAACCGAATATCATTATATAATAAAATAATATTTTCACACTTTCTTAAAGAGCCCCTCCACTCCCTTATAAAAGGTTACCACTTCTAACCAATTACTCACACCTCTTAGGCCATTTGGCTCATCCCCAATCTAACCAATTAATCTACCTACATCCCTATATTTCTCCTAGAAGCCTTATCTTATTCATAAGGCACTTCAGAAAGTCCTTTGGTTCAAACCACAGTGAGTTATCCAAATTAAAGGTAACAGTTTCTCTTAAATTGTTTTCTTTTATTTTATTTCTCCAACCTATAAACTCGTTTTATACCTTTTTTCTATAATATAACCAGTATGCTAAGTATACTAGGATGATGTTATGAGAATTATTCAAACTACACTTACATACACCTCCTTCTAAGGGATGAAGTACATAATGTTTCAGTGGGTGGCAAACTAACGCCTCACGAAATGATGATTGTTCAAATATCTCCAACTGCCTCTCATGGTGGCCATTATGATGGCACATTATTTATATATGATATATATTATTTTTATTTTCTCTTATTTCTTATGTATTTTTCTTTTATATCATGCATTTATGGTTTCCATTATGGGTAAACGCAATAATCTCATTAGAGGAAGTGCGTACTACCGCCCCCTCAAAATGATATGACCCATAATACCATATGTGGTACATATAAAGTATATATTTAATGATATTTTATATTATAAAATAATTTAATTATAATAATACTATGTATCATTACGTTTTAATTCCATTAAATATTAAATAGGAATGGAAGTAGTGTTCATGCGTACGTACGGCTTACCGTGTCCATGAACGGTGCATTTCATTTCTTACCTCTAAATATTATGTACTATTATAAATACATGTATATACTATATATATATGATATATATGATATATAAATCATGAATATAATTCTGGATAAAATGTACAATGGACCACATTAACAACATGTAATTATAAGAATTCCATTTTTGACTCAAGTACCAAATATCGACAAAACAAACATTATTAACATAAATGATTACATAATGTTTATAACATGGTAATAAGTGATATAAAAGTAATAATAAACTCTAATAAGGTTCTTAAGTAATTATAAATTAACTTTAGTTTATTATTCAGGAGATTAAAGAACGGTCGAGTCAAGTCGGACACAAGGTAAGGAATTTTCTTATCTCACTTTTAATTCCGTGAGATTTCCATTATTCGCCACATATTCATTGCATGTGGTGTATTGTGTACTTAAATTCGATATATATTTTAATTATTCTCATTATATTCATTTTATTATGTGCTTCATTTTTTGTTTATTAACTTTTGGTCATAAAACATAGTTGATTACAACATGGAACAGGGTTTCGTCTCACTTTTTATTCCCGTGAGATTCATGCTAAATTTTCCACTATTTCGTTTTCTATGGTGTATGTACTGCCCAATATTTTCTATTTATGTAATATAGTGTCATTCATGTGTATTCACATCTTCATTTTATGATAATTTTTTCATGTAGCATATGTTTTGTAAATTACCTAATCGGTAAGGGAACCATTCACCCTCCTCTTTATAAAAGACTTCTTTTTCTTATGTCTTTTAATTTACATATTATTATGTTGGGATATGATCTTATGTATCCTTATTGATCTAAAATTTATATCCAATGGATGAGATTCCCTATTTTTATCTCATCAACTCATTTTTTGAATTTTAAAGTGACGTTGTTAGGCTGTCGAATTTTTACAAGGGAACCTCTTAACCCAATTTCAATTCTTCGGGTTTAACTTGTACTTCTTGAACATGTCATACTTTGAATATGTGTGAATGAACCCTGATTGTTTTAAACGTAATATAAAATTATATTGGGGGAATTTATTTTTTCACACATAATTATGTGATTGATTTATACTTAATTTACGGATACCATCTTTATAAGGGATTTCATCTCAATTTACATTTCCATTGAGACTTTATTGTTGTTATGAACCAATTCACTCTTATGTGGTGTATATACTATCCTTCGGCATAATATATCATGAATAAATTTATTCTCATGATATTATAAAGTATTGATTAAATTTTATTCCTCAATTATTTGTATTCAAGCGTCTCTCCTTTTTGATAAATAAACTCTTTAACTAAAAGATCATTTTAAATGTTTTAATGATTTATTCTTATAAATATTTATCATTAATTTAAATGTTTTAAAAATGGGTTTTAGAATTTATTTATATGTTCATTAATGTTTTCAAATGATAATTCTTTTAAAAGCTTCAAATTTTTATGGGACACTTTGATTCAAAAATGACTTTTTAAATGGTTTTGAAAATGATTTGATAAAACATTGTTTATTTCAATATCTTGATTTGATATATTGGAATGTGGAAATGTTATATTTAATTTATACATGTGTTATATGTTATGATTATGTTTTGGTTATTGGGAATTGTTTTTGTATGTGGGTGGTTCCATGATAAACCTAGGGCGGGTGAGCACGAGATAGCTATCCAATGCATTGGGTAACGTGAGGGAGGTAAACGTGATGTTTCTCCTAAGAGATTTAGAGAATATATTGTGATGGGTATTCCAAGTTTAACTCCTTATGTAGTTGTGATAGCTACAATGTAAGTTTTATGTGGGTGCCTTAAGTAATCTTTATGATTTATGATTTGTGTGTGTTATTCATATATTTTATGATTACGTAAGGTATGTTATGATTGAAAAATATAGTTTCATTGATTTATATTTATTGATGGGATAATGTTTTCCTTTGTTATTTTATAACCCTTACTGAGCTTTTTATTCTCATCCCATGTTTTTTTAAATGTTTTCTATTGAACATAAAGATGAATAGGGTTGATTATGGGATCAAGGAAAATTCATGTTGTCTATAATATGGAACTAGACATGTTTCTTTTTAAGAATTTTTATTTTATAAAAACAAATGGATACTGAGTAGTAGTGTCTACTTGTAATATTCCAGTTGTTATGTAATAGTTATGGCCTAGTTCTCTAAAAATATAAACTGAAAATATCCTCAATGGGAATTATTCATTTAATTCAATATTATGTAATGTTTAAGGTTGGGTCCTTATATTTGGTATCAGAGGTTGGTTTAGATAACATTAGAGGTTAGGGTACAATTTAAACGTAAGTGAAATTACCATAATGGTTAGGATTTTAGAAATATTTGTAGTTATTTTTATAAATTGAATGATTTTAAGATAACATGAATAAGTATATCTTAATGTTTACCCTCCTCATAAGATATTATATGATGATTTTACTAATATACTCACACTAAACATTCTGGTTTTAGTAAATGGATGGATCTAGCTGGCACCGAAGTAATAGTGTATGTGAAGAAAACTATGACAGTTTTCTAAATGAGCAGTTGAATGTTATGGTAGCTATAATGAGAACTCTTTTGGTTATTCTCAACCAACTATCTGGAGACATGATTCACAAACCGAAACCTTAGTGATTTTTATAATACATCATATATGCGAGAAACAAATCCTTACTGATGTTCAGGTAATAATCATAAAGTTAAGTATGCTCAAAAATCTATGTTTCAAATATGTGGAAAGAAACACATAGGAAAATGTTTCAAAGGGACAAAAAGATTCTATAGATGTGGAAATGTAGTTCATAAAGTAAGAACCTGCCATGGAAAAAGGAAGCATCTAGTTGACTCTAGGAAAGGGAAATAAGTTATTTTTTAAGGTTAAATTGAATGTATTAATTGTGGTGAGCATGGTCATTATGAAAACACATGTCCTATGAAGAAGTTTCGGGAATGGGATCACCAGGATAATACAAATATTTATTTACAAATACCTAATGCCATTCCGATTGAGGATGAAGAAACTGACAATGACTAATGAAATGTATGGATTATTTCATAACATATGTTTTCCAATTATTGAAATCTTAGGATATGATTCATGATTTTGTTTGTAGGAAAGAAGTATTTTCGAATAATTTGGAAATGAATGGTTAATGGATCAAGAAGATTGTCGAATGAGTAAGCATTCAAGATATAAGGTATTCAAGTGTTATGGTAGAATTTAGGATGGTGAAATTCTTAAAAGCATTAAGGCTCTTCTGATGATGTGATTACATTAGAAGACTTTTTATAGTATGTGTAACCCTGATGTTTGATATATGAAAATTTTATTCAAGAAATAATTATCTTCTCTTTTGTGGATATAGTTATAAAGAACCATTTGGGTTTATATGATCCTTTCATTTGAGGCAGTTACCGGTTAATACATTTTGGGATGAAAAATGAATGTTATTAGATAAACTTTTTGGTTAAAAAATGTTATGGTTATTTTTGATGAATTTATCACTTTTTGGGAATGTTATAAAATTATGTAGTTTTTGAAAAGGGACAACACACAAACCGTGTGACAACCCGTTGTGTCGGACAAATCTGTGGGAATCGAACCCACAATCAAAGTGTGACTGGTATTTATCACCTACCACTGGACTATGTGAAGTCCCTTGTTAGTATGACAAATTATTTTTAGTTATATGATCATATGAATCAAGAATAAGATGATTTTGGGTTATCTATGGAAATTATTAACCTATCATGGAGGATATGTGATTAGGTTAATTACTTTTTAGTATGAGACTTTAAGAGTAACTGATGTTATTTGGAGATAAATGTTAAGATTTACCTTGGAAGACTATGTGATTTAATCCTTCAGAGATTTGGCTTTCATTCTTAGTTTGGATTACTTTAAATAATTTTAAGTATAACTATTTATTGAATGGTCTTTGTTGAACTTTGGGTTTTGTTAGAAAAATTTTGAAGATTAAGAGTAGTTTTTCTTTATGTAAAATTTTATCCTTTTGAAGCATTATCTCATCTTGTACTAAAAGTTTTGGTTGTAGTTAATATCTAATGACAAGGGAAATATATAGTTCATCTTTTTTGGATTATCTGATTCTTTCAAAGATGATTATAGCACTTTTAATGTAAAAAAGTCATCTTGAATACTCATAGTATGGAGGAAATATGTGTTTATGTTAGAAATATGGTGAAGGATAAAAGTATAAATGAAAAGTAATTGTGTTTGTTTATGTTTTTAGTTAATCTCAAAAATAGATTCCTCAATGAAAAGTAACTTAAAACAAAAACGTTTTCTATTAACTTTTCCTACTGGGGAATCATGAACCGTTGAACCCATCACTTGTTTGTGATTTTCTGGTGGTTAACTTTCTCCTAATCATGTTTTCTATCACTCTCCATCAAAACTTGACCATTTGTTCTCTCTTTCATATCCATGTTTTCATGTAATCCTAGTATCTATTGTCTCAGGTAACCTTTGTACATCTCTTCCTTTATTTTAAAGTTATAGTTTTATTTACTCTTTTTTGATGTGGAACTTTTAATGAAGTTTCCAAGCCCAGTATTAAAATTTCGAGGACGTAATTCCCAAAAGGAGGGAAGGATGTAACATCCTAGATAAATAAATAATAAGACACTTTTAATATTTATTAATATTTGTGAATTAAATATTAATTATACATTAAATGGGATGCTATGTTTGATATCGTACCCAATACGAAACAACGGGTTTCTTTAAATCTTATGTTGCACACTAATAATATAATATTATTATTTTAAAGGGAAGTTGACTCCTAGTCTTTGTATTGGAGTGAATTAAAAAAACTAACTACAATATGATTATACATGTTTTTTAAATCTATTTATATTTATCAAATAAAATTTAGAGGCTTAAAATGTCAATAAATCTAATTTTAAGTATAATTTACATTAAAAGGCTGATTTACCGCCTTTTAATGGATAAACCTCTTTAAATATAATTTTGGTCACTCTAATACATTATATTTGACCAAATAAAATCCTTCTTAATATAAGGGAATCAAAATTTACTTTGTTTAATTTTTTTGGAATTTTTTTGATAAAGTTAATGTTTTAATGAATAATGTAAATATTGTATTTTAATTGAAAACTATTTTTTAATATAATTTATTTATTTGGTTATTTTATCCTTTTAATTGTTTTTTAAAGTGAAATTAAAATATATTTTTACCATTTAATTTAATGTTGGTCATTGATATTAATTTCACTTTGAAATTAGACATAAAAAAGTATCAATCTTTTGATAGTTATTGTTTCTTAAAAACATGCTATTTGTTTTGATAACGGGAATTAATTCTAAAATTAATTAATGACACTTCTATGATTTGAATTGAGAAAAATATACATCATTTTTTAATTCATAATATCAAATATAGCTTAAGATGAATTGTTTTTGTTTTTCTGAAAAACTTCAATTTTTGATGAATAGTGAAACCACTTAGTGGTAGTTGAAAAAACTGACATTTTCATTTAAATGAAATTTTACCGCTTTTGTGAATTGAATTTCAAAAATCCAACGTACATTTTTGGTTATCAAGAAGTAAATTTTGGTTCATTAAGATGAAAATAATTTTTTGGTGAATAGTAACTTTTGATTTTTTTCCTTCGCGGTTAAAGGTAAATAGGGTAATTCAAGGTAAAAAGAATATTATAATAATTCAAAATTACCTTAATACTTGTACTAAAATTATTTTCTGAGTCATGGCTGACCCTGGCCATCTTTGGGTCGATTTTGGGACTCCATGGAGCCACTTATAAATGATAATGACATTTTAGATTAATTAATTTAAAGTAATGGAAAAAATGGCATAAACAAAAATCATTTAGTAAATTGATTTTTATATGGTGTTATATAAAAAATATTTTTTACTATAAATATTATTTGGAAAGATAATAAAATTTACTACATCGTGGTATTTGTTTTATAATTTTTAGACATCAAATAAGTTAAATTATTCATGACACAATAATGATGCAGTATTTACCTCATTAATAAATCATTTAAATAAATAAGATTATAATGATTAAACTATTATCCAAAACATTTCCAATAATGAATGGATGATTTTATTTTGTATATTAGTCATCTTATATTCTACCTTAATGATGTTTGGACCTTTAGAAACCGAATATCATTATATAATAAAATAATATTTTCATACATTCCTAAAGAGCCCCTCATCTCCCTTATAAAAGGAGACCACTTCTAACCAATTCCTCACACCTATAAAGCCATTTGGATCATCCATACTCTGCCCAATTAATCTCCCTACATACCGATCCTCCTCCTAGAAGCCTTAACTTAAGAATATAGTACTTCAAGAATTCCTTTGGTTCAAACCAAAGAGAGTTACCCAAGTTAAAGGTAACAGTTTCTCTTAAATTGTTTTCTTTTATTTTACTTCACCAACCCCTAAAATCTTTTTATAACATTTTTTTGTAACAACACCAGTATCCCAAATATAATAGGATGTTTTTATGAGAATCATTCGAAATAAAATTACATACACCTCCATCTAATGGATGAAGATCATAATGTTTCTATGGGTGGAAAACTTACGCCTCATGAAACGATGATTGTTCAAATATCTCCAACAGCCACTCATGGTGGCCATTATGATGGAACTGTATTTATATATGATATATATTATGTTTATGTTTTCTTTGAGCTTCTTTATTTTCCTTTTATATCATTCCTTTATGGTTTCCATTATGGGTAAACGTGATAATCTCATTAGAGAAAGTGCGGACTACTACCCCCTCAAAGTGATATGACTCGTTCATACCATATGTGGTATGTATAAAGGATAGATTTAATAGTATTAAATATGATACAATACTGAAATTATTATACTACTATGTATCATTATGTTTTAATCCCATTAAATATAAAATAGAAATGTAAGTAGCATTCATGCGTATGTACGGCTTACGGTCTCCATGAAAGGTGCATTTCATTTCTTACCTCTAAATATTATGCTCTATTATAAATACATGTATATACTGGATATATATGATATATATGATATATAAACCATGAATATCATTATGGATATAATGTACTGTGTACCACTTGAAAAACATGTAATTATAAGAAGTCAATTTTTGACTCAAGTAACAAATATCGACAAAAGGAACATTATTAACATAAATGATTACATAATTTTTATAACATGGTAATAAGTGATTTTAAAGGAATAATAAACTTGAAAATTTTTCTTAATCAAGTATAAATTACCTTTAGTTTATTATTCAGGAGATTAAAGAACTATCAAGTCAAGTCGGACACGAGGTAAGGGATTTCCTTATCTCACACTTTTAATTCTGTGATATTTCTATTGCTCGCCACTTATTCATTGCATGTGGTGTATTGTGTACTAACATTTGATATATATTATCATGATTATAATTATATTCATGGTATTCTATGATTCATTTTGTGGTTATTAACTTTTGTTCATACGACTCAGTTGATTACAACATGGTAAAGGGTTTCGTCTCACTTTTTATTCCCATGAAATTCATGCTATATTTGCCACTATTTTCTTTTGTGTGGTGTATGAACTGCCCTTGATTGTACTCGTTATGTAATATAATTTCATATATGAGTATTTAAATATTCATTGTATGATCCTTTTTTCATGTGGTGTATGTTTTGTAAATTACCATATCGCTAAGGGAACCATTCACCCTCCTCTTTATAAAAGACTTCTTTTTGTTATGTCTTTTAATTTACATATTATTATGTTGGGATATGTTCTTATATATCCTTATTGATCAAAACTTTATATACAAGTTATGAGATTCCATTTTTTTATCTTAGAAGCTCGTTTTTATAATTTTAAAGTGACTCTGTTAGGTTGTCTAATTTTTACAAGGGAACCTCTTAACCCAATATCAATTCTTCCGGTTGAACTTGTATTTCTTAAACATGTCATCCTATGAAAATGTGTGAATGACCCCTGATTGTTTTACACATAATATCCACTTATATTTGGTATATTTATATTTTTCACACATAATTATGTGATTAATTTATCCTTAATTTAAGGATACCATCTTTTTAAGGGATTTCATCTCAATTTACATTTCCACTTAGACTTCATTGTTGTTATGCACCAATTCCCTTTTATGTAGTGTATATAATATACTTTGGAATAATATATCATTAATAAATTTATTATCATGATATTATAAAATTTTCATCAAATGTTATTCCTCAATTATTTGTATTCAAATGTCTCTCCTTTTTGTTAAAAACACTCTTTAACTAAAAGATCGTTTTAAATGTTTTAAAGATTTATTCTTCTAAATATTTCTCATTAATGTCCATGTTTTAAAAATGGGTTTTAGGATTGATTTATATGGACATTAATGTTTTCAAATGATAATTCTTTTTAAAGAATCAATGTTGTATGGGACACTTTGATTCAAAATCCGCTTTTTAAATGGTTTTGAAAATGATTTGATAAAACATTGTTTATTTCAATATATTGATTTGATATATTTTAATGTGGAAATGTTACCTTTAATGTATATATGTGTTATATGTTATGATTATTTTATGGATATTAGGAATTTTTTTTCATATACGGGAGGTTCCATGATAAACCTAGGGTGGGTGATCCCGAGATATCTCTCCAATGCATTAGGTAACGTGACTGAGGTAAATGTGAGGATCTCCTAAGAGATTTAGGGAACATAATGTGATGGGTATTCCAAGTGTAACTCCCTATCTAGATATTATAGCTACAATGTATGTTTTATATGGGAGCCAAAATTAAAATTTATGACTTATGATTTGTGTGTGTTATTCATAAATCTTATGATTTCGTAAGGTATGTTATGATTGAAAAATATAGTTTCATTTATTTATATTTATTGATGGGATAATGTTTTCCTTCATTATTTTATAACCCTTACTAAGCTTTTTTATGCTCATCCCATGTTTTTTTGAAATGTTTTCCATATGACATAAATATTAATAGGGTCGAGGATGGGATCAAGGAAAAGTCATGTTGTTTAAAATATGGACCTAGACATGTTTCTTTTTAAGAATTTTTATTTTATGTAAAAAATGGATACTTAGTAGTAGTGTCTACTTGTAATATTCAAGTTGTTATGTAATAGTTATTGCCTAATTCTCTAAAACACTAAACCTGAAAATATCCTCAATGTGAATTATTCATTTAATTCAGTATTATGTAATGTTTAAGGTTTGGTCCTTATAATTAGGAAATTCCACAACTGGTGTTCAATTTATCTTACGATGAATATCACAATAATTATCTTACATGAAGTGTAAGATTATTATATTGTGTATAGAGCATAAATTTATTTCATGAAATTATTTATCTTATAAATAATATAATTACATATTATGGAGAATGGAGAAAAAATCATTTACTCAAAATCCGAATTGTCCTCTTACAAAGATGCCTTGTCAGTAGGTGTAATTATTATAAGTAACATATTCCCCATCCACATTGTCTTTTGTGGGATGAGTTAAATTCATTTATTTATCCATCATAACAAATAAAATATAAATAAATCAAATTATATATTAAATAAAACAATTAAAATTAATTTAAAACTATAACATGAAAATCATAATAGGAAAACTAAATTAGGTAATTGAAAATTTAATTAATTTTTATATTAAATATTATAATAAAACTAATAACTAAACAAAAAAATTACTTAACCTATATAATAAATAAACAAATTTAAAATATAAATTTATATCAAAAATAATAAAATATTTCCAAAAAATATAAAAGGTTAATAAAATTAAAAATTGAAATGAAATAATCAAAATCAAAAATAAAAAATATTTAAATTATGAAAATTAAAATTAATATTTTAAAATAAAACTAAAAATTGAACAAAAAAATAAAATAATATAAATTTTCTGAACTCGTTATTCACACATTATACATATCTTTTTTTTTAGAAATAAGTCATTAATTTACTAATTGTCAACAAATTAAACATAACACTATATTTAACCACCAAAATACTTACTTAATCATTAAATATACATAATAAAAACAAAACATCATGTGGTCAAATACATTAAAAAATTTCCCCATCCACAAATCTAATTAGATAAGGTTCCCTTATTTGGTATTTCTTTTGGGATACACTTAGAAGAGAAACCCTACAAGTTAAAATACCATATAAATAATGTTATGTATTTCATTATGATGGGAAAGGGAAAAGAGTATTCCAGTAAACTATCTAACAAAGATATGTGATATGATTATAATTATGTCCTACCTAAATATATAAAAAATAAGAGAAATCCAAAAATAGACTCATTGCATAGTGAAATATGGATCTTGTAACACTAATGGATATGGTGTAATATTTACACGTGGTTATCATTCTATTTGGGATAACTTTAATAAAATAACAAATTAAATGATTATAAAATATGACACACATCTGATAAATTTTTTTGTAGATAAAAACATCACTATCATCATCAATTTTTACATTAATATTCTTCCTTGAAAAAAAACATAATTGTGATAACTTTATGGAATGGTATAGGAACTTAATAATAGTTCTTAAAAAATAGAGACTCTTTTACATGTTATGGTAAAAAGTTAAAGAAAAATACTCATGTTGATGAACTTATCCATGAAGAGATAGTTATTTATATTAAGAATAATAAATATTCTCTTGGTATAATTTTAATTATAAAGTTTAATTGGATTATAGACTCATGATATTATGTATTATTTTGAGATGATTTATAACCTAAAAAATATCTATTAAAAACAATTTATACCCTAGAGATATGGACTTTTAAAATAACCCTTTAAATATAAGTTGGTTGGGGGTAATTCTATCCCAAAAAAAAATACTCATTATGATTTGGTTAGTAAATTATGTAGAGAGGCTACGGTCACCACTCAAGATTGATCTATAAATGAACATAATTTTTTAATCACTTCCAAAAGGATCTGATAGTTTATTTTAAATTATAACATGAATGAGTCTAAAAAATGATTAACTGATCTCTACAATATGTTCATTATATCAGAGAAAAACATGGGTGTTCAAATATCAAGTGTTATATTGATGGTATAAAATGGATAGACTAAAATATTTGTCTGATAGAGGAAGAGAGGACAATGAGAGTCCACGCCAACTTCTAAACTAAGAAAATGAGTTTCTAAGGAAAGAAGTTATTTTTACTATAAAAAACCTACACATTATATACCGAATTTCCCAAAAATATTTAAATTGGTGAAATAAACACCATATATAGTATATTTCTGGAATTGAAGTTATATAGTTTCATTATTCTACTTTTATAGTCATATGATAGCAAATGAATATTAAATAAATGTTATAAATATATACTCATGTTCAAAACTGAATAAATATTTATGTTTAGAGTTTGAAGTATGCCTCCATGTGATAAAGAATGGGTTCCTACATTAAGAATATTGAATCAAATCTCTAGTGGATTGGTATAAAGGATGTGTATTTTTTCTCATTTCTATTGTCTTATAACAGACACATTATTGTAAATAATGGTTTTTATTTATAAAGGAGATGATTATTTAATAAACATGGTTTAGGATTTTATCCAAATCTGTAACAGTTTCAAAATTAGATGAGGATTAAAAAATTATCTTGATTAAAGAGTTTATCTAATATATTTTTTAATGTAAGAGGGAAATTTTCTTGCCACCTAACAGTGGTACAATTTAAAGAAAAAATACATCTATTTATAATATTTATCCAAACACATAGAATACTATATGACATTTTGTTAATTATAGTTTATTTTTTAAATATTCATATAAACTAATGGTTATTTCCTAACATAATGGATTGTGTGACATAGAATAAGATTTCGGAGAAAATGTAGTTCATAATAGGCAATTAAGTGTATGATTGGACTTGGAAAAGTTTAAAGTGTAAGGAATAAATGACTGTAATAGTTTAACACAAAGTGAAAATCCCTTTATATCCCATAATAGTGTAAGGAGTGTTAGTAAAGAATCATATTGATTGAAATATTTAATTTTAAATTTATGAAAAAGTGATCTCAAAAAAAAATAGTGGAAATAATCTAAGAGGATAATGATAACTTTTAAAATAATTTTATGTGTACAATAAGATCTATTAACATTGTAAAGATAGATGTTTTGAAGTAAATAAATTTTAGTATAATGTTCTCAGATATGTATATGAGGATTATGAATCCTAGTATCACAGTTATTCAAAGTGGATTTCTTTATATATGTTACCTATTAATATAATTTTGTTATAGGTTTTATTAGATTAACATATGGATTTGTGTTAAGAATTATATACATATGTAATGAGTTTAATAAATCTATAAAAGTGCAGTAAACATAAGGCCTCTACTATAAAATTTCATATGGGATATGATTAAATTTGTTCTAATATATGGTTTTCTTAATATTTTGAAATGAATTTAGAAATAAAAAATGTATCATGTTGTATAAAAGTGTGTCTCCACATTATCATTTCTTTACATTGCATGAATATGTATTCTGAAGTTTTATAATAATTATCTATCAAAGTATGACTTTGATTTTTCACTAATATATATTCATAATGGTTTATTCTAGGTTGGAATGAAATGTAATGATTTTCTTGTGTGGGTTTTCATATAGATATTAAATATTCAATCATAATGCATAAAAAAGAGTATTATGTGTTGGATGATCCATTAAATGTACTATATAGAGTGTCATACACTATGAAATTGGTTTATCAGGCATGAAATTTTTATTTTTATCATAATAACTAAGGTTGAAAAGATATTTAGCAAGAGAAACTTCATACTTATCTACCTTTCTTACACAAGCTTTGTGGACAATCTAGGGGTGGTTGAGTATGTTATTGATCATGTCATCGATTATGGTTTAACCAATATAGTATTTGTCCTCTTATATTATAAGTATGACATTTAAACCCTCAATTGGGATAGACTATATAAGTTTATGGATAAAAATGGATTATTGAAATTTTATGATTTTATCTATTTGGATGAGGATCATGTGATGTGTTCATCCATCAGGTTAATTTGTACATGGATAGTCAATAATGTATAATTAGGTAATAATAGATTGACATAATTTGTGTTCTGTGGTCACTCAATGTCTTATAAATAAGAATTATATTATTATACATACTTTTATATGATACAATTTGTTGAAATAGGCATGTGGATCTTTATTTTTTATAGAGACCATGTCATATCCCTTTATATCATTAGTAACATTAATGTTTTAAAAGAGTACACTCATTAAATTCAATTATGAAGTAGATTATTCATAATTATTGGCAATACTATAGAGCATTGTGTGGTCACACATAGTACTTAATTGAATGGGGATTAAGATTTTCTTCATACCATTTTTATATAACTTTGGTTTCTTCCCCAATAGTGTTTTGGATAATATCCAAACAATTATTTGAATATAATTTAATAATTTTTTAATATGATGTAATATACGGTAAATAAGAATGGTGTATTTTACGAAATAAATAATGTTTTTAATGATATTTAAATGGTGTTTTTGAATAAGGTTTCGCAATTTGTTACATATGACGTAATATAAGGTGAAGTTATTCTATGTTTATAAGGCTTTAGTGAAAGTAGGTGATTGATATAAATATACACTAAATATAAATCCATTGTATACTTTTGTACACTATATATTGGTTTTTAAGGGTGTAAACAATGATAAATTGAGGGTTACTAAATCAAAATTTAGTACATGGATGTAAAAAAAGTATGTGATAATGTGCCTTTATCTTACAAAGAGCTATCATATTTGGTTTTATCGTCATGTGATGCTGATTTGAGGAGGTAAAATTCCTAAAATAAAATTGAATGTTAAAAATTTATGAGTAAAAGGATATGGTGAATTTTAACTTATGATATATTTTTTGAAATGTGTCATTAATTTTCCATAAATAATGTTTAGATTCCAAGGATGGCCTTTGGATTTCTATATAAAGCGTCTCATAATTTTTGAATTACTTGAAATATCTAATTTTAGATTAATTTTTAGAAGTATGTTTCATGCTTTTACAAGTTACAACTCTAAACTAGATTTTTTTGAAAATGGCTAAAAATTTAATTTTAGTGGGATAGTATTGTCAAATTCATCAAATCCATATATTTTTCACTCTCACCCTTTATATCTCTTTAACTCAAAACATTCCAGAAGTCCATAAGGAAGAGGGAATCATTTTTAAGCATTGTAAGATTTATACATACCATGAATACCATAGGAAAAAAGGATTTTATTAACCACTTATTATTTGGTATTTATCAATATAGTGTAAAATATTTTTTAAATATATAATCAACAAATAAAATGTATGTGATCTTTATTTATTTTACTTAGTCTAAATAGAAAGAAATATATTATAATAAAAAAGTATTTGTTTAATTTTTTCTCTATTTCTGAACATCTATTGTCCCCTATAAAACCCAATAGTATGGAATGGATTACTTTCCCAATAGATTATGTTGTTTTTTCATTAATAATATATATTTGTTTATTTTTGAAATTTTAATATACTATGGTTTGTGAGACGCATAAAATGACATAGAGAATTTTTATTTTATGATTAATGGGATTTGTGTATGTTTGAATTATAGTTACCTCATACCATATTATTTATAGAATAAAAACTTGCATATGAGTGTATTTTAATGGAAATCCATCCTATAATGGTTATGAATTAACCCTCATCACTACTCAACAGCCTCTGCTGATTGGATTATGTTCCTAGATCCCAATAGTGATCTTTATTAAATAATAGGATATATTACCATTGTGGGTCATTGTAGTGTATAAAGTGTAAGATAATTTAATTCATGTTAGTAACATAAATATATATTCACATTAAATACCATATCGCATGAAAAAATTTGTATCATGTCACTTTCTGTGATATAATTATTTTTAGCATATAATATATGATATACTACATCCAATTTTTTACCATACTTACTTATTTTATAAGTTTTAGTAATGTTTCAATGATTATATCATTCAATTATATACTCTAATCAAATTATAACTTGTTGAATTAATTATTCAATTCTTAAGATAATAAATATTTTCTTAGTAAAATACATATGTATCAAACTGCTTTTATCATCACATATTTGTGAAACAGATACTCCAATTAATATATATATATATATATATATCTATTTTATTAATGAGTTCTTTAAAAATATAACTAATACTTTCTACAAAGTGTGTGATTGATTCTATCCTGAAAATTTCCATAGGTCAAAACTCTCATCTTTTCTCATTATCCCTTATATGTTGAGGTGTTTAATGTTTTATTTGGATTAAAAAAAAAATTTATAACAATGGAAGAAATTATAATCATTAAAACCTAGGATATACCATTATTAAAATCCAAATACATTCTTTATATATATAATGAAGTAATTGTTTTGTACCTTATTTGATCGTTGTCAAATATAATTGATAAAAATTACTACAGAGCATCCATCAGACTCCCCGTTTTAAGGTGTATGCAACATATTCTAGTTTTTTATAATTTAAATGATGAATAATATGAGAAATTTGGGAAGGTATATGTTTTGGGAGAGAGGTAGGCTCAAACTCCGTGGATAATTCCCATATTATGGTGATTTTTATCTTATATAAGACATCAGGAAAAACTTTTCCAATTTCTGATACATTTATAATGTATTGGTTATTGGTTAATCAAACCATATATTAATTGTATGACTATATCACTCTTGTAATGCATTTAATATTATTAAATGTTTGATATTAGTGATAGAAAATGTTGTAATATTATTAAAACATTAACATATTAACATTTTATTAGTAGTAAAATGATATAATTTATCATGTTGTCATGATATTCTTAAAAAGGAATATAATATTCATTATATGCATAAATGTCATAAAATAAAACACACAATATAGTGTACACTATGATATGTATTTAGGGAACATATCCCATGATTACTAATTTGGAATAGGGAATGAGAAGTACTATTTATATGATATAAGGGTCAAATATCTATTAGATTTCCTATTAAGGTACGATTCATTTTATTGTTGTTTAATGTTCTTCATCAAATACCTTAAATAATTATGTTTTACCTAAAAAAAGACTATGTGTTCCTTATAGGATTGATTTATTCAAAACCTCTTCTCATTAAGTCTTGACATTTGAGTTGTGGGTTTCCAAAACTATGAGACTTAATAAAAGTCATCAAAATCCATTAAGAAATTGAAATATTTAATTTATTATTATAAATTTTAATAGTATTCACTTAATTTATTAATTTATTTATTTGTTTTTTTTTTGTTTTTTTTGTTTCTGTGTTTGTTTGTTTGTTTTATTTCCCTCGCATTATGGTTAATATTTTTTAAAAAAAACCTTTATTTATACAATTAAATGGTTAAATCTTTAATTTATAAAGATAAAAATGGATCATAACATGGAGGATACGTATAAAACCAATTATTTTTAATGACATGCCTTTCTAAAGTAATTTTTAAAATAACAACATGGTAACATAATTATATCTTTAATAATTTTTATAGGATATAATAAAATAATAATCAATGAAATATAAAATAATGAAACTATGTAAAGTTTATTATAACTAAATATTCCATTATTTAAAAAAATTCTCATGAAATGAAGTGATTTTTTCTTATAATTAAATAGAATTTATTTTTTTAGTGAATGTTGATATAAAATTTCTTATAAGGATAAATTCCTTGTTTGATATTATTTTTAATGAGTCTATATATTAATAGTAATTAATTATGGGTTTTATAGGATTGAAAACATTTATTGAATGTAGAAAAAGATAACAAGAAATCACTAAACCAAGATCACTCATGTTATGAAATGGAAACCATGTATAAAAAAATAATATACATGTAGGCCTGATTTTAAATATGATTGATCCTCTGGTATTAAAATACATGTTTGATAAAGATTGTTGAGAATCAGTAAAAGGAATCCTCCCTCCATGATGTATCCAAGGGATGAAAATCACTCAAAAATTGTGCAGGATCCTTCTTCTGTTTACTGTGTTTTTGTTCCTACTGAAGTAATGGAAAAATAATTAGTTGGATTTTAGGGAAGGGAAATAGCTAGAAGTATTTGACACCATCTCAATGGTTTCATCCTATTTATATTATCCTAAAATATAATCGTTGAGGCTTCCTTGAATTGACTCGTGTTTCGGTAACATAACACTAAATTTTATACAATAAAAAATGATTTGTAATCTTCATATGTATGTATACATTTATCAAATAAATGCATTTGGTTAAATTATATCAAATGTTTCAACATATGAAATGTTAATCATCAATGATAGCAATATGAGGAAGATACCTGAATATTGACATATTAATATTCATCTATAATTCATCAATCATAAACTTATCATATTAATTATAAGGTATTATTAACATATATCATTGTTTTATGATATAGTCATATCATATAATATGATTGGTTATGGAAGTGGAAATATGATATCACTATATTATTCCTTGTTGTATACCTATCTAAGGTAAATACTTCACTTTGACTATATGGATATTATACCATATGATATCCATATATCATATACTATGATATAGCTTAATCTGTATCATATGCACATTAATCTTTATAGAACTTCTCTATCAATCTAACACTTTCACTAAAGCCTCATATATATTGTTCCATTTCATCTTATATTGTATCGTAGATAATTACTTTTTAAATAATATCTAAAACTCCTTTTTGATATTTCTAAAATATTTTTTGAAATTTATCATTAACTTTACCTTATTTCAATTTATATGAAATACTTTTTGAATATCCATCCCACACTAATTTTGGATCAACAATAAAAAACATATAGATTATATCTTTAAATTTTGAAAAACATAATCCCTATTCAGACAACCATAAATAGGGGCCCCACATGAATTTTAAAAATTGACAAAAAAATTATTTCTCAAATTCATTGATACAAGTATTGTGTAGCTCTAGAAAAGATTCAATGTTGCTTGAGATACAAAGAGAACTAATGTGATCTCCATTAAACACATGTATCACAGAAACTATATCCTCCAGCTATATTAAATTCAAGCACAAATTTTCATACAATACTCTTTTACAAGACATATATTATTTTAATCCCATATAACCACTCATATGTTCTTGATTATATGAGTATAGACAGACTAGATGAATAAACATATCACATGTTGATCACCTGGATGGATGAGCACATAATATGTCCTGCACCTAATAAATAAGCACATCACATGCCACTTATCTAGTTATGACCATACAATAATCTACCTCAATCAAAGGCTTATATTCCATATCATCATATGAGAGGACATATATAATCATGATTAAACTTAACTGAAGGCATGATAAGAAATGTTCCCAATCACCACATGATTAGTACAACCTCAATACAATATTAATAAAGGAATATAAGTAATAAGGTACTCATGATAGGTATATTATCTAGATTTAGGTATTAGGTAAGTCTAAATGTAAAACATACACACTTTTATACCAAATATATAGTGTACAGGACTCCACGTGGTATGCATGGTGGATAATCCAACACAAAAAATCGGGTTTGTTTATAATGAGGTTATTCTGTATCTCAATGTAAAATCATACTCACATTAACAATAAAATTTCATCAAGTATTGTAACAATCAATTTTGAATATTGGTTATGGAAAAATTAATGTCATACATTTATATGTTAATTATTTTTCACTTTATGTATTAGAAGTAACCAATGTCAATGAGTAATAATATAGAGATTTAGAGATGCCCAGACGCACACTTTCAGATCAAATTCTAAAAATAAAATTTTTACATAGTATTTGATTCCAATTGAAATGACCAAAGATAATAATTCATAAATTTTATATCCTTAAACATTTCATCTTCTAATAATCTCAAAATACATATAATCAAAAGGTTTAGTTTCTTTGGAGATTAGCTCTATAAAAACATTCTTTTATAAAACTAGTGAAAATTTCACCATAATAACATAATTCTAGACCCCTTTCTAGTATTATCCTAATTTATAGAAATATTTAAAAGTTAGGTAATGGAAACATAGGCAATGGGTGAGATCAAATGCTCGGTATGGTAAAACATTCGAGACAATAATCGAAGATCATAAGTTTTTATAAGAAAACATGTGGTATAAGAATAAAATCCAAATCCATGATAATGTCATAAAGAAGCTCAAACCAAAATAAAAATTCAACATAAAACAAATATCCAATTATAAGGATATAATCATAAAATATTTCATGGGATATCATAAAATGATATCACTATAAAAATAAGTGGTTATGTCAGAATAATAGGAATGGGAAAATAACTACATAGTGAACATAGTTTAACTAAAACTAGGCCCACACTATAGCTTATCCATATCTTGGCCCAGGCACAGTCATGTGAAGATGTCTTAACCAAAACTAAGTATTCAAAAATCCATATGAACATTTTTTAAACACAACTATGTCCAAAAACTATCACGTGAATGTAACTTAAAAATAACTAGGTCTATAACTAGTTCTATCTATGATCATGTGACCAAAGTTCATCTGCATCTAGGTTCATGTATAGATATCATTATCTCATGAGATATCAATCCTAACTCAATTAATTTGAGTTCTACAATGGACCCACCAATCTTATCATGATAATGAATACTTATGTGTGCTATAAGAACATGAAGTCAAATATAATTCTAACATCACTTGAATAAACCATGAGAAAAAGGAAAAGGTTTCATAAAAATAAATAAGATATTTATTAATACATCCATCTAAGTAAGTTGGATGGTTCCATTTTTTATAATAAACTTCATAAATCATAATAAAAATAAAAATATAGAGATGATAATAATTTTATAAAAGCACTTGGAAAATAAATTGGAACAAGAAATATTCATGGATTATGAAAATACTTTTTTTATAATAAACATTTTATAAAACAATTTAAAATTGAAATTTTGTTATAAAAACTTTAAAGTCATATATAGGGAGTTTCATAAAAATTATAAATATGGTCAAAGTATATCTTCATGAGATAAAAATTTTAAAGAGAATCTTTTTCACATTTTAATCAAAATGACCCATGATGGAAAATGTAAAAAAATAATTTAAAACATTTTTAATGAAATAAAATGTTGTTGAAAAGGTCCTTATTAAATTTTTGAAATAGATATAGGCACATCAATAAAGTGGGGAGAGGAAGATAAATCTAAAAATATTTCAAATACATTTTCAAAACCCTACATCACTTAAAGAGAATTATAAATTTTACATTTAAGAAAATAAATGGAAAAACATATCCCCAATGGTAACTAAAGAATAAGAAAATAATTGTGGTTTTAAATAGGAATATTATAAAACATCCTTTCATGTGTTATCATAGGTGAGAAATCTCAATTTATAAATGATATAGAAAATATAACTGTTATGTATTTGGTAACCATTGGATCAGAATCCATTCCTAGAAGGAACAATATATAGATCTTCAATAAAAATTAATTAAATAATTTTTATTTCAATATACATTCATTTGCCCAAAAATACACAATTAGGGACATCAAGGAGAACAATATGATTTATATCTCAAAAAATTAAATTTTGAGACAAAGAACGTCTTACATTAATCCTAATTCACTCTGTATATGTGCCAAGCATTCTAAAAAAATAAACACTTCTTTCTTGATAACTTATTTCATAACATTATTAATAAAAAATATTGTTATACTATTTAATTATAACCTATTATTATATATTTACAATCATTTTTTTAATTAGCAGATGTTGGTAATTTTGATTATTTTGTGAATGTTTTGTAATGTTAATGTCGATACCCAATATGTTCAGTAGAATTTCATAATTCCTAAATAATTAATGATATTGGAATATATATTTCATGGCGATTTATAAAATTATATTCTCATCCCAGTAAATATTTAATTATGATATATTATGATAAAATTGAGGATGAGTTTATTTTTGGAATGTTTTACGAACTAAGAGTGTTATGTTAATAATAAGTGAAATATTAATTTAAACATTGCATAAAAATAAACTAGATATTAATTAATAACTAATTTATAATATGAAAATTATATAATTTTACATAGTAATTCATGATATAAATTTATATCATAGTTTATATAGATGGTTAAACCTTCCAAAGCATAAAAAACTATATGTAGATGGCTGAGTATGGTTAAGGGGATGTTTATTTTGAAATAATATCATCATAAAAGAAGAACAATGATATTTTTTTAATAATTTAAAAAATATTTTATGATTTTATGAAAAATAAATAATATCTTGATGAAAATAGAAAAGTGTTACTTGGTGGAGCTGGTAGTTTGTGAATACACACAATTAACGTTCTCATTTCTCAAAAATGAGAGGGGTGAAGGTAGATTTATTGTTCTATTTTCATAATCATAATTAAATTATGTATATAATATTTATTCATAAATACAAAAATTAAAAAAAACTATAAGAGTTGGTGATTAAAAATAGAAGGTGTCGCATGTGGTGGCGGTAGTCCGAACATACACAAGATTGGAATTCATTTATTTTTCTTAGAGGATAGAAAAGATTAAATATGGGATTTTGTAAAATATAATTAAACTTAAATATTTTAATGATATATATTCCATTATATTACTATGGTTTGTATGGGTTTTGAGAAAAATATTAAGAAGAAATGTTGAAGGATTAAATAAAATGCACTTTTGGACCTTGAAATTTCTCTTGAAGGTATCCATGGAAATGAAGGGATTATGCTAACTTAGGGTGATTTGGGGACCTAATAAGGGAAATATAATCATATTAGTGGATATTTTGGTAGGTTTTAGGGAAATTTGGTGTATTTGGTGTACCTTTGATAGGGTGTAAGTGAACCCATTTTAAAAGGGAGAGTTTCGGAACACCCATTATTTTTCAATAATCACATGACACAATTTATGAGTCAAAATCTCAAAAAGTGTGCAATAATTAATTTTTTTGTTTTATTTAGAAAAAAACCTTCCAAAAAAGTTTTAACACATTTTTTAAATCATTTACTCTTAGATTTTTACACGTACCATTTTTTGTTTCTTTTCTAGGTAACTATTTTTCCACCAATAAATTTATGATTTACTAAAAATATAAAAAAACTCATCCTAGTGAATTTCTATTTTTTGAAAATTCATTTGGTTCCTATTAAACCAAATTCAATTTCCAAATAAATAATTTTTAATTTTAAATCAATACATATAATTTTTGGAAAAACTGTTCTTTGAAGAAACATGTCTTCTTCTTCATTAATTGTTCCTAAATGTATTTGGGGTTAATTAAAAAACAATTGTTAAATATATTTGTATATGTGTTTAAAAAACATGAGATTAATTGTTTTATATATATTAATTATATTTATTTGATAAAAATTACATAATTTTGATAAAAGCAATCTTTAAAAATGATAGTTTCCCCATTATTGTGGTAATTATGTTTAATCTTAGTAATATAATTTTTATGCCCAAAATTTAGAATAAACTTATTAAATAATATAGAAATTTTGATATAAAATATGAATTTAGTTTTGATATGTTTCATTTCTAAAAGTGATAAAATCTTATTTTTTTTAATATAAGCGTATAAAATTGTTTTTTCAAGTGAAATATTTCTTATCTTCACAAAATTTTAAAAAAGTGTTTTATGAATTTTATATTGTATTTTTAAATGATTTATTTTAATTAATATATATATATATATATTAACTCAAAGGATTCAAAAATTTTAAATGAATCTATATAATATGGTAATGTCATAAAAGTGATAGTTTTTGCAAAATCGGTGTTTTCACTATTTTCCTAAAAATCAATTATTTCTGAAAAAATATAAAACATTACCTATAGATAATTTTGATATAATGAATTAAATAAATTATTTCATTTTATAAAATGAAAATTCTAAAATTTATAAATTTATCTTTTAAATGAAAATATACATTATAAAGAAAACTTCTTTTATTGAAAAATGGCATTTTTAACCATTAAGTGTTTTATATATTATTTTATACCAATTTATAACCTAATTAAAGAAAATATTTAAATTTATATATTTAAATTTTAAATAACCATACTTCTCTAACATAAGTATTACATATTTTTATATAATAATATTCATTACATTACATAATCACACAGCAAAGGATCGTAAAGGTATAATGCCATTGGAAACCTGGACACATTAACAACTTTTCCATAATTGAGCAATGTTATACCCCAATTTGATCTCCATAATTAGAACCTTTATTAAAAATATCATATATAACACCTTTCTTCATAACCAAGGGAAAGGGAACATAATAAATGGTGAGCTCATATGTTCTTTAAGGGTAAACAAGGGAGATATCAAAATATCATCAACATAAGGGTATGAAAACATGAGAATAACATTTGAAAACCAAACCACAAATATCATATGTCATAAAAATGGAAAATTTCATAAATCATGGATGTCCATAAGACATTAATTATAATGTAATCAAATAACATGAATATAGTTACCCAAACCCTTTACACATATTATTACATGAGTTTAAGCATATTTAGCCTTTAAATAAGAAACACAGATCATAATGCCTAGTGTCTTAGGAGGATTAGATACATAATTAGAAAGAATGAAACTAACAAAATAATTTAATTAATCTTCATAATTATCTTCTAACACCCTTTGAACGGTTATATCTGCATAGGATAACACGGGGAATACATGAACAAAGGGATTATCTAAAAAGCCCAATAGGGGAATAAACATAGGAATAAAGAATATTACATGGGATAGAAGACATAAAATGATGAGATAAAAAGGCATGGTACATGAATAAACATATTGAATCATAACATATATAATACACTACTAAAAAAGGGCATCAGCGACTGCCATTGGCAGTCACTATAGGCCTGTAGAGACCGCCTAACGACCGCCAATGGCGGTCGCATCAGCTTCATCGTTGTAGGCCAATAGCGACTGCCATTGGCAGTCGCTATAGGTGGCCGAAATGCCGGCCTTAAGCGACCACCTGGCAGTCGCTATAGGCTGCCCGGCGGGCACCATTAGCAACTGCCTTTGGCGGGTGCTAAACTGGGAAATTTTTTAAAAAAAAAATTCATACCGAAATAAATATATTTATTTATTTATTTATTAAATAAAATATATATATATATATATTAATGAGAATATTTATATATATAATATTAAATAAAATATTTTTCAATTTTATAATGACATGTACGAATTTTGTTTTTTTTCTTCACGGTGGAAAATCAGTGTTAAAACAAGGTAACATTCATAAAAAATGGAAAAAAATTTCAAACAGCATAAACATAAAAATCATCATCAACAATAAACATGCTTCAACGATCCGAGAAGGTCCATCTATTTCAATCTTCTGCTTCAAAACCTACAACAAGACAAAAAAATAAAACAAACGTAAATTGAACATAATTATTCAGTTATTATATACATATAATAAAATTAAATCTGACATCAAATCATGGTGATATAATAATTTAACACCCCCAATTTAGGAAATGATATCATTTCAGGTCATTTGGAGCACGTTTTCTCCGAATTCGACCGTCTCACACCGTTTTTGAGGTTATGACACCAGAAATGCGTTTCTGGTCACCGTGGTCAAAATAAACCTCCGATTGATGTGATGTCTATTCGACCATTTCACAAATCACACAACGGTTGTTCTCGTACGGTTTCATGGCATTCCGAGGTCATTCGGGTGGTTTTGACCCCCCAACGCGCCGTTTTAGCGCGCGCCGAGCTGCTGAAAACGACGTAGTTGGCCGTACCGCGTGCACCAAAAGTCTGATGGGCACTTCGTCTCCTCCTAAACTTCACGAATAATATTCCTAATTTTTTTGTGTGGTTTCAGGTCATTCGGAGCAAGTTTGCTCTGAATTCGACTGTCTCATGCCATTTTTACTGTTTTATGACACCGGAAACGCGTTTATGGTCACCGCGGTCAAAAAAAACCTTCGATGGACGTGCCTTCTACCCGACCATTTCAAAAATCACACAATGGCTGTTGTCGTACGGTTTCATGGAATTCTGACGTCGTTTGTGTGGTTTTGAACCCCCAACGCTCCGTTTTAACGCGCGCCGAGATACTGAAAACGACGCAGTCGGCCGTACCACGTGCACCACATGTCCGATGGGTGCTTCATCTCATCCTACACGTCACGATTAATATTCCTAATTTTTTCGTGTATTTTCAGGTCATTCGAAGCGTGTTTTCTCCAAATTCGACTGTCTCACGCCGTTTTTGGTGTTTTATGACATTGGAAATGCGTTTCTGGTCACTACGGTCAAAAGGCAGCTCTGATTGATGTGATATTTAACCAACCATTTTAAAAATCACACAACGGATGTTGTCGTACGGTTTCATAGCGTTCTGAGGACTTTCAGGTGGTTTTGACCCCCCAACGCGTCAGTTTAGCGCGCGCGGAGCTGTTGAAAACGACGCATTCGTCCGTACCATGCGCACCGCATGTCCTATGGGCATGTCGTATCCTCCTACATGTCACGAATAATATTCCTAATGTTTTCGTGTGGTTTCAGGTCATTCGGAGCACGTATTTTCCGAATTCGACAGTCTCACGCCGTTTTTGGTGTTTTATGACACCGGAAACGCGTTTCCGGTCAAGGCGGTCTAACGACAGCTTCGATTCACGTGTCGTCTGCCCGAACATTTCAAAAATCACATAAAGGTTGTTTTCATACGGTTTCATGGCATTATGAGGTCATTCAGGTGGTTTTGAACCCCCAACGCGCCGGTTTCGAGCGCGCGAAGCTGCTGAAAACGACGCATTCGGTCGTACCGCGCAAAATGCACGTCCGATGGGCACGTCGTCTCCTCCTACACATCAAAAATAATATTCCTAATGTTTTCGTGTGGTTTCAGGTCATTCAGAGCACGTTTTCTCCGAATTCGACCGTCTCACGCCATTTTTGGTGTTTTATGACACTGGAAACGCGTTTCCGGTCACCGCGGTAAACCGACAGCTCTGATTGACGTGTCGTCTACCTGAACATTTCACAAATCAAAAAACGGATGTTTTCGTATGGTTTCATGGTATTCTGAGGTCGTTCGGGTGGTTTTGACCCCACAACGCGCCAGTTTAGCGCGCGTGAAGCTGCTAAAAACGACGCATTTGGCCGTACTGCGCGCACCGCATGTCCGATGGGCGCTCTGTCTCCTCCTACACGTTACAAATAATATTCAAAAATGTTTTCGTGTGGTTTCAGGTCATTCGGAGCATGTTTTCTCCGAATTCGACCGTCTCACGCCGTTTTTGGTGTTTTATGACACCGAAAACGCGTTTCCGGTCACCGCGGTCAAACGACACCTCCGATTGATGTGCTGTCTACCCGACCATTTCAAAAATCACACAACGGATGATGTAGTACGGTTTATTGGAATTATGATGTCATTCAGGTGGTTTTGACCCCCCAACGCGACGTTTTAGCACGCGCCGATCTGCTGAAAATGATGCATTCGTCCGTACCGCATGCACCACATGTCCGATGGGCACGTCGTCTCCTCCTACACATCAAAAATAATAATTAGATTGTTTTCCTATGATTTTAGGTCAATCAGATGTCTTCCACTATGACTTTGACCATTAGATGCCTGTTTTGGCCGTTTATGACACCAGAACGACGTTCCCAGTCACCGCGGGCACACGGCATGTCTGATTGACGTTCCGTCTCCTAGACCACATCACAATTCACTCACCCTTTGATGTCGTCTGATTTAAGGCCATTCGGACCACGTTCGGCCCGTTTGGACCCCCCACGTGCGTTTATCAAGCGCGTACAACACTTAAAGAACGCATAATGAGCCCTATTGTGCAGAACGCACGTCCGATTGACATGTTGTCTGCACGTACACGTTGTGAATAATATTTATATTGTTGTCATGTGATTTCAGGTCAATACGATGTCGTCCTCTATGAGTTTGACTGTTAGACGCCCGTTTTGACCATTTATGACACCAAAATGGAGTTCCCATCACCACGGGCACATGGCATGTCTGATTGACATGTCGTCCGCTCGACCACATCATAATTCACTCACCTTTTGATGTCGTCTGATTTCAGGGCATTCGGACCTCATTCGGCCCATTTGGATCCCCCCACGCGCATTTATCAAGCACGGACAACACTTAAAGAATGCATAATGAGCCCTACCGTGCATACCGCACGTCGGATTGACATGCCTTCTGTGCGTACACGTCATGAATAATAATTAGATTGTTTTCCTGTGATTTCAGATCAATCAGATGTCGTCTGCTATAACTTTGACCGTTAGACACCCGTTTTGGCCGTTTGTGGCACCAGAACGGCGGTCCCGGTCACCGCAGGCACACGGCACATCCGATTGACGTGTCGTCTGCTTGACCACATCAAAATTCACTCTCCCTTTGATGTAGTCTGATTTCAGGACATTCGGACGTCGTTCGGCCCGTTTGGACCCCCCACACGCGTTTATGAAGCGCGTGCAACACTTAAAGAATGCATAATGAGCCCTACCGCGCAGACCGCACGACCGATTGACGTGACGTCTGCGTGTACACATCACGAATAATAATTATATTGTTTTCATGTGATTTCAGGTCAATCCGATGCCGTTCTCTTTGACTTTGACCGTTAGACACATGTTTTGTCCGTTAATGACACCAGAACTGCGTTCCAGGTCACCACGGGCACACAACACGTCTGATATACGTCATGTCTGCTCGACCACATCACAATTCACTCACCCTTTTATGTCGTCTGATTTTAGGCCATTCGGACCTCGTTCGGCCCATTTGGACCCCCCCCCCCCACGCGCGTTTATGAAGCACGTGCAACACTTAAAGAATGCATAATGAGCCCTACCGCGTAGAACACATGTCCGATTGACGTTCCGTCTGTGCGTACTCGTCAAGAATAATAATTAGATTGTTTTCCTATGATTTTAGGTCAATCTGATGTCGTCTGGTATGACTTTGACCGTTAGACACCCGTTTTGGCCGTTTATGACACAAGAACGGCGTTCCCGGTCACCGCGGGCACACGACACATCTGATTGACGTGCCGTCTGCTCGACCACATCACAATTCACTCACCCTTTGATGTCGTCTGATTTCTGGCCATTAGGACCTCGTTCAGCCCGTTTGGACCCTCCCACGCGCGTTTATCAAGCGCGTGCAACATTTAAAGAACGCATAATGATCCCTACCGCACAGACCGCACGTCTGATTGACGTTTCATCTGCGCGTACACGTTGCGAATAATAATTAGATTGTTTTCCTGTGATTTCAGGTGAATCTGATGTCTTCCTCTATGAGTATGACCGTTATATGCCCGTTTTTGCCGTTTGTGACACCAGAACGGCGTTCCCAGTCACCGTGGGCACACGGAACGTCCGATTGGCGTGCCGTCTACTCGACCACATCACAATTCACTCACCCTTTGATGTCGTCTGATTTCAGGCCATTCGGAACTCGTTCGGACCATTTGGACCCCCCCACGTGCGTTTATCAAGCGCGCGCAACACTTAATGAACGCATAAGGAGCCCTGCCGCGCAGACCGCATATCCGATTGACGTGTCGTCTGTGCGTACACGTTGCGAATAACAATTAGATTGTTGTCCGGAGTGTGGGGAAGGCTGTCCGAGGTGTGGGAGCGCTCTCTGGGGTGCGGGGGGGCTGTCTGGAGTGCGGGAGGGCTATCCGGGGTGCGGGGGGGGGGGGGGGGGCTGTCCAGGGTGCGGGAAGGACTGTACGGAGTGTGGGGGGCCTGTCCGGGGTGCGGGAGGGCTGTCTAGGGTGCGGGGAGGGCTGTCCGGAGTGCAGGGAGGGCTGTCCGAGGTGCGGTGGGGCTGTCCGGGGTGGGGGGGGGGGCTTGTCCGGGGTGTGGGGAGGGCTATCCGGAGTCCGGGGAGGGTTGTCCGGGGTAGGCCGGGGACTACAAATAGGGAACTCATCTCATTCATCAAAAACAAGTTTAATGATTTATATTAGGAATCACGTATTTTTTTCAAAAATATTATAGAACATGCAATTCTAAACATTGAAAATTAAATGAACAAAAAATATTCAAATCAATAATCAGTTTCATGGTTAATTCTCAATTCATGCACACAAACATTGCATGAGGCCAAAACACACATGATACCCCCAAATCACAAAAAAAACTCATTAGAAACCCAACATAAATATCAATAATAACCCTACCATTAAAAGCAGAAACACACCTTGTGAATATGATGCGTCATGCGTGTTCATCACTGACCTCCATCCGCTGGGCCAGGGGCCTACAACAAATAAAAATTATGAATATTTTCAAAACAAAAATAATTTAAATTAAATAAATAAATACAGTATAAACCTTCGTCGTTTGATCCCCTGCACCATCACCTGGACGCACATATTCCCGCAATGCTCTAACGTCAGTAGCCAATTGCGCATTTTCCTCCTCGGAAGCCCGCAACCGTGCCTCAAAATCTGACAGTTGTTATGTCATCTTAACAACAGCAGGACCGACAACTGCAACTCGTGACACTACAGAATGAGGAATCCATGTTCCATAGGTCAAACTATATCCATGTCTGTCCCGACCAATGATGAGATGAAAGATCTCATCCCTTCGCATGGGAAGTTGTCACTGGTCCTCTGGCAGATGTTCTAATTCTACTTCAAATTGAGCCTGTGAAATATTTAAATATATATACATATATTAATATAAAGATTTTATGTAAGTATTGGTAATGAGTACAAGCACATACTATCAATATTGCAGCCTCTGGATCATTGCGATCACGAGTCCTCATCCACACCGACATTTTATCAATTGGTGCACCTTGCTCCCGCAACTATATATAAATAGAATATAAACACAAAACCGTATTAATTAAAAAAATTAAAAAATGAATAATAAATACCTCATGTCGGATCTGAGACACGTGACGAGTCCCGAGCCTGTGAGGTGGTCCCTGCAACGCTCAATTCTCAGAATGGCGTGTAGACACCTCCTACATTCAATTCATTAAAATATAAAACAAATCACACATTCGTGAAAATATATATACCAAAATAAATATACAATCTATAACACCCTCAGTAGAGCAATATGCAACTAAATCACGCCACTGAGCCGGGAGGACACCTCTCGGGACTTTTTCTAGAAACCTGGGGCACCCACATTTGGTACCCAGTGGTCCCTCTTGACTTTTTCTTTATAGTCTTTCCACATCTTACGACATTTTCACATACACACTGGCCGAAACTCATCAGGACATACTTTCAAATTTTTCTATTAAAGAAAAAAATCACATATATTATTGTTGTTTATACATAGGTAATAAAGTAAAATGGTCTTCTTACCTGAACCTCCCTCCAAAGACGATCTAATGTGTCCTGAGGGACAAAAGCCCAGTCACGCATGGTCAATGGAAATCGATGTGGATCACATATGATATGACCCAACTGACGAATAAATCCATGGGAATTCTATCTCACACGATGAAATACCTCATCAAATGAAACATCAAAAGCTGTGTCAGAATTCCATGATAATATGCCACGACCAGGGCCTCTCCTGCGAGAGGAAGAAGCAGTCGGGTCTGATCCTGTTGAAAACAATTTTATATACAAATTTACAGATGTTATATATATATATATATGTGTGTGTGTGTGTGTGTGTGTGTTTATTAATTATAGAAAAAATAGAGACAATGAAATTCCAACATACCTCGACCCTGAGACGTAGATGCCTCAGATGGATGATGTGGATCTTATGCCTCATCCCCTAACATGCATGTAGTCATGGAAAACATTAGTAAGGGAACTATCCAAAGTGTCCAAATGATAAATTGGATTGTTTTTTAAAAAAATCAAACTTGTAAAGTTGTTAATCAAACAAAAAGGGATTGAATAATTAGTTGTGAATGAATTTTCAAAAATCAGAAAGTTCACAAAACAGATATACAAATTATGTACAAAACCAATCAATGCATAGCCAAATTTCAAATTGAATTAATAAAAATTCAAGCAGCACATGAACCAAATGAAGAATACCTCAATGGGAAGATACACCGATAATAACATCAATATATCATGAGTTAAATCACCCTAAATATTTATAACTGAATAAACATCAAAAAGTGAGGATTATACTTACAAGGATTTATAAAATGTTTACATAATTTATGATATCTTAGGCTGAATAGTGGGAAAACAATTATACCTTTCATTAAACATGCAAATCGACCATTTCTCCTTCAACAGCCGCTCTGACCCAATAAATATCTTCTTCATGTTGAACTACGATATGTTGATCAAGTTGTTGAGAAACAAAAGGAACAGTCTCGGGTTCATCTTGTTCAAATACAAACACTCCTCACCGAGATATTTTGACAACAACTTTCCCACTTGGATTCAAAGGCAAAGTAACGAAGAATACTTGTTCTGCTTGTGATGTCAAAATGAAAGGTTCATTATCAACTCATTCATTTCTGTATAACATATAGTTAAAATTCACCAATGAAAACTGATATTGATCAACTTTACATCCACGCACTGGATCAACCCAATTACACTTTAACAATATGTACTTCAACCCGTGTGTGTATACAACTTCAATGATGTCTATCAATTGACTATAGTAATAACCAAAATCAACAAATGGACAACTGATGCCACTGTTTTGTGTTTCTCATTTGCCGTCAACATCTTTAATGCAAAATCAAAAACCATTAGCATCTATAGATTTATAACGACGAGCCGTTATAGATGGACCCTCAGCCAGTTTGATAAATTCTTCAGTTAGCGTGGGGTCCCCTAACTCCCTCAGCTTATGAACCTACATAATTCATAGAATTCAATAATGATATATGAAGAAAGAAATTAGTATAATACTTCACTCATAATGAAAATAAATTTATACGTACATAATCCTTGAACCAATCATGAAATGATACATAATGAGACTGTTGAATTTGAAACTCAGTCGCACGATACATATCTTATTTTATCTCATTAATGTGTTTTCTGCAAATGATAACGCAGTGTTTAAATGATCAACTTATGCAAACAATACATGTAAAAGTTAAACAATAAAAGTTATAAGATACTTACTGCATTAACGGTGCAGCTGATGGAGTATTGAACAAGTTATATCGATGCGCTGGTATCCACTCGATGTTGTCCATATCATATGTGGTTCCTTCTCCAACTGGACCATCCTGAATCTGATATGTCTTATCTAATTTTGTTTCAACATCCGTATGATATTCTGCACAAAAAGTAGTACACTCATCCATCAAATAACCATTGTCTATTGATGCCTCCAGACGAGCTCTGTTGCTTACAAATTGTTTCAATGTACTCAAATACCATTCAATAGGATACATCCACCTGAATTGCACTGGACCAGCAGCCATAACTTCATCAGTTAGGTGCACTGTCAAGTGGACCATATCATCGAAAAATGAGTGGGGGAAATAGTTTCTCAAAGTGACAAAGAGTAAGTAATATTCGGTCCTGTAAACTTTTTAAATCACTCATTCGTTGATTTCTTAAACAAAGATGTCTAAAAAATTACTCATCTCAATCAACGGCTGAACAACATTGGGGGATAAACAATCAAAAATGGCGATTTGAATCAACTGCTGAAGTAGTATGTGATTGTCATGACTTTTCAACCCTTGCAATGTCTTTCTCGTCAGATTCACACACTTTGAAATATTAGAAGAGTAACCATCAGGCACATTGAGCATCTTCAAAATGGAAAGAAATGTATCTTTCTCCTTTGTAGTCATTGTATACTATGCAGCAGGGATATATGCCTTGTTTCCCTCAGCTAATTGTAAATGCAACTATTTCCTTAAACCCATTCCTTCCAAATCACGGCGTGCATTAACATGGTCCTTTGATTTCCCACTAACACCTAAAATGGTCCACAATATGTTATCACAAAAAAAAATCAATGTGCATGACATTCAAATTATGCCTCAACATGTTAGTTTTCCAATACAGAAGACTATAAAAAATACTTTTCTTTTTCCAATTATGACTGTGCTGCCTACCCGCAGCTTGAATATTACGTACTGGAGGAGCCACCAAATCCTTAATTTCATATACCATGCGGATGTTTTCTTCCTCAATCTGTGATAACATTTCGACTCATGTCATGATATTTGGTGCTGGGATGAACTCTCTAGAACCATCAAATGCCACTCTGTCATTTCTGAACCTGTGCTGAGGGGGGAGAAAACGTCTGTGACCCATGTATTCCCATTTTTTGGAATGCTTAAGCCATACAGATTTTTTAATTTTGCTTCAACAAGGGCAAGCAAATTCCCCTTTCGTACTCCAGCCTGATAAATTTGCATAAGCTGGGAAGTCATTGATTTTTCACAATAAAGCAGCCTGCAGTTTGAACATTTCATTCATTTCATAGTCATAAGTCATCACACCATCGCCCCAAAATTCATTCAACTCATCAATCAATGGCAGTAGGTAAACATCAATCTTATCCCCCGGACTTTTAGGTCCATCAATAAGAGTGTAAAGTAATATAAATTGTCGCTTCATACAAAGCCACGGAGGAAGATTATACAGAACCAACACCACGGTCCATGTGCTATGAGTTGCACCAACCATAGACTTGAATGGATTGAAACCATCTACTGCCAATCCCAATCGGACATTATGAACATCTTTGGAAAAGTCGGGATGTCTCTTATCAAAATCCTTCCATGCATGAGAGTCTACCAGGTGGGTTAACATATCACTTTCATGAACACTTTCTGCATGCCATCTCATTAAATTAGTAACTTTAGATGACATAAAAAATATTTTCAACCTTGGTTTAAGGGGAAAGTAACGCATTTGATTTACGGAAATCGGTTTCCCCTGTATCACAATCTGACATCGATGAGTCTAATTTCCCCTGTTCTCTTTCCACCTAGAATCACCACAAACAGTACAAATTTCTAAATGGGCAGTTTCCTTTCTAAACAACATACAGTTGTTTGAACATGCATTTATGGTCTCATATGTAAAAACTATGTTCTCTGTCAGCTTACGAGCATGGTAATACGACTCGGGAATCATAGCATCGACAGGAAGAACCTTTTCCAATAACACCAACAACATGTCGAATGATGTGTCTGACCAATGATTCAAAGTCTTCAAATGCAACAACTCCACAATAAATGACAATTTATTGAAAGAAGTACATCCAGGATATAATTATATTTTTGCATCATAAATTGCTTCATAAAACCTCCTCGAATCATGATCTGCACCAGAGAAAAGATTTATCTCACCGGTCTCAAGATTTTGGATGTCAATGCCTTCAGGATCCAACCCACGTACCATTTCAGTAAGCATTTCATGCATTGGATCATTCATCCTTGCATCAACATCCATCTGAACTGTATCTGTATTTTCACAACGAATATATTCTTCTCCATGATGAGTCCAACTCTTATAATTTCTCATAAATCCATTAAATAATAGGTGCTCCCTCACAGTATCTAGTGTGAATTGATATCTGTTATCACATTTTCTACATGGACAACTAATATAGTCACTTTCAAATCCTCTGGTGAAGTCAATAAACTACATAATTCCATTGAAATACTCTCTAGACGTTCGATTTGGAAGATCAGTCCAACTCTTATCCATAATAAGATCCCTATAACAAACATTTACACAAGACTTATTACATTTTCATTTTTCATATAAAATATATTTAAAATAAATACTAATTAATTGTTTGTGAACCATTTATAAAATAATAATGTAAGTGAAATCTCATGTCATAACAGATTGCGCTACAAACCTGGAAGGGAGGGGAGCCAAAGGCGGTGCTGTGAGGGAGAGGAGAGACAGCAGTGGGGAGACGGAGCCGGAGATGGTGCGGCGATGGAGGGGACGGTGAAGGAGGGGACGGGTGGCGGTGGTGCGGCGAGGGAGGAGACGAAGACGAAGGGGATGGGGTTTGGAGGGGTGCGGGGGGGTTTTGGGGTGCTGGGGGGAGGGACGAGGGGGTGGAGGGCCGAGGGCAGAGGTCGGAGGCCAGAGGGGCTAGAGGCCAAAGGCCAGAGGGCGGCCAGAGGGCTGCCCGAGGGCTGCTGGGCTACCGGAGGCGGGTGGCGGGAGGCCCAAGAGCAGAGCGAGGCCGCAGAGCGACCACAAGGCGGAGGGCGGCCGGAGCTGGAGGGCGGAGAGCGGCCGGAGACGGAGGGCGGAGGGCGGCCGAAGGAGGGAGAGGCAGGCGGAGGCTGCCTGGAGGGCAGCGGGAGGGCGGCCGGAGGCCGGAGGGTGGCCGGAGGGATGCCGGAGGGCTGCCCGAGGGCAGCCGGGCAGCTGGAGGTGGTTGGAGGGATGCCCGAGGGTAGAGGGAGGCCGCAAGTCAGGGCCGGCGGAGGGCGGACGGAGGGAGACCGGTGGAGGGTGGGGCCAACGGAGGGCGGGGCCGGCGGATGGCGGCCAGTCGGACGGCGGGGCGGAGGAGGCTGGGGCGGCGGAGGGCAGGGCGACGAGGGGGGCACGACGACGGGGAGGGCGCGGGTGACAAGGAGCGGGGCGATGGGGAGGGTGCGGCGACGGGGAGGGCGCAGGCAATGGGGAATGGGGCGACGGGGAGGACGCGACGACGTGGAGGGCGCGGGCGACGGGGAGGGGGGAAGGGGGGAGGCGCTTCGCGAGGAGGGAGGGTGTAGCATGTGCTAAAGCCCCCTTTTTTAGGGAATTGTAGCGACCGCCATTGGTGGTCGCTATTGATTACCTATAGCGACCTCCAATGGTGGTCGATATAGGTTAAGGGGCTCAAAAGACCATTTCTCTAGTATTGATATGGGATAATGTAATCATAGAATCATACTAATTTGGAAGAAATATAAAATGTAATGACTTTGATTTTCCTTAATTAATTTTTAGAAAATTTATAGGAAATTTTCAAGACCAGACACTGAGAAAGTGTGTGATTATGAGGCCGAGTGTTCCTGGAATGGTCCATCCAAAACTTTTATGTTTTTAAATAGTGTGTGTACGCAGTTTCATGAAAAAGTGTAATAACTATTAAATAGATGAACAAATTATAAATATGAGGGCACCATTGCACTCAAGATGAAGGTTTTTCCAAAGGCGTGACTTAACATTAGGTGGTGCAGGTCCCCAGTGAGAAAATAAAAAAAATTGAATATCCATAAATAAAATTATTAAATAGAATTGTTTTATTTTTCAAGTTCTTATAATTGATGAATAGTGACTCAGATTTAAAATCTGAGACTACCATTGAGCTCATGAGGTCATGCTTTCCTTATGCAGAGCCTAACATTGACCAGAATAGGAAAATTATGGAATGTAGTTTTTGGGACGTGACTGTAAATAAAATAATTAAATAAAGATTATTTTATTTTCAAATCCTATAACTCATAAAGGGTAACTTGGATTGGAAATTCAGGATTACTATTGATCTCTTGAGGGTCTTCTTTCCTTGGGAAGGGTCAAACCTTGACTTGTGTGGGTTGAGGGTAAAAGTTAATTTTTGGGAGTTTGAAAGAGAAATAAAATAAACATAAGAAATTTATTTTATTCAAAAATGATTCACTACAATGAAATTTAGAGCCAGCTGTTTCATTTCATAAATGAAATATCATAATGATGCTGCAAATCAAGCATAACATAAATGCTGTTTCATTTCATAATTGAAACAGTGTAACGGTGCAGCAGCTCAGCGTAAGAGAAACAATGAAACTTTTTTCTTCTATTAAGTTGATTAATCGAGATATGGGATTGAGTGAGGATCCTTGAGTTATCTCTAAATACTTTGAGGAAATTCGTTGGTGAATGATGAACAGTGACAAATGATGAACAACGATGGATCAAAGAATGGGTTCAGATCAGACGTCGACGGATTGACAAATGAAGAATTCACAATTCACCCTTCTCCATCGATCAATACAAACCTAGGTAGGGGTTTATTTCTATGTGATTACTTGTCCCCATTATTCCCTTATAAATTAAGAATTTAGATCAACTCACTAACAATCTGATTTGCAGCGCGATCATCCTTAAGGGAATGATATTTTCATCATGCATGGTTTTAAGTGGGGATTATATCATGGAAACTATTTTAACATCTTCCCTTTATTTTCTAATAAAATGAACGAAGTCCAAACAAACAAAGTCGGCATTCGTTTCCTTGGGTGTTCATTTTGATCTCTACTGTACCTTGCATTAATTACCGACGGACCCCTGTGGTCATGTTAGATTCATAAAAAGAGGATCCGAAAACGATTGAACCCCCAGATTGATGTCAAGATGTCTTGGATCACACAACAAGGGTTGCAGTGACTCGAGAATCGAAGCGGAACTTGCAAATTAGAAAACAGACCACTAGAGTGAGTTTAGTGGCATGCAGAAACACGTGCAGGTACACTGGCGCTGGCGGCGGCCATCTGCGGGAGGCGGCGTGCAATGGCTATGTACCACAGTGGTGAAGGAGACCCGTGGAATCCACCACAGGCATTGATCATAGGTGGTTTACGGTATCGTAGTTGGACGCGGTAGCTACACATCGCCACATGAATGGAGGGTTGTGGTCTAGCTGGACCACGACAACATGTGGGGTGGTTCGGAGATGCAGTTTCCACCACGTCTTAGGAAGAACAAACCGGCCCACTCTAGTAAGTCGGTTCAGACTGGAAGGTTTGGCCCAGTGCCTCAGTCCAGGCCCAACTCAGTGCCTTAGGTCGGTCTGGGCCAAGCCTATCTTGGCTGGGTCAACCCTCCGGGTCGATTCAGTGGCCCCTTGATCTATGTCGGGTCAGGTCAGACCATACCTGGACCCCATTGGCCCCCTTTTAAGTAAAAGTCTCTTAACATCCTAACTTTACATCCAATTAACTAGCCTTTTGTGAATTTGGGACCCTCGTGATGATTTTTTCCTTTTGATATACACTAAGTGTGTTTTTTTGGAAGTTGTGATATGAATAATGGAATGAGGAGTAGATTATCCTAGAATCAAGCACGCAATGAGAAGAAATCATGCTTTAGGTTGTAATGAGAAGACTATGATGATCGGGTATAGGTTCCCCTTCAAGAATAAGTGATGAGCAGGTTTTGGTGCCGCTATAGGCCTAAGTGACGAGTAGGTCTTGGTTCACTAGTCAGCCTAAGTGACGATGGATCTAAGTTCACTAGTATGCCAATGTGAAGGGCGGGTCTAGGTGCCCTAGCAGGCCTATGTGACTCCTCATGGATGAGTTTCTCAATAGTAAAAGGAGTTCAATGTTCACAAATTATAGTATTTCTATTCATACTGTATATTTATACCTATGGGAGTTGACTCTAGTTACTCTCTTGACTATTATTCTTAAATTCTACACTTTGTGTACCTTTTTGGTATACCGTTATGGTTTGTGGTCTCTGTTGAGTATTATTTTACTCACCCTTTCACAGTATTTTCCTTCATGTGTCATGTCTTATGCAGACGATCAATGCTTTGATGGATTCCTTGGAATATTGGGGTCAGGTAGTGATTTGAGTGACCCGATAGATGAGATATTCTTCTGTAGCTTCAAACAGTTTTTTATGTACCTACCATTTAGGTAGGGTTTTCGTTGGAGAATATTTAGAGACTTTTAATTCTACTTTTCTATATCAGTTGGGCATGTATTCTATCCTTGTTTACCTTCATTTTTCTACTAATATACCTTGTGTTTTTTACATAGTGTATTCACCTTCCAGTATTTGTGTCTTTCAGTTATCTGCGTGTTTACAAGTACTTAGGAAAATTCCTCCCATTTGTTTTTAATATTCCTACTTGGCACTAGTCACAACCACCTAGACTATGGGTGGTGGGATTGGGGTAGTTATGGAATGGGACCCGTGGGATGGGTCATGATAGAGTGGTATCAAGGGAGGTTGGTTCAAACTTAAGAACCCAAAGTATGTTATTTGGGATTGGGGAAACAGTTTTAAGTGTTTCGAGTTTGACTTTTAGGATAGGGAATCCAGTGTTTGTGTGGCAGCCAACATATCCATACACCAGGACCATGAATTCTACTATTAGACTCGATACATGAAAACACAAGTTTCATGGGAAAATGCATGTACATGAATCGTATAGGAATGGGTAGAGTTTTCCTTGTCCTTCTGGAGTCATCTCACCATGTATACTCTTTTAATCATGGAACATATTTTTTTTTTTCCAGATTCTTCAATATAGATAGCCATCAAGGATTCCACTATGTGATCACGAGGATGATCCATTTGGTAACGAGATGGGTACAAGGTTCTATACCAAAGACAACACCTCTGGGTGGTGTGCCATCTATACCACCACCTGTGGAGTAGAATATAGTACATGCAGTACCTACGAATGAGATGTGCTTCCTGATCTTAGTTTAGTATTTTTAGTGTTAGAGACCCCTCCTATTAAAAGGTATACCTGACTCACAGGTGGCTAAGGACTAGATTGAGGTGGTGACCAAGTTTTCTATCTAGTCTGGACACCATTAGATCTGATGGTGGTCAGGGTATTGAGCCTTCTATGTGTCTCAACAGGGTGATCTTGGGGCTTAAATTTCCTAATCTTACAATGAGGTGACACTCCCATGGACAGATCTTGAGAACCTTTCTCGAAGAAGGGGTTATCACCATAAAATCTATGGTATATGAATTCCCAAGAGCATCTACAACTTCAGTCGAATGATATGTAAATATTTGAGTATTCATTGATTCATACTGACCATTCCAAGTACTCGATGAATAAAATATGACCAGTACTTCAGGGCTCAGACCTTGAACAAGGCATGTTTAGGGACATCCAAGCCAATACTATTCCTCTATGAATTCCAACTTATATTATGGTTCTGGTGAGAATTTTTTTTGTTGAATGACACTTGGATGAGCAGATACATCCAATGGAGGTCAATAGAGGGAAAGAAAGAGCAAATACCTTAGGAGGAGGATGATAATGTCAGTCTCAAGGAGTTGGATGTGTGAGACGTTCCAAGAGGAGGTCCCAAGAAAGGGGATCTAAAAGTTCAAGTCTCATAGGGTGAGTCCATTTGGCCTAGAAAGAGGTAATTATTTTCAAAGGATAGTAGTGTACATCTCCCTAGAGATTTATCATATCGTAGTGCTAATAGTAAAATGGTGGATGGGACAATAGGGCAGAGATAGTTACAGGAATAAATAAATCATCACGGTGGAAGATGTGGAAGAGGAGATAGGAGAGCAGCAAGTGGTGGTATACATTTCTACATGTTACCACCACCACCAACATGTGATCCACACTAGACTCAAGGAGCTGAAGGATAAGGGAAGTGGTAGCTGCATGTGGTCAAGGCATATAACCCAAGGGCGCCATGAATGATTCGAGGTACGGTCTGTGTCTACTCTTACCTACTATATAAATAGACATGGGTGCTTATCATTCCTTCTTATCATGAATCTTGTTCAAGACCTAGAGTTTCTAGTTAAACCATTGATTTGACCCTTATGCCTGTAGATACCTATGGGTAGAGACTTGATAATAACACTTAAATCAATGGTGTGACCTAACTGTTGATGTGAGAGTTTTGGTTGGAACCTATTGGTTGCAGTGTCAAGGCCTTGAGACATTAAATTGGGTATGGATTGGTCATCCACATTTCATGCTCAGATTGATTATTTTAAGCAAATGGGTGTGGTATATACGCAGTAATGAAATTCTATTTTCCTTAGTTAGATAAAAAGAATAACTTGGAAGCACGATATAGAATCATGTGTATGATTGTGAAACTAGTCAATATTTAGTTAGATAAATTGACCCTTGATGCAGTGGATGAGACGAGTCCTTAGTTTTCTATAGTGGTGGAAGAGTATGAGGATATCTTTCTATAAAATGTTATTTGATTAATTCCTCATAGGGGGGTAGACTTATACATTGGCATGTACCATGGGATGACAACGATATCTAAACCGTTATATCATATGGATATTGTAGATCTTAGTGAATTGAGGGTAGAGTTAGAGAACTTACAAAGGGAGGGCTTCATGAGACCCAGTGCTTCACCATGGGTAGTCCCGGAATTTTTTTCCAAGAAGGAAGACGAGATCTTGAGGTTATCAGTGGGCTTCTTGTACCAAAATCAGGTGACTGTGAAGAATTATTATCCACTAGCATGGACTGATGATCTATTCAATTAAATGAAGAGGGAGAGATGGTTCTTTGTATTTGAGACCACATGAGAATAACTATATGACCCATGACCTTGATTTGACAGTGTTAGTCTTCGTATTGAAATTGTGGTGATAATTCCATTTGGGTGAATGGTTTATCATCCACTCGAAAAACAATAGTCTCAAGAATATCTTCGCTCAAATGGATTTTATCTTTATATATAGAAGATGGACAGAGTTCCTCTAAGACTATGAATTCAAAATAGTCTATACTCATGGTAATTGAAATGTGGTATATGATTCTCTCAACAAGATATCTAGTTCGTAGTTGCTGAATGTGGAAAGATAGAATTTGACCTCATTACAGCTATCCTTTATTGATAATGATGATGCATCTTAACTACAATTGGTGGTCATTACCACACAACTCTTAATGTGAGTTAGGGAGGAAAAACTTGATAATGCTAATGATGAGTCTTTGAGTGATTAATTTTCCACAGAGAGTACCCTTGATGGGTTTTTGAAAGGTGGGGATCACATCATTCCTTTCAAAAGATGAACAGTAGTAGCATTGGACACCTAGAGTTACGAAATGAATTGCAATATGCATGTGGATGTCAAGGAAGACACTGGTGATGAAGGAACATGTTGAAGTTGGTCTTAGCTATTAATATAAAAGTTAATCACTTGTTTAATCAGTTTTGTGGGTTTTAAACACACAGTTTGGAGCCCCTATGATTGTAAGGGGTTTCTATTTTATTTCATGGGGTACCAAGAAGGGAGTGAGAAAGGATATAGATGGAATTAATAATGGTTTTATCATATATCTAGGGGACATAGTACAATCTGAGTGATCATTGACCAACTCACCATGTCGGACAATTCTTAGATTTTCAAGAACATGGTCCTATAGAGATCTTGGGAAAAAACTACATGGAAGCAACAGTTCAACTACATGGAGTCCCATCAATGATACTCTCATATCAAGGTGCATGTTTTGCATCCCAATTGTGGAAGGGATCGAAGGAGGCGTTTGGGACTCAGCTGCGCTTGATCATAGATTTCCACCCATAGAGAGACGACCAAACGGAGTGAACCAATCAGGTCCTACAGGACATGCTACATGCTTACATCCTTGATTTTGGCCACAGTTGGGAGGATCACCAACCTATGGTGGAGGTTGCGTACAACAATAGCTACCACACCACCATCATTATGGAACCATTTGAGGCCATGTACGAGTGACCCTATAGATCACAACTTTGCTGGACAGACCTCAGAGAGTTAGTGATCTTGGGCTCGTAGTTGGTGCAAGCTACTATAAAGAAGGTGTAGGTTATCTAAGAGATAATGAATACTACATAGAGTTTTCATAATTCTTATGTTGATAGGTGATGTTGACCCTTGGACATTGAGGAGGAATACCATGCGTTTATTCGGGTCTCTCCTCGATGTGGGATTTGGAGATTTGGAAGGAGAGACAAGTTATATTCGAGGATCGTCAGACCTTTTCTGATACTACGTAGAGTGGGTGAGGTGGCGTACCTCTTATCTCAACCTCTACAGTTAGATTGGGTGCACGACACCTTCCAAATATCCCATTTTAGGAGATACGTACATGACCTATCACAAGTCATTGACTGGGGAAAGTTGGGCATTGATGAAGGGGTGAATTTTTTGGATATTCTATTGGAGATCAAGGATTGATAGGAGAGGACCGTCAGTGGTAAATCGATTCATCTAGTGCTCATTTGGTGGCGGCACAAGAATATCTTGAAGATCATGTGGGGGTAAGAGTTATAGGTTCATACTTGTCCACTAATCTTTTTGGGAATCCATTGTTTTGGCTTTTAGGGATGTAAATCCTTTAGGTGTGGAGAATGTAATGACTCAGATTTTTATAGTTTTATTTTTAGAAATTTTATGAAAAAATAATGAGGCCATGCGCAATGATGGCGTGTGATTTCAAGGCTCTTTGTGCCCAGAATGGTCTGTTGAAAAATGTTAAGTGTTTAAAAGGCGTGCATGAGTGGTTTTACTGAAAAATTGGGATAAAACATAAATGGATTCTCATATTATAAATATAAGGGAATCATTGCATTTATGATGGAAGGTTTACCCTAGGTGCGACTTAAATTTAGTCGGTTTGAGCCTCCAATGAGAAAAACCAAAAATTTCATAACCATAAATAAAATAATTAAATAAGATTATTTTATTTTTAAAGTTCTTATAACTCATGAATGGTGACTCGGATTGAAAATCAAGGGCCACTATTGATCTCATGAGTGAGTTTTTTCCTTAGGTGGAGCCTAACATTGGCATGTGCGAGCCAACTGGGGAATGTATTTTTTTGGGATGTGAACGTAAATAAAATAGTTAAATAAAGATTAATTTATTTTAAATTTATATTAATAATAAATGGTAACTAGTATTGGAAATCAGAGAGTACCATTGAGCTTGTGAGGGTGTGCTTTCATTAGGTGGGGCCTAACCTCGATTAGCACAGGTCGAAGGTAAAAGTAAATTTTTGGTAATTTTAAAGAAAAATAAAATAAACATAAGAAAGTTTATTTTTTTTCAAATATGCATTCCTAAAATGAATAATTGATCCATTTGTTTCATTTTATAAATTAAATAGCATAACGGTACTGCAACTCAAGCATAACATAAATTTTTGTTTAATTTCATCAATGAAACAATGTAACGGCACAATAACTCAGCGTAACAGAAACAATGAAACACATTTCCTTCATTATGTTGACTAACAAAGATATGGGATCAGCGGAGGATCCTAGGGTTTTCTCTGAATCCTTGGAAAAAAATTGGCGAACAATCAGTGGCGACTAATGATGATCGAAAATGGATAAATGAACAGATTCAGATCATACGTCACTGGATTAAAAAATAATGAAAATAGAATTCAACCTTCATCAATGATCGATCCAAACTCAGGTAGAGGTTTATGTATATGTGATTTCATTTCCCATTTTTTCCTTTATAAACGATGTATGGGGATCAACTCACTAACAAGTTGATCTGCAGGTCCATCATCCTTGTGGGAATGGGATTTTTTACATCTAGGGATTTAAGAGGGGATTATATCTTGGAAATTATTCAACTACATCCTCATTCTTTTATAATGCAACGAATGAATGCCAAACGAACAAGGCTGGCATTTTTTTTCCTTGGGTGTTTATTATGATCTCTCTTCCAACTCGTGTTCTTCACTAACGGACCCCCGTGGTTGCGTCAAATTATTTTTGGGTGGTTTTGAATGTGATCAAGCCCTCAGTTCGATGGAAAGTGGCATGGATCACATGGAAGTGGTTGTGGAACCTGAGGATCAAATTGGTACTTACATGTCAAAAAAGGACCATCATAATGAGTCTTGTGGCCCCTGGAGGAACCCACAAGTGTGCCGATGGCATGTCGCGATGGTAAAGGAGGCATGATGCATCCACCATGGGCAGTGATTGGTGATCATCGTTAGGTAGTCAACAGAATTGTGGGATGACATAGTTTTAGCACTACATCATGCGGCTGGAGCACCGCTGTCAACTGGACTACAGTGGTGGACCTCGTGGTGCCCACCGCGTCTCGGGCAGAATACACCGACCCACTCCAGCGGGTTAGGTTAGACTGGAGAGTCGAGCCCAACTCCTCAAGCTGAACTTCTCCAATGGGCTGGTCTGGGTTGACCTAGGTCGGTCTGACTATATTTGATCAGATCCAGACCCAACCAACCCGTTTTAACTAAATGTATCATAAATTACAATCTGCACATCCTATTGACGATCTATTTCTTGTGTTGGGACCCTACAAAGAGGATGTCCTTTTCATATACTCTAACTAGGTTTTTTTGGAAGTTGAGATATGATATATGGCTTGAGGAGTATATTCATTAGTAACCAAGCACACTATGAGTGGGAATCCTCTATTTGGCTATTAAGGGAAGAATATGATAAGGGGGCCTTGGTTCCACAGTAGGCTTAAGTAATTAGAAGTTCTAAGTTCCTGAGCATGCCTATGTGATGAGTGCTTCTAGGTTCACTAGCTGGCCTATGTGACGAGTGGGTCTAGGTTCCCTTGGAGGCCTCAATAATGGGTGGGTTTATGTTCCCCAATAGGCCTAAGTGACTCATCATTGATGAGTGTCTCTATAGTACAATGTATTCGGTGTTTATGACTAATAGTCTTTATTTTAATAAATTAGGTTTATAACTACATGAGATGTATATAATGACTCTATTGATTGTACTTCTTAGAGGATACAATTTTTGTACCTATTTGGTAGTCTACGTTGGGTATTTCATTGTGGTATACCTTTAGGGTTTGGGGTCCCTACTGAGTATTGATTTACTCACCCCTGCACGAGCATCACCAAAACGTGTCATATATTATGAACAAGATCAATGATTTGATGGAGTCATTGGTATACCAGGGCTAGGTAGTTATTAGAGTGACATGATAGATGAAATGTGCTTCTGCGCCTTCAGACAGCTATTTTTTTACTGACCCTTCGGGTAGGGTTTTCTGTGGTGTTCCAGACACTTGTACTTTTAATTTTCTATTTTAGTCGGTCGTGTATTCTGGTCCACATTACCTTCAGTTTTCTAATATCGTACATTGTGTTTTTTTACTTATTTTATTCACCTTACAGTATATGTGGCTTGGATTTGTGTGCGTTTTTACATGTACTTAGGAAAATTCCTCCCATTTGTTTGGGATATGCCTAATCAGCATTAGTTTCTAGCCCCTAGCCTATGGGTGGTGGTCTTGGGGTCGTCACGGAATGGGCCCCAGGGTATGGGTCATGAAATAAAACATTACATAAGCATGATTCACCAGTCATTACACATATAGAAGCATGAGTAAAGGATAACCACCAAGACTGGTGCACGTGGAGCATGAGTCAAGACTAACCACAATGATTGTTTCTCATGACATCTCATTAGACTAAAGATTACCCAATTCATTATAGTGCTATCTGGGCACACCAATCATAATATTTTCATGAAGATGTGTGCCACATAAATAAATATACATAAATAATAAAACATAAACATAAATTTCACCCTTGGAAGTAATTGGGTATCATAATCATGTCGAAAGGCATATCAAAAGGGAATATCATAATGGTGTTCATGAAAAAATAGATTTAAATCACACATGGAAATTATTATGGGAAAATTGTCATATATTTCCATAGTTTTTGTCAAATATAAGTGAAAACATGTAAAAATAGTGTTTAAGGAACTTTAAAAATAAAATATTTTATTATGGTTTAAGGGAGGATTTTCAAGATTCATTAAAACGGGTAATGAATAATTGTTTTTATAAAACCTAAAATGATCCAAGATAATTTTTTGATGTTAAAATGATTTATTTTATTAAAATAATGGTGGATTAAAACATATTTTTGCGTTCCCTTGTAAATGGTTAAGAAATTGGGATGTTCCATTTAATCGGTTTTTCTTATAAAGAAGAATTGAAAAGGGAACGTTATAAAAAATATATTTCCCAGTCAATGAAAGAAGAATTGAGATAGGTAAATGTGTTTGTGACATACACCTAGATTTTTGGAGGAGTTAATGAGAAGACTTAAGAATTATATTTTCATAAAGAGAGAGTAAATGTAATCTGATGGAAAAAATAGAGGTCCTAAAAGATTCACTTACCTTATGTTCGAAAAAGTTATGCACTTGATATTATTGTCCTGGATAATAAAATTAAATCCATTAATTAATTAATTAAGAACCATTTATCCATGTATTTTATTTATTTTAATTTTATTAAGTTCATTTATTTTCTTTTTTCTGAGTTATAAGATGAAAATCCATCGCTCGGGAGTGTTCGTTTCCTTGGTTTTCATGACCGGTTTACTTTTTTACATGTATGGAAAATCATGTAAAATTAGAATAGTTTCCCAAAATAGAAATTATAAGTAATTTATGAAACAACATAAGATAAATTGGTATTATAATTAATTTTTTATATGGTTTTAAGATGAATCATTAGATAAGACAATAGTGATAATCATTCAGCTTATTTTGGTTTCTTTTCAATCATCACAAGCTAGTTTTATTTTATTATTGAATATTTTTTATATATACATATTCCAGAACATTAGATAATCTATAATATATATATATATATATTATAATCTAGTTTAACCATAAATTTTTTTATGACCATACTTGAAGTATTTAATTGTAATTTAAAGACCGTCATCCTTAAATGCGATAAATTAACACATTATGGACGATGTTTTCATTTTTAGAAAAAAAACAAGGAGGGGAATGAAATGATGATGGATTATTCTATTATAATAATAAAAATTCAGTATATTTGAGATATTTTTGTTACCATGCCACTTGGATAAGGGTATGTGAGGATAGAATTGAAAAGAAAATAAATTGGAAATAAACTAAAAGAAAATGAAAGAGGTTTTTACCTCTTGAATTCTTCTCTTTGAGAACCTCCATCAGGCACTTGATTTTGGGATTTTATTGAGAACAAAGGTTTGTTTACTTTTTCATATACTTGGGAAGAAATTTTGGAAGAATTTGTACAAACATAATGGCTTTTGAGGTGTGTGTAAAAGAGGTGGTGAGGGGTGGTATTTATAGTGTAATATAGGGTTGTTTTGGATTATTTTATTCATTATATTCTTATTTGGGATCAAGACTATGAATAGTGTGGATTATTAAGACTAAATATAGTAACTAGTGAATTTTAGTTTTATCCAATGTCCACATACATCATCCATGACTCAATCATGACTCAAAAATTCATTTCTTTACCCTATACTATAAATTACAAAATTTCAATATTCACAAAAAAATTCAACCATTTTAGAAAAATCACAAAAATTCACATTAACTATTTTATGATGTGTATAATTAAAAAATGGATTAAATTTATGATAATAGTTTTATAAATTCTAGATATTTAATATTTAATTACAATAATTTTTTATATGGAAAATGTAGATTTTAAAATATAAACTACTTTTATAACACTTTAAAAAATAGTTCTAGTCTCATATAATTATCTTATAGTCATAAAACACCGAAAATTAATTTATGAATACTTTTTATTAAAATAATTTTTCTTTTAAATTAATATATTTGTTAAAATATGGTAATTAAATATTTATGTTTCACCAAAATACCAATATTTAATTTATCATTTTCAAAACATTTATTTTATTATACTATGATAAAATTGAATAATCATTTCATTTATAAGGTACCTAAATTTTATTTATACATTCATAGGTGAGGTTACTATTCTGTTTTCCAAGTTACTATTTTTGCGGGTTACATTACTATTCCATAGGTCATGTTAGTATGCCATCGATATAGGTTCTTGAATTTATATAAATACTTCTAATTTCATTCATTATTATTTTATAATTTTTATATTGTGTTATATATGTGATTTTATGTGATTTTTTATTTATAACATAATTACAATAAGAAAATTTTAATTGATAAAATTTTGGGTCATTATGATGAACCCTAACAGCATAGCATTGGCATAATACATGGATTTTTAGAATGCACATAAGCATATAAAATCATTTCGTTATAAGATCAAGGACCATTTCCAATACTATCATAGGAAATTGGTTTTACCTCGGAACCCATCATAGTAGTCAAGGTTCACTCCCAAGACTATAATAGTGGATAGAGTCACTTACTAAAGTGGGTTCAATCCCCATTATTTTTACATTTATCTCATGAGATATCAATCTTTACCCAATGCATTGGAGGGAGATATAGGTCTCACAAGTCACATAATGAAAATCATACATATGCATACCACATGATCATAAAACATTCATCATATAAGAATCCATTAAATGAAATGGGTTTCATAAACTTTTAATCATAACATTAACTATGTAAAATAAATAGGTTTTATAATCATTTCATAATTTCATAAAATCATAACCCAAGGGAAATAAATGGGTTTCATAAGAATTTTATAATGGAATAACCCATGGAAGATAAATTAATTTCATAAACATATAGTCATACTAAATAAAGACCATTAATGTAAATAATTAGAATGGTATCCTTGGATCCTATTGCCAAAAAAATTATAAATAACATCTAAGTATGTCATCTTAGTTGTAAAATTATTCTGAAAGAAAAATCGCTTGGAATGTTTCTTGAGGACAATATCCCTTCTTTGAAAATCGCCTTATTTAAAATTAAAAATTAATAAGATACTGTTGAAATAATTTTATTTTAAAATATCTGTTAAAACTTATAACAATTTCATAAATGAAAATTTTTTCTTTGACATATGTAAATTTTCATTCATGTCATACAACTTAAAACAAAGATTCATTTCACATTTTTCTAATAAGCCAAATGGTGCATGTTTGGAAAATGATTAAAAAATTATTTCAAAAAATTTTATAAAAATTTAAAAATGGGTAAAAATTATTTTATAAATCATTTTCTTATTTTCAAAAACAATTTTCGAAATCTTTTTTAGAAATAATTGTTTTGGATGAAAAAGGGTTTTTCACCAAAGAGAGAAATAAAGTCTATTCTTCTTAAAAACATAATTTTGAACACTTGAGTACATAAAGAGGGTAAAATAAAGTGAAAACATATATTATATATAAATGACCATATTATAATAAAATAAATGAGTTTATTCATAGATATATCATCAAATTACATTTTTGGAAGCATAATCATGGGAAATCACGATAAGTGATGAGATTTTAACATAAAACCCTTTAAAAATTGTTAACTTTGAATCATATGCCCCATGAAAGACTAACATTAAATTATAATTACAATATAATGGGAAAAATATATATCTAGGATATTACATGTCAAAGGTTCTGTATATAGACCTCTTAAAAGAAGATAGGTTCATAACATAACATAAGTCTCAAAGAAGTCAAATTGAGACAAAAATACCTTACCACTTTTGAAAATATTGAATTATAAAGCCCATAAAATAGTGATAATAAAATGTATATAACTCCGAATAATTTTTTTTATAATGAATTTAAAATACATTAATGGGTCATATATAAAAAACATAAGAAACAAGAGGTGAATATGGCATGAAACTTATATAAAAGTGAGATGAAAAATCTATTTCCATAAGTCTCGACTTCCTTGAAACGTATTTAAACCACCTATATAATGTATATAAGTATATTATAAATATATTATATAGCCATAAATATATATCATACCATATATGATTTACTTATGTCCTTTTATTACACATTTTTTAACAATTCCATGTTACCAGCACATTTTGGAAAATAACAACATTGTTTTTCATGTATGTTTTTATTTTTTGGTAATTTTACATTTATCATGTCAAAATAAGATAAATATTGTTAACCATGATATAAATATAATATATATTCATTATATATTTATCTATAGTAATCCATTAAAGTTATAGATAGAAAAATGAAATACACCGCTCATAGAGATGGGAGGTTGTACATACGGATGAATATTATTTTAATTTCATTCATGGATTTAAATAAAGAAAATTAAGTAATATATTACCATTAAATAATAATATTCATGTCATATATATATAATATTTTTATTAAATTAATCCTTATTAACATCCATGTAAAGCATGAACGAATCACATTACTTAGTGAGGCGGTGGTCCATTTTACACATGAGTGATGTTATCATATTCAAACATAATGGAAAATAAAGATGTAAATGTAATAAAATAATTAAATATGTATAATAATATCATATATATCATATATAAACCAATCATTATTTCCATCCATGATATGTTGTTATAGAAAACGAATGACATCGATTCATGAGACGGTAGTCCACTGTACAGAAGAATGATGATTTCATGTCCGATTTTATGGAAGTGGATATAGTATTAGGTAATGAAAAAAACATTAAAACATCAAATTAACTGTAAGATACTATGTTTATTATATGATAAATTTTTAATAAGAATATAATGTGATGTAGTAATAAATAAAATAAAAACGTTTCTTGATGAATGTTACCTCTTCTTCCTGTAACCTCCTTAGGATTGCACCAAAATCCTTTGTAGGGTAGATATATTATCAATATAAGGATTATAGGGTAATAGGAGAGAAATAATTTTGATATTTTGTTAGATATTGACCAAACCAAATGGTTTTGGAAGTGTCAATAGTAAAGGATAGGTGTGGCCTTTTATATGTGAGGTGAGTGGAACACTTGTAATTTTTGGAAAGAAAAAGGTGTGAACAAGTTTTTCACATGATAAAAGGATAAAAATTGAACAATTATATATAATTATAAATTATGAGGTATAATTATTTTCATAAAATCGGGTCTTGACGTGTTTTGTGTCATTTTTAGCATGTATGTTTTTAGTTTAACCACAGGTAAACCAATTTTTACCATAATCACAGTAAATGATTTTTACAAATTTTAATATTAATTATGGTAAAGAAAATAAGTTAACCTTATTAGATAATAAAAGTTATTATTATTCCAAATAATTAATTCATCCTTTTCATAATTCATTCATAGATGATGAAAAATTATATTTATAATTAAATCCACAGACGCGGTGAGAAAGCAGTTTTCTAAAGAGGTAATGGTCAATAGTTTAAAATGATTTTATGTCAAAATTCAATATAAAAATGATTATAATGACATAAATTGGAATAATAGATATATAATTTAACTAATTTATCTTTTAAACCCATTTAAAAATAAAATTTAATCTTATTAATTCTATAAGTGAAAATTCATTTTTTAATAAAATACAAGTATTTTTCACTATACATCGAAAAATTAATATTTTAAAAAAAACCAAACATTCATCCAAACATTACATTGATATGTTGATTTAAAAAATAAATTTTATTTTAATTTTTTTTCTAAAAGTTTCAATAATAAATTTTATTATTCTTCACAAAAATAAATAAAAGCATTTTTGAGAAATTAGTATTTTCAAAAGAAATAAAGACTTTACCAAAAATTACGTTCGTTATCAATATTTTTTATTTATATTAAAAAATTATACTTATTATTTCAATTTTTATTATTCTTATTCATTATGACTAGTTTAATTTCTATCTAATAATTGTGTTTTTTAAATAATAATATAAATAGTTTTCAAGGTATGCTAAAACTCAATGATGCGTGAAATGCAAGCTTTTAATAAAATTTAATTTATTCAAAAAAATATTTCATTAAATATTAGGATATTAAATTAAATCCCCATTAAAATTAATTTCACCCTCAAAATTTAATCACTATATTACATATATATTAGATACTTATACCTCATTATATCCTCAATTCCCCATATACCTTCCTCAAACTGGTGGTTTCTCCTCAAAACCATGACCAAGTGAGTGATATTATTTCATAGGTATTTTTCTGTACAATCCAAAATATCCAAAAGTTGTTCCTCATATGAAATTTATTTCTCTAGTGGTATGACCTCTATGTTTTTATTCATGTGAAGGATTAGGTATGATGTTCCTCATGACAGATACATGGAACACATCATTAACATGAGATATGTTTAGTGAAAGAACCAACTAATAGGATACCATTCGGATAGGATAAAGAATTTAAAATGACCCAATATACCTAGGGATTAGTTTTACCTTTATTCCAAATCTTGTTAATATATTCCGTCTAGAAATTCTTAGAAACACCATATCACTAAATTTACATTTCAAATCATGTCAATGATTATCAACATAACATTTCTAATGATTTTTCCACCCTTAAGTATTATTGAATGGTTATAACCTTCTCTTATAATTCTTCATCTATCTCAAGTCCTAATATCTTTATTAATATAACTTCATTCCATCATGTTGGAGTGCTATACTAATTATTCAATAGGGATTCATAAGGATCCACCTGAAATCTTGAGTTATGGCTATTATTGTATGAAAACTCAATTATAGTAAGGTGTTAATCCCAACCACCATTAAAATCCAAATAACATGATCTAAACATATCCTTTGGGGTTTTAATTTTTCTCTTAGACTGACCATCTATTTGAGGATGATATGCTATATTCAAACCCAACTTTTTATCATGATCTTGATAAAGACTTGTCTAAAACATTAATATAATCCTCAGATCCCAATCTAACACCATTGAATGAGGTACTTCATGTGACCTTACCACTTCCTTAATATATATCATGACTAGATAATATAGAGAGAAATATTCTTTTATAGTGATGTTGTGTGATAAATTTTTATGTAGATCGACTATAACCCATATAAAATTATTCCATTTAGATGTTTTAGGTAGTCCACCGAACAAAATCCATGGTGATGTTTTCCCAATTCCATTCTGATATGGGTAATGGATGTAACATCCCATTATACTTTTGTCTCTCAATCTTTACTTTATGACATACCTAGCACTAAGATAAAAATCTATAATACATCTCTTCATGATATCCCACTATAAAAACTATTTTAATCTTGTATACATCTTAGTACATCTAGGATAATTAGATAATGAAGAACGATGATATTCCTCTAAAAAATCCATTAAATATGGTATGGACTGAAAACATAAATGGTTTCTAAACATTATCATTCCAATATGATCTAGGTTACACTCAAGAAAATTTATAACCTTTGTTGATAGTTATATATCTTCTTTTTTCCCCTTTAATCTCCACATAGATATATGGTTTAAGATTCGATTGAAAAATATTAGATTTATCACATTCTTTTAAGATTCCCTTGTTAATACATTTAAAAACCTAAAATATTGGAAAATTTTTTATCCTCATCATGGGTAAAATGGCATGATTCTTTCGACTCAAATCTTCTTCCACATTATTCACTTTATTATGGTGTTAAAGTATTGATTACTATTAATCTTAAATCATATTTGACAATCTTCTCTAGCCCATATTCAACTCCTTCTATGAGAATATAGATTTAGAACTTTTTTATTAGTATATATATTACACTTTTCTCCAAAAAAATAATGCATCCATATATTTAATTCAAAAATTATAGCAGATAACTCTATGTAATGAGTTGGGTATTTTTTATCATGAAACATTAATTTTCATGAACAATAATCTATAACAATGTAATTATTCATCATAACACATCCCAATCCCTTCTTGGATACATCACTATAGATTACAAACCCTTATCTACTACAGGGTATAATAATCATATACAATATGACTAATATTCTCTTTAGTTTCATCAAATTTTCCTCACATTCATCAATCTAGAGGAACTAGACTCCCTTTGGTGTTAATATGAAAATTATATTTTATTGTATAAAAATGACAAACCCACACTCCAAGATCTAAAGTTGAAAACAAAAACATTACCTTATTGGATTTGATACAATTGAAAGTGACCCAATTTTCCCTTTCTAAAACCAACATTATAAAAATGAAAATATTGGATCACTTACATTATAAAGAACATTTTAGGTTTATATTTTTAATGAATTAAGAAAAACTCTTAACATTATGAATTCATAGACAACTAGTTGATAAATATAAAAACCATCTACCACTATACCTGGATTTTCATATTCCATATTAGGTCATCATCATCATCCATATGAATCACTTCCAGACATAATTAATCCATCCTCAATCTTTATAACCTGGGTAGAATGAAACATAAGAATGGTGAGATCAAATTCTCAGTAAGTGTAACTGTAAGCATTAAAAGTTGAATGTCATCGGTGAGCATAAGAAGATCATAATGGTATCATGAAATTTTTAAATTTAATGTGTATATGATAAGAATATTCATACCCATAAATACCTAGATCATCAAACCAAAAAATAGGGCACAAGTCCTTAAAAAGGAAAGAGTCATTAGAATCAATATTCATGATCCATGTGATATCAATCTTGATCATAAAAACTATTTTAAAATAATATATATAATATATAAGACTTATTAGTATCATGGACCATTATCTTAACATCACTTTATATAAATGTAATAACCAATATGGTTAACATCCATTTCCAGAGCACCCAATGCATTGGAGGGCTATTACATACCCAACTATCCTTGGTTTATCACAAAACCACAAATCCTAAATTAATAATTTAACCTCCCATAATTGGTTTTTATCGCTGATTTATAATGGATCTAACCATTCATTGTTTATAATAGAACAACTCATCAATATAAATAACTAGTACTTCACCCGTGCTTTTGCACAGTGCTATAAATCAATGATTATTTTCAAGAATGCAACACTATGAAATTTTAATTTGTGTTAAGAGTGCATAGAATAAATAAATTATCATATAAATGATAAATTTTAATTTTTAATGGAAATAAACTATTTGATACTATCAAAATATTACATTTAATAACTAATAGAACACATGAAAATTAAGTAATAAAACACTGATAGAAAGAACTTGTTTTTCAAAATTCTGTTTGCGGGCAACTAAAAAATGAATAAAATTTCATTAACAAAATTTTTTGTAACAATCACTTATTGAAGTAGGAGAATAAAAATAATCAACAAATTGAGGTTAATATTCATCCTAAATTTGGTGGAACGTATTTACCGGTTGAAAAAATAAATAATTTCATTAATAGATAATTCATTAAATAATGGAAGGTTGCAAATTAGTGAGAATGTAATGATGTATGGTTAAAAAATCTAGATATATGATCATATAGTGAAATGATACCTAAAAAAAGACATTAATTTAGTAATATAATAAAGAATAAATGTTTAAACTTAATATTACTATTTTGGAACTAGTAGATAATAATATGTAGAATATATGAAACAAATACTTGAAAAAATCTAGTAATTACAACAAATAAAGAGTATGAACCAAATTATGGATAGAAAAAATCACATTAATGGAGGTGTGTGCTTTTTTAAGGTGGATACCATGGTACTTGTATAGATGGCTTGGGCCGAAGGTAATTTTACTCATCTTTATGGATTACAAGAATTTAGTTTTTAAGAGTTATTTTATGAAATTAAGAGTGTGGATAAACACATCATTGCAACAAATATTTTGATCGAAATAGTTGGATCATGATACAATATATAATAATTAAATGATTCTATAATGAAATTTTTACCTATTTTTCATGATGAAAAAACACATCTCAAACTGGAGATAAATGATTCAAGGAAAATCATGAAAGTAACCATATTTGTATTCACTGATATGAGATAAAAATAAGAAAATGAAAATTCATGAAACACATGAAAAATGAGTTGAGGAACTGATATTATAAGAATGTATTGAGGTTGTTACATAGAATGGATACATGTCAAAAAAATTTTGATTTAATTTTCTTGAAAATACAATAGTTATCATGCATAATGTTATTGAAGGAATATAATATGTGATTATATTTAAAAATAATAATTTGTCTTGGGAATTGATGTGGTGGTGTTGATAAATGTATCATATTGATTTGGTAGTGTTGAAAAATACATAATATCCCCCAACTAGAGACTACCTATATAAACATCGTGGTTGAACATTACTACCATGACCAATTGATCTAGATACCTATTCACCAAAATGCCAAAAAATAAGAAAAAAACATATTGAATATTAGTTATATGGAATAAAACAATGATAAACCACATAGAAAAAGTAAAAAAATATGAAATAAGATTATTATTTAAGAGAAAATAAAATAAACATATATAGAAACTAATGAATAATAATTCGTTTTACCTCTATAAGAATCCATTGGAATATGTATTTGACACGTTTTCATCAAACTATAAGAAACACCCCCAGACTCTCTAACCCACAGTTCTAACCACATACCATTGGATTCAAAGGGGGTAGATATATTTTTGTATGTTTCAGCTTCTGGGTAAATAAAATATAGATCTCGTTCCCTTTTAATCATCCATGAATCATTCCTTATGACCAAGTATGGAATCAATTTAAAGAAAAACACAAAAACCATCAAAATCGAAATATCAAAACAACATGAGAATAGAGTTAATAGATTCAAAACTTCAACGATAATGTATATATGATGTGTGATTCCAAAAATATTTGACCTCATGACATTAAGGAAGCTATTGAGCAAATAATCCGGGTAAATCCCAATAGTTACTAGCACCTTTTCATGAGGCGAAATCCAGGTTCAATTTCTTCAAGGGATCTTTGTAATGACCCAAACTATTATAAGTGTAATTTCCATTTTTATTCAATTAAATGTATTATTTTGTAAAATGAATATAGAAAAAACATGCACCCCATTTATTTTATTAATATCAAATTATATTTAAGTGCCCATTAAGTATCACTACCCTTGATAATATAGTCTTTGATTAGTGATTACATGACTAGTATAAATATATGGTTTTAACAAATCATTTCGACACAAATAAAGGAGGTGGCAACCTCAACTAGTAGGATTGTTCCCTATGAATCTCATTTATTGGTTCTTTTGAGGGAGATATAATTTTTGGGATTTTCCCAATATGAATCCGATGCTGAGATCCAACAACATAAGCATGAGCTAAACCATTAATGGGATAAGTTCAATCTCATCAAGATAACGACCCAAACCATGTTCACTGAATTGACCCAATAAAGCCCCACCATCGTATACCTTACTCTTATGGAGTATGATTGTGTAATAAAGGGATATGTTTTATGACACTACCATTAGGATTATATACATTATTTTTTATAGATTAATGAATATGTTTTTATTTTATTATTATTTTTAAAGCAAAATAATTATTTTCGGTTAGTATTTTAATTGAATTAAGAGAAATATTTTGATGAATCAATAAATAACATTTTAATAAAATATTATTATAATTTTTTTTTATTAAATATAAAATATAATATAATTTTTTTGAGGCTATATATAATTTTCATTATGGTTTAAAAACTCTTTTTGTCAAAACCCATTGATTTTCAATAAATGCCTATTGTTATTTTAAGAGTAAATTTTATATATTTATTAAATTATTTGGATAAAATTAATATTATTTTCATAATCAGGACATCAAAATTCTCCATCTATTAATTTTTATTAAGTTTCTAAGATAATCAATTTTTTGGGTAAAAATTTAATTCCATAAAAATATAGTGTGTTTTATGACATCATAATGGTCTATTAGTGATGTAATAAAAACTATAAAAGGTTTTTTCAGCCAAATATAATTTTCAACTTTAATTTAATTTTATTTAATATTTTTTGACTTATTTTATAAATCCTTAATGAATACTCCAAAATGTATAATATATTTTATGATTTTAAGTTCATTTCTTTAATAATGAGAATCATATCCACATAATCCAGGATAATATTTTAATATCTTCGGTATGTGGCCTTATAAAATAATATTCCTCCTCCTATTTTATAAAAACCATGGGAAAATCATGGGAAGTTTTCTGTTTTTAGATATTTAATTATATATATTCCAAAACCTATGTCTGTGAAATATTAAAGAATTCCCCTCTCATTTCCTATATAAACCCACCAAATATTCATATTATCTTCACTAAAAATACATGAATCACATATTTACTCTTTACTCCCCTCTCTAGAATCCCTCCAAGTCTCCCCAAGATCTCAATAATCCCCTCTTCATGCATTTTAAGTCACACGCTCAAGTAAGGGTTCCTTCTATTCTCATTGTTATCCAAGTTTCCTTATATTGTTACAGCCTTTTATTTTCATTTAAAAATGAGGGGTTAGGTTTTAAAATCTCCTTCGTACTACCCTTATTGTGTTTTAATGATGATAAACCATTTTAACTCTCATTAATACCTCTAATGTACACTTGTTACCAAGCCGAAATTTCCTAAGGATTATTCCATTTCTCCTATTTCTTCAAGTTTATTTATTATGTTATGCCTTATATTTCCAAATTAATCATATAAGGAAATGTATTTATATATATATATATATATTACTTTAAATATTATTTATATATGATTAGATACCTCTTTATATCTCATCGACCCTTTTTATGAATTTTTATGTCAAGTCATTAGACTGCCAAAATTTCACCGTGAATCTCCTTTTAAAAAAATTGTGTATGTGAATATTGTACCCATTCATTATAAAGATTTTTCACTTATATACAAATATAAATATTTATTGAGGATTTACAGGAATTTATTTTACAACCCTTGATCATGGAATAAATTATTATGATGAATGAATCCATGATTTATTATCTATGTGTCCCACTTAAGCATGAGAATGTAGTGGAAGTAACGGGTGCGCCTAGAATTATATTATTCTCCAATGCATTGGGTAATTATTAGTATGATGATATTAAATGTTGGGATAGGGGGTTACCTAATTCATTTATGGTAATTTTTCCACTATGGTTTCTTTGAAGTTTATCCTTTACCTATGATGTAATATTTTATGTTGATGTCACATTTCAATGTTATGATTAACATGTTATATCATGCCTTTATGTTCATGTTTCTTTTATGCTCCATTGATATGCCTATTTTCTAACATGTGTTTTTTTATACATTCAATTTCATTTTCATTCCCTTACTGTGCTTTATATCTCACCCCTTTCTATGTATGTCCCCAGGTTATCCCATGAAATTTTAAGTACAAAGGAATTTTGTGGTTGTGTAAAAGAATTTTTCTATAATGATGTTTTATTTCATGTTTTTATTTGTTATGTAATGTTCATAATTTCTCAATAAACTATAATTATTGATATTTTGTGTTGTATCATGTTTAATTTTATGTCATTAAATCATGTATGAATTTAATAAAAATAACAGGGTCGTTATATTTGGTATCAAAGAGAGGTTTTTTTGGGATTAGGATTAGAAAAAACTATTGAAAACCTTTGGGATAAGACTAATTATAATAAAAAAATCACTAAATATTTTTCATTATATATTACATGGTTTATCAATATTATAAATCTCTTTATGGATACGAACTAGTGGATGTGGCTCTGGCATAGATGTATCTAGGAGTAAACTTGAAAACAATGCTTTGATCTAGACTCAAACAAGGATTTATAAACAAAATTGGTCTTGATGCACTCCTGGTGTGATACTCCCAAGGGATATTCTTTGGTAAAATCACACTCTTAGTATGAACCATTATTAAGGGAACAAAAAAAGCCCATAAGAATTTCCATTACGAAATAGATCATGGATAACTTTGATTGAAGCCTAGAAATTCATAAGTTAAGGAAATAAATTTAATTTATAAGTTATCCCTTTAATTTCATTGGATTCCAATTTATGTCTTAAATATTTTAAAATAATTACCCCTAATTTATTTTATTCAATCAAGTGGCCTCAAATAAGAGTAATTGTGCTCACAACTGATGTGAAGATCAGTGTAATGAATTCCCGAATGAGATGAACAATATGATGGGAGTAGGAATCCCAAATATTTTCATGATACTCTCTCAGTTAACTCATGTTTTTAATAGAAACCTAGATCAAGAAGAAATCCCCCCACCCAATAAATAATAAGTTACAATCGAGAGTTTCATGAGACAAAGGGATCCTACATTCAATGGATCACTTAATCCCTCAATCATCGAACAATGGATCAAATACCTTGAGAATATTTTCTCCAACCATAAATTCTCTGTGAAAGAGAAGATTCTTCAAGCTACTAATCATATGGAGGTTGAAGTTGATTAGTGGTTTCCATTGATCAAAAATATGAATCCTGAGGAATATATTGAGGTTATCTAATGGAAGGATTTCATGAAAATGTTTTTCGATAAACATTTTCCTCTCATCCTCTGACTTAAGATGGAAATGGAATTCATTTCCCTCTAGAAAAAAATACGACAAATCCATCAGTGTGTGTGAGGAAGAATTTACAAGGCATGCACAATACGTCTCTAGATTTTTATTACCCCCAAATTCACGGTTTACCACTTCTTTAGTCAGATAAAACCAAGCCTACGGAAAGACCTGAAGATCCATTACTTTAATTTCTATGATGAAGTTGTATAATGTGCCCTCATAGTTGAAATAGAGATTGGTGAAACTCAGGGGTATCTATAGGATAAGAATAATAAGGTGGAGTCAGATTCTAGTGGTCTGATTGAGAGATCCAATAATGCTAATAAATTTCATCACCCTACATTCCAATGGAATGGAAATAATCAACCTTGAAATTTTCTAAAGGGTACGAGGAAATTATTTTGGTGTGAGAATGAATTTCACCTAGCCAGTGATTACTGGAATGAAAAAACTACTAATGCAATAGAGGAAATGAATTCTATGGTAAACCCTCAACACATTGTTCATTGCTACAACTATAATGATCTAGGGAATTTCTCAAACCCATTCACTAAACCCAAAAAATAATTAGGCAACCAATAACCTATAAGGTGGAAATGGTGGTATTTTTCCATGACTACCCCTGAAGTGAGTCTCGACAATGAAGTGATGATTGGTATTCTAGTTATACATTAAAAAACAGAGAATGTACTTTTTTATTATGGTTTTTCACAATCTTTTATATCATTAAATTTTAGTAGTATAATCGAAACACCCCCACAAATCATAGAAGTAGAGATGTCAGTGAGAATGGTAAATGGGGAAATTATAGCATCCCATGTATATAACTCATCCATTGTCACAATTTGTGGATAAACATCACAGAGAACCTCATCATACATACCATGCTGTAATTTTATGAAATTATTTGCATGTATTTCCTTCCACTATATAGATCCAACATAAATTTCTATCAGAGTAAAATCACTATCTATATAGATAATCAACCCCTGATTCTATACAAGTTAAAGGAGGAGGTTGAATCTTTTTTATAACCATATTCCCAAGCATGGATATTACTGGCATATAAGCATGTGTATCGTTCTTGGATGATCAAGTCTAAGGAAGGAACCATCCTCAAAGACATGCCTATTTTGAAGGAATTCACTTATGTGTTTCTTGGGAAATTTCCTTGACTTCCTCCTAGTAGAGTTGTCAGATTATTGATTGATCTTATACATGGGGAATTTATAATATCCAAGTCTCCATATAAAATGTCTATTGTGGAACTTGAGGATCTAAATAAACAACTATAGGAGAATCTTGATAAAGGGTTTATCTTCCCTTGTTCTTCACCTTGGGGTGCACCAGTCCTATTCATTAAGAAAAAGGATGGGTCAATGAACCAATCTATTGATTATCATGATCTCAACAAAATCAAAATAAAGAAAAAGCATCCTCTTACACGAATTGATGACTTTTTTTATCAGATACATAGAGCACAATACTTCTCCAATGTGGATCTTCTATTGGGATATTACTAAGTAGGGGTGAACAAGAAGGATATCCCCAAGACTACTTTTTGTAAATGTTATAGGAATTATAAGTTCATAGTGATGTCATTCAGACTCACTAGTGCTCTTGAAATCTTCATGGACTTGATGAAAAAAGTCTTTATAGATTACCTAAACAAATTTGAGCTAGTATTTACTGATGATATTCTAATAGACTCTAAAAGTTATAAGTAGCATGAGGTGCCTTTAAGTACTATTCTAAAAACCATGAAAAAGGAAATATTTATGCCATGTATATAAATTGTTATTTATGGTTTAAGAAATTCTCTTTCTTGGGAATATCATCTCAAATAATGGGATATATGTGCACCCTCAAAATAATAAGGCAACTGAAGGATAGCCAAAGAAAATATCTATGATAGGTATTTGTAGTTTTATTGGATTAGTTGGGTATTATCGTCAATTTGTGAGAAATTTATCATGATTGTAAAACCCTCTAACCAAGATAAATTTGAAGGGAGTCGTGTTTTCTTGGAATGATTAATGCAAAGAGAGCTTCATGGAGTTGAAAAAAAAAAGATTATCACTGTGCACATTCTCACACTACCCACAAGTGGAGAGCTTTTTGTGGTATCTAGTGACGCTTCAAAGAAGGGTCTGGGCTGTGTGTTAATGAAAAAATAAAAATTCATTGCATATTCATTAAGCTAGTTTAAATTTCATTAGTAGAACTATCTAACACATGATATGTTGTTTCCTATAGTGAACATTTCATTGAAATTTTGAAAAAAATTCCTCTTTGGCTAGAAGTGTGAAATATATAAAAATCACAAAATCCTAATGAATATATTCACACAGAAATAGTTGAATATGTTCCAATGAAGATGGTTAGAGCTGATCAAAGACTATAACATCTTAATTCACTACTATCTATGAAAATTGAATATAGTGGAAGATGATTTATGTATAAAGGATCCGACTACTATTTCATTGATGAGAATTGAGGTATATATGATCTTATTATACTTCAAGAGGGTGGATATGTGAATCATAAAGGAAGTATCATCAAAAATCCTTTCACAAATGATTGCTCAACCTTCTCTTCTTGGGTGGTTAAAGAATGAATAAATAGATGATTTGGTAATTTAGAAGAAATTGGAAAATATTAGAAAATAGAAATCCTTGAAGTTCAATGTCAATGAAGAAGGTGTTGTAAGATTTGGATCAGGGTTATGTGTACCATAAACTCATATGTTAAAGAACGGTATGTTGTATGATGTCGATAGATCATCATTTTCTATTTACCCTAGAAAAAAATATGTATCTAGATCTCCAGGAACACTATTGGTGGGAAAAAATAAAGAAGGAGATTGCAGAATATACATAAATATGTCTCGTATGTCAGTAAGTTATGGTGTACAGGAAAAAAGCTTAAGGGGTGATGAAACCATTACACATACCAACATGGAAATTGGAAAACATTATAATGGACTTTGACACCATGATTCCTAAGACATATATAAAAAATGTTATCTGGGTTATCGAGGATCATCTCACAAAGATTTCACAATTCATTACATTTCACGAGGAGTTATCATTGGATCAACTTGTACAGATATACATCAGAGAACTGGTGAGGCTACTTGGAGTAACATTATATATTTTATCTGATAATGATCCAAGATTCACTTATATGTTTTGGAAGAGCCTCCTATATTCTGTGAATACTGAGTTAAACTTCTGCATGACATATCACCTTCAAAATGATGTCCAATCTAATCGTATTATCCAGATACTTGAGGAAATGTTGATATAATTCTCAATAGACTGCAAAGGAGGATAAGATCAACATATTACTCTGGTTGAGTTCTCTTACAACAACAGTTTCCACTAAAGAATCTAAATTTATCCCTATGAAACCCTTAATGGGAACAGGTTCAGAACACCTACATACTATGATGAATTTGGGGAATAAAAACAACTAGGTCCTGAAATGGTTGAGGAAAGGGTGGAGAAGGTTAAGACCATTCAACAGCACATCAAAGCTGCTTAGAGTCAAAAAAATCTATGCTGACAATCATCGACATAAACTAGAGATTAATGTTGGAGATATGGTATTCCTCTACATATCTCCATGGAAGAGAGGAATGATATTGGGAAGAAGGGAAAGCTTAGTCCAAGGTATATAGTCCCTTTTGAGATCCTTGATCACATCGGAGTAGTGGCCTACTGACTAGCACTTCCACCTTACATATCTCAAGTACATGATGTATTTCATGTATCCCTCTTGATAAAGTACATACTAAACCACTCTGATGTACTAAATGTAGAGGTAGTACCATTGGATAATGACCTGTCTTATGTGGACAATCATTTCAATATCTTAGATCAGATATACAATGTTTTTTGGAATATGACAATGCACATGGGCAAAGTGTTATGGAGAAACCAACAGTTTAAAGAAAAACGTGGGAAACAAAGTAGGGGATGAAACAAAGTTACCCTTATCTATTTTAATGCAGGAAATGAAAATTTCAAGGGGGGAATATTGTAACAAACCGTACTTTTATAAGTGAAATTTCCCTTTTGATTAAATTAAATGTATTATTTTGTAAAATGTATATAGAAAACACATACACTCTATTTGTTTTATTATATATAATTATATTAAAATGAACATTAAGTATCATTACTATTAACAATATAGTCATTGAATAATGATCAAATTACTAGTATAAATATAGGGTTTTAACAAATACTTTTGATAATGATAATGGACGTGATGACCTTAACTAGTAGGATTGTTCCCTCTAAATCCCATTTATCAGAGCTTTTGAGAGAGATAGCATTTTTTGGATTTTCTATAGACCAAGCCCAATCTGAGATCCAACAAATTAAGCATGAGGGGAACCGTTTATGGGAGAAGTTTAAGATCATTGAGATCACATCCCAAACCATGTTCATCAAACGACCACATGAAATCCCCACCATCGCACACCTTACTCTTTGGGAATATACTATTTTAATAAATGGATATGTATCAAGACCCTATCATTGTCATTATGTAGTTTTTTTTGTATATAATAATGAATATACTTTTATTTTATTATTGTTTTTAAAGAAAAATTAATATTTTTGGTTAATATAAAAATTGAATTAAGAAATATATTTTGATGAATTAATAAATAATATTTTAAAAAATATTATTATTAAATTAAATTTATTAAATATAAAAGATCGTATAATTTTTATGAGGCTGAATGTAGTTTCTATTAAGGTTTAAATACTATTTTTATCAAACCCATCAATTTTCAATAAATATCAGTTTTTATTTTAAAAAGGGAAAATTTCCATTATTAAAAAAATTGTATAAAATGAATATTATTTTTGGAATTAGGATGTTAAAATTTTCTAAAGATGAATTTTTCATATTGTTCTAAGACAGCCAAATTTTTGGGTACAAATTAAATACAATATAAATATATAGTGTGTTTTATGACATCATAATGGCCCAATAGTGATGTAATAAACAATATAAAACGTATCTTTGGCCAAATATAAGTTTTAATTTTAAAATAATTTGATTATATATTTTTTGACTTATTTTATAATGCTTTAGTGAATCCTTCAAAATGTATAATATATTTTATGATTTTAAGTTCTTTTCTTTAATAATTTTACTCACCACCACATAATCAAGGATAATATTTTAATATCTTCGGCCCGCAGAGCTTTAAGAAAATATTCATATTTGAAAAAACCCATGTGCAAAAAAACCTGGGAAGGTTTTTTGTTTTGATTATTTAATTATATATATTCTAAAACATTAGTTTGTAAAATATAAAAAGAATTCCCATATCATTTCCTATAAAAACACACCCATGATCCCACTTCTCTCCACTCAAAATACATTTATCATGTCCTGAATCCATTCTTACTTCTCTAGAATCCTCCCATGATTCCCCAATCTCTCAAAAATCCCTTTTTCATGCTTTTGAAGTCACACCCTCAATTAAGGGTTCCTTCTATTCTAATTTTTATCTATGTTTCCTAATATTGTTAAAATATTTTATTTTCATTTAAAAAAAATAGGGTTTATTTTCACTACTCTACCATATTTACCTTATTATGTTTTAATGATGGGATACACCTTTCTCTCTCATTAATCCCTCCCACGTACAGCCATTACTTGGCCTAAATTTCATAAGAGTTATTTCATTTCTCCTCATTCTTCAAGTTTCTTTATTATGTTATGCCTTCTATTTCCAAATTCTTCATGTTGAGACATGTATTTCTATGAACTCCATACTTTAATTTCATTTATATATGATGATAGAACTCTTTCTCTCTCATCAACCCTTTTTTTGAATTTCTATGTCATGTTCTTAAGCTGCTGAAATTGCACTAGGAATCTCCCTTCCAAAACAATTTTGTAAGTTAATACCGTACACATTCCCTATCAAGGGTGATTCGTTTGGTACACATATATTTTTTTATTAAGGAATTAAATGTATTTATTCCACACTTCTTGATCATGGAATAAATTATGACGATGATTGAATTCATGATTTTTGATCTATGTGGCACACTTTAGCATGAGAATGAAGTGACAATGACAGGTGCACCAAGAATTATATAATTATATAATGCATTGGTTAATGATTAGTATCATGATATGACATGTTGGGATAGGGATCTACATAATTCATTTATGGTACTTTTTCCATAATGATGTATTGGCAGTTTATCCTTGACCTGTGAAGCAGTGTTTTAACTTGTTTCCACATTTCCATGTTATGATTATCATGTTATATCATGCCTTTATGTTCATGTTTCTGACTTGCTCCATTGATATTCCTATTGTCTAACTTGTATTGGTATTTATAGATCACCTCTTTCTTATGTACGTCCTCAAGTTATCCTATGAAATGCTAAGTATGAAGGAATTTTGTCAGAATGTAAAGGATATTTTCAATAATGGTGTTGTATTTCATGTTTTATGTTTTTATGTAATGTTTTGAATTTCCCAATACACTAGACTACTCAATCTTTTAGGTTGATTTAAGTGTAATTTTATGTCATTAAATCATGTATTAATGTAATATAAATAATAGGGTTGTTATAATCTTAAAAATCCATGATGTCTTTCCCATATTTTTCATCTTCTAGCCTCACAAATACCATGTTAGCACACAGTTCATTCTTGTATCACTAAAAATGAGTTTTCATAAGTTATTTTATAGAACAATGATAGTTTATATTAAATGAAATAAACATCAGTTGTGAGGATTTAAATTGAAATAATATATTGAAAAATAACATGGATGGAAAAGTAATTTATCAAAATAATTAAATATGTATAGAATGATGTTTAATACAATGAATAATTTAGAAAAGTGGGAATATAGAAAATCAATAGTATTACTGAAAATTATTTATTCCAAATGTTATTGAATACCATTTAAAATTAAAATTAGTTAATTTTTATTATCCAGAATCATGTAATACTTCATGGTAAAGCTTCATAATTAATTAAATAGGGATATTGTTTCATATAATAAGGAATATTAAATCAGTAGATTCAAACAACATGTTCGAATTTTTAAACAAATACATAATATTTTTCAAGACAATTAGTTTTTTACATTAATTTGAAATTAAAAATACCATTAATGTGATGGAAATAATACATGAAAAAGGCTACAGAAATTCAATATAAATTTAGTGACCAAAATCATTATTTATGTTGGAAATGCATAGTTATGTTTTTGTTATAGGAACTCAGTCAGAGAATCAAGCCTCAAATACAGTAAAATAAAAAATATTTGGTTATAATTTAATGATTAGTATATTTAATATACATAACTAATGAAAAAGGATCATTCAAAATATTTAATATTAGATAAATATATATAAAGATACACCAAAGAATGAAAATAAGTATGAATTAACGAATTAAAAAATCATTATAAAAATAAATATTCCGAGTTCATTACTTATTGAATTTCCTTCAGGAATATTATACTGAGTCATAACATAAAATCAAATCAAATCAAATATAAATAATGTAAAATGAACATAAATTGAAAATTGTAAAATGACTAAATCACCACGGTCTTCATTACAAACCCCAATACAGACACCTAATTCAATTTTTGTGTTAAAATCATTTCCAAATACATTCACTGGAGTAATAATTAAAAAAAATCATATTTTGAATCTCTTATTTCTTCATTTCATCCAAAAAATGTCACAATAAATATTTTGTTCAATAATCACAGAGTTCTGCATAAGAACACGTTGTTTTTGTAGGATTATGTGAAAAAAAACACAGAGAGAGATAAATATAATATTTCAAGAATTAAATAAGATACTTGTAATATTTTTTTAGAATAAAGTCATTTTAATGATACTTCATTTATCATTTTCAATTTTCCTTGTCGTTATAGTTGATATATAGTTTAAAAATAGTAAAATTACTTGGAAACATAAATTTTAAATATATAACCTTAACATTATAATCATATTCAAAAATGGAAAAATTGTGAGTATAGAAGTTTTATGATGAGGTGTGATATAAGAGGATATGCGATCAGTCTATGAGAGATTATGGATGATGATAGTCTATATATGTCATCGATGAAAACCTATGATATAGATGAAAAGAAAAAACAATTACCACATTGATAATATTAATAAACGAAATAATAACTTAACGGTAATGATAATTTAATTTTATAAACTATCACGCATTGAAACTAATAGAAGATTGAAATATAGAAAAATAAAAGGAAAAATTGAAATATTTTTTGGCTTCTTAGTATTGTAAATAGTTAAACTATATTCCTATGAAATAAATTAAAGCTCATATCATTTCCAAGTCACCTCTGCAGTAATTTTTTTTAGAAAATTATAAATAATACAACAATATTAAATTAAATTTTTATATTTAGAGAATAACGGGATGTACATTTGAGGATTAGATGACAATCAATTCATAATCTTTAGAAAATCAGGGACTTTTCCAATGGTATTTGTATGAAGAAATATAAGTTGAAATATTTTACAAAGAATGGAAGAATACCTTTGGGGAATGGGAGTCATAGGAGAAAATTTGTTGATCCTATATTTTTTAGAAATTTGTAAAAGGATCTAACTTGGATGTTGGTAGTCAAATACATTTATAGATCATGTATATATATTTGTATACACTCAGGAAAAAAATAGAAAATATATACCAACTCTGAACTTCTATATAAGGCCAATATCAGCATTCCTTGATTTAGAAATTAATTGTAACTAAAAACAATAGTCACATTAATTATTCACAAAAAATAGATTTATATAAAATAAAACATAGCATAAAACATTTCATAAATTCATAAAAAATAGATCAAAAAATTTAAAATAATAATTATGAAAGAAAAATATTAATAAAATCATTGAAACATACCATTTTCCATATTATTCATATGACATGAAATAGAACACACTGAATATGAAAGTTTGTTTTTTTCAAAATATTTTAAGAACAATAAATAATATCTTGATAACCGAGAGTTTAGGGTTTGGAGATCAACACCAAAACAAAAACGATGAACATGGGACAATTCATGGATAGTAAGACATATATAATAGGTGGCCACTTAAAATAAAGATAAATCACTAGTTTATAACCATAATTATGTACAAAAAACTATGATCATCACCAAAAAAACTCGATTTTGATTTCTCATATTCAAAATGAAGTTCAAGAATCCAAAAACAATAAAAAATGATATTTGAAGAAGACATATGAAGGACTATATTTACAATAAATTTCTACATTACCTCACATAAATAGTAGTATTAAAAATTTAAATATTTTTGATAATATAGATAGTCATGTGGCATTGAAGATGAGATATATTAAATATGGATACAAAAGTTAAAATAAACTATAAAAACATCATAGAATATAAATAAAAAACTTCCATAAGATAAATGTATTATTATAATACATATATTATATTAGTAACAAATTAAATTGTAAAATAAAATAAAAAATTAAAATAAAATTTCTTATGAAATTAGGAAGAACGATAGACTTTCAATGAAATAGAATCAAATATAGTGAGTAGAAGTACATATAGAATCAATTTTACCTAGAATATAAAGTTACTAGTGAAAAGGGTTAATGAAAGTTTATATGAATTAGAAAAAAAAATGGATGAAAAATAGACGAAAAATCAAATAAACAATAGCCAAATGAAAATTCAGCACAAAGGAAAATTAGGTAAATAATGTGAAAAGAAATCGATATAAAAAACACCTAAATGATTGAAATAAAAAGTTTTTAAGGATATTAACATAATAAATCATTCCAAATGAATTAAATACAAGAGACATCGAGCAAAGTGATCCATCATATATTGAATGGTGGTAGGTGTGACTTGAAAATAGGGATTATAAAAATGAAAATTGATAGAGGTAGATGCGATAATAGATTAGAGAGAAGTGAGAAGGGCAGGGTAGAATGATATTTCATGAACCTAGGATATAATTTTAGGACTTGAAGAAGAGGTTGGTACAAGCATCATATCGGGCATGGAGGAGCTGAAGGTGGAGAAGCTGGAGGTAGAGCAGCCGATGGTGGATCTGAAGGAGGCATAGTAGCAAGAGGTGGAGTAGCTAAAGGTGGAGACAATGAGGGGAGTAGGGGAGGGAGAGGGAGCCGAAGATGGTATCAGAAACATTATGTGGAGAAGATGGAACCATGAGAGGGTGTTTTGGATTTTGGAGGAAAAGTAGGAAGAAATCATTTAGAGGGAAATAAATTGACAAGGGGATGACATGTGTACAAAAGGAAATTTTGGTTGTAAGTATATAGTAGATAGAAGATATTGTAGATTAAATATTCTATAGAATATATATATATATAGTAGTAATGTTTTCTATTTCAATTTTGATTTCTAACATAATAGAGCATGAAAATGAATTGTAGTTTCTAAAAACAGTATCTTTAATACAGCTTATATTAAAAGATGAATTCATAAGAAATAATATTTAAATTAAAGAGATTTCGAATGAGTACTGAAATGATTTGTGATTACTATGAAGAGGGGGAATGGGTTGATTCAGTAATAATATTTTCACCATTCCTCAAAGATAGAAATATTAATGAAGAAACATTCAATTGGTAAATACAAGGTTTAGATAAGAACTATATTATTCATCAAAGTATAGTGACATAATAGTTACAATATTAAAGTTGATGTCTTTGTACTGTGGTATCTGGTTTTTTTGTTTGATCCAATAGATGGTAGATAATTTATCACATTAGTTAGGAATTTTCAAATAAATAAAAGGACAATATTACCAATTTATGGTAATTCAAATTGCGTTATGATAGATAATGGATTGTACAAGTAAATTTAAAATGAACCACCCATTATTATATAAATGTGATAATGGAATTTGTATTCCTCCCTGCATGCTGCCATTTGGAGATAGTGGTTCAGTTATAGAAGTAAAACAAAATTCATTATATATAATATAATAATTTCGAAGATATGAAAAACCTATAATAATTGAAATATTGTGAATATATATAGTGAAATAATGATAAGAAAAAGAACAATTTGATGTAAAGATAATAAATAACTCACATTTTTTTCCTTTGATTCCTTAGTATTATCATTTTAAACCTTTCTTCTCTAGATCTTGATTGGGATTACTTCTTCGTGTTTTTTATATTTTTATAGAATATTTAAGGAGTTCAAGAAAATAATGATTTGAATAATTGTGAGTATATTACATGCAATATATCTTATATCATAAAACAGGATGTTGACTATGAATTTAATCAATGAAGATTATAAAAAATCAATGAGAAATACATAAAATCATTTTGATAAAAATTAGAAAAAATTTGTATTCAATAAAATCAGTTAGGATTACCTAAATTTCTACACACTTTGATGTGTTGGAGGAAATATCTTTCAAGCCTATAAAAAATATGGATGGTGAAATATTGGATGACCGAAATAAGTAGATTTCATAATCACTGAATTAGAAAATAATATTTATTATAGTATTATTTGAAAAAATTAAATGAAATGGGAAATACTAAATATTTTTGAGAAGTAAAAAAATAAAATTCAAAGAACAGACCTTTTATAGAGTATTGGATGCTTATGGGTGCTGAAGAAAGAAAGTGGTAAATAAATGATTGTTTAATGAATGATATAGATTCCAAAATTCCTGATTCGGGAAAACAGATTTATTGTAATACATTATGGAATTGTATTATGAATAGAGTGGAATGAAAAATTTAATACCGGAGAAAATATAAATGGAGAAGATATGAAGAAAAAACTATTATTTGTGGGATGAGCTGGGAGATGGATGGGTATGGTGGTTGATTTTTACTATCGCGGATCTAGGAACATGATGAAGCTATGGTAAGGGGAATATTAACACATCATCATCTTTTATTAAGAAACATGAAGATATACTTTCCAATAACAAAGGAAGTGTTGAAATTGGTGAATAGATTCATGAATCGGTTGTGGGGAATGCGACATAAGGGTCGATAGTCAGTTGAGGTAAAATAGATGAATACTAGAGATTTCATAGAAGCTCATCAATGATGAAGAAACTATTTAAGGGGTTTCAAAATATGGAGTATGGATTAGAAGGTTTGTAGTGGAACCCATAGGAGGTGATGATGAAACTCTCAAGTGGGAGGGCTAGGTAATAGAGGGAATCAGAGTGGTTGGAATAAGAAGAGTAAATAGATAGAAGGAATACTAGAGGTGTTGTATAGTCTTGATGATAGTAAAGTAACTATCAAAGAATTTACAATATGAGGAGCATAGAGGGTATGATATATAGTGGGAACCATAGGGTGAGGCAAGGAAACTTGTGAGTGGGAGGGGTAGGGATTGGAGGTAATGAGAGTGTTGGGAAGGGGATAATGAAAACTAAGGAAGTAAAGCATGGAACCAATAAGAGAAGGTATTTAGATTATTAATATATAGTATATCTCCAAGAATTGTATCATGAATAATGTACATAGATCATTTATTTCATCATAAACTCATTGAAAAAACCTTTGTTATTTTCAAAATAGGATTAACCCATGGAAAATAAATGGGTTCCATAATAATCTCTTAGAAACTTGATTAACCTATGGAAAAGAAATTGATTCCCTAATAATATCTTTGAATCATGATAAAATAATTTAAAATAAATGGGTTCTATAATAATCTCTTTGAAACATGATTAACTCATGGGAAATAAATAGGTTCCACAACAATCTCTTTGAAACATGATTAACATGTTGAAAATGTATAGATACTATAATAATCTCTTTAAAACAATAATAATCCATACATATAATAAATTAATATGGAATCATTACAAAATATCCCCATTGGAGCATATGTAACAACAAGGCCTTTTAATAGAGATAAATGGAAATAACATTAAAATATCATTAAAAACATTTTTGAGGAAAATAAAATTTTTCATTTTAAAAATAATTTCTAAAAACATTAAATTTAAAAAATATTGAAAAATAATTTTATTTGAATACAGTCTTAGAAACATATAAAGAAAAATTCACTAAAATTAATTGTCATAATAGTGGGAAAATCCGTTCAGGCTGTAAATTTTAAAAATAAACATTCTTTTCAAAACATTTTTTAAAAGGGATTCAAAAATGACTCATTTGGAAAATGTTAATAAATTCCCTTTAAAAAAATTTAATAATACAATAAAATAACATGTAAAATAGATTTACAAAATCATTTATTTTTAGATAGATAATTTTCAAACCTAAAATAACATAATTTATGAATAAATTATTTATTACATGTAAAAGGGTCAGTATATAAACTATATAATCAAAACATGTGGTGAATATGGTATATGTCTTACAGAAGTAAAAGCTAGATGAGAAAACCTTATCTCAAGTCTAGACTCTCCTTGTATGTACTTTAAATCCTATATAATAATCATACATAAATTTATTTTATTTCTTAAGAAACATTTTAATGTTCAAAACCTTATACTTAGACATTTATTTTTTTCTTTATAAGGACAAAAATTTAATACTTAATCAGTTTAGTCCACATCAAATGTTTGAGGACATTTGGTTCATTATTTTAAAATTACTTCAGTTTGTTAACCATGATCAAATAGGTTATTATTTAAACATATCTAGAATAATAATTAAAAAATTATCATTTTTATTCATCAATGATACTTTTAAAATCGATCATAATAAATGGTTTTGAAAAATGAACTGTGTTACGATCATGGAGAGGGTAGGTTGTATATATGCATGAGTAACGTTTCTATTTTTAAATGATCATTATGCGGAGAAGGTATTTATTATTATATCATTACATAATAATATTAATAAAATAAATAAAATTGTATTTCTTCTAATATACTTATTTGTGAAATTAATTTAATGTGGTGAGGAAAGAAAAATCACCTCTTTTTGTGGAGGAGGTAGTCCACACATACACGAACAATGTTATCATTTTTAAATGTAAGAAATAAAATGATATATTATATTTTTATAATGATAAATATGACATTAATATCATAATTATTTCAATTATATAAAATATATTAATTAAAATTTCCCTTATTAACTTCCATTTAAATAGTTAGTGAAGAAAGAACCACATCTCTTCATGAGGTGGTAGTTTGTCGTACACACGAGCGATATTATCGTACAACCAATAGAATGTTAATTAAAAAGTTATCTGTGATATCAAAACTCCATAAGTATAAATATATTAAAAATGTTATATATATACCTTAAATAAATCATTAAAACATTCCATGAGAGGAAATTATGGAAAATGAATGACATCAGTTCGTGAGGCGTTAGTCCGCCAAACACACGAATGATGATTTCATACCCCATTTCATGGAAGAGGATATGGATTTGGGTTATTTATTTCATATAATAACATCTAAGTATATATGATATGCTATTTTTATAATATGATCATATTTTAATAATATTTTATTAATGTGGAAGAATAAATAATATAAAAACCCATTTTTATGAATTTTATCTCTCCTCGGACCACATCTTTATTATAATACAAAAATTGTTAATTGAATTTTATTATGAAAAAATAAAGGATTAAATGATGATGGGATTGAATTTTTAAAGTTATTTGGTAATATTTCGGTTGAATAAAAATGGTTTTAAGTTGTGAAGAAGAGATAATATGGGTGGCATTTATAAGGGATGTGAGTGACACACTTGAAATTATTGAAAAGAAAAAGGAGTACCTGTGTTTTTTACATTACAAAAGGATATAAATGAATAATTATAGATCCTTATAAATTATAGGGTCTATATATGTTCATAAATAAGTTTTTATACAAGTATTTAGGTCATTTTTACTCTTGTATTTTTAGTTTAACCCTTGTAAATTTTTTTTCACCTTAAGCGTAATAATTTATTTTTATTGATTTTACTATTATTTTTTGTAACAAATTATGTTGAACTTCTTAGGTAATATATATTATTATAATTGAAAATATTTAATCCATTCTACCAAATAAAATTCAAAAAATATTCAAATTTTAATTTAAAATCAATCATATAGACACAACTAAAAGTGGGTTTTTCATAAGTTCATTTTTCAAGGAAAATATTATTCTATATTAACTCTATGAATAGTAATAATTATTTTATGAATATAAATTAATATTTATTGATATATAATATCTAAATTTAATTTAATTATTTCATATGTAGGTTTTTTTAATAAATTTAAAAGAAAAAACATTATGCACTTCAAAATAATTTATGTTGATTAAACATAAATAAATAATACTTATGTTACTTTAAATCATATTCAAAAAATAATTGGTCTCTTAAATTTCTTATTTTATTTAGAAGAAATCACATTTTAAAAAAATTGGCATTTTGCATTATTTACTAAAAATCAATATTTTATGAAATGTACAAAAAATATCACTGAATGTAAATTTTGATATTTAGATTTAAAAATTTAATTTCCTTTTATCAGATATATTTTATAATATATCCAAAAATTACTTAAAATATTTTTTCCTTAAAATTAATAGAAATTAGTTTTTCAATAAAAATATTTTTGAAGAACAAAATTACTTTACTAAAAATTGATTGATTATTTAATAGAAATTTATAAATAATTTTTTTGAGTCGGAGATTAATATATATATATATATATATATATATACATATATTCAATTAATTGGTTAATACTATTAATACTCACTAATTTAATAGCAAGGTTATTACTATTATATATATCACAAGTCATTTAAGCTCAATGTTTCATGTTGAATATGCTATCGAATATTGTTTTCATTTCTAAGATCTGAAGGTGTTATAGTTAGTCATGATAAATTCTACACAATTCATTGATAATATCCTATTAAACCAAGAAAATTGTGGATATTATTATCTGTGGTTTTTCATCTACCGATATACCCTCTCTTGAGATTATATGACCTAAAAATGAAACCAGTTGCAGCTACAATTCAAATTTTTTAAATTTTGAATATAGTGTATCTTTTTATAGGGAATTTAGTACAATTATGAAGTTATATTCATGCTCTTAAATTATATTTGAATATATAATAACATCATCTATAAGGACTACCACAAACCGATCAACGTAATATCTAAAGACTCTATTCATTAAATAGATGTAGATAATGAGGATATTAGTAATACCGAATGGAATTACCATATACTCATAGTGTCCATACCTTATAAAAAATGTTTTCTTGGTAATTAACTCATTGTTTACCCTCAAATAATGACATCCAGAATGAAGATCAATCTTTTAAAATTATTTCTCTTTACACAGTTGGTCAAATAGGTTATCAGTGCAGGGTATATGATAATTATTCTTGATTGTAATCTTATTCATATACCAATAATCAATGGATAATAGCATTGATCCATAATTATTTGTAACAAAAAAAATAGGTGCAGCCTAGGTGGCACACTTGGATAAATGATTCTCTTGTCAAGTTTTTCCTAGATTTACATCTTCAATTCCTTCAACAAAATTGGGGAAAATCCCAAGGAGTCTTTGAAATTTGTGGGGAACAAGGTATGAGTTTAATTGAAAACTCAACTTCATGATTTAGTGGATGACTGGGAAAATCATCTAGAAAAGAAATCAAAAAACTACTACACAAAAGGAATATCATTTACTTTTAGTTTCCCCCTCAACCATATAAGATAAGAACCCCTTTTGAATCTGAATCAATACCCATGCAACGGTTGTGATCTCCAACAAAAGTTCACATTTATCATCACATTGATAGATGATCATGGGATGGTTTGTAATATCAAATGTAACTTACATTATTTAAAAATTTGTGTGGTTTTTATATAAAAAAATACAGTACATTCCTAAGATAAAATCAAATTCAACCAGAGAAACAATGATAAGTTTTGCTGGAAGTACATTCCCACAAATGTTAGTCAAAGAGGAATCATAATTGGGATTTTATTATTGTACCCTTAGGGTGCTATACAAATAATTATATATAAAATTTTTTGGTGAGAATATTTATACCTTTATAAATTAAATTAGATATTAAATTATAGGTAGATCTCAAGTCAAATAAGACATTTCTAGTTCTAGAGTATACGGTAAGTGTACCTTTCACCATGTCATTATCACACCCCCTATCAGAAATAGTGATCGCATGATAATTCATCTTTTCCATCATCTTAAGAGATTTCTAAAATTGATAATCATCACTAACCATCATATTTGGGAGCTGGTTAACATAGTTCCCTTACTCCTTGCATTTGAAACACTATAGTGTGGGTGGTGCAGTCTGTGTAGAATTTTATCTATTCATATCGTTAGCTTACCACTACCCATTACTTCTCAATTCAATTTGTTGATGAACTTCCTTCCTACACATAAAACATTTACTTTTAATCTTAAGAAAATTTCATCCATATTTCCTTCCACATTTCATGCCTAAATAAAGTCTCATTTTTTCTCTAGATTGTTTTTATAGTTTCCTTTGAACTCCATATTCCTTTTCTTGTCAAAACCGTGTGATTAATAGATAACTTGGATCTCCATTTCCGCATTGAGATAACATAAAATGATTTATTAATAGATATTTAAGTATATTATGGAAAATTACATTTAGATACTTGTTTTTAACCCACTATAGAATCGACTATCCTTAATTCCAGGTCAGATGATAATTCGAGAAGTATACCGTGAAGGACTTGAAAACATTTCTTCATAGGCACCAAATGATTCATCATCCTTATGATTTAGATCATGGAATTCCATATCCATTTTTTTATGAATGATACGATGGGATTATTTTTTTAAAATAAACACTTAGATACATTCCACTGCATGGAGTGAATTTCATCTTGTAACCTTTTATTCTTGATGAAAGTCCACTACTGATATTATTCACCATCCAAAAAATAGACATCCAAAATGAAATTTTCATGTTATAAACTTTGTATAATGTTAAATATATTTTAGTTTGGTTTACCCATTTATCCTTAAATATAATATTATAATATCAGCTAACAGAAGGTGTACATTTCTTCATTAAGGACTCAATATAACATCATTCCGTTCTTTTCTCATTTGTAAGTTTAGTATTATTAATTGATTGTTAAAGTTATGTGAGAATAGAAATTATATTTTTATTTCTAGATACCATAATTTTTGTCTTTTCACGAGGAAAATTATAAAATTTTCTACCATACTCAGCATTAATAGGGTTACTTTGATTTCTAACCATTTACTAAAACCCAAAAGCATAGTGTGAGAAAAAATAATCATAGTGTGGAAATACATAATCATCAAAATTTACATATAGGATGTATAAATCATGACACCATATTCTTAATCAATGAAACCTTAGGATTAACCTAGGTTATCCATTTTTATTATTTAAATCCTTCATGATGGTTTGTAAGGATTTTGTGAATTTCCAAATCATATTCCTCGGTAGTGTTAAACCATGTGTGCAGTAAGGCCCATTATTGTGCATTGGGTAATGATTGAGTCAATATCAATTTTCACATTTTGAATTTATTACCTCTAGGTTCCACTTCTCTAGAGACACATCCAATTGTAGTATCTATATAGGGATGTTATTTCTTGGAAACCACTCATTCTATCCTTTACCAGAATTCAAAGCCATTTTTCTATACAATGACACATCATTAGACTTATCTTCATAAATATCGTTAGAGTTATCAATAAAGATTTCACATCCTAGTTTGAAAAGGTTAAATAAACCTATCCTATAAAACCAAATATAAAGACCCAACATTCTCATACATGGATATTTCATATTTTTATATGAATATTTGTTACATAACATAAACACACTCTTGAGGATCATAAAGGTATAATTCATTTGAAAACATGGTCACATAAACAATAGGTCCATAAATGATCTATTTAATCTCCCACTACGTTATTAATAACTCACACCCATATTTGATATATCATGCATAATACATTTCATCATAACTTGGATAAAAGAAACATGATAAAGGGTGAGATAATATGCCTAGTAAGGGTAAATAAGGGAGTTATCAACATATATGGAGCATAATGTTATAAGAACATGAGAATAATATTTTAAAACCATATGTTTCATATCAAAGATCATAAACATGAATCATGGAATAAACCTTCATAGTTCATAATACATAAATCACAATGGAATAAATAACATAAACGATGAATACATTTCATTGGAAAGGACATAGATTTGTGGAATACACTTAAGAATAGATAACTATTTCCTTAATATTTTTAGGTTTATTTCCATGGCTATTATAGTGGATTGGAATCACCCCCAAAACATCATAGTAATCAAGGTTCACTACCAAGAATATCATAGTGTACAAAGTTTCTTATTGGGCAGGTTTCAATCCCTAATCTAGTTATTTTTATCTCATGAGATATCAATCTTTACCCAATCCATTGGACAGAGATACAGGTCACACCCATTACATATTGAAAATCATACAAATGTGTGTCAAAAGATCATAAAGCATTCACCATATTAGAACCTTTGAAATGAAATGGGTTCATAAATATTTCCTCATAATATAATTTATAGAAAATAAATAGTTTTCATAATAATTTAATCATTTAATCAATAAATAACGACTGTAAAAAAAAGTGGGTTTCATAAGCATTTTATTATTTTCTAACCCATAGAAGAGAAATAGGATTCATAAAAATATTTTAATCATAAACATACACCATTTATATAAATTTTATAAATTTTATTTTTGGATCGTATCCCCAGTAAATCAAAAGTAACATAAAAGGATTTCACTTTATATGGAAAATGATTTTGAATGAAAATTAACATTGCACATTTCCTGAGGAAAATATATTTTCTTTGAAAATAACATTTTTTTAATTTAAAATTCACAAAATAATGTGGAAAAACTTTTCTTTTAAAATAAAATTGAAAACTTATATTGTAATATTCAAATAAAATAGTGGTTATGAAATAATGAAATTTTTATTCATGCCATACATGTTAGAAAAATATTCTTTTCACATTTTTTATTAAAGAAAAATTGGCGTTGTTTTGAAAATGACTAGAAGATTATTTTCCAAAAAAAGTTATAAATTTTAAAACATTGGTAAAAATATATTTGGTAAATAATTTTCATAAATAAAAAAATTGTTTTCAAAAAAAATAGAAAACATGGTTTTGAAAGAAAATTTTTTCTCGAATGGAGAGGGAAATAAAAACAATTTTTTTTAAAATAACATTTTAAACTCTTGACTAAATAAAGAGAGGAAGTTAAAGGGAAAACATGTATTCTAAAAAAATAATCAGAGGTTAATATAATATAATTTTTTCTTGATATATATATATATATATGTCATAATATTTCATTATTAGATTCATGATCATGAGAAACCCTGATAAATGATTTTATTTTAACACAAATCCCTTACCACTTTTGAAACATTAAATCTTAATTCCCATGAAATAATAATGTTAAATAAAACATATAATATAAAATTAATAAATATATTCCAGATATTATATGTTAAATGGAATATATATACACCTATTAAAATAATATAGGTGCATAACAAAACATGTGTCTCAATGAAGGAAAATTGAGACAAAAAATACATTACCTCTTTGGTATCTTTTGAACTATAAACCCTATGAAAGAGATATCATCAAATGGATATGTAAATCCCAAAAATTTTCATAATAATAAACATAAAATACATTCATGGGAATTATATACACCACATACAACATTGTAATAATTATAACTTAATTATTCATCAATTATAGAACCATACATATATATCATACCATATATGATTTAATCATGACATTTTATGACCCATTTATTAATAAGTCCGTGTTATAGTCACGTTTTGATCAATAAATACATTGTTTTTCATAGATATTTTGTCTTGTGATTGTTTTGGTCCTCTTAATTATATCATGGTTCAATAATCTTCATAATTTTAATCATTATATAAATATAATATATATCCCTTATATATTTATTTAGAGTAATTCATAAAATTTATTGATAGAAATGGAATATACTATTCATGGAGATGGTAGGTCGTACGTATGCATTAATATTGTTTCCATTTTCGCGATGGATTGAAATAAATAAAGGTAAGTAATATATTACCATTATATAATGTTTTTTATCTAATATATATATATATATAATATGTTCATTGAACCCATCCTTATTACCTTTAATGTGATGTGTGTACAAATCACTTTGATTCGTGAGGTGGTAGTCCTCCGTACAGGTGAGCAATGTTATCATATTCCCATAGAATGTAAAGTAAGTAGGTATATGTGATATAATAATTATATAATTATAATAATATCATTTATATCATAAATGAATATTTTCTCCATCATTATATCCTGTCATGAGAGATAGTGGTGGGAAATTAATAACATCAGTTCATGAGACAGTAGTCCATTGTACACACGAATAAAGATTTTGTATCCCATTTGGTGGAAGTGGATCTTTTTGTAGGTCATGAAGTTAAAATAAAATCTAATAATTTTATGTTATATAATTAGGTTATTATATCAATACAGTTTAATAATAATTAAATGGGAAGAGTAAGAAATAATGTAAAAATGGTCATTGAGGAATGTTACCTCTTCTTTGGATTACCTCTTTGTATGCACCAAAATCGATCCAAGGATGGATCTATGACCAAAATAAGGATAATATTATTATATTAGGGAATTAATTAATATATTATGGTAGTTTATTTTTGAACCAAATGGTTTTGGATGTGTAAATATGAAGGGAAAAGTGGTGGCCTATTATAAGTGAGTTAAGTGGCACACTCTTAATTTTTGTAAAAAAAGGTTGTACCCACATTTATCACATGAAAAAAGGCTCCTAAATGGGAATTATATAGCCATAGATAGAATAAGAAAAAATATGTATATAAAACGGTTGTTGGTAAATTTTTTGTTCATTTTTAACCCATATATTTTTAGTTTAACACCTGATATACCCATTTTTACCTTCACTGCTATAAATAATTATAACTATTTTTACAATTAATTATTTTCAAAAATTATATTTTCCTCATTAGAGAATATTAATTACTATGATTCCAAATATTTAATTCATTTTTCAAAAACTCCCTTCACATAAGTTGTAAATTTTAATTTAAAATTATTCCCACAAATGTGACTATAATGAGGTTTTCCAAAGAGAAAATGTTGAAAAGTTTAAAATGTTTTTATATAAAAATTCAATATTAAAATGATGATAATGAAATATATTGGATTAATTGGTATATATAAGAGCTAATTTTACTTTTAAACTCCTTTTACAAAAATAGACATGATATATTCTTTAAATAGAAATTCGGTTTTCAATAAAAACCAGTATTTTTCACAATTCATGGGAAAAATAAACTTTTTATAAATATCCCAAAAAAATTCCCTATGATAATTTTTATAATATGATTTAAAAAAAATATATTTTTTACCAAATAAAATATATATAATATTAAACAATTAATTTTATTACATTAAAAAAAATTAGAAAATAGTATTTTCAAAACATATAAAGACTTTATAAAAAAAGAAGTATTTTTATCAATATGTTTTGTTTATATAAAACCATTATAATTAATATTAATAAATGTGGTTATTCCTATTCATGTTTTTCAGTTTAATTTCTAGAAAAAACTATCTTTTTTAAATAATGATATTAATTGTTTTTCATGGTTCAAACTCAGTGTTGGGTATAATGTAAACTATCAATGAAATTTAATTTATTTGGAAAAAAATACTTCATAAAATTTTAATGTGTTACCGAAATATTATCTATCTTTTATTAATAATTTAATGGTTTTTTTATTTTTATTCATTGACACTTTAAATTTTAATTTTATAAAAAAATCTTTTTAATATTAAATAATATTAATTATTTGTTCCCAAAGTGTATGTATTTTTAGTTGATTAATTTATTTTTATTCATTAGTAGTTTTATTATTATTTTATTTTTCTTAATAGTATTTATCTAATATTTTATAGATCATTTTATTTTATTATTCCATGTGAAACAATTTATTGAACATCATGTTTATTTTAAAGAGGAATTATATAGTAAAATATTGATTCATTATATTCTCTCACCCTTAATTAAAATGGTTCCTCAAAATTTTAATTATCTCTCATGAATAGAAGTTTATAAGAGTAAATAAGTGACATAAATGATTCAAGACAATATTATAAGTGATATATCTAACGTATTATCTTAGGTAATATCATAGAAAATGTATTTTTCCAAACCATATAATGGAAAACAACACTTCTGTTCAGTGTTAATTTACTGATAGGTTAATTATAGATTGATGTGATTCCTCTATTTTTTGTAATTAATATCATGTCTATGTGGAGATAAATACTCCATTTTCGAAATAAAATTTTTATAAACAATGATAATATTATTTTCATAATATAAATTCCCACTAACATCAACATGGGATACATTATCTATAGAACTAGAAGTTTTCAATAGATAATTAAATATCAAATCTTTTGAGTAACAACTTGAAATATTATTTGAGATAATAGAGTGGCGAGAACTAGAATATATTAGGGTATATAGTAATCTAGAGTGGAGGATAATTATACCTTAACGGTCATAATCCAAATTGTTATAATTATCTACTTTATCCAGAGTGATTATATGGGATTATACTTATTCCCTTGGTATTGGTGGTTTTTAAAGTTCATTGTCATCATTAACCCTTGGGTTGGTGCACATGTTGGTATAATTACTAAAATCCTTATAATTGAAGCATTGAAATATAGGTGGGGAATTACTCATTCCCTTCTTACCCTCTATTATTTTAATTTTCCCATTCATATTTTTTTTCTAATAATGAGCTCAATGGATAATTATTCATTATATAAAACCTTCTTCTTTTTCTTTTCAGTATTTTCTATGTTTTATTTCCCTATATTTTCAGAAAATAGTATGTTGATTCTTCTCCCTTTTATGATATTTCTTAGCTGAGTTTCCCAAAAAAATACTCTTTTTATCCTTAAAAACATATGGATAACGATAGTCTCCAATTTCTATTTCCATGTTTAATTCATATTGAAAAATCTCTATGTAGATTTCAAAATCCATTATAAGTAATAATTCTTAAAGACTCAACATTAATCCACTAATGAAATGATCAATTTTACTTACATGGTAAATGATAAAACTATAGGCGTACCATAAATGTCTTATGTATTTTTCTTAATAGGTACTAATTGATTCATCCTCCTTCTGTTTCATCTCAAATAAATCTCTATCCATTTTTTGTGAAGAGTTAGGTGGAAAAGTATATTCAAGAATACCTCGTTAAACTATTTCCATTTCATGGAATCAATATCTTGTTTTGGACTCATGATCTATATTAGGTTACACCATTGATTATATTAACCTTGAAATGATAAACAATTAAAACAATCATTTCATTCCATGAGTACTTAATAATGAAAAACATATTTTCTATTACATTGATCTATTACTCAGTATTTAGTGGATTGGGAGTCCTACTGAATTTTGGTGGTGATTGACACATAAAATACCTGATAAAAGTTTTATATTTCCTTGGTGAATTAAGAAGATCTCCTTGATTTATATTATTTTTTATAATCTATTATATCATTTTTCATGAAGATTTATACTTCATTTTCCATCCCATTGGGTTGATCGTTTGTAAAATATCTACATTTTAAATTAAAAAAAATTATTAAATTAGTTTCTCTGGGTTTCATCCATTACTTTAACTAAAGAAAATATGTGGTATGAGAATACATATATTGATAAATGATAAAAATGGTACTATAAAAACATAGAAGAAGTAACTCATAAATGGAAGTCATATACTAACATAATAATATTTAGGTTTTAATATAGGTTATTAATGGTGGTTTTCAAATTAGATTCTCTAACTGAGCTGATTACGTTAAAATAATTCATAATGGTTCATAAAGATAATTTTAATTAACTAAATCAAATATTTAGAGGGTGGTAAGTTATGTGTGTGGTCTCAGAACATCTCATCATGCACTATGTGAAGATCATGTTGGTAATCAACAATACGTTTTTATGGAGATTTCACCTAGGTGCATAAGTGTTATAGACACATCCACTTGTCAATATCCAAACATGGGTGTAATTTCTAGGAAAGTTTAATCCTATTATATTCATAAAAATTTATTCTCTAATATACTTAGTCTTATCTCTAAGGTTTTAACTAATTTTCTCTTATTTTTATCCCAAATATAAGTAAACTAATCCTTAAAAAATAACTAAACCCTGCTCTAATACCAACTGATACACTCTGAACCTTCACTCCCACATCTAGAGCTTCAAAAACATTTTTCACATAGGACTGATACCAAGTGAGATAACCCATGTTGAAATTGTATATATTTTATATAATTAAGCATTACATCACAAAATAATCACACACTTCAAAGAATTGAAAGGTTTACTGTATTTTGAGATTAGCTATATAAACAACATTTTTTATATCACTAGTTAAAATTTCACTATAACTGCACAACTATAGACACCATTATAGTTATATAATATGTTATAAACATCATTATAACCTAGTTAATGGAACTATAAGAAATGGTTGATCACTAACTCTTAGGAATGGAAACCATTGGAGACAATAATCAAAGATCATAAGTGACTGTAAGAAAACATATGGTATAAGAACATAATAATAATCCTTGAAAATTCTATAATGAGGTCATTCCAAAATACAAATTTAATGAGAAAAAAATATCACATTATAAGTATATTAGAATAATATAAGACATTATGCATCGTAATAAGAGTTCTCTGTAAAAACATGTGGATCTGGCACAAGAAAAGGAATAGGAAAACAATAACATTGTGAACATAGTTTAACCATAACTATGAACATACACAATCTTTTGAACATATAATAACAATAAATAGGTCCATTTACTATCATTTAAACATATATTAACCATAAATTAGTCCAAATAGATTCATATGAACATTTATTAACCACACTAGGTCCATGCATTATCATGCGAACATTACAAAACAATAACGAGGTTCACACACGATCTTGTGAACATATCTCAACCGCATCTAACTTCATGAATAAAGATCATTATATCATGAGATATAAATCATTTCTCAATACATTATAGGGAAATAACAGACCCACATGTCTCATCATTATAATCCATAGTTATGTGTCCCATAAACACATGAATTTAGAAATATTTCTAACACCACATGAATAGTCTATGATAAAAAGGAATGGTTTTCAAAAAACATAAATAGAAAATTTCTTAATCCATCCATATAAATATCATGAATGGTATTATTTAGTGAATAACTACATTGAAGAATAAGATATATCAAAAGATATAGGTGAAAATAATTTTATAAAAGAACTTGTAAAATCACTTTATAAACATTAAATATATTTATCTATTGAAAACATTTATTTAAATTGAATTTTTTATAAAATAAGGTGAAAATTAATGTTATTTATAAAAAATTGAAAATATTTTAGAGTATTTTTAATAAAAAATGACAAATATGTTGAAAATAAGCATTCATGAAAAGTGAATTCTAAAGAGATTATTTCCACACTTTTATCAAAATAAACCATTAGTAAAACAAAAAGTTATTTTCTTTTAAAAAATTTTACATAAATAAAATGTGGTTGAGAGTAACATTATTCAATATTTTAAATATATATAGGTAAATCCACAAAATTGGTATACGATGATAAAAATATGAGTACTTAAAATATCATTACAAAACCCCACATCACCTAAAAATATTATAAATTTCCATTTTTTAAAACCTAATGAGAAACAATTACCCCAAGGATAACTAAATAAGAAGAAAATTATTTTTGTTTTAATGATTAAGATCATATAAATTCACTATATGTGTTATCATAGGTGATCGACGGTGATTTATAAATGATATTGGAAACAAAACTCTTACGACTTTGGTAATGAATGAATCAAAATCCATTCAAAGAAGAAAATGGATATTTCTCCTGAAAACATATGAATTAAATGGAGTTTATAAAAATATATTTTAATTGGTCCAAAAATATTCCATAAATGATATCAAGAGTCATAATTTGAATTAGGTATCAAGAAATTAAAATTTCGGACAAAGAACCCCTTACCTTGGTCTCGATTCGCCTTGCACATGTGTCTAAATTTTTGAAAAAGACATAACTATTTTAGTAAATTATTTTAATACATTATTAATATATAAAAACATTTATAATAATTATTTATGATCAATTATTATATATTAAATTATATTTTATATTAATTATCAGGTGTTGGTTATTTTGATTATTTTGTGATGGTTTTGTAGTGATAATGTCGATTCTTATTATTTTTAGTAAAATTTTATCATTAATAGTTCATTAAAGATACTATAATATATTATTATTTATTATTTATATAATTATATGTTGATATCATGGAATATTTAATTATGATATATTTTGATAAAATCAGGGATGTTCTTATTTCATAAATTTTTAACGAATTAAGAGTGGTGTGTTAACAATAATTAAAATATAAATATAAACTTAATAAAACCATAAAAAATATTATATTCTCATTAATTTATAATATAATGATTATATATTTTTTATTAGTCATTGATATTACGTGATTATATCATCGTTCATGAAAGTGGTTATATTGTCCAAAACATGAAAAAGTTATAACTCAATGGTTAAGTATGGTTAAGGAAGTGTTTCTTTTGAAATTATATCATTATAAAATAATAATAGTGATATTATTTATGTTTTTTAGAAATTTGAAATATATTTTAATAGTTTTTGAAAAATAAATAAAATCTAGATGAAAAATGAAAAACGTTACTTCATGGAGGAGGTTGTCTGCATGTATGCATAATTAATGTTCTCATTTTTTAATGAATGAGAGGGGGTAAATATAGATAGAATGTTTTATTTTCAGAATAATAGTAAAATTATATATAACATATTTATTTATACTTACCATTATTAAAATAAACCATTATTTTTTGTTATGAAAAACAGAACATGTCCCTTCGTAGAGGTAATAATATACACGTATGCATGACTGGTGTTCTTTTGTTTTCCTTAGTCTATGGAAAGGAATAAATATAATATTATACATTAATATTATAAAACTAATTATATTTATTTAAATATATTACTATGGTTAGGATCATTTTGAACGAGAAATATTTGTAGGAAAATGTTAAGGCTTATATAATACTCTCTTTGGGACCTCGAACTTTCTCTTGAAAGTCTCCATAGAAATGAATGGCATAGACATACATAGGGTGAACAAGGGATTTAGTTCATGAAATAGAATTATCCAAGATGAAAATTTGGTAGGTTTTCATGGAATATGTTGGTCGGAGTGGACACTCATGAGGGGGGTGAATTGAGTTCCAATTAAAATTTCTACTAAAAACAATTTCTATTAAAATCCTCCAATTTAAAAAAACAAATTAAACTATAGTTAATTTATACATATTATAAAGGTTCAATTAGTTTCTCAAAGATTGATTAATTATCAGTTAACTTATTCTTAGGATTAAATTAACTTTTGAAACTAACTTACTAGTTTATAATAAATATAAACACTTGCGAGTTTAACTATCAAAGTAGCTATGAAAATAAATTATATTTCAAAGTAATAGCAGCGGAATATGAAATAAATGTATATAGTATGGATATAGATTTTAACTAAAAACACAAGAGGTAACCAAGAGGTTCAGTCTCAAGTCGAGACTTAGTCCTCTCAAAATTTATATAAAGTGATCCACACCCTGGATCTGGGTTAACAACAGTGATCACACTGTTCAGGTCAAGTGACCTCTACCACAATTATACGTGGGATTACAAACAACAGCTCAAAGCTGTCCAGGTCACACTCGACCTCTACCACTATCCACAGTGGGAAATAAAGAATGTAAAGATTGTGAGTGAGGATTTACAAATCCTCTAGTTCAGGTTTAGGAGACAGTGTGTGTGTAATAATTAACAGGCTACACACACTGCTCGTAATAAAAATACTAAATCACTTAGAGCAAGATGAAGAGTTTAGAATGGCTCTAGTGATTGCAGTGCAGCTCTGGACTCCTTTGGATTTGATTAGAAATGGTTCTGAGTCCTTCTCTGGTATTTGAATGAAAAACAGAGTATCGTTTCTTCTTTCAGTGCTTCCAGGTTCATCTTGGAAAATGAAGTGTTCTGTGTAGTTCTTCTTTAGCATAGATTTCTCGATGTATGCTCTATGTTCTGGAGTCTGGTAGTAGTAGTCTTGTGAGTGAAAGTTCTCCAGTTGTTCTTGGCACGTTTTAAATTGATCGCCAGAGTGTTCCCGTGTTCTCAATCTCCTCTAGTCTCTTGTCTTGATTCACTTACTCATACAGGTTGTCTTGTATGCCTTTATTATACTGAGAAGAAGGAATAATTATGCTTTTTAATCGTACTTGGTACGGTTTCCTGAAATGGAAACATAAATCATTTAATAATATTAAATGCATCAAAAGTAACAAATGTAGCCGTCAGTGTAATAAACAAATAGTGTCGAGGATATAGGATTTGACTCCGCAGTTCATTATAGGTAGTCGTTTGTTTATTGACGTGTACAGTTGACTCTGTGTAGGATCGTCCATCGGTAGCTCTTCAAACTCTTATCGGTGGCTCTTATCGATATCTCTTATCGGTAGCTCGATAAACATAGTTCCATCGGTTGCTCTTGAATGTCGGTATCTCTGAGCATCGGTAGCTCTGTGCATCGGTAGCTTTGTGCAGTTATGCACATCAGTAGCTCTATTCAGGTCAGTGATACTTACACTTGACTGTCTTTTGCAAAACACATCTAATTAACTTCGAATCATTTCGAAACTTATATAAACATGGATAATCGAGATTAACATAAATTAGAAATTATTTTAACATTATTATTAACTTGATCATCGATTTGAAAGAATTAAAGTGTAGATCAACAGTAATTGTGAATATCATAATATGTAAACACATAATTGGGATTGTAAAAACATATGAATACAAGATTGGGATTATCAAAACAGGTGAGGTCAACAATCTCCCCCTTTTTGATAATCACAACTTATGATATGGCCATTGTAAAATAGTGAGAATATAGTATTAAATAGTATGACATTAATATTCAATTTTCTCAAAGAAAACAGTATCAGAGGAAAGAGAAAACAGTAATAGAAAAATATAGATCAAAAATTATCATAGGTAGAATTAAATACAATAGTATCAGAGAAAAGGTTTGACAGAATTAGTACCAAAGAAGGAAATGTAAGAAATAGTATCAAAGTCTCTTCTTTATAGTTCTCCCCATTTGTGATAATCAAAAAGTGGGAAACCAAACATAGAAAACTGAGAAACTGAGATAGTGGAATGAAAGGCATTTGTATTAGATCAGTCAAAAAATTACATAAATAGAATAGAAAAAACAAAATGATTCCTATAAAACATCCTTGCCACTTCAGCAATCCACATCTTCAATGTGAGCTTTTCCCTTGGGATCAGAAGATAATTCAGGTGTTGAGGATACTGGGGAGGACTTTGGAATTCCAGAAATGATCAGAGGAGGTTGAGCAACTGATACAGTGACGGGCCTGTAATGGGATTTCCTTTGAGTGATCATAGGTGTGAGACTTCTTATGGCTTGAGGAGGAGTCATATGAACTGGAGACGCAGTAGAGGCAGAGGCAGCCAAAGCAGGAGGTACAATGACCGGTCTGGCATCCACATGCAGGAAGGGCAGCAACAGGTTTCTGAAATCCATTATAATGCTTCCTCCTCTCTCCATTGCAGACACAAAATCATCTCTATTTTCAATGAATTTATCAAAAGCAGGAGTAAGATCCCTGAGCTTACTAACCTTCTCTCTGAAGGCCTGAGTCACTGGAGGTAACTTTAGATTCTCAAGCAGAAGTTTGAAATGGTTGGTCAGTTGTTTCTTGGTATAAACCTTTTCAAAATAAGTATCCACCTTATTCTTGATTTCCTCTTGAGAAGCAGAGGCCTCTCTCATGTAGTCCTGGACAATTTTCATTATTTCTATTGTTGAATCCCTGGTAGACAGCACAACTCGACTTAAATCTGATGAGTCCATAGAGCCACTGGTTGAAATAGAACCAAGATCCTCCTTCATTAGAGCATGAAATTGATTCAGATCAATTGCAGGTTTTGGAACTTGAGTACCAACAGCGAAGGATGCAGTTTCTTTGAAGCTTTTGGTCAACCCACTAATCATATTTTGCATTTGAGAGTCCTTATTTTTGACATGATCCTTCACAGATGCTTTGAAATCTTCAAACACCGAGACGAGCTGACTTACAACACTTTTCACATAAGCTAAATCCTTGTCAGCTTGAGATTTTGAACTCATGAAAGAGTCTAAGGCAACAATAGATATCCGTAGAGCTTCAAGATCTTCTTATAGCCTAGAAGTTTGAGTGTGGAACTCCTTGACTTCTTCCATTAGCTCACCCACAAAAGTTGACAGATTTCAACCAAGAGAAAGATCAAAAGACCTTTCTAACATCTTCATTTCTTCACCAAAACAGTGCTTTATCTCAGCAACAGAGGCACTGAAGGATTCCTTCAGCTCATGCTTTAGGGATTCGAGGTCAGACTTTGTAACAAAATCAGTAGGAGCAACTGTAGTAGATACTCTTTCAGAGGCTAAACTGACTACAGAGTCAGCCATGACTGATTGAATCGAGGATATGAAAAAAGATTCCATTGTATTTACTTCTTCTATAAAACTGACTTTGAGATTTTCTTTCAGCACATCTAAATCATGTAATCGGACCACATTAGTAGGTAAAAACTCAGAATTGATGTTATAGCTGATCTTTGGTCTATTCAATGATACTTCATAATCCGAATCAAGATAATCCAAGCCAAAGACTATAAAACCTGGGTCTTCTACCCAGTCTTCAGACTCGATAGTCACTGTAACATTTCCAAAAATGGTGTGATGCTCCCCCTCCATGTGTGAATTCTCATATATAGCAACTACATTCTCTTCTGGTCTTTCTTCATCAGAATCTTCCACAACAACTTCCATCTCTACAGTATCAAGATGATTTTCTGGAATAGGTACAACTTCTCCTCTTTCTCTTTCTTCATCCATAGAAGGTACAACTGAGCTTCCAATAACTGGACTCAGACTCAAATCAGCAGAATCAGATAATTCAGAGACATTCTTTTCTTCCTCTACATGCTTAGAGACCGACTGGTCTTCCTCATTAGAAGGTGTCTCCACTTCTTCTAGTACTTCCTTTTCTAAAGGCAATATTTCAGCAACAGGGCTTGGAGGCAAGTCAGGATCTCCTCCATCATCCATAGGAGTTTCTTCCTCTTCTTCTTCTTCTTCTTCTTCTTCTGACTCATCACTGTACTCAGGTTCCTCTTCATCATGTCCTAGACCTGGATCTCTTTTATCCTTTGGCCTTGAAGGATAATCCACAGGATTAAATTTATCATATACCTTTTGGTCACCATTGACCCATTCTCCTCTTCACAGATTCCAATTAATATTCATATATTTGAAAACTGTAGTAGTGATACAAAATTTTCTCTTCACTACAACTGTCTCATCTTGAGACTCAGCTATCCCTTTCACTTTAATCATTATAGAAATCAGCTTAGCAAAGAATAGGGCATTTGTCTTTGATTTCGTCCTTATCATATCTTCTATTTGATTCATCACCAATCTGCACAAATTGACTTTGACATCATGTCTCAAAAGATGTAGGAGATAGATATCCTGATATCTCAAATTAGCAAAGTCTCCTCTCCTTGGTATCAACACATGAGGAACAAACTTGAACAGTAATCTGTTCTCTCCATCCATTTCTGCAGCAACCACTTTCCTTGGAGTTCCATCACCAGTGAGTTCTTTCAATGCGGTCTCATGATCAAAAATGTCACTGGTAGGTGGCATTGCTCTTGATACATATCCAGACACACCTTCATGTGGAAATTTTAAGCAATCAGCCCATTCCACGGATGAAAATGATATCATTTTACCATTTACAAACGAAGATACTCGGTTCTCATTCTCTAGCTTCTCGAAGCTTACGAATTCGTAAAACTGTTTTACCAACTTTGGGTAGTAGGGACCGCTGTTATTTGAAAAGCAGTGTACCCATCTCTGAGCTTCCAGAACTTCGAGCACCAAGGACTTGCTGGGCAGCAACCAGTCTACACACAGCTCTTTTTCGATCACAATAGCTCTATTTTGCAGATGAGGATTTACTGGTCTCCTTCCTGACCTAGTTCTAACAGCACTACTCGCTTCTGGCTCGGACTTCTGCCTTTTTGCTTTAGGCTCATCACAGTCTTCTCGGATGACAGGAATTTTTTTTTTGCCATCGCTGGTTCGAGGGATCTCAGGTTTGCAGAGGGTTCGGGTTCTATGGTTCGAAGGTAAAAGGTTTTGGGTTCGGTGGAGTGAGAAGTGGCTTAGACTTAGTTTTATCATTTAGGAATCATAAGTTAAATGAATAAAAATAAAATAAAAGAAAAAATGGTTCAGATTCTTGACGGCAGACAAAAGATTTAAAACAGCGCTTTATCGGTGAGGATTTCTATCGGTGAGGTTTTCTATCGGTGAGGTTTTCTATCGGTGAGGTTTTCTATCGGTGAGGTTTTCTATCGGTGAGGTTTTCTATTGGTGAGGTTTTCTATCGGTGAGGATTTCTATCGGTGAGGATTTATATCAATGAGGATTTCTATCAGTGAGGATTTCTATCGGTGAGGATTTCTATCGGTGAGGTTTTCTATCGGTGAGGTTTTCTATCGGTGAGGTTTTCTGTCGGTGAGGATTTCTATCGGTGAGGATTTCTATCGGTGAGGTTTCCTATCGGTGAGGATTTCTATAGGTGAGGATTTCTATCGGTGAAGATTAAACATCCCCATCTCATGCCTAATGTAACATAACCTATCCACACTTAAGGGTTTTGTGAAAATGTCGGCCAATTGATGTTCAGTGCCGATAAATTCAAGAGAAATGTCACCCTTTTGATAATGATCTCTCAGAAAATGATGCCTTACATCAATGTGTTTGGTTCTTGAGTGAGATACAGGGTTTTTCGAGATGTTTATTGAACTAGTGTTGTCACAGTTAATCGAAACATGCTTAAAAACATATCCATAGTCCAATAGATTGTGTTTCATCCACAGAATTTGTGCACAGCAACTACCAGCAGCTATATACTCTGCTTCGGTAGTGGATAGAGCAACAGAATTCTTCTTTTTACTACACCAAGATACTAAGGATTTTCCTAATAATTGACATGTTCCTGAAGTTCTTTTTTTTCTAATTTGCAACCAGCAAAGTCAGCATCTGAATAACTCATTAACTCAAAGGATTGTCCTTTTGGATAAAATAAACCAAGGTTAACAGTATGTTTGAGATACTTGAAAATTATTTTAACAGCAATCAAATGAGATTCTATCGGGTTAGCTTGAAATCTTGCACACATACACACACTGAACATAATATCTGGTCGACTAGCAGTAAGATAAAGTAAACTACCAATCATACCCCTATAATTGGTTTGATCCACTGGTTTCCCAGTTTCATCTGTATCCAATTTACAGATTGTACTCATAGAAGTTTCACTCTCTTTAATACTATCCAAACCAAAATGTTTTAAAAGATCCTTTGTATATTTTCTTTGATTCAAAATAATACCATTTTCATTTTGAAATACTTGAAATCCAAGAAAGTATTTATGTTCTCCCATTAAACTCATTTCAAATTCATTTTGCATACTTTTTGAAAAATCAGTACATAAAGAATGTTTAGAAGATCCAAAAATAATATCATCAACATAGATTTGTACAACTAAAACATCTTTAGAAATTCTTTTAATAAAAAGAGTTGGATCAGCAATCCCTTTAGTAAAACCTTTTGAAATAAGAAAATTGTTGATTCTATCATACCAAGCTCTTGGAGCTTGTTTTAAGCCATATAAAGCTTTAGAATGTTTAAAAACATGATTTGGAAAATGGGGGTTTGTAAATCCATGAGGTTGTTCTACAAAAACATCTTCAATTATAAAACCATTTAGAAATGCACTTTTGACATCCATTTGATATAACTTGAAATTTAGATGTGCATCATATTCAAGTAAAATCCTAATGGCTTCTAGTCTAGCTACAGGTGCAAAAGTCTCCTCATAGTCTATGCCTTCTTCTTGACTATATGCTTGTGCAACTAGCCTAGCTTTGTTTCTAACTATGTTTCCTGATTCATCAACTTTATTTCTAAAAACCCATTTAGTGCCTATTGTTAGTGTGTCCTTAGGTTTGTCAACTAATTCCCAGACATTGTTTCTTTCAAATTGATTTAACTCTTCTTGCATATCCATTACCCAAAATTCATCAACGATAGCATCATTAATATTTTTGGGTTCTAGTTGGGAGAGAAAATCTTGATGTTCAACCTGATTTCTTAGAGAAGCTCTAGTCTGTGTTCCTCTATGAAGATTACCAACAACAACATCCAAAGGATGATTCTTTAGAATTATTGTTGATCTAGTAAAGGTAGGACTAGACACTTCAAGTGCATCAGTAGGTTTGGGTTCGACCGAAACAGATTCTGGAAAAAGTCCAGAACTGGAAGTTTTTTTAATATGTTCTTTGGATTTATCATTAAGGTCTAGAACAGAACAATCTTCTTCAAGATTCTCAAGAGAGGTTTTAGGATCATGTGGATTGATTTCATCGAATTTGATGTGAACAGATTCTTCCACACATTTATATTTCTTATTAAACACTCTATAAGCTTTACTTGAAATAGAGTAACCCAGAAAAATTCTGTCATCACTTTTAGAAGAAAACTTGTCCAGATTATCCTTTGTGTTAAGAATAAAGACTTTGCAACCAAAAACTCTGAAGTATTTAACCTTAGGCTTCCTATTATTCCACAACTCATATGGAGTTTTCTTAAGAACAGGTCTGATCACGACTCTATTGATAACATAACAATCTGTATTTACAGCTTCAGCCCAAAGTGAAATAGGCAGTTCATATTCATTGAGCATGGTTCTAGCTATTTTTTGAAGGGTTCGGTTTCTCCTTTCTACTACACCATTCTGCTAAGGTGTCCTATGGGCTGAGAATTTATGAGTGTAGCCATTGTGTAAGCAATAAGATTCAAAGTCTTGATTTTCATACTCACGGCCATGATCACTTCTCATGGTCTTAATATTGAGTCCACTAAGATTTTCTACAGACTCAGAGTATTTAACAAATTAAGAACAAGCTTCACCTTTGTGAGCTAAGAAATATATCCAAGTATATCTAGAGAAGTCATCTACTAGAACATAGACATAGTGCTTCCCATTTAATCTAGAAACTCTTGATGGTCCAAACAAATCCATGTGAACCAACTCAAGTGGTTGAGAAGCTGAGACTTCTTTCTTTGATTTAAAAGAAACTTTGTTTTGTTTTCCCTTTTGACAGGTATTACACACTTTGTCATTTGGGAATTCTAATTTAGGTAAGTCTATAACTATGTTTTTCCTAGCCAGTTTTCTAAGAGAGTGAATGTTGCAGTGTCCTAATCTTCTGTGCCATAGCCAAGATTCTTTATGAAAAGCATTCAAACAAGGAATATTTTGTTTAGCTAAAGAATTTAAATCAACAGCATAAACATTTTCATTCCTTAGAGCAGAAAATACTAAAGCATTTTTGGAGTTAAAAACATCACAGGAATCATTTTCAAACATGACATTGAAACCATCATCACATAATTGATATATACTAAGAAAGTTATATTTAAGTCCATCAACGAATAAAACGTTAGAAATTAATACTGAGTCAGTGTTACCAATTTTTCCTAGGCCGATGATTTTTCCTTTAGAGTTGTCACCAAAAGTGACATGGCCTCTATCAACCTTTATTATGATCTTGAAGTAAGAATAATCTCCAGTCATGTGTCTTGAGCACCCACTGTCTAAATACCATATCTTCTTGTGACAGCTCTTCAATTAGGTCTCCTATAAAACAGATTTAAACAGGAAATGACTTTGGTACCCAGATTTTCTTGGGTCCAGATAGGTTAGCAATAAGGGCTTTAGGTACCCAGATTTGTTTTATTGGTTTCATACAATTAACAGAAGTAACAGATTTTGAAAGATAAACTTTATTTGTTCTATAACCATATGAATATCCTGTTGAAGAATATGAATTTCCAAAACTAGAACTAGCAATATTTTTTTCAGACTTAGGAATAAATCAGGTTCTGGTGAACTGTCTCTGTCCAGGTTGGTATCCTAAACCAGTAGCATATCTAGGTGCAACTTTCTTTCCTAGCATTTGAGTTAGAGCATCCTTTCCATTTGTGAATTTTTCTAAGTCCTTTCTGAGTTTCTCATTTGACAGTTTCAGTTATGTATTTTCCTTTAATAGTTGAGCATTCTTTTCCTTTTCTATGTCAAGATCAGATTTCTGCTTAACACTTAAAGAATACTATTTCTTTAAACCTTTGTATTTGTCTTTAATCTCATTACAGGTTTCTTCTAACATATCATAGTATTCAAATAGTTCAGATTTTGACATGTTTTCCGAATCAGAATCATCTCCAGAGTAATATGAATTTAAAACAGGAGTGTCAGATGTTACCTCAGAAGTATTTGTCATGAAACACATGTTGGCTCGATTCCTTTCAGAGTCTGAAGATTCGGCTTCACTTGTGCTGTCTTCTGAAGCACTCCAAGTAGCCTTCATGGCTTTCTTGAACTTCTTGTCTTTGTAATCATATTTCTTTTTGAATTTTAACTTTGGACAGTCTGCTTTGATATGTCCTTTTCGCTTGCATTCATAGCAGACAACTTCATCAGTCCTGTTAGCTTTCTTCCAATCCTATTTCCATTTTCCTTGTTGATCATACTTTCCTTTATAATTTGTTTTCCTAAAGAATTTATTTTCCCTATAAAACTTCTTGAATCTCATGGCTATCTGAGCCATTTCTGCATCACTGTCATACTCTGAGTTTTCACTTGTTGGACTCTCATCCTCCATCTGTATTTTTTCTTTCCCTTTACTCTTCAAAGCAGTAGACTTGAAAGGTACAGATTTTCTTTTCCGTTAATCTTCTTCCTCTTTGTTTACCTTGAGCTCTTCTTCATACATCATCAATTTTCCAATAAGCTCTTTGACAGGTAGAGAAGCAATGTAACATGATTCTATGATTGAGACAGATGTGCCTCTCCATCGGTCTGGTAGACATCTCAAGATTCTCATAATTTGTTCCTTTGGTGGAACAGCTTTTCCGAGTGAATTCATCGTATTGACTATCTCATTAAACCTGAGATACATGTCAGAAATAGGTTCATTAGACTTCATTTTAAAATTATCATACTTAATAGTATAAGTATTCAATCTCATTTCTTTAACATTATTTGTTCCTTAATGAGAAACAGCCAATGTATCCCAAATTTCAAAGGCAGTTTTGCATGCAGAAATTCTGTTGAATTCTTCATCTCCTAGAGAACAGTATAGAGCATTCATAGCTTTACAATTATTATTGTAAGCAGTCTTTGTAGGTTCATCCCAAGTAGATCTATCAGTAGTGGGAATTTTGTATTCAGATTCAATAGTAGTCCAAATATCAAAACTCATGCTTTCTAGATGAATTTTCATTTTAAGTTTCCAATGAGTATAGTTATTTCCATTAAAGAAAGGTGGCCGGTTAGTAGCAGCACCCTCAAGTCTATTATCCATTATAAACTAAAATTAAAGAGATAAAAATTTAGAAATAACAGAAATTTTAAGAACTTTAAAATACAACAAAAATCACAGTTGAAAAGCAGAGAGTAAATAAGAAGTTTTTCAAAACACACAACCTCTGATAAAAAATGTTGGTTGGAGTGGACACTCAAGAGGGGGTGAATTGAGTTCCAATTAAAATTTCTTCTAAAAACAATTTCTATTAAAATCCCCCAATTTAAAAAAACAAATTAAACTATAGTGAATTTAGACAGATTATAATGGTTCAATTAGTTTCTCAAAGATTGATTAATTCTCAGTTAACTTATTCTTATGATTAAATTAACTTTTGAAACTAACTTACTGGTTTATAATAATTATAAACACTTGCGAGTTTAACTATCAAAGTAGCTTTGAAAATAAATTATATTTCAAAGTAATAGCAGTGGAATATGAAATAAATTTATATAGTATGGATATAGATTTTAACTAAAAACACAAGAGGTAACCAAGAGGTTCAGTCTCAAGCCAAGACTTAGTCCTCTCAAAATTTATATAAAGTGATCCACACCCTAGATCTGGGTTAACAATAGTGATCACACTGTTCAGGTCAAGAGACCTCTACCACAGTTATACGTGGGATAACAAACAACAGCTCAAAGCTGTCCAGGTCACACTCGACCTCTACCACTATCCACAGTGGGAAATAAAGAATGTAAATATTGTGAGTGAGGATTTACAAATCCTCCAGTTCAGGTTTAGGAGACAGTGTGTGTGTAATAATTAACAGGCTACACACTCTGCTCATAATACAAATACTAAATCACTTAGAGCAAGATAAAGAGTTTAGAATGGCTCTAGTGATTGCAGTGCAGCTCTGGACTCCTTTGGATTTGATTAGAAATAGTTCTGAGTCCTTCTCTGGTATTTGACTGAAAAACAGAGTATCGGTTCTTCTTTCGGTGCTTCCAGGTACATCTTGGAAAATGAAGTGTTCTGTTTAGTTCTTCTTTAGCATAGATTGCTCGATATATGCTCTGTGTTCTAGACTCTGGTAGTAGTAGTCTTGTGAGTGCAAGTTCTCCAGTTGTTCTTGGCACATTTTGAGCTTGATCGCCAGAGTGTTCCCGTGTGCTCAATCCCCTCTAGTCTCTTGTCTTGATTCACTTACTCATACAGGTTGTCTTTTATGCCTTTATTATACTGTGAAGAAGGAATGATTATGATTTTTAATTGTACTTGGTACGGTTTCCTGAAATGGAAACATAAATCATTTAATAACATTAAATGCATCAAAAGTAACAAATGTAGCCGTTAGTGTAATAAACAAATAGTGTCGAGGATATAGGATTTGACTCCGCAGTTCATTATAGGTAGTTGTTTGTTTGTTGACGTGTACGGTTGACTCTGTGTAGGATCTTCCATCGGTAGCTCTTCAAACTCTTATCGATGGCTCTTATCGGTAGCTCTTATCGGTAGCTCGATGAACTTAGTTTCATCGGTTGCTCTTGACTGTCGGTAGCTCTATGCATCGGTAGCTCTGCGCATCGGTAGCTCTGTGCATCGGTAGCTCTGTGCATCGGTAGATCTGTGCATCGGTAGCTCTGTGCATCGGTAGCTCTGTGCATCGGTAGCTCTGTGCAGTTATGCACATCGGTAGCTCTATTTAGGTCAGTGATACTTACACTTTACTGTCTTATGCAAAACACATCTAATTCACTTAGAATCATTTCAAAACTTATATAAACATGGATAGTCGAGATTAACATAAATCAGAAATTATTTTAACATTATTATTAACTTGATCATCGATTTGAAAGAATTAAAGTGTAGATCAACAGTAATTGTGAATATCATATTATGTGAACACATAAATGGGATTGATAAAACATATGAATACAAGATTGGGATTATCAAAACAGGTGAGGTCAACAGAATATTTTAAGGATTATTTTAAATTTTAGAGGGTGGAAGTGAAACCCTTTTATAAGTGAGGAAAAGGATACTTTTAGGAACACCCATTATTTTTAAATAATTTCATCAAAACAATATAAGGTCTAATGGATCCAAAAATATAAAATTTTGGAGTTTGGGGTGTGATTAGTTTGGAATATACTCCATTAAAAATTTCCATGCATGTTTTATTTATATTTGAATTCATTTAATCATAGTTTTTTCAAATTTCCCTTTTTTCAGTGGTAACTAGTTTTTACCTAAGAAAATTATGATTTAATAAAAATATAAATGACAAATTATATATAATATTTATTTTATGAACATTAATTTTGGCCCTATTTAACCCAATTAAATTTATAGACATTATGAAATTAACTTTTATATCAAAATGGATAAGTTTGGAAAACATGTTTTTGTAGAAAATGACTTCAAATCCATTAAGTGTTCCTAACCTTATTTGGTATTGATTTAAAATAAAATGGGTTGTAATATATTTATATATGTGTTTAAAAATATTATTATTGCCATTAGTTTAGGTATATTAATTCAAATTTTTAGAGAAAAATTACATAATATTAATAAAACAAATCCCTAAAAAGATATTTTTTCCATTATTATGGTAATTAACTTTAATTTTAGTAGTATTTTTTATGCTTAAAAATTAAATTTAAATTATTATATAATAATTAAATTCTAATATAAAAAATGAAATTAATTTTTTTAGATTAAATTCTTCAAATTTATAAAATCTATGTTTTTAATAAAGAGTATAAAAAATAGTTTTTTTAATTTAAATATTACTTATCTTCCCAAAATGATAAAAATTTGTTTTATAAATTTTATATAATACTTTTAAAAGATTTATTCCACTTTTTAAAGATATATAATTTTTATATCAAAAAGGTTTTATAATTTTTTATTCCATTCTTTTATTATGATAATGTCATAAAAGTGACAGTATTAGAAAAATCTGTCTTTTTTACTATTCACATAAAGAATTAATTATTTTAAAGAAATACTAAAATATTAGACAATGATAATTTTTTTATTTTCAATTAAAAAGTTGGTTAATTTTATAAAATCTAGTTTCTAAAATTTATATAATTATCTTTTATGTATAAATATTATTTATAAATATAAAGTGATTTTATTGAAAAATGAACATTAAAACATTACCTATTTTTTATATAATTTTATACAAATTTATAATTTAAATAACAATAATATTTTAATTCATATATTTTAATAATATATATTATTATAATAATCATTTAAAAAAATATTTAGAATATTAAATCTTTAAATAATTATTTAAGAAAGAACAATCATTTTATTGTTAAACTTAAATTAATTAATTATTCCCTAACTATACAAAAATTTATTTTATCAATATCATTATATTCACTATAGGTTTTTTTTATTTTAGTTTTTTTTATAATATCCATCCAAAAAAATATTCTCTTGTATTATTTTGGTGTTTTGTGTGAAATGATATATCGAACATAATGTTTATTTATGAAAAAATTATATAGTAAAATCTTGGGTCATTATAGATGCATTGTGTATAACAGGATCGTTTTCATAAAAGTATTAAGAATAATTATCAAAACTATATATAAGTTCTAGTATCATATTCCATATAAAATACTTCCAGAATGCCTTATGTTTTATGTATTTAAGATTTGTTAAACTCTTTACATCTTGATGTAATTCCTATCACATCTCTTATGTGACCATTCTATAAAAATCTCCCACTAATCACTTAATAGGTAAAATCTATAAAGAATATCTAGTACAAATAATGATAAGGTTACGAATCATATTCCTTGTTATCAAATCTCAGAACAAGTATTCATACTCTTTTAAATCATAACATCAAATGTTATGACATTAGTAAAAAAATATACTTCTAAATCATTACAATTACATCATCATATTTTAAACCTTTCAATTAGTTTTACTTTGAAATCATTATGATAAAAAAAATATAACACATTATGTCATGTATCTTCACCAACATACCCTAAACTCTTCAAGTATATTAAGTGATATTAACTTTTAATTTCAACTGGTATAATATTTTATTTTTAACATTTGAGCTAATTTAAGACCAAAAATATGAAAACTAAACTCTTAGAAGCTATATTTTATCTAAAATATCATGATAAGAAACCCAAACTCATTTTTTAGGAAGTAAAAATTATCTCTATTATTGTTAATTTTAAAAAAATTAATTATTAACAACTATATATCATACGGTATTCTATATTTTATGGAAATTATTCTAAAATGAAGTTTTGTTATTTAATATATGTCACGGATAGTGGTGATATCTCATTATCTAATATTTAAAAAAAATTATTGGATAAAAACAATTATCTCGGATAAAAAAAATTTATCCCTATCCCGTTTTTAAGCCATGTTTTTGAATCGGAAAAAAATTAACCATGTGAACATAACTAGTTATCTTGTATTATTCATCAAACAACCATTATATAAAAAAAATTTATCATTGTATATGGTAAAGTAAGATGATGATAAACAATACTTATTATTTATCATCCATATATTTATAGTAATCACAACATCTAATTTCTCATTGTAGAAACTATTTATTCTAGTACCTAAATTATGTTTCTTTTGATTTGAACTTTTCCACTCTTTTATTATTAACAGAACACTTGAGTTTAGAACTCTATTTTCATGTGTAAAAGCCCATCCAGGATTACCTGAACGGTACCCACATTAGGATTCCACATCACCTTAGGTATGCCTCCCCATACAATATAGGTTTTTTATTAGTGGTGGTGAATTGTAATATCTATGAATAGACTATTCCCTCAAATAAAAATCCCAAGGGTCATGCCATATTCAAGCAAAAAAAAATTTATGAACCATTCATATAACAAACTTATAGAAACTTTTAAATATAAGTTACGGAATCCCATGCCCCCATAAGTCTAGAATAGAATGTATTAAACTAGTTTATATGATGCATCAATATAAAAAATATTAGTACAAAATAAGCATGGCATAAAAGTAATCATATATATCAAATATATCATTATCAAGTGCATGTTGAATAATATTAAAATTAAACTCACCTATGAACTAACTTACATAATCCATCTTATCAATTACCTAGCCTAACAAACTCTTTAGATTTCTTCCATGTGTCCAACAACATGTAGTACTTATACTATGTGAGAAAACATAAAGGTGTGACAATGTTCATTAAAACCTAGGTTTTGTACACGTGTAGTGGGTTGGTACAATATCCTAGTAGGAAATATTTAATTTCTCAATAATACCAAGTGTTATTGTGATCAACATAATTTTCATTAATTACATATATAAGGGGTAAAATATTTCCCATGTAACATACCCACCTAGAAACATAACATGAAAATCATATAAAACATTTGGGTTGGGTCATTGTGTATCAACTATAACACCATGAACCCCAACGATGCCGTATTCAGCCATTGATGGGGTGTCTCTAAACATGTCACACTAACAACCCATTGGGACCAAATATTACCCCAAAACTAGTAGTTGAAAATAATGTATACATCATATAGTGTCAGAGTGTCTCTGAGCACATTATATAGTCATTCCAACACTACTATAAATTTAGTCTGTAGCTATGGACCTATATCCATGGTTTTAGAGGTCCGTGGCTATAGCCTGTTTTTAGTCACAGTTTAATTAATATTTTGTGGCTAAAATTTGTCCTCAATTTTAATTAAAAAACCCATTGGGCTCCCCCAGGCTCCTCGTCCATCCTCCCTTGATGACGACCCTCCTCACAGTGACCCTCCTCTCATGGTGGCAGCCTCTTCACAGTGACCCTCATCACGGAAACCCTCCTCACGGTGACCCTCCTCCCATGGTGACACTCTTCTTGATCTGCGACCCTCCTCTTATGGCGGTGCCCACCTCCTCCATCCTCCCCCAATCTATGACCCCCCCTCTCATGGCGGTGCCCCCATCCTCCATCCTCCCCTGATCCGAGACCCTCTTCTTTATTTTTCAGCTTCAAGTGATCGATCTCATTGAGATTAAAGGTGATTCCATCTACTACTATTATCCATTCCTTTGTATTTAAACTTCTTATGAAGTATATGTTATTTATATTCCTTATCATTTGGTGTGTTTAGTTTTTTTATTAAATAAGTGTAACACCCTGACCCCAGTTACCCAGAGTCGATGCATTATTTTAATACATTGGTATGATTACAAGGAATCGAGTCCCGAAGGACTGATCGGTTTATCAGTCTTGGAAAATAGATTACATACATGAATGTTACATTACACATCATAACATACAAAACAACATAAATAATCCTTCACAAATTCCACTATTCCCTTGGCATAACCATGCATATCAATCATAATACACTTCTTGGAATCCTAGGAAAAATAAAACATATAAAGAGGTGAGCTCAGATGCTCAGTAAGGATAACAATATAGCGGAAACTTTTATAAATAAGAATAAACATTTATGTAAATCTATAACTAAAACAAAAGCCTTTTAAACTTGAAATTCATCGTAATATGGAAAAAATAAAATGAAGTAATTCCATTTATTATTCACAAGGATATTCTACTAGTCGAATAATCACATGCAATATCACTAACCACTTTCATAATGATGGAATGCATAATGCCAGACTATCATAACCACATAGCCAAGGCCTCGTGCCAAGACTACAAATAAGATTTTGTCAAGGCCTCATTCCAAGACTACAAATAATATTTTGTGAAGGCCTAGTGCCAAGACACTAGTTTGTCTCATGAGACCTACCATTACAGTCTTTTAAAAGATACTTATGTTTAAAATTGCTAAAATATTATCCAGTGTTTTTCTGAAAACATTATCCAAGATTCTAAAAATAAAATAACAAATTCTAAGACTGCTCGACTAATTACAGGACATGATGGGTCCACTCCCAATCCCTTCCTATCTACCACACTTGAGAGTTGGGTTTTCTGAAAACATTTTTAATCTTTCATTAAATACATATACATTTTCACTGAATTTTCATATATTTGAGAGAAATATCTCTTTTTTAAAATCATTTATAAATCAAATAATTATAAAAGAAAGACTCTATTTAGAAAATAAATTTATAAGATTGTAAGGTAAGCTTAAAAGGTCTGATAACAGTGGAGAATAACTGTACCTTTCGTATAAGTTAAAAAAACACACTTACCATTGTTTTGTCGAAAAGGTTAAAAAGTAACTTGTTTGGAAAACGACGGAAAGATTCCTTTCAAAAATGTATAAGGTAAAATAATGATATAAATGAATTTAACCCATTTTCTATTAAATAGTAAAAATGTTTTTAAAGACATTTTTAAGAAACATGGATGTGGATGATAAAGATGTTCCAGTTGATAATTACGAATAAACAGCCTCAGATAATAAAGAGATTGTGAAATTAACCCTTACTAATTTGGTAACTTACGAAACATACACCCCATGAAAGAGGTATCATACAATGAATATGTAAATACACATAAATTAAATTTTATTACACAAATAATAAAATTATGGGTAGTACATACACCACACAAAAGGTAATAGTGGCAATATGGCATGAATCTCATGGGAATAAAGAGTGAGATGAAAACCCCTTACCTTGCACTTTCCTTTAGTCGAGGGTACGTTTATCCTCCTGTATGAAGACTATAGTTTGTAATTAAATTATAATAGAACCATATTAATATTTATGATATCATAAATTATTAATTTATGACTTTATACTACCCATTTAATAATAATTTCTATGTTATATTATTATTTCGGGTAATAATCGCTTTCTTTATCATACGTGTTTAACTTGTTACTCTTGATTGTATCTATTAGATAATGATTTAAATACTTACAGAATGTAAAACATTATTTATTTATCATATATATTTAGAATATAAAAATTTATTGTAAACATATATATGAAATGGAAAACACCGTTTATGGAGACAGTAGTCCGTACGTACGCATAAACGTCGTTTCTGTTTTCATATTGTATTGAACGGAAGTAAGTGAATAATATATATGTAAGTACATAAATACTTATATATATAAATATATATATATATATATATATATATATATCTAGTAGAATTATTATGTCATATACTACAAACTTATAAGTAATATATATTTTTATAATCGTCAATGAACGATGATCTTGGAAATGAATCTCATCGCGTCGTGGAGACGTTAATCTGTACGTATGCACGAGCAAAAATATCATTATTTTGATATTAATATAATATATAATTGAATGGTATATAATATATACAGAATCCTTATCACGTTAAATTTATTATTTACATAAAATACACATCATTATTATACCCATCCAAATAATAATGTACTGAATAACAATTACACCACGACGTGGAGATGGTAAGCTATACGAACACACGTATGGTGACATGTCATTCAAAGGGTGGATGGAATAATTAATTTTATTATACCATAATTATAATAACATCACTTAATATAGAATATAATGGATTTATTATTTTATAATGGAAACAAAAATGAAAAATAAAGTAGAAGAAGAAAGGAACTTGAAAGAGGTTGGTGAAATCATTACCTCTTCTTCGGGTTCTTCCTTTTGATTTGATCAAAAGGGCTCCATATGTTGGATTTGTGATCAAAATAAGGCCTATAGGATTAAGAGAGGATAGTTGAGAGGGTATTTGGGCAGGTTTTTTCCAATCAAAATGTCTTAGAAGGTGTGAATTATAGAGAAGGGGGAGTGACCTTTTATAAGAGGGGTGAGGGGCACCTTAGGAAAAACATAATTATTATTTTATAATAAATTCATATTTCGTTTCTAATGGCTCCAGAGTTTATTATTTAAATTCTATGGTGGGTATAGGTATAAAACAACTCAACCAATAGGTTTTAGACAAATTTAGGTTACCATATTAACCTTATCATTTAGATTAAACTCTAAGTTAAATAATTTAACTTTTACTGTGTCTTCTTGTATTCATACACTATATGGTTAATAAAAATACTATATACTACCAATAGAACCCCAATTGGTTTATTAATGTCATATATATTATTATATAAGTCATTTTTCTGAACCTTAGAAATTTAGGACCATTATATCAATTAATAATATAATATTTGTTTTAAAAACTATTTTATGTCAATTTTTACACTATTTGATATTTTTTTGTTAAAATAATAACAAGATGATTACTTAAAAAATGAATTAAATCAATATTAACATTTCATAATCACCTGTAAAATTCGTGGATGTCATAAAAACTTTGAAATTATATTTATTTTAATATTTATAATACCATTTTTTCATTCTTTCATGAATAGGGTAATTACTGTATCATCATTGTGTCATAAATAAATTTATTTATATAATGTCTAAAAATTATAAATAAACTACCATGATGTATGAAATATTTTTATATTTCTAATGAATATTTATGATCGAATTTATCTAATGAAAAAACCTATATTAAAAATGTTTTAGTTAATAAACATTGATTTTACCTCTTTTAACTCTTCTTTGAATTAAGTAATAATAAATGTCCTAATCTAATCCAAATGGACCTAAAAGATAATATTTTATTCCTAAGGTTGTTTTTAGTCTAGATAAACTTGTCCAATAGAATTAGGATATGTGTTATAGTAATATTAATATAATTTTTACCCTTAATTACCCTATTTACTTTTAACTATAGTAAATAAATGTAAAAAGTTACTATTCACCAAAAATTATTTTCATCTCATTGAACCAAATTTTACTCCTTGATATTAACTGTGTCTCTCAGATTTTCTAAATTCATCTCACATAAGCGGTAAAATTATGTTTTATGTGAATTTGCAAAAGCTCCTAGGAGGTGGGTAAAAGACGGTGAAAAGTTCAATAAAATTTTTATATATCGAAAATTATTATAAACTGACTCCAATGAATTGCATTGAACTTATATAGGTATTATGTATCTATTTTGACATTAAATAATTGAAATAAAATAAATAATTATTTAAATAAAAATTCGGTTTTAAACTATAACTCAATATTTTTCACTATTCATCAAAAATTAAATGTTTTCAGAAAAATACCAAAAAATTTTCCCTAAGCTAATTTTGATATTCCAAATTCAATAATGAAGTCTATTTTACCAAATTAAAAACATTGAAGTTTCATTTATTAATTTAAAATTAATTCCCGATGTCAAAACTAAAAGCGTGTTTTTAAGAAACAATAAATATTAAAATATTGACACTTGTTTATGTCCGGTTTAAATGTGAAATTATGTCTAATGACCAACATTGGATTAAATTGTAAAAATATATTATAAATTTAATTTAAAACCATTCGAATTCATAATTTATCACTATTAATTATTTCGATTAAAAAAAATTTAATTAAAATTTTGTAATTTTCACTATTCATCAAAATATGAAAGTTATCAGAAAAGTACCAAAAATTCACCCTAAGATAATTTCGATATTCAGAATCCAATAATTAAGTCTATTTTGAAAGATAAAATGTATAAAATTTCAAAAGTTGTGTATTACTATTCATAACGGCTAGTTTGATTGGTTGTGGTGTGTGGTAGAACTCGAAGTTGCGTACAACACATGCTATTGTATTATTCAAAGAGAAGCATACCGTGGAAGATTGGGGTGTTACATTCTCCCCTCCTTAAATAAATTACATCCTCATAATTTATGCTCGGTATTGGAAACATGGGGTTGACATTTCAAAATATCTTAGTTGAAATCCCACATCGAAAAAATGGATTAACGAGGCCTCTATTTAAAATAAAGAGTGGTAAGTATGAAGTTTACCAAAAATAACACATTCTAGGGTTCCATGTAGGAAAATATGGATATGGAAGAAAAATATAACCATCAATATCTGATGGAGAGTGGTAGAGAACATGGCTGTGAAAAGGCCAATAATCTCAAAGCCATAAATTTGTGATGATATAAGGTACCATCATGGACAACATTTTTTTTCTAAGATCCTTTTCTTAATGTTGAGGAATTTATTTATGAGATTGGATAAGATCATAAGGAGATATACTTACTTTATAATTAGTGTTTTATCCATTAATAAATTTCTACCACAAACTCATCTTTCACTACAAAACATAATACAACTCAAAAATACTCTATTTATCCAAATCCTATAGGGTTCCAAATATAATGAATGTATAATTCACATATCAGACCCATTAAAAAAGAAACTACATTATACAATCCAGGGACTTCACGTAGTCCAGTGGTAGGTGATAAATCTCAATCGCACTATGGTTGTGGGTTTGATTCCTGCAGCTTTGTTCGACATGACGGGTTGTCACACGGCCTGCGTGTTGTCCTTTTATAAAAAATCCAAAAAATAACCTTAACAATAGCATGCAATTTCAAACATAATCCATTCAAACCTTTAGAATTATCCAAAATACTTATATCCAAACTCTTAGTCCAATGTTTATAATGAAGCTAAACATAATGAGGAACCTTTTTTCTAGGTAATAACATGTGAACGTCTTCATCGTGTATTCCTTTACAACATTGCAACATTATGAATTACCAAAATCAACCATCTCTTATTCAAAAATAACTACCTCATTATCTGGACCATATTGAGGATTACCTTTCCTTCAACCATTTATTTTCCAAAAAGTGTAACTTACTATTAAGTCACTTTTCTTAGAACCATATAATCTCAAATCCTCAATAAAATAGTACTACAGTTTAATCATTATTTATCTCCATAATTCATGTAACCAATATACTGTTGATAAAACACTCAATGAAATAATTCTATAATAACTACATAATAACACTTGTCATTCCTTTTTATCTGATGTAGTATCATAACCTGATCATTATCAAATAGCATCATTTAGTGCATACTCTGATGATTTGGAAATTGGGTTTTATAGTGTCCCAACTCCTTGTAGATGAAGCATTGTACATTTGAAAACTTTTTCTTACCCTTGAAATCACGTACTTGGTGTCCTTTTTATCCAAAATTATAACAAACTCTCATTCCCTTCAAGAATTTACCAACGTGATTCATTCCACATTTATCACATATTGGAAAATCCTTCTTTCCCTTATTCCCTTTATCCATATTTCATTCTACCATCCTTTTCTTCTCTGGATTCCCTTCAAAGAAATAGAACACAAAGAATTCATTACTTATCTTATTAACACAGGATACTATTTCTTCATATGATTATAATACATGGGAGAATATTTCCCTTCTAAATTCAGGATTAAGACCATGAATGATATGATCCTTCTTACTCTTTGGATCATGCGTATTGATAGAGTTCGCATTCCTTCTACTGGGCACCATTTCTAAACAATGGAATACACTAGGTCAGTTTATGAATTGAAATTAATAATTTCAAAAATGTAAAATACCTAACGTAAATTGAACAGTTTATGGATATAATCCATAATAATAAAAATGTTTTCTTTGAGTAAGTATATACTCATAATCCCTTCATAATGTTTTGTAAAGAAAATGATAATTTTCCTAAGAATATCCCCCGGGAGTGTCGTAACCAAGAGTTCAGCAAGGCCCGTTGTCATGCACCAGTTCCCGTTCGAGTCTAGCTCAAAGCGATCTTCTCGGGTTTTACATGTAGATATGTAACATCCCAGGTAAATAATGAATAAAACATTTTAATATTTATTATTATGTACGAATTAAATATTAATTTTACTTTAAAGGGGTTGCTATGTTCGATAGCGTACCCGATACGCAATAAAGAGTTTCTTTGAAATCTTACGTTGCACACTAGTAATAAAATAATATTATTTTAAATGGTAGTTCACATGTAGCCGTTATATTGGAGGGAATGAATAGAAATAACTAAAATATTATTATATATGTTTTTTTAAATGTTTCTACATTTATCCAAAAAAAAGATAAAGGCTTAAAATACGAAAAGAATTCAATTTGAGACATAGATACTCTAATATTCACTAAAGGTCCACTTATCGCCTTTTCATGGAGAACCTTCTTTAAATATGGTTTTGGTCACTCTTATACATTCTATTGGACCAAATAAAACTCTTCTTTTGAATCGGGACATCAAAATTTACTTTGTGTGAATTTTTGGTATTTTTTCCGATAAAGTTCATTTTTTAATGAATAGTGAAAATGTTGTATTTTAATTCAAAACCTATTTTTAATATAATTTATTTATATGATTAGATTATCTTTTGAATTGGTTTTAAAGTAAAATTAGAATATATTTTTACCATTAAATCCAATAGTGGTCATTGGAATTAATTTCACTTTGAAATCAGACTTAAACTAGTGTCAATCTTTTGATACTTATTGTTTCATAAAAACACGCTATTTTCTCTGTCAGCGGGAATTAATTACTAAATTAATTAATTCAACTTATATGTTTTGAATTTTGTAAAATAGACTTCATTTTTGAATTCGGAATATCAAATATAGCTTAGGGTGATGTTTTGGTATTTTTCGAAAAAACTTCAATTTTTGATGAATAGTGAAACAACTAAGTGGTACTTAAAAAATTGATTTTTCATTTAAATGAAATTTTACCACCTTTGGGTTTTAAATTTCTAAAATCCGACATACATGGTTGTCATTAGGAAGTAAAATTTGGTTCAATGGGATTAAAATAATTTTTTGGTGAATAGTAACTTTTATGTTTATTAATCACGATTAAAGGTAATTAGTGTAGTTTAAGGTAAAAATAATGTTTTAATAATATGAAATGAACTTGACACATGTACTACCCTTATTGGATGTGTCATGGCCGACCAAGACAATCCATGGGTCAACTTGGGGACCCCATGGAGCCACACTGGTAGGAAAATGACATTAATAACTTTTTATTTAATGTTAAAATAAAAATGTCACAAACATGAGTTGTTTTACTAAAAAAAATTAATGGGGTTATAAAAGTCATATTACTTACTATAAATATTCATTAGAAATATAAAACTATTTCCTACATCATTATAGTTTTTTATAATTTTTAGACATTAAAAAAATTAAATTTTTTATGGCACCATGATGATGCATCGATTACCTCATTATTTAACGATTTAAATAAAATGAAAAGATAATGTACAATCTAAGACCTACACATGTAAAAACCTATTGAATGGGTGGATTTATAATCCTTATCACCTTATCCTATAAATTTATAATTTTGGGACCATTTTTATCTGAAAACCATTTTATAATAAAGTAACCTTTTATAACATTCCAAGAGTGCCGCTCCTCTCCTCTTATAAAAGGCCCCCAACTCTACCTCCTTACCCACACCTCTGAAGCCTTTGGTTCGGCCAATCTCTACGCATTTTGTCTCTCCACATCCCTATATTACTCCTAGAAGCCTCACTTTGGACATAAGTCTTCCCAAGGAAGCCTTTGAGCTCAAATCAAAAAGATTTACCCGATTTAAAGGTAGTGTCTTCTTTTGTGTCCTTTTGTTTTATTTTGCTTATCCAACCCCCAAAACTCTTTTTATTCATTTATTTTGTAACAAATCCAGTATATTCAATATACTAGGATGTTTTTATAAGAATTATTCGAGCTACACTTGCACAAACCTTCATCTAATGGTTAAAGAACATAATGTTTCTGTAGATGGAAAATTTCTGCCTCATGAAATGATGATTATTCAACACTCATATAACACCTTCAAAGGTGGCCATTAAGATTACACTATATTTATATATAATATATAATATGTTTATGTTTTAATTAAGCTTCTGTATTTTTCATTTGTGGCATACCTTTATGGTTTCTATTGTGGATAAGCACTATAATTTCATTTTAGGAAGTGTGGACTACCACCCCCTCAAAGTGATTTGATTCGTTAATGCCATATATGGGATGCATAAAGGATGGATTTAAAGTTATTATATATTATGTTATACTGGAATTATAATATACCTTTATATCATTATTATTTCATTCCATTAAAGTATGATATAGAAATGAAAGTAGCGTTCATGCATACGTACGGCTTACCGTCTCCATGAACAGTGCATTTCATTTCTTATCCCCAAATGTAATGTACTATTATATGTACATATATATAATAGATATATATGATTTATGTTACATATAAATGATTAATATAATTCTGGAATTAAAATATACATATCTCTCATTTAGTTTTAATTCCATAATATGACATAGAATTGAAAGTAGCGTTCATGCGTACGTACGGCTTACCGTCTCCATAAACGGTGCATTTCATTTCTTACCTCTAAATGATTATGAAATATTATAAATACATGTATATTATGGATATATATGATATATATTATATCCAAATCATGAATATCATTCTGGATATAATGAATATTTGACCACACGAACAATATGTAATTGTAAGAAGTCCACTTTCGACTTAAGGACCAAATATCGACAAAACAAACATTATTAACTTAAATGATTACGTAATGTTTATAAGTTGGAAATAAGTCATATAAAAGGAATAATGAACTTGAAAAAGGTTCTTAATCAAGTAGAAATTAACTCAAGTTTATTATTCAGGACGTTAAAGAACGATCGAGTCAAGTCAGACCTGAGGTAAGGGACTTCGTCTCAATCTCCTTTCATTGAGGCATATTTAGTTTTATACACAACATTCTTTTATACGGTGTATAAACCCCTTTTACTTTTACTTTTATACAAAAGTAATCTTTTTCTACAAATAATTTTACTAAATGACAAAAAGGAATGTTTCTTTTAACGTACGCGGTGACAATGACCTTTTCCGCCGCCGCTAGTATTATTTGGTATTTGGCTTCCTCAACAAGCCGTAATGTTTTTAAAGTGAAATAAATACCATATAATCTTTTATGTATTTTGGTATTGAAAATGGTTTTTATAATGGATTTGTTATTTCAACATATTTATGTGATATATTGTGATCAATGTCTGGAAATGTTTTCTTTCCATTATATTTGTTTTATGTCTAATGATTTTATAATGTTACTTGGACATTTTATGGGTGGTTACGTGATAAACCATATGACGGGTGGTGTTGTGAATAACCGGACGGTTGGGTACTTTATAACCTCCAATGCATTGGGTATGGAAGTCGGTTGTATGGCTATTCCATTAAGTGATATGTGTGGAAGTCGACCGTATGGTTATTCCATTTAAGTATGTTTATGTCCCGAGATACCTTTATATGTTATGTGTTCATTATATTGGTTTTATGGTAATATTTTGGTTAAAAAATGGTAAGTAATGATATTTTATTCAGTGAAGAGTTTTTACTACTTCATAAAGGTTAAAAGTATTACATTGATAAATTATACATGGTTTACTTGTTGTTTTGATAAACTAACAGTTTTCATTCTTTGTGTATCCCTTACTAAGCATTTTATGCTCACCCGAAGTTTTTTTGAAATGTTTTTCACAGGACTTAATGTGGAATAGGGTCAAGAATGGGATCAAGGGAAATTCATGCTATCTAAAACATGGAACTAGACATGTTTCCTTTTAAGAGTTTTTATTTTATGGAAACTTAGTAGAAGTTTCTACTTTGTAATCTTTTGAGATGTAATAGTTATGTCCTAATTCTCTAAAACTCTAAACCGTGAAAAGATCCTCAATGTGAATTATTCATTTAATTCAATATTAAGTATGGTTTAAGGACGGGGTCTTATAGTTGGTATCAGAGGTCGGTTTAGAAAACTTTAGGAGTTATAAAACTTTTAAATTTATAAATTAATTTATGGTATGATTGAAATGATATATCATTTAAAGATTACCATGTTGCTTCTCCTAAGATATTTATGTGTTAATAATGGTTTTTCAAAGAGGAAACAGAAATTTTCTGGGAAGGCATACAGAGGGAAATGACTTTTCAAATCAGTATCATGAGATGGTCAGAATCAGAACTAAACAGTTTGTTGTAGTGATGGCTCAGTTGACTACGGAGTTGAAAAGATGATTGGTGAATGCTCCAGTTTCGGAACTACCTTCCAGGAATGGTGAGTTTGTTATCTACGGTGATGCTTCATTGAAAATACTTGGTTGTGTCCTTATGAAAAATGATCAGTTAATTGCTTATGCTTCATGACAGTTGAAAACTCGTGAGGTAAATTACCCTACACATGATTTGGAATTAGCTGCTGTTGTTTTCGATTTAAAAATTTGGAGGCATCATTTGTATGGAGTAAAGTGTAAAATATATACTGATCACAAAAGTTTAAAGTATATATTCACTCAGAAATAATTGAACATGAGATAGAGGAGATGGCTAGAATTAATCAAGGATTATGATTGTACAATTCATTACCGTCCAGGAAAAGCAAATAAAGTGGTTGATGCTTTGAGTCAAAAAAGTAATGCTTCATTAACAATGTTGTGTTTGGAACGTGATCCTTTGGTTAAGGATTTGATGAACTTTTGCATAAAATTTGTTTGTGTAGGATGTCCTTCTGTTTTGTTTCAGGTATCAGTGAAATCTTCTCTATCAGACAGAATTAAGCAAGCACATAAGCAAGATAGTGAGTTGTAGAAAAAGGTAGAGCTGGTTCAGAAGGGTAAGTTTCCTGAATTCAACATTGATAATGATTGTGTTTTTAGGTTTGGGAAGAGATTATGTGTGCCTAGTGATTCACATTTGAAGAATGAGTTGTTATGTGAGGCTCATAGTTCCCCGTTTTCAGTTCATCTTGGCAGTACTAAGATGTACAGAGATCTGCGGGAGTATTACTGTTGGGATGGAATGAAAAGAGATATTGCTGATTTTACTGTGAAGTGTTTGACTTGTCAGCAGGTTAAGCCAGAGTGGCAGTTACCGAAAGGGATGATTCATCCATTACCAGTGCCAGAGTGTAAATGAAAAAATATATCCATGGACATTGTTGTGGGATTACCAAGGACATCTCGAGGTAATAATGTAATCTGGGTTATTGTTGATCGATTGACTAAATCTTCTCATTTCCTTCCTATTCGAGATACATTCTCTCTAGATCAACTTTCTCGATTGTATCTTAAACAGATGGTCAGGTTTCATGGAGTTCCCCTCTCCATTATGTCTGATCGTGATCCCAGGTTTACTTCTAACTTTTGGAAGGGCCTTCAGAAGTCATTCGGTACTGAATTAAATTTTAGTACAACATTTCATCCGCAATCAGATGGGCAGTCAGAACGAACAATTCAGACATTGGAGGATATGCTATGTGCGTGTTCGATGGATTATTAGGGAAGTTGGGACCAACATCGTTCTTCGGTTGAGTTTTCTTATAATAACAGTTTTCATTCCAGTATATAGATGGAACCATTTGAGGCATTATATGGGAAGCGGTGCCGAACTCCAGCTTTCTAGGATGAAGTGGGTGAAGGGAAGCTGATGGGACCAGAATTGGTAGATGAGATGGCAGAAAAAGTTCAGTTGATTTAGAAACACATGAGAACAGCTCAGAGCAGGCAGAAGAGTTATGCAGGTAACTGGAGGAAGGATCTATCTTTCGAGGTAGGTGATCATGTTTTTCTCAAAGTTTCACCGTGGAAAAGTGTGATGTGATTTGGTAATAAAGAATAGCTGAGTCCAAGGTTCATTGGACCATATGAAATTCTGGAGAGAGTTGGATCAGTTGCATACATAGTGGCTTTACCTATGAGTTTATCTCAGGTACACAATGTTTTTCATGTTTCGATGTTGAGAAAGTATATTCAAGATTCATCTAATGTTTTGAGCCCAGAGGTAGTTCAATTAGAAGAGAATCTCTCTTATGAAGAACAACCAGTCCAGATTCTTGACTGAAGAGAGCAAGTGTCGTGAAATAAGGTAATTCACTTGGTAAAGGTTTTTTGGAAAAAAAACCATATGGTTGAGGAGGCAGCATGGGAATCTGAAAATTCTATGAGGGAGAAATACCCCCACTTATTTTGATAAGTGTATAAAATTGCGAGGACGCAATTCCCAAAAGGGGGGAAGGATGTAACAACATAGGTAAAAAATGAATAAAACATTTTCATATTTATTAATATTTACGAATTAAATATTAATTTTACTTTAAAGAGGTTTCTATGTTCGATAGCGTACCCGATACACAACAAAGAGTTTCATTGAAATCTTACGTTGCACACTAGTAATAAAATAATATTAATTTAAATGGTAGTTAACACGTAGCTGTTATATTGACAGGAATGAATAGAAATAACTAAAATATGATTATATATGTTTTTTTAAATGTTTCTAAATTTATCCAAAAAAATATAAAGGCTTAAAATACGAAAAGAATTCAATTTTAGGCATAGATACTCTAATATTCACTAAAGGTCCACTTATCGCCTTTTCATGGAAAACCTTATTTAAATACTGTTTTGGTCACTCTTATACATTCTATTGGACCAAACAAAACTCTTCTTTTGAATCGGGACATCAAAATTTACTTTGTGTGAATTTTTGGTATTTTTCCAATAAAGTTAATTTTTTAATGAATAGTGAAAAATGTTGTATTTTAATACAAAACCTCTTTTTAATCTAATTTATTTATTTCATTAGATTATCTTTTGAATTGGTTTTAAATTGAAATTAGAATATATTTTTACCATTAAATCCTATAGTGGTCGTTGGAATTAATTTCACTACGAAATCGGACTTAAACTAGTGTCAATCTTTTGATACTTATTGTTTCATAAAAATATGTGATCTACTCTGAAAGCGGAAATTAATTATTAAATTAATTAATGCAACTTATATGTTTTGATTTTTTTAAAATAGACTTCATTTTTGAATTCGGAATATCAAATATAGCTTAGGGTGAAGTTTTGGTATTTTTCTGAAAAACTTCAATTTTTGATGAATAGTGAAACCACTAAGTGGTACTTAAAAAATTGATTTTTCGTTTAAATGAAATTTTACCACCATTGTGTTTTGAATTTCAAAAATCTGACATACATGGTTTTCATTAGGAAGTAAAATGTGGTTCAATGGGATTAAAATAATATTTTGGTGAATAGTAACTTTTATGTTTATTAATCGCGATTAGAGGTAATTAGTGTAGTTTAAGGTAAAAATAATGTTTTAATAATATGAAATGAACTTGACACATGTCCTACCCTTATTGTATGTGTCATTGCATACCAAGACAATCCATGGGTCAACTTGGGTACCCCATGGAGCCACATTGGTAGGAAAATTACATTAATAACTTTTTATTTATTGATAAAATAAAAATGTCACAAACATGAGTTGTTTTACTAAAAAAAAATTAAATAGGTTTATACAAGTCATATTTTTCACTATAAATATTCATTAGAAATATAAAAATATTTCCTACATTACGATAGTTTTTTTATAATTTTTAGATATTAAATAAATTAAATTATTTATGGCACCGTGATGATGCAGCGATTACTTCAATATTTTACGATTTAAATAAACTGAAAAGATAATGTAAAATCTAAGACCTACACATGTAAAAAACCTATTGTATGGGTGGATTTCGATTCCTTATCAACTTATACTCTAAATTTATAATTGTGGGACCATTTTTATCTGAAAATCATTTTATAATAAAGTAACCTTTTATAACTTTCCAAGAGTGCCCCTCCTATCCTCTTATAAATGGCCCCCAACTCTACCTCCTTACCCACACCTCTCAAGCCTTTAGTTCGGCCAAGATCTACCCATTTTGTCTCTACACATCCATCTCTTACTCTTAGAAGCCTCACATTGGGAAGAAGTTCTTCCCAAGGAAGCCTTTGAGCTCAAATCAAAAAGAGTTACCCGATTTAAAGGTAGTGTCTTCTCTTGTGTCCTTTTGTTTTATTTTGCTTCTCCAACCCCCTAAACTCTTTTTATTCATTTCTTTTGTAACAAATACAGTATATTCAATATACTAGGTTTTTGTTATAAGAAGGATTCTAGCTACACTTACACACACCTTCATCTAATGGTTAAAGAACATACTGTTTCTGTGGATGTCAAATTTCTGCCTCACAAAACGATGATTGTTCAACACTCATATAACACCTTCAAAGGTGGCCATTAAGATAACACTATATTTATATATAATATATAATATGTTTATGTTTTAATTAAGCTTCTGTATTTTTCATTTGTGGCATACCTTTATGGTTTCTATTGTGGGTAAACACGATAATTTCATTTTTGGAAGTGCGGACTACCGCCCCCTTAAAGTGATTTGATTCGTTAATGCCATATGTTGGACGTATAAAGGATAGATTTAAAGTTATTATATATGATGTTATACTGGAATTATAATATAACTTTATATCATTATTATTTCATTCCATTAAATGTGATGTAGAAATTAAAGTAGCGTTCATGCATACGAACGGCTTACCGTCTCCATGAACGATGCATTTCATTTCTTATCCCCAAATGTAATGTACTATTATAAGTACATATATATAATGGATATATATGATGTATGTTGCAGCTAAATGATTAATATAATTCTGGAATTAAAATATACATATCTCTCATTTAGTTTTAATTCCATTAATATGACATAGAAATGAAAGTAGCGTTCATGCGTACGTACGGCTTACTGTCTCCATGAACGGTGCATTTCATTTCTTACCTCTAAATGATTATGTAATATTATAAATAAATGTATATGCTGGATATATATTATATATATGATATATATGATATCCAAATCATGAATATCATTCTGTATATAATGAATATTTGACCACATGAACAACATGTAATTGTAAGAAGTCCACTTTCGACTTAAGGACCAAATATCGACAAAACAAACATTATTAACTTAAATGATTACATTATGTTTATAACATGGAAATAAGTGATATAAAAGGAATAATGAACTTGAAAAAGGATCTTAATCAAGTAGAAATTAACTCAAGTTTATTATTCAGGACTTTAAAGAATGATCGAGTCAAGTCGGACCCTAGGTAAGGGACTTCATCTCAATATCCTTTCATTGAGGCATATTTCGTTTTATACACAACTTTCTTTTATACGGCGTATAAACCCCTTTGACATTTACTTTTATACAAAATGAGTCTTTTTCTATGAATCATTTTACTAAACAACAAAAAGGAATGTTTCTTTTAACATACGTGGTGACAACGACCTTTTCCGCCTCTGCGAGTATTATTTGGTCTTTGGCTTCTTCAACAAGACGTAATGTTTTTAAAGTGAAATAAATACCATAAACTATTTTATGTATTTTGGTATTGAAAATGGTTTTTATAATGGATTTTTTATGTCAATATATTTATGTGATATATTGTGATCAAAGTGTAGAAATGTTTTATTTCTATTATATTTGTTTTATGTCTTATGATTTTATAATGGTACTTGGACATTTGACGGGTGGTTACATGATAAACCATATGACGGGTGGTGCCATGAATACCAGGACGGTTGGTTACGTTATAACCTCCAATGCATTGGGTATGGAAGTCGGTCGTATGGCTATTCCATTAGGTGATATGTGTGGAAGTCGACCATATGGTTATTCCATTTAAGTATGTTTATGTCCCAAGATACCTTTATATGTTATGTGTTCTTTATATGGGTTTTATGGTAATATTTTGGTTACAAAAGGTTAAGTAATGATATTTTATTCAGTGAAGAGTTTTTACTACTTCATAAAGGTGAAAAGTATTACTTTGATAAAGTATACATGGTTTACTTGTTGTTTCGATAAACTAACAGTTTTCATTCTTTGTGTATCCCTTACTGAGCTTTTTATGCTCACCCCAAGTTTTTTTGAAATGTTTTTCACAGGACTTAATGTGGAATAGGGTCAAGGATGGGATCAAGGGAAAGTCATGCTATCTAAAACATGGAACTAGACATGTTTCCTTTTAGGAGTTTTTATTTTATGGAAACATAGTAGAAGTTTCTACATTGTAATCTTTTGAGATGTAATAGTTATGTCCTAATTCTCTAAAACTCGAAACCATGAAAAGATCCTCAATGTGAATTAATCATTTAATTAAATATTAACTAAGGTTTAAGGTCGGGGCCTTATAAGATACGTATGTTCCAGAGCCGCCTCTACCTGCTCGTATCCAGACAGGGATGTATTGCTTGGAAAACTCACAAAATCTCTACAATACCAAAATTCTAGGAAGTTATTCTATACTAGTCCTCAATGTCTATCTTAGGGCTATGTGCTCTAATCAGATTTTATCTAAATCTAGTTTCCAAGGTTATTTCTAAACTTCCTTTGATACCAACTGTAACGCCTCAGTCCGAGTTGCCCAGAGTTGGTGCATTATTACATAACATTGGCATGATCACAAGGAATCAAGTCCCGAAAGACCGATCTGTTTAGTAGCCTTGGAATAACTAGATTCATTCATAAAGTTTACATTACATCATAAAGTTAAAAAATACTACAACAACATATTTTCTTTATATCCCCTCATATTATCCCTACACTTCAATCACAATACACTTCTTGGAATCCTGGGAGAAATAAAACATAGAAAGGGGTGAGCTCAGATACTCAGTAAGGATAACAATACAGCAGAAACTTTCATAAATAAGCATAAAAATTTAAGGCAATGTATAACTAAAACAAAAGCCTTTTAAACATGAAATTCAGCATAATATGGAAAAAATAAAATGAATTAATTCCATTCAATTATTCACATGGATATTCTACTAGTCAAATAATCACATGCAATATCACTAACCACTTTCATAATGATGGAATTCATAATGCGAGACTATCATAACCACATATCCAAGGCCTCGTGCCAATACTACAAATAAAATTTTTTCAAGGCCTCGTGCCAAGACTACAAATAAGATTTTGTTAAGGCCTTGTGCCAAGACACTATTTTGTCTCATTAGACCTACAAATGCAATTTTTTTAGAAGAAACTTACGTTTAAAATTGCTAAAATATACTCCAGTGTTTTTCTGAAAATATTATGCAAGATTCTAAAAACAAAATAACAAAATTTGAGACTGATAGACTAATTACCGGACATGATGGGTCCACGCCCAATCCATTCTTGTCTACCACACTCGAGAGTCAGGTTTTCTGAAAACATTCTTAATATTTCATTAAATACATATACATTTTCACTGGATTTTCATATATTTAAGAGAAATATCTCTTTTTTTAAATCATTTAAAAATCAATTAATTATAAAAGAAATCCTTTATTTCGAAAATATATTTATAACCATGTAAGGTAATATTCAAAGGAGTGATAATGGAAGATAATAACCGCACCTTCCATATAAGTTAAAAAAACACACTTACCTTAGTTTTGTTGAAAAGGTCAAAAAGTAACTTGTTTGCAAAACGACAGAAAGATTCCTTTCAAAAACGTATAGGATCAAATAAGGATATAAATGACATTAGCCCATTTTCTATTAAATTGTAAAAATGTTTTGATAGAAATTTTTAAGAAACATGGATGTGGATGATAAAGATGTCCCAGTAGATAATTACGGATAAACAACCTCGGATAATAAAGAGATTGTGAAATTAACCCTTTCCAATTTGGTAACTTATGAAACATATACCCCATGAAAGAGGTATCATACAATGAATATGTAAATACACATAAATTAAAGTGTATCACACGAATAATACAATTATGGGATGTACATCACCGCAAAAAAGGTAATAGTGTCAATATGGCATGAATCTCACGGGAATAAGGAGTGAGATGAAAACCCCTTACCTCGCACTTTCCTTTAGTCAAGGGTACGTTTAGCCTCCTATATGAAGACTATAGTATGTAATTAAATTATACTAGAACCATATTAATATTTATGATATCATACATTATTCATTTATGACTATATACTCCCCATTTAATAATAATTTCCATGTTATATTAATATTTTGGGTAATAATCGCTTTCTTTATCGTATGTGTTTTAACTTGTTACTCTTGATTGTATTACATAGATCATAATTTAAATACTCCCAGAATATAAAACATGATTTATTTATAATATATATTTAGAATATATAAATTTTCAATAAATGTATATATGAAATGGAAAACACCTTTTATGGAGAGGGTAGTCCGTACGTACGCATAAACTCTGTTTTCGTTCTCATATTGTATTAAACGAAAGTAAGTGAATAAGATATATGTAAGTACATAAAAACATATATATGTAAATAAATATGTCTCTAGTAGCATTATTATGTCATATATTACATACTTTTTAGTAATATATATTTTTATAATCTTCGATGAATGGTGAACTTGGAAATGAATCGCATCGCGTCGTGGAGACGGTAATCCGTACGTACGCACAAGAGAAAATATGATTCTTTTGATATTAATATAATATATATTTGAATGGTATATAATATATAAATAATCCTTATCATGTTATATTTATTATTTACATCAAATAAACATAATTATTATAACCATCCAAAAAATAATGTATTGAATAACAATTACACCACGACGTGGAGACAGTAAGCCGTACGTGCGCACGTATGGTGACATGTCATTCAAAGGGAGGATGGAATAATGAATTTGTTTGTACCATAATTATAATAACATCATATTATATAGAATATACTGGATTTATTATTTTTTAATGGAAACAACAAAGAAAAAGGAAGTGGAAGAAGAAAGGAAGTTGAAAGAGGTTGGTGAAATCATTACCTCTTCTTCAGGTTCTTCCTTTTGATTTGATCAAAAGGGCTCCATAGGTTGTCTTTCTGATCAAAATAAGGCCTCTATATTTAAGGTAGGATAGTATAGAGGGTATCTGGGTAGGGGTTGGCCAATACAAATTTCTTATAAGGTGTGAATTAGAGAGAAGGGTGAGTGCCCTTTTAAAAGAGGGGTGAGGGGCACCTTAGGAACAATTTAAAATATTAATTTGTAATAAATTCATATTCGGATTCTAATGGCTCAAAAGTTTATTATTTAAATTCTAAGGTGGGGATAGGTCTAAAACACCTCAACCAATAGGTTTTAGAAAAGTTTAGGTTACCATTTTAACCTTATCATTTAGATTTAACTTTAAGTTAAATAATTTAACTTTTACCGTGTCTTCATGTATTCTTACACTATATGGTTAATAAACATACTATATACTACCAATATAACCCCAATTGGTTCATTACTTCCATATATATTATTATATATGTCTTTTGGCCTAACAATAGATTTTTAGGACCATTATATCAGTTAATATTATAATATTTGGTTTAAAAACTATTTTATGTCAATTTTGACAGTATTTGGTTTTTTTAACTAATAACAACATGATTACTTGAAAAAAAATACATTTAATCCATCTTAACATCTCATAATAACCTAGAAAATTTGTGGATGTCATAAAAACTTTGAAATTATATTTTTTTTAATATTTATAATACCGTTTATTTTATTCTTTCATGAAAAAGGTAATTATTGTATCATCATTGTGTCATAAATAAATTTATTTATATAATGTATAAAATTTATAAATAAAATACCATGATGTAGGAAATATTTTTATATTTCTAATTAATATTTAAAATAGAATTTATATTATGAAAAACCATGTATTAAAAATGTTTTAGTTATTAAACATTGATTTTAACGCTTTTAACTCTTCTTTGAATTAAATAATAAGAAATGTCTTAATCTACTCCAAGTGGACCTAAATGATAATATTTTATTCCTAAGGTTGTTTTTGGTCGAGATAAACTTTTCCAATAGAATTAGGACATTTGTGAGGGTAATATTAATATCATTTTTACCCTTAATTACCTTATTTACTTTTAACCGTGGTAAATAAAAGTAAAAAAGATACTATTCACCAAAAATTATTTTCATCTCATTGAACCACATTTTACTCTTTGATATTAACCGTGTCTCTCGGATTTTTGAAATTCAACTCACAGAAGCGGTAAAATTATCTTTTATGTGAATTTGCAAAAGCTCCTAGGAGGTGGGTAAAAGACGGTGAAAAGTTCAATAAACTTTTTATATATCAAAAAATATTATAAACTGACTCCAATGAGTTACATTGAACTTATATAGTAATTATATATATATTTTGACATTAAAAAGTTGAAATAAAATAATCAATTATTTAAATAAAAATTCAGATTTAAATTATAACTCAGTGTTTTTCACTATTCATCAAAAATTAATAGTTTTCAAAAAAATACCAAAAATTAACCCTAAGATAATTTTGATATTCCAAATTCAATAATGAAGACTATTTTAACAAATTTAAAACATAGAAGTTTCATTTATTAATTTAAAATTAATTCCCGCTATCAAAACAAGAAGCATGTTTTTAAGAAACAATAACTATCAAAAGATTGACACTTGTTTATGTTCGGTTTAAATGTGAAATTATGTCCAATGACCAACATTGGATTAAATTGTAAAAATATATTCTAAATATAATTTAAAACAATTCAAATTCATAATTTATCACTACTAATTATTTTGATTAAAAAAGTTGTGTTTAATTAAAATTTAGTAATTTTCACTATTTATCAAAATATAAAAGTTATCAGAAAAGTACCAAAAATTTACCCTAAGCTAATTTCGATATTCTGAATCCAAAAATGAAGTCTATTTTGAATGATAAAATGTATAAAATATCAAAAAGTGGGTATTACTATTCATAACGGCTAGTTTGATTGGTTGTGGTGTGTGATAGAGCTCAATGTTGCGTACAACACACGCTACTGTATTATTCAAAGAGAAGCATACCATGGAAGCTTGGGGTGTTACAATAAGAGTTTTTTAACATATTATAAGGATATTCATGTTATTGGTGGTGTGACCATTCATCATTCCTCGCTCCCATGCTGTGATTTTTTGAAGTATCATTTAAGGAAAGGGATTCAAAACTTATCCATTATTATTATTTTAAATTGTGTTATTACTAATAAGTTTTCTTAATTAAGGGGATCTTATGAATTAAAATAATCAAAATAACTAATTAAACCAAATTAATTTATTTTTAAATAGGTGAATCATATGGGAAGAACCTAAATTCATGTTATTAATATATGTTGATGATTCTTGATTGAAATTTCTGATATATAGAAATTGTTGATTATTGTGGAAGTATTAGATTCACCTACCATATTTCATAAATCACCTAAAGTTGGAAATAAACTTGTAATATGGGAATATGTAATGATAATTTTATTTCTTATTCATTATATTTTAAATTAAATAAAATTATGATAAAAGGGGAAATTGATTGATGTTGTTTTTAGTGAATATTATTGAGGTGGATTCAAGTTGATGTTGAAGAAGGCATACATGGGTATGAATATGTAGGCATATACATATATAAGTTCCCCATTTATATATATTTACTTATGGTGGTATGAATATATACATATTGGGGCTATGTGTGCTTATATATAGATATGAAAAATGCATACATGTGTAAGTGTAAAAAGGTATATTCAAGTATAAACATATATCTAAGGACCCCCTAGTGCATATTTGGCCATGAAAATATGTACATAAGGGTTAGATTTCCTTATATATATGTGAAGTTTCATATGCGTGCAAGCATAAAAAAGGATGATTCGAGTTGTCGTCGTCAAAAGAAAATGTGCCTTGAGGTTGTGGTAGGATCCCTCTCCAATCCTCTTTAATTCATGAATTTTTTAAATTTCATTTATTTCCCTTCTTAATTATGCATTATTATATGAAATTTCAATTCTTGAATAAGTTTTAGTCAAGATAATTATTTTTTTGATAAACAAGCCATGGGTTTTTAATAAAATCCCTCCAACAGAGGTGCGCTATCTGCAAAAACAGAAAGTGGTATACCTTTCTTTACATTATTTCATTGATGTTTTCCATATACATGATGTCATTATTAGTCATAAAGAACACATTGTTCTTAAACCTTTTTATATCCATATTGGATGTTTCCCTCTGTTTATTGAAACAGTTGTTTGAACCAAAATGCTCTTTATTGAGGGAACATATAAATTTGATAATTTATTTTATTCATATATAGATGAAAAAATTAATCTTTTGATAAATATAAATTCTAATTTGAATGAAAAAGATAAGTTTAGTAATGGTGGTGTAAAAAATATCAAGGTCACAATAATAGTTAATTATTTTAGCTGAGAAATGTCTAGAAATTAATGGGGATTAAATTAATTTATCCTTATATATGAATGATGGAGTCAATATATGGAATAAAATATTTAGTGGTCTCAATCACAGAATCATGGAGAAACTAGTTTAGTAAAAATTTTATTTTAATATTCCGTAACTAAAAGGTGATAGAGAAAATACTTTTCAAGTATTATAAAATGAAAATATCATAAGTAAATATTATAAACCTAATAAATAATACATATCCATGTATTGGAAATAGTTCATACTTATGCATATGGACCACTGAAGTATAATTGAATAATAGAAGGATTCTCATATCTTTTATTTTTGGATGGATATAATTATTCAAGATATATTATTACTATGTACAAAAAATTCAAGTACTCGATTATTTTTAGACGTATAAAAGGATAGAGGAAAGATAGCTTGGAATTAATATCAAAGTTCCATGTTATAATAATGGAATTGAATCCACTTATTATTTAGTTAAGATGTATCTTATAAAGTATGATATTTCTCAAAAGCTTCTGATATGTAGACACCCTAATAGAATGGGGTGGTTGAGAAGTAAAGTAGAACCACCGATAATATAATACAAACTAGGGTGGTCGATAGTGGTATTACAAGGTACCTCTAGAAAGAGGGGGTTCAAACTACAATATATATATATAATGGATTTTTCCTCTAACTCGGTAAAAAAGATTCCTTCCGAACTAAGGCATAAAAGGAAACCAACATTGATGTATTTATGAGTCTTTGGAAGTAATTTATATATTCTTAATATGGAAGGGAATCACTGAAATTATAGATATAACACTATGAAGTTATATTTCATATAAATTCCTTTAGAATTAGAGTTTTTATATATTTTAATAAGATTATCATTCAAATTTTGGAAATAAAATATTTAATAATGCATAATATTGAAAGAGAAATATATGATAGGAGCATTGAAGATTATGTAGAGAAAAGTAAATCTGTACAAGATCATGGAGAGTCTCTTAGGGGTAGTGAGGACTCCATCATAGAATTATTTGATGAATCTAAGAAAGAAAAATACATAAAGATTCCAATTACACCAAAATGATTTACTAGAACTAATTATATTGATGAAGAGAACATTTTAGGAGACAAATATGTAGTAGTATAAACTTGGAGGATGTATAGAATTAAAATAAATTCCCTCTAATATTTATTTGGGTAAAAAGGAATTGATTATGCATTCAATGATTAAAATTTGATTAAAGATATAAATTGGGAGTTAAATTAGATATAAAATAAAGACACATAGATATTTGTTCCAAAAAAATAGATGAAAATATCATATTCAATAAACAAGTATTAAGAAATATGATTAATGAAAATAGAGAAGTTATAAAAATCATAGTCATAATTTTGTGAAAGGTATACTCAATGATTTATAGGGTCGTTTTAGATAATATATTTTCACCAATTGATTTTATTGAAGTTATCAAATTGTTTCTTACCATAGTTTTATAGAGAACATTAATTTATATCTAATGTATATAATAATTATTATTTTCTCATTGAATTTTTTTTCAAGGAAGTTTCAATTGGTCAATAGTGTGGATTTCAAATAAATGATGATGATAATAAATTGTACATTTTTAAGAATTATTTCTCTGGATTAAAACAAGTACACATAGCTTGGAACTCAACGCTTGAAAATGTTAATTTTTTTGAGGTTTATGAGTAGTTTACTATAATCATCATATTAATAGGAATTGTTATATCCAAATGAATGTGTAGGTTAATACAATTTATGCTATCCAAAATTTGTTTGTTGGATCAGTTGTAAGGCTATGAACTTAATATTCATGATGTTTTTCTCATTTTTAGGAAGTCCAATAGACAATGCATTACCTTGGAGTTAAATAAACTAAATGTTAGGGAGTGATAAAACTATAAATTTCATAAATTTTTATATGTAATTCATTGTTTTATTCCATAAAATTCCATTTAAATCTTTAACATTGCTATATTTTCACATTTCATATGATTTTCTGTGAGTAAAATAATTCTGGAATGATTTTTTGATTTTAGTTATAATCATTTTATGATTTCATTAATTAAATGTGATCTCGTTTATTTGTGATCGGTTTATGAGGATTATTCTTCTCCTTCCATTGATTTAGGTGCATATACCTGTACAGATGTTGATGATGATGGTGTTCTGAGAGAGGGACCTAATGATGTTGGTGTTTCTAAAGGAGATGATCAGGGTCATGATGGTTTTGGTGATACTGATATTGAGGTACATTTTATATGTAAATTTTATTCTTGGTTTATACATTGAATTATAACATATAATGACGTTATTGTTTCGTATATATTTTGGTGTATACTATTTTAGGGTGAGGCAGTGTGAAGGTGTGTAGGGGTGTAGGGGGAGGGGGCAGGGGGCGCAGGGGAAGAGGGGGTGTGTAGTGGGTAGGGGGAAGGGGAAGGGGGTGTGCAGGGGGTAGGGGTGTGTTGGGGGTATGGATTGGGGGTGGGGGAAGGGGTTGTGGGTTGTGGGTGTGTAGGGGGCAGGGGTGTGTAGGGGTAAGGGGGAGGGGTGTGTAGGGGAGGGATAGGGGTAGGGTAGGGGTAGTGTGGGGGTGTGTATGGGGTAGGGACAGGGGTGTGATGGGGTAGGGGATGTGGTTGTGTATGGGGTGTGGGTGTGGAGTGTGGTGTGCATGGGGGAAGGTGGTAGGATGGTGTGTTGGTGGCAGGGGCAGGGGGAGTGTGGGGGAGGGGCAGGGTGTGTGCAGGGTAGGGGGCAGGGGGGAGGGGGTGTGTAGGGGAGGGGAAGGGGGTAGGGTAGGGGGTAAGTGTGGGGTTGTGCAGTGGGGTAGGGGAATGGGTGTGAAGGGGGTTAGGGTGTGGGTGTGTAGGGGGTGTGGGTGTGTAGGGGTGTGCAGGGGGAAGGGTAGTGTGCTTGTGGCAGGGGTAGGGGTGCAGGGGAGGGGCAGGGGGTGTGCAGGGGAGAGGGGAGGGGGCAGGGGGTGTGTAGTGGGGGGTAGGGGGTATTGTTAGATATCATAACTATGTTTCTAATTTATATTCATTTATAATTTTTTTATTGCAATCTCGCAAATGGAACTTACAAACTAAGGATAATGAGTGGGAATTATCTCACATTCATCTTCCTTTTCCAATTTATTGTCTTTATCTATAGTGTTAGTTACATGTCAGAAGTTTTTATTTAATAGAAATTGTATCGGGTATATATTGTCTTTTAAAAATACTATACGTGGTCTATTACATAGAATTTTATTAATATGACCTAGTTACCACCCATACAACAGTTATAGAGTTGTTTTGATAGGTATTAGAAAACCAATAAAATGATCATCCCACATTAAATAAAAGTGCTTTAACCTATCTCTAATGTATCTAGAAAATAATGATGTTTTATAAACTATTTTATGTTTTTCATAATTCTTTTTACCATTTTTGAAACCATAATGTGGTGTACTTGTATTACATATTCTTATGTTGTAATTGTGTAAAATGTAAATTTCACATTTAATGTCATTGATATATGATGTTGAATTGAATGTTCTACATCCCTATTGCATGAATTGAAACTATATTATATGTTGGATCCTCATTAGATAGAAAACCTTCACATCAAGTTTTGATGTTGTTATCATCATCACATGTTCTATTATTTCCTTTCCCACTAATCATGTTCCTCCAAATTCAATTTTTAGGATAAATTAATGATGATTCAACATATCACTGGAATTTTTTTGAAGTCTCATGGGACCCGTTTGTGTGTGTTGTGGAAATAATAGTCAAAGGTGACTCACCACATATGCATAGGTAAGAATATATATAATAAGTTCTCTTGTTATATGTATATCCTCCCATGGAATTGTGATCAGATATGAGGTTCTAGGTGTTCTTATGTATATATATGGAAAATGAATACATGGGTGGTTGATAACGGGCTTATGCATGTGAGCATATATATAAGGATCCTATTGTGTGTGTTCATGGCCATGCAGAAATGTACATAGGGGTTAAAGTTTCCTTATGTATGTGCAAATGTGAAAATTCCTGAAGGATGGATGAAGCAGCTTAGAGTTGTCACCGATAAAAGTGTCAAGCATTGAGTGTGGCTTGGCTCCTTTGAGGTAGGGTCCCACTCCTAGCCTCTTTATTTCAAGAATGTTTTAAATTTCATTATCTACTTTCTTAATTATTTTTATATTAAATTACAATTCTTTAATAATTTTTGGTTAAGATAATTGTTTCATTTGATAAACTAGTTGGGGTTTTGTAATAAAACCACTCCAATAGAGGTGTGCAGTCTGTGAAAACTCACTGTGGTATACCTTACTTCACATTATTGCATTGATGTTTTCCTTATACTTGGTTGTTAGTCATAAAGCGCACATCTTACTTGACCCTTTTTATATCTCTGTAGGGGGTTGCACATTTTTTTATTAAAACCATTGTTTGAACCAAAACACCCATTAAGTTATGTTAGAATTTTAAGATTTAATTTCCTAATTAAGCAAGTGGTGTAATGACCAAGCCACCACTAAGTGACCCCCCTTTGATCTTATAAATGGAAAGGCTTATGCACAACATTTTCATTTGACATTATAATTCATACGATCATCAATACTATACAACATAACCAAAATTTCCATATCATTTTCAGTTCTTCTTGTCACTAAACTCCCAATACGAATAATTAATGTTTCCATCAAATATTTCCAGTACTCACAATCATTTCCATCAACTATGGGTGTTCTTTTATAATTTATATTTTCAATATATTCGACACGGAATCCTTCCACCATAAAAAAAGTAAAATGAATTCTACAATATAGGTTAGTGAAATTAATTTGATATGGTCAACAATATGATAAAGTAATGAATATTTAGAATGATTACGTCAAGATCAGTCTCAAACATGGAGACCTACTTTGGTACCAAATGTTATCCCAAAATATTTATTATATTCACATTATGTGGGGTGAATATTAGTTTAAAAAAATAACAATTTTTTGTCCACCTCAAGTATTAAGTATATTGAAAATATAAAGATCCAATAAACCCAAAAATATTATATAAATGTAAAGGTAAATGTATTAATAATAGAACAATCGGTATATCATATCTAACAATAAAATTAATAAATAGACTGGAAAATTAAACTAACGGTATTATAACAACAACCACTAAAAGTATAATATCATCATAAATAAAAAACACATAGTATTGATTTACCAATAAAGTAACTTGAATCTGGGGTTTTAATTATTTTTAAATCCTCTTCAATATTTTTAACATTCAAGTAATATAATATTTCATCAACTAGGGTTGTCTCCCACTGAGACTATATTTACTGAGATTATTTTTCTTGTTTTTTTATTACTTATAATTTTTACTCAACTATATTTCCTTTGGGGTTTTATATGGAAATAAATGAAACTATACTAATTAATTAAACTATTATAAGACATAAAAATATTAAACAAAATATAACTGATAACAATGAATGAAAACTAGATAGAACTTAGATAAGATCAGTGGGATTTCCAGGTGAATCAAGTGGTTCATTCATTCTTGTTTGTTTTGAATGAATTAATTCCATAAATTATCTCAACACACAGTCCAAAATCTCAAAAATGGATGTTTAATTATGTTTGAGAAATCATGGTTGTCAACTAAGATCTCAGTTTTAACCTTCTTTCATTAATATCTAGTAAAAGTATACAACGATTTCGGAACACTTTGACAGAGTCGAAGTGTTGTTCTCTCAATTCTCGATCATGAATTTTCAAGCTTCGACAACAAGAATTTAAAAACAAACTCCTAATTTGACTAACCTAATAATCCACACCAGATAAAAAATACACATTGATTTCCAATGTATCAGTAAATTAATGGAATAGAAAATAAAACAGAAATATAGAAGAATGATTATTAGACAACAATCACATATCCAAAAAATTTAAATCCAGAAAAAATTATAGTTTTATAGATGATTATAAAATCTTGGAAAAAAATCACTAAAATAAAAAATAAGGATAAACCACTCAAAAATTACCCAACCATTTCTTCGAAATGTGAATGATGGTCAATCTTTATCTTCTTGCTTATTATCGTATCTTCTTTGAGTTCACAAAAAGATCTCTTAGCTTTTCTCTCTGTCAGTATGTTATGGTGTTATAAAATTGTGTTCTATATACTATATCATATATAACTCTATAAAGATTTAATCATGAATATCATGAATGAAATGTGTGGCATCACTTTTATTCTCCCCAAATATCACAAAAAAATCACCTCCTACATTGGTGACCCTCATATGAGAGAGATTATTTTTTTGGTCTTATATAACTTCCCAAGTAACATCAGCATATATTATCCACAAACTCTATTATAACTCATGCTACATTCAATGCATAATATAAACACTTCTAACTAAAACTAAACAATAATCATAAATCATATCCATCAAGAAATAAATTAAATTTTTTATCAACTAAACCACTTTTCTCCCAGTGCTAAATTGATTATGATTTACTAGCATCAACAAATCAGTTACCATAATCCTCATGTATATATGATTATGTAGAAGACCTCGTTATCCATGAAGTAGTTTAAAAATGACCAATCTCACTCAAACTCAAGATGAGTAATTTCCTTTAAAACCTAGTGTTCGCATTGAAATGATAGAGAAACAATATCCAGGGATACTGATTCTCTTGGAAACTCCTTCAAAATATCCCATGCGACACAAAACAATTATCAGTCAAACACCTCCATATCAACATATGTGTTATAAATCCCAAAACAAATTAATTATATCATCAAAGAACAAACTAAACTTCACACAGGTGTAGATAATTCCCAAATATCATCAAAAGAATGCATGAGTTTTTCACACATGCAATAAGAATTTTTAATGGTTTCTCAGGAAGGATCATATCCTTAAGGGGGCAGTGGGGGGTAGTGTGCAGGGGGAGGAGAGGGGGAAGGGATGTGGGGTGTAGGAGGAGGGGGTGTCTAGGGGGTGTCCAAGAGGAGGGGGCCATGAGGGAGGGGTGTCTAGGAAGGAGGTGGGGGTTTCCAGGGGGAGGGGTTGTCTAGGTGGGGTGGGTTGGGGTGGGGGTGTGGTTGGGGGTGTAGTCTAGGGGGGAGGGAGAAGGGTGTCCAATAAGGGGGTGTCTGGGAGGGGTGGCGTGTCCAAGGGGGTTAAGAGGGCTGGGGAGCAGTGTTCAGAGGGGATGTCCAAGCGGGGTGTTCCCAGGGGTGTTGAAGTGGGTTGGGGGTAGTGTACAAGGGGTGTGGGGGGTGTAATGGGAGGGTTAGAGAGGGTGAGGGGTGTCCCGGAGGGGTAGGGGTGTCCATGTGGGGGTGTCTTGGAGGGGGGGTTAAGGGGCTGGGTGGGAAGGGGGTGCAGGGGAAGGGGGTTTGTCTGTGAGGGGGTGTCCAGGGGGTGAAGGTGGATGGGGGAAATGTGCAGGGGAGGTGTGAGTGAATGTGGAGGGGAAGGGATGGTTAGGGGTCTCTAGGATGGGGGAATCCATGAGGGAGGTGTCCGGGGGGGTTAAGGGGGTAGGGGTAGGGGTAGGTGAGGGGGATGTCCAAGAGGGGTGAAGGGGGGTGGGGGGGTAATGTGAAGGGGGAGTGGGGTGCAGGGGGTGGGTGCATAGGGCATGGAGGTTTAGGGGTTGCAGGGGGAGTAGTTTGTCTAGGGGGGAAGGGGTATTGGGGGAAGGGGGTGCAGGGGGTCCAGGGGGCAGGGGGCAGGGGATAGAAAGGAGAGGGGTGTCCGGGAGGGGTTGTCTGGGGGGATGGGGGAGGGGGATGTCCAGAAGGGGGTGAAGGGGGATGGGGGGTAGGGGAGGGGGTAAGGGGAATGGAGGCGTGAAGGGGTGTGGGGGTTCATGGGGAAGAGGGGTTGTCTAGGAATTTATGCAGGTGAAAGAGCTCAAAAGAGAGTTTGGATTCCTATTTCTAGCTTCCTGATGGATTTTCCTTTTCGATCATTTGTAGATTCTGATGACTTGTATTGGTATGCAGAATAGGGATGCATGCTATGAAGAGAACCATCAACAAAACATAGCCAATAAAATTGATTTTCTTCCATGACTTGCAACTGGGATTGATGTGAATATGAAATTCAAGATTTAATGGTTGTTTTATACAATTTTTTGCAAGACATTAGTAATCATTTGTTTTTTTAATCAAATTGACTTGGCATACACCATGATTACAGAATTGATGATTTCGAGTTTACTCTTTAGTGTACAATATTTTATCTTCTATACATTTCTTTGTATCATGGTTTGATAGTTTATCCCTAGCTATTCACTTTTGAATCATGTACAATTATATTTTTTTTGAAAAATATTATATACATTCTCACTGTTTAAAATTTTCATTTTTTTTTCTTTCCATTTCTTAAAATTCATGTTTTAACATATATTCATGCATGGGGGTGTCCACGGGGGACTCTAAGGGGTGTCCTGGGGTTGTCCAGGGGTTTTTTCTTGGGAGGAGGTGGTGTCTAGTGGGTTTCCATGGCAGTATCCAGGGGGTGTCTCCTCGCTATCTGTAAACCCCTCCTCTCCCACCTTATCCATTTCTAGGGATCTTAATTTCTATTCTAATTTAAATATCTTTTTAATTATGTGATTACTTTATTTTTTACAATATCTTGTTTTTATCCCATTAGATATGGTAGTTTTCCACCCGATTAAATACGTTTTTATTATTGAATTAGCCTCTAATAAAACATATTATAATAATATGGAAGAATATGAAAATGAATATATCATTATCGAGTTGGAAAGGTCTTTCATATAGTGAAAATGTTACTATTTTTTCAGTTTAATTACTTTCTTGCGATTTGTGGTATGCAATGTTCTACTACTGAGAAACAACTTGAATTTGAACTCCGACACCATGGAGGTGTCCTAGCAAAAATTTATCTCCCTAGTTGTAGAATGCTTAATCGATTCAAAGATTGTTGTCAAAGTAATTTACCTATTTTTGGATTCCTGATGGATTTTCTTTTTTGATCATTTGTTGATTTTTATTACTTGTATTGGTATGAAAGATAGATATTCATGCTATGTAGAAAACCATCCACAAAACATATCCCATGCTTGCAGAATTGTTGATTTCAAATTTACTCTTGAGCGTACAATATTTAATCTTCAAGACATTGTTCTGTATCATGGGGGGATAGTAGATCCCCAAGTATGAACTTTAGAATCATGTACCTTTATATTTGTTTAGAAAAAATATTTTATATGTTCTCTTAGTTTACCATTTTCCTTTTCACTTTTTCTTCTTTCCTATTCTTAATATGCATGGTTGCATGTATATGAATGCATGGGGGTGTCCCGGGGGGGGGGGGGGGTTGGGGGTGTCAAGGGGGAGTCCTGGGGGGTCCAGTAAGGGTGTGCATGGGGTGTCTAGGTGGGAGGGGGTTCCCAGGGGGGTCTAGGGGTGTCCAGGGGGTGTCCAGTGGGGGTGTCCAGTGGGGGTGTCCAGGGGGTGTCCAGTTGGGTTTTTAGGGATAGGGGTGTCTAGTGGGTATTCAAGGGGGTGTCTAGGGGTGTCTAAGGGTATCTAGGGGGTTCTTGGGGTGTCTAGGGGTGTCTAGGGGTCTATGAGGTGTCTAGGGGGTATAGTGGGGGTTTCTGGGGGTGTCTATGTGGTTTTTTGGGGGTTTCCAAGTAGGGATGTCCAGGTGGATGTCCATAGGGATGGCTAGGGGTGTCTAGTGGGGGTCTCTAGGGTTTAGGGAGTGTCCAAGGGGGTGTCTACGGGGTGTCTACGGGGTCCAGGGGGTCCCGGGTGGTGTCCTGTGGGGGTCTAGGGGGAGGGGTTTCCATGGGGTGACCAAGGGGGGTGTTCTAAGGGGTGTCTAGGGGGTGTCCAGGGGGTATACAAGGGGGTGTCAAAGGGGTATCCAAGGGGTGTCCAGTAGGGGGTGTCTTTGGGGGGTTTCCAGGGTTGTCCAATGGGTTTCAAGGGGAGAGGGTTGTCTAGGGGTGTCTAGGGGGTCCTGAGTGTGTCCAGGGGGTCCTTAGGGGGGAGGGGTGTTCACGGGGTGTAGGGGGGTCTGTCTACGTGGAGAGTGGGGGTGTGAAAGGGGGAGGGGTGTGCAGGGGGTCTGTCCAGAAGGGAAGGTAGGGCTGTAGGGGGAGTTGGGTTGGAGGCTATATGGGTGTTTTTTTATGACATTGGATGGAATATATCCATGGTTTTAAACCATGGATATAATTCTACTTCCACGGTTTCAAACAATTGCTAAATGCCTAAAGCCATAGTTTCAAATCGTGGAAATAGTCCTTGTATGGAGTAAGGTTCTTCCACAGTTTCTAACTGTGGCTATAGGCCTTGACCTATTGCCATGCCAATACCACCCATGGTCCATGGAATCATGGATATAACTTATAGCCACAGTTTTTGGGCTTATAGTCACGGTTTCAAATAGTGTATATAGCCTTAATTTCTATTTGTGCAACTAGTATGATGGAAAAAAGCCACACCATAGAATGTGAAATGATTAATTCATATGTGGTAATCCCGAAAAATCAAATTCTATCCTTATCAATGGCCAAATCTATAGTAACCAACCAAAAATTATACAATATATCCAAGGTGTTAGAACTATACCTGGTAATCTCATATAATCTATCTGTAGTTTATAACACCCCACCTGGTAATCTCATCAAGGGTAATAGCACTCACCTCATAAATAGTCATCAAGCTGAATCCAAGAGGGTTTCCCAAGACATTTTTTACTGACCTATAGGCTGAATCCTAGGTAACCATCAACGAATTATATATATTCATCATAGTATAATCCAAGGGGATTTTATAACACCTTAGAAATTCAGTTTAAACGAATAATAAATATGATATCTTTATTAATACCCAACAATGAGCTTTATGCAAATTGAGATGTATTATTATTTAAATGTGACATACTCACTAAATTTGTGGATATAGATATGTGTAACCAAAAGAGGAAATATATGTATAGTATTTCTACTCAATAAAAATTTATTGATTAATTCATTGTAAATAAGAACTCAATTTTTAGTGAATTTATTTTATGCTTCAAGAAAGTAATTTATTCTAAAAGGATTTTTATTTTTTATGCGGAAATTATAATTAATTTAAAACACTTTTAAGAGTTTTATTTTACAAATTGAACATAATTTCAGAAATCATAAAGTTAAAATTATCTTAGCCTAAATTTTTTTAATTTTTTTGAAAATCTTGATTTTATAAAGAATACTGAAAAATAATTATTTTTATTGAAACATTTCTTTTTATTATAGGAATTTATAATGTTTAATTTTTTTAAAAATTATTTCAAATTATTATTAGTAATTTTATATTATTAATAATCCAATTAAAACCTTCGGATTTAAATTTGTGTTTTACTTTTTTATAGAAATAATTTAAACATAAGAATGCATTTTCTCTAGAAAACCACTTTTAATCGTATTTTATGGTTTTAATTTTTAATTAATTTATATTAATTATATGAATTTAATTTGGTAAAATTTATTCCATATTTGTAATTATAATAATTAATATATTTTAATATGATTAATGAAATTTATGTTCATTAATAATAGTAACCATATAAAGTAATTTTCACCTCGATAAAATGGATAAAATTAGGTTAAAACGATGGTGTAAAACATAAAAATATCTCTAACACATTCCTTCATCTTATTTAATATGTATTTTCAATAAAAAATTATCTTTATGTAGATAAATAATGTATTTTAAAATATTAACTTGAAATTGGGAACCCATCCATAACTTTTGGGATGATAAGTTATATTTTATTTAAATTAAAAACTATTTTTGGATCTTTCCATTTAATGGTATTGTTGGAATATTCCAGTAAGTGTTTTCTTGCACAAAAATTATAAAAAAATTAATTTTTTTATTTTACTAAATTTATTCTTGGAAACCTATTTATTACATTAATTCATGGTAAAATGAGTTTTACTCTTATATCGGGTATTTTCATAAAAAATCATTTCAGGTGTTATGTGTTCTATATTAAAATTAATTTATACCACCTATAGAAATTTAATCTAATAAAATGGATTCAAAATATTTAATCATAATTTTAAAATTTATTTATAAGGCGCTTTATATTTTTTTCATATAATTATGTTATCTTGGAAAAATCCACATTATCATGGTTAAGGTATAAATTGGGTTTGAAATGGTTTAACTAAAAGATATGGTTTAAAATGTATACAACACATTCCTAAATGTGATTCATTTAATTTATTTAGACCTTATGACATATTATCTTAGAATTTGGGGTGCCTTGGTTCTATGTTTCTTTGATTAACACCTTTATATTAAGTTAAGAAAAGAATAAATGAAAAATTTCACTCTCTTGACATTAACAACTCTAAAGTTTTTAAATAAGAATTAAAAGAAGTTAACTTTAGTAAAAAAAATTAATTAAAAAATTAATTAATTTTTTTATGTTAATTTATTTTTAATTTTTAGTGATTTAATAGTTACCTTAAATGTCGAAACAACTCGGACACGTTATTTATTCAATTATTTTAAAAAAAAATATTCTAATAATATTAAAAGTAAAATAATTTGGATGAATTATAATGTTACAATAATATTTATATATAAATAACATATTAAGTACGTTTTTATGGTTTTGATTCAAATCCATTTGTTTTAATATTTTTTTCAATGTCAAATAAAATGAATAGATCCAAAATCGACATTAATTATAGTTCATAATGAATAATATTTTATTAAATGATTTAAAATCCCTAAAAAATATCTTCATCCAATAGAATAATATATAGTTTAAAATATAAACCATGGTCTATTTATGAGTCACTTTTCCTTTTATGTTAAAATTAATGACCCTTAAAGTGTAAAAAACACTAATATTGCTATAATTGTAAAAAAAGGTTTATAGTGGAGTTAAAACTAAGAGATGAAGGTTAAAACATCACTTAAACTTGTATAAATATTTTTAGTATCAAATTATTTTAACATATCCTTGCAATATATTTTAAATATATGAATTTCTAATTACTTTATTTTAAAAAATTATTTATATTAATTTAATACTTTAAGTAATTCCAATAGTGCCCCTCACCTCACTTATAAAAGGACACATCTTCTCATATCTTCCACACAGCTTTTAAGACTTATATCTTGGAAAAACATATGCATAATAACTTCATATATTCATGAAACACATCCTATGGTTTTTTTTCAAAATACTGTCCTTTCATGGCATAAGGTGTAATCCAAATAAGGTATCTCAACGAATAGGAATTACCATTAACATAGTTGTTTTTAATTTTATTTATTATTATATAATCTAAAAATATATGGTATAAATTATAAAATAATTAATTTAATATTTTTTAATATATTTAATTTATTTAATTTTTTCTATGATGATGAAAGAACCATTATCTACCTTCTTCTCACCCATTGCAAAATGATAATGTCGGTCATGCGTACATGTGGACTACCACCTCCACGAAGCGACTTGATTCATTTTTTGTTTCCACATTACATATATGGTGTTAAGGATATATTTAATGATATATATATACATTATAAAAATGATTATTTAATGGTGAAAATTTATTATCCTTTCATTCATTCCATCCATCAAAAAATGAAAACAGTGTTCATGCGTATGTACGACCTACCGTCTCCATGAATGGTGTAATTAATTTTAAATATATGACTTTTATGGATGAATCTAAATATATATATAATGAATATATATTATTTTTAAATGATTATTAAAATTCAATATCTTATGGAACCATGATCAATGTATATAGACGAGGACTTTCGAACTAAAACATGCATGAAAATAAAATCAATTATCACAAAAAATATTGATTTTAATAAAGAAATTTACATAAATGGGTGATAAGATGTTATAAGTAAATAATTTATCACATGATATATTTGATTAAATATTTTTTAAAAAATTATAATAAATATATATTTATTTTATAGATGGTTTGAATGCATATGAAGAATTAAAAGGCTTGTGGTAAGAGATTTTTGTTTCACTTTAATTAATGTGAGACACATGCCATATTCACCAATTTTGTATTCTATGTGGTTTATATAATTACCATGAATTTATTTTAGGATTATTCTTATAAAAGTTATGGGTATTTACAAATCTATATAAATTTATCCATTTCATGATGTTTTTATTTGAAAGTTACTAAATTGGTAACAAATTTATGTTTCAATCCCATTTTAATCAAGATTGTTAATTATTGAATTTACATTGAGAAAATTATAGGATCCATATCTTATAAAAGAATTTAAAATTTTCATATCCTCTGGTTATTTTTTAATTAATATTTCCATTTTCCTCTCTATGGTACATTAAATTATTGGGAAAAAGTTTTTGGAAAAAAGACACTTTATTTCCTCTTTGGTCAGGAATATTTTACTTCCATGCCCTTTTTTTAAATGGTTTCAGGAATGTTTTTATCTGATCCTATGAAGGTTTAACGTCATTTTTACCAATTTTTTACTTTTTATAAAAAAACTAAAAGGAATATTATAGTCATTTTTGTTGGCGAAGTAATTTTGAGTTTCTACAAAAAATGTCAAAGGAGTCATTGTTCTCAATTTATAAGGCATGAACAGAATTTACCACCATCATGACCACTCAAATATTTAGAGTATAACATAAAATTTTAAATGTTTACTTTCAAATAAAACATTTTCCATAATATTTTATAAAATTTTAGATTTTAAATATATAATTTCAAATGAAAAGGTCATTTTCCATAATAAATATTCTAGTGATCTTTTAAATAAATTTTTTCATCTATGATAACATCTTTTGATGTGAATTTTGATTTTTCCTGGGATATGATCTAATGATACCATATTCATTATTTATCTAGATGGTTTAATATTATAATTTTGAGATTTGTATGAAACCCATTGTTTTCAATGGATTATGATTCATTGATATAATGAATGATTTATGTTCCTCTCGAACACATGTGAATAGTTAATTATTATGTGATGGGTGGGGAATGTTTATATAGACCTCCAATGCATTAGATAAATATGAATTACTCATGTGTTAATTATGTTATGTGTGAACAAGAAATCATGTTTACAAAATTATCCATCAGACTAGTTTCATGTACATAAGTTGATGTGTTGACCTAGTTTCATGTCCATCAGTAGATAGGTAAACCTATTTTCATGTCAACAAGTTATTGTGTGGGACTTGTTTCGTGTCCATTTGTTTTGGTGATGACCTAATTTCATGTCCTTAACTAAATGAGTGAACTTTTCAGTATTTAAACATATTTTCTATGATATAATATTTTTTTTCCCCACATTCCTATGTTTATCTTATTCCCTCATGGATCATAATTGGTTATTTTTGAATCTTCACTATTATGTCTATTATCCGTTTTTATGACAATGTTTTATGTCATGAATCATGTTTATGATCTATGAAATATTAATTATAAACTTTTTAAGTTATGATTTTGGTATCAATCCTTTATTCTTAGCATATGATGACATAAGATTATCGATTGATATCTCCCTTATTTACCCTTACTGATTATTTGATCTCACCCTTTATTATGTTTATCTTCCCCCTATTATGATTAAATGTATTATCTTGGGTATTTCAAAGAATTTTATAGTGTGAGAATAACTCTATGAGAGATGTTCAAGATCATTTATGAAATAATATGTTTATATATCTAGTCTCTAAAATCACTAACCATAACATTTATGGAATGATTCATAATGTTATGTAATGGATATTCATCTAATAAGATTTCATATTTATGTATGAAGTTATGGTTTTCTATAGTTGGTATTATAGAAGGAATTATTTAAAATTTTTGATATTAGGTGTAAAAAACATTAGTGAAATACTTGGGGATAATACTAAATATAGTATATCATCCTAAAGATGGTGTAAGGTAAAGATTATGTGATTTTCCTCGAAATACATATTTGTATAGATACTATAAATTGGATTTCTGAGTGGCACATGTGATAATATGGGTAATAACTCTAAATGGGTGATATTGGGTAATAAATTGATCATCAATAGTGAAAAATGAGTGGTCCTTAGACTACATAACTAGCTACCTACTCTCACGAGATACGCTTTCCATATTTTTCATTTTCTTTATGAACCATTTTGGAGAATGAGAGGATAGAACCAATGGAAACCTATGATATTTCATAGTTGTATGGTATAAACCTAAAGTATTGTTGTTTGATAAGTATAAGATTGATCATAAGTTTAAAGGTGTTGATAACCCTTTTGTTATTTTATGTAATTGAAGTTTTAGATGATTACAAATATTTTGGAAGACATTTATGGGAATATATACATTTGGTTTAGCATGTTTTTAGGGAAAAGTTTATTTGATTATTGAATATTGAGTTAATATTTTGAAGAATTTATGTTTTCATTGAGGTTTTATGTTTATTGATGTTATTTTGGTAATGTTTTAACATACATTAAGAGAATATATTCTCAAGTTATTCACATGTTTTTTATGTGATTTTATGATATAATTCATTTTTTCTAGTGATAAATGTTAGAGTTTATCTCAAAAAAATATATGACCAAGTATTTAGGATTTTTGGGTTTTGAATTTGGTCAGCCATATTTTTGAGGTGTCTTATGGTTAACTACTTATGGTATGAATTAAGTTGAACATTGGGTGTTATTTATGAGTTTTTAAATATTAATGTGTTATATTTATACATATTGGTTAACTTGTACCAACCATTTGTTTTATATATATAGACATTAGGAATTAATTATCATTATTTAATGTATATTATGATCTATTAAAGGTTTTTTTTAATGATTTGGATATGAGAAATTCATTTTTAACATTCAGTTCATGTAGTAATGGATAAAGTTGAAATTAATCAAAGTAAAAAAATTAAGATGAAAATTTTCTTTTTAAAGGGAAAAAATAAAGTAATTATATTTTCTCTCTTGATAGTAAAGAATCTCTAAACTGTAAAAAAATGATGTTAAATCAAAACAATATTTTTTACTTTATTTATGTTGAATTGATGGTATTTTTATCCCTCATATATTTATGGTTTTGTGGTCATTAACTTTCTCATGACCATGTTCTCTGATTACAATTTTATCCTCCATGTCTCTATTTTAAATTCTCATATGTTTTATCCTTATCGAGAAACCCAATTATGCATTATTTTTGGTAACCTTTATCTTTCCCACTTCTTTTTTTTAATTAGTTTTATTATCCCTCTATATTATAGGGATTTTCAAAGAAGGTATTTTAAACTTTTGAAACTTTTATGATTGAGATAAAATTTTGAGGGAGGAATTTATTTAAGGGGATTAAAATGTATCTCCCTAAAATTTTAGTTTAATAAAATGACAAACTTGATATCTTACTTTACACGAAACACCGAGAAAAATGTGAATTGAGATGTTTTATTATTTAAATATGATCTAATAATTGAATTAGAATGTTTAAATATGAGAAAATACATTATCAAATATATTTATATTATTCTTACTCAATTAAAATATATTTATTATTATTTATTATATAAGCACCCAATTTTATTGAAATCATTTTATGCTTCAAAAATGCATTTTATTCAAAAGTGTTTTTTATTTTTTTCATAGAAATTACAATTAATTTTTACCAATTTTAGAAATTTTATTTTCAAAAATGAACTTATTTGTTTAAATCATCATGTTAAAATTATCATAGGTTGAAATTTTGGGATTTTTTAGAAAATATTTATTTAATAGTGAATAGTGAAAATTACAAATTTTTATTGAAAATTGCCTTTTTTATTTCAAGAATTTACAATGTTTATTTATTTTAAATAATTAAACTATAATATTAATAAAGTTATATTATTATTGATCCAATTAATGAAATTTTAATTAATTTTATGTTGTATTTTTTTATAAAAAAAATTTATACATAAGGAAATATTTTTTTTCTTAATAACCGATTTTAATCAAGTTTTATGGGTATAATTTTAAATTAAACTATACAAATTCTATGAATCTTATTAGATAATATGGATTCCATATTTATAATAATTATAAATTATATAATTTAATAGGTTCAACAAAATTTTTTGGGCATTAGGAATAGTAATCATAGAAAATGTTTTTCACCTCAGTAAAAGAGGTAAAATTAGGTTGAAGCCACGGGGTAAAACATTAAAATCTCTCTAACACATGCCTTTATCATATTTTATGAGTTATTTTCGACCAAAGGTATTCTTAAGTATTAAATAATTTATTTTAAAGCATTATTTTCATATTTGGAACCCATGCTTGGATTTTGGGAATATAAGTTATATTTTAATCATATTAAAAATTGTTTTTGGATCATTGTATTTAATGGCATGGTTGGAAGATAATATTCAATTTTTCAATGATCCAAAAGTCTAGAAACCATAAATTTTTTATTATTTAACACAAAAAAATGGAAACCAATTTATTAATTTAGTTATAGGTAAAATGAATTTTATTTTTAAAATGGATATTTTCCTAAAAATTATTTTTCATGTGTTTTTTGTTCTTATATTTAATGTAATTTATACCACCTATAGAAATTAAATACAATAAAATTGATTCCAAATTTTTAATTACCATTTACATGTTTAGTTATATGGCCCCTTTTATCTTTTTTATATAATTAAATTATTATGGTAAAGAGTCAAGTTATCATGATTAAGGTAAAAGGGGTATAAAGTGGTTTAAATAGAATATAAGGCTTAAAATATATACAAATCATTACCAAATTTGATTATTTTATTTTATTTCAACAATATCACGTATTATATTTTAATTTTGGGTGTCATGTTCCCATTTTTCTTTTATTAGGTCTTTATAATAATTTCTAAAATGAATACATACAAAATTTCACTCTATTAACATAAATATATCTAAAATGTTTAAATAAGGAAGATAAGTTTAGTTAAAAAGTTTTATTTGATAGAATAATTATTTTTTTATCATGGTAATTTATTTTCTATTTTTTGTGATTAAATAATTACCATAAATATATACATAGTGTTGATGCAATATTTATTTAATTAACAAAAAAATAGAATAAATGATTTTAAAAATATTAAAAGTAATATAATTTGGATAAATTTTCCTGTTTCATTAATTTTTTTGACTAATATAACATATTAAGTATGTTGAAATGGTTTGGATACAAATTCATTTTCTATCATTTTTTTCAATGTCCAATTAAATGAATAGTTCAAAAAATTTTATTAATGATATTTTGTAATAAATATTACTTTATTAAGTGATTTAGATTTATTAAAAATCCTATAATAAGAAAATTAAATTGGATGTGTTTTAAAATATCTACTATGGACCATTTATTAATCACTTTTTTATGGTAACATTCTTAACACTTAATTTATAGAAAACTTTGATATTGTGGTAATTGTAAAAATGTTTAACAAGGGTATAAAACTAAGAGATAAGAGTTAAAAAATTACTTAAACCTGTTTAAATATTATATTATGAAATAATTTTGAATTATCCTCACCCTATATTAGGAATATATAATTTTTTGTTATTTGATATAAAAAATAATTTATATTAATTTTATACATTAAGTTATTTCAAGAGTTCCCCTCCCCTCCCTCATAAAAATGAACCTATTTTCCTATCTTCCCCACTAATTTTTATCCTTATACCTTGGATAATAAATTCAATAATACCTTTATATATTACTTAACCACATGTGATAGTTTTTTTTCTTTCCAAAACACTATCATTTCGAGTCATAAGGTGTAATCCAAATATGGTTTCTCAATGAAGAGGTATAACTCTTAATTGAGAATTTTTAATTTTATTTCTTATTATATCTAATATAAATACATGATTTAAATTAGAAAATAGTTACTATTTTATATTAAATATACTAAATTTTAATTATGATTATGTAATAATCATTATCTAGTATCTTCCCATCTGTTGGGAAGTTATAACGTCACTCGTGCATATGTATAAACTACCACCACCACGAAGAGATGTAATTATTCTCTAGTTTAAACTTTAAATGGATGGTAATATGGATAGATTTAATTATAAATATATATATATATATTATATAATAATGATTCTATAGAGGTGAATTATTACTTACATTTCTCTTGTTACATCCATCAAAAATAGAAAACGTCATTCATGTGTACGTATAACCTACTATCTCCATGAATGGTGTAATTCATTTTTTTATCTCTACCTTTTGTGGATAAAAATATGTATATATATTTAATGAATATATATTATCTTTATATTCTTATTAAAATTATAGATATGATGTAACGATGATCAAAGTATATGGTTCAGGTCTTTTAAACTAAAACATGCCTAAAAAGTGAAGATGTTATATACTAAAACGGTGATTTTAATGAAGAAATGTAAATAAACTTGTGATAAGATATTATAATTAAATAATATATGGTACGATATATGTGAGTAAATTTATTTAATAAATTTATAATAAATCATTATTTGTTTTACAGTTTTTCTGAATGTGTATGAATAAAGACACGACTTAAGTTAAAGGGTTTTCATCTCACTTTTATTTATTTGAGACACATACCATATTGACCATTTGTTTATTTTATATGGTGTATATAATGTACATTAATGTATTTTTGGATTCATCGCATCAAAAGTATTTGGATTTACATATCATATAAGGTTTTCTCCTTCATGGGTTTTTTTAACATTACCATAGTGGTAAGGGATTTTTTTTCAATACCATTTCTATTAGGATTATTTATGATTGAATTTACATTGAGGAAATTTTATGATTATGATATAATAACTACTTTATTTTTTATTCTACTCATTTTAATAATTAATTTTTAAAATAATAATACCATTTAAATTTATGTGGTACGTAAAATAATCTAGAAATTTTCTTTTTGATAAAAAGATACTATATTTCTTATAATCGGGAATATTTTCTTATATGTTTATGTTTTCATTAAAAAATTCATGAATATTTTATTATTATCCTATGAATTTTTAAATTAATTTTTACACATGTTTTATTTTTTATGAAATTATTTCAAATTAATATTCTTTCCCCTTTTTTAAATGAGTTACTATTGTATTTTTACCAAAAATAAGATAGGAATAATTATTTATAATTTAAATGGAATGCATGGAATTTCCTACCATCATAACGACGCCAGTTGATGTGAGTGTTTTTGTCATAAAACCCTCAATCAATATTTTCCCTTTTAATGTAGCACAGTGGTGACCATAGGGTTGTCTCTTGAGGAGGTTACAGTTCGAGTTGTAAAACTATCACTTTTGTTATTTTATTTGTTTTTAATGAAATAAAAATGGGTGTTTGATTAACAATTTTAAAATAAAATTTTAATTAAATACTAAACTAAAATAATTTTAAAGGAATGATAAAGTGGGTTTGAAATCAAGAATAAAAATAGCAGTCGCAGACAAGCTTCACCCTCTCGGACACTCCCCTCTTCCTTGTATATAAAAAATATCTCTTATTTTAAATTCCTAAATGTACCCCCAAGGACCCCCAGGTTTACACTCAAATTTGAAAAGACACCGTATTTAAGACTTCAATATGATTGTTTTTCCACCTATAGAAGTGATTCAATTACTTAAATACCTCCAAGTAATTGAACCTAATTGAATTCTCTATGCTCAATGACAAAACCTCACCAAAGAATTTTAAATAGAGAAGTCGATTCATCTACTTTATAGATGGAACAATGGTCAAAACAAATTTGTTGAAAATATATTTAAGAAAGAAAACAACCATATTCATTCAAAAATATAGGTTAAAGAGAAATTCAAAAAGAGATTACACATTAAAATCCAAACTCGGAAGAGAGTGTTCGTCGGGTGTCGTCGTCCGCAACCACTTGCCGCTTAGCCTTCCATCACTTGAGAAGCCTTTATCTTTTCTATTGAATATTCAATGTATTTAATCTTCTTAAGGATCAAAATATCCACCTTCCCCTTCGATCTCTCAAGTGAACTCCCTTTGTGATGGATGGTGTGGTGAAGAATGGAATATGTCTTGAGAGGTAGGAGCTCGCCTCTTTTTATAGGCAGATTTTATCTTCACAAAGTTGTCGCATTTTCGACCTATTAAATTGCCGATTCACACATGGACCTATTCATAAATATTGTTCATAAATGTCTTGGCCGTCCAGCCTCAAAGGTTCAGATTAATTGTATGCGTATTGAAGGAGTTATGGTTTTTCTATTGAAAATCGATTTCCCTGGATGAAGCTTCCTAGATGCTTCCTTCAAAACTCTATCACTCAACGGCCATCATAAAGGATTCCAAAAGGCTTGAAATTTATTTTGGATGCGCGTATGGAAGTCCTCTGTCATATCCATGTGGAATCGCGTCATTTGTAGTAGTTTAGGACGAAATTTGTTTCCATTATCAGTGTAGTGTCAATGTAGTCATCCCGAAAAAATTGTCAAATTTGTTGATTTTTTTGGGCATCTAGAATATCGATTAATCCCATGGTCCTGAAGACAAAGTTGAAGGAAATAGAATAAGGGTTCAAAAAAATTTTAATCACAAAATTTGGAAATATATTTTATAATAAATGACCAAAATAACCCTGTGATAAAAATCTGTTAAAAATCCAGAATTATACTATTTAAACTTTTTTTCCCAAAACACACTCTAAATCCAAAATTGATACATATAAGATCAAATTGTTAAATTTGTGAGGTTTAAATCATTTAAATAGAAATTAAAAATATTTTAAATATTAGCTCTATCAAATCCCCCACACTTGGCTCTTGGTCTCCTGGACAAGTGAGCATGGTATCAAGAAAAATAAAACACATACCAATAGAGTTTACCAATTTACCACAATGAATTAAAAAGATATCATGCCTCATTAAAAAAAATATTTAAAATTCTAAATTCAAATAATTCAATCCATTTCCACTTATTTTGTCTTCTCATGGACAAAACACACTTACCTCACATTCATTTTCTCTCAGTACAAAATATAGATTTGCAACGAGGCTTTTCTCATCCAACTCATGCATGAATTACCGTAGGCTTGATAAATTTCAACATCTCCACCCGATGTGAACCAAGAAAATGTGATTATCATGAAGACTTTACAGGGTTTTTCTATGGCTTGGGGTTGGTAGGTTTCAAATGTGAAACATTCTGTGGCTGAATAAAAAGGGTTTGGCTCTTTTTGAAGCAGAAATGCATGATTCTAATTTTTACTCAAGTATGGTCTCCTCCATATTCTCTTAAAATAATCAGCTCTGATCTTCTGTTTTCCACCCCATTCCATCAATATTTCAGTAGAAAATATGAATTTTTTTTTTTGAAAGCTCCAGATTGGGCACAACTTATTTCCATTGCGAGCTCCAGATAGGCACAGCTCCATTTCATTTGAGAGCTCTATATAGGCAGAGATCCATTTCATTTGAGAGCTCCAGATAGGCACAGCTCCCGGGAAAATGTATTCCAGCATCACAAATATGTATTCAATGTTTGAATTTCCTCCCAAAGCAACACCAAATGAGGTATCACATCATGAGTCATCTTCCCCCCCCACACATAAGTTCAACTAGATCATGCATTTATACTTCCAGAGCAAGTTGGAAAGGGAAATTTGGCTTGTAATGTGGCTAACCTAACAGGCTATACATGGCTACTAAGGGATCAAGAAGAATAAAATGTTCAAGGAAGGATGAAATAAAAAGTATAATCATGAAAAGGAGGTTCCAGTATTCAAAAAAATTCCTCAATCATTTTAATCACAAGTATCTCAGCACTCATGTTTTGATAGAAATAAATCAAGTTCTGGTTTAAACAAACATTAATTGGTTATCTCAAGAAAGAGGTGAATGTAAAGAATATGTAAAAATGGGTCTAGAGGCCTCATAGGAATGATAATTTCAATCATAATGCCAGTGATATGTTCCATGAGATTTAAAAATCAGTGGTCATTTTAAGAATTTTCCAAATTTTTGAACTTGAAACAATGTAATTTTCAGCATTAATTTATTTTTATTTTCAAATGATCTGTTGGTTCACCGCTTGGCATGAGTTTCAAATGAAATTCAAGAAATTCTGAAATATTTTTTTTAAAGAAACACGAAAAAAATGGAAAGAAATTTTGAAAACAAAAAATTTCAAACAGAAGTTTGTAAAAACATAATCTACCCAGAATTGTGTCCCCCCCCCACACTTATTCTATGAAATGTCCCCATTGTGTAGTTTTTTTAGCATGAAATTCCATAAATTAAAGACATAGCAAAAATAAATGATAAGAAAAGACACAACCTGACATCAATTATATTCTGCGTCATGAAGTTGAATCTCCTCCCCTGGAGGATCTTGAAAATTTTCTCGAAATAGCTTCAACCGATGCCCATTGATAGTGAATGATGTCTCTTTGTTTGGATCATTAATCTGTATTACACCAAAAGGAAAAACATGAGTAACAATGAATGGGCCAGACCATTTGGAATGAAATTTACCTGGGAAGAGTTTCAATCTGGCATCAAATAGAAGAACATTGTCTCCCTCCATGAAGTTTTTGTTGAGAATCCTCCCATCATGAAAGGCTTTGCTTATCTCTTTGTATAACCTGGATCTTTTTTATGCATTATTTCTGATCTCCTCCAACTTCTATGAACAATAATTTCTTTCTTTACCAGTTGAATATAGGTTCATGTCACATGTTTTTACAGCGCAAAAGGATTTGTGTTCTAAATCAACTAGTAGATGAAAAGACTTTCCATAGACCAATATAAATAGTGAAATTCTAATGGGGGTTTTGAAAGCATTTCTATGGGCCCAAAGAGCATCATCAAGTCTCAAACCCCAATCCTTTCTATTTGGGTTCACTGTTTTTTCTCGGATTTGTTTGATCTCCCTATTAGACAACTCAGCCATTCCATTTGTTTGAGGATGATAGGGTGTAGAGACCCTATGATTAACACCATATTTCGTCAAAAGTGATTCCAAAGTCCTATTACAAAAATGGGTACATTGATCCGTAATTAAAAAATTTGGAAATCCAAACCTTGAAAACAAATTTCCTTTCAAAAATTTAGACACAATCTTTGCATCATCAGTTCGGGTTGGGATATCCTCTACCCACTTGGACACATAATCAAAAACCAACAAGATGTAGAGATATACAAATGAATTAGGAAAAGGCCCCATTAAATCCTTTCCCCGTAAATCAAAAACATCACAAAACAAAAGTGGGTTTTGTGGAATCTCATTCCACTTGGAAATGTTTCCTTGGAATTGACAATTTTTACAGGTTTTGCAGAATTTGAAAGCATCTCTAAAAATGGTGGGCCAATACAATCCAGAATCAAGAACTTTTCTTCTTGTTCTATGTAGTCCAAATTTTCCTCCATAGTTTAATGTGTGGCATAAATGTAGGATGTATTGAAATTCAGAGTTCGGAATGCATCTTCGTATCATTTGATCACTTCCAATGTGCCATAAATAAGGATCATCCCAAATGAATTTCTTTGAATTGCTCCGAAGTTTATCAATTTGATTTTTTGGAAAACCAATGGGGGTGTTAATTAGATGCCAAATAGTTTAAAAGATTTGCAATCCATGGTATTTCACTTTTAGGAACAAATAAATCCTCATCTGGAAAGGTTTCCTTAATTGGGGAACACATCTAAAATTTTCTATTCTCAATAGATGGTATCCTGCTCAAATGATCAGCTACAAGGTTCACACATCCTTTCTTATCTTTTATTTCAACATCAAACTCCTATAAAAGTAGAATCCATCTGAGAAGTCTTGGTTTTGCATCATGTTTCTTCATCAAGAATCTGATTGCAGAATGATCAGTAAAAACAATCACCTTAGAGCCCAGCAGATAACTTCTAAATTTTTCTAGAGCAAAGACAGCAGCCAGAAGTTCTTTCTCAGTTGTTGTGTAGTTTGATTGGGCTGGATCAAGAGTTTGGGAGGCATAGGCAATCACAGGATGTTTCTTTTCTGTCCTTTGACTCAATACTGCCCCAACAAAAAAATCAGATGCATTTGTCATTATTTCAAAGGGAATGTCCCATTTAGGAGGTTGAACAATGGGAGGGGTTATCAATCTTTTTTTCAGCTCATGAAATGAATTTATGAAATTCTCATCAAAGACAAATGGAACAAATTTTTGGAGTAATCTGGACAATGGAAGAGTAATCGTACTGAAATAATTAATGAATATCTTATAAAATCCAGCATGCCCAAGTAAGGATCTCACATCTCTCACAGTTTTTGGGTATGGTAATGAATAAATGACCTCAACTTTGGATTTATAAACTTGAATTCCATCACGGGACACAACATGTCCAAGAAAGATCCCTTTAGCAACCATAAAATGACATTTTTCATAATTTATAACAAGGTTCTTTTCAATGCATGTTTTCAGGACACGTTCCAAGATTTTCAAACATCTTTCAAAAGATGATCCATACACAGTGAAGTCATCCATAAAAACATCCATGCATGTTTCCAAAAATTCTGAGAAGATGCTTATCATACACCTTTGAAAAGTTTCTAAGGCATTACATCAACCGAAGGGCATCCTTCTGTAAGAAAAAGTTCCAAATGGGCATGTGAAAGTTGTTTTCTCTTGATCCTTAGGTAAAATGTGAATCTAAGAAAATCTAGAGAATCCATCCAGAAAACAGTAGTGTGTTTTTCCAGCTAGTCTTTCAAGGACTTGATCAAGGAATGGTAATGGGAAGTGGTCTTTCCTTGTAACCAAATTGAGTTTCCTGTAATCAATTCACATTCTCCATTTATTTGGAAGCCTTATGGGGACAAGATCACCAAATTCATTCCTTGAGATTGTAAATCCACATTTTTTAGGAACAACATGGATAGGACTTACCCATTGACTATCAGATATGGGAAAAATAATTCCAGCAACCAACAAGGTGGTGACTACTTTCTTCACAACCTCCAGAAGTGTTGGGTTCAATCTTCTTTGAAATTGTCTTACCGGTCTAGTGTTCTCCTATAGTAAAATTATGTGCATGCAATCTGAGGGGATGATTCTCGTTAGATCAGAGAGAGTCCATCCTATGGCTTCTTTGTGGTACTTCAGAACTTCCAACAATTGGTTTTCTTGGGTTTCTGACAAATCATTTGAGATGATTATAGGGAATTGTTCATTATGACCTAAGAAGGCATACTTGAGGTTATCCGGAAGGGGTTTCAAATCTACCATAGGTGGTTTGGTTTCATTTATAACTGGGAACTCTTCAGAAGTTTGATTGTTTGGTGAAGCTCTATGTTCATCTTGGTGATCTCTTTCTATGATCTCAAGACTGGTTTCCTGTGAAAAATTGGAAACCTCTCCTGGAATACCACTAACAGATTCAGTGGCTTCTATAAATTCATCTTCATCATTTCTCAGATATCCAATGTCAACATCCCAAGACTCTTCATAGTCTCCAATTTTATCCTCATTTTGATCTGATTCAGTATCATACAAATTTCCATCTTTTTCTATATCAGTTGGTATTTCATCGTAGAAAAAATCAGGTAACATGCCAGATGAAAACCAATCAATCATGTTTACATGGGGAGTTGAATGATCCTCAACTGGGTGTTTCATTGAATGAAAAATGTTTAAATGAACAACATCTCCTCCAAATTCTATTGAAAGTGTTCCCTTGTGAACATTGATGATTGCTTTTGCCATTTTTAGAAATGGAATCCCTAGGATTAGGGGATCATGTGTGCTAAACCGATCATCTTCCATATCCAAAACATAGAAGTCAACAAGAAAAATCATGTCTCTCACTTGAACGAGAACATCCTCTATAACTCCAGCAGGTTTGGTGGTACTTCGGTTTGCGAGTTGAATGATAATTCCAGAGGGTTTTAAGTCTCCAACCTGAAGAGATGAGTAGACAGAATGTGGCATGACATTGATGGAGGCCCCTAGATCAAGCATCACATCTTTGAATTCACATTTCCCAATGGTACAGAGAATGGTAAATGTCCCAGGGTCTTTACACTTGACAGGAAGTGCATGTTGAATCATCGATGAAACATTCCTTCCTAAGTTCAATTTTTCACCTCCTTTGAACTTTCTCTTGTTGGTACACATGTCTTTCAGAAACATATCATACCTCGAAATTTTTTTCACAGCATCGAGAAATGGAATATTGACTTGGACTTTCTTGAATGTTTCCAAAACCTCCTTATCCAATTCTTTTTCAGTACTTGACTTTGGTGGTGGTTCACACCTTGGATAAGGCAGTGGAGGTTTGAATGTTTCTGGGGTATTCTGAGTATGTTTTGGAGGAACATAAGGACCATACATCCTCTTCCAATCATTCTTTGTTCTTTCAAACAAGATTTCCTCTATTGACTTTGAGTTTCTATCAACTTCAGATTTTTCATCATTTTTATCAAGGGTAGGATTTTCATCAACAGTATCAGTAGAAGGCTTGATGTTCTCAATCTGAGGGTTGTCCAATTTTATTCCACTCCAAAGTTCGATTTCACTCACATTTTCCTTCCCATTATTCCTCGGATATACTTGTGGCTGTGAGGGTAAACCACAACTCATTTGATTTGTTATGTAATTAATACCAGAGGAAAGTTGACCCATTTGAGTCATCAAGGTATTCATTTTGTTATCTAGTTGTTTTGTGTATTCTTTTAGTTCCCTCATTTCCTCTTGTTGTTTCCTCATTGCTTCTTAAAGGTTCCTATCAGTGTTTTGAGTGGGAGGGGTAGGATGAAAATTGCTTCCAGAATGAGCATTGGCTTGCTCATTGAAATATCTTGGTTGAGAATTACTTGATTATCCTTGGAAGAATCCTCTTGGTTGTTCAGGTTGACGAAATATTTTATTTGAGTTGTTGTTCCATCCTTGATTGAAATTTTGGTTGTTTTGAAATGGTCTTTGCTGGTTTGTTTGAAATGGTCTTCCAGGAAAAACAGCATTGCAGTTCTCAAGAGGCTCTTGCATTTGTAGGAATTGGTCACTAAAATGTTCATTCGAATAACAAATCCCACAGTGGACATGTAGTTGGAAAGCCGCTTCAGGTTTGGGTTGGGTTGGTGGGGTGTTAGACAACATTGTTGACCTTACCATGGTGGTAAGATCATATATTTGACTTGAAATTGTGTTGTTTTTGGGACTAGTATTAGGGAATTCTTGTGAAACTTTGACATGAATAAGGCCTCTGGTTCCAAATTGTTGGGCATTCTGGGCCATATTTGCAATTAAAATCCTTGCAGCAGCTGGTGTCTTATCAAAAAAATCTCCTCCTGCAGCAGCATCGATCATACTTCTATCAGTGAGACACAATCCTTCATAAAAGTATTGAATGAGAAGCTGGTCACTGATTTGATGATGGGGGAAACTAAAACAAATATGTTTGAACCTTTCCCAATATTCGTGAAGTGTTCTCCTTGTGCGTGCCTAATTCCACAAATCTCCTTTCGAATGGAGGCAGTTCTAGACACAGGGAAAAAAATTTCAAGGAAAATCTTTTTTAATTAATTCTAATTTCTAATCAAGGTTGAGTGAGAATAGAAAAACCATTCCTTAGAAACTCCATCTAGAGAAAAAGGAAATGACCTAAGCTTCATTTGTTGGGCATCAACTCCATGAGGTTTCATGTTGACACACAGGTAACTAAATTCTTGGAGGTGTTTGTGTGGGTCTTCACCAGGAAACCCATTGAATTTGGGAAGCTGGTGGATGAAACCGGACTTGATTTCAAATCCAGCAGGGGCATCAGGGTACTCAACAAGATTCTCATGATTTTCGTCATAGGACGAAGCCAGTTCCTTCAATGTTCTATTTTCATCCAATTGGATTTCAGTTTCAACTGATTCCCTCCTAGGTGTATTGGTGGAAGATTCACAACTTTCAACTTGTTGATTATTACCTCTAACCCTAGTGTGAAAAGTTCTATCAATTTAAGAATCTAAAGGTAACAAGTTCAGTTCCGAAGTTCGGGTCATGCAAGAAAAAAATAACTAAAATAAAATCAACTCTAGCAAATATCCCGGAAACGGCGCTAGTTGATGTAGGCATTTTTTCCGTAAACCCTGAATCAATATTTTCCCTTTTAATGATGCACAGTGGTGACCACAGGGTTGTCTCTCGAGGAGGTTGCAGTTCGAGTTGTAAAACTGTCACTTTTTTTATTTTATTTGTTTTTAATGAAATGAAAATGGCAGTTTGATTAACAATTTGAAAATAAATTTTTAATTAAATACTAATCTAAAATAATTTTAAAGTAAAGATAAAGTGGGTTTGAAATCATGAATAAAAATAGCAGTCGCAGACAAGCTTCACCCTCTCGGACACTCCCCTCTTCCTTGTATATAAAAATATCTCTTATTTTAAATTCCTAAATGTACCCCCAAGGACCCCCAGGTTTACACTCAAATTTGAAAAGACACCATATTTAAGACTTCAATATGATTTTTTTCCCACCTATAGAAGTGATTCAATTACTAAAATACCTCTAAGTAATTGAACCTAATTGAATTCGCTATGCTCAATGACAAAACCTCACCAAAGAATTTTAAATAGCGAAGTCAATTGTTCTACTTTATTGATGGAACAATGGTCAAACCAAATTTGATGAAAATATATTTAAGAAAGAAAACAACCAGATTCATTCAAAAATATAGGTTCAAGAGAAATTCAAAATGAGAATACACATTAAAATCCAAACTCGGAAGAGAGTGTCTGTCGGGTGTCGTCGTCCGCAACCACTTTCCGCTTAGCCTTCCATCACTTGAGAAGACTTCATCATTTCTATTTAATATTCAAATTATTTCATCTTCTTAAGGATCAAAATCTCCACCTTCCCCTTCGCTCTCTCAAGCCAACTCCCTTTGTGATGGATGGTGTGGTGAAGAATGGAATATGTCTTGAGAGGTAGGAGCTCCCCTCTTTTTGTAGGCAGATTTTATCTTCCCCAAGTTGTCACGTTTTTGACCTATTTAATGGCCGATTCACACGTGTAACTCTTAATAAATATTTTTCATAAATGACTTGGCCGTCCACCCTGAAATTTCAGATTAATTGGACGCGTATTGAAGGAGTTATGGTTTTTCTATTGAAAATCAATTTCTCTGGATGAAGCTTCCTGGAAGCTCCCTTCAAAACTCTATCACTCAACTTCCATCATAAAGGATTAAAAACGGTTTGAAATTTATTGTGGAGACGCTTCTGGACGTCCTCTGTCATATACAGGTGGAATCGAATCATTTGGAGTAGTGTAGGCCGAAATTTGTTTCCATTATCAATGTAGTGTCAATGCAGTCTGCCCGGAAAATTTTTCAAATTCGTTGATTTGTTTGGGCATCTAGAATATCGATTCAGCCCCTGGTCCTGAAGACAAAGTTGAAGGAAATGAAATAAGGGTTAAAACAAAATTCGAATAACAAAATTTCGAAATATATTTTATAAGAAATGACCAAAATACCCCTGTGATAAAAATTTGTTAAAAATCTAGAATAATGCAATTTAAAGTTTTTATCCCAAAACACATTCTAAATCCAAAATTGTTACAAATAAGATCAAATTGTTAACTTTTTGAGGTTTAAATAATTTAAATATAAAATAAAAATATTGGAAATATTATATCTATCACATGTTTTATTTTTTATGAAATTATTTCAAATTAATATTCTTTCCCCTTTTTTAAATGAGTTACTATTGTATTTTTACCAAAAATAAGATATGAATAATTATTTATAATTTAAAAGGAATGCATGGAATTTCCCACCATCATAACCTCTAAAATATTTTAAGATTACTTTTCAAGTATCCACTGTTAATCTCAGAGAAAAAAATTTCCATAACATTTTGGAAATTTTTTAATTTTAAAGAAGAGATTTTAAAATGAAAAGGATATTTTCCTAATGAAATATTCTTGTGATATTTTAAAGGAATTTTATCATCTATGATAATAACCTTTGATAATAATTATTATTTATTATAAATTTTATTCAATGATACCATCCTTATTATTTCACTGGATGGTATAATATTATAATTATGATATGTTTATGAAACCTATTTCTTCTACACGGGTTATGATTTGATGATAGAATGAACGATTTATGTTCTTAAAGAACACATGTGATTGTTTTATGATTATGTAATGAGTGGGCCAAAATTATATTTCCCTCCAACACATTAGGTAAAGATGGATAACTCATGTGTTAATTATTTTTTTGTGAACCTAATTTCATGTCCACGATATTATGCATGGGCCTGGTTTTATGTCTATAGGTTTATGTGTGGACCTAGTTTCATGTCCATAAATGGATTCGTGGACCTAGATTTGTGTCAACAAGTTTATATGTGGGTCCGGTTTCATGTCCATAGCTCTATGTGAGGACCTAATTTCTTTTAATTAATTTATTGAGTGAAATTTTACTATTGAAACATGATCAAAATGTTATAATATTATTTTTTTACAACATTCCTATGTTGATGTTATTCCCTGAAGGGTTACGATTAATTATCAATGATTCTTCAGTCGAATGAATTTTTTATTTTCTTATGAAAATTTTTTATGCCACGAATCATTTTTATGATCTTTGAGATATTGAGTATGATATATTTAAGATATGTTCATGATTTTATTACCTTATTAATTTCTTATTCTTTTATAGGATCATCAATTAATATCTCCCTTGTTTACCCTTATTGAGAATCTGATCTCACCCATTCTGCTATTTCCTTTCCCAAGGTTATGAAGAAATCTGTTATGGAGGGTATGTCAAAATAGGGTATAATTCAAGAAAAAATTTATTGGAGATGTTGAATATCCTTTATAAAATAATATATTTATGTATTTATTCTCTAAATAAACTAAGGATTTATTGTTCTTTCATGGATCATAATGTTATGAAATGGATATTAATCTAATAAGATATAATATTATTATATGAAAATTATTGGTCTATATAGATTTCCCAAGGAATTATATTTAGACCCAAAGGCCAAATCCTAGGTAACCACCAAGGCATTCCATATAAACCCATAGGTGAAATTCAAAGATGTCTCATAGCCATTACACATAAAGTCTCGGGGGATCTAAGTACCACCTATAATATCTTGTATAACTCATCTCATAATGGTTTAAAATCTACCGAAACTCATCTCACATATTCATGGTTGGCCTATCTAGCGCATGAACTATCCTTATCACTATATACATACCATTATTATGTAAGATATTAGGGTTATAAGGTGACATTTGTAATCATCGCTACCCATACCCCACACACCCACTCTATGGTTAACATGATTCTGGTTCACCCACCAAGGAACCCAAAGTCACATCATAGCATAGAAACCCTATATGGTTTCTATGATAAAATTTTCTCCTATCAGTACCAACCCATTATACTGGTTATATCACCCTTAATCACATGTTAGGGACCATTAATCTCATATCTACACTTTATGAATTCTATCGCATCCATCCGGATCAACCCACTACTATGATACTAAAAACACCATCATCGGTCATCAGACACAACTATCCATCATCATAAAACAATAATATACACCAAAAAATCACCACAAAGGTCCTATAAAAGAAATCCTAGAAAGGGGAACATATAAAAGCAGTCATTATTTATAAAAAAGGCATCATCCACATGATTTCAAATGGAGTAAAATATCATTATCAATAAATTTTGGATATTAATTGAAAAGCCTTTCAAATTATATTTTTAAAACCATTTTAAAGGTATCACATGTCTTCCTACTCACACTAGGACCTTGTCCAAAATCTCCTCAATTCTTAGAAACCATATTCCCCTTTCTAAATACTATTTCAAAACCCATTTCAAAAATATCCAACTTCCCTTGAAATTCACATTTAATCCAAACCCCATTTTAAAACAAATCTTAGAAAGATAAACCTCTTACTATTTGAAAATAACTCACTCTGCCACACAATCTATAAACAGGTCCATTATAACTCATTAAATTAAGGGGTGACCATCAAACCATTGAGTAAATCATGTAATCCATGTTAACTATTGGGTTGATGTGAGTATGTCCCAATTTATGGTATAATCACATGATTTTATGAAATATGAAAATAGATAATACTATTGATGGCACACAAACATGAAATCCCCTCATAAAAAGAGACTAAGTAAATTCAAGGCTACCTTCCCAAATCAAAGGCATTTTAATTAAATTCATATCCTGACTATCACATCCTAAGCTCATCTAAGAATCACCTTAACTCCCATGTATTTATTTCAATCCATAATGTAGAGTAGTTATTTATAAAATAATTACAATTATTTATTCAATTAAATTTAAACAATTTAATTTAACTATTCATTATTTCCTAATAACACAAATGATGAACTCATCACACTGAAAGGGTGACCAACCACCCACAGATGTGCCATGTTGTACCCCTATAACTATTCCAATAAAAATCCCTAAGAACCAATATATAATCAATATTAAATCTAATTCAATTTATTCCAAAACTCTAAATTAATTCATAGAACAATATACATCTAGGAAAACGATTATTGACATCTTTATTTCATCCTATATTGAAATCCTTAAAAAGATACACATGAAGGAACCATGAATCATTATAATTTCACCATTATATAGTGATATAATATCCCAATATCCCTTGAGGGTGACCTAAAATCAAAATATATACAATAGAATATAACAAGGGAGAATGTGGGAGAAACCTACATCCAATCCATATGACAAATCACTCATGGACCACTTGGATCAAAGTAAAAAAATTGGAGGAGGATAGAAAGAGAAATATTATCCACTCTCCATTAGTTTAACAAAAATGGAGGAACATGATGGGTTCCTAAAAATGGGCCTTGGTGAAATTACAAGAAATCTCATAAAAAAGAGTTTCCCAACACTAGTTCACTGTATGACCATGATTTTCGGGTTGTGACCAGATCCCATACAGAGAAACCATCCATATTTCTAAATACATTCACGGAGTGATACCTATTGTCATATAATAAATTCTCCCAAGAATAGATCACTTCTATCAGAAAACCCATTCATGGATTGACCCTCTTGGTCATGGTGTGAAACTCTACAAGTTATTGAATTTTACCAGCTCAGTCACCCAACCATTACTCCAATGATGAACCAAATTACATAGGAACCCTTAAAGATTTATTGAATGTTTAAAAATACAGTTATAGATATCTATATTTTTTATTATCAATCCATATCCCAATTCACAGAACTTCTCCTGCTATGGAAGGAAAACTCAAATTTCTACTGAAATTCCAAACACAAAAAAGACTATATCAATATAATCTCTCCACCGTAGAACTTAATGTCCCCAAGAATCATTAGTGGTACAAAATAGATAAATCTCCACCTAACCTAATCACTAATTCCCAATATTCTCATCACATTCTCTCCTAGAACAACAAACACACATCCACTTCAGAACATTAACCACCAATCCAAATGCATCATCTTCTCCTAATAAAACATGAGTTCAATACTTGAACCACCTAAATAAAATAAAATTATGTTCCTTATGTGGTTTCTAATTAACCATATCTATTTCCATGAAAAATCACTAATGGATCATTCTATAGATTACTTTTCCCAACAACCGATGTCCTCACCTACTAATGCCTTACCGCTTCATCACACCACCTGACACGATGCCTTAACACCTAAAAGCATCATTTAATCTGAAAAACATCCAAACATAAGTATGGACATGAATCCTACTGTAATTTAATTTATTGTATTCTCAATAGACCCATATAACTATCACGCCCTACCTACAAGAAATGACACATTACTAATCTGAATCACTCTCAAATCACACCAAAATCATCATGAGTCTATATCCAACCCACAGACTCTATCCAAAACAACACATGAATTCCCAAATTAGTTATTTCCACTTACCATAATCCCACAATGGTTTAAAATATCCACATACCTATTACACAAACCCCATGACTGATAATATGATCCCAAACATAAGAGTGTCCTTATCATCAACTCATAGACCAAAACATCTAATCGATACCACCCATATATTATATTTCATGATGGGTAATGACTAGATTACACCAACCCACTAATACCTAAGATATAATCGGAAACATTGATCACCATACACCAAGATATTGTTTTAATATGCTCATTGATCCCAAAACACCGAAGTATTAAAAAATGATTCATCATAATCTTATAGTTCCTCCCACCACAAGACACCACTAAACATTGATGATTATGTCTAATGGTTTTACCCACTATATAAATTTCCTACATAAAACATGTACCAACAGGTCAAACTTGTAAAATCATCCAAATATGAATCAATGGATCCAATCCTTGATCACACAAAATAATACCTTGTTACTCGAGCATAATAACGTCATCAACCCTCTCATGATATCATAGAACATGACTTTCTAAAAAAACTATAGTTAAACCTATAAAATACACAATTAGACCCCCAGATCACCACCAATATACCATATAAATTAATAAATTCAGTCTTCAACGATATTGGTTTCTTTTTCCTATCATCTAATTAAATTGTATCCACGCCTATTAATATCATTTGTTGGTTTCCATGAAAACATGATATATAAGCTGAGTATTAAATTCAAGCACCTTGGACAATCATGATCAAAAGACAAAACCCTAATAAGTTTGGTTCAAATGGTAATAGTTTCTTTTTTCAAACCCTATTCTGATAATTTAAACACATGCTAAAACTAACCAATTTTTTCAAAATATCCCTTGTAATCTAAGGGTTTTTTTTCTAAAAACAAATTCTCAAAATCTCTATACTAATTACAACAACCCAACTCTTTATTTCATTTTCAAACATGATTTATTACTTAAAATATTACTTAATACAACACATATGATTTATAGGTCTACTATCTTTGGGGATTAGGAAAATTAAATAACAACTTAAAACATAAAATAGACATATTTATTGAAAACTTAATTTACATGACCACGAAATTCCTTCTTACGTAGCATTGTATGGGATAACCTGAGGACATACATAAGAAAATGGGAAGCTATAAGCCCATAATGGTAATAAACATGGAATTACATGATAAAGACACTACATGTTAGTTTATAGGCATATCAATATAGCATTAAACAAACATGAACATGAAGTAAAGATATGTCATGATATTTGTAACATCGAAATGTGGAAGAACATAAAATGTTGCATCATTAACATAATAGAATAAGTTAAACCTCTATCCCAACATAGTGGAAAAAATTTCTACAAAGGAATCTGGTAAACCCCTATCCCAACAAGATGTATCATGATAATAAACATTACCCAATGCATTGGAGTGCTATCTGGGTGCACCCATGATAATCATTTCAATCTCATGCTAAAGTGTGCCACATAGATCATATTACATGGATTAATTGAACATCATCATTTAATACACGATCAAGGAATGTATAATTCATACATGTAAGTAACCATTAGATATGTATTTGTGAATAAAGGTAAATACCTTTGATAGAGTAATGGGTATGGTATTCACTACATGATGATTTTGGCATGTAAAATCATGGTGCAATTTTGGCAGCATAACGAGGTCATATAGAAATTCATAAATTGGGTTGATGAGAGGGAAAGGGTTATATCGTAATTTATAAATTGTTTGGATAGTAAGGGGGTCATGGAAAATAATATCCCAATATGTGAAACGGAATTTATATTCATAATATAAAAGAAATTCTCGAATGGAAATGAGAAGAGAGAAATCCCTTATGAAATTTCAGCATAGTGACGGGTGGGTTTAAAGCATCATAGTTGGGATTAATGGGAGTGAATGGAAGATAAAATCATGTATAAATCAAATTTATAATAAGGAGGTATGGAATAACATATCCCAAATCAATAAAATGGAAATTAAAAGGCATGACATAAAAGAGGAGTTGAAAGAAAAATGGGAGAGGGAGATCCCTTACTTGGATGTGTGATCCCAAAGGCTTGGGGAAGAATTCCTGGAAGATTGGGGGAAAATTTGGAGAACTATAGGGATTATATATCATAGGTTGGTTGATCTTCAAAGATATTTATTGAAAAAAATGGGTTCTTGGGTGGGCTTATATTGGTAAGGTGAGGGAATTCTTTATTATTTTGGTTTTGGACACTACACACTAAAATATTTAAAACCACAAACCATCCAATGATTTTTATCCCATGGTTTATTGAAAATGGTAGTGGATTACACTATTTTATAATTCTAAGATCTTAAGATATTAAAATGTTACCATTGATTATGTGGAGGTCAGTCGTACTTTTAAGGAAATGATTTCAAATATATTAAAATATATTGTAGGTCTTAGAGGATTCACAAGGGCTTTGTAAAATAAATCAAATAAACAAAAAATTAAATTATTTCAACTATAAAACATATATTTGGTAGAATATACCTTTTATGGTATTTTATTACATCACTATTTTGTCATTATGATATCATAAAACACATTATATATTTATACGGTATTTAATTTTTACCAAAAAATTTGACTTTCTCAAACAATTATGAAAAAAATCACTATTAAATAATTTTTATGTCATCATTACACAAATACTATTCATTTTATCTAAATTTTTTTCTAAATATAAATATTTTCACTTTTAAAATAAAAACCTGTATTTATTGAAAATTGACGGGTTTTGACAAACAAATGCTTTCAAACCTTAATAAAAGTTACGATTGACTTTATAAAAAATATATGATCATTAATATTTAATAAATTTAATTTAAAAACAATATTTTATTAAAATATTATTTAATTAAAAAATAATTTAATTCATTAAAATATAATCCTTAATTGAATTCGAATATTAACCAAAAATACTATTTTTTGGTTAGAAAATCATTTACAGGGTAACAATAATAGAATCAAAGTATATTCATTATTATATAAAAAACAATCATAATGGTAATGTAAAACCCTGAGATTTTATAAGATATATTCTTTTTAATTTTTTTCATATCTTCTATTATACGCTATACTAAGATTATCTGGCGCTGTATGCAACACTGTTTTAGCTTGCAGTATACGCAACACTATTCTTGGATCATGTGACATATAATTTCAAGTTCGTTTGATAGAAGTTATTCTATGAAACATTGAGTGTATATATATATATATATATTCAATGTATAAATGAAATATGGTTGGATTATGTTATACAAAACAACAAAGGAGTCTTACACTACACGCAACCCAGACTAGGCTTGCATTACACGCAATCATGACCTTCCTCGATAGCGTGTGTTGTACGCAATATCGGGTTTCACTAAAAAACGATATATGGTTATAATATTATTATGAACTAGCCTTTCTGAGTATTATTTACTATATTTTGAATTTTATAACATTATTATTCATATTAAACATTTTCTTGAACATGGTATGAGAACAAAATAAATTTTTCAGGTAAAATAAATATTATTCAAAAAATGCAGTTTTGCCACCTTTTGATGGCGCACCCACTTCAAATATAGTTTTTTACCTGTTTATAAGTTTATTTTGACAAAATAAAATTCTTATTTGGAATCAGGATATAAAAATTTACTTTGGATAATTTTTCATATTAATCTGATAACTTTCATATTTTAATGAATATTAAAAACACGCTATATTTTAATTAAAAACAACTTTTTTCCATCGTAATAATTTATATGGTTAAATTATAAAACTTAACTATCTTAAAGTATGAATAGAATATATTTTTACCATTTAATATAATTTATTTCATTATCATTGATTTTACATTGAATTTGTAGGTTAAATCAATTCAATCTTTTGCAATGTTTTAAAAAATACTGTTTTCTTTCGACAACAGGATTAATTTTAATTTAATTTCTGCAATTTATGTGTATTGAATTTGAAAAAATGGATTCAATATTTCTAATCATTGGTTCCAAATTATGTTAATAGGCTACTTTTTATTTTTGGGAATTTTGAATAGTAACTACGGTAATTTTTATTTACTACAGTTAAAGGTAAATCGGGTAATTAAGGGTAAAAATAAGATTATAAAATTACCCTAACAATTTTCAAAATTCTATTTGATAAATAAAATTCGACCCATATCACCTAAGGGTCAGAATAGATTCATTTAATGGACTTTTGACCATGAAATAACATAATTATTATTAAAACCAAAGAAAGTGACTACATGTCACTCTCTTAAATCTTATAAGTATAATAATTTTAATTTAGTGATAAACTTCATGAATCTTCGAACATGAATAGTCTCCAGATAACGAATAAAATTATCTACATCATATGAATTTATTTATAATTTTTAGGGATTAAATAATTATCATTAATTATGACACAATAGTAATGTTGACATTATTTTATTGATTGAATTATAAAATAAATGATTTTAAAAGTATTAAAATAAATATTATATGAACTATTTAATGTGCTCCTCTAATTTTATAGATATATATGACATGTTATGAATCTATTAAATCTTTTATTTCTAACATATCTTCTATGTATATTGTATTTAAATTCAAATAAATGAATAGTGTCAAAATTGACACTATTGTTATTTTATAAAAATTACATAATATGAAATCGTTTAAAAATCACAAAAATATTTAAAAAATATAAATTAAAATTTATATGGTCTAAAATTTAATAAAGTATACAATTATAGAAAATTCACAATATATAAGTAATTATTTATAATAATTTAAAATTTAGAATATTATTACCACAAATAAAATTAAATAGATTATATAAGGATAAATCATGTTGATAATGTTGAAAATAAATTCCCAACTTGTATAAATTTTATTTGTTGATGATATTACAACCCTATATCATCTAATATTCGGATTTGAGTCATTTTTGGAGGTTTTTATGTGGGTTTAGAATTTATTATAAATTAATATTTCTTATAATTCTAAAGGTGCCCCTCTCCTCCCTTATAAAAGGGAACCTCCTCCCTCTCCTCCTAACACCACTTTGAGCCTTCAAGCTCAGAAAACCCCTGCCAATTTATCTTCTCCACTTCCGTAGAAACATCCTAGAGGTCCTCGTCTTCTTCAAAGACCAATTTTAGTGCCCTAATAAGATGTTTTAAAGAGGCGTGTCGAAGAAGAGGTAATATCTGTTACCGATTCTTTAAAATTTATTTCATCTTCTACTTCTTCTTTATTTGTTTCATTATGAAGTAATAAAATCAGTATCACTCATATAATGATATGTTATTATAAATATGAAACAATTATATTTCACCTTCTATCCATCCTACGGAAAATGAAATCACTGCGCGTGTGTACGTACGGAATACCGTCTCCACACCGTGGTGTAATCTGTCTTCTACCACCACCTTACTTGGATGGGTATAATTGTGTAAATAATAACTATATATGATTATTGTAAAGTAATACTGATTCTTAATTAGTATACATACACTTGAATACAATTCCAAGATCATGGGAATGATATCACCGCTCGTGCGTATGTACATCCTACCGTCTCCACGATGTGATGCGACTTGTTCTACATGATCTTCATTGAATAATGACTATATAAATGAATTGAATGAATAAATATGATATATATTACATTAATAAGATTCTGTAAATGAATTATCTATAACCTAAAAATAGGAATAAGAATTTATTTGACAAGACATGCATAAGAACATAAAGCAATGAACACCCGAATAACAAGTAGCAATGAAATATTACGAATAAAAAGATAAGAATATGATAATATATGATATAATAACAATTAATATTATTCTATAATAATTCTATGACATTATTTAAATCATTATACAGGAGGTTCGGAAACGTACAAATCATATCGGACCTAAGGTAAGGGAAAATCTCAAAATATCATTTTTATCCGAGATTGTTTATAATTTATAATTTACTGGGGAATATTTATCATCCACATCCATGTTTCCTCAATATTTAATATTATTTCTATCCTCCTAAAATTGTTTAAATCCAATTTTCCCATTGTTGAGTTTTTAGTAAAAGATATGAAAGGAATCTTTTGTCTTTTTTAGTACTAGGTACTTTTTGACTTCTCTCACCAAAGTACGATATGAATGTTTTTTTAACTTATACAGAATGAATGGATTTTTAGGATTTCATAGAACATTATTTCCATGAAGCTTCCTTTACAGGTTTTCAAGTTTATTTTTGATCAAATTCTTTTAGTTTACAATTTTATGACATGTTATGAAAGGAAAAATGTTTTTGAAGTAGAAAGGATATTTTACCTCAAGAATGGAGTTCAATTGTTTTGTCAAAATTATTTTCCATCTAATATAATATAGGGTTATATTTATATCCCTATTTTACTTTAATTTGATTATTTTATGATGGAATTATTTTTAGGATGTCCTTTTATGGGTTCTTTTATGATGGAATGATGTTTAAGAATCCTATTTTTATTATATGGGTTATGATATGATGTATGATTAATGATTTTGTGGAACACAGTAGATTGGATTCATTATGAGATGTTTGGGACCTATATCTCACTCCAATGCATTGGGTAAAGATTTATATCTCATGATATGGACATGGCTGGAATGGCAGGTTCTTCTGGTTCAGTTAAACAGGACTGAAACGTGGAGTGAACTCGGTTCAGAAATGGACTTTGTCCACTAAGATAGTCTTGTAAATGAGTCTTGACTACTAAGAAATTATTATATATGATTATGTGTGTATTACAAAATGTTTCATGTTTTATGTTAAGATTATTGGGATTACATTTCACTACTATGATTTATCCCATGTTATGATATTGTGATCTATTTTGCAGGTTAAGATATTCAAAATGTTATGTTCTTATTAATATGATATGCTTGATATTTCTTTTGTTTACCCTTACTGAGAATTCGATCTCACCCCTTTATATGTTTTCTTTTCCCCAGGATATAAATAAAGGTTTTAGGTAAGAAAACAAAAAGGGAAATTTCTTTATGGGAGATGTTTAAGATCTTTCACCATGATTATAAGATTATGTTCAGAGTTTCCAAAGACACTAAACTATTATGATCCTTTGGTGTCTATTTTTTTATGTATTAAGTATTCCAAAAAATTAATGTAATTTCTATGTACTTCAAGCTTTGGGCCTCTACAGTTGGTATTAGAGGAATGTTTTAGTCAACCTTTGGAAACTAGGATGCGAAAACATTAGTGAAATCCCTAGAGATATTTCTAATGTATGTCTAGGGATGTCTCTAAAGATAATTATAAGTTTAGGTTATAGTCCTAGAATTGTGGTAACAATCTTAGAATTAACCCTAATATGTTATATATTGAATTTAATCCCCATTTATTATGTTGTTTTCTCTAGCATGATTTTTTCCTCTCACACTATTCTTTTTGGGTTTTAGACGATGGTTGGAACCTGAAGGAACCGTGTTGATCAATGTAATGAAAAATGAAATGATTGTCCTCCTGAACAAACCAATGTTATGGGAGATGGAGTGCATAATCTAATTGCTATAATTACACAAGATATGAATAATTCTGGACTTCCGAATGAGCAGAGAAGGAAACAGTATTCTATTGAGTCCTTAATGAGGCAACTTACACCTTCTTTCAGTGGGTCTTCAGATCCAGTTGTTGCTGAACAATGGATCAGTACCATTGAAAAGATATTTTCCATACTTCGATGTTCATAACAAGAAAAAGTGAATCTGGTTGTTTACCGTTTGGAAGGTGAAACAGACCAGTGGTGGACTCTAATTAAGAATACAATTCCCCAAAATGATATTGAATCTATGGAATGGGATGAGTTCAAGAACTTATTTTTCAATAAGTACTTACCTCGTATTATTCGAAAAAAGATGGAAAAGGAGTTCCTTGAGCTTAAGCAAAAGGATGATGAATTTTTGCGTATATATGAAGCAAATTTTACAAGGCTTTCAAGGTATGCATCTGGCTTTATCATCCAACCTGAAAGTAAAGTTGATCGATTCTTACGTGGCATAAAACCAAGTCTTCGAAGGGCATTAGCTATAAGAGACTTTAGTAGCTATGAATAAACTGTGCATTGTGTTATCAAGGTAGAAATTGAAGTTGGTGTTACATATCCATCTAATGCTTTGGACAAGAAACGAAAGATGGTGTTCAAGGAAAAATCTCAGAACAATGGTGAAAAGAAGGTGAATGTTTCTTTATGCTCAAACTGTGGAAAGAAGCATGGTGGAGATTGTATAAAAGGTACTAGAAAATGTTTCAAGTGTGGAAAATAAGGTCATCAAGCAACTGAGTGCCTAAGTAATGGGAAAAATGTTTCTAATGATGTGAATAGAGAAAAGACTACAAATAACGCACCACCAACGCTTCAATGATTCAAGTGCAAGGAAATGGGGAATTATGTTAATCAATGCCCTAATCCAAGGGTTAATGATGATCAACGTGAGAGAAATCTTAAGGAAAAGAATAAAGGTAAGTCACATGAAATCACTATTTATGATTTTGAGTATGAAAATCATTTTGTGTAATGATTAAGTGTTTATGTAATGGGATTTCAAAATAGTATCATGGAATCTCATTTATGGTATCATAGAATTTTGGAATATCTATGTATTGGTTTTCAATAATTATATGGTACCAGTAACCATAAAAAGTGATTGAAATATTTTTTTAAAGAAGATGATATGCGCATAATGAAGGGATAAGGAAGAAATAATATGTATGATAGTATCCATGAGCTCATTACTGATATAAGGACAAAGTGATATCATGGTTTGAGTATATCAAAATTTTGGGATTTTGGTATGCGGAAAAAGTTGACTTTTGACAACATTCATGTTTTCACTAAGGTTCTATGGTAATTCATGTTTCAAGATAATACATGATTGAGGTATTCACATGTTTGGAATGTGAGAAACAAGATATATCTTATGAAATATAAATGATGGTATTCGTGTGCTTGTTATGTGACCTTTACAGTAATAGTTTTTTTTATACGATGATATTGGACATATAGATAAGTCTAAAGATTGGAATGGATTATGTTAGACATCAGATAGTATTGTTTAAGGCTAGAACTTTTTTTTTCGCCATTATTTCTGTAATGTTATAATAGTATAGTTTTAGAAAAAGGACAATCCGTAGGATGGGTGATTACCCGTCGCGTCGGACAAGGTTGTGGGAATTGAACCCACAACTGAAGTGTGACATGCCTTTATCGCCTACCACTGACATACAGGAAGTCCCTGGTTAGTAGAAACTAGTTTTATTTTATTAACTGTTATGATATATGAAGTATAAGTCCATTTTTTGAACCATATACAATTAATATCACCATAAGATGGACTTATGTATATAAATTTTTCTAACCTTATGTTTGAGATAGATGGAGTGACTTATCATTCTCTCGTATGATCTGCTAACACTTCACGAATGACAAATTCAACTTCATTTCTTTAAGAGATGAAGTGGAAATTGTTCAAGGCATGAACAATGGTGATATTGTACCAAAATTAAGTGACTATTTCTTTTAATTAATCAACTTTAGGGAAATGATCTGGAAAACCAAAAATGTTTTCCTAGCACTCTCATATCCGATGAATTAGATGGTACCTTAGATCATTACAAATTTATGGATTTGTGATTGTTGGATTTTTCATAGCCATGTTCTCTACCACTCTCCATCAGAACATGATGGTTTGATTTTTCTTCCATATCCATATTTTCATCTATGTTCTCCTATGTGGAAACCTTGTGATGAGTTACTTTGGGTAATAGTTACTTTTCATACATTAGTTTTTAAAATTATGTTTTAGTATTCCTTTTTATGATGCGGGTTTCTATGAATAGTAAACAATTTATAACCCTGACGAATTTTGAGGGCGAAATTCATTTTAAGGGGGGTAGAATGTAACACCCTAAGATTTTATAAGATATATTCATTTTAATTTCTTTCATATATTTTTTTATACGCTACACCAAGATTATCTTGCACTATATTCAACACTGTATTATCTTGTAGTATATGCAATACTATTCTTGGATCGTGTGACACATAATTTCAAGTTCATTTGATAGAAGTTATTCTATGCAACATTGAGTGTGTGTGTGTGTGTGTGTATATATATATTAAATCTATAAATGAAATATGGTTGTATTCTGTTATAAAAAACAAAAAATGAGTATTTCACTACACGCAACCCTACTTGGCTTGAATTACAGGCAATCGTGACCTTCCTCGATAGCGTGTGTTGTACACAATACCAGGTTTCACTAAACATTGATATATGGTTATAATATTATTATGAACTAGCCATTATGAATATTATTGACTATATTTTGAATTTTATAAAATTATTATTTATATTAAACATTTTCATGAACATGGTATGAGACCAAAATAAATTTTTTGAGTAAAATAAGTATTTTTCAAAAAATGATGTTTTGACGCCTTTTGATGGAGCACCCACTTTAAATCTAGTTTTTTACATGTTTATAAGTTGAATTTGAAAAAATAAAATGCTTATTTGGAATCAATATATAAAAATTTACTTTGGATAAATTTTTCATATTAATCTAATAACTTTCATATTTTAATGAATAGTAAAAACATTCTATATTTTAATTAAAAACAACTTTTTTTCATAGTAATAATTTATATGGATAAATTATAATATTTAATGTTTTTAAAGTATAAATATAATATATTTTTATCTTTTAATATAATTTATGTCATTAGCATTGGTTTCACATTGAATTTGTAGGATAAATCAAATCAATCTTTTACAATGTTTTAAACAAAAACTCATTTTCTTTCGACAATGGGATTAATATTAATTTAATTTCTGCAATTTCTTGGTATTGAATTTGAAAAAATGGATTTTGTATTTTGATTCAGTGGGTCCAAATTATGTTAATAGGCAACTTTTTAATTTTGTGAATTATGAATAGTAACTACGGTAATTTTTATTTATTATAGTTAAAGGTAAATCGGGTAATTAAGGGTAAAAATAAGATTATAAAATTACCCTAACATTTGAAAAAATACTATTTGATGAATAAAATTTGACCCATATCACCTAAGGGTTGGACTAGATTCATTTCATGGACTTTTGACCATGAAATAACATAATAATTATTAAAACAAAAGAAAGTGACAACATGTCACTCTCTTGAATCTTATAAGTATAATAATTTAAATTTTGAGATAAACTTCATTAAACATATAACATGAATATTCTCCAGAAATATAATAAAATTATCTACATCATTTGAATTTATTTATAATTTTTAGGGATTAAATAATTATCATTAATTATGACACAATAGTGATGTTGAAATTATTTTATTGATTGAATTACCAAATAAATGATATTCAAAGTATAAAAATAAATGTTATATGAACTATTTAATGTGATCAACTAATTTTCTAGATAAATATGACATGTTATAAATCTATTAAATCTTTTTTTTGAACATATATTCTGTGTATATTTTATTTAAATTCAAATAATTGAATAGTGTCAAAATTGACACTATTGTTATTTTATAAAAATTACATATTATAAAATCGTTTAAAAATCACAAAAATATTTAAAAATTATAAACTAAAATTTATTTGGTCGAAAAAATAATAAATTATACAATTAAGGACAATTAAAAACATATAAGTAATTATTTATAATAATTTAAAATTTATAATATTATTACCACAGATAAAATTAAATAGATTATATAAGGATAAATCATGTTGAGAATGTTTAAAATAAATTCCCAACTAGTCTAAATTTTATTGGTTGATAAGATTACAACCCTATATCATCTAAGCTTCGGATTGGAGTCCTTTTTGGAGGTTTTTAAGTGGGTTTTGAATTTATTATAAATTAATATTTCTTATAATTCCAAAGGTGCTCCTCTCCTCCCTTATAAAACGGAAACTCCCCCCTCTCCTCCTAACACCACATTGAGCCTTCAAGCTATGCCAAAACCTACCAATTTCTCTTCTCCACATCCTTAGAAACATCATAGATGTATTTTTCTTCTTCAAATAACAATTTTAGTGCCCTAAGTAGAGGTTTCAAAGAGGCGTGTCGAAGAAGAGGTAATATTCGTTAACGATTATTTAAAATTTATTTCTTCTTCTACTTCTTATTCATTATTTGTTTCATTATGAAGTAATAAAATCAGAATAACTCATATACTGATATGTTATTATAAATATAAAACAACCTTATTTCACCTTCTATCCATCCTACAAAAAACAAAATCACCGCTCTTGTGTACGTACGAAATACCCTCTCCACGCCGTGATGTAATCTTTTTTCCACTACCACCTTACATGGATGGGTATAATTGTGTAAATAATTACTATATATGATTATTGTAAATTTATACTTATTATAAAATAGTATACATACACTTTAATACAATTCCATGATCATGGGGACAATATCATCACTCGTGCGTACGTACGGCCTATCGTCTCCACGATGTGATGTGACTCGTTATATATGATCTTCATTGAATAATGATTATATAAATGAATTGAATAAATAAATATGATATATATTACATTAATACCATTCTGTAAATGCGGTATCAATAACCTAAATTAAGGAATAAGAATTTATTCGACAAGACATGCATAAGAACATAAAGTAATGAACACCTGAATAACAAGTAGCAATGAAATATTACTAATAAAAAGACTATAATATGATCACATATGATATAATAATAATGAATATTATTCTGTAATAAGTCAATGAAATTATTTAAATCATTATAAAGGAGTTTCGGATACATACAAAGCATATCGGACCTAAGGTAAGGGAAAATCTCATAATCTCATTTTTATCCGAGATTGTTTATACTTTAGAATTTACTAGGGAATATTTATCATCCACATATATGTTTATTAAATATGTAATATTATTTCTATCCTCCTATAATTTTTTTAAATCCAATTTTACCCATTGTTGAGTTTTTTATAAAAGAGAAGAAAGGAATCTTTTGTCGTTTTTAGTAAGAGGTACTTTTTGACTTTTCCGGCCAAAATACGAGATGAATTTTTTTTTTAACTTATACTGCATGAATGGATTTTTATGATTTCATAGAAAATTATTTCCATGAAGCTTCCTTTATAGGTTTTCAAGTTTATTTTTGATCAACTTCTTTTAGTTTACAATTGTATGACATGTAAAGAATAGAAAAATATTTTTGATGTATAAAGGATATTTTCCTCAAGAATGGAGTTCAAGTGTTTTATAAAAATTATTTTCCATCTAATATAATATAGGGTTCTATTTTTATCCCTATTTTTAGATTTATTTGATTATGTTATGATGGAATTATTTTTATTATGTCCATTAATGGATTATGTTATGATGGAATGATGTTTAAGAATCCCATTTTTATTACATGGGTTATGCTATAATGTATGATTTATGATTCTCTGGAACACATAAGAATGGTTTCATTATTAGATGGGTGGGACCTATATCTCCCTCCAATGCATTAGGTAAGGATTTATATCTTCTGAGATAGACATGGCTGGAATGGCAGGTTAATCCGGTTCAGTGAAATAGGACTGAAACGAGGAGTGAACTCGGTTCATAAATGGACTTTGTCTGCTAAGATTGTCTTGGCAGTGAGTCTTGACTACTAAGAAATTATTATATATGACTATGTGTGTATTCCACAAAGTTTCATGTTTTATGTTATGATTATTGGGATTACATTTCACTACTATGATTTATCCCATGTTATGATATTATGATCTCTTTTGCAGGTTAAGATATTCATAATGTTATGTTCTAATGAATATGATATGCTTGATATTTATTTTGTTTACCCTTACTGAGCATTTGATCTCACCCCTTTATATGTTTTCATTTCCCCAGGATAAAAAGAAAGGTTTTAGGTAATAAAAAAAAGGGGAAGATCTCTATGGGAGATGTTGAAGACCTTTCACAATGATTAGAAGATTACGTTCCGAGTTTCCAAAGACACTAAACTATTACGATCCTTTGGTGTGTTTTTTTTGTGTTTTAAGTATTCCACAAAAGCAATGTAATATCCATGTATGTCAAGCTTCAAGCCTCTACTATTAGGATCTCTATACATAACCCTTTATTACACTATCATACTCCCTAAGAGTAAGGTGTGCGATGGTGGTGCTTTCTTGGGGTCGGTTGGGGAACATGGTTTGGTTTGTGATCTTAATAAGCTTGAAATTCTCCCATAAATGGTTTCACTCATGATTAAGTTATTGGATCGCATCATGGGATTGGTCAAGGTAAAATACTAGAAATATTGTATCCCTCAAAATCTATGATAAATGGGATTCATAGGGTATGATCCTTCTAGTTGAGGCCATCACTTCCTTTATATTTTCCAAAAGTATTAGTTAAAATCCTATATTTATATGAGTCATGTGATTATTGTTAAATGGAAATATTATCAATGGTAATGATACTTAAAAGAAATTTAAATATAATTTCATATAATAAAACAAAACAAGTTTAGTTCTTTTCTATATCCATAAGACATTTACTTAAATAAAAAGGAATTTTATTCATAGATGTTCTGGTTGTTATAAACTTACCTCCTTAAGAAATTTCACCCTCCAAATTTCATTTTCCCAAAAAAAATAAAAGGAGGGTAACTTTGCTTCATCACCTCCTCTAGTTCCCACATTTCTTCTTAAAAAATGTGGTTTCACCACAACACCATGATAAGGGGAATTGTCTTATTTCAAAAAAAAATTCTCTAAAATATTTGATTTTAACTGGATTCTATTTATAATATAGTTCATTTTGCAATGGTACCACCTCTGGATTGAGTACATGTGATGGGTCAGATATGTACTTCTTCAAGAGTGATACATGGAATACATCATGTACTTCAAACAAGTTTGGTGGGAGTTCTAGTTGATATGGTACTGCTCTGATGTGATCAAGGATCTCAAAAGCGTAGATATAACTTGTACTAAAATGTTCCTTCTTCCCAAATCTCATAACTCTTTTATATGGAGATATGTGGAGGAAAACCATGTCTCCAACATCAAACTCTAGGTCTCTTAGATGATTGTCAGTATATCTCTTTTGTCAACTTTGGGTATCTTTGATGTGTTGTTGGATGGTCTTAACCTTCTCCACCATTTCTTTGACCATTTCAAGACCTAGAAGTTTTCATTCCCCAACATCATTCCAAAATGTTGGTGTTCTACACCTCTTCACATAAAGGGATTCATTAGGAGCCATTTGGATACTTGATTGGAAATCTTTTCTGTTAGAGAACTCCACCAAAGGAAGATGTTGGTCACATCCGCCTTTGAAGTCCATTGAGAACGACCTCGACATGTCCTAAAGTTCCCAAATAGTCTGCTCAGATTTTCCATTAGTTTGAGGTTGATAATTCATACTGAAGTGTGCAGTCTTTATAAGATGACCCAATGATGAATCCTCTAGAATTGAAATGAAGTGTGCAGTCATTATAGGATGATCCAGAACAACCTAGATATAATTTGTTTTCTTTGGATGTCTTCATAAGTTTGGGGAAAAATTCAATGGTGATATTTTCTCATTTCTATGTTGTTATGGGTAGTGGTTGCATCATTCCCTTATACTTCTACCTCTCATCATTCAATTTCTGACATACCAGGCAATTTGATGTATATTTAGTGATCTCTTTATTCATGTTATCCCAAAAGTACTACTCTCAGAGATCTCAATACATCTTCTTATTTCCTTAGTTATTGGAGGAATTCAAACAATATGCATCATCCAAATGTTCTTTTGTTAAATCCAGATTTTAAATAACATATAGTCTGGACCCAAATCACCCAATTCCTTCTTCATTAACATTAAACTCTAAGGATTTCTCTTTTTCTGATAGTTTCCACTTTTTTTTATTCCCACATCATCTTTTTGAGCATCCTATAACATTTCAAAAAGGGATGGTTGAGAAATAAATTCTAAAAGGATTGATGATGTTACCTTCTTTATGATTCTCGGATCCATCTTTATCAAATCTAAGAATATTGGATCCCTTTCGATTCTAATCAATGATAGAATTTTTGGGTCATTTCTACTTACAGCATCTCCCATCTTTTCTTCATTCTCAAGGTGGTAATGGATTGATTAGTCATAGTCCATGATGATATCTAACTATAATCATTGGTTCATATTCATCTCTTTATGTGTGAATATATATTTTAGACTTTTATGATCTGAATATATTTCAAAATTCTCCCCAAAGAGATAATGCTGCCTGATTTTCAATGAAAATATCACATCTGCTAACTCAAGATCATCTATGGGATAGTTTTACTCAGGAATTTTAAACATCCTTGAGGTATAGGCAATGAATTTATCATTCTGCATCAACACCCAACCCAGGACCTTCTTCGAAGAATCACTGAAGATTACGAAAATCTCCCTAATTGGGCATAGTATGATAAAAGGGGAAATGACATAAGTCTTCTTTAAATCCATGAAGATTTCTTCACATTCATCATTATAAGAAAACTTGACTCCCTTTAAAGTTATCTTGGTAAGAGGGTTGAACATAATGAGAAATTTATCACAAATCACTGATAATATCTACATAACCCCAGGAAGCTACGGATATCCGTATCAGATGTAGGACTCAGCCATCCCTCAATTGCTTGTTTTTTGAAGGAGACACAGATATCCTATTTCTTATGATGATATTCCCCAAGAATGAGACTTCCTTCAACCAGAACTCACATTTGTTATACTTTTCATAGACATTCTCTTTTTGTATGGATTCTAGAAAAGTTCTCATATGCTCCTCATGATACTCCTTGGTTTTAGAGTATATTAGAATATTGTCTATAAAGACTACAAAAAAAATCAAGGAAATATCTAACGACTCTATTAATCATTTCCATGAATATTTCTAGAGAATTAGTGAGTTTGAATGGCATCACTATGAACTCATTATCCACATACCTCATACAAAAAGTATTCTTAGGGATATCCTCTTTCATCACCCTAACATGGAAATATGAGGAATTTAGATCCACCTTGGAGAAGTATTGTGCTCCATATTGTTAATCGAATAAGTCATCAATTCATGGAAAAGGCTATTTTTTATTTATCTTGATTTTTTTGAGCTCACAATAACAAATGCAAAGGCGTATTCACCCATACTTCTTCTTGATGAAGAGGACTGGTGCACCCCAGGGCGAAGCACTTAGGCATATAAACCCTTTATCTGGATTATCCTGTAGTTTTTTATTTAGCTCAAAAAGTTCTACAATATCCATTCTATAAAGAGTCTTGGATATTACCAATTCCATAGGTATAAAATTAATTGATAATTTAGAATCTCTACTAGGTGGAAGACCATTCAATTCATTAGGAAATACATCAATGAATTATCTCACAATTTTCAGGTCTTTGATGATGGTTATTTCCATAGACACAATCATCTGAGAAATATTTGAATGCTCATAAGTCAGTAATATACATTCTTGAGATAATGGTTCCAAAAAAAGATTCAACCTCATCCTTGCACTTGTATATAATTGAGGGTTGATTCATAATATGTAGAGTGATTTACCTCTCACAGAAATTTATGTTGGCACTATATAGGGAAACACAATCCATGCCAATAATTGCATCAAATTTTGATAAAGGAAGTATGATGAGGTTTTTATGGATGTTTAAACCAAAAATTGTAATAGGGGAGGATTCATATGCATGGGATGCTATAAATTTCTCCATTTTTCATTTTCAGTAAAATCATTACTTCTATGTATTGTGGTAGTTTTTGGATTGTTATACTAAATAATAAGGATATAAAATAATGTATAGAAACAAAATAAAGAAGTATATTCTCTATTAATGAATGAATAACCAGTGTACGGATCACAATTTCTCTTTTAGGATTCACTTCGACCGTAGTGATGGAAAAATATCACCCTTGATTCCTTGGAGGTTGTTGGTTGCCTCTGAAACCCCTTATCTTAGGGTAGTAGTTTGTAAAGTGCCATGCTTCCTTGTAGTTATAGAAATGATAAATGTGATGAGGATCTAATGAAGTGTTCCTTTCCTCTATCGCAGTAGTGGGTTTTTTTTTGCTGGCTAGGTGCTTGTCCTTCCTGCACCTAATGCACTTCCTCATCCCCTTAAGGTAATTTCCAGGGAGCTACTTTCCACACCTTTGGCAAGCAGGGTGTTGAAATTTTTTAGCATAATTGGATTTATCCATTAGACTGTCAGAATTAAAGTATACTTTCCTCTTCTTATCCCTGAGATACCCTTGATATTCTCGAATCTCCATTTCCACTTTAATGAAACATCAAAAAATCTCCTCATAGCTATCAATGTCATGGATCGCTAGGGATTTCCATAGGCTAGGTTTTATTCCATCAAAGAAGCAATCAACCATGTATTCAGGGGTAACAAAAAAACCAATGGCTTATCGTGCGTGTATGTTGAATTTTTCCTCATAATCCCCAAAAGATTCATCATCATTTTACTTTAGTATAAGGAAATATCTTTCAATCTTAAAATAGAGGGTGTGGGGGAAATATTTATCAAAAAACATTTTTCATAAATACTTACATACCATCACCTCAATATCTTCCTCAGGCATTGTATTTCTGATCAATGTCCACCATTGATCAGCTTCACCCTCTTTATGATAAATAGCCTGAAAACCTTCTCTTTTTTCAGATCATTGAAGGATTCATAAGATCTTATCAATGGAGTTGGTCCACTATTCCGTGATTGAGGGATCAGATGATCCATTAAAAGTAGGAGTCCTTTGTCTCATGAATCTCTCGATTGAGAATCGTTCTTTCTTGGGGGGGGGGGGCATTAGACCTTCCCCTTGATCCATATTTCTATTAAAAACCTGAGTTCACTAAGAGTGTATCGTGACAAAGTTTTTGATTCCCACTCCCATCGGATAGGTCAATTCATTAGAGAAGTCCTCACATTGATCGTCACATTGGATGTAAGCCTGATTACTCCTATTACCGACCATTGGCTCAAATAAAAGGAAAATTATGGTTAATTGTTTTTAACTACTAATCACATAAATGGGAATCTAATGATATTAAAGGGATAACTTATAAATTAAATTTATCTCCCTAACATATGAATTTCTAGGCTTCTATCTATGTTATCAATGATCTACTTCTTAACAATATATTCTTTTGGGATTTGTTTTCCATTAATAATTGTTCATACTAAGATTATGAATTTATCAAAGTATATCCCCTGGGAGTGTCGAAACAATAGTGTAGTAAGTCCAGTTCTTGTGCCCCAGTTCATGTTTGAGTCTAGCTCAAAGTGGTTTTTTCGGGTTTTACCCATAGATACATCTGTGTTAGAGACACCTTTACTTGTTCGTATCTAGAGAGGGATGTATTTTCTTGATAAACCACCTACCCAATACTCACCAAAATTTGGGGATTATTTTCTTATAAGTAGTTGTATCCCTAAGGCTTTCACTAGAGTTTTATAATCATAATCCCAAAAATTACTAAACATATCTTCAAAAACAAACTATAAGAACCCTTATCTCTATTTGATATTTAAAAATGATTTATTACATAAAAATGTACTTAATACAACTCAAAAGATTGATAGGTATAGTGTCTTTGGGGATAACGAACATTACATAATAACGTAAAACATCAAATGCACATCTTTATTGAAAACTTATTTTACATGACCACAACATTCCTTCGTACTTATCAATACATGGGATATCCTGAGGACATATATAAAAAATGGTGAGCTATAAAGACCAGTAAGGCAATAAACATGACATTACAAGAGGAAGACAATACATATTAGTCAACAGGAATATCAATAGATCATAAAAGATACAATAACATAATGTCATGATATAGAATGATATTCATAACTTGGAAATGTGTCAACAACTTAAAACATTCCCTCATAAAGATAAATGAATTAGGTAAACCCCTATCCCAAAATGGTGGGAAAAGTCCTATAAAAGAATAAGGTAAACCCATTTCCTAACATGATGTATCATGATACTAAACATTACCCATTTCATTAAAGTGCTATCTAGTCACACCCTTCATAATCATTTCAATCTCATGCTTAAGTGTGACACATAGATAGTATAACATAGATTCATTCAACATAATCATTTATTCAACGTTAAAGGAATGTGGAATTCATACATTTGATTCAGAATTCGATAAGTATGTGTTCGTAAAGGTGAATTCCTATGATAGAGGAATGGTTATGGATTTCACTATATGATGATTTTGGTATAGAAAATTGTTGTGCAAATTTGGCAGCCAAACGGTGTCATATAGAAATTCATAAATTGGGTTGATGAGAGAGAAAGGGATATCTAATCATTTATACATGGGATGGATATTAAGTTGATCATGTAATATTATATCCCAAAATGTGAAATGGAATTTAGATGCATAATATAAAATAAATTTTTGAATAGAAATGAGAAGGGAGAAATCCCTTACGGAATTTTGTTATAGTAAAGGGTGGGTTTAAAGGAACATTGGAAGGATTAATGGATGTGAAAGTAAAATAAAATAATTTATACATAAAATGGAAAGTAATGAGGTATGGAGTAACATATCACATATCAATCAAATAGAAATTAAAAGGCATGACATGAAAGAGGTGCTTGAAGAAAAATGAGAGAGAGAGATCCCTTATTTGGATGTGTGGTCCCAAAGAATTGGGGGAGATTTATTGCGAGATTGGGGTAACCTTTTGAGGACTATATGAATTAGGTATTAGAGTTTTGGTGAGCTTTAATGATCTTGATTGAAGAAAAACGGGTTCTTGGGTGGGTTTATATAGGAAAGGTGGGGGAATTCAATATTATTATTTTTTGGCTCACTACACACTAAAATAATCAAAACCACAAACCATAACATGGTTTTCCCATTTATTCATGAAAATTAAGGGGTATAAATTATTTTATAAGGCTAAGGGTTTAATATATTAATATATTTCCCTTTATTTTGTGTATGTGAGTCATAATTTTAAGGAAATGATTTCTAAAATCTTAAAATATATTATAGGTCTTGGAGGATTCACTAAGGATTTGTAAAATAAATAAAATAAACATAAAATTAAATTACATTAAAGTAAAAAAAACATATTTGGATGAATATTCCTTTTATACTATTTTATTACATCACTATTTGGTCATCAAGATGTAATAAAAAAATTATATATTTATAGGGCATTTAATTTTTACCCAAAAAATTGACTAACTCATAAAATTATGAAAAATTTCACATTGGATAATTTTGATGTCCTAATTCCAAAAATAATATTCATTTTATCTTAATAATTTTCTAAATAATTTAATTTTCACTTTTAAATTAAAAAAACATTTATTGAAAATTGACATGTTTTGGAAAATACAGTTCAAACCTTAATAAAGTTAGATCTGAATTTTTAAATATTATATGATCATTATTATTTAAGAAATTGAATTTAATAATAAATTTTTATTAAAATATTATTTAATTCAAAATCCATTAGTTTAACAGAATAGATTCTTTAATTTAATTCAAATATTAACCAAAAATTCTATTTATTCTTTAGAAAATAATTTACAAAGTAACAATAATATAATGAATGTATATTCATTATTCTGTAAAAAAAATATCATAATGTTAGGGTATTGATACATATCCCTTTATTACACCAGCATACACACTAAGAGTAAGGTGTGTGATGGTGGGGCTTTCTAAGGGCCATTTGGTGAACGTGGTTTGTGTTATGATATCGATGTGCCTGAAATTCTCCTATAAACAATTTCTCTCATGCTTATGTTCTTGGATATCATAATTGGATTTCTCTAGGGAAAATCTGAAAAAGTATAACACCCTCAAAAGCTCTGATAAATTAGATTCATAGGGTATGATCCTGCTATTTGGGTTCATCAATTCCTTTGTTTGTGCCAAAAGGATTTTTTAAAAACTTGTATTTATACTAGTCATGTGATCACTGTTCAAAAACTATATTATTAATTATTAGAATAATTAATGGTCATTTAAATTCGATTGGATGTTATAAAACAAAAGGTTGATTTTTTCCTATATCCATGAGGCATTTAATTAAAAGAAGAGGAATTTTATTCATAAATGTTTCCGTCGTTACATTAGTCAATACATTTTACCAAAACTGATTCCACTTCAAAAATAATTTCAAACTTAATTTCAAAAACCATTTTCCTCATAATTTCTCAAAAATATAAAATCCCAACCCATTTCGAAATTACTGGCTCTATGTTCTATTTTAATTAAAAATAATTTTAAAACTATTTCACACACACCTTGTTCTACCATGCAATATTTTTTCAAAGCCTTAATTTACCAAAAACCAACAACCCCATAAATTTTTTTTAAGGTGTTCAATACTTGAAATAAATTTTAATCAAACAATCCCCTCATACCTATATTAATATAATCACCCCTTATAATATATTTGTGAAATTTCTGATTATATTATTAGTTACTTTAATTAATAATTGATTCTAATAATAAAACATATCAAACAAATCCACACATATGATCTTGTATTATTCACTAATCATGCCACTATTATGATGTATGAACAACTCACTATCACTTGACAAAGCCTAATGACTCATCCTATGTCTCATTCATACCACATTGGGATTCCCAATCAAATTCAACACCTCAATCATCCTAGAGTGCCTAGTCCAAAAATAGGATCTCCCCTAGTAACATGGGTTTCAAATGATGTTGGAACACTCATTCTACCTCCTAATTCATAATAATATAAATCCTCCTCTATCTCACACTTTCTCATTATAAGGCATTCATAAAAAATTCTTTGAAACCACTTTGTAATACCCTTGCTCGAACCACCTGAATGGTGACCACGTTAGGATTCCCCAAGAACTCAAGAGTGCCTACCCATATTTTAGATGTTTATGGTTAATAGTGAGGATCTATAATAGTTATGGTGAGATTATTACATCAAAGATAAAGATTGAATTTTTTTCTCAATTCTACATAAAAATTAGCATGACTCATCCGTATAATGAACATCCCAAAAACATGTATACATAAAAAAGAAATCCCTATAGACCCCTTTAGTATAAAATAGAAATAAATAAAATATTTTTTGTGATACATAAATACTATATTAAGTAGTATAAAATAATAATAGAATAAAAATACTCATATATAACAAATGGAACATTGGGTAGTACATAAAAAACAATAAAGAACATAAACTAGCCTCAATCACAACTCACATAATCAATACTATTGAATACTCATCCTCCAAAACTCTCTAGACATATACCATGAATCCATCTCAAATAATTACTAGTTCTCTAAGAGAAGACATGATGGTCTACCCATGTACATTGAAACTCATGTTGTGTATACATGTAGGGGGTAAGTCCAATGACTTAGTAAGAAATCCCCAATGCCTCAAAAATAATGAGTGGCAATGTTATCAAGTTAATTTACATAAAATACAAATATAGGGTTTTTATCCATTCCCATTCAAGACACTCACCCAAAAACATAACATGGAATGCACATCAAACATTCATTCCAGGTTTGTAGGTTTCAACCAGACCACCTCAAACCCAGACTATACTAGCATTGGATGGTGCAAAAGTGTCTCTGAACATGTCACACCAACCACTTAGTGGGACCAAGTCCTACCATGAACCCATTAGTTTAACATAATAATTATTTGGACAATGAAAAGGTATCTCTGAGAATGTCACAAAAATTGTTCCAACAAGTACCATGCCCAACATCCATACAATAGTAGTTGCAAGAACTGATTTCTATGATATAATTCTAGTTGATTAAATAGTAGTCATCTCAATGTAAAAATCTTGTGAAAAAACCCAGGAATTCCATATTATTTCTAGGGGTTAGCCCCCCCCCCCCCCCCCCACCTGGTAATCACATATAATCTATTCAATGAGTATTACACCCCACATAATAATCTCATCAATGTGAAACCACATCACCAATAGGCATCAAGTTGAATCTAATGAGGTTAAAAATGAATTATATAATGACTCATGGGATGAATATCAAAGTTACCACCTAGGAATTATATATAGTTATAATAGAAAAATCGAAATGTATTGTCCAAGGCATTTAGTATTGACCCATATGTCGGATCCAAGGTAACCACTTATGTGTTCCATGTATACTAGAAGGTCGAATACCCAGAAATATCCAAAAAATTACACATAAAGTCTTAAGGGTAGTATTTACCCTCCCATAATATCTCATACAATGCATCTCATAAGGGTTGGTCATCTTCCAAAACATATCTCAGATAGTCATGGTTGACCTCTCAAGTGAACAACATATCCTCATCACTATATCCATATCTATATTATGTAAAATATTCATGTTCTAAACTAACACTCGAAATCATTACTACCCATACCCCGTGAATTCTTTCGAGGTTTAACAAGATACTTAGGAACCCATTGGGGTCCCCAAGGTCCCATTATTGCACAGACAACCTACATGGGTTCCTTAATCACATTCATATCTCTCAACCCCAGCCCATCATTCTAATTATAACAACCCTCATCACTCATAAAGGACCCTAAAACCTATCTTTGTCATCTAAAGAGTCTTTCACAACTATTTAAATCAACTTTATACCTTGATAAAAAAAACCCATCATCGTTTATTACACAAAACCATGCATCATCGTGCAACCATAAAACCCCTCACACTATCACCACAAAGGTAACATAAAATTATTCATGGTAAGGGGAACATATAAAAACCATAATGCTTTTGAAATTAGGGCTTTAATCTCGTGAGGATAAATATCCCAAAAGAGCTTGATCAAGCACTTCTATATTTCATTTGAAAACTCAGTCAAATACTATTTTTTAGACCATTTAAATGGGTATCTCATGTCATCTTACCAACACTAGGACCTAGTCCAAAATCTCATCAATACATTATTTATAAATCTCATTCCAATTTTTAAATACCATTTCAAAACCTATTTCCCAAATCACTCATTTCCCTTGAAATTCCTATTTAATCAAAACTCTTTTTTAAAACTCATTTTAAAAATGGAAACCTATTATTCCTAAAAAATCACTCATGCCACCACATAATCCCTAAAGAGGGTGACCAACATTCATTCAACCAAGGAACAACCATCAAACCATTTAGAATGCTATTTTTTTGTTGATTATTAGGTTGATGTGACATAGTCCTAATTTATGGAAGAATCACACAAGTTATATAATATATAAGAAAGTAATACAATTGATATTACATGAACATAAAATCACTAAATAAAAAGATACTTAGTAATGAAAAGGTCACCTACCACTATCAAATCCATTTTCCATCAATTCGTAGCTCGACCATCACTGCCTAGGATCTTCCAACCATTGACTCAACTCTTAGGCACCAATCTCAAGCCATGATTTCAAATATTTAATTATAAAAATTTTATGATTAATTATTCATTTCATTTTTAGAAATTTATAACTTATTTAAATTTAACATGGTATAAAGGCCTAATAACTCACCAAAAAATATCATGGCACTGAAACAATGATCAACCACCCATTAAAGTTTCATGTTTTACCCCTGGAACCATTTAGGGAAAAATCCCAAATAACCAACATCAAATAAATAGTAAATTTATTTTAATTTTATACAAAACCCAAATATAATTTGTAGTGAAACATACCACATTGAGAACAATGATTGGTGGATCAATTTCATCCTCTCAATACATCATTTACATGTCACACACAATGGGACCTTTAATCATGATTTTTACTCCATGATTTGAGGAAATCAACACCAAGAATCCTTAGATATTGAACCATAATAAAATTAAATACATGATAAAACAAATGGAGAATAAAATATAGTCATACATTAAATCCATTTGATAATTCACTCTCAAACCACCCAGATCAAAGAGAGACAAAGGGTGGAGGGGAGAAACTCAGGGTTTCTTCCCACTTCTTTAGTATACCAAAATATGTGTTACTTGAGGAGTTCCTAAAAATAGACCCCTAGTAAAATTAAAAGAAATACACTATAAAAGATGTTCTCAGCACTGGTTTACCATGTGTCCAAGAGTGTCCTTCCATGACTGGAAACTAGGAAGAGGGCTCAGCCCTCTACTTTAATACTTTCATGTAGTGAACCCTATTGTCACACCATAAATTATCATGGGAATAAATCCCTTCTATCGGTTAACCCCATTCACAGAGTGACCCTTTAGGACACGACATGAAGCACTACATGGTACTGAATTTGAACATCGTGACCACCCAGCCACTACTCTAACGTCCACCCACACACTCGAGACACCCATTGAGCATCAAGAAATATCCAAAAACTCCTCTTAAGGGTGTCCAAATGCTTAGATTCCCAATATAAATCCCAATTCACTGAATAACCTTGGATAAAAAAGGAAAATACAAATTTCTATTGAAATTACCAAATCAAAAAATAGAAGGCGTTTTCATTCTTCTTGATATCTGCAACATATTGAGTTGAAAATGTAAAATATTTTTTAACACATTCATATTGTAATTAATAATACACTATCTAAACCTTTCCGTTAGTGATTGTAGAATCATGTCCATAACTAAATCAAACCTCAATGGAGACCCTATCCTTTCCAAGTAATTGATGCACCCAATCATATTGAGAACATGAGTGGAGATTGAAGTTCCTTTAAATAGCTTGTAACTAAATAATGACTTTAAAGCCTCATGACTTTCAAAACTATAATTTTCTTGAGAGATTATTTTAATATTTTTACCATCTTGAATGCATCTATTCTCATGTTTCTTTTCTAACATTAGCTCTATGGACACTGCCAAGAGAGTGGAGACATCTAGTCAATATTTTTTGTGGTTATCATAAGTATCTTGATCAGTTTGTTAAATTGATTCACCTCTTGGTGGTTCCAGGAGGGGTTGACCTAATACATTAAACATTTATTCTTATTTAAGAATGATTATTATGTTTATTTACTAGTCTATAAAGTTCCTTACATTAAGTTGTTCCTTTTCTAAGATTGATGTAAATGTAATGTTTGATGATTGTGGTGCCATTTTATCTACAATATGATCTTTTATCAGCTCAGTATTATATTTTACATTCATTTAATAAGTAATTTTATTAAATATGCTCCCACTACAATAATGAACCCTTTTAAATCTATCAAACTCATCAATTTTCCAAGATCAATATTTTATTAAGAAATGAGTCCACTTTAATGTTCATCTCATCACTAATCCATTTAGATAGGTCATCATGTAAATCATATAAAATATGAATCTTGGATATTTGAGAAAAATCTCTTTATAATCATCCATAATATATATTCGCTCAACAATATTCCAATGTTATACAATCTCATGGGGTTATACAATTAAGTGTGACTCAAAACTCGCAATGGGATTTGGTTACCTAACTCTAAGGGTAAGTTATTTCTTCATTTTCTTGCATAAGATATGTCTTGGGCACTTAGCTTTAGTATGAACCTAACCAATTTGATGATCAAGGTCTTAAAATGTTTTCTATTCGGAATGACTCTAACATTTATTATTTTTAAGGGGTTTTTCAAACCTCACTATATTATCTCATGCATTCTCTTTGATTGTACACATGCTTTTAATGATTTAGTTTTGAATCACATCAATTCTACTGAATCAATATATTCAAACCATGTTGATGTATAACTCTTTACATGACCCATAGGGTGTGTTTTTAACCCAAATTAAGATTCAACTATATTTACACATATCTAAATGCATTTCATGCATAAGGTATTTGAAAACCTTTCGTGAAATGCTTAGAATCATTTTACACCAATAATCACTATGAAAAAATATTTATTTAGTGATGGTATAAACCATCACATTATGATTCATGATGGTTCTAAGCTCATTTAAAAAACTTCTACGAATAATTTCAAAATAGTTTTTTAGCGACTGTTTCAAATGTTAGCAGTGGTTTTTTATTTTTATTTCTTCAATGAAAATTTTAAAAAATATATTTAAAGGTAATTTCTAAACCCCTTACCTCTTGGTTATTTATTTATTTATATGCATATAAATCTATAGGGTGATATTTAAACCTCTTTTCTATTGGATGTTATACAAAATTTTTACCACTCCACCAAGCTCGTCATGTGGGGAACAAGCTATCTTTTATATACATATATATACAGATCAATACATGTAAGGACATGTATATGAGTGTGTGTGTGTGTGTGAATATATTTATTCATAATTTATAAATATATACATATAAAAATATAATTACATATACATTTATATAAATATACTTATATATAAAAATCTAAAAATATATGCAAATATATATAAATACTTATTAAATATATATATATATATACGTTTACATAAATATATATAAAAAATACATACATATATATAATTATATATATTTATATACAAATACAAATATGTATAACCACATATAAATGTATGTGTGAGTACATAGCCACATTATATATATAAATACAAACACACAAACATATATATATAATGAAATATAATTTTATATAAACATAAATATATATAAACACATACAAATGTATATAAATATACATAAATATACATAAATATATATAAATACATATTAATATATATAATTATATATATATATACATATAAATTTGTGTGTGTGTGTGTGTTTATATGTATATGTATATGTATACACCAACATAATATTTATAAATATAAATACAGATAAATATTCATAAATACATATAAATATACATAAATATACATAAATACATATAAATAACTATACAAAATATAATTATACATAAATATATATATGCATGCATACATACATACATATATATATATATATATAAACATGTAGTAGTTGGGTTACCTGAGTTGTAAAGTCTCCTTGTAATTCTATATTTGACCTGAGTTCTAATCCTAGAAGCTTGCTTAAGGTGGATTATCTTTTCCATTTTGTCATTAAAAAGGACCCTATATTGTGGGCATGGAAAAGGATATTACAAAGTAGTTGGCACTAGTGCCTCCAAAAGTGAGTAGGAAATGTTGTGAAACAAGCAAGCGGTATAGCATGACAACGCATAGGTGTCGTTGGGTGGGCAACATGAAAGAGTGATGGGTGTGTTGGTGCCTATCAATCGGCCATCTACCAACTCTAATTTTTATGTGGTATTGAGGATTTCTCTATCACATTATGATAGGTATAGTGATACCAGTTGGATGACACAACACAACTAGGAATGAGGTATAGTGGGGCACTAAATAGGCATCACCGGATGGGTGGATCAAAATATATATGGGTTTTTGACACCTATCAGCCATCCCTCATCCCAAGAAAATTTTAGATGTGGGGTGGAGGGGTACCCTGACACAACATGATAGAGGGAATCATGTCGTGTCATTTGTTGGGAGGGGCAATGAGACATTCAAACTGGTGACACGATGTGATGATTTCTGGCAATGGGAATGGCACTATGTATGACTTGTTATATGGCATGATGTTGACTGATCATTTTGTTCTTCGGGTCGACTCCTTTATGGAATTTGGGGCCACAATCAATTGGGACTTATGACCATCTTGAACTCGAGACTTTAGGTAACTCTATATAATAAAATAGGACAATTTGGTTCTTGTAATTCCCTATGGGGATGGATGATGCTTGACCCACTCGGGTTTTTAGTTGAGTGTGTATTTGGGGTATGTAATCTCATCTACCTAATATAGATAATTATATATAATTATATAAATATACACACATTTATATATAAATATAAATATATATATACCCACATTATATATATTTATATACATAACTAAATATAAATACATATAAATATCTATAAATATATATATATATATATATAATTATAGATAATTATAAATATATATATATATATATATAATTATATATATATAAACATATACATATATATATGCACATAATATATACTTATATACAAAACTAAGTGTAAATACATAAAAATATATATAAATATATATAATAATAAATAATTATAGATAATTATAAATATATATGTATATGTATGTAATTATATATATAAACATATACATATATATATATGTACCCACATAATATATATACCTATATATACATATAAGTATATATATATATACATAAATATCTATAGGTATATATAATTATAAATAAGTATATATATATATAATTATATATAATTATATATATAAACACATATAAATATACATACATACATATATATTCACATATATACATATATGTGTATGTATATACATACATACATATATATATACACACATGATATTTATAAATATATATATATATATACATAAATATATATAAATACATCTAAATATTTATATATATGCCCATATATTTTATATAAATATATAAACACATATAAACACATATCTAAATATACGTAAATTGATATAAATATCTATTAATATATATATATACATAAATTTACATAAATATATATAAATACCTATATATAATTAAATATAATTATATTCATACAAACATAGATATATATATATACATAAATTGATATATATATATATATATAAACCTACATACATGAGTCAATATATATAGACACACACACACACGATTCATAACCTTGATCTTACCACCATAAGACATATCCATGACCACAAATGATTAACCATGAATTTCATCCAAATTCAAACCTTGAAATTTCCACGAGAGATGTATATGGAATTAAATATACTAAGAAAATAATTGGGAAATAAGATTCATTAGAAAAATAAATCCCCAAAAGCGAGAAGACCACTATAATTTCAAAACCATCCTCTAGTAGAAAAATATGATTTAGTATCATAGTTTTAATGTTGGTTTTTTCAAAACTGACATTCAAAGTGAAAGGGGAATGTTTTTCACATTGGTTCTTTCTAAAATTGTTTTTAAAATATTTTAAAGAATCTAACTCACATAGACTTTACCTCATTTTTTTGATGTGGTCATTCTAAAATACTCACCCTCTTAACTCATGATCGTACCACACGAGTACTTGATATTCTACATTCATTCAATATTCATACTTCTTTTTGAATTATCTCTCATAAAACTTTCATTTTTTATCTTTCTTAAACATCCCTCAACTTCATTTAGTCTAAGGAAACCCTAATATTTGTGACTCAAAACTGTGCTTCAACTTTTTCGTTCAATCAATTTTAAAATTCTTTTCATACGAAAGTTTCTCCTAAATATTTAATTGTTCGACCTACTTCCACCACCCTTGAGTGAATTCATTAAAATTCAATACCTATTTTCCATCGATGGACTCCATATTTTATAAGTTATTTTTTTCATTTGGAAGATTAATTAAATATTTTCTAGTTATAAATTTCATTCATCCATTAATTTGTTTGTATGTATATCATCACGAATCATAATTTTTTATCATCATAATTAATTTAAATTTTTAATTTTTTTGGTATTATAAATTATTTTTTATTGTAAATTATAGATATAATTATTTTTTGGTTATAACTATTTGTATTTATAATTGTTTTTATAAATAAATTATTTTTCATTGTAATTTTTTTGTTGTTAAAATATTTTTTCCTTAATTATTTTTAGTCAGAATTTTTTTTCATTATAATTTCATTTGGTTATAAATTTTTTTCTTATTGAAAATAGTTTTTCACTTATAAATTTTTTTCTAGAAATAAATTTTTTTTAAAAAAAACAATGCATGTTTATATATTTATATGATTATATGTTTTAAATTTATATATATATATATATATATTGAATTTTTTTTTTTGTATATTATTCTATTATATTAGGACTTATGTAATTAATGGATCATAATTTTAAAAATTCACAAAGAACTAGTAATGAAAATGATAATGGAGTTAAAAACTTCTTGGAATTTTCTAAAATATATCTTTAATATATATATATGATTTTTTTATCCATGAAGTGATTAGATAGAAGAAAATTATGGTATAGAGAAATAAAATTCCAATGGAATTTTGATGGTTTTAATAATAATTATAAATATTGGATTTAGAATTGTGAAATAGAAAACAAATCAAGATATATTGATGACTATGATGTTAAACATGATATAGAGTTTCATCTTGAAGAATTAAATGATGATGTAAATGTTCAAATCAATAGAGAAAAAAATATTGAACAATTATACTATGAATCTGAGAAACCACTATTATATGGTTGCACTAAATTTATAGTGTTACTATGAGTGCAAATATTAGTTAAATTGAAAGAACTAAATGGTTACAATGATAAAAGTTTCTCTAAATTTTATATAATATATTTATTTTTTATTAATAATAACATTTTTACATATAACATTTATTTTTTTATAATAAAATACATTTACCGAAATTGAAAATTTTTAATATGATAATCATTTTTATCATTTTTTTGTTAATTTCTATATTCAATATTTTTTGTTACACTTTTTTCAATTAAAAATACAAACATTCAATGTTTTTATATTAATTATGAACAATTGATTTTTATTTATAATAATTATTTAATTTTAATCAAATACAAGTACCTAGTTTTGTTCAAGTGGCATGGATATTTATAAATTTTGGACACAAAGGTATGGGTAGGGTATGTACATTTCTTCATATAAATATATCTATAGTAATTAAACTATTTTATGAAATTAAATTTTATTTCATGAAATTAAATTATATTTCATGAAATCAAATTCTTCTCTTCTTTTTATCCAGAGAAGACAGTGCTTAATTATGGTATAAATGAGATAACATGTTTACCAAAACTTTTATATACACTTACATAGAAAAGTTTGACAATTGAGTTTGATGATAATGATTACCATAAATTTTATATACACATAGATAGAAAATTTTTACAATTGAGTTTGATGATAACGACCATAAATACCATATTCCAAGAAATTAATGAGTTACTTATCTATACATAATCATTATAGGATAATAATTTTATTTGATAATTACAGGATCATTGAATACTTTGGGAGAGATAAATTATGGGTGTCTATAACAGTAAAATCTAAAAAAATTAATTTACTTTTCCAATGGATTAAATATTACATATTTCATATGACTAATATTTATTCTATTCAATTACACATGAAATATAACTTTCATGAGATGAAAGAAATTAAGAAAATTTGTTTTCCTTTTTTGAAACCAGATAGAGTAATTTTAAGACAAAGTTGAATTCTTATTATTTTTTTGGAAATAAATATAATAATGATCCTTTCCTTAAGTGTGGGTTTATATATACTAGGTCATGTTAAATGTTATTTCTCCAATTAGAGAGAGGAATCCATTATGGTATGTAATGGGTTTTTTAAAATTAATTTTCTTAATGGATTTTAATTATTTGATAACTAATTAATTTTTTCTTATGTAAAAACCATCTAGGAAATCTCACCAAGAGGTATAGTCTTATAACCTATACTATCATACATTATCACACAAATGGTATCATTTTTTAAGGAAACAAGTGATTTTTGAAAAAAATAATGAGTTACAATTCAAGTAATATTGTGAATCTAAATAGGTTTAACATGACCCTACATCTCTTCCCCATCATTATAAAAAATGGAAAATGGAAAATAGAAAAAATAAGGAAAGTTTACTACCAATCCCAAAATAATAATTAGATGATAATATTTTAAGTAATTAATTATTATTTTTCCTTAAATTTTACAATTTTTTAAATTCATCCCACTAATATAAATTTTTAAAATACTTTTTCAGGATGTATTTCAGAAGAAAATTATATAGGGGGCCTTTATCTCCAAGTGTATTATTGAAAATATTACAACTACTTTGGGAATTCTAGAACACATATTTCCCATTAGAAGAAATAGGGATGGCGTCAGTTTTGCAAAATATTTTTGTTGTTCCTTTAGTTTTAAATTGATTAGGGGAAAATATATGGGAGAAATAGTTTCCTTAAAATTTGATTTGTGTCATATAAATGATTTTATAGATAATATAAAGAACTAATTTGTACATGTTATGTGGGAAGAAGAGATGAGAAAAATGTGTCCTATATAGCATGCCTTTCCAAATTCGTCTCCTCTCTATTCAGACCCGACCATGTACTGTGAATTGCTAATTGGGGATCCCAATATACATATTATAACATATGGAATTTTACATCATCTGGGGGATTATATACATCATTATATTTTATAGTCAATTTAGGTAAGAGTATTGATAAATGATATTATTGATCCAACTACTATAGTGTTTCTACTTATTGGGGGGTGTCAATAGTTGGACAGAGTATCAGTTATTTCATATTGTAGTCATCTAGTAATTATCATTAGTTTACATATAAGGTATAAATTGTTTTTATTTTTTATTTAACATTAAATTCCAAATTTATTAAAATATTTACATATATTAACCCTATTTAGGTGTATCTAAAATCAAACAAATCATTGTAAAGGGAAGGAAATTATCAATTACCAACCCCTTTATATAATCCTCAAAATCTTGTAGTGATAAAATGTTAACACACTTTTCTTCTATATTAGATATTTAATATATTTTATTGATTAGTGGTGATATTTTTGAAAGATATTATTTGATAAATATATTTAAAAATTATATTATTTATGTATCAAATGGATATCAACTCATCATACCTGTGTTGTGATTGTTTTCTATGTAAGTAAAGTTTAATTATAAATTAAATTTCTATAAGTATGAAAATTTTATATTGACTTAATTTATTACTTTTATAATAAATTATCTCAATAATATATATATATATACAATATGATCGAACTTATTTTTATGGTTTTATAGATCGAGTATACATTTCAATAGTTGTGTAATACCTAAACCAGGATTCCAGAATAGAATATATATCTAAAATATTAAAAAATACACTAATTATGTATTGTTTTTTCCATTCCTTTAATATTAAAAAAAACATAGATATTTATGAACCAATATTCATTATCTTATTATTAATTCTAGAATTTTGATATTTTAGTGGACATTAAATGTTATGCATATTTTTTTCAAATGAATGTGGGGCATATTGGTTGTTCTCTTAATAGATGATGTTAACATAATATTTAAAAAGTTTTTTAGGGAATAATCCTTATTATATTATTTTAGTTTGTTAATCCTAACATTATAATTTTACTTATGTTTTGATAATTAATATTTTAAAATACAATAGTTTATGGATTGAGTTCAAAAGGAATCACTTTTCAACAAAAGACTAAAAAAATTGAATATGTTAATGTTCAGGTAGATAACTTTAAAATTAGTAAATAATTTATTTTTATTACATATCTAGTGTTTCTATTTTAAAAATGTTATTTCATAAACAAAATTTCATATTCAATGGTGTAGGGTGAATTTTGGTGTTATGTTTTAAAATTATTTTATGAGAAAATCAGGACCAGAACAATAATAGGTTTTGAAAAGGTTAGTTTTATTATAATGCTTTTAATTTAAACAAATGTTTTTCATTTTTAAATTCATAATAGTTTATGTTGTTAAATATTTTTGATGATTCTAAGTGTATTCTCTAAATAACATAAACTACATTTAAATTTTATTTTTAGAATATTTTCAATGTGAAACTAATTTGTTGATGCAGTTTTGTGTATCTATATATTATTTTATTAAAAATTTGATAAAGTTTTCAATGAGGGTTTCTTCTACTAGAGTTTTTTTTTGTGATACGTTTTTGGGTTTTGTTGGTTTTTTATAGGTCTGAAAAATTTTATTTTTTAATATTTAAAAAATTAACATTCAATGTTTGTTTTAGGAAAAACTAATATCAAAATCCATGCTCACAAGGCTTTTCACATTAGTTTTATTGTAAAGTGATGTGGAAGACCATGTATGAATAATTTTAACATCCTTTTTAGGAAATGAGATGTTGATACCTTTCTAGGGGTCCTTTTTTAGAATAGATTTCAATTTTCGTTTTATAAAAAATGACACTAAAATCCCTATTTTTACATTGACTACATTAAATTCACTTTTTAACCATTGTTAAAAGGAAAAAAAGTGATGTTGAAGGACCTTTTTCAATTGAGATCATAAAAATAAGAAATTATACCTTTATAATAAATTAATACACCACCAAAAAAGTTAATAAAGACCCTCTTAGACAAATTATAAATATTATCAAAAGATCTAAAATTAGGATACCTTGACATAAAAATAGGTTTTAGTGGAATTATATTGTTATTTTAACTATTAAAAATAGATTAAAATGTACCAAAACTACATAATTTATTATAACTTTTCATAAGATTCAATTTTATAGATTATAGTGTCCAAATAGACACTCAGATCAAAAGTTATGGTTATTTGAAGTTGAAGTATGATTTTCAGCTTCTCTTGGATAATTAGTAAATAATTAATTTCTAATTATTTAAAAATTTTGTAAAAAATCATAGTTATCTTCATTATAATTTATTTTATATTACATGAAGAATAAAAGGATATTAGGATCTAAAGTGTTGGTTATTTGATGATGATGTCTGATTTTCAACTTCTTTTAAAAAGTTAGTTAAGTGAGAAATTTTCTTCTATTATTTTAATGTCTGTGTGTGTGTGTTTTTTTATTTATATATAAATATATACATATATAAAAAATTAATAATTAATAATTAATAAATAATAATTATTTATTAATAATTAATAATTAATCAATAATTACTATATATAAAATATTTACTAAGTTATTAGGTTTTTAAATAATTTCTAACAAATAATTATAAATAATTAATTGAAATTTTAAATAATAAATAATCAAGATTCTAAATAATTAATAATAATTAGTTAAAAATAATTTATAAATAACATGTCATTAAAAATTTAATTTATTATTATTATTAATTATTCATTATAATTAATTTCAGTGTGATTTTCCAAACAACTCTAGTAAAATTAAAATAATGATATCAGATTTTGAGACGGTTTTTAATAAACCTAACATAACCCAACCCATCGAGGCCCCACCCAGGCTAGTGATAATCTAAGAGTTCCACCCTAAACTTAGATCCAATAGGTTAAGGTTCGATGAATAGCATGAAGTAGACATATTTCTCAAAATGGGAGGCCTTACCTATATCAACCCATAATAGATACATATCTCAAATTCAAAAAAATAAATATAAACATAATAAGGATGTGTATATATAATCAACTAAAATGTATACAACACACTACTAAAAATGATCTTTTAACGTTAGTTATTTTTAAACATTAGTGTTAGATAATTGGTGACATTATTACAGCTGATTCTGAAACATTATTTCAAAATTAGTTTTATTAATAACATACATAATCATATTTTTTCATTGGATTTTAATTTAACTTTCAAAAAAAAAATTAGTTATGACTAATATAAAAAGTTACTTTTTATGTTTTTTATAAAAATTTATGTGGAAAGTCAGTTTAGACTTTGAAAATAAGAAAAACCAATGTAGAAAGTTTGAAATGACCTATAAAGTGATTTTCCAGGTCAATTATTGGAAATAACTAAGGTCGAAAGCCACTTCTGAAATTTATTTTCTTAATAACCAATGTAGAAATTATTTATTTTTTTTAAAAAAAAATTAGAAATACAATAACCCATCCGTGTTAATAAAAACTACTAATGCAATACCAAAACAAAAACAACCATAGACCACAAAAAGCAAATAAAAACCCAATAAAAATTTGTATACAATATTGTTTCATGATAATACTCATAAATGAAACATTTAAATAAATATCTATAAATAAATCAAGCCTATAAAATATTTCTCAAATAAATAAAAAAGATTGTATATGTCTTCAATAGAATAATATGTAACATCATCAAAAACCATAAAAACAATAAAATTAAAAAAAATTAAAATAGGCCATATTTTTTATATCAAAATAGCTATATTTGAAATAACATTGTCAAAGTTTGACACTATTATAGTCTTGATAGTCTCACAAATTAATCATAAAACAAATTATTCACATTCAACTATTCTCTTTGAAAATGATGTTGTATTTATAAATAAAACTTTAAAAATAAAAAAACACAATATATGTGGGATAAAAGAAGTATTAACTATACTATAAAACATATCTACCATCAATTACATGTAATTAATTTCATTTGGGTTCTTTATCAATATGTGATTTTTGTTAAATTTTTTCCATAGCCTATTTAGTTTTCATATATTAATTACTAACACATGTATAATATGAAAAATATGCATTACAGGACTAACAAAATAGTATAAAACTTATGAATTCAAAAGGTATCAAAAACTATCACAAACATCTTCGAGTAAAGAGCCTAACTAATATATTTTGAATTCATGTGTACATAATATGAATAACATCCAATGTTTATTATAACATAAAAATTTAAATATGAATTATATTATAATGAATAATAGTTTATAAGTATATAATTATTATTACCCTTCATGGAATGTAAGGAACATAATCTTAATCTCTATGTTTTCCAATATTTTGGCTATATATTTCAATCTAACATTCTGTCTCATGTATTTCACAACCATTAAAAAAATTCCGGATCCATAAATGCATAAATGGAAGTTATCTCATATTTTAAGAAAAGATTGTAAAGATGCCTAAATAGATAATTAATAAATTAAACCATTATAAGTTATATTTATTTAAAGAAATCTTAAATTTAAATTTAAATTTAATTACATCAAAAATAATTGTACCATAGGTTCGTAGATCTCATCACCTATAACCACATCGATGATGTAATTCTTAAATATTTTTAATACATGGCCTCCCGCATATATTTTATCTATCATCATAAACTCATAATAACTCTCCAAAATTAAATAATTCATTACTAATTTTATTAAACATTGATATATATGACAAGTATTTGAAGGTAAAGATTCAAAAAACATTGTTTTCATTTGTAAAGAATCCTTATATTTCAGATAATTCTATATAAGGTAAATGTATAAAAAAATTACATGTAATTCAAAATTAAAAGTAAATAAAATTGAATAAATAATAAATAACTCATATGTCCATTGTCAAAAAAACTAGCTTTTCGAAGTAAAAAAAATGACTCATGCTCTGTCCAACTATGGCCACCACCTAGATAGGAAATGACACTATACTCTTTGAATTAATAACATTATGCATCGCTACTCTTACATGATCTAACTAAATAAACTAGTGGTGTATGTAATCCCCCATATTAAGAATGATAGTTTATGTTATAATGTTTTAATGGGGAACCAAAATATACAACTCATAGAACATATTTGGGTTAGAATAAGGAGGTGGAAAATTTGGATAGGTTGTATGGGTGGGATAATGAGGCTAAGAAGGATATGGATACAATATTTTTTTCACCATTTCTACAAACATAGATTGTAAAGACTACTTAATTTGATATTATATCGATTAATTCATCTCTCATAGCATAGCATTCAACGAAGATATTTCTCCATTATATTTTATCTCACATGATGTCATACTATAACAACCAAAAACTACTCTAACACCAACATCCACCACATATTCTTTTACACATCTTGGGTGTTGTTACTCTCCTTAAGCAGTATCCAAAATGTTCATCATTCCCTCACTGATAAAGGTCCCCTTTATCGATTTCTCCAAAAGGTCATCCTAAAATAATATATAAAAAAATTTCATTAGAATAATGAATTTTGAAAACAAAAATATTTAAGAAAAATAATAATGATATTTTTATAATCATATTAGTTACTTCTCTTAATGGATCCATATGAAACTACTCATTTTTTCTATCTCATCCTCTTTTTGTTTCTCATTGTGAGTGGGTGGAGATGGAGGTCCAAAATAAATATCTTTCTAACTACTATAGGATTTAACACATAACTCATTAAACTTTTTAGAAATTATTTTTTCCTCCAATAATTGATACCCTCCATGTGATAAAGTATGTGGATGCACATTTTGTGGCTCAATATTTTGGTGAGAACTCCTGGAGTCCTATTATATAAGAATAAGTGAATAATATTTCAAGTAATTAATAAATAATTTTAAAAAATTGATTTTATAACAAATAATTATCAAACCAGATAGGTTTACCCCTGTTGAATGGAGATAAACTTCACTCAGGCCACTATAACTATAAAACCATATTTGAGGCATGGGTTTTCATTTTGTTCTTTCCTGAAATATAATGTGATATAAATTTTGTTTTAAAATATCTCTTTCTAAATGATGAAAAATATAACCACTATTTTTTAATTTCATTCATATTATAAAATAAAAAATTTCATCTAAAATTGAATAAATAATATATTATTAATAAAATAAATAAGAATTTAAGAAATAGAAAAAATAATAAAACATATAAGAAATTATATCATTATGGGATCCCACGATTAATGTTTCACCATCTTGTTGATACTACTCCAATAAAGATATAAAATAATAATCCTAACATGGCTCTATTTTACTATATAACTCATAATTTTCTTTATATTTCGTCCCACTCTACTACTATTATCATTAAATTCATTTCTCAACATTTTTTCCCCATGATCAATTAAACTTTATGATAAATGTGTAATACCACATCTACAAAATCGTGGATTTTTCTTCACTAGATAATAATAATACATTTTCATTGGAGTCTCACCATTACAATTATAAAAAAATTGAAAAATAAAAAATCAATGTAATTAAATATTTTCATTATTTTATATATATCAGTATGAAAAAAATGACCACAATCATCGATAAATTTTCTTCCTCCTCCATGTATATCATTTAAATAGATTAATGCAAAAAAATTATATGTACTTGTATTTTATTTGAATCAAATTATTTTTAGAAGTAAGAAGTTTTGATCTTTAATAATTGAAAGAAAATTATATATATAATTATAATTAATATAGCTGAATAAAAATGAATCTCTAAAAATTATAAATATAAATAAATAGTAACAAAAAAATAATGATGTTGGGATTCATAACCATAAAATACATAACTGAAATAGATGAATATATAAATTTATATAAAAATCACAAAAATGGTCAACATTTATAAATTTAAATATCTAATTAATAAATAGTGTCATTTTATGTGTAAGTTTTATAAAAAAAATAATGATATAATACTTCTCCAATTAGAAACTGTGTGAGTAAAATTTATAAATCTAAAAATTAATTCAAATAGAATAAATGATCAAAATATATAAATTTAAATATATTGGTACAATTTTTTTTACATTTGTATGTTTCGTAGAAAAAATAATGATGTCGTGTTTTTTCAACTGAATTGTTTTAAACAGAATATAATGAATAGAACATTTAATATAAAAATGAAAAAATTGATCAATGTTTTTAGATTTTGATATCAAAGATATAGTTCTTTTATATATTAGTTTCATAAAAAATAGAAAATTTATATTTACCTAAATAATTTGGAGAGTTACAACATGTCTTCCAATATTCCTTCTAGGTTATCTTTTCATATTTAATGGACTATATCTATAAAAAATCTATTATTATACTTAGATAATCATTTATTCGATGAAGAAATATCACATAAGTTGTAAACATCCTCCACATTATCATTACCGAAATTATTATTTTCCCTTTCAAAATGATGGAATGCTACTCATTTGATGGGTTAACAACATAAAAAATCTATTTCTCAGGCATTTTTCTGATAAATTATTCATCTTTTTATCTAAATATTTTCAAATCAACAAGTGTAAATCCATACTCATCAAATTCCACACCAATTTTACTATCAAATCAGTTACACTTAAACAATGATAATATAATTTTAGTTTAAATAATCTCCCATATATCCTCAAATCCAAAAAATGTCGTTGATATAGAAATTGGGTTTTTATTTTTGGTACTCTGAAAAAAAAAATCATAAATGACCATTATTCCACTATTTTTAATGGTACTCTTTTCATCATATTTTTTTTTATAAATTGTGTAACCATTAAAATTGATTTTTCAGGTGAAGATAAATGGGTTTGGAATTTATCCTTAAATCAAGAGAAATTTTTTTTTTGTATATTCATTAATTAACCACTATTAATTTATTTTCAGATATCATACCTTCAGTCTAGTAATATGTGAAAATATATATGGTGTAACCTTGCCTATGATGTTTAAAATGTATAAATATTTCTATAAAACTTCATCAAGTAGAATTATATTTACCTTTAAATGAAAAATAAATTCCCCTTTACTATCAACTATAAAAATTCAAGATATAGAGAGAAAAATGTAATCAAATTCATAAAAATAATCAATGTATAACTTAATCGCATATTTGGATGGGTATTTTTGAATAATGGAGGCCTCTAGTCAATGAAAAAATTTAACATACCCCATAAAATTTTTCATATATCTATTTAAATGATACATCCAAAATAAATAAATAGGCCCATATATTCTTATCTCTCACACTAAATGAATCATCAAATAAACCATTATATCAAAAAGAATAATGAAAAATACATTTATAGTTAACAAAGTATGAGGATAGATACATTATATGACATATCTAACAAATTCAGATCTATAATTTTACGGAAAATGGAATTGGATATGTAACACAATGTGATGATTAAAATTTTTATAGGTATCAAAATTATGTTGTGCAGTGAAACCGACAATAGTTGTTGCATCAATATATAAAAATCATGATGTTTCATACTTATTAAATTTAAATCCTTCAATGATACCAAAATTTTAACATTTTAAGAAAACCAAATGGGTACTTTAATACCATGTAGACATTGAAAAAAAAATTAACTCCTCAGTCCTCCTTAATTTGTGATAAGTTTTAGGTAAATATTTTCTATTTCCTATCATAGTGGGAGAAAACTAAAAATTTATTTCCCTTCATATTAATTTCAATCATGTATTCAATATATATTTTTCCTTTAATTTTATGTCTAAAAAAGTTCCAATCAAACTATCACAAAAACTTCTCAACATAAAAAAATTAAATATTATAATTTACCTCCAAAAATCACCAATAAGATAGCTCAAATAAGATGTACTATTTCTTTCAGATTATTTTTTTACAACCAAAACTTCCTTTCGTACCAAATGTTATATCAATATTTTTCACCTTGTCATAATATTCTTCAACTAAAAATAATTGTGTGGAAAATCACATTATTGTATACCTTAAAATTCCTTTTATTAATCTACAATAAAGATGATACATTAATAAAATCTCTTATTTCCCATATACACTATATTTTTCATTCTGTAATTGATGATACGAAGTCCCTTTCTTATAAATTGGATAACATTTATAACCCTTAACACATTATCCAGATATGTATGAATATACTATAAATCCATTTATAGTTAACATTATTTTAGAATATAAAATAAAATACCCTTTCCTATATTCAACAAAAATTATAACACCTACTTCCAATTGAAATTTCAAATCATCAGTTAATTTTTGTTGATAAACAAAAATATCATTTCTAGGTTGTTTTGGTCTAGAAATTGTAATGCTTATCATAACATAATCATTATTCATACATATATGTGGGGACAAGTTGTACATTACTAATATAATATTCCATGAGCTACGTTGGAAACTAAGGACCTCATGTGGTTTCTTTTTATATATGCATATTCTCATTCTGATAATTCTAACCTAATTTCAAAAATTTGTAATTTTATTATCAATTATTCTCCAATGTGGTGAATAAACCTGATAAAATATGTTTCTATAAGATATTTGATCCCATCTATGAAATATTAACCTCTTTTTATCATTTAAATTAATAAATAGACTCTTCAATTGAGAAATTATTAGAACATAAAATATTTCTTTAGTGGGAGGTTCAGTTTATGCTCTTGAGAATGAATCAAATTTGGATTTCTCATCCATTTTATATCATGATGTCCCACATTTGTGGAATTAAGATAAAATTTCACAATCCATCTTATATAGAATACAGTCATCTGTAAAATCATTTATTTTAATTTCCCTAATCCCATTGGATATAATATTTATTTCATCATAACTAAAATTTAGAAGCCTATTACCTTCTAGAAGTAACTCTTTCAAAAGTTCAAGTAGTTCAGTTAAATTTTTTTCAATCCAACCATTATTTTCATTCAAGTTAACAAATATAATCATTACTGATAACACTATTAATTTAATGAAACTTGGGAACAATGATTTCTAAATATCTCTAAACAATCATTCAAAACATAATATTTTTTTAATGGTTTTAATGCTTACATAATGAATTAATTCTTTAGGATGATCATATGTCTCTTGAAAAAAATCTTTATCAACATTAGATCGTGACTTCTTTTTTATTTCACCATGCTAGGTCTAGCATGTATAGATATGATTAAAACCATAGAAAATCATATGGTCTTTGATTTTTATAAATCTTTATTTTCTCATATTCAAAATATTCACTCATGGACAGAAAAATATATCTCTATTTTAATGATTTTTTTAAAAATTTCAAGATATAATCGTCACCTTTATCATATTCATTAATAGCTGTTCATGAATTTATCTAATTACAATGCATTAATTACCTAAAATTACAGTATAAAAGACTAATATATTAAAATTTATAAACATTTATATATATATTTAAGTAATATAAATATTTAAATATATAAAATTCTTAAATTTAAAATATATTGATCAAAACAAATAATCAATTAACCAATAATTAATAAAACATAATAAAAACAAATAATTATAAAAAAAATTAATAAAATAAATAAATAAATAAATATTATATATTAAATTAATTACCCATTGATTCATATATATATAATAAAAATAAACAACCAACTAAATATTTATTCATAATAATTTAATCAAAACAAACAATTATATAGTATAAACATTAATATAATTAATGAATGAATGAATGGGATATAATAAATGGATATAGCATTTGAATAAATACTAAATAATTAAATAAATTTTAAAGATATTAAACATTTAATAAATATGTTAAAAAAAGAAAATAATGATTTAATTAACAAATAATGTAGATAAATGCAGTATATCTATGATAAAAAGGAAAAGTAGTAGTAAATGAATGTCAGATTGTATAAAATTCAATGGGAGTGTAATTACTAATATATAAATAAATACATTTTGAAAATGACAATAATTTAATAAATATTTTAATAAAATAAATTTAATAGAAAAATTTTATTTAAAAATAGTATATCATTGACGAAAAGATAAAAATCCTATTGTATGAATTTTAGATTATATTAAATTAATTGGGAGTGTAGTCAATAATAAATAATTGAAAAAAATAAAAACATCAAACATATAATAAATCATATAAAAAATTAACTCCCAAAAAATGTAGATGCAGGAAATATATTGATGAGGTGTAGAGGAAAAATAGAAGTGAGAAACCATTAAATTGAACATAATTAGGTGGGATCACTATTGAAGAACAAAATAATTGATGATAATATTATAACATAGAGGACAGATAAGAAACGATTTAATTCTAGATAAATGTGGAAGAAATGATTAAAAATAATGAATAAAGAGAAAAATAGGGGTTGATAAAATAATGTCAATAAAATGATAATCAAAAGGTACTTGAGTTTTAATTTTTTCTATGTTTCAACCATCGATTCCTTTGATAACTGGTGATAAATACTAGATTTTAAAATCAGTTATTAGAGGAATTGATATTAAAACCCAGACAAATGATGTTTTCTGTCAGTTATTATTAAAAATGATGGGAAAACCCCTATGATCAAGTTTTTCACATACATTATACTAATAAATGGTTTTCAAACATATACCAATGAAATTTTCAATTTATTTTCTATAATAAATGATAAGAAACCCCTTAAAGTGTGAATTCTCATGTTTTATTTTTAATAAGAGATGTTGAATCTTCAACATGAAATCTATTTTTTATATTATTGACATGCATGGGACATCAAGTATAAATAAATCACCACAAAATAAAATGAAATATAACTATGAATTAGTAAGCCTATGTAACAGATTGATACAAGATAATGGAAGCTCCTACTTCCTATGTGTACTCTAGGAATGATCTCTAACTTCAATAGTAACCACCACCATTAAGGACCACCAAGTTCTATCATGTATTTACAAGTGTCACCAAGAATCATATATGAAAATGTCACACCATTACCATGCCTACCTAGACCATCTCTAAACTTTTGTTTCATATTTTCATATCCATCTCAGAATGGTTCACTACCAAGGTTACCTATGGTGGGAGTACCTGGGCCCCCACCATAAACATCATCCTTAATGATTATTATCTGGGAACAACCCATCTGGGTCATGCTAGACCACTAAAAACATAATAGGTATTTCAAAATTTTACCGGATGAGTTTCAATTAATCATGATCCCCCAAATCCATGTCAATTTCTCAACGCTTTCCTTTTATTGATGCACTCAAACCTTTTTTGTTATCTTGTGACTCATGAGAAACATAGGTGTTCCGCTTCACCCTCTATAGAAAAAAATTTGGGAATCTCCCTTTGGTATCTAGATCCCCTATAGGATCTAACCCACTATCAAAGTTAATAGTGTTATGTTTTCACTTACCTTTCCCCAAATCTATGGAGGAGTACATCAAAAACAATGAAAACCATATAAAACTACTCAAAAACACACCACTACCCATCAAGTATTCCTATTTACTATAATCTGAATTGGACAGTTTTGGATTTTTAGATGATCATGCTCTTTCTTCTTTATACCCCAAGATAACGCCTTCCCAAGTGACCAAAATTGAAACCCCTTGATAAAATTTCCCCCTCCTCTGCATAGAAATAGTTTCAATGTGATTGGTATACCCATAAATATCCCACATATATACCACATTGGGGTCACTCCATTAGGATGATCTCCTATGAATATTTTTAACTTCTTATTCAATAAAAACACCAATGGAAAACCATTCTCCATCTGAGAAAGCAGTTTACAAGATACCCACCTTTAGGAATACCCTCCATGTCTATCTCTTGAGAAGGTATAGTCATAGTGTATCACTAAGTTTACATCTTTATTATAGACCTCTCACACACATCGGAAGAGTGTGAGGATTCCACTATTGATCCAAGGTGAGAAACTTATTTCTCTCCGTGGAAAAATAAACTTCACTGAATCTAGTTTTTCATGTGTCTCCTCCATCAACCTGACACCAAGTCCTATACTAGAATAGTTAACCATCATGCCACTATGATTCCACTATAATCTAATCGACCACTATGAAATAGACATCATGAATACCATTACTTCCCAATTAATATAAATCCTATAATATTATATTTAACAACACAACTAGTACTCTCATAGTTAGGTAAGGGGAAATACCCAAAATTCTCAACAGGCTCCCCCATGAACTGATACCACATATGGTTTGATCCCAATAATCTATAAATGATACAAGGTTTTTTATTATCACACTCATCTATAACATAAAACACCAACTCTAAAATTTAATTTTATGCATACATCAGTCTTCCCTTGAGGTACAACCATGGGTCCCTTCAAATGAATCCACACACTACTCCATATCTAAAATGTGTAAACCCACACAAAGAAAACTTTAGAGGGTGCATCACATTGAGTTACATAAAATACTATGTGATCTAATCAATTTTGGAATATAAAACATTAGTTAACTATTACTCACTAAATCAATACTTGAATATGATGATCCCAGTTAACCATAAGGGGAGAGTGAAATACGATCATTATTAGTAGAAATTATCTCTAGTTGAAATGGCTTTAACTACGAGTATTAATTAAATCTAAAACACCTAAAAAGATGTTTCAGAAAAAAAAATGTGTGCATGATTTATCCATTATGAGAGTCCTTATATAGTGGAAATGAATCATGCTCCAAACTACACCCATTAAAATTTGACCATAGTTATCCATCACATGAATCTTTCTACAACTTTAACTGTTAGTACCCCAAGCATGATGGGAACTAACTAATAGTGGTGATTATGAGAGAGTATAGTAGCATCATTCATCTTAATCTTCTATTGTATCACCCACTTTCCATATAAAAATAATCCTTTCTAATTGTAACGGCCCGAAATTTTGAATAAATCTTGTTCCCTAATTTCATGTGTTAGTTTTTATTTTTATACTCAATAAAAATGTTTTATTTGATAAACATGATTATAATTAAAATGAGACCAGTGGGTTTTGACTGTTATATGACCATCGGTCAATATGACCACTGTGAACAAAATGTTTTGATTATTGTCTCTAAATACAAGTAATCTTGGTTAATTATTATAGAAAGAAGATTTGATGGCCTCACCTAGTAGTCTTGGACCGATCGAAGCCCATCTAACAGAGCTTGGGAAGGAGGTAGAACCATTGGGCTTTGCTCTGGACCAAATCCAAGCTGAACTTTATCATGTGAAGCTAGAACGGAATCGTCTTCGCGAGAAGTTCAAACTGATAGAAATTACTACTCGGGCAATGTTGACTGAGCCGCCCCAAGATTCTATCACCCTAGCACACCTTACTCTTAGGTCCTATGCTGGTATTATAAGGGGCTATGTAATGAGACCATAACTGCCTTGTATAATCCTTGTTTTAAACAAAAATTGGGATTTCTTATTATGATGATGTTTATGAATTTTCAAATGACTGGATAAAAATAGTATGTATATTTTTGATGAATTTTCAAAAGGATATTTAAAAAAAATGTTTGTGTAAACCTTAAATAATTTAAAATGTGTAATGATTCTCAAAAAATGGTCTTCTACAATTATGTCCAGTAAGAAATTTAGAGTCTAATAAGATCAACTTGATTTTTGATGAATAGTAAATTATGAATAGTGATTTTATTATTAGGATTAGTAATATGACCAAAGGGATTAGTAATCTCACTTAAAGAAAGTTTTAAAATAATCTAGGCACCTTGATTAAATAATATGATTCAATAAAATGGTTAAATAACGGTTTCATAAATTATTATTCAAGTATTAGTTTTTTTCGGGTGAATAGTGTTTTTTAATTAAAAATTTAATTAAAAATAATTAGAAAATTGTTTTTATAAAAAGGACTTTATTTTTGAACTCAGAGAATCGATATTATGTTATGGTAATTTTTGGGGTTTTTTCTAAAAAAATGAATTTTCGGTGAATAGTGTTTTTATTTAAAAATAAATTTAAAAATACATAGAAAATTATTTTTATAAAATTGAGTTCATTTTTGAAATCAGAGCATTGATATTTAGTTAAGGTGAAATTTTGGAATTTTTCTGAGAAAGATGAATTTTTCAGTGAATAGTAAAAATGCAGTTTTAGGGTTTCGGTATGTTTAATGACATCATAGTTGTGTCATGATGATGTCATGAGATATTTTAAGGGTTGGCCGGCCAAGGGTGATGAATTATTGTTGTGGGGGCCCCATGTGGCCTAACTCCATGGTAAATGCCAATGGAGAGCACATGGGTTTGAGAAAAGCACATGTGACGTGTCCCTTGGCCATTAATGCCTTGTCCCCTCACTTTCCCTATAAATACCAAGCCCTCCTCTCATCAATTCGACTCCCCACTCTTTCCCAACGAATTTCGGGTCTCATTACCTCCCAAGGAGTCCTCCCAAGGTGCCCCCAAGCCCTCAAGGTCCCAACCATTGAGGTTTAAGAGTTACATTTTAAGGTAAGGGATCCGACCTCTCTCTTTCATTTCAAGTAATCTCTATTATGTCATTCCTTTTATGCTCCATGTTCTTATGTTGGAGGATGTTCTTTTATACTCATATTACTGACTTTTTCATGTTAATATAATGAGAGATCCCCTCTTACTCTCATTATTTCGTTTTATGAAGTTTTAAGTGGCACCGTTAGGCTGCCGAAATTTTTGTAACGGATTCTTTCTTCCTTCTCATTTTTCAAGATCTATTTTCATGTAAAGTATTTCATGTTCTTTTTTTTATTATGTTGGGGTATGATCTCTAAATTTATCATACTGATATTTTATGATCATATGATGAGAGACCCCATTTGATCGCTTCAATTCCGTATTTTGAAGTTTTAAGTGGCGCCGTTAGGCTGCCGAATTTTTAAGTGGTTCTTCACCCTTCTCGTTTTGAAGTTCTACTTTCATGTCAATTATTTCAGGTTCCTTTTTGTTATGTTGGGTTATGATCTCTATATATATCATACTGGACTCTTATGTTCATATGATGAGAGACCCCATTTTATCTCTTCAATTCAGTATTTTGTTGAAGTTTAAGTGGCGTCGTTAGGCTGCCGAATTTTTAATTGGTTCTTCACCCTTCTCGTTTTGAAGTTCTACTTTCATGTCAATTCTTTAAAGTTCCTTTTTGTTATGATGAGGTATGATCTCTATATCTATCATACTGGACTCTTATGTTCATATGATGAGAGACCCCATTTGATCTCTTCAATTCAGTATTTTGTTGAAGTTTAAGTGGCGTCGTTAGGCTGCCGAATTTTTAAGTGGTTCTTCACCATTCTCGTTTTGAAGTTCTACTCTCATGTCATTTCTTTAAAGTTCCTTTCTATTATGTTGGGGTATGACCTCCATATCTATCATACTGGACTCTTATGTTCATATTATGAGAGACCCTATTTGACCTTGTCAATTCAATTTTGTTGAAGTTTAAGTGACGCCGTTAGGCTGCCGAATTCTCACAAGAGAAATCTTTTTTTCCTTCCTTTCATGTTCTTCATTTCATATGGTATATTTTCAAATTTCATTACCATGTTCTTAAATCCCTTATATTTTGTCCCTCTACGGTTTGATGGGTCATTTATGAATGTTTGACCCATGTCCCCTTTCTTCTCAATGTTTTCTAAAACCTTGTAACATAGCCGTTATGCTGCAGAATTTTCGTCTCAAAATGTCTCTCTCTCTTTTCTAAAAATTATTTTATGTTATAAAGTGAATACAAAAAGCTCTTATTTCTACAGGGGTATTCATATATATATCAAAATGTTCTATTTTAAATTCTGGGAATTTCATAAATGAAACCCTCTTTCCCTTTCCGTGGGTTTAAAGTGACGTAAAGATCATGTCTTTAAAGCAGTTTTTAAAATGTTATGATTATGAAATGAAACCCATTTATTTTATGCTATATGGGTTATTTATGAAATGTATGATGATGATATATGTGTCTCACATAATAATAAAGTCAAATTTAAGGGTGCGCCCTGATAGCGCTCCAATGCATTGGGTAAAGACTTAATCTCTAGAGATGACCATTTTAACGACGCCTTGGTGAATAACCTTGGTAATTTTAACGACACCTTGGGGATGGACCTTGGTGAAATGAAACGATTGTCAATATTAAATGTTGTAGCCACATCTTCAAGTTATAAAAAAATGTTATTTTTATTATGATGTATCTCATGATTTCATTCTCATGCCTTAATGTTATTTTCATGACCTTATTGAAGTATCTCATGTTCACATGTAAAATGTTTCTCTGGTTTCTCTTACTGGGCCTTCTGCTCACCCTTTCTTTTGATGTATGTCCCCAGGTTATGAGATGAAGTAATGAACCTAGGATGAACTTGAGGAGAAGCCTTTCAAGTGTTTAAGAAGAATGTTTTTTTTGGTTCATTTATTATGTTCCTGGTTTCCAAGACACTAAACCTTAAAGATCCTCAGTTTTGTAAAATGTAATGAAATTTTATGTGATAAAAAGGCGGGATGCTATAGTTGGTATCAAAGGATGGTTTAGTTATTTGTGTAAATTAGGATATGAAAACTTTAGGAAGAACCCTATAAAAAAGTTTAAATATAGGAAATCTTCCTAGTATTTTGGTGAGTATTGAGTAAAGGGTTTCCAAGAAAATACATCCCCGTCTGGATACGAGCAGGTAGAGGTGGCTCTGGAACAGATGTACATAGGGGTAAAACCTGAAAACACTGCTTTGAGCTAGACTCGAACGGGAACTGGTACACGACAACGGGCCTTGCTGCACTCTTGGTTACGACACTCCCGGGGGATATGCTTTGGTAAATTCATAAGCTTAGTATGAACCATTGTTAAAGGAACAAAGATAAAATAAAATAAAGATTCACATAAGAATATATGATCATGGATAACCTAGAAGGGAACCTAGGGAATCACAAGTTAGGGTATACTTTACTTCTACATGTTATCCTTAGATGCTTTAAGTTTCTTTTCATGATTATTGGCTAAGTATTTAAGCCCCTAACTATAGCTTATTTTCTTAGTTAATGGCGGGAAATGGAAGAACATGTCCCAACAACCAAGGTGATAGGAAATGCTACGATTGCCGTATTAATATGAAAGAGATGATTAGGGGATTAAAATATGATTATTATTTTGGAAGACGTTCATTATTTTGGGAACCATATTTGATCGAGGTAAATAGATTACTAAGGTATTTTCATTGAGGAGTAAGGTTGACTTATATTTTGAATAATCGATGAAATTAAGGTGGACTTATAGTAATTTAGGTTACTTACGGGAATGATTAACCTATCTTGGGTAAAATATGTTTAGGTTAGCTACTTTTGTTATAAGATGTTAGGAGTGGTTGATGTTGTTTGGAGATGAACAATGAAGTTTATTTTGGAAGACATGTTATCAAATCTTTCTTGTATTTGGGTTTCAATATTAGTTTGGTTTATTTTGAGGAATCTTAAGGACCATTATTTATGGAATTGACTATGATGAACTTTGGGTAGTACCATGGAACTCGAAGATTTAAAAGTAGTTTCCATTCCTATGGGATTATTTCTTTTTGAAGAGTTGTTTTACCTTACTCTTTCTGTTTTTGGGATAATGTTTAAAGATAGAAGAAATAGATAGTTAATCTTTTGTGGATTATGAAGATGATTCTTGTGTTTTGATGAGACCAAGTAGTTTTGAATGCTCATCGTTTGGAGAAAAGATTAGTTTTGGTAGAAACTTATTAATATATGAAACTCTACATGAAGGTAGATATATTTCCTTATGTTTTTGTTCTATGTTGTAAATGAATTCCTCAAAGTTATAAAAAGGAACTTAAAAAAACATTGTTGGTTTACGTTTCCTACTAGGTAATCAAAGACCACTTACACACATCATTATTTTGGGATTTTCTGGTGGTTAACTTCCCCCTAATCATGTTTTCTATCACTCTCCTTTAAGAACGGTATCCTTTGTTTTCTCCTCCATGTCCATATTTCCTACATGGAATCGTAGTATGAGTAAACTCGGGTGGCCTTTGTACTTCCTTTTCTTTCTTTTAAAGTAATGGTGTTACTGACTCTTTTTCCGATGTGGGACTTTAAATGAAATTTCAAAACCCAATTTTAAAAATTGCGAGGATGCAATTTCTTAAGGGGGGAAGATTGTAACGGCCCGAAATTTTGAATAAATCTTGTTCCCTAATTTCATGTGTTATTTTATTTTATTTTTATACTCAACAAAAATGTTTTATTTGATAAACATGATTATAATTAAAATGAGACCAGTGGGTTTTGACTGTTATATGACCATCGGTCAATATGACCACTGTGAACAAAAAGTTTTGATTATTGTCTCTAAATACAAGTAATCTTGGTTAATTATTATAGAAAGAAGATTTGATAGCCTCACCTAGTAGTCTTGGACCGATCGAATCCCATCTAACAGAGCTTGGGAAGGAGGTAGCACCATTGGGCTTTGCTCTGGACCAAATCCAAGCTGAACTTCATCATGTGAAGCTAGAACGGAATCGTCTTCACGAGAAGTTCAAACTGATAGAAATTACTACTCGGGCAATGTTGACTGAGCCGCCCCAAGATTCTATCACCCTAGCACACCTTACTCTTAGGTCCTATGCTGGTATTATAAGGGGCTATGTAATGAGACCATAGCTGCCTTGTGTAATCCTTGTTTTAAATAAAAATTTGGATTTCTTATTATGATGATGTTTATGAATTTTCATATGACTGGATAAAAATAGTATGTATATTTTTGATGAATTTTCAAAAGGATATTTAAAAAAAATGTTTGTGTAAACCTTAAATAATTTAAAATGTATAATGATTCTCAAAAAATGGTCTTCTACAATTATGTCCAGTATGAAATTTAGAGTCTAATAAGATCAACTTGATTTTTGATGAATAGTAAATTATGAATAGTGATTTCATGATTAGGATTAGTAATATGACCAAAGGGATTAGTAATCTCACTTAAAGAAAGGTTTAAAATAATCTAGGCACCTTGATTAAGTAATGTGATTCAATAAAATGGTTAAATAACGGTTTCATAAATTATTATTCAAGTATTAGTTTTTTTCGGGTGAATAGTGTTTTTTAATTAAAAATTTAATTAAAAATAATTAGAAAATTATTTTTATAAAAACGACTTTATTTTTGAACTCAGAGCATCGATATTATGTTATGGTAATTTTTGGGGTTTTTTCTAAAAAAATGAATTTTCGGTGAATAGTGTTTTTATTTAAAAATAAATTTAAAAATACTTAGAAAAATATTTTTATAAAATGGAGTTCATTTTTGAAATCAGAGCATTGATATTTAGTTAGGGTGAAATTTTGGGATTTTTCTGAGAAAGATGAATTTTTCAGTGAATAGTAAAAATGCAGTTTTAGGGTTTCAGTATGTTTTATGACATCATAGCTTAGTCATGATGATGTCATGAGATATGTTAAGGGTTGGCCGGCCAAGGGTGATTAATTATTGTTGTGGGGGCCCCATGTGGCCTAACTCCCTGGTAAATGCCAAGGCAGAGCACATGGGTTTGAGAAAAGCACATGTGAGGTGTCCCTTGGCCATTAATGCCTTGTCCCCTCACTTTCCCTATAAATACCAAGCCCTCCTCTCACCAATTCGACTCCCCACTCTTTCCCAACGAATTTCTGGTCTCATTACCTCCCAAGGAGTCCTCCCAAGGTTCCCCCAAGCCCTCAAGGTCCCAACCATTGAGGTTTAAGAGTTACATTTTAAGGTAAGGGATCCGACCTCTCTCTTTCATTTCAAGTAATCTCTTTTATGTCATTCCTTTTATGCTCCATGTTCTTATGTTGGAGGATGTTCTTTTATACTCCTATTACTGCCTTTTTCATTTTAATATAATGAGAGATCCCCTCTTACTCTCATTATTTCGTTTTATGAAGTTTTAAGTGGCGTCGTTAGGCTGTCGAAATTTTTGTAACGGATTCTTTCTCCCTTCTCATTTTTCAAGATCTATTTTCATGTAAAGTATTTCATGTTCTTTTTTTTATTATGTTGGGGTATGATCTCTAAATTTATCATACTGGTATTTTATGATCATATGATGAGAGACCCTATTTGATCGCTTCAATTCAGTATTTTGAAGTTTTAAGTGGCGCCGTTAGGCTGCCGAATTTTTAAGTGGTTCTTCACCCTTCTCGTTTTGAAGTTCTACTTTCATGTCAATTCTTTCAAGTTCCTTTTTGTTATGTTGGGGTATGATATCTATATATATCATACTGGTCTCTTATGTTCATATGATGAGAGACCCCATTTTATCTCTTCAATTCAGTATTTTGTTGAAGTTTAAGTGGCGCCGTTAGGCTGCCGAATTTTTAAGTGGTTCTTCACCCTTCTCGTTTTGAAGTTCTACTTTCATGTCAATTCTTTCAAGTTCCTTTTTGTTATGTTGGGGGTAAGATCTATATATCTATCATACTGGACTCTTATGTTCATATGATGAGAGACCCCATTTGATCTCTTCAATTCAGTATTTTTTTGAAGTTTAAGTGGCGCCGTTAGGCTGCCGAATTTTTAAGTGGTTCTTCACCATTCTTGTTTTGAAGTTCTACTCTCATGTCAATTATTTCAAGTTCCTTTCTATTATGTTGAGGTATGAACTCAATATCTATCATACTGGACTCTTATTTTAATATGATTAGAGACCCTATTTGACCTTGTCAATTCAATTTTGTTGAAGTTTAAGTGACGCCGTTAGGCTGCCGAATTCTCACAAGAGAAATCTTTTTTTTCTTCCTTTCATGTTCTTCATTTCATATGGTATATTTTCAAATTTCTTTACCATGTTCTAAAATCCCATATATTATGTCCCAATATGGTTTGATGGGTCATTTATGAATGTTTTACCCATGTCCCCTCTCTTCTCAATGTTTTCTAAAACCTTGTAACATAGCCGTTATGCTGCAGAATTTTCGTCTCAAAATGCCTCTCTCTCTTTTCTAAAAATTATTTTATGTTATAAAGTGAATACACAAAGCTCTTATTTCTATAGGGGTATTCACATATATATCAAAATGTTTTTTTTAAATTCTGGGAATTTTATAAATGAAACCCTCTTTCCCTTTCCATGGGTTTAAAGTGACGTAAAGATCATGTCTTTAAAGCAGTTTTTAAAATGTTATGATTATGAAATGAAACCCATTTATTTTATGCTATATGGGTTATTTATGAAATTTTTGATGATGATATATGTGGATCACATGATAATAATGGAAAATTTAAGGGTGCGCCCTGATAGCGCTCCAATGCATTGGGTAAAGACTTAATCTCTAGAGATGACCATTTTAACGACGCCTTGGTGAATAACCTTGATAATTTTAACGACACCTTGGGGATGGACCTTGGTGAAACGAAACGATTTTCAATATTAAATGTTGTAGCCACATCTTCAAGTTATAAAAAAATGTTATTTTTATTATGATGTATCTCATGATTTCATTCTCATGCCTTAATGTTATTTTCATGACCTTATTGAAGTATCTCAATTTCACATGTAAAATGTTTCTCTGGTTTCTCTTACTGGGCCTTCTGCTCACCCTTTCTTTTGATGTATGTCCCCAGGTTATGAGATGCAGAAATGAACCTAGTATGAACTTGAGGAGAAGCCTTTCAAGTGTTTAAGAAGAATGTTTTTTTTGTTTCATTTATTATGTTCCTGGTTTCCAAGACACTAAACCTTAAAGATCCTCGGTTTTGTAAAATGTAATGAAAGTTTATGTGATAAAAAGGCGGGATGCTATACTAATCCCCCACCTTTGATAGGGAAATCTATAATTTAACATCCATCCTCAATATAGAGGTCTCTCTATGTAATCACTCTTTTTATCTTCAGTTGATATACTAAACTTCTTCAAAACCAAATAATATATTCAAAAATAATATCCAACATCCCAATATTTTTATGTGTGTCCAAAAAAGGTAGAAGTATGTAAAAACACTACCATGGTTTGATAATTATTCCTCCAGATTATTTTCCTAGTCTAGTAAGATCAAAAAATTACATTACAAAAACATGTTCAGTGAAACACTATTCAGGTTTGTGGCCCTTGATGCATACCCACATACAATCATGTTTCCCTATGTGGGGTTCCACATCCTCATCTAAATATACATCCTGAATAATGGATTAAAATCCAAATATTGTAGATAAGTCCTAATATAAGCTCCATATAAAAAAATTCCACCAATGGATCACTATATTTTGTAGGAATCTCAATACAAGAATCTATATCTAGTTAGTAAAATCCCAATTGATATAGTAAAGTGTGTCTCAGAATCTAGTAAAACCTCTATCACCTGAGGTTCCAGTTTACCTTATAAATCTACGAGTTCTATTAAGTTTTAATTATGAGCCTATGGGTAGTTTCATTGAACTTAGTGGGAATAACCATTCTTTCTATATGAAAAATATTTACTAAGTTCATAGGTGATAGAGACTGCCTCTAGTCATAGGACAGTAATACCTCTCAATCAGTTTTCAAGAAAACAATTCTGCATCACTCATTAATTGGTGGTGAGAGGCCCAACCAAATTCATGAGTTATTCATGACCTAATTTTCACACCCAATTTGGGTATAATTGTGTAACACCCTTCATTTAATCAGATGAACTCTCATGGATAAGAGCATATCTGCATAAACATACACAGAACGGACTTGAAAATCATAACTAACCAATATATGATACATGCACTTTTTTCATGTACCCTGTAATCGATGCCTTAATGTTCTAAGCTAATGATAATGTTATCAGAGTTCTGTGTGAAATGATACATTAGTCACTACTCCTATATTCTTCTCCCGAGTCTAATAACCAAGCTCAAAACCCCTTTAATGTTATTTCCCTAGATTCTAAAACTAGTCCTCACAAGACTGCTAAGTCCAAACTTCATCCCTAATATAAACCTATTTTGATACCACTTTAACATGACATGATCCACTTGGGACCTTCCAAAGCCAATGGTGAGCCATGAGATCCAGCCTAAGACCACCTCTAATATTCCATATGCTGGTAACTATAACTGAATATTCATATCTCACAATATTAGAGGACTTATCCTATATCAAACTATAACATAAATATATATCTCAAATGCAAAAAAAAAAATAAACATAAACACTATAAGGATATGTACATATAATCAACTAAACTATATAAAACACATGAATATGAATCCATGTATAAATATATCACCAAAAAAGTAAAATATAAAGAAACTACACATCTATAGGCCTATGAATTTTATAGATACAAGACATAAAGAATCACTTCCTCACAACATATACTCCTAGGATGATCTTCAGCTACAATAGTCACCTCCACCATCAAGGGAATCTAATATCCATCATGTGTTTTCGACCATAACAAGACATCATCATTGAATAATCCATGTAAAATCCACATATACCATGAACATCCTAGAACCAATTTTTTATCTCTATAGACACAACATGTGTGGGAATAAGGCCCATACAAGGGTGTGTATAGACATATATTATAGAACATCCTAATAACAACTAAAGAAACCACAATTAAAATATATAAGCTATAGAACCCTGATATGAGTGAGTAACCAAGGGGGGATAAGAGGAGTTATTCTAGATATGCATTTTTACCTGAATTCGTAGAAACTCCGAGAAGTAACAATCATCTCAACATTATCCCATGAGGGTTTATAACTCATTAGCAACTTGGAATGCTTAGAGTATTGAAAGGTTCATATAGTCTGAATCTGATAGATATTCATACGTCGTATCTTGAAGGAAACCAAAGTGGTTCTCAAAAATTCATAGGTATCTAAGTATACAATCTACTCCACATTAATAAATTCACTGATCTAAATACCAATAGTGGAAACCATGGAATACGAAATAATAATTCTTGGTTAAGAGAATATTATCCCATACTATCATAATCATCCAAATATAAGAAAACATAGTTACCTCACTGGAATCATAAAGGGATATCTACACCTTAATAAAAGACACATCAATCAAGGGAGTAAAAATATTAAATAAAAGATCTCAAACCCCATGTAAATGGGGGGAATACCATACCCTAACTATATTATGTGATAATAGATCGTGCACCCTAGATATATGATGGTGGAAAACTAACCCAACCTATAGGATAATATAGAGAATCTTTAACCTCATTTAAATGGGGGAAATATCTAACTTTATCTATAAACCAAACTTTGAATAGAGGTTCCCATGGTCTAGATAAACATGGGAAATAAATAGCCCTATTTTTTTGGATAAAGATTCTTTGATCATTATGCTTGAACCCTGTCTTCAACTCTATAGAGCCAAATAATAAAGCTAGATATATCACTATTCGAATGGCCTCATATGGCTAGAAATCCCAAAATATTGTGATCTATGTGGAGAAATACTCGATATATGCTATTTATTTTCCAAAATCGACCACTTGGTGCATAATTTACCAAATATTTCCATGGGGGTGGGAGTGGCCATGTAGTACGCTGGGGATGGGTGGTTACATGCCTCATGGTGTGTGGAATCCCACACCCGATGCATAATGTGGGATCATGGTTCCCAGGTGTGCTATGTGTCAACCACGCATGTGGAACCCCTCCTCAAGCCTTGTTGGGACATGCCTGGCCTAATCTATCTATGCACCCAACCGTATGGTTAGGCTACACCGCTCATCCCCATGGGCTTCTCTCACCAAACCCTTTACCCACCTAGGCAAAACCACCACCCACCATATATTAATTTATGTTCTATATGATATTGGATTGATCAAAAAATTTGGGTTGTTAGAGCACCACCCCCAACCTTCACACATAATATATTGTGGAATCCGCAAAACACCACTACTTATACATAGAAATATCCATGACTTAGTTAGCCTTCTTCACACAACACCACTACTTTGACCACATTCCATTGGTGCACATATCCATTATGTTTTTATGATTATCATCTATCCCACTCCCTCTTCTCTTTATAAGCCTTATGTTGAGTAGCCTTCTCCTCTCACACCAACTTATACTAAAAATGTTATATGGACCCGGGGATGAAGATCCCCAACCACCCATGTGAGAAGATAAGAGTGGGGGAGGCAGTAGAGGGAGAGGTTGGGATATATAGATATAGGGATAGAGAGAGAGGAGAATAAGGTCAAGGGACTAGATAGATTTATATCTTAGTCATCGATCTCCAACCAAGAATGAAAAATCCCAAAGAAAAAAATAAAGATTAATATATCTAACTAAAATATTTCTATGTAATGGTGTTTCTGAACCTAACAACATAAATCCATAGAACATGTCATAATTAGGGGGATAATAGATAATAATCATGAAGAACAATAATGCTCCTTCATTTTGACAACATGTCCACCCAAAATCCAATCTTTCCACCCTCCATCTCTCTAGAGTTTATGTAAATAATGGATGGATAACCTAATTTAGAAAATATAAACAAGGATTAAATGGAGGTAATTATAGGCTTTCAAATCCATTAATTAATTGATTAATTAATATTTAATTTTTTTTAAGTGGTGAAATTGTGATGGTCCTTACTTGGGAACCCCAATGTAAACTTGAATTATAATGTTCCAAAGATAAAACCCCCATATCAAATGCATCCATTCCCTCATATTTCTCATTTTTTACTTTCTTTAAAAGTTAAATCATAATTTCTAGAAATGTATATGGGTGAGCTAAAAATAATATTTTTATACTTAATAAATTTGTATCGAGGCTTAGCAACACCTGAAATTCCATGTAGGATTATCCTATGGAAAAATAATAATAGTATAAAATAAACCATCATATAATTTTTAAAAGGGGATTTCTTAGGGTAAATTAACCATTTTACCCTTGGAGAGTTCCAGATATTTTGAAACTCAAAATTGAGCTAAGTCTCATTTGGAAAAACTTAGGCCACTACAAAACTGTCATGAATTACCACTGATTTTTCAAGACCACTACTAAAAAATAAATGAAACATTAGGAAATGTTTTTCAAAATCCCCAGTAAATAAAATTTTTCCTATAATGAATCCCTAGAATATATTAATCATGAATAAATAGGAAGTATGTCCCTAATTTTTTAGATAGATCCTAACACTTAGTCCAGTGACCAGTCTGACCCATAGTCCCTCTACCCAAAATTATTTACTCAAGAGAGATCTCAATTATTTCACATTTCCAATACCTAATATATATAAACTATAATTAACTTCTTAATTCAATATTTTATCTCATTAATTCAAATTAAAAGAATATTAAATCAACTGAAATATCTATAATGTTACTTATTAAATGGCTGATTGATAATTTAAATAATAGTATAAATATTTAAACTAATTCATACACATATTCATAACATTAAAAATTTCTATCCATGTGTAAAATAATGTTGAATTAAATAAATGAAAATTTTATAAATTTAGACATAAAATAAATTTTTTTAAACAATTAAAAAATAAATCAATTCTAATCAATTTATAATTTAGTCATGCATTATAGACATTACATAATCAAATGAATATAAACACTTAATATTTATTTATAATATAAAATCATGTGTATTATTATTATGTATATTATTTAATTAAACATAAGTTATTTCAAATATAAACATTTCTTATTTCATATTTCTTATCATTATATGAAAAATAGCCTCTATCAATGGTTTTTTAAATTCGGTGGTAGTTTAATCCAATACTAACTGATTCGAATCATTTTCTCACAGATTTTTATTTTAAGGAGGGGTATATTAATTTGAATTATCTTTTTTAGTGGGAATCTTATGGAACTTATGTGAATCCAAAATTAGAAATGGTTTTAAAACTTCCACTATAATAAATATGAAATTTTAACATCTATTATTATTCTAATATCACACTAGAATTATAAATTCTACTAAATATTTATCTTTATTTAGTTTAATTATATATTTTTACTAAAATTTTCAGTTCTTATAACCAATTTAATTTAATTTTCAGTATTTTAGTAGTACATAGCGATGGTTTACCAATTAATAGAATCAATTTTTTAATTTATCATTTGATAAAACCACTGATAAACATAAAATATAGAAAACATAATGAATCTAAAAATTCTACTTCCTAAAATTTAAAATAAAAATATAAACAAAATATATAGAATTCAATACTTTCAATAATAATAAAAAATAAAATTATTATAAACATTATATCACCTTATATTTTAAATATATAAAGGTGACTATTTTAGTCAAAAGTTTCAAAGGCTGCATATAAAAGTTCATATGAAAAACAAACTACACATGATCATGGGGATCTAACATAAACTAACCCCCCCCCCCAAATCAGCTTGGTTTCACACAATGATCAATGCTTCTAATTATCTTGTCGACCAACAACCGCTAGTGCATCAGATACTTGTATTAAATCGAATTTGGAATAGAATTTTTTTTAATTATATTTTGTGCATAGAAAATATATTTATAAAATGTATCATAATAATATAAAAACATTAAAACATATTTAATAGATTCCATACCTCTCATTACAAGGATGAAATATCTAGAGGATTACTCCTAGTCATACCCTGAAATAGAGAATTTACCACACTCCCCATCACTGAAAACTGGTCATCCTGAGATATCCATCATGGATATTGTTCCTATATTCCTTTCTCAACAATCTAAATTAAATTTTTATTTATTATAATTGATCGATACTAGTAACATTAATTGGAACTATAGGATAAGTATTTGTATTGAATTAAGTTGATATCCTCCCAAAGGCTCATTGGGTAGGGATATTACCCAACCCTCACACATGGATGGCTCCCTCCTTTACTGGAACATGGGTAATATAATCATTATGGGAGAATAGGGATAACTATGATAGATTTTCATCCCATTCCACTTTAACTTTTTATGTGAATAAAAAAAATTATAACAATATAATCATTCAAAAAATATAATTATGATTTATATTTTTTACCCTAATGTTTGTAGAAAGTTCATTTTTGTAATCCCCATCGGCTTTCTTGTGAACATTAAACCCCAACATGATTCAACCAACCTTATGATCAACTTATTTAGCCTATATCATCAAAGGAAAAAATTAATAACTTTAAAAATCACAGTTCTAAATAATTAATAAAATATTATTTAATAATAACTAATATATTACCACATTCCATATTCTCTTAAAAAATATAAAAGGATATATGTGTGAGATGATTTTATTCCCCTAGCTTGATTTAGTATTTAGAAAATTATTGGAAAAAGGATAACATTAATAAAAAATGTATGAATTTTAATAAATTAATATCAATGTACTATCAAAATATCAAATACCTTATTTGAATAAAAATAATGCATATCAATAAAGGACTTCAACTAATCTTTTGGTATCTCTTTGATAACCATTTAATACATTTGATGGAGACTTAAAGAGGTGTAATCGAACTCACCCCATAGCCTATAATTAAATTCCTTCTACATTTTCCTCAAAATTTTAATGTCTATCAAGGAAAAACTTCATCATTCACATTAAAATGAAATAGAAACAACATACTTTATATGAAAAAAATTAGACTTATATTTTTTGGGAATATCAAATAAAACCAACTAGAAATATTTATTTTGACTTACTTTCACTTGTTTATAGAAAATATCAATCTTCCAATTGATGATAATGTGCGTCTAATCATGATATGTGATGGGAATGGACATCATATCACATTTTAATTACCTTAATATCTATATATATATATATATATAAGCCTCTAGCATTATCTATTGGAATCAAATGCATGTTAAATGGCACAACTACTTTAAATTGTTTTAGCCTCCATACATCAGATGCATTCATGTTCATTTTTGTCCTTTTATTATCTAAATTCGTTCACTAAATATATTCGTCAATTAATATAAATATGTAAAAAATAATTTTTACACATTAAAAATTATATACCTATAACAGTCTCCCTTTAATACCCTTGTGGTGGTAATTATGATTGTAACACCCTGATATTTTAAAATTAGAGCATCATGTTCAATGGAATGTATGACATGAAACACCAAGATTAGAAAATAATATAGAAATATGGTATCTTATGATATATTTCATTAAATTCAATATCTTTTATACCTTTTGATGCTCTCAAAGCTAGGTTTAAACAAAATGTGATACCCTATTAAAATATTATTATTTAAACAAGACCATTATAACCCACCAATTAAATTAGCAAGTATGAATACGAATAAATAAATTAAGAAAGTTATTTTCTTTACACATGTATAAAATAAATTCAATAGTTATCTATTGATTAAAAATAAAAATAATTATTATTTGAAATAAAAAGAATCATTTTCTGAAAAAACTAAATTTTATAAAAGGCTATTTATTCTCTCTTTGCACGTGTAATGTAAAATTAATTTTTAACACTTTTATAAAATTTATTTGAAAAATTAAAATTCATTTTTAAAAACTATAAGTAAAAATTAAATTTGGGAAAGTTTTTAATAATTTTTTGAAAATATTATTTTATTCATAAATAGTGAAAAATACTTATTTGTATTAAAAAATGCATTTTCATTTAAATTAGTTACAAAGACAAATTATATTTTATATTGTTTTCAAAGTAAAATTTTTACACATTATTAAAATTTAAATAATTTAGGTAATTTTAATCAATTTGGTATTCAAATTTCATATTAAAACCATTCTATACTTATGAGAATTTTCTCTTAGGAAAACCACTCTTTTGTCGCATATACGATTTAATTTTAAATTTAATTCTACCACTTATGTGATTTAAATTTGGAAAAATTAATTCCATTTTTAGAATAAAAATAAATTATATTATCTTATAAGGTCAATTTTATTGTTCAACTTAATGAATAGTGAAAATAGTAAAAAAAAATTCATTATCATGCTTAAGGTAATAATGGGTTTACCGTGGGGTTAAACTAAGAATATAAATGTTATAAATGACCTAAAACTTGTCCAAAAAAATTATGGACATATTTAGACACTGTCATATCTAAGATTTGATAATTACCTATATTTAAGGATTTAGGAATACGAAAAATGTGGGTATCGATTTATCTTTTCAAAAATTATATGTGTACCTTATCCCCCACTTATAAAAGGCCATCCCCCTGTCATCCCCTATTCACACATCCAAAACCCTTTGGTTTATACACGACGTATGTGGAACCCCCCATGTTTGGGTGTTTTTCTTTTCATACTCTTTTGAGAAGTGGAGGTCTGGGTTTCTTTTCCATGGAGTTCTTGATAGAAACTTAAAATTATTTAGGTTTTCCTTTTGTGCACAGATAAGGTGCAAGTTAGAGGGAAACTATCTAACCTCCCTTCACAAGGATCTATTTCAATTCATTTTGAATAGTGAACTATTTTTCTACATAGGTTGCACTTGATTATATTAAAACCATGTAGACCCTAGAAGAAAATATGGTGGTCCCTTAGTGTGTTTTTTGTAGTGCATGACTTGAGAACAGTTTTTTCAACTGTGTGGAAAGTGTTAGGGTGGATCTATGGTTTTTAAAACATCCATTTTCAAGGATTTCTCATGGTTTTTCAATCCGTGATGGGAACCCCAAGATTCATTGGGAGGATTGGGGTGGTCCTTGAGTATGGAACATAGTTTTTCTAACTGTGGAACCTCCCTAGAGAAATTATACAACTTATGGTTTATTTTAAGGTAACGGATCCCATACAATCATAGAATGGTTTTTAAAATAGTGAGTCCAAGCCATGTGAATTTTAATGGTGTTTAATAAATTTGAACATTTCCCATTTTTCCATTGAGATTAATAGAAATTTCACCCCTCTTCTACCCCAAATGAGTTGGTCGACCCTTGGGAGACTTGGCGGTGTTCCCCCTTCCTCTCCCCTTGATTCTTGTCTTTCTAATGGTGTTTTCCAAGAGTTTGGAGGTGATCTTATCCTCTCATTCCATCTTTATTCCTTTTCTCTATCTTATCTCTTTGATTTGGCTTACCTCATGATACTTGGTTATAATGTGGATTGATTTTATAGTTATATGTTGACTTATTAATGGTTATTTTGGTGTCAAGGTGTTGTATACAATGTTTCTTCTCTTGTGGGTGTGGTCGCCTTGGATGGTGACATGTTTTGGAATATTTTTTCTTCTCATAGGTAGGTGTTACTATGAAATTGATTCATTTTATAATTTTAAGCAAGATTTATCCTTATAAATTCCCATTTTATGAATTAATAATTATATATGTTATCCTTGTGATGATTTAGAATTATATTTTTTGAGTTTCATTCTTGAAATAATTGGTTTTATATGTGAATTCCATGTTTTATTGTTTAAAATGGAATGTTTTATTATGGTAAAATTCATTTGAATTTTCTTATGTATTTTTTGAAATGGTTTTCATGAGGCTAAATGGGTTTCAACTCGGTTTTGGTTTTCAATGTGTGAAATCAATAGCTTTTAAGGGAATTTCATTTCAAATCAATTTGAGTACATCAAAATGACATATAAAATGGGTGTTTTAATGTATTTAAAATTATAATTTGAAAGGTTTGTGCAGTTTACCTCTTTGTGAAGTTACATGGTAGCATGTTTAAGTGGTTTTATAGAAAATGGTTTTTCTTTTGGCTGTGTTTTGGTTTTCAAATTGAAAGACCCTTGTGGAAGGGTAGCTTTGAATCATTTTCAAATAAACGGGTGATTTATTTGGACCTTTTAAAAAGTTTTAAGATGTGTTTAATGAAAAGTGTAATGGAAATGAATAATTTGGTAATTTTTTTAATTTTCAATGAAGAGATCCCTTGTGTAGGGGTGACATTTAAATTTTTTAAATGTTTGGGTGATTTCAATTATTTTTCAAATGGAATTTGGAATGTAATTTATGAAATTTGAATGGGATTGGACTTATTACTTGTGCTTTGGTGTTAAAGACATGTTTGTAAAATTGGTTTTAATATGTGTATGTGTATGGTACCCCTTGATTTACCCTTTATTTTGTACCCCTAATGTGGTTTTTTGATCACTATGAGATTCTTATTGCTTTTCTTATTTGGGAATGTTCTTGTTATTTCATGTGTCCATTCTATGTGTATGGGGATTTCCATTAATTGGTATCAGGGGTGAGGTTAGTTATGGTTATTATTTTTGGGTAGACTTGTCTTGTTTACACTATTCTACACATCCTTTATTGGTCATGGGATGTTAGATACTAAGTGGAAGATCTAATTTTTTTTCTCTAGTCAGATCACACATCACTAGTTTCCCACTAGTCATGCTGGGAACAACACATAGGTGTGTTTTCTATCATCATAATGATGATTGTGTGAGCTAATTGTATGACTATATGAACGTATCTTATTATGATAAATAGTTTAGGTGGTTATGTTAATATACAAGTACATTCTTGGCACATTAGTGACTTTGGGTTGTACTATGAAACATTCACTTTGTTTGGTGATGTATTGATTGGTATAAATTTTATCTACTGCTTGATTTTATCATTTACATTGCTTTATTTGATATCTAATCATCATTTATTATGAATTATTTTATTATTCCAAGTGATATGTGTGTGTGTGTGTGGTGCCTATTTTTTGTTCTTAAACTGTGTGTGTTGGGTTAATTCCTTTGAAAAATAGTTTTCAAATACATTTTTGAAAACTTGTTTTTAGTTTTTAAAGCCTATTTTTTGAGTTATTTAATATGGGATTCAAAATGGTTTTTGGTTAAAAAGATGGATTTTTCTAGTAAATTGTTTAAAGAAAACGATTTCATTTGAATAAAACGCGTGATTTGTTTTCGATAAAATTAAATGTTCATGTGTGGATTTTGGAAATGACTTAGTTCGATGGATTATTAATACAATGAGTGTGTTTGGTTTTCAAAAACCAAGATAAAAGGTTTTAGAAGATCATATTATGGAATTGTTTTATTTTCCATACATTGTATGTCTATAGAGAAAAATTTTTTGATTTATTTTCAAACAAGTATTAATTAGATTCCTTATGAAATAAATTTCACAGTTTCAGCAGTTTGTGGTGGCCTATTGGGACTTTTATCTCACCCCAAAATAAATTCTAGGTTTCAGGTTCTCAATGTGATCCTTATTGTTATTTTTGGCTAATGTGGGGTGATTTGGGTGGTGGTGAGAAATTATTTTTGATGTGGAGTTGGTTTTGGGATCTCCTCGAGTGGGTTGGTCTGTAGTAGTGTATTTCTTGTTGCTTTTGGTCATATATATATATATATCTATTTCTTTATAGATGTTTTTTATTCATATTAAAATGTGTTAGAACATGGTAGTTGGTTATGACATGATTTAATTTTGTTTATATATTTTTTATTCTGTATTCTTTTATTCCACGGTTCTATATCATGTTTGGGAAAAAACATTACCAAAGGAATTCTTGTGATGTCTAGGAACTTTTCTCTATCCTAATGGGATCAAGAATGCCCTTCCATCCTTGTGATCTATAGAGTCGGATACTAGGTAATATGGCATAACAAGCTGATTCGTTAAAAAATGGTATTAGAGGATTATATTTTCCTTGAGTTGAAAACTAAGCTTCTTGTATAGCTCTTTTTATTTAAAGATGTACTAGTATAATTTATATTAAGGTTATTGTATCTCTAGAGGTATGTGTGGGAAGATTCTAGCTAGATCTTTCTCACTCCAAACCTTAAGCTTCCTAGGGAATTAGGGTTTCAAATTGTTAATTTGGTATTAAATTAAACTATTTTTGAGGAATTTTGAGGTTACTATCCTTGATTGGTCCCCCTTTGGCTATTGATCGATATTAGGGACCACTCTTCTGCTTCAGGGTGGAAGGGAACTCAAGCTGCATAGTTATCTTGCATGTCTTATAAAACCATGTGGTGATGATGTGGTCGAGAATGACCTTTTTTTAAGGTGTGTTGGATGATTGTCACCCGGTCTCCCAAACCACAGTGGTCTAGTCATTAAGAACATTTTTTATCCTTGGATATTTTATTTATACTCTTCTTTATTCTAGATTTCTCTAAATTTGGTCTTCAATTGTTTGAGGTGGAATGAGTAGTTTTTAATTTCCCTTTTGGGATATGTTTTGTGATCCTTTGATTGTTTCTATTGTGTTTCTTGTGTACAATTGTATTTTTTGAACATTGTTTTAAAAAATAAAGGGGTTTGTGAATAAAAAATTAAAACTTTTTATTTCAATAATGGGAAGAGTGAATTCCCATGGTTTTATGAAATGTTTTATAAACTGGTTGTTTCTATTATGGTATTTAAAATATTTCAAAACATAGATTTTTTTTAAAAAATCATGGAAAATGTTTTAAAAAATGTACACTATTTTGAAAAACAATTTTTGATTCATAGTTTTCAAGGTGGAAAGGGATTTTGAAATGAATTTTATTGTTTTCCTTTTTAGGGAAATCTATGTGTTCCACCTTTATGGTTTTTTTTCATTATATTAAATTTGAAATGCACACAAAGGTTCAAGGTTGTTTTAAATTTCCTTGGTGAAATGTTGGATTTCAAAAGAAATTTTTCATCTGGTTTTTTTGATTGCCTTATTTGAGGGGTTTTTTATGTTTTGGATTCCTTTCTTATGAAGTAGTTGTTTGGTTTCTTCTTTGGGACATTACATGAGGTAGATCATTTATTCATTGTTGTTGTCATCTAGAGTGGTAAAAAGGATCCCTTGATTTTATTCCCTATCTAGATTCCAAAGGGAGTGGTGGACATGGATCCTTATTCGTGAGATCTTTTATGATCATTCTTTCTATTTTTGTATGAATTTGGTGTTAATTGGTGGTGTTTCTATATGGATATATCTTTTTTCGGCCATAATATTGGTATGGGAGATTTATCTTGTGTGTTTGGATTTTTTGGTTATTTCCCCTTTTTTAATGTGTTCATTGCGGATGATTTACTTTTAGAAAGTTTTTATAGATGGTTTGAATGTTTTTTATGAAATTTGTTTTATTTGGTAATTACCCCCCTCTCCTTCTCTCTTGGGTGTTTTCTTGATGGCTTGTGAGTGTCATTTCCTTGAGCCTCGTTATTGAGAAAACCATTCTTGGTGATAGTAGGTTGTTCCCATTATTTGGTATGATCCTATTAGTTCTCATATTTTTAGACATGAGAAGGCCTTTGGGTATATTATTGGGTAACTAGGGTGTGTGATACACTAATTTAGTCTGGTATACTAATTGGTGTTTGGATGTGGTCCTTTCATGGGACGCATCATGTGATGGTGATCTGTTGTTTTACTCTATGTTATCCATACATGTCATATCCCTAGGTGGGTAATCTTTTCATTTTTTTAAAGCTCTGATAGTTGTTCTTCCTTTCGAAGGTTTGGAAGTGTTTGTGGTTGAGGATGTGTTACTATCACTATTTTTTTGAGGATGTGTTCTCAGTAGTATTAATTTTTTGATACCATATTTGACGAATCATAATTGATGGGGAGAACATTTCAGTGTAATTTTAAATGGTTGGGTGACCATGTTAGGTATCTCACGCTTTATAGGGATTCCTATTTGGGGTTCTTGTTTGGGATATTTTTTGAGATATTTTTTTATCTTATGGTTGATCAGTTTGATAGTTTTTGAGGATTTTCAGTATTTTCCCTAAGGTGGTTCAATGATGAGCGTTTCATTTGGTTAGTTGGGATGTTATGTTATTTCATAATATTTTCTTTCAACAAAGACTATTTGAAGTTAAAAATTTGCTTGGTAGGGTGTTTTTGACACTCCCAATATCACAGTGTTGTTCCTTTCACATTCTTTTTAGATGTTGAGGCCATGGTTGAATTTCCATGGAGTTAAAATTCGGAAGATGGAATTTTTTTAGGTTTCCCTTATATGAGAGGTTGAAGTGCATGGTTAAAGGGAAACATTAGAGCCTTCCTTTGTGAGGAGCCATTTTAGTTTATTTTGAACTATGCATATTTTTTCAGTACGAGTTTCCCATGGTTAATTCCATACCATATGTCCCCTAAGAGAAACAGTATAGGGTCATTGGTGTGTCCGGGTGTGGTGTAAAACTTTTTCTTGGTTTATTAAATCATGAAACAATCATGTGGGTGGATCTATGGTTTTCTAGAGATCCATTTACATTACCTTGGGAAAAAATTATACCATGAAGGGAACTGTAACGCCCCGACCCCAGCTACCCAGAGTCGGTGCATTACTTCGTAACATTGGCATGATCACAAGAAAGATCAAATCTCGAAAGACCGATTGGTTTAGTAGCCTTGGAAACACTAGATATATTCATAAGTTTTACATTACATCATAAAATGAAAAACTAATACAACAACATAATATTTCCACAATCCACATTATTAACCCCTCATAAAATCCCTGCAGGACATTCATAACTTACTTCTTCACATCCTGGGAAAAATAAAACATAAAAAAAAGGGGTGAGCTCAAATGCCCAGTAAGGATAACAATAAAGTGGAAACTTTCATAAATAAGAATAAACATTTAAGGCAATGTATAACTAAAACAAAAGTCTTTTAAATACGAACTTTCAACATGGTATGGCATAAATAAAATGAAATAATTCCATTTACTTATTCACATGGATATTCTACTAAATGAATAATCACATGCAAAAATCAATAACCACTTTCATAATGTTGGAATGCATAATGCCAGACTATCATAACCACATAGCCAAGGCCTCGTGCCAAGACTACAAATAATATTTTGTCAAGGCCTTGTGCCAAGACACTAGTTTGTCTCATGAGACCTACCGATGCATCGAGGAGCTATAGCGGGCTCCACCCGTCACTTATTAAGTCCAATGCATTCCCATATGAAAAGGTTTAAACATAACATAAACATTCGTATTAAAACTAGCATACGAAATGTCAATAATTTCACCATAAACTATGAATGGTATAAAAATAACACATCCACAGTCAAACATATCACAAAACCTTCAATACAATATAGAAGTTTTGTATCATAATAAATCAACTTCAAATAATCTTAAAATCCATCAAAGGATGTTGACATAGATGAAATCAAAATTCTTTTTAAAGAAGTATCTCCTTTTATTTTAAAATCATTTAAGATCCATATAAAATAAAACATTTTCTTTGAAAATATTCTTATAAGCTTGTATGGAAAGATTCAACGATTTTATAACGGCGGAAAATAACCGCAACCCGTCGTATAAGTTAAAAAAAACATTCTTACCTCAATTTTGTCGAAAAGGTTAAAAAGGACCTTGTTTTGAAAACGACGGAAAGATTCCTTTATAAACCTCTTATAAAAAGTCAACAAGGGTATAAATGATTTTAACCCATATTCTTGTAAATAGTAAAAATGTTTTGAAATACATTTTTAAGAAACATGGATGTGAATGATAAAGATATCCCAGTAGATTATTACGTATAAACAACCTCGGATAATGAAGAGATTGTGAAATAACCCTTACCTTGAACTTTTTCTTGGTTGGGGTAGGTTAACCTCCTGTATAATGGTGAAATAATTGTTATTAAATTGTACAAGAATCATATACATTAATATGATATCATATATGATCTTTTAACATTGCTTTATTAATAATATCTTAGTATTATCGTTGTTTCGGTGATAATCGATTCGTTCTTCTTAAATGTTTGGTTACGTAAGACATGTTTGTAATGGATAGATTATATCTTATTCATAATCAGAATGATATTAACATTATTTTTAACCCTAAAATGAGAATAATACTTGAATGGATATGATGGAGAACGAATCTTATCGCGTTCGTGGAGACGGTAGTCCGTACGTACGCACGAGCGACAATATCATTCTTTTGATATTAAAATAATATATAAATGGATGGTATATCATATATACAGAATCATTAACATGTTATATTTATTATTTACATGGGTTACACATAATTATTATACCCATCCAAATAATATTATATTGAATAACAATTACACCACGACGTGGAGACGGTAAGCCGTACGTACGCACGTATGGTGACATGTTATTCAAAGGGTGGATAGAATACTGAATATGATTGTACCATATTTATAATAACATCACGTTATATGTGAGATACTGGAGTTATTATTTCAGAATGGTAAGAACAAAGGAAGAAGAAGTGGAAGAAGAAATGAACTTAGAAAAGGGTGGTGAAATCATTACCTCTTCTTCGGGTTCTTCCTTTTGATTTGATCAAAAGGGCTCCTTAGGTTGGCTTTCTGATCAAACTAAGGCCTCTAGGTTGTAGTGAGGGATGTTGGGAGATTATTTGGGCAGAGTTTGGCCGAACCAAAAGGCTTTGAAGGTGTGAAGAAATGAGAAGGAGGAGTGCCCTTTTATAAGAGGGGTGAGGGGCACCTTTGGAAAAGCTAGAAATATTAATTTATAATAAATTCATATTCGGTTTCTAAAGGCTCCAAAGTTGACTATTAAAAGGATGAGGTGGGGATAGGTCGAAAACAACTCATCCAATAGAATTTAGACAGGTTTGGGTACTTATATTAACCTTATCATTAAGTATTAACTCTAAGTTAATTAGTTTCACTTTTACAATGTCTCTTTGTATTTTTATATATTATGGTTAATAAACTTACTATATACATCCAAGCGACCCCCAAGTGGTCCATTAATGATTAACCTATCATAATACAAGTCTCTTGGCCGAACCTTAGATTTTTAGGAATTTAATATCAATTAATAATATAATATTTGTTTTAAGAACTCTTTTATGTCAATTTTGACACTATTCAATAGTTGATTTTTGTGAAACTCATAACAGATTGATTACTTCGAACAAAGTCCATTAAATCAATCCTAATATATCATATTAGCCTAGAAAATTAGTTTAATTCATTAAAAGTTTCATATTATATTTATTTGGGTATTTATAATATCACTTATTTTAATTTTTCACTATTATAGTAATTACTGCATCATCATAGTGTCATAAATAAAATAAATTCTTTAATGTCTAAAAAATATCATTATGTAGGAAATCTTTTTAGATTTCTAATGAATATTTATAATCCAAAATCCAACATGTATAACCCTATGTAAAAATTGTTCTTCTAAAAGATGTAAGATTTTTCCATTTTTATTTTTATTTTAACTTTATTAATATAATGTGTCATTATCACTTACAAGTGGATCCATGGGGTCCCAAAATAGACCCAAAGATGCCCATGGTCGACCATGTATCAACCAATAGGGTTAAGACACGTTTTAGGGTAATTTTGTATTATTATAATATTATTTTTTAACCCTTATTTACCGGATTTACCCTTAACCATGGTAAATAAAATATTTACCGCAGTAATTATTCAAAATGTCTAAAAATAAAAGTTACCTATTTACACAATTTGAACATCCTGATTCCAAATATGGAATCCATTTTCCTAAATTCAAAACACAGAAGTGGCAGAAATTAATTTAAAATTAATTCCCGCTGTCAAAACAAATAGCGTGTTTTTAAAAGATAATAACTATCAAAAGATTGACACTTGTTTATGTTCGGTTTAATTGTAAAATTATGTCCAATGACCAACATTATATTAAATGGTAAAAATATATTCTAAATATACTTTAAAACCACTCAAATTCACAATTTATCACTATTAATTATTTTGATTAAAAAAGTTGTTTTTAATTAAAATTTAGTAATTTTCACTATTCATCAAAATATGAAAGTTATCCGAAAAGTACCAAAATTTCACCTTAGGCTAAATTCGATATTCCGAATCCAAAAATGAAGTCCATTTTGAAATATAAAATATATATAATTTCAAAAATTAGGTCTTACTATTCATAACGGCTAGTTTGATCGGTTGTGGTGTGTGTTAAAACTCGAAGTTGCGTACAACACACACTACTGTTTTATTCAAAGGAAAGCATACCGTGTAAGCTTGGGATGTTTCATTTTAAATTTTTGATGTCCCCATTTAGTCAAAAAGTTTAAAATATTGTATTTAAAAAGGTTTCACTATTAAAAGTTGATAAAAGTGTAATACTGAAAATGAATCTGTTCTTGCATTATGACTAAGAAACTCATAATATGGATTCTAAAATTATAAGGATTATATAAAGTTTAAAATGTAGTTAATTCTATTCATGACCTCTTTTAATGGCTTTTTTATTTGTAAGTCATGGTGTGATTGAACTCGGTGTTGCGTGTAATGCAAGTTATTGAATTATTTTGAAGAAATAACATACTATGAAATCTTGGGGTGTTACATTCTCCCCTCCTTTAATAAATTGCGTCCTCGCAATTTGAAATTGTTCTTCAAAAATAGAAAATATATTTGTGGGAAAACCCGCATAGGAAATTGGTTTACTAAGATTTAGTCTTAATATGAGGAAAAGAGAAATGAAAGGGTCACCACCAAATTATGATCTCGATTAGGAGAACATTGGTGGAAATTAGAGACATATAATTGCAGGAAAAACGTAAATATTTATAGGTAGTGATTGAGGTCATCAATCACAAACAAGTATAAAATTGAGGTTCTTAAACTCATCAATCTATGATGATTTGAAATACCATCGGTTCAACAAAACATAGGGTATTGGGATAACACATGTTTGACGTTTCAAAATATCTTAGTTGAAATCCCACATCGAAAAATGAATTAATGAGGCCTCTATTTTAAACAAAGAGTGGAAAGTATGAAGATTACCGAACATAACACATACTAGGGTTCCATGTAGGAAAATATGGATATGGAGGAGAAATATAACCATCAATTATCTGCTGGAGAGTGGTAGAGAACATGGCTATGAAAATGCCAAAAATCCCAAAGCCATAAATTAGTGATGATTTAAGGTACCATCTAGGACAACATTTTTGTTCTAAGTTCCTTTTATTAATGTTGAGGAATTTATTTATGAGATTGGCTAAGATCATATGGAGATATACTTACTTTATAATTAGAGTTTTATCCATTAATAAATTCCTACCACAAACTCATCTTTCACTCTAAAAGATAATAGAATGTAATATTTTTTTTCTATTTATACTATTCGTACAGGGTTCCAAAATAAATGAATTTATAATTCATCTACAATGTCTTTTAATAAAAACTACATTATTTAATCCAGGACATCTCGTGGGCCAGTGGTAGGTGATACACCCTTGTCGCCCTTCGGTTGCGGGTTCAAGTCTCACAGCCTTGCCGGACGCGACGGGTTGCCGCCCGACCTCCGGGTTGTCCTTTTATGGCAATCCAAAATAATCCAAACTAGAACTATCCAAAATACTTCTGTCCAAACTCACAGTCCAACATTTATAAGGAAGGTAAACATAATGTATATCCTTTTTACCCTGTAATAGAATATTAATACCTTCATCATGTATTCTTTTAAAACACTGAAACATCCTGATTTACCATAATCCTTATTGATTACATTCATGCTCCCTTATTCCATATAGAATGCTGGATATACTTCATCAATCCAAAAATGTTTTATACAAATCATTAATCAGTTCGAAGGTAGTCAATAATATCCAATATAATTTATCCAAAGCAATCATGTATTATTCCAAAATCACTATTTCGGTATCAGAACTATATTATGGTTTATCATTCTCTCAACCATATATTTTCGAAAAAATTTATCCTGCTATTAAGTCACTTTTCTTTGTTCCACATAATCTCAAGTCCTTAATGAAATAGCACTGCAGTACAATCCTTATATACTCCATAATTATTATAACAAGTACATTGTTGATACAACACTCAATTGACATAATCAACATAAGAAATCTAATCATTCCTCTTCATCTGTGGTAGTATCATAACTTGATTATTATCCAATAGCATCATTTGCGTCATAGTCTGATGACTGGGACATAGGTTCGCGCAGTGTCCAAACTCCTTGCAAATGAAGCATTGTACATTTGAAACCATTTTCTTACCCTTGCAGTCATGTACTTTGTGCCCTTTTCCTCCACACTTATAACAAACTCCCATTCCTTTCAGGCAAGTTCCAGGGTGTTTCTTTCCACAGTTACCACATATGGGAAAATTCTTCTTTTCCCTCTTCCCTTTATCCATCTTTCTCTCTTCCATCCTTTTCTTCTCTTGCTTCCCTTCAAAGCCATAGGACTCAGTAATCTCTTTACTTATCTTATCAATACATGATATTATTTCTTCATATGATGATAATACATGGGAGACTATTTCTCTTATAAATTCTATCTTAAGACCATGAAAGATATGATCCTTCCTTCTCTTTGGATCATGTGCATTTCTGGAGTTCTCATTCCTTCTACTGGGCGCCATTTCTAAACAATGGCATACACTAGATCAGTTTATGAATCAAAATACATAATCCCATACTTATAAAACACTTAACATAAATTGAACTATTTATGGATATAATCCATAATCATAAGAATGTTTTCTTTGAGGAAGTATATACTCATAATCCCTTCAAAATGATTTGTAAAGAAAATGAGAGTTATCCTAAGCATATCCCCCGGGAGTGTCGTAACCAAGAGTGCAGCAAGGCCCGTTGTCGTGCACCAGTTCCCTTTCGAGTCTAGCTCAAAGAGGTGTTTTCGGGTTTTACCCCTAGGTACATCTGTGCCAGAGCCGCCTCTACCTGCTCGTATCCAGACAGGGATGTATTGCTCGGAAAACTCACAAAGTCTCTACAATACCAAAATTCTAGGAAGTTCTTCTATACTAATCCTCAAAGTTCATCTTAGGTCTATGTGCTCTAATCAGAGTTTATCTAAATCTAGCTTCCAAGGTTTGTACTAAACTTCCTCTGATACCAACTGTAACGCCCTGACCCCAGCTACCCAGAGTCGGTGCATTACTTCGTAACATTGGCATGATCACAAGAAAGATCAAATCTCGAAAGACCGATTGGTTTAGTAGCCTTGGAAACACTAGATATATTCATAAGTTTTACATTACATCATAAAATGAAAAACTAATACAACAACATAATATTTCCACAATCCACATTATTAACCCCTCATAAAATCCCTGCAGGACATTCATAACTTACTTCTTCACATCCTGGGAAAAATAAAACATAAAAAAAAGGGGTGAGCTCAAATGCCCAGTAAGGATAACAATAAAGTGGAAACTTTCATAAATAAGAATAAACATTTAAGGCAATGTATAACTAAAACAAAAGCCTTTTAAATACGAACTTTCAACATGGTATGGCATAAATAAAATTAAATAATGCCATTTACTTATTCACATGGATATTCTACTAAATGAATAATCACATGCAAAAATCAATAACCACTTTCATAATGTTGGAATACATAATGCCAGACTATCATAACCACATAGCCAAGGCCTCGTGCCAAGACTACAAATAAGATTTTGTCAAGGCCTTGTGCCAAGACACTAGTTTGTCTCATGAGACCTACCGATGCATCGAGGAGCTATAGCGGGCTCCACCCGTCACTTATTAAGTCCAATGCATTCCCATATGAAAAGGTTTAAACATAACATAAACATTCGTATTAAAACTAGCATACGAAATGTCAATAATTTCACCATAAACTATGAATGGTATAAAAATAACACATCCACAGTCAAACATATCACAAAACCTTCAATACAATATAGAAGTTTTGTATCATAATAAATCAACTTCAAATAATCTTAAAATCCATCAAAGGATGTTGACATAGATGAAATCAAAATTCTTTTTAAAGAAGTATCTCCTTTTATTTTAAAATCATTTAAGATCCATATAAAATAAAACATTTTCTTTGAAAATATTCTTATAAGCTTGTATGGAAAGATTCAACGATTTTATAACGGCGGAAAATAACCGCAACCCGCCGTATAAGTTAAAAAAAACATTCTTACCTCAATTTTGTCGAAAAGGTTAAAAAGGACCTTGTTTTGAAAACGACGGAAAGATTCCTTTATAAACCTCTTATAAAAAGTCAACAAGGGTATAAATGATGTTAACCCATATTCTTGTAAATAGTAAAAATGTTTTGAAATACATTTTTAAGAAACATGGATGTGAATGATAAAGATATCCCAGTAGATTATTACGTATAAACAACCTCGGATAATGAAGAGATTGTGAAATAACCCTTACCTTGAAATTTTTCTTGGTTGGGGTAGGTTAACCTCCTGTATAATGGTGAAATAATTGTTATTAAATTGTACAAGAATCATATACATTAATATGATATCATATATGATCTTTTAACATTGCTTTATTAATAATATCTTAGTATTATCGTTGTTTCGGTGATAATCGATTCGTTCTTCTTAAATGTTTGGTTACGTAAGACATGTTTGTAATGGATAGATTATATCTTATTCATAATCAGAATGATATTAACATTATTTTTAACCCTAAAATGAGAATAATACTTGAATGGATATGATGGAGAACGAATCTTATCGCGTTCGTGGAGACGGTAGTCCGTACGTACGCACGAGCGACAATATCATTCTTTTGATATTAAAATAATATATAAATGGATGGTATATCATATATACAGAATCATTAACATGTTATATTTATTATTTACATGGGTTACACATCATTATTATACCCATCCAAATAATATTATATTGAATAACAATTACACCACGACGTGGAGACGGTAAGCCGTACGTACGCACGTATGGTGACATGTTATTCAAAGGGTGGATAGAATACTGAATATGATTGTACCATATTTATAATAACATCACATTATATGTGAGATACTGGAGTTATTATTTCAGAATGGTAAGAACAAAGGAAGAAGAAGTGGAAGAAGAAATGAACTTAGAAAAGGGTAGTGAAATCATTACCTCTTCTTCGGGTTCTTCCTTTTGATTTGATCAAAAGGGCTCCTTAGGTTGGCTTTCTGATCAAACTAAGGCCTCTAGGTTGTAGTGAGGGATGTTGGGAGATTATTTGGGCAGAGTTTGGCCGAACCAAAAGGCTTTGAAGGTGTGAAGAAATGAGAAGGAGGAGTTCCCTTTTATAAGAGGGGTGAGGGGCACCTTTGGAAAAGCTAGAAATATTAATTTATAATAAATTCATATTCGGTTTCTAAAGGCTCCAAAGTTGACTATTAAAAGAATGAGGTGGGGATAGGTCGAAAACAACTCATCCAATAGAATTTAGACAGGTTTGGGTACTTATATTAACCTTATCTTTAAGTATTAACTCTAAGTTAATTAGTTTCACTTTTACAATGTCTCTTTGTATTTTTATATATTATGGTTAATAAACTTACTATATACATCCAAGCGACCCCCAAGTGGTCCATTAATGATTAACCTATCATAATATAAGTCTCTTGGCCGAACCTTAGATTTTTAGGAATTTAATATCAATTAATAATATAATATTTGTTTTAAGAACTCTTTTATGTCAATTTTGACACTATTCAATAGTTGATTTTTGTGAAACTCATAACAGATTGATTACTTCGAAAAAAGTCCATTAAATCAATCCTAATATATCATATTAGCCTAGAAAATTAGTTTAATTCATTAAAAGTTTCATATTATATTTATTTGGGTATTTATAATATCACTTATTTTAATTTTTCACTATTATAGTAATTACTGCATCATCATTGTGTCATAAATAAAATAAATTCTTTAATGTCTAAAAAATATCATTATGTAGGAAATCTTTTTAGATTTCTAATGAATATTTATAATCGAAAATCCAACATGTATAACCCTATGTAAAAATTGTTCTTCTAAAAGATGTAAGCTTTTTCCATTTTTATTTTTATTTTAACTTTATTAATATAATGTGTCATTATCACTTACAAGTGGATCCATGGGGTCCCAAAATAGACCCAAAGATGCCCATGGTCGACCATGTATCAACCAATAGGGTTAAGACACGTTTTAGGGTAATTTTGTATTATTATAATATTATTTTTTAACCCTTATTTACGGGATTTACCCTTAACCATGGTAAATAAAATATTTGCCGCAGTAATTATTCAAAATGTCTAAAAATAAAAGTTACCTATTTACACAATTTGAACATCCTGATTCCAAATATGGAATCCATTTTCCTAAATTCAAAACACAGAAGTGGCAGAAATTAATTTAAAATTAATTCCCGCTGTCAAAACAAATAGCGTGTTTTTAAGAGATAATAACTATCAAAAGATTGACACTTGTTTATGTTCGGTTTAATTGTAAAATTATGTCCAATGACCAACATTATATTAAATGGTAAAAATATATTCTAAATATACTTTAAAACCACTCAAATTCACAATTTATCACTATTAATTATTTTGATTAAAAAAGTTGTTTTTAATTAAAATTTAGTAATTTTCACTATTCATCAAAATATGAAAGTTATCCGAAAAGTACCAAAATTTCACCTTAGGCTAAATTCGATATTCCGAATCCAAAAATGAAGTCCATTTTGAAATATAAAATATATATAATTTCAAAAATTAGGTATTACTATTCATAACGGCTAGTTTGATCGGTTGTGGTGTGTGTTAAAACTCGAAGTTGCGTACAACACACACTACTGTTTTATTCAAAGGAAAGCATACCGTGTAAGCTTGGGATGTTTCATTTTAAATTTTTGATGTCCCCATTTAGTCAAAAAGTTTAAAATATTGTATTTAAAAAGGTTTCACTATTCAAAGTTGATAAAAGTGTAATACTGAAAATGAATCTGTTCTTGCATTAAGACTAAGAAACTCATAATATGGATTCTAAAATTATAAGGATTATATAAAGTTTAAAATGTAGTTAATTCTATTCATGACCTCTTTTAATGGCTTTTTTATTTGTAAGTCATGGTGTGATTGAACTCGGTGTTGCGTGTAATGCAAGTTATTGAATTATTTTGAAGAAATAACATACTATGAAATCTTGGGGTGTTACAGGAACCTAAGGAGGTCATGCAATTATTAGAATATTCTGAGAGTAAGGATCACATATTTTGGAACTGTGAAACCTCTCAAGAGAAATTTTTTGGCTTAAGGTTCTTTGGGAGGCAGTGGTTCGAACATGGTTTGCAAAAAAATTATTAAAATATTCATCCAAACCATTTATGTTGTACAAGTGTGTAAAAATTTAGGTAATTACTATTTTTCATCCCCAATTTAGATTTATTTCATCCAACGTGGTATGTGCACAAATTTAAAGTGTGTTTCTTCTCTCTTTCCCTCCTTCTTCCTTCTCCCTATCTTTTCTATTGGATTTATCTTCCCCCGTGACCCTAGTTATCATGTGGATCAATATTAGGGTTATGTATTGATGTATTTATGTGAAATTTTTTTTCTAAGGTCTGTACACACCATAGTTTCTTCTAGGGTGTGGTCGTCATTGAAGGGCGCATCTTTTGTGACTTCTCGTCTTGGTTTCCACTTCTTGGAGGTAGGTGTTACTATGAAATTGTTTAAATTTCGAATTATAACCATGATTTCACATACTAAATTTCATTTGTATGAAATATTAGTTATATATGATATCTGTATGATGATTTAGAACCATTTTGTTGAGTTTATTGCTTGGAAAAATTGGTTTTTTATGTAAACACCATGTTCTTTTGTAAAAAATAGATTTTTTTAATATGGTATGCTTCTTTGGAAATACCATATGGATTTTTGTAATGGTTTTCAGGAGTAGAAAGGTTTTTTCGCATAGTTTTGGTTTTTAATGAGTGATAATAATGGTTTTAAAGGTAATTTGGTTTTGAATTTATGTGTGGACCTCAATGTTATTGGTAAAGGGGTGTTTTAATATATTTAAAATGTTTATTTGAAAGATTTTTTTTAGTTTAACACTTTTTGAAATTCCAAACATGGTTTTTTAAATGATTTCCTGGAAAATGGTTATCTATTTGGCCTTGTTTTGGTTTTTAAAGAGAAAGACCCTTTTGTAAGGGTTTCTTTGAATCATTTTAAAAGAAATGGTTCATTTTATTTTGACCTATTAAAAAAATTAATTATAATTTAATTATAAATTTGATGGAAATTAAATCTTTCTCCATGTTTTGAACTTTTATATAAGGTATCCTTTGAGTATGGGTGACTTTTAAATGTTTTAAATGCTTGGGTTATTTTCATCATTTTCTAAATGATGATTGGAAATTAATTTATGAAATGTGAAAGGGCTTAAAATTATGAGATGTGATTTAGTGTTAAAGTCTAATTTGGAAATTTGGTTTTAAATGGTGTATTTGGATGGTACCCCTTGATTTACCATTGCTTATGTACCCCTTATGTGGGTTTTTGATCAATATATGATGTTGTGACTTCTCTTGTTTGGGATTTTTTATTATGACTTTTGTATATGGTATGTGTTTGTGGATTTATATCATTTGGTGTTAGGGGTGAAGGAATAAATTGCTATGCCTTGTGGGTATACTTGGCTTATTTTCCTTATTCCCCACTTTCTTTATTGTTCATGGGATTTTGGGTACTAATTGGAAGATCTAATTTGTTCTTATAGTTGTTTCACACGCTAGTAGTTTCCTAGCAGTCATGTTAATTATATGGGCTATGTGGGGGTTTATAATCACAATGAAGCTTGTGTAAGATAATTAGATGATGGTATGGAATTAGAATTTGTTAGTAACCAGTTGGAGTGGTTATATACATATATTATTAGATTCTTGGAACATTAGTGACTTATGGTAGGACCATGACACATTCATTTTCCCGATGAGATATTGATTAAGGGAATTTATATCTAGTGCTTAATTGTATGGTTTCCCCAAATTTCTATAACATGATGAATTTGTTTCTTATGATTCATTTTATTATTCCTACTAATAGATATATATATTTGTCTGTGTGTGTGTTTATTTTATACTTTTTATGCTTAACCCATGTGGTTTGGACTGATTCCTTTTAAAAAGAGTTTTTAGATGTGTTTTTGAAAATCTATTTGGTTTTTTTAAATACTCTTATGTGATTTCATTAAAGTGGGTTTAAAAATGGATTTTGGTTTAAGGATTAATACAGATGAAAAAATTTTAAATCAACCATTTTCATTTTAATAAAACGTTTATTTTTTATGAGAAAATAAAACATGTATGTGTGGGTTTTGGAAATGGATTAAGTAGGTGGATTCTTTTTAGAATGTCTATGTTTGGTTTTGGTAAATAAAGGTAAAAATTGTTTTGAAAGAGAATATTATGAAAAAAAATTATATGTTTTATATATTTAGATCTTAATTTTTTTTATTTTTTTTAAACCTACTATTAATTAACTTCTTTATGAAACAATTTTCATGGTTTTAGCAGGTTGTGGTGTCATGTTCGTATTTTCATCTCATGCTTACAAAAATTCAGGTTTCAGGTTCTTAGTTGGATCCTTATTTTTCATCATGGTTGACATGGGGTAATTTTAGAGGTGGTGAGAAATTAGAGGTTGCATGGATATGGTTTCAATCTCATCTCAAGTATGTTATATTTAATAATTTTATTTTTGGTTAGTTTTGTTTCTACCTATATCTCTTTATTTATGGATGATATTTATTCAAATATAAATGGGTTCAATCAAGGTAGTTGATTATAACCTATTAGAATTTTTTTTCAATTACCTATAATTTTATTCTGTAGTATTGTCTATAGTTTGTGAAAAACCATTCACAAAGGAGTTCATGTGGTGTTTAGGCTCTTGTTAAAAACCTGGGGAGATCGAGAATTCCCTTCAGGACATGTGATGAGCCAGGTTAGGTGTCAAGTAGGATGGAAACCCAAGATGGTTCATTACACCATATCCAAATACCTTACTTACTTCCCCACATACTACTGAATTAATTTGTATTATTAATCCCACTTAATAAGGATTTAGGTATAAACCTGAAGAGGTTCTCCGAAGAAGGGGTAATGTTTTTAAATGTGTGTGTATGTTTTATTAATTCTTCCACATACTAAAATTATTATTAAACTATGATAATATAATAACAACAATATCTAATATATACTAATATATTATTATGTTAACGGAATATCTCATATAAACCTAAACTTCCATCAAATGGGAAATGAAATATTCGATCATGCATACGACGAACTACCGCCTTGTGAACCAATGTGATTTTTTTTCATCCCCCCATTTTAAGGATAGATGTAAAGATGGATTTAACATATATAAATGATATTAATAAAATTATTATAATTTTGGAATTATTATTTCACATATAAATTATTACATTATATTCCATGGGTGATACAATAATGTCATTCATGTGTACAGTGGACTATCACCTCACGAAGTGATGTGATTTATTTTAGATTACGCTTTACATTGAAGGTATTAAGGTTAAAATTACTGAATATTTTTGATATTTATGACTTAACCATAATTCTAGAAATATAATATCACATATAACTTCTTACCTTCTAATATATTGGAAAATAATAATGTCGCACATGTGTACATGTGGATTGTCACCTCCACATAGAAGTGTGAAATGTTTTTCATTTTATTATTATAGGGATGGTGAAAAGGATGTATTTAATTAATAAAAATGTTATATATGACATAAAAATTGTTATTTAATGATAAATTAACAATTATTTTCATTTCATTTTATCCATCAGAACAAATGGTACTATCTCTATGAATGGTGTAATCCATTTTCTATATATAAAATTAATTAATTAATATAAATAAATATATAATGAATATATATTATATTTATATCATCAATAAAAGTCAAGATATTATTTATCCAAGATAAATTAAAATTTCCAAGATTACAGAAATAAAATATATATGAAAATGAAGTAATTATCAACTAAAACAATGATTTTACCAATGAATTGTTAATAAATGGGTGAAAATATTATAATTAAATAATATATTTTAAGATATATATTACTATTTTTCTTTTATATATGTATAATATACCTATATTTATTATTTATGTGGTTTAGAAACATATGATGGAAGTTATACCTGAGGTTAGGGTTTCTCGTTTCACTTTTTCTTCTACGAGACATATGTCACATTCACCATGTATTACTTTGTGTAGTATATATACTACCCTTTTTAATATGTTATAGATGAATCTACTTCTCTCAGTGGAATTTAAATTTTCATTTGAAGTGATTTCTTTTATGAGGCTTATGACTCAAAAATTACCAAAGTGGTAAAGGTATATTTTATAATCTCATCATTATTCAGGATTGTTTCTGTTTAAGTAACTATTAGGGGAATTATTTTATATCACTATCATAAAATTAATAAATTTCTTTATCCTATATTTATTCATGGAATTTTCAAGTAATAATTCCATTTTTACACAATTTTTTACTTAAAACGATATAATTTTTTTAAGAAAATCCGACTTCATTTCTCTCTTCGATAAAAAATAATTTTTCTTTGAAAACCATGTATTTAAAAAATGTTTTTAATATTATCAAATTCATTTATTAATTCTGTTTTTATCCACATTTTATTTCAAAAATTGAAAGTAATATTCAGTTTATTTTCAAAATAATTCTCATCTGGGTTTTACCGTAAATGTGAATGGAATAATTGTTTTAACTTTTACAACATGAACATAATTTCCTTTCAACATGACCAGTAATTTTTTTAAATATTATATTATAATTTTAAAATTTTATTGTTAAATAAATTTATTTTGAAAATATTTTTTGAACCTTTAGTTTTAAACAATTATTTTTATAGTGATATTTTTATTTTCATCAAAAATATTATTAATGAAATTTTTATGGTATTTTTATTCATTAATGACATAAAACCTTTATTTTAATTGTAATATACTGGGGATATGTTGTATTGATATCCTCCTTGTTCATTATTTTGATGGTTTATGGTCATTTTGACTAAGGATGTTCAATTTAATTACTATTCACCATATTATTTTGGATGATTTATGATTATTTTAATTTGATTATGGTGCATATTATAATTTAAGGTGTTATTTTTTTATAAAAATGTTTATGTTGATTATTTTTTTCCCATTTCATATGAGTAGTTCATTATACTTAGTAAGTGAAGGGTGGGCCCGATTATAGATATCCCCTCGATGCATCAACATGTCTCATAAGACAAACCAGTTCGCTGAATTAGATGGGTGTTTAACCACATATTTAAATAGACTTATGAAAGGCATTGATAGTTTCAAATGTCCAACATTATTCATTACCTCATTATGAGATCAGTTACTAATTTCTATGTGATTATTAGATTAGTTATAATATCTATGGATACGTTTCAATCTTATGTGATTATTTTTGTAGCCTTATTTGATCATCCTTTATTCTTGAAATATTATACTAAAGTTATTATTTTAATGGATTTTTTTTCAAATAATTTTCTTTCCATATTGATTATTATTATTTATTCATGATATTTTCCATTGTATGCATACCCTTAATAATAATATTAGATCACTCATTTCTTATATTTTATTTTCCCCAAGATACCATGAATTGTTTTATGATTGATATGTAGGTATATGCTAAGGGGAATAATGGAATTCTAAAAGAAAATAATTTTTTGTATTTGATGTTTTCAAATGTATGTGAAATTCAAGTACGTATCTAGTTTTCCAATACTAAAAATCTATATGATCCTTCAGTATATGATACCATGTATCCAGTGCCAATGTAATAATTTAACCACTGACTCTAGGATACTAGAGTAGGGGATTTTTAGTAGGTATATGGTGAGTTTTAGTATAAATATTGAGAACTAGATTTAGGAAAACGTAGATTATGGAACATAAACTGATGATAGACATTGAGGATAAGTATTTAATAACATACTCAATTTTTGGTAAGATATAGATTATGTGTTTTTCCTAAAAATACATCCTTCTCAAGATACTATAAGTGGAAATTGTTTTTACATCAATGTACCTAGGGATAATAACTCCAAAAAAATGTGTTGAGATTGAATCGAGCATTACACGGTACACAAAATGGGCCTTACTACACACTCTTTTTGAGACTCCATGGGTATATAATTTAGTTATTCCACATTTTCATTACAAACCATCACAAAGGAATTAAATATATAATTAAATTGAATAACATAGATTAAACCTAAGGTGTCACATATTGAAAATAAGTTCTCATGATTTGGATATCCTATAAATTATTCTTCATGAATATGTGATTTACCACTATAATTAGTTTTTCACACACTGTGATTTTTTATTTTAGTCAATGGATGGAACTAGAAGGAACTCAGGTAATGTTTAATTCCATAGAAAATGGGTTAATGATCATAAAAATGTGATGATTAAGGGGGTGAAATATATTGTGATTATTTGTAATCATTTATCATGATATTTTATTAACAACATTAACTTTAAAAAACTCTTAGAGTCACCAAATAAGATAAGTATGGAGTCCTCTAAGATCTTGAATAGTAGTTACCATGGAAGAAAGAAGGATCAATTTCATTCTTGGTAGAAATGTGGAAAGAGACACCCATGAGAGTGTATCAAAGGAATAGGAAAAAATTATGTGTCCAAAGTAAGGACACAAATAAAGTTATTTATGATGAAAAATGAATGGTTTGGATAACGTAATGGATGGGAATAATGGTCTCCCTAAGGTATTATCGAAAATTAAATGTTTTAAATACGGAAACTATGGGAATTATACAAATCTATATATTATTAAGAGAATTATCAAGGTTTTATTAGTTCTAGTTACTTTCCTAATTATGAAGAGACTACAAGTGATATATGAAGGGAATGATATATTAAGGAATAAGATGATTAATCTTAGTTAATAGTTTTAGAATTATGTGGAATGATAAATATGATTGTCTTTGGATTAAATCATTTTGTTATAGGAGTATTTTGTCAATAAAATTCTTGTTATAAGAATTATAAAATATATAAGGATTGTACTAGAGTTATTTTTCTTTAAGGATATAAGATCATATGTTGAATGGTACCGAAGACCAGGAAAAGTGATTATGTGGTAAGTAGATCATTTGTAAAACACATTATTGATGTAATATAACTATTAATATGTTCTTGATATTGAGTTATTAATGATAAATATATGTTTATAGGAGATTATTGGTGACTATGATATTGGTTAATAATTTTATGGTTCATATTATCTTTTCTAGAGTTTATTAAAAGATTGGATTTATGGAATATATTCAACAACCTGAGATTTTTCTTCTGGAAGCATTAATTTTTTGATTAAGGTTTTAAGTTGATCAAAATATTAATAAATTTATATGATATTTAGAGCTACATTATGTAGTTTGGGGAATCCAATGTTAAGTGGATTTTGGAAATTTAGTGACCTTTTTTCCAAATTCTTGGACATTAAATTTGGACATATGTATTTCAGATAAGTGTTAGGGTTATTTATTTATATAATGTATTGAGTTTATCATTGGTTTTTATTATATAAATTTTGTTAACCATTTTGTTTTTTGAAAATATATAGAGACTATAGAAATGACATTTCATTATTTTATTCATCTAATGATCTATTAAATGTTAGTTTTAATGGTTCAGGAATGAATGTTCCTATTAATTATTTATTTCTTAAGGTATTATACTGGAATATATTGAATCACAACTAAAGGATGAAATTATATTTATATTTTCTAGTGTTATTTATTATAATTATAATATAACCCCTCAACTTTAGGAAAATATATTAAGAAAAAAATAACTTAATAATTTAATTTTTATTGAATCAAAAGTATTTTAATTCATCAAAGATTTATAGTTTTTTTGTAGTAGAATTTATCATGACCAATATCTCTATCACTCTCTATTAATCCTTGGAAATTAGTATTCTCTTCCATGTTTGTGTTTTTATTCCCCACAAATGTTCTCCTACTTGGATACCTAGAGATTTTTTATTCTAGATGACCTCTATAATTATTTTCCAATATTATCAAGAAGATGTTTTATTAAACCAATTTATTATATTCATTTCCAATAAATTTATTTTCAAATGTCAAACCCTTTATTTTCACGATCAAGAAAAAATTGTGAGAATAAAATTTACTTAATGGTGGTAGGTAGTAACACCCTAGGATTTTAAAAAGGAACATCATGTTTTATATCATATATGACACGTAGCATAAATATTGGAAGAGAATATAACTCCTTAATACTTTATGATATATTCCTATAAAATCAATCTCTTAGATCACTTGTGATGCAAGCAACACCAGTTTTAAATGAAAGACAATCCTTTATTAAAATATTATTATTTAAATATGACTATTATATCCTAGCAGTTAAATTGGAGGGTATGGATAGAACTAAATAAATTAGGAAAAATATATTGTTTACATGTGTACAAAATAAATTCAATGGTTATATATTTATTAAAAATAAAATAGAAATAAATTGAAATAAAAATAAAATCTTTCAGAAAAACTCTATTTCTCTAAAAGGGGTTTATTCACTCTTTGCCCACATAATTTAAAAACATTTTTTACCTATTTCAGAAATTTAATTTGAAAAAAAAATTAATATACCTATCAAAATTATCTTTGGGTGAATTTTTTATAATTTTATGAAAAGATCAATTTTTTGATTAATATTGAAAAATACAGAATTTTATTGAAAACTGAATTTTATTTTAAATTATTTACAAAGTTAAATTATATTTTAAATTTGTTTTAAAAATAAAATTTGTTTAATTATATTATAATTTAACTATTTTAGTTTATTTTAATCAATTTTTTATTGAATTTTGATATTAAAACATTTTATATTTATGAGAATTTTCTCTTTAGAGAACCTCTCTTTCTTAACGTCTATGATTTAACTTTAAATTTAATTCTTCAACTTTTATGATTTTACTTTGTGAAAATTGATTTAATATTTTTAATATGAATAATATATATTTTCTAATAATTTTAACTTAATTTTTTTACCATAATTAATAGTGAAAATAGTAAAAATTAATTATCACTATTAAGGTTTAAATGTGTTTTAGAAGATAAGGATTTAAATAAACTATAACCTTTCCAACACCCATTGTATAAACATAATTTGAAAATATTATCTATAATATTTTATAATGACTCATTTTAAATCTTTTTCATGAGAAAAACATGGGTATCACATTGTATTTTCAAAAATTACATATGTATCGTCTCCCCTACTTATAAAAGGCCACCCCCTCATCCACCCATCCCAATTAAAAACACTATGGTTTGAAAAAAAATTACCAAATAACTTATTTAATTACCTCACCACATACTATAGGCCTTATTTTGATTATTAATCCCTCCTAATAAAGCTTTAGTTATAAACCTAAAGTGGGTCTTCAAAGAAGAGGTAGAATTACTAAACGTTCGTATTTAATTTATTTATTCATCCTCCTCCTTAAAACCTTATTAATTTATGATAATATAACAAAAAAATTATCTCATATATAATTATATGTTATTATTTTAATTTAATAACTCATATCTAACTCAACTTTCATAAAATGGAAAATAAAACTGTCGATCATGTGTACTGCGAACTACCATGTTGTGAACCGATGCCAATAATTTTCCATAGCCACATTTAAATGATGAATATAATGATTTATTTAGTTAAATTATTTTAATTTTATGAAATTATTATACTTTTTGAATTATTATATCACATATAACTTCTTAATTTCCATTCCTTGTGGGATACAATAACGTTGGTCACGTGTATGGTGAACTACCGCATAATGAAGCAATCTGATTCCTTTTCTCTTAAACTTTACATGTAAGGTATTAATGTTAAAATTAATGAATATATGTCATATTTATGAAATAAATATACTTATGGATGTATAATATCACATCTAAATTCTTTCCTTCCCATCTTTTGGAAAATTATAACATTGCTTGTGTGTACGTGTGGACTACCGCCTCCATATAGCGATGAGAAATGTATTCCATTTTCTACATAGATAGTGACAATGAGGTATTTTATTAATATAAATTATAAATATTAAATTGTTATTATTTTTTATATATTAATTACTAATTTTTTTTCCTTTTGGTTCATACATCGATAATAATGGAAATAATGTTCATGCGTATATACGGTTAACCCTCTCCTTGAATGGTGTAATCCATTTTATATCTCTAACATTAATAAATTACTATAAATACATATATAATTAATACATATTATATTTATATCATATTTAACATTATTTATATTATGTAACCATGATAAAATTATGATGGCCAAAATTTATGAATTAAACAAACATGAAAAATGAAGTAATATCAACTAAAACATTGATTTTAACAAAGAATTATTAATAAAAAAGTGATAACAGACTTGAAGTAAATAATATATGTGATTATATATATGATTATTTTTCTATAATATATTTATAATAAACTTATATTTATTATATAGGTGTTTCATACACATACAAAGAAATTTGAACGTGAGGTAAGGGATTCTAGTCTCACTTTTACTTCTATGAGACATATGCCATATTCACCACTTATTCTATTATGAGGTGATTTCATAAATATATTTCTACTCATGGTATTTCATGTTTAATTTTAAGATATTTATTTCATGGGTTTTATGATTCAAACATTTCCAAAGTGGTAATGGTCTATTGCACAATCTCATCTTTATTCGGGATCATTCATGTTTAAGTCTCCCTTGGGGTAATTATTTGATATTTATAAACTAAGATCATTATATTTATTTATCTTCTATTTATTCATGAAATTTTCAAGTAATGTTACCTTTTTTTCACTCTTTTATACAAAAAATTATTTATAAATTGTTTATAAGAAAATATGACTTTATTTCTCTCTTAAGTTGAAAATCATTTTTATTCCAAAACCAAGTTTTCTAAACATGTTTAAAAAAAAATTAACACTATAAAAATAATTTATTAAATAAACTTTTACAAATTTTTTAATTTTCACAAAAAAAAATTAAAATATTTTTTCATTTTACTTTCCATACAATACTCATTTGGAATTTTCCAAAAATGTGAAAGGAATCATTATTTTAACATGTATGACATAAATGGAATTTTATTCTATCATAAAAAATCAATTTTTTAAATATTACTTTATAATATTACAAGTTTATTTTAAAAATATATATATTTTTCTAAAAAAATTACATTCCCTTTAAAAAATATATATTTTCAATGTTAAAAGGTTATTTTATTCAGAAAAATAAATGATATTTTATGGTATTTTTGTTAATCAATGACATGATACATTTTTGTACTTATGACCCACTAGGGATATATTGTATTGATGTATTCTTTATTATTTATTTGGATGGTTTATAATTATTTTTACTAAAGATGCATAATTTTATTAACATTCTCCATATTACCCTGGATGGTTTCTAATTATTTCTATTTGATTGGGTTAAGTATTAACATTTCATATGTTAGTTTTTAAATGTGAATTTTTATATTGATTACTATTCACCGCTTTTATAAGAGAAATGAATTGGACTTAATAAGTGAAGGGTGGGTCCTAACTATAAATATCCCCTCAATTCATCGGTAGGTCTCATGAGACAAATAAATTGTTCAAATTAGATAGGTTTCAACCCAAAGTTTTAAACTATCTTGTGAATGGTTTGGATAGTTTCATGTGTCCATAATTTATGAATTTCTTCATTTTTAGATCAGTTATTGTTGTCTATGTGATTTTTTGATTAATTATAATATATGTGGATATGTTTTAAGCTCATGTGATTACTTGTATAACTTTATTTGATCATCTTTTACTCCTTCCATATTATGCTCCAGATATTATTTAAATGGAATGTGTTTAATTTATTTACTTTTCCATATTTATTATTATTATTTATTCATGATATATTTCATTGTATGTATACTCTTAATTATCATCTGATCCCACCCCTTTATTATTTTTTATTTTACTTAGGATACAAAGAAGTTCTTTATGATTGATATGCATGGATATTTTAAGGGGAATAATTGTGTTCTAAAATAAAATAATTTGTTGTATTTTATGATTTCAAATTTATGTGAAATTAAAGTATGTATATATTTTACAAATACTAATAAATTATTTAGTTCTTTGGGATGATATATCATGCATCTAGTTCCCATATAATAAAGTAACCACTGATGTTGGGTTACTAGGTTTGGGGTCTTTACAGTGACACCATATTCTCAATCGATGACAACTCCTTGGCTTCTCCATAGGATCCCCCTGATATCCATAAAGTAAAATATGATGCACTAGAAGTGGAGAGTATACTCAATTAATATGGGAGCATATATAATGGAATAAAAAATTATAATGGAGGATTATCTAAATTAAGTAGCATACATGATAAAGGTGGAAGTGTATTATGAAGGTCTAATAATATATTAGTTGTGGAAGGCATTCTTTTATGTTTAAATCATTTGGTTTTCTGTATTACTACATCCAAAAATAATATAAAACAATTTAGAACATGATATATGATATAATGAATGAAATTCTATTGAAAATACTGTACATAGATTAATTTAATTCATGTGTTCTAAATAAATAAATAAAAGATAAGTTAAAATAGGATTGTACATACAATCATTTAATTCATCACTGACCATATTTTTTTCATACTCCAGCATTAACCTTATTTAATTTTCATTACACTATCTTAGAAGACTGATTATTTCAATATCATCATGGAAAGATATATCAATATTATATTGGTAATGGGGTTCACTGTCACAAAATAATTATTCACCTTTATTACCTATATCATAAAAGTCTCTAAACTTCATATGGACTATAACAGTCCACACTCCATCATCTCCACCATCCACATAATATTCAATTTTAGCTTTTGAATTGAAAAATATATAGATCATGTTACTCAAACTCACTAGTATCAATCAACCAAGATATGTTAGCATAAGTAAATTTCCATGAATCTTTCCTTATAAGACTCTAAATATAAACCCACTTGTATTTGAATAACAAAACTAAAAATTTTCCTCGATAATTTAATTTCATAATGTGAATCAACTTTACATAGTATTCTAGCTCTATGAATTTTTGGAAGGTGCCACTATTTTTTGTTTTCAAAACTTACACATGAAAAATTGTATGAAACATGAAGTTGTTAATATTAAAAGAATTGAACATGTTAGGTTTATTCAAATATTATTACGATATTTTTTAAAATTTTCTGGAAATGTATCTTGATTATTAACATTCATGATCTACATGTATAAATATATAATATCATTAGTTAAATTATACAATTAAATCAATATGTTTTGAATATAAAATTGATTATGATCTTACACATTGTTATAACCAATCAATAATGTATTCATTAATGAATTTTGATATCTATTTATCATTTTGTATTCAAATATCATGTTGTATATTTATTTTTGTCTTAAATTATACAATTAAATAATATGAAATATAACTATTGAGTAGTACATATATTTGTGCTTGTATGAACTCTATTTTGTTTAATGAAACTGATGATATATTCCCAAATTGATGACCTAATGATGAAAAAAATATTATTTACTATAGGAATATAATTGATTTGTGTTATCATAAACACATCCAACTCAATTATAACATGCCTCAATATTATCCAAATACCATAATCAGAAGTTCATACATACTTCAACCATATATCCTTAATCTATAGAGCCTTTAGGTTGATATTTTTTCTCCTAAAAGGATTCAAATAAATTAGATACCAAATTTAAAAAAAATATATCAAAATAAACTATATAAGTAATGAATTTAAAACATTTAATGTAGTTATGATAGAAAGGTAATATGGAAAAATGACTCTGTGGGATATATCCATCGATAATATATGGAACCTCTATGTTTATATTCCTTGGTCAAATGAACAGTTAGATAAACCATCATAGTGAAAAACAATGGGGGAAATATCATCTATAAATTCTAAAGTGTTTTTAAAATTATTTTTTAATTTTTTCATGATAAATTTAGTTTAAATTATTCTCAAAAATCTATTTGAATAATAAATAAAACACAATTACAACTAATATTATTTTATCAGGTAATAATTTATGAAATACCAAAGTTAGTATTTTGTCCATCAAAATGGATGATTCATTACTTTTAAGACCATTTATCTTATGAATTTTAAAGTAAAAAGATATTAAGATGTTACTTAAATATCTATCAGTTAATTTTATACATTTCATTATTCAAAGAAAAATATTTTTATCAATTTTTCAATGAAAAAATGTTACAGGATACATTTCATTAAAATTTTCCCATAGACCATGCTTTATATTAATTTTATTTAAGTTATTAAAAATGTTAAGATGATGGTTTTATTTTTATTTCTCTTCAAAAATTATAAAAACCATATTTTCACAAACATTCTTTTAATGTACATAGCATTAATATTATGACATAAGAATTGAAATTCCCAATAAGATAATAGGAAAAAATAATTTGTTTATACCATTGAAATTTACCAATAGTATCAGATGATCTTTGAACTTTTTTCCTATAAATATTCACCTAATACTATTTGTTAAATTATGCATTTACCTTTGATGATTGTTATTTTATTTATAAAGCGATTATAAAAATTTATGGTTGAATCAAATAATTTTATCCATAAAATCATTACTTGTTAAATCTAAATATATGATATATATATATATATGAGAATCAATGATGAAACATGCAATAACACTTTCTAATATATGGTATTCTTATAGACTCAATGTAAAAGTTATAAATTGGATGTGCCTAGATAGTGTAAGTGTTACAACCAAACACATCTCCTAATACAATTAAATAATGAATTCTTTACGTTAGAGTATCACATATTTTGAACATTTAATTTATTAATTAATAATATGTATTTACACCATTGTACCATTAATCTTTCAATTATTCAATAATAATATGAAGGTATACATCAATGTTATTTCTAGGAATTTTATTTACTTAAATTATCATCAAAATAATGGAAGAGGTTTTTTTCATAGACATCCAAGGAGGTAGATTGTAAGGGGTAAAAAGAACATATTATATGTTATAAGTTGTACTTGGATACCCAAATAGATTAAATTAATTCATTTTTTATCCAAAACAAATGTTCCTAGTATCTAAAGAGAAATTTGGATAAAATTAATCAATGTATTTATATATTTTTGAATCTATTAGATGTAATATAAATTAGTCATTGTTTTTCTTATAGTATGCCACTTCATTTGTTATGATATTTTAGATGTCATTAATAATATTTTAAATCATTGTATCAATGGAAATTTACATAAAACCTTCACAATAGTTTTAATTTTATTCTTATTCATATTAAATTCATTCAAAATTTTATCATGATTCATTGACATACATATAAAAGTATAACATCTTGTATACTCTTCTCTGTCTAAATCTTCACCCATATACAACACAAAGTTATTCAGATATCTATGTATCATTGTATAATTGAAATAGGGAGTTTTAATAACTTTAACCATCTCTTTAAATGATTCAAGAATCTTATATTCAACAAATGCATCTTGCAACAACTCCAATATCATCAATGTTGTTTTATCTATAATTCTATATAAAAACATGATATAGTATAACTTCAATAGAAATAACAATTTTTAATCTTTTATATTTCCGTCATGCAAGTCATGATTTATTTCATCCACTAATTCATAAAATTCATTTTTTTCATGGTTATATTCTCTGTTGTGTTAATCACTATAGAATCATAAAGTGGCCCCACTGATATGTTATAATATTCATTATATTATGTTTCAATTATGAAAATATAGGGACTTTTACTTTTCATACATAAGTATTATATGTTAATAAATTAATATTCATTATATAACATTATGATCAATTTTAGAACTGTAATGGTTTAGTTTCTTTGGAAAATTGTATACATAAACAACTTATTAATAAAATATCTACACCATATCCCACTAATATCTCTATAATGATCACCCTTCTTATGCATATCATACATAAAAATTTTCTTCATATGTTTCAGAAAAACATAATAAAGGGTGATATCATATTCTCAATAAGGGTAAATAAGGAAGATATCAATGTTTATTTAAACATAACATGTGTATAAAGGGTATAAGAACATTATCTTGACCTTTTAAAATCATACCCCACAATTTTAAGATCATAAAAATGAGTCATGGTATAAATCTTAGAAATTAATAAGTCATGAATCATAAAGGAATCAAAGAACATGAGAAATGGGAACACAACATCATAATTATATCATGTCTCAAAAGAGTGGAATATGTGTGGAATGATAATAATAATAGAAATATTATGTCAATTATACTCAAAAATACATTCAAAAAATGTTATATTTGGGCTAACCATTCATGTACCTACTTTGATCTTGGGATAACCTCTTGTGTACCTTCTTTCGGTCTTTGGATAACCTTTTGTGTGCCCTTTGATCTCATAAAACATTAATATTTAACCAATTAATTATAGAGATATATAATCATGGGACCACTAATCACATAATCATAAATCCATTTTTATATATGCAATAAGATCATAAATATATTCATCATAACTTGACCCATAGAAAATAAAATGAGTTTCATTGATGTTTCATCATCAAAACCACAATTGATCTAGAGAAATAATAAATATAGTTTATTTGGATCATATCTCTAGTAAATTATATGTAACAATAAAATATATTTTCATAGATGAAAATTTACTTTAAAAGATCACTGTAATCATTCTTGAGGAAAATACAATTTTCACTTTTAAATATCATATTAAAATATAAAAGTTTACCAAATATTAAGGAAAACATTTACTTTGAAAATAACCTTTCAAACATGTAAATTATGTTTCAAATCATTGATAATTCATGGCAATGGGAAATTATATTCATGTTATGTATATTGAAATAAATAATTCATTCACATTTTTGGTAAAAAGTCAAAAGTAGATTGTTTAAGAAATGATAATAAGTTTTATTTTAAATAATTTTTTAAAAATTCAATCATGGATGAAAATGACATTAAACAATCATATAAAAATATAAAAACATTGAAGAAAACATTTTTAAAAAACATGGATATGGAATAAAAATTATTTATGTCCAAAGATAGAGCTAAAGTTGTTTTTTCTTAAAAACATTCCTTCAGTCAATTGAGTACTTATAGTGAGTAAAATTAAAGTAAAACATGTATTCTCAAGAAAAAACTAAAGGATAATAAAACAATGGTATTTATCAATAATAGATAATAAAATTTCCTTCAATGGAAATTCAAGAATAAACAATCCCAATTAAAATTAGATTGAAATATAAATATCTTAATTCAATTTTGACTTTCTATAAAGGCACTCTAACCTCATGTATAATAAATTTAAATTTATTATAATTCTATAATAGAGTCATGTACGTACTTATAATATCATATATTGTCCACTTTTTGTAACCACCTGAGTTTTTATGAAATTTTATTATTGAATAAATTAAATTTATTTTATTTCATAAATTACGTGCTACACCAAGTTAATTTTTCATTATATGCAACATAAATTTAATCTTTTTCTATATGTAACATCGGCTTATCATTCATCACACGTGATACTATGTTTTAACAAAGCAATGATATATTTTTAATATTGTTATTTAAAACCCAACCATTATAAACTATCCATTAAACATGCTAATATGCATATTAATAATTACTTTTTAAACATAATGGTTTTATATAAATAAAAATTATTGATAATAAATACAAAACCTTTTAGTGATGTCTTTATATGTTTTGAAAATACTATTTTCTCAAAAAAACTACTTTTTAAGAACAATCAAAAAAACATATTTTACACTTTTAGAAACCTAATTTGTTAAAATAAAATTATTTTCTGACTTCATTATAACAATATTATATTATGGTGAATTTTTAGGATTTTTCTGAAAAGTTTTATTATTTTATGAATAGTGAAAAATACTAAATTTTAATTGAAAACATCATTTCTGTTTAATTAATTTGTAAAGTTAAAATGTATTTTAAATTTGTTTTAAAGTATAATTAGTTCAATATTACATATATTAATCCAATTTAGTTCATTTTAATTAATTTAATATTGAAAAATAGTATAAAACATTGTAAACTTTTGAACATTTTCGATTTAAAAAACATGCTTTCTCGACAGGCCTTCAGGGTTAATTTTAAATTAATTTCTATAAATTATATGAATTGAGTTTGTAAAAATGGATTCGTTTTTTAATAATAATAATTTATTTTATCTAATAATTTAAACATATGTTTATACTGTAAATATAATCAAATAAAATTAATTAATGTGGTTAAGGTTAAAATGTGGTTTTGGACATTACATGCGTTTGTATTAACAATTCATCCTACACACACATATTATTTTTATTTAATGAATTAATCATAATATTTAGAATCATTAAGACTAAATTATATAATAAATATATTATTAATTAAAATATTAATGGATAAATTACCTAGGTAAATAAAAAGATACAAGTTACTAAGGTAAAAACTATAAAGATAAAATTGAATAAACTTAAATACTAAGGAATAAATTTATAAAAAATGTATTTATTTATTCTGTTGGAGGTATTTATCAACCAATTAATCAATAACCAAAATTATTGTTCTATTTTGGAGGCACATGAGGTAATTTAGACATCCTAATAGTGAATGTTTTTGGTATTTACAAGAATACCACTCCTCCATTATGAAAAGGTATTCACTCTCTCCACTAATTCACACATCTAAAGCCATTTATATTGAACAATACCTACCAAATTCACTTTAAAACTTCTCTCCTCTCATATTATAATCATTTATTTGGTTTTATATATAGGAAATTAATTCCTTTGTGGAAAACAAAAAAGAGATACCCAAAGAAGAGGTAATGTTCATCAGTGAACATTTTTATTTTATTTCGTCCTCAAACCCCATTAATTATTTTTATATAATGATCATATAATAAACCTTTTATATTAAATATAATTAAATTTTTTATTTTAATTTTATAACCTAAAATCACACAAGAATCCAGCAAATGGGTTATGAAATCATTGTTGGCGTGTATGGTGGACTACCGCCCCATGAACCGATGTTGTTTGTTTTTTCATTACCACTTTTCATGGTTGGGAATAATTTTTAGAATTACTATTTATATATGATATATATAATATTTATGATGTAACTATGATTATTTAATTATTATATAACACATTCCATCATGATTTCCATTTTCTAGGAATACGATAACTTCATTCATGTGTACGGCGTACTACCTCCTCACAAAGCACTACGATTCTTGCACAATTTACATGTAATGTATTAAGGATGGGTTTAATAAAACTATGATATATATATATATATAATAAAAATGTTACTATAATTATAATATATATATCTATATGTTACTTCTCTTTCATTTAATATGAAAATAAAATGGAAACAGTGTCCATTCCTACGTACAGCCTACCATCTCCATTAATGGTGTATTTCAGTTCATATCACTATATTTTATGGGTTACTATAAATACATATATAGTGATTATATATTATATTTATATCATTTTTATCATTATTTTGATGATTAAACCATTATCTAATTAAGTGTACCAATAATAAAAAGTTAAAATAGTTATAAAAAAAGAGAGGTTATTACCCGAAACATAACATTAACATGGAATTGATAATAAAAAAGTAATATAAAGTCATAAGTAAATTATATATGGTATTATATATATGAATATGGTTCTATGATAGATTTATAAAAAAATAATATTTATTAATTAGGAGTATTTAATGAGTATTACGAGAGACAAGACATAAGGTAAGAGATTTTTGTCTCGCTTTTTTTTCTACAAGGCACAAGACATGTTCACCAAAAATTTAATATATGTGGTATGTATAATTACCATGGATGTATTCAATATTATTATACTAAGAATTGTTTGGATTTATATATCTATTTTAGGATCTCTATTTTAGGGTTTTTATGGATAAAACATTTCCAATGTGGTAAGTGATTTTTTCTCAATTTTCCTTCTTTAAGATTCAAGCTTACCAATGTGGTATGAGTTTATTGCTAAAATATCATAAAATATCAGGATTGTTTATGATTATTCTTCCATTTATGAAATATTAAGATATAATTATCAATATTTCTCATAAAATTTATTATCATATGGTTATTCATGATATATTAAAGTAATGGTTCCATTTCTCCACTCTTTGGTACTTAATATAATTATAAAAATGTTTCTAAGAAAATCATAATTTATTTCTCTCTTTCATCAGAATTTTTTTATTTCAAAACATTTTTTAAATAAAAACATAAAAATAATTTAAGGTTTTAAAAAAAATTATTAAATACATTTTTACGGATTTTTATTTTTGAAAAAAAGAATTTGTAACGAATCTTCTTGTCATTTTTTGATCAATGCACTATTCTAAACTTCTTACATTGAAAAATGGATATTAATTTGACATGTACTGAAAGTATGGATTTATCCACCATCATAAATATCATTTATTTAAATATTCATTTAAATTTTTTTACCTTTTTTTTAAAATTGAAATTTATACTTGATATTATAGTAATTTATTTTTTTAATATGGCTTTTAAAATAAAAAGGTTTTAAAAAACGATTTATGATTTTAAAAAGTTTTTTTCAAGGTAGAAATCATATTTTCCTCAAGAAATGTTTTAAATGATATTTCAAAATTATTTTTCATCTAATATGACTTTTTTTTGTATCGCTCATGCTTGTACTGAGAAAATGATCCAAAGTTAATATTCATACTCTTTACCTAAATGGTTTATTTTTTAAAGTCATGATATTTTTAAAACACATTTCTCTTCCACTAGTTATATACTTTGGAAAAATGTTTCTCTTCCTTGGGATATATGATTATGAAACCCACTTCCTTTCATGGTTTATGATATGGTGAAGTGATTGTGAAACCTATCTCATTTCCACAGGTCAATATATAATGAAATTTTTATAATACCAATTAATTTCATGGATTATGATATGAAGAATGTTTATGATCTTATGGAACACGTATGTATGATTTCATTATGTGATGTATGGGACCCATATATCCCACCAATTCATTAGGAAAAGATTTATATCTCACGAGATAGATGTGGCTGGAATGAAGAGTGAACCCAGTTCAGTAATGGAATTTTTCCACTAAGATAGTCTTGGGGGTAAACCTTAACTACTAAAATGGTTTTTAGAGTGAACCCATTCAACTATTATATCCTTGATAATGATCCTTGACTAATATGGAAATAATTTTTTATGGTTATGTGATTACTAAACTTCCATGTTGTATACCTATATTATGATCATGTGGATTATACTCTTTGATTCCTTTATCATTAATGTCTTATAACATCCAATATGTATGTTATTAATTAATATTATAGTCTTTGATATGTAGGGTATGATCTCATAGTGTTATGATCATGTTCTAATTACCTTATTCTCATGATTATTCTTACATATCTCCCTTGTTTACCCTTACTGATCATCTTGGATCACCCTTTCTTATGTTTACTTTTCCCAGGATATAAATTTATACATTATATATGATGTATCTAGAAAGGGTTCTAGTCCTGAAAAACATAGTGGGTGATAATTTAGTAATTATATAAACCATTTGTTTATGTAACCATTTTTACAAATTAAAATACTGTAACGATCCTTTGGCATGTATTTTTATAATTAAATAAATATTCATCAATTAGGATGTAATATTTATATATTAAAATCCTTGGTCTCTATAGTTTGTATCAAAGGGAAAGTTTGGTTAACCTTTGTAACTATATTGAGAATACTCTAGTACCAACACTTTTGATAAACCTATGTATAGGAGAACATCCTATGTTATGGTAAGGAATAGATTATGTGGTTTATATAGAAATATATCTCTATCTATATAATATAAGTGTGTGAGATTATGAAACAAATATTCTTAGGGGTAATAACCATGAAAACACCATATTGATAAGACTTGATCGAGAACTAGTGCACGATAATGGGGCCATACTACGTACCTAGTTTGACAATCCAAGGTAAAATTATATAGTTAATCCATATTTTATTTATGAATTATTATAAAGGATTTTTAACAATGGTTGATCAGGGTTGAACTAGGATATACCTAAGGTGTGATGTATTTGAATTTCATACGTAATTTCTCTTTGTTTTGTTATTTTACCATTGTGATAAATATTTATCACACTATAATTTTTTATTCTATTCAATGTTTATAAACCAAAGGAACGAGATTAATGATGATTGTGATAAACAATTCAGTGATTATATTCCTGAGTAACCAAATTATATGGTATCTAGAATAAAAAATATGGTTTTATGCTCACACAATATTCTCAAGCTATAAATCATGTCGGCCTACCAAATTATCAAATAAGGGAACAACATTTTTTTGAATCCCTCATGAGGTATTATACACCTAATTTCAAATGGTTTTCTAATCTATTAGTGTTTGATAAAACAAACTAGACTACTGAAAAGATATTTTTCATTCCCCAATGTTTGGAACATGATAAATTCATTCTGGTTATTTATCATTTTTAATGTTAAGCATATCAATGGTGGAATCTAAACATTAATATGAAGTAGAAATATGAAATTGACTCTATATATTAGTAAGATTTCAAGAACATATTTCCAATAAGTAAATTTCTTGTATTCTTCATATGAAAATGCGGAAAGAATTTTTTAAGTTAAATAAAAGCGATGATGAAGTTGTTGGTGCCTATGAATCCAATTTTATAAGACTTATGATGTATGATTCTAGAATGAGCATCCCAGATAAATTTAAGGTTGTTGGATTCTTCGGTGGCATAAATATAATTCTCTAAAAAGAATTATTCATAATAGACTTTGGTTTCTATGAAGAAATTGTTTGATGTGCCATTAAGGAGGAAATATAGGTGTGAGTTACGCATTAATCTCATGGGTTTGTTAATAAGATAAGCATAGAATTAAAAAAAAAGAAATATAAGAACCAAGGAGAAAAGTAGATGAAATTTCCTTTATGGTCATTTTGTGGAAAGAAATATGGATAAAATTATGTTAAGGGGGATATAAAATGTTTTAAGTGTGGTAAGGATGTCCACTAAGCATTTAACAACCAATGTTATGGGAAAAAGTTATCTAATGATGTGAATAGAGAGGGAGATCCATAGAATGTACCACCCACACTTTAGCTCTTAAATTGTAAGGATAATGGGAATTATGTTAACGAGTGCCTAAATAAAAGGTTTAACGATGATGATTGAAATCAATAACCTCTTAAACCAAAGAAAAGAGGTAAATCTCGTGCGATTACCATATTTGATTAGGGGAATGATAAGGACGTTCTGAAAGTTATATTTACCATTCACTCTAGAACTGCTAATATCTTATTTGACTCTAGATCTACCCATTATATTATATCTAAAGAATTTTATAGGGGTATAAAGATGTCACCACACTGATTATGTATAGAATTAGTAGAAAAAACTCCCTCAAGTCATAATTATCACATCACAAGTCTATGTTTCCTCCCTAGTTGAAGTTTGTGGAAATGTGATTCCCACCAATCTTGTTATTCTCCCTATGGTTGGATTTGATGTTATCATAGGAATGGATTTGATATCATTACATATGGCTCACATCAATTTCCAAGGAAGGAAATTTAAATTTTACAATCCAAATGATCATATTATTGTATATCAGTGTGCCGATAAATTTGAACATCTTATGGTGATCACATCAATTATATGGGTCATGATTCCTTTTTTAGAAGGGTTGTTTATCTAAGATTGTTGAGAAGAAACACAACATCTATGATATGACTTTTTTCAAGACTTTTTGGATGCCTTTACAGAATAATTTTCTAATCTTACACCAAATCACGAAGTTGATTTCTCAATGGAAATTATACCTAGTAACTCACCCATTTTGAAGAATCCCTATAGAATGGCTCCGATTGAATTGAAAGAATTAAAGAAAAAACACTAGTTGAATATTATCAAGGGACTCATTCAACCAATTGTATGACATTGGGGTGAACCTGTTTTGTTTGCTAATAAGAAATATAGATCAATGCAACTTTTTATTGATTATAGGGAATAATATCAACTACCCCATATTATTACTTTTTCAATCAACTATAAGTATCTCAATTATTTTACAAGATTGACCTTCATTCTAGATATCATCAATCGAGGGTTAATAAGGAGGATTAATAAGGAGGATATACCAAATATAGTATTCCGTACAAGTTATCTACACTATGAATATATAGTGATGCCATTGGTCTTAAAAATTATAATGTTATCTTCATGGTTTTAATGAATAGAGTATTTAGAGATTACCTTGATTATTTTTTGGTAGTATTTATAGATTACATTCTTATTTATTCAATGGTTAAGTAAGAGCATATATATCACTTGATAATCCTACTAAAGACCCTAAATAATGAGAAACTGTATTAAAAAATTAAAAAAGTGTGAATTTTAGCTGCAAGGGGATTCATTTTTGGGTCACATTATCTTAAAGGAGGGTATATCTATAGATCCATCAATAAAATGTGTTATTGAAATTTTTCGTAGACCAACAATAGTGATTGAGATCTAAGGATTCCTTGGATCGGATGGATATTAAAGATTCTTTATGAAGAATTTGTCATGGTTATCTAGTCTACTAACCAAGTTAACTTGAAAGGGTTATATGTTCTTTTGGACAGATTAATATGAATAAAACTTCAAGGAAATAAAGGGAAGGTTAGTTATCACCCATGTGATTACATTACCTTGTAGTGGATAAGGGTATCTAATCTATATTGATGCATCTAATAAGGTATTGGGATGTGTTATCATGAAAAATTTAATGGTTATAGCTTACTCCTCACAAAAATTGAAGGTTCATGAGAAAAATTATCCTAATCACTAGTTGGAGTTAGTTGTGGTATTTTTTTAATTAAATATTGGGACGTATTATTTTTATAGAGAAAAGTGTGATATATATACCGATCATAAAATTTTAATGTATATATTCACACATAAAGAGTTAAACATGATCCAGATAAAATGGTTAAAGGTAATAACGGATTATGACTATTCAACACATTACCATCTTGGGAAAATGAACAAGGTGGCTGATTCTTTGATCTAAAATGATTGTTCTAGCTTATACATTATATGGATCACAAAATATCCAGTATTTTTGGATTTTCAAAAGATGGATATGAAAATCCAAAAGGAACGGTAAATTTTTATCTTTACCAATTGAATGTTTAACCATGTATCCAAGTGAAGATTAAATAATCATAGAAGGAAGATATAAATATTAAAAAGATGTATAGAAATGTTCCTGAGTTTAACATTGATCATGATAGAATGATAAGTTTCATGAACCGTGTGTGTGTTCTTTCTAAACTAGATTTGAAGATGGATAAATTAGAGGAATCTCATAGTTACTCATTCTCTATTCATCCTAGAAGTATGAAGATGTATAGATATTTTAAAGAATACTTCTGGTGGTATGGTATAAAGAGTGGTATCTTAGAGTTTTTATCTTGGTGCTTAGTATTCCAACAAGTTAAGGATAAAATAAAAAATTCTAAGGGGTCATTTCGATCATTACCCATATGAGAATGAAAATGGGAGAAAATTACCATGGATTTTTTCATTGGACCCCATAAAACATCTAAAGGGCACAATTTTATATGGGTGGTATTTGATCGCCTTACTAAGTTATCACACTTTAGTGCTATCATAAAATACATCTTTCTATATCATCTTTACAAGATATACATTACTGAATTTTTAAGGTTGAATGTAGTACCACATTCTATTATATCTAATTGGGATTTGTGGTTTATTGAAACTTTCTAGAGATTTTTTCATAATGCTCTTGATATTGAGATGATTTTCCGTACTATATATCATCCTTAAATATATGATTAGTATAAAATAACAATTCACACCCTAAAGGATATGTTGATAGTTCTTTATATTTAAAAATTGATTGGGATCAACACCTTCCTCTTGTTGAGTTTTCTTAAAAAATAATCTTTCATTAAAGAATTCATAGATCTCCTTATGAATTTCGATATAGAAAAATTATATAACCCCAATGTTATAAAATGAAGTTAGAGAAAGAAATCTATTGGGACCTAAGATAGTTGATGAAATTATAGAGAAAGTTATATCCAATTAGCAACACATTAAGGCAAATTAGAGTTGGTAGAAAATATATATCGATAACCATTAGCATGATCTAGAATTTGATGTTAGTGATAAGGTGTTTCTATAAATCTATTTCTGGAAGATTGTTAAGAGGTTCAAAAAGAAAGGGAAGTTGAGCCCTCGGTATATTGGGCCTTTTGAGATCCTTGATTGAGTAGGAATAGTTTCTTATCACTTGGATATTAGACCAAAACTCTCTCATTTCCATGTGTCTCTCCTAAGGAAGTACATACCTAGCCTTTCACAAGTGTTTAACTCAGAGGTTATACTGATAAAGCAATATATTCCTTATGAGGAACAACCTGTGGAGATTATGGATCATAAAAAGAATGTTATAGGAAACAATACCACTCATCTGGCCAATTTTTTGTAGAGAAACCCCTAGTTAGACCAAGAATCATGGGAACTTGAGGATTTGATAAGTCAAAAGTATCCTCATTTAGTTATATCAGAATGATGAATTTTGAGGGAAAATATAGTCTAAGGGGGGTAGAATGTAACACCTAGAGTTTTGATTAACATTTTTTTTTCAAATAAATTTAATTTATTTGATGTATTTAATTATATGATACATCAAGTTAATATTTCATTAAAATATAAACCAAGTTAATCTTGTATTGCATGAAAAACCCGTTTAGCTTGCATTACACCCAACAATGAGTTTTAAAAAACCAATGAAATATTATAAATATACTTATTTAAACCAAAACCATTATAACCTAGACACAAAACATGGTAATATTAAAAGTAATAACAACTTATTAAACATAATGGTTTCATATAAAAAAATATTGATAATAAAATATATACATTTTTTATTAAAGACTATATTTTTTAAAAATACTATTTTCTAAAAAACTATTTCAATGGAAAATAATAAAATTATTTTTGACACTTTTAGAAAACTAATTTGATAAAATAAAATTATTTTTTTAATTCATAATTCCAAAAATATCATAGGGTGATTTTTTGTATTTTTTTTTAAATTTTCATTTTTTGATGAATCGTGCAAAATACTGAATTTTAATTGAACATTACTTTTTCATTTAATTTAAGTATAAGGTTAAATTATTAATTAAATTGGTTTTAAAGTATAATTAGTTAAATTATTTATCTATTAATCCATTTTAGGTGATTAAAATCAATTTTATACTGAAATTTAGTATAAAATATTATAAACTTTTGAAGATTTTCTCCTTAAAAACATGCTTTCTCGACATGTCTGTGAGATTGATTTTAATTTAAAATTTTCAACTTATATGAATTTAAATTTAAAATAATTGAATCTATATTTGGAATAATCATATTTTATAAAATATAATAAGTTAAAATTAATTTTTTACCATAATTATTAGTGAAACAATTAAAATTAATTAACACGATTAAGGTAAAAATAAGTTTTTGCATGTTACATGTTTTTGTATTTAAATCAATCATACACACATGAAGAATTTTTCTATAATGAATTTGAAATAATATTTTGAATCATTGGGAATAAATTATCTAATAAATATTTTTAGGATTATACTATTAACAGATTAATTACCTAGGTAAATGAAAATATAAATGTTGACTTCATAACAACTATAAAGATAAAATTGAGTAAACTTAAAGAGTAAAGAATAACTTGAAAAAAATGTATTTATTTTGTTATTTGAAGGTATTTATATACACATTCATCCATACCCTCTATTATTGTTATATTTTGGAGGCACATAAGGTAAGGGAGACCTCCTAATACTGAATACTTTTGGGATTTTACAAGAATTTTACTCCTCCTCCCTTATAAAAAGGAATCCACTCTCCCCACTTATTCACACCTCTCAAGCCATTTAGATTAACCAAAACCTACCGAAATCAATTCCAAATATAACCCATATCATACTAGAAGCCATAATTTGTGCATAAATCCAACCAATTAAGTCCTTCAGTGCAAACTAAAAGGAGATACCTGAAGACAAGGTAGTGTTCATCAATAAACATATTTTGTTTTATTTCTTCCTAAACCCCATTAAATTATATTTATATAATGTTTAAATAATAAAAATAGTTTCTTCAATATAATGATATATTTTTATGTGAAGGTTATGAACAAAAATCACTCACACATCCATAAAATGGGCTATAAAAACATTGTTTGTGTGTACGGTGGACTGCCGCCTCACGAACTGAGGTCATTCGCTTTTCCATTACCACCTCTCAAGGTTAATAATAATGATTAAAATAATTTTTATCTAAGATATTTATTATATTTATGATTTATTTATGCTTTAAAAATTATTTTATTACATATGACTTCATGCTATCAATTTTGTGGGAAAATGATAGCATCGATCGTGTGTATGGTGGTCTACCGCCTCGCGAAGCAATGTGATTTGTTCATGATTTACATGGAATGTATTAAGAATGGGTCTAACCGAAATATGTGATATATATAACATAAAAATTATACTGTAATGATAATATATATATTTATATATATTAGTTACTTTTCTTTCTATCAATATGATAAGAAAATGGAAGCCACATTAATGCGTACGGACGACCTAGTATCTCCATGAACGTCGTATTTCATTTCATATCACTAAATTTTATGGATTTATATAAATTAATATATATGAAAAATATATGATATTAATATCATGGTTATAATTTTGGATATGATGAAATCGTGATCTAATTAATATGACCAAAAATATCAAGTTAAAACACGTATGAAAAGAAAAGCGTTTATTAGCAGAAACATAACTTTACCAAGGATTCGTTAATAAATAAAAAATATAATTTCATAAGTAAATAATATACGGTATTATATATTTATGTGTTTTTTTGAATGTGTTTCTATGATATATATATAATAATTTTTTATTTATTATATATGAGTATTGAACGAGTACGACGAGAGTTAAGACTTAAGGTAAGAGATTTTTGACTCACCTTTAATTTCTGTGAGACTCAAGCCATGTTCACCACCTATTTCAAGTGTGTGGTGTGTATACTACCAATGGATGTATTTTTTTATTCTTATATAGTGAGATTTATGGGAATTTATATATCCATTTTAGGATCTCTCTTTTATGGTTTTTATGGTTAAAATGTTACAAACGCTGTAAGGGGGGTTTGTCTCAATTTTTCTTCTTTGAGACAAAAATTAGGTTAGGCACATCTATTATTTCACAAGGTCTATATACATCTACTATGACCTATAATATCATGAATTTTTTCACCCTTATGATATGTTAAGTTACATTTTATCTTATTTATTATGGGGTTTGTAATGTCTCAAAAAAAATTTGTATTGGCTTTTTAGTTATATGGAATTATTCTGAGACCACATGATCTGACGGAATGTTATTATGAGGCCCGAAGAGCCCAGAATGTAATTTTGAACTTTTTTTAAGGTACATCCAGTAAATGTGTGATTGTTTTTTTATAACTTTTGAATCGGTGCTCAGATCGAAAATATGAGGGCATTCTTGAACTATAAACATCGTGATTCACCTAGAATGGACTTAACATTGGCCGGAAAGGGATGAATGGAAAAGTTTATTTTCAGACTTTTTAGAAAATAATAAAACAACTTTAAAAAAGTTATTTTATTTATTTTTTCAACTGATGAGTAGAGAAACGGTGACGTTGTTGTGCAGCAATGAGGTGTATTAATGAGGCTCATTAATGGATCGTATCATGCAATGTAATGATGAAAAAAAGGAAGCATAATAGCAATGTCGCAACGTAACTAAAAGGTTGTGATGTGTTTTCTTTTAATTGTTTGACATGTTGGTGGAACAAGGATTAAACCTTAGTGATTCCCTAATGAACCTCAAACGGTCTTCTTCTCCAACAAATTTTGACGCACCGACAGATCATCACCGACATTGAAACACCTTGAAGAAGGAATCTAGAAGCGATGAGCGACATCGACATCTTCAAACCTTGAGGATGGAACTCCACAACATTGAATGTAAAGGCGGTATGTGTGTTTTATTTTTATTTTATTCCCCATTCTTCTCTAGAAATTATGAACGCGGATCAACCAACGAATAGGTTGATCCATTATTCGTGCGTTTATGCGGGAGGTAACTTTATTTTGGGATTTATCTAGCAGGGATTAAAACATTACTTGATATTATTGAACAAAAGTCCCCGAGCCTCCCCCTATTCTTAAACTTTAACTCAGAGGGTGTGGGCTGACATGAACAAGGCCTGAGCACCACCTCCATGTCCGTTATTTGTGGTCATACCCTCAAAATGGAGGCATGATGATTTTGGAACCATCACAGTGAATACAACACTCTCTAAAGACTATAGGCATAGATGGTGCGAAGAACGGACCACTGGTGTGTGTCTGGTGGTCCGCCGAAGGTTATGTCGGTGGCACCAGCTACGTACTGCATGATGCAATAGGATGCCACTGGCTGTTCTGGAAGTTGGTATGAGAAGTGCACCATGACGGTGGAAGGTGGGGCACCAGGAAGGTGCCACCTAGAGGGATGGCTCGTGTCTAGGCTATCTGGGAGGATGGTGAGCCGCAGTTCGTCGCCTGCGGCAGGAGGTGAGACACCAAGTCCAAGGGGCTAGCTAGGGTCAGACGTGACAGCCTGCCGCATCCCGACTAGATGGCACACCACAAGTCACACCGAGTGGTTGAGCTTCAGGATGGAAGACCGCACCCCTAGCCAGCAGGTCGGGTTGGTCCCAAGGCCCAACGGGCTCGTCCCACCCCCATCGGGCCGGACCCATGCCCTTCGGGCGGGGTCATCGGGCGACCCGGTAGGCTGGACCCATGGCCAAACCAGGTCGGGTCCAACAAGGACCATTTGGATTGACCTAGTGGACATTCCACACTGGACTGACCCAGACCCGAACTGGGTCAATTCGAGTCATTCGATACTAAACTGGGCTATGTGGGACCCTTGGGTCGAGTTGTTCGGGTCGGTCCGACCGGGTCAGACTAGACCCATAAGCAATAGATCCCCATTTACTAAAATGCTATTAACATGAAAATTGTGTGTCTTATTAACGATCTGTTTGTGGTGATGGGACCCTATCAATTATTCAGATATTTTGGAATGATTTGAGGAGGCTTTCATATAAGTTGATATGTGACAAATGGATTGATATTCGGTTCTCCCAGGCACACTATATACAGAACCTTGTGGTTGGATGAGACCTAAGGACTGCTGACTTTCAACTCTGTGAGACTCGATTATGGCTCAGTAGGAAGCACTTATGTGTGACTTTTCTGGACCATGGTGGGAATCACTTATGTGTGACTTTGTAGGCCCATGGTACCTGATGGGGAGGAGAACCTTAGTTGGCCAATATTAGTGGGAAGCTCTTCTGTGTGAATTTTTAGGCCCACGATATGCGTTGAGGATGTGTACCTAAGAAATCCAAGGTTACTTGGAAGCACTTATGTGTGTCTTGGAAAGCCCAATATACTCGATAGAGGATAATATCTTTAGCATTCGACGTGTTCGTGATGTTACTAATGATTCTTTTATAACTACCCAAATTGTATACCTCGTGTGAGCTGTCTTGTGATTCGTGTTGTACTTTCAAGATTCATGTGTGGTTCTTCCTTTTGGGGGGTCCCTATTGAGTACATTGTTACTCACCCCTACACAGGCTTCACCTGCACGTGTTGTGTCTAGTGCAGACGATTGACATTTTGAAAGATACTTTTGTGGACCAACACTAAGAGGTATTCAAGGAGACAGGACCGACAGATGCTGCAATGGTGGACTTGGTGTCCTAGGACCAAGCAGGGCCCTATAGGATTGGGTGGACATGAAGTTATACTTCGAATTCCAGTACCCACACTACTCTCACGGTCAGGTGGGGTTTTTTTTGGATGGCCATCGATGTTTCCTTTTTGTAATTTTTATTTTTAGTTCTTTTGTTGGTTTTGTATTATATCCCACTTATATTATTTGCACTTATACCAAGCTTTTTTTTGTGATACTTGTTTTTTTTTCAATGTGTGGGACTTGGTTGGGAATGTGTGTGCATACAGGTACTTAGTAAAATGTCTCTCACTTGCAGGTTGATGCCTTCATCACCAGTTTCCAACCCCTGGACTTTGGAAGGTAGTATTGGGGTTGTCACGACACGGGCCCCGAGGGATGGGTCATGACAAAGTGGTATCAATGGGACGCCAGTCCTACCACAAAGACTGGGAGTCTGGTGTTTTATTTTCAGGAAATAGTGTTAAGTGTTTCCAATTCTACTTTCAGATTCAGGGTTTCTAGTGTTGGTGTGATGGCCGATGTATCCATACACCAGGACCATGAATTCTAATTTTTAGCACAGTATAGGAAAACATTGGTTTCATAAGTTTCTCCTTATGTTTTTTTCAGTAAAATTCATCTCACTAGGTATATCATTCTGACCATCGTACATCTTGATCTATCTTAGGATTCCTCCACATGGAAGACCAGTCAGGATCCCTATATGAGGTCGTAAGGATAGCCCACCTAGTAATGAGGCATCTGTTCAAGGACCACTTATAGATATGGACTCACAGGGTGGTTCACCAGTTCTACCAGCACCCTCTGGTCAGCATCTACCATTAGAGGTTCTGGCAGAGTAAATGTGCACACTCAGTTCCCTATGTGAGTTTCAGAGTCAGAGGCCTCCCAGGTTTAGGGGAGAGATAGATCCTCATGTTGTTGAGGACTATCTGGTGGCAGTGATGTGGGAATTCTGTTTAGTGAGAACACTACCGGACCAGATTGTGATCTTAGAAGAGAGCCTTCTATAGAGATCGGTATGGATATGGTGGATCTTGACCACCCAGATTCACGATGAGGTGACCCTTACCTGAACAGAATTCAAGTGTCATTTCTGGGAGGTGTTTTTATCGTGGCCTTATGCTCTGTGCGCATTCAAGAGCCACTTCACCTTCAACATGGTAGCATTATGGTGGATGAGTACTCAGTGAGGTTCACGTATCTTTCACCCTCCTCCACGGAGAGGTTAAGAGACCCTTTCTCCATGGCTCGAGCTTTTGAGTAGGGACACGGGAGGGGGATCAGGGCATCAGTGTTGTCTCTCATCATCCCTACCCAGGTCGGGATTCTAGAGCGGTCCCTTCTTGGGGAGAGATTTTTGGTAGAGTAGGATCTAGAAGATAGCACTACTCACAGACCCCAGGCAGCGGAGTCTTCAATAGGAATCTGATTGTAGATGCGTGTGACCAAGAGGGACATGTCTTTCAATGGATGAACCTAGGACTCAGGGTCGGTAGTACGGGGCTTCTAGCCCAGATGGATTCAATCGGGTGCTAGGAAATTCTTTACGTGTGGCGGGCAGGAACACATGGCTTGTGACTACCCGACACATCATATAGATGACCAACATACAGTTAAGGAGCCACCGAGACAACATCAGTGGTTCGAGTGAGGAGGTCTGCAGGGCAGCAGATGTGGTAGTGGAGTAGGCCGAGTAGTCGGCGGTGGGTAGTGGTTCGAGGTGATACCATTACCACCCCCAAGTTTTCCACCCCAACCTCAGGGAGCAGGAAGACAGGGGCGAGCTCAGCTCCAGACAGTAGAGTCTTATGACCATGGTGCTCCAAAGACGATCTAAGGTATGATCTATGTCTTATCCACACTAACTACAGTGCTAATAGACATAGTTTCTTGTCATTCCTTCCTTACCATGGCTCTCATTCAGAGCACAGAGATTCTAGTGGATCCTTTGGCTCAATCCTTACAGATAGAGACTCCTACGGGGGGGATTCGATGATTACACACTTGTTCAAGCCTTGTGATCTTACTCTAGGAGCCGAGAACATCAGCTAGGATCTCCTAGTACCAGCATTGTGGCCTTATGATGTCATATTGGGTATAGAAATATTATCTATAGTCCATGCTCAAATCGACTATTTTAGGTGTACCGTATGTTGTGTCTATGGATATGGGACTAGGATTTCCTTCACCAATGAGAATGAAACCCTTGCATCATAGGAAAAACTTTCTCAGAGGAGGGTGTAGCTGATCACTCACCATTTGTATAGCCTTACCATCAGTGCAGTGGATGAGAGGAGTCCAAACTTTTCTGTAGTGGTGGAAAAGTATGAATATTTTTTTCCTAAGGGTGTTCTGGGACTACCTCATCATAGGTATGTAGACTTATACATCAAAATGTACCCCGATAAAACATCGATATCCGCACTGGAATATCATGGAGCTTCACGAGCTAAGTGTTTAGCTACAGCACTTGCATGAGAAGGGGTTTGTAGGGCCCAGTGTTTTACCATGGGCAGCCCTGGTGCTTTTTTCCATGAAGGCAAATGAGATTTTGAGGATGTGCATGGACTTCTAACACCTGAACCAGACATGCATGAAGAACAAGTATCCACATCTGAGGATCAATGATCTATTCAACCAGCTAAAGAGAGAGAGGTGGTTCTTTAAGATAGAAGTCATATCGGGCTATCACCAGCTTCGGGTATGGGATGAGGATATATCAAAGATAGACTTCAAGTGCTGATATGTTCATTATGAGTTCCTGTTGATGCCTTTTAGCAGGAACAACACCCCAAAAGTTTTTATTGGACTCATTAACAAGATCTTCCATCTTTAACTTGCGTTGTTTTTTGTAGTCTTCATTGATGACATATTGGTGCACTCAGTGTCAGAGGAGGAGCACGTTGCACACCTGTTGATAGTCCTGCATACACTCTAAGAGTACTAGCTTTATGGTAATCTCTCTAAGTGTCAGTTTAAGATACAGGAGGTACACTTCCTAGGACATATAATTTCAAATGCTGGAGTTGTAGTGGATCTGAAAAAGATAGATGTGATTCTTGCATAGGATTCACCCAGGAGCCTGACTGAGGTGTAAAGCTTCTTAGGGTTATTTGGTTACTATCGGAGGTTCATGCCCAACTTTTTTTAAGTAGAAACACCCGTATCATATTTGACATGGAAGGTAAAACCCTTCATGTGGATGGATAAATATCAACAGAGTTTCTAGGAGCTTAGGAAGAGAATGACTAGTGCCCCCGTATTGAGAGTACTAGAGAAGGGAGTTGGGTATGTAGTTTACTACAACGCACCAGAGACTAGACTGGGTTGTGTCCTGATGCAAAATTGAGAAGTGATCTCCTATAGATCATTCCATTTTAGGAATAATGAGGAGAACTACATGACCCAAGACCTGGAGTTAGTAGCAGTGGTCTTTTCCTTGAAGATGTGGTAACACTACTTGATGGGTGAATGGTTTATGTTTTACTCAGACCACAATAGTCACATGTATATCATCTCCCAGAAGGACATTAACCTGAGACAACGGCGATGACTGGAGTTTCTCTAGGACTATAATTTTGAGATAGTCCATACTCCTTGAAATGAGAATGTGGTGCCAGACACGATTATCAGGAGGACTGGTTTTCATCTGTTGAGTGAGGCGATGAATTAGTTGGCTGCGATGAAGATATCCTTCATGGACGATGGTGGATTTTCATACCTATAGTCGATGACTGTTACACCCCCACTCTTACAACAAGTTAGGGAGGAAGAGCTCGTTGATGTTGACTGTGAGGCCCAATGTGCTCTGTTATCCTCATGATGGGCTCCTAATGAATTTTAGATAAGTGGGGAGCACTTCATCCTTTTCAGAGGGTGCACTGTAGTTCCAGTGACTTTGTGGGAGGAGGTGTTGAGTGAGTTTCATACATCCTCATTGGTGGTATATCTTATAGTGGTGAAGATGTACCAAGATCTATGACATCAGTACTGGTGGATGGGGATGAAGAATACAGGGGCTGAGTTCATTTCATGATGCCTCACTTGTCAGCAAGTGAAGGCCGAGCATTAGGTTCCAGTAGGCTTGGCCCAACTACTTGAGGTACCGGAGTGTAAATGGAATGGTATCTTGATGGAATTTTTTATGGGGTTACCATGCACATCCAGAGGCCACGTCTCTATCTGGGTGATCGTTGACTGACTCACCAAGTCATCTCACTTCTTACCCATGTGGTATTAGGGAATAATAGAGGGTTTGGGATGCCTCTATGTCCAGGAGATAGTGTGGCACCATGGGGTGACTTCGAAGATCGTCTTAGACCATGATGAAAGCTTTACATACCGGCTATTGAAGGGATTACAGGAGGCATTCAGGACTCAACTGCGCTTGAGCATGGATTATCATCCCCAAATAGATGGTCAGATAGAGTGGAACATATAAACCATGGAGGATATGTTTCATGCATGCGTTATTGACTTTGGTTACAGTTGGGAGGACCACATGACTTTGGTGGAGTTCGCATACAACAACAGTTATCACACCACCATCAGCATGGAACCATTTGAGGCTTTGTACGGGCAGCTTTTCATATCACTCCTATGCTGGACAGACCAATGGGAGTTGGCACTCATGCGTCCAAAGTTGGTACGTGCTACCACCAAGAAGGTGCAGATCATCCGGGAGTATATGAGTACTACGCAGAGTAGGTAAAGTCCTATGCTGATAGGAGATAGATACCCTTGGAGTTTGAGGAGGGTGATCATGTGTTCCTTCCGGTATCACCTCAATGAGTCTTGTGAAGATTTGGTCGGGGCAGCAATCTATCATTGAGGTTTAACAGACCTTTTCAGATCCTAAGAAGAGTTGGTAAGGTGGTGTACCGCCTAACTCTTCCCCCATAGATACACTGAGTGCATGATGTTTTCCATGTGTCACAATTGAGGAGGTACGTGCATGATCCACGGGACGTCATTGACTGGGTTAGCTTGACATTGATGATGGGGTGACATTTGCGGAGTTTCTAATGGAGATAGAGGATCGATAGGAGTAGGTATTATGTGGGCGATCGATACCTTTAGTGGGAGTTTGGTGGTATCACGTGAATCTCCAGGAGAGCACATGGGAGCAAGAGCCATAGATTCGTGCTCAGTACCCCATCTGTTTATTAGTGTTTGCTTTCACATTCGGGGACATAAATCCCTATGGTGGGTAGAATGTAATGTATCTGAAATTCTGTGTATTTTTTTTAATTATATGGAATTATTCTAATACTACACACTCTGAATGAACATGATTCTAAATCTCTAAGAGACCAAAATATAATTTTGAACATTTTTTAAGGTACATTCAGTAAAGGTGAGAGTGGGTTTTTCTAAATTTTCAAATGGTGCTCAAATCGAAAATATGAGGGTACCATTGAACTCAGAACACCAAGTGTCGCATAAAATGAACTTATCTTTGGCTGGAAAGGGAAAAATAGAAAAGTTTGTTTTCAGACATTTCGGAAAATAATAAAATAACTTTAAAAAAGTTATTTTATTTCTTTTGTCAACCGATGAGCAGCAACACGATGATGTTGCAGTGCAGCGATGAGGCAATGACAAGGTTTATTAATGAGAATCATTAATAACCCATATCACGCATTATAATGATGAAATAAAGGAATTGTAATAGTGAATTTATCTCATAAATTATATAGCATAACGACATGACATCACAGTGTAACTAAAATGTTGCGATGTATTTTATTTTAATTTTTTGATGCATTGATGGAACGAGGATTAAACCTTGATGATTCTAAAATGAACATCTAATGGTCTTCCTATCCAACAAAAAATGATGCACTGGTAGGTCATCGTCGACTTCGAAACACCTCAAAGAATAGATCTGGAAGTGACGAGTCGCATCGACATCTTGAAACCTTGATGATAAAACTCCATAGCTTTGAAAATAAAAGGGGTAGGGGTAGTTTTATTTTAATGTTCTTCCCCATTATTTTCTAGAAATGATGAATGTGGATCATCCCACAAACAGGTTGATCCATGATTCGTGCTTTTATTTGGGAGGGTAACTTTATTTGGGGATTTATATATCTAGTATTAAAACATTACTTGATATTATTGAACAACAATCCCCGAGCCCCCTATTTTAATCCTTTAACGCGGAGGGTGTGGGTCAACACGAACAAGGCCTGATCACCTCTTTCTTGTGTGTTAATTGTGGTATTAACCTAAAAATGGAGGAAAGATAATTTATGGACCTTTGTAGTGAAGAGGAAGCTCCCTAGAGACTATAGGAGTAGGCGGCACAAAAAACTAACCACCAGAGCGTGTTCGGTGGTCAGTTGAAGGTTCTTCCGATGGCGGTGCCAACGGTGGAAAACGGCAGCATCGAACACATTCTAGATGGAGGGATAAGAGTCTGTGGTGACAGAAGGTGCGGTTCCAGGAAGCTGCCACATGGAGGGATGACCTGTGTCTTGGCAGTTGGCGAGCCGTGGTCCATCAACCACAGCAACAGGCGAGACCCCGCATCTGTGGGGTCAGCTGGTGCTGGACGTGAAATCTTTCCATGTCCCGGCTGGACAACGCACCACCATCCACACTGAGCATATGGTATTTGGGTTGGTAGGCTACGCCCCCAGCCAGTGGGTCGGGCCGAACTGGACCAGGTCATCGGGCAACCCGGCAGGCTGGACCCTCAGCCAACTAGGCTTAGTCAAGCAAGGCCCATAAGGCTTGGCCCACTCTCCAGGACATACAGAACTAACTCAAACCCAAAACAGGTCAGGAAGAGTCAGTCAAAACTAAACTGGGGTATGTGGGACCCCTGGTTGAGTAGGTCATGTTAATCCGATCGGGTAGGATTGGACCCAGATGCAACTGACCCCCGTTTACTAAGAACATGCAAACTAGACATCTAATTGATGAGCCATTTATGGTGATGGTACCCTATCAATGAGTTGGATCTTTTGGAATGCCCTGAAGAGTCTTTAATAGAAGTTGAGATGCAACGAATGGATTGAGGAGTAGCTCTCCCCGGTTTGCTATGTACGTAACCCTATAGTTGGCTAAGACATAGGGACTGCTGACTTTCAACTCTGTGAGACTCAACTATGTCCCATTGGGAATTAATTTTGTGTGAAATCGTAGGCCCACGGTAGGAATCCATTCTTTGTGACTTTTCAAGCCCATGGTCCACGATCAGAAGGTATACCTAAGAAGTCTAAGGATAGTGGGAATCACTTATGTATGACTTGGAAAGCCCATTGTACTAGATAGAGGAGTAGTTCTCCATCATTTGAGTTGTTCAATGATGTGACTGATGATTCTTCTATCACTACCCTAAATGTATACCTAGTGTGGGATGTCTTATGCATCTTGATATAGTTTGAGGATTGTTGTGTGGTCTCTTATTATTATTTCAGGGTCCCTACTGTATACTTTGTTTCTAACACCCACACAGGCTTCTCCCTTACGTGTTGTGTCTGGTGAAGACGATCGATGTTACGATAGAGAATTTTGTTGACCGTGACCTATATGTACTCAAAGAGACAGAACCGATGGATGCTACAATGATGAACTTGGTGGCTGGGGACCAAGTGGGACCTATTAGGAATGGGTGGACAAGATGTTCTACTTCAGCTTCCAGTAGCTACAATACTCTCATGATCAGGTGGGGTTTTCCACGAATGGTCATCAAAGTTTCCTTTTTGTACTTTTCTCTTTTCAGTTCTTTTGCGGGGTTTGTATTCTGGACTACCTATATTAGTTTCAATTCTAACTAGATTTTTTTTAGTGAGACTTGTTTCCTTTTCAGTTTGTGGGACTTGTTAGGTCATGTGTGTGCATACAGGTACTTAGGAAAATGCCTCCCACTTACAGGTTGACTCCATCAGCGCCAGTCACTTTCCCTAGCCTTTGGGAGGCAGGATTGGGGTAGTCATGGCACGAGCCTCGGGTGATGGGTCATGACAAGGTTTATTATTCAGTGTTACTAATGTGGTGAGTGTTCATTACTATAATCTCATCATTTATTGGGATTATTTTTTATTATGCTTAAATTGATGAAATATTATGACCCATATCTCAATAATTCTCTTGAATATTATTCTAATCTAGTAATTAATGATATATTCAAGTAGTGGTACCATTTTTTCACTATTTCATACTTAAATATAATTAAGTAAATATTTTTATGAAAATCTGATTTTATTTCTCCCTTTGGTCGGAAATTATTTCTTTCAAAACCATGTTTTCTAAAAATATTTTTGAATTTTTTTTTGGCCATTTCAAAATGATTTATTAAATAAATTTTGATGAATTTTTTTTAAAAAAATAAATGGAAACTTATTATCATTTTCCCATCATGGAACTTTTTTAAAAAACATACATTGGAAATGGAATTCTCATTTTACATGTATGGAATGTATGGAATTACCCTCTATCATGACCATCATTTATTTAAAGCTTTATTTTTATGTATACAAGGTTATTTTTAAAAAAATGTTTTTTCTAAAATTTTTGAAATTCATTGTTTTTAACTGGTTTTCAAAAAAAATTACATTTTTAAATATATTTTTTTCAAATAAGAAAGGATGGTTTCCCCATGAAATGTTTTAAATGATACTTCAAAATTATTTTCTATCAATGATGAAATTCTTTGGTCTTTCTCATTCCTTACTGGGAATTTAATCCAAGGGTAATATTCATACTCCTTCCCTAAATGATTTATTTTTTTGTGGGAATGATGTTTATGTAACCTATTTCTCTTCCATGGATTATATGATCCTGAAACTCGTTTCTCTTCCATGGGTTAAATGCTTATGAAAACTGCTTCTTTTATGGGTTATTCTATAATTAAATTATTATGAAACCTTTGGATTTTCCATGGGATGAGATATGATGAAACTTCTATGATACCCAATTCATTTAATGGGTTATTATATGATGAATGATTATGATCTTCTGGAACACATATGTATGATTTCATTATGTGATAGGTGGAACCTATATCTCCCTCCAATGCATTGGGTAAATATTTATATCTCCTGAGATATGCATGAATAGAATGTGTAATGAACCTAGTTAATAAAGGGAGTTTGACTACTAATATGGTCTTGGGAGTGAAACTTGAATAATAAGATGGTTTGGGGAGTGAACCCATTCCATTAATACAGCCTTGGCAGTAATCCTTGAAAACTACAGAAATAATTTTATATGTTTATGTGTTTTCCTAAATTCCATGTCTTATACCAATGATATGATCACATGGATTATGATCTTTTATTCATTTATGATTCATGTATTTTGACTTTTAATCATTATTTCATGACTCAAGATTATGATCTTTGATATATTGGGTATGATCTTCTAATATTATGCTCATGTTCTCACACCCTTATGATCATGATTATTCTTATGTATCTCCCTTGTTTACCCTTATTGATCATATGAGATCACCCTTTCTTATGTTTACTTTCCTAAATTTATCAATATATTTATTATATATTATGTTTCTAAGAAGGGTTCTAATCATGAAGAACCTAGTGAGAGAAAATTTAGTCCTTTTATGAACCAGTTGTTTATGTAACCATGTTTCCAAAGGGAATATACTATTATGATTCATTTCCATTTATTTTTGTAATAAAATGAATATTCATAAATTAGGATGTAATATTTATGTATTAAAATCATGGGTAACTATACTTATAAAATTTTAACAACTATTTATAAACAATTCCCTATTAAAATCATCCTTTCTGGGTTCTTGAGAGTTTATGATTTGTAGTTTTTTCCTTGTAATTTGTTCATTATTCCATTATCTCTAGAATTTTATTTATGATAAAAATATAATATATATTATTTATATACATATTTATAATCATCCATAAATTTTGGATATATAAAAATTAATTACATTGTTTATGGAGACGATAGGTCGTATGCATGCATGCATGATACTTTCAATTTTTGATAGATTGAACAAAATAAAGTTAAATGATAATTTAAATTTCTCAAATAAATCTTATATAATAAATATAATATATTTTTATTAAATATATCCTTATTTCCATCTATGTAAATTGGAAATGAAAAATGATTCACATCGCTTCGTGGAGGTGGTAGTCCACATGTACGCACGAGTGATGTTATCATTTTCTAACTGATGGGAAGGTAAGAAGGTAGATGTGATATCATAATTAAAAAATAATTATAATATTATAAATAAAATATATAAACATTAAATACATAAAAACAACCATTGATGAAATATGGTGATAGAAAATGAATTGTATCAATGTGTGGTGATGGTAGTCCACACATAAGCACGAGTGATACTTTCAATTCCCATTTTATGGGAAAATGTGTGTATAATGGTGTTTTTATGATCATAATAATATTTTAGTGTATTTAGGATGATGAATTTATTATTTTATAATGAATGATATTGATTAATAGTAGTTATAATAAGAAATAAATTGAATGTGTTCAGGTAATACGATTACCTCTTCTTCAGAAGACCTCCTCTAGATATATTCTTAAGGACCCTTGGAATTGTATTTTAAGAATAATAAAACATATAATTTGTGGATAGGGAAGATTAGAAGAAACATTTCATGGTTTTTTTCAAGTTATATGAATCAATGTTCTGTAAATAAAAGATATAAGGGGTGACCTTTTAAATGGGATGTAAAGGAGAAAAATGTAATTACATGAATGATTATATTATAATTAATGTATTTATCAATTAAAATGCTTCCAAATAGACAATAATTCAATGAAAATAGGATATGGTCAAAATATCATCATCAGCTGAAATTTATATGGGGGTTGGATTCATTTTAAACCTTTTAATTTTTATTAACCCTTTCTTTTACAATTTTTAAACATAACCATGATAACAACTATTTCAAACATAAAGAGATATACTTTTACTTATAAGAAAAAAATTGGAACATAAATGGATAAGGGATTATATTATGGAATATATATTATCATACTTATCCTATTTCAATATTTTTATAATTTTTAAAAAATTTAATACAATATTATTTTTCATAAAATATTATTAATTTTATTTTTGACACTATTCATTTAATTTGAATTTAAAAGAATCAAGATCGAATTGAAATTGAAATATAAAACTTTCACACATCCATAATATGTTATATTAATCTATAAAAAAAATTATTCATTATAAATCACCGATGAAATATTACTTTTTGATTTTTTTAAATCTTTTACATGATTTTTCAACTACTTGCAAAAGCATTGTGTCAACTTAGTGTAAGAATTTAAGGTAATTATTTCATAACTAAAAATTAAAAATAAAATACCATGGTAAAATAAAATTAATTTATATTTCGAATAAAAATTTATAAATGAAATTATCTTATTTTTACCATTTTACAAAAAATTTACTTATATTTAATTAAAGAGAGTGACATTTTGGGATTTTCTTTAATTAAAATAATATAGACTTCCTTATCATGTGAAAATAGATAAAAAAAATCCATGTATTATTATTTTTGATTCATAAGGAAAATTCATTATATCTAACAAAACAAATTCATTTTGTGACCTTATCTCATTTTTAGCCCTCTTTAACAATTTTACCCTTACCAAAGTGACAAATATTTTCCACAATTACTATTCATAAAGAAGAAAAATAAAAAAGTGAACTATTTAAAAAATTTGAACCTTTTAATTCAAAATATGAAATATATTTTTTAATATTCAATCTCAAGATGTGGCATAAATAAACATCAATATATATGCGTAAAACGCAATAGAAAATAGTTTTTCTAAAAAAAATACAATTTTATGTATTAAAATTATCTTATATGAAAATCATGAATTTTGATTATTAAAAAGTAAATAATTATAATGTTTTAAATAAAATCATTCGTAATTTACTTTAAGACCAAATCCAAAATATAATGAGAAATTTCAATTACTTGATTTAATTAAAACTACTGATAGTATTCGAAAAATATTTATTTTTCACTATTCACTGAAAAATCAACCATTTGAGGAAAATCAAAAAAATCTGCTCTTTTTTAATTTTGATATGATAATTTCAAAAATATAATTAATTTTATAAAATACATTATATAGATATATAATAAATTAACTTTATTATTTTCTTATAGAAACAATAAAATCTTTTTTGAGGGAAAAGTTTTTTTAAACATATAATGACTACTAAAAATTAACTACTTATTTATCAAAATATTTTATTTATCTAAAACCTTTATATATTATTTTTAGAAATTTGGTAATTCCTATTAACTCTACCAATTTAAAGTTTGGTTAAAAATTTTATATTATATTATGGTTCATTTAGATTTCGGGCTTCATGTATCACAGGAAATCGAAGATATTAATTTTTTTAAGGATAAATATATCATAAAATCTAGTGGTGTTATAGACTACATCATTAATCAAGATCTGAATTTCATTTTACACTATTGGGGTAGTAGGTTGTTCATTCTTATGATGGTGACACATCGAACTTTCTATAATTTACAATTCCATATGCCAAATCCATCTCACATATCCAATATGAAATTATTTCAATATCAAGTTCTTATAAACATTTTGTATTTTCAACCATCATTTGAAAATTCTAATCATAAAATGGATATTTTATTATTTTATTTACAGATTAATTTTCAATTATAAAATCTAAAAACTCTTCCAACCTATGGTGTATTCCACATTAAAATAATTGGAATTTTATTCATTTTAACACTGTTAAGAAAATTTTTTATAAAAAAAACAATGAACATAAATTAAATTAAATAATTTTAAAAATAAAACATATGTTGGAATAAAATATAAGAATTTTTAATTTTTTAATGAGAAAAAATCATTAAATACAACTTATTTATAATCAATTGATATTATGTTTTCATATTTTATGATATAAATTTATCATAAAAAATGTAGAATAATAAATATGAAATAATAAAATAATATCTACTATATAATTTTTTAATAGTTAAAATTTGAAAATGAAAACATAATTCATAAAGTCATCAAAATAAAAGTAATATAAAAAATAAAACTAAGCCAAAAAATTTAACATAATGATCAACTAAAAATTAACCATGTATTATAAAAAAAATAAAATCAACAACAAATTAATAACATAAACTCATTACTGGATCACTAGAGTTATTCTGTAGGGGGGGAATATGGAATGGGAGTGTGGTTATTAGACTTTTGGTCCCTATAAATTTTCTAATAAGTCAGTTTTACAAGATTTTCAAATAACATGATAAAACCAAAATTTTATAACATGTAGAGAAAAATCCCAAAATACATATTTCAAAATCCATATGTAAATCTCATGGAGGTCATTGAAATGAGAGAACAATAAACATAATATAAGAGTAGATCTTTTGGGAACATACCTTGTACCTAAAAGAAATAGATGGATAAAGGGAAGATGTTCAAATGATAGAATAATGAAGGATATTTGGAAGGATAAGGGGAATCCACTGAGAATAAAGATATGAGGGTAATGTGAAGTAAAAGGGTATGTTCATCTAATGGAGGAAGATAGAGGAAAGGAGATTTTTTTATGAAAATAGGGTTTAATTAACAAAGGATTTCAAATAACTACTGTTAGTATAAATACTTGTAATGGTTAATTAAGAAATCACCACATGTATTTCATTATGTTGTGATTGTATTTAACCGCTGCTAATAAAGTGATCATAGTGGATAGTAGACTATTTTTTTTAATTAACGAATGTTTTTTGAAACTACTACTAATAACCACCACAAAGTGTGATTTTAAATGTAGTTTAGGTAAATGTATTACATTATCAAAATTTCACATATTAAATATTATTTTATCTTTTTATTATATTATGTATCAAAACTCTTTTTAATACAGTTAAAAAAATCTTAAAAAATGACTTTTAATTTTAAAATTTCTTATTAATAATTACGAACAATTCAGAATTTAACTTTTTTATATGTTACCTTATTTATAATTTTTAAGCACTTTTTAAATAAATTTTTAATTTTTATATAAACACATTAGATTAAAATTATAATTCTTTTCATATAAATCAAATGTATGTTAATATTAAAAGTTAACATTAAATATTGTTATTTTTTATGTTTTTCATAAAAAATTAATAATTAAATATAATCATTTTTCAATTATTTAATTTATAAACATTTAATAAAAAAATATCACAAAATACACTTTAACATAATTTATAAACAATTAATAAATTATACAATTAAATTTTTAATTTATAAATTAAGATAATATATTTTTCTTGATTGTTTTATTCAACGATATGCCCATATCTTAAGTAGCTACTTAGTTTATAATAGATATCGATATTTATGATTGATGTGTCATAGCCTGTGATAGATAATAATGGATCTTTGGATTACTTTATGACTTTCTTTATATCATAATCCACATAATAGTTTATAAGAAACATATCATTCTTTATGATATGGTATTTGGTGGCCTACTAAATAACCTTTGAAGCATGGGAAGTCAAATTTTTCATATACCCTATATCATATTTACAATGTGACATGAGGTTTTATAGACTATGTAAGATTAAAATTAATTTCATCTTAGGATATGATGCCCCATATTATAATAGATCGGACCTCACTAGGACATTCCTTTTCATGATTCAGGTGTTGGAGGTGTGGAGAGGACATTAGAGTGATAGAGGTGTTGTTGGATAAGAAATTTTAATTAGAAAAGGCATTTAACATCGTGGAATTGGGAATCATGGTGTGAAAGATTGGATGTAGTAGAGGGGAATATATATTGTTGGTGTGTTATGGCATGAAGGAGGTGTCGTGACTCTAGTTCAAGAGTCATTGGAGTTGGTGTTGGCATTGGGAGTTTGGACAAGATGTGACAAGGTGTGTGGTGTCATGAGGTAACCTTGTAAAGTTGGGATGACGCTTATAAACTTTTATTTTCTTATTTATTAGTCATGAAATAATTATTTGGTTCATGTCATGACATGTCTTAGAAGTTATGGATGTTTTCCATAGAGGGCCTTTATGGCATAGCACTTTCTTGACATGATATGTGTTTTGGGGGATGAATTCAAAGGTTCTTCGAGTTGGTTGGTAATAGTGTCTTCACCTCTATCACAGAACAAGGACTAGAAGGTTGGTTTCAATGATTTTGTTTTAATTTATTTCATGTCATGGTGATTAGTTTTCAATATGACCTATGCCGACTAAAGTCTTAAACACACTTTATTTCATGATTCTTCACAAACTTTTCCAAAAAAATAAAAACCAAGAATCGAGAAGTCTGGTGTCTTGGGAAGATTAGATACATAAATAAAACATATTAAACATATATATAATGCCTTTATTTGAAACTCCATATTGTTCTCCTAACTCCCATAAATATTCTAATATTTTATAGAATATCCTGGGGAAAATATATTAGGATAAGGGTGAGATAGAAATCGCATTAAGGGAATAAACATGGAAATAAAGCCTAAAATGAGATTTAGGAGGCATAATATGATATAATAAAGAGGATGATCAGAATTGTGGATACCTTATATAAGTAAATAATGTCATAATATCACAAAAATGTGGAAAAAACCTAAAACATATTGTCATAAACATAAGTCAAGGGTCACTCGTAAGACCATCATCATAAAGTGGACTAAGTCTAATGATGAATTAACTTCACACCCTAATCACTTACACAAAATATCATGAGATATAAATCACTATTCAATAAATTGTAGGTATGTATAATCCCAGGCTCACCAATCACATAAATTAAAATCATAAGCATGATCAAAACCATGAGAATAAAGTGGGTTTCATAATTATGATTCAATCCATAAATGAAGGATAAATCATAAGGATTCCCTAGTGAAGTAGGAATTAAATCATTTTTCACATTCATAGTTGATAATGTAACAGAGGTATTTAATATGTAGTTTTATTGTAGAAAATTCATGAGATTTATTTATATGAATAAATAACAAAAATGAATCACATGGGTGATGCTTTGTAAAATAAGTAAAAAAAAGTTTTTAAAGATGCAAAGAGATTATTATTTTCTATAAAACCAAATCCTAATGAAGAGGGTCCTCTATAAAGTAATTGTGGTTTTCGGGAGTTATACATGGTTCAAAAAAAATTATTGGATGACTCTTCACATGATATAATAAATATTATATTTCACTTAAATCAGGTTTATAAAAAAGTGGGTTTTCAAAGGGAAGTAAAAACTTGTAAACCCACAACAATGGAAATGATATTTAACTATTTTTATATAAGGGATATATATACAAAAATAAAAGAATTATATGGGGATAATATTGCATAAATGGGGAAAATAAATTGTAACACCCCAAGATTCCACGGTATGTTTCCCTTTGAATAATGAAATAGCTTGCATTGTACACAATTTTGAGATTCTAACACACCACGACCAATCAAACTAGCCGTTATGAATAGTAATACACACTTTTTGAGATTTTAGAAATTTTATTTTTCAAAATGGACTTCATTATTGAATTTGGAATATTGAAATTAGATTAGGGTGAATTTTTGGTATTTTTCTAAAAACTTTAAATTTTTGATGAATAGTGAAAAACATCGCGTTATTGTTTAAAACCGACTATTTATTTATATTATTAATTATTTATTTTAAATTTATTTTAGGTCAAAATAGATACATAATACTTATATATGTTCAATGTAATTCATTGGAGTCATTTTGTAATAATATTTTATATATAAAATTTTATTGAACTTTTCACCGTCTTTTACCCACATCCTAGGATAATTTGAAAATTCGCATAAAACTTCATTTTACCGCTTCTGTGAGTGGAATTTCAAAAATCCGAGAGACATGGTATCAGTAAGAAAAATTTGGTTCAATAAGATAAAAATAATTTTTGGTGAATAGTAACTTTTTACATTTATTTACCACGTTAAAAGTAAATAGGGTAATTAAGGGTAAAAATGATATTATTATTACCCTAAAACATGTCCTAATTCTATTGGATAAATATAATTTGACCAGAAACAACCGTAGGAATAAAATATGATCCTTTATGCCCACTTGTATTAGATTAGGACATTTATTATTATTTAATTCAAAGAGTTAAAAGTGTTAAATTCAAAGTTTAATAACTAAACCATTTATAATATTGGGTTATACATAAGATAAATTCGACTATAAATATTAATTAGAAAGATAAAAAATAGTTAATACATAATAATATTTTATTTATAATATTTGGACATTAAATAATTAAATTTATTTATGACACAATGATGATGCAATAATTACCTTAACAATGAAATATTAAAATAATTGAGATAATAAATATATAAATAAATGTAATTTAAGATTTTTGATGAATTAAAATAATTTTATACATTAATATGACATGTTAGTATTGAACATATGAATTTATTTAGAAGTAAAAAAGTTTTTAGGACTTTTCAAAAAAATCAATTATTAAATAATGTCAAAATTGACATAATTGAGTTTTAAAAACAAATAAAATATTATTGTTTCGTATAATAATCCTAAAAATATATGGTTCGGAAAAAATACATATATAATGATATTTGTACCATTAATTAACCACTTGGGGTTCTCTTGGATGTTTATAGTACGTTTATTTACCATATAATAGAAAAAATACAAAGAGACATGGTAAATGTCAAACTATTTATAAAAGTGTTAAATCTAAAAGATAAGGTTAATATTGTGACCTAGACCTGTCTAAAACTTATTGGTTGAGAGGTTTTTGACCCATCCCCACCTTATACTTTAAATAATTTATTTTGGAGCCATTATAAAATAAAAATAATTTTATTATAAAATATTATTTCAATATTTTCCCAAGGTGCCTCTCACCCCTCTTAAAAAAGGGAACTTCCACTTCTCTCAAATTCAAACCATCAAAGCCATTTGGTTCTGCCAAAACCTACCCAAATATCTTCCAAACTATCCTCCCTTCATCCTAGATTCCTTCCTTTAGTCAGAAATCCAACCTAAAAATACCTTTTGATCAAATCAAAAGGAAGAACCCAAAGAAAAGGTAAATATTCCATCACCTCTTTCAAGTTATTTTCTTCTTACACTTCCTCTTTCTTTGTTGTTTCCATTCAAAGATATCAAATCTAGTATATTATATATAATTTGATTTTGTTATAAAAATTTTACAACAATATTCATTATTCTATAAATCATATGAATGACAAAGTCACCATACGTGCGTACGTACGGTTTTCCATCTCCACGTCGTGGTGTAGTTGTTATTCAATACATTGTTTTTATATGGGTATAACAATGATGTATAATTGATGTAAATAATAAATATAAAATTTTAATGTCTCTTTATATATGATATACCATCTATTTACATACTATTTTAATATCAAAATAATGATATTGTCCCTCATGCGTACGTACGGATTACCATCTCCAATAATGCGATGAGATTCATTCCCCATCGTAACCTTTCAAGAATAATTTTTATGTGATGAATAAAAATAATTTTTAAAGAGTGGATATAATTCTGAATATTAATAAGATACATCACATCCATTACAAACATGTCTCACATAAAAAATAATATAATGTAAAACTAATCATTTAACTCCCGAAACAACGTTAATACTAAAATATCATTAACAAATCAATATTGGAAGATCATATATGATATCATATTAAGGTATATGGTTATTGTATAATTTAATAACAATTATTTCACCATTATACAAGATTTTAACCTACCCTCAACCAAGGAAAAGTACAAGGTAAGGTTTAACTCTACAATCTCTTTATTATTTGAGGTTTTTTTTACATATGTATCTACTGGGACCTCTTTTTCATCCACATCCATGTTTCTTAAAATGTCTTTCAAAACATTTTTAATATTTAATAGACAATGTATTAAAGTCATTTATACCCTTATTTGAACTTATATGTTTTTAAGGGAATCTTTCATTCGTTTTCCAAAAAAGGTACTTTATGACCTTTTTGATAAAATTAAGGTAAGAATGTATTTTTTAACTTATACAGTGGGTGTAGTTATTATTTGTCATTATAACATCGTCAAAGATTCCCTTACAATATTATAATAATATTTTAAAAATAAATTTTTTCTATTATAATTATGTAACTTTAAATGATTTAGAAAAAATAGATATTTCTCTTAAATAGTTTTGATTTCTTCTATGTCTACATCCTTTTATGGATTTTATACTTGTTTTAAGTCGATTCATTATGATACAAATATTCCATATTATATTGAAGGTTTTGCAATACTTTTGACTATGGATGTGTTATTTTTATACCATTCATGGTTTATGGTTAATGTATTGACATTTCGTATGCTAGTTTTAATCTGAATATTTATGTTATATTTCAAACTTTTCATATGACGAATGTATTAGACTTAGTAAGTGATGGGTGGAGCCCGCTATATCTCCTCAATTCATCGATAGGTCTAATGAGAAAACTAGATGTGGAATTGGTCGAGGCCTTTCCCAATTTGACATATATATGGTTTTGGTCGAGGCCTAAATCATTTTTAGACGTCTTGGCCGAGGCCTTGACAAAATGGTTCAAAATATCTGGAATTATACATTCCCTAATTATGGAAAAAATTTTGATGGTTCATGTGGACATTCAACTAGTATAATACACATGATTATGTTTTATTATGGAATTATTTACTCAGTTCATATTCATGCCACAAAAGTGTTAATGTTTATTATTTGTAAAGGCAAGTGTTTTCAATTATTCACCATGCTTAATATTTACGTAATCTTCTGCTGTATTTATTACCCTTACTGAGCATTTGAGATCACCCCTTTCTTATGTTTCTTTTTCTTAGGATATGAAAAAGTCATTTATGAGTGACGTGGAGCCATAATCGTGGAGGCCTAAATGTTTCTAATGGAATAAATTAGTGTTGTATTTCTTTTCAAGTTGTAATGTTGAACTTATGTATGAATCTTGTTTCCAATAATACTAATTTGATCGGTCTTTCGGGACATGATTTCCTTGTGATCATGCCAATGATATTTAATAATGCACCAACTCTAGGTAACTGGGGTCGGGGCATTATAGTTGGTATTATAGGAAGTTTAGTACAAACCATGGAAACTAGATTTAGAGAAACTCTGATTAGAGAACATTACCCTAAGATAGACTTTGAGGATTAGTATAGAAGAACATCCTAGAATTCTGGTACTGTATAGATTTTGTGTTTTTTACAAGCAATACATCCGTGTATGGATACAAGTAGGTAGAGGTAGCTCTGGCACAGATATACCAAGGGGTAAAACCTGAAAACACCGCTTTAATCTAGACTCAAATGGGAACTTGTGCATGAAAACAGGCCTTGCTGCACTCTTTGTTATGAAACTGTCGGGGGATATACTTAGGATAATTCTCATTTTCTTTACAAACCATTATGAAGGGTTTTTTAGTATATAATTCCTCAAAGAAAACATTTTTATGATTATAGATTATATCCAAAAACTATTCAATTTATGTTAAGTGTTTTACATGTTTAGAATTATGTATTGTGATTAATAAACTAATCTAATTTGTGCCATTATTTATAAATGGCGCCCATTAGATGGAATGAGTCCTCTAGCAATATGAATGATCAAAAGAGCTAGGAGGATCATATCTTTCATGGTATTAATCCTACATTTATAAAGGAAATAGTCTCCCACGTATTATCATTATATGAAGAAATATTATCATGTGTTAATAAGATAAGTAAAGAATTTTCTAAGTCCTATGGACTTGAAGGAAAGCCAGAGAAGAAAAGGATTGTAGATAGAAAGATGAATAAAGGGAATAAGGTAAAGAAGGATTTTCCCGTATGTGATAGATATGGAAAGAATCACCTTGGTAAATTCTTGAAGGGAATGGGAGTTTGTTATAAGTGTAGAGAAAAAGGACACCAATTATGTGATTGAAAGGGTGAGAAAAAAGTTTCACATGTACAATACTTTATCTACAAGGAGTTGGGACACTACACGAATAAATATCCAAATCTTCAGAGTATACCCCAAATTATACTATTAGATAATAAACAGGTTATAATACTACTGAAGATGAAGAGAAATGATTAAGATTTCTTATGTTGTTATTAAAGTATTGTGTCATTTTGGTATTGTATTAATGATGTATGTGTTATAATAATTATAGATTATATAATGACTGTACTGCAGTATTATTTCATTAAGGACTTGAGATGGTGTGGAACCAAGAAAAGTGACTCAATGGAATGTTAAACTTTTTGGAAAATACCTGGTTGAAGGGAAGACAAAACTGTAATATAGTCCTGATACCGAGGTATTGATTTTGGAATAAGATATTATTAATTTGGAAAAATTATATTGGATATTATTGACATCCTTGGAACTGGTTAATGATTTGTTTATTCCATCATTTTTGGAGTTTAAAACATTTTGGATATAAGGAGTATATCCAGTATTCTATAAGGAATAAGGGATCATGAATGTAACCAATATAGTTATATGATAATTTAGGGTGTTACCGGGTTTTAAAAGAATACATGAAGGTATTCATATGTTATTACATGGAAAAAAGGATATTCATTTTATTTACCATATAAATTTTGGACTGTGAGTTTGGATAAAAGAATTTTGGATAAGTCTAAAGGATGGAATCTAAGTTTATCCTTCAAATACCAAGGCAATCCAAGAATGTCCAGCACTGATGAGTATAAATGAGGTACCCAATTTTATTGGTTTTGAAGTTTATTATCAATGATTCGTCCAGAATTTTCCCGTTTGGCTCACCCATTAATAAAGCTCGCATGTAAAGGGTTTAAATTTGTTTGGTCAAAAGAGTGTGAATAATGTTTTGAAGAACTGAAGAGAAGATTATTCAATGATCATATCTTTATTCTACCATCGGGGAATGATGGGTTTGTTATTTATAGTGATGCTTCAAAGAAAGGACTTGGTTGTGTCCTTATGCATAATGATAGAGTTATTCACTATGCATAATGATAGAGTTATTCACTATGCATCACGACCGCTAAAAATTCATGAGAAAAACAATCCTACTCGTGATCTTGAGTTAGAAGCTGTAATATTTTCTTTGAAGATATGGAGATATTATCTCTATGGTGAAAAATGTGAGATTTATACTGATCAAAATGAGTTTGAAGTATATTTTCTCACAAAAAGAACTCAACATGAGGCAAAGGAGATGGCTTGAACTACTCAAGTATTATGATTTAACTATAAACTACCACCTGGGGAATGAAAATAAGGTGTAAAATTCATTGAGTAGAAAGGATCATTGAGTTTTGAACAAGATGAGAGTTAAAAAGGATCCAATATACATGGATCTAGTAATGATGGATATGGGAATAACCATGGAAGGTGAAACATCAATGCTTTTTTAAATGGTTGCCAAACCATCTTTAATATAAAGGATAAAGAGTTCTCAGACTGATTATGAGGAGTTTCAAAAGAAGATTAAAGCTGTGAATGATAGTAGATTGAGTTACTTCATATATAAAGACGGGATATTGAAATTTGGGAAGAGACTTTGTGTTCCTGATATACCTGATCTAAAAAGGGAATTGTTAGATGATGCTCATAGCTCCAATTTCCCAATACACCCTGGTAGATCTAAGATTTATAGATATTTGAAGGAACATTTTTGGTGGGACAACATGAAGAGGGAGATTTCTGATTTTGTGTCAAGATATATGGTTTTCCAACAAGTGAAATCTAGAAGAAAACAGCTTGGATGAGTCATGGAACCTCTTCCCATACCTAAGTGGAAATGGGATAATATTAAGATTGACTTTGTCATGGGACTACCAAAGACTCCTAGAAGTAATGATGAAATATGGGTCATTGTTGATCATCTTACCATGTCAGCACATTTTATTGTTATAAGAGAATATTTACCACATGAAAGTATAGAAAGAATATATATTAATGAAGTTTTAAATCTTCATGGAGTACCCCAATTGATTGTTTCTGATCATGATCCATGTTTTACATCAAGATTCTGGAAACAATTTCAGAAATCCAGGGATAATGAACTTCATTTGAGCACTACTTACCACCCTCTAACTGATGGAAAATCAAAATGGACTATTCAAACATTAGAAAACATGTTGATATCATTCTAAATTGAGTTTCAAGGTATTTGGGATCAATATTTACCTCTGTTGAAATTTTCCTATAATAATATCTTCCATTCTAGTATTCAGATGACACTATATGAAGCGTTATATAGAAAGAGATGTCGCACACCAACCTGTAGGGATGTTGTTGGTGAAAGAAAACTCTTAGGCCCATAACTTTTTGAGGAAACGGTGGAAAAAGTGAAGGTAATCCAAACCCACATCAAAGAATCTCAAAGTAGCCAGAAGAGCTATGCTAATAAATGAAGGAAGGATTGGGAATTTTAGGTAGGAGATCATGTTTTCTTGAAGGTATCTCCATGGAAGGTAATTATATGATTTGTTAATAAGGGTAATTTGAGCCCTAGGTACATCGGACCTTTTGAAATTCTAGAACGAATTGGGGTTGTAGCTTACTGTTTGACAATGATGGCAAGTCTCTCCAATGTTCATGATGTATTCTACGTATCACTATTAATACAATACATGTCAGACTCAACGCATGTACTCACCTATGAAAAATTAGAACTGGAACCTAATCTATCTTATTACGAAGAACCTGTCAAGATTCTTAATACCAGAGAACAAGTGCTGAGAAACTGAATGACTCGTCTGGTAAAAGTTCTATGGAGAAACCATTAGATGGAAGAGGCAATATGGGAACCCGAGAAACATATGATAAAGAACAACCCGAATCATTTTATGCAGTTATATTTTATAAATTTCAAGGATGAAATTATTTTAAGGAGTGGAGAATGTAACACCCCATGCTTCTACGGTATGTTTCCCTTTGAATAATTCAATAGCTTTTATTGTATGCAACTTTGAGATTCTAACACACCGCGACCAATCAAACTAGACGTTATGAATATTAATACCCAATTTTTAAAATTTTATAAATTTTATTTTTCAAAATGGACATCATTTTTGAATTCTGAATATCAAAATTAGCTTAGAGTGAATTTTTGGTATTTTTTTGAAAACATTCAATTTTTGTTAAAAAGTGAAAAACACTGCGTTATTGTTTAAAACCTACTTTTTATTTAAATTTATTTTAGGTAAAAATAGGTATATAATACCTTTATATGTTAAATGTAATTCATTGGAGTCATTTTATATTAATATTAGATATATAAAATTTTATTGAACTTTTCATCACCATTTACCCTCCTCCTAGAAGAATTTTCAAATTCACATAATACATAATTTTACCGCTTCTGTGAGTGTAATTTCAAAACACTGAGAGACAAGGTTGATATCAGTAAGAAAAAAGGTGTTTCAATAAGATGAAAATAATATTTTGTGAATAGTAACTTTTTACTTTTATTTACCACGGTTAAAAGTAAATAGGGTAATTAAGGGTAAAAATGATATTATTCTTACCCTAAAACATGTATTAATTATATTTTATAAGTATAATATGACAAAAAACAACCTTATTAATAAAATATGATCATTTAGGTCCACTTTTATTAGATTAGTACATTTATTATTATTTAATTAAAAGAAGAGTTAAAAGTGTTAAATTCAATGTTTAATAACTAAACCATTTATAATATAAGGTTTTACAAAAGATAAATTTGACTATAAATATTCATTAGAAATATAAAAATATTTCCTACATAATTAGATTTTATTTATAATTTTTAGACATTAAGTAATTAAATTTATTTATGACACAATGATGATGCAGTAATTACCTTAATAAAGAAATATTAAAATAATTGATATAATAAATATCCAAATAAAAGTAATTTAAGGTTTTTGATGAATTAGACTAGTTTTATAGGTTAATATGACATGTTAGGATTGAACATATGAATTTATTTCTAAGTAATAAAGTTTTTAGGACTTTAACAAAAATCAATTATTAGATAATGTCAAAATTGACATAAATTAGTTTTTAAAATAAATAAAATATTATTGGTTGATATAATAATCTTTAAAATCTAAGGTTCGGCCAAAAGACTTATATAGTGATAGGTGTATCATTAATGAACCACTTGGGGTTCACTTGAAGTTTATATTAATTTTTTTAACCATATAATATAAAATACAAAGAGACATGGTAAATGTCAAACTATTTAACTAAGAGTTAAATCTAAAAGATAGGGTTAATATAGTGACCCAAACCTATCTAAAACCTATTGGTTGTGATTTTTTCAACCCATACCCACCTTATACTTTAAATAATTCATTTTAGAGCCCTTATAAACCTTAAATAAATTTATTATAAAACAATATTTCAATCTTTTCCTTAGGTTCCCCTCACCCCTCTTATAAAAGGGCACTTCCCCTTCTCTCACATTCACACCTTAAAAGCCATTAGGCTCAGCCAAACCCTGCCCAAATATCCTCCCAACTATAATTTATTCATCCTAGTGGTCTTCCATTAGTTATAAATCCAACCTAAGGATCTCTTTTGATCAAATCAAAAGGATGAATCCAAAGAAGAGGTAAAATATTCATTACCTCTTTCAACTTCTTTTCTTCTTTCACTTCATCTTTCTTTTTTGTTTACATTATAAGATAATAAATCCAGTATCTTCTATATACTATGATGTTATTATAAAAATTTTACAACCATATTCATTATTCTATCCATCATATGAATGAAAAAGTCACAATACGTGTGTATGTACGGCTTGTCGTCTCCAGGTCGTGGTGTAGTTGTTATTCAATAAATTATTTTTAGATGGGTATAATAATGATGTATAATTAATGTAAATAATAAATATAACATGTTAATGATTCTTTATATATTATATACCATCTATTTACATAATATTTTAATATCAAAATAATGATATTATCATTGTGCATACGTACGGATTACCGTCTCCACGAACGCATTGAGATTCATTCCCCATCGTAAACATTCAAGAATAATTTTTATGTGATGATTAAAAATAATGTTTAAAGAGTTGATATAATTCTGGATATTAATATAATACATCCCATCCATGAAAAACATGACTCACATGACAAATAATATAAAGGAAAATGAAACAGTTAACACCCGAAATGACGATAATACTAAAATATCATTAAAAATCAATATTGGAAGATCATATATAATATCATATTAAGGTATATGGTTCTTGTATAATTTAATAACAATTATTTCACCATTATACAGGACATTAAACTACCATCGACTAAGGAAAAGTACCAGTTAAGGGTTAATTCTACAATCTCTTTATTATGTGAGTTGTTTTTACGTAAGTATCTACTGGGACCTCTTTATCGTCCACATCCATGTTTCATTAAAATGTATTTCAATTTTTTTTTCTATTTACGATAAAATGTGTAAAAGTCATTTATACCCTTATTTTATCTTATATGTATTGTGTAACACCCCGAGCTTCTATGATACGCTTCTCATTCAATAATGCAATAGCTTGCATTGTACGCAACTTCGAGTTCTAACACACTGCAACTAATCAAAGTAGCTGTTATGAATAGTAATAACCACTTTTTAAAATTATAGAAATTTTATATTTCAAAATTCACTTCATTTTTGTATTCATAATATCGAAATTACCCTAAGTTGAATTTTTTGTAATTTTCTGAGAACTTCCAATTTTTTATGAATAGTGAAAAATACTTAAAACAACTTTTTTAATCAAAATAATTTATTGTGATCAATTAAAATATTTAGTGGTTTTAAAGTATAATTAGAATATATTTTTACAATTTTATCCAATGGTGGTCATTAGAATTAATTTAACATTGAAATTGGGCATGAACAATTGTTAATCTTTTGATATAAATTGTTTCTTAAAAACACGCTATTTGTTGTGACAACGGGAATTAATTATAAAATTAATTAATGCAACTTATATGTTTGGAATTTTTTAAAATAGAAATCATTTTTGAAATCAGAATATCAAATATATATTAGGGTGAATTTTTGTGATTTTTCTGAAAAACTTCAATTTTTGATGAATAGTGAAACCACTAAGTGGTAGTTAAATAACTGATTTTTCGTTTAAATGAAATATTACCACTTCTGTGATTTGATTTTAAAAAATCCGACATATATGGTTGTCATTAAGATGTAAAATGTGGTTCAATGGGATTAAAATAATTTTTGGTGAATAGTAACTTTTAAGTTAAATTAATCGCGATTAAAGGTAATTAGTGAAATTTAAGGTAAAAATGATATTATAAAAATATGAAAATACCCTTGCACTTGTCCTACCCGTATTGGATTAGTAATGGACGACCAAGAAAATCCATGGGTCAACTTGGGGACCCCATGGAGCCACTTTGGTGGGAAAATGACATTAAAAACATTTTATTTAATGTTAAAATAAAAATGTCACAAACATGAGTTATTTTACTAAAACAATTTTTAAATGGGGTTATACAAGTCATAATTTTGGCCATAAATATTCATTGGAAAGCTAAAAAGATTTCCTACATTATTTGTATTTTTTTATAATTTTTATAGATTAAATAAATTAAATTTGTTATGACACAATGATGATGCAGTGTTTACCTCATTAATTAACGATTTAAATAAAATGAAAAGATAATGTAATATATAAGGATTACACTTGTCAAAAACCTATTGGATAAGCATATTTAGAACCCTTATCACCTTATCCTAGAAATATATCATTGTGGGACCTTTAGAATCCGAAAATAATTTCAAAATAATGTAACATTTTAATCTTTCCAAAAGATCCCCTCCTCTCCTCTTATAAAAGGCCCCCACCTATACCACCTTATTCACACTTTCAAGCCTTTTTGTTCGTCCAACCTCTGCCCAAATACTCTCCCAACTTCCCCCTATTTCTCATAGAAGCCTCACTTTGGGCAGAACGCTTCCCAAGGAAGCCTTTGGATCAAATCAAAAAGAGTTACTTGATTTTAAGGTAATGTCTTCTCTAATGTTGTTTTGTTTTATTTTTCTTCTCCAACCCCCTAAACACTTATTATTCATTTATTTTGTAACAACACCAGTATCCTCAATATAATAGGATGTTGTTATAAGAAGTATTATAGCTACACTTACACAGGCCTACATCTAATGGTTAAATAACATACTGTTTCTGTGGATGGCGAATTTCTGCCTCACGAAACGATGATTGTTCAACACTCATATAAAACCTTAAAAGGTGGATATTAAGATGTCACTATATTTATATATGATATATAATATGTTTATGTTTTCCTTATTCTTAATTATTTCTCATTTATGTAATAATTTATGATTTCCATTATGGGTAAACGCGATAATTTCATTTTAGGAAGTGCGGACTACCGCCCCCTCAAAGTGATGTGAATCGTTAATGCTATATGTGGAATGTATAAAGGATGGAGTAAATGATATTATATATGATATTATACTGGAACTATATTATACCTTTATATAATTATTATTTCATTCCATTAAATACAAAATAGAAATGAAAGTAGCGTTCATGCGTACGTACGGCTTACCGTCTCCATGAACGGTGCATTTCGTTTCTTACCCCTAAATGTTACGTACTATTATGAATGAATGTATATACTGGATATATATGATATATATGACATCTAGATCATGAATATAATTCTGGAGATAATGGATATTCTACCACATAAACAAATTGTAATTATAAGAAGTTTATTGTTGACTCAAGTACCAAAGATCGGCAAAACGACCGTTATTAACTTAAATAATTACATAATGTTCATAACATTGTAATAAGTGATATAAAAAGGGATAATGAAATTGAAAATGGTTCTTAATAAAGTATATATTAACTCTATTTTATTATTCACGAGGTTAAATAACGGTAGAATCAAGTCGGACACAAGGTAAGGGAACTTCATAACCCAATTTCTATTCTTTGGGTTAATCTCCAACTTTCAAATTATGTCATGATATTATTATGTCCTATCTTGTATTTATACATTATTTATGTGTACTTATAGTGAATACACATTATAGATGTACTTTATTTAAAAAAATATCTTTTTAAGGACTTCGTCTCAATCTCCTTTCATTGAGGCATATTTGGTTTTATAAACAACTTTCTTTTATACGGTGTATAAACCCCTTTGAATTTTACGTTTATTCAAAAGGAATCTTTTTTATACGAAGCGTTTTACTAAACGACAAAAAGGGAATGTTTTTCTTTCCGTACTTATGTGGCGACAACGAATTCTCCGCCGCCGTGACCATTATTTGAGTTTCGGCTTCCTCTACAAGCCATCACCTTTTTCTAATGAAAAATAAATACAAAGTTTTAACTTTATTTTATTTTGGTATTGAAAATGGTTTTGAAAGAATTTTTATTATATCAATGTGTTGTATTGATATCTTGTGATTGAAATGTGGAAATGTTATGTTTACTTTATGCATGTTTTATGTGATACGATTATGTTATGGTTTATGATATGTTTAAACCTATTCATATGAGGAATGCATTGGACTTAATAAGTGATGGGTGGAGCCCGCTATAGCTCCTCGATGCATCGGTAGGTCTCATGAGACAAAATAGTATCTTGGCACGAGGCCTTGACAAAATCTTATTTGTGGTATTGGCATGAGGCCTTGGCTACGTGGTTATGATAGTCTGGCATTATGCATTCCATCATTATGAAAGTGGTTATTGATATTTCATGTGATTATTCGACTAGTAGAATATCCATGTGAGTAAGTAAATGGCATTATTTCAGTTTACTTTTTCCATATTATGCTAAAGTTTAAGTTTAAAAGGCTTTTGTTTTAGTTATACATTGCCTTAAATGTTAATGTTTATTTATGAAAGCTTCTGCTATATTGTTATCCTTACTGAGCATCTGAGATCACCCCTTTCAATGTTTTAATTTTTCCAGGATGTGAAGAAGTATATTATGAATGACCTGCAGGGATAATATAAGGGGATATTAAGAGAAGATGTTGTCGTTTTTTTTACTTTATGATGTAATGTAAGACTTATGAATGTATCTAGTGTTTCCAAGGCTACTAAACTAATCGGTCTTTCGAGACTTGATCTTTTGTGATCATGCCAATGTTACAAAGTAATGCACCGACTCTGGGTAGCTGGGGTCGGGGCGTTACAGTTGGTATCAGAAGAAGTTTAGTACAAACCTTGGAACCTAGATTTAGACAAACTCTTATTAGATCACGTAGACCTAAGATGAACTTTGAGGGTTAGTATAGAAGAACTTCCTAAAATTTTGGTATTGTAGAGATTTTGTGAGTTTTCTGAGCAATACATCCCTGTCTGGATACGAGCAGGTAGAGGCGGCTCTAGCACAGATGTACCTAGAGGTAAAACCCGAAAACACCGCTTTGAGCTAGACTCGAACGGGAACTGGTGCACGACAACGGGCCTTGTTGCACTCTTGGTTACGACACTCCCGGGGGATATTCTTGGGATAATTCCCATTTTCTTTACAAACCACTATGAAGGGTTACGAGTATATACCTCCTGAAAGAAAACATTTTTATGATTATGGGTTATATCCATAATTAGTTCAATTTATGTTAAGTGTTTTACAAGTATGGAATTATGTATTTTGATTCATAAACTAATCTAGTTTATGCCATTATTTAGAAATGGCGCCTAGTGGAAGGAATGGAAACCGTATCAATGCACGCACTCCGTGTAGGGATTTCCCTCCTGCTCAAGATAATTATTGTGGATCTGGAGATACAACTGGTTCTGATTAACTTATTACCATATTGGGACAACTCACCCAGGTTATGAATAATAACCTTACTCGTATGGATCACCCTGATCCACAACGTGGAGGATCAATGTTAGACCGCTTCATGAGGCAACAACCGCCAACTTTTAATGGGGGTAAAAATACATTAGTAGCTGAGCAATGGATAAACTCATTAGAGAAAATATTTCATGCCTTGGGGAGTAGCGAAAGGGAGAAGGTTATCATGGCAGTTTACCACCTCACTGGAGATGCCGATCAATGGTGGTCATTGATTTAAAATACAAAGGAAGATGAAGAAGTATCAAGTATGGAATGGAGGGAGTTCAAAGCTATTTTCTTATAAAAATACTTTCCTCGTGACCATCAAGCAGATATGGAAAGGAAATTTTTGAGTCTGAGACAAAAGGAGGATGAGAATGTCGCAAAGTATGAGGCCAACTTTACAAGGTTAGCAAGACATGATGCAGATTATATACGTAACCCAAGAAGTAAGATTGATCATATCTTTGATGAGTTAAAACCGTTTCTCCGTCGAGCATTAGTCTCACAAACCTTCTTGTCGTACGAAGATATAGTCTCATGTTCTATCAAGACAGAAAATGAATTATCTAAGTCTTATGACAACAAAGTAAAGCAAGAGAAGAAGAGAACGGTGGAACAAGAGATAGATAAAGGGAAAAGGGAAAGAAGGATTTTCCATTGTGTGATAATTGTGGGAAGAATCACCCTGGTACTTGCCTAAAAGGAATGGGAGTTTGTTATAAATGTGGAGAAAAAGGTCACCAGGCACGTGATTGCAAGGGAAAGAAAGAGGCTATAAATGTTGAATGATACAATTGTAGGGAAATGGGGCATTATGAAAATGAATGTCCTAAGCTTCAAGGAAACATACCTCAGAAAGGCCAAGGGATCAAGGACAATCTTATGTTGTTACTACATTTGAAGAGGAATAATTATTGTATTTGTGTTTTTTGGACTCAAGAACTAGATTATGGTTATAAGAATAATGTGATATAAATAAGGATTGTACTGCAGTACATGTTGTTTTCATTAAGGATTTAATATGATGAAGGTAATCATATTTTTAGTATGTGACAATAAGTGAAAATTTACTTTGTTTGGGGAATCTGAGGTTACAATTGATTTTGGAATTTAGAGACATTTTAGAGAAAGTCTGGACGGAGGTATTTTGGATAACTATAAAGGTTGGAATGGATTAAGTTGATCTTTGGATAGTATTGTTTAAGGTTAAAACATTTCTGATGATTATTTTTTGGAATATTATAGTTTTAGGAAATGGACAACCTACAGGGTGGGGCATCAACCGCCACGTCGGACAAAGCTACGGGAATCGAACCCACAACCATAGTGCGACAGGCCTTTATTTCCTACCACTAGCCTACAGGAAGTCCCTGGTTATTACAAAATAGTTTTACTAATCTAAATGGTATGTGTTAATATTTGGAACCTTATACAATTAGGATAAATAGAATATTTTTGAGTTGTATTACATTTTAGAGTGAAAGATGGGTTTGTGGTAAAAATTTATTAAAGAATGAAAGTCTACATGACAAGTATGTATATTCCCTTATGTTCTTAGTAAATCTCATAAATAAATTCCTCAACTTTATAAAAGTTAACTCAAAACAAAAATGTTGTCGGTTAACTTTTCCTACTAGGGAATCAATGATCGTTTAACCAATCACAAGTTTGTGATTTTCTTGTAGTTAAACTTTCTCCTAATCCTGTTTTCTATAACTCTCCATCAGACCTTTTGGTTTGTTTCTCCTCCATATCCATATTTTCATAGAATCCTAGAATGGGCTATCTCGGGTGACCTTTGTACTTATCTTTCTTTCTTTTAAAGTTATATTTTTATTAACTTTATTTCCGATGTGGGTTTTCTACAAAGGTATTTTCTATTTTCAACCTTTTATTTTCCAAGAAAAATTTCAAATTACGAGGACGCAATTTATTTAAGGAGAGGATAATGTAACACCCCAAGCTTCTATGATACGCTTCTCATTCAATAATGCAATAGCTTGCATTGTACGCAACTTCGAGTTCTAACACACCTCAACTAATCAAAGTAGCTGTTATGAATAGTAATAACCACTTTTTAAAATTATAGAAATTTTATATTTCAAAATGGACTTCATTTTTGTATTCGTAATATCGAAATTACCCTAAGTTGAATTTTTTGTAATTTTCTGAGAACTTCCAATTTTTTATGAATAGTGAAAAATACTTAAAACAAATTTTTTAATCAAAATAATTTATTGTGATAAATTATAATATTTATTGGGTTTAAAGTATAATTAGAATATGTTTTTACCATTTTATCCAATGGTGGTCATTAGAATTAATTTAACATTAAAATTGGGCATGAACAATTGTTAATCTTTTGAATAAATTGTTTCTTAAAAACACGCTATTGTTGTGACAACGGGAATTAATTATAAAATTAATTAATGCAACTTATATGTTTGTAATTTTGTAAAATAGACATCATTTTTGAAATCAGAATATCAAATATAGCTTAGGGTGAATATTTGGTATTTTTCTGAAAAACTTCAAATTTATATGAATAGTGAAACCACTAAGTGGTAGTTAAATAACTGATTTTTCGTTTAAATGAAATATTACTACTTCTGTGATTTGATTTTCAAAAATCTGACATACATGGTTTTCATTATTATGTAAAATGTGGTTCAATGGGATTAAAATAATTTTTGGTGAATAGTAACTTTTAATTTTAATTAATCACGATTAAAGGTAATTAGTGAAATTTAAGGTAAAAATGATATTATAAAAATATGAAAATACCCTTACACTTGTCCTACCCCTATTTGATGAGTAATGGCCGACCAAGAAAATCCATGGGTCAACTTGGGGACCCCATGGAGCCACTTTGGTGGGAAAATGACATTAAAAACATTTTATTTAATGTTAAAATAAAAATGTCACAAACATGAGTTATTTTACTAAAACAATTTTTAAATGGGATTATACAAGTCATAGTTTTGACCATAAATATTCATTGGAAAGATAAATATATTTCCTATATTATGGTTATTTTTTTAGAATTTTTAGACATTAAATAAATTAAATTTTTTATGACATAATGATGATGCAGTGTTTACCTCGTTAATTAACGATTTAAATAAAATAAAAAGATAATGTAATATCTAAGGCTTACACTTGTCAAAAACCTATTGGATAAGAATATTTAGAACCCTTATCACCTTATCCTCTAAATATATCATTTTGGGACCTTTAGAATCCGAAAATCATTTCAAAATAATGTAGCATTTTAATCTTTCCAAAAGAGCCCCTCCTCTCCTCTTATAAAAGGCCCCCACCTATACCACCTTATTCACACTTTCAAGCCTTTTGGTTCAGAAAACCTCTGCCCAAATACTCTTCCAACTTCCCCCTATTACTCCTAGAAGCCTCACTTTGGGCATAACTCTTCCCAAAGAAGCCTTTGGCTCAAATCAAAAAGAGTTACCCGATTTTAAGGTAATGTCTTCTCTAATGTTGTTTTGTTTTATTTTTCTTCTCCAACCCCCTAAACACTTTTTATTCATTTCTTTTGTAACAACACCAGTATCCTCAATATACTAGGATGTTCTTATAAGAATTATTTGAGCTACACTTACACACACCTACATCTAATGATTAAAGAAGTTTCTGTGGATGGCGAATTTCTGCCTCACGAAACGATGATTGTTCAACACTCATATAACACCTTCAAAGTTGGATATTAAGATGTAACTATATTTATATATGATATATAATATGTTTATGTTTTCCTTATGCTTCTGTATTTCTCATTTATGGCATACTTTATGATTTCCATTATGGGTAAACGCGATAATTTCATTTTAGGAAGTGCGGACTACCGCCCCCTCAAAGTGATGTGAATCGTTAATGCTATATGTGGAATGTATAAAGGATAGAGTAAATGATATTATATATGATATTATACTGGAAGTATATTATACCTTTATATAATTATGATTTCATTCCATTAAATATGAAATAGAAATGAAAGTAGCGTCCATGCGTACGTACGGCTTACCGTCTCCATGAACGGTGCATTTCATTTCTTACCCCTAAATGTTACGTAATATTATGAATGAATGTATATACTGGATATATATGATATATATGAAATCTAAATAATGAATATAATTCTGGAGATAATGGATATTCTACCACATAAACAACTTGTAATTATAATAAGTTTATTGTTGACTCAAGTACCAAAGATCAACAAAACGACCGTTATTAACTTAAATAATTACATAATGTTCATAACATTGTAAAAAGTGATATAAAAAGGGATAATGAAATTTAAAATTGTTCTTAATAAAGTAGATATTAACTCTAGTTTATTATTCAGGAGGTTAAATAACGGTCGAATCAAGTCGGACACAAGGTAAGGGAACTTCTTAACCCAATTTCTATTCTTTGGGTTAATCTCCTACTTTCAAATTATGTCATGATATTATTATGTCCTATCTTGTATTTGTAATTTATTTATGTGTACTTATAGTGAATACACATGATAAATGTACTTTATTTATAAAAAAATATTTTTAAGGACTTCGTCTCAATCTCCTTTCATTGAGGCATATTTGGTTTTATACACAACTTTCTTTTATAGAGTGTATAAACCCCTTTGACTTTTACGTTTATTCAAAAGGAATCTTTTTTATACAAAGCGTTTTACTAAACGAAAAAAAGGGAATTTTTTTTCTTTCCGTACTTATGCGGCGACAACGACTTCTCCACCGTCGTGACCATTATTTGAGTTTCGGCTTCCTCTACAAGCCATCACCTTTTTTTAATGAAAAATAAATACAAAGTTTTAACTTTCTTTTATTTTGGTATTGAAAATTGTTTTGAAAGAATTTTTATTATATCAATATGTTTTATTGATATCTTGTGATTGAAATGTGGAAATGTTATGTTTACTTTATGCATGTTTTATGTGATACGATTATGTTATGGTTTATGATATGTTTAAACCTATTCATATGAGGAATGCATTGGACTTAATAAGTGACGGGTGGAGCCCTCTATAGCTCCTCGATGCATCGGTAGGTCTCATGAGACAAACTAGTGTCTTGGCACGAGGCCTTGACAAAATCTTATTTGTGGTCTTGGCACGAGGCCTTGGCTACGTGGTTATGATAATCTGGCATTATGCATTCCATCATTATGAAAGTGGTTATTGATATTTCATGTGATTATTCGACTAGTAGAATATCCATGTGAGTAAGTAAATGGCGTTATTTTAGTTTACTTTTGCCATATTATGCTAAAGTTCAAGTTTAAAAGGCTTTTGTTTTAGTTATACATTGCCTTAAATGTTAATGTTTATTTATGAAAGCTTCCGCTATATTGTTATCCTTACTGAGCATCTGAGCTCACCCCTTTCAATGTTTTAATTTTTCCAGGATGTGAAGAAGTATATTATGAATAACCTATAGGGATAATATAAGGGGATATGAAGAGAAGCTATTGTACTTTTGTTTTACTTTATGATGTAATGTAAGACTTATGAATGTATCTAGTGTTTCCAAGTATACTAAACTAATCGGTCTTTCGAGACTTGATCTTTTGTGATCATGCCAATGTTACGAAGTAATGCACCGACTCTGGGTAGCTGGGTTCGGGGCGTTACATTTTGAAAGGAATCTTTCAATTTTTTTCCAAACATGGTACTTTATGACCTTTTCGACAAAATTAAGGTAAGAATGTCTTTTTTTACTTATACGGTGGGTGTCGTTATTCTCCACCATTATAACATCGTCAAAGCTTCCCTTACAAGCTTATAAGAATATTTTAAAAATGAATGTTTTCTTTTTTAATTATGTAACATTAAATGATTTCAAAAAAATAAAGAGATATTTCTCTCAAATAGTTTGGATTTCATCTATGTCAACATCCTTTGATGGATTTTATACTTGTTTAAAGTAGGTTCATTATGATACAAATATTCCATATTGTATTGAAGTTTTTGTGATATTTTTTAATGTGGATGTGTTATTTTTATACCTTTCATGGTTTATGGTTAAAGTATTGACATTTAGTATGCTAGTTTTAATACGAATTTTTCTGTTACATTTGAACCTTTTCATAAGATGAATGTATTGGACTTAGTAAGATATGGTTGGAGCCCGATATAGCTCTTCAATGCATCTTTAGGTCGCATGAGACAAATAGATGTGGAATTGGGCGAGGTCTTTCCCAATTTGATATATATATAGTTTTGGCTGAGGCCTAAATCATTTTGAGACATCTTGGACGGGGCCTTGACAAAATGTTTCAGAATGTTCGGCATTATATATTCCCTCATTATGAAAATAATATTGATGGTTCTTGTGGTCATTTGACTAGTATAATACCCATGATTATGTTTTATTATGACACTATTCACTCAATTCATATCCTTACCATAAAAGTATCCAGGCTTATTATTTGTAAAGGCATGTGTTTTCAATTATTCATCATGCTTAATATTTATGTTATCTTCTGATGTATTGATTACCCTTACTGGTTATTTGAGCTCACTCTATTCTTATGTTTCTTTTTTATAGGATATGAAGAAGTTAGTTATGAGTGAATTTCAGGTATAATCTTGGAGGCTTGGATGTTTCTAATGGAATAAATTAGTGTTGTATTTCTTTTCAAGTTGTAATGTTGAACTTATGTACGAATCTTGTTTCCAATAATACTAAACTAATTAGTCTTTCAGGACATGATTTTCTTGTGATAATTCAAATTCTATGTAATAATTCACTGACTCTAGGTAACTAGGTTCGGGGCGTTATATAAAGAGAATTCATGATCCGAGGGAAATTCTAAAGATCCTAAAAATGATCATGGAAGGAAAAACATTCAAAAATAATTTTGTTTAAAACCTAAATTGATTAATGGATGATGATATTTCCTTTTGAAAATATAATAAGGTAATTATAGATAAACCATAATTATGTTTCTAATAAAAAAGGAGAAAATTGGTGGGAATGGATATTGTGGGAAAGGATTGGAAGCATCGTTATAGAGGATGAGATTTATTTTTAACATAGTTTCATTTTTAAGATGTAATAAAACTAATCAATAAGTATTATTAGAATCAAAATTGATTCTGGTAAGATATAAATAGTGTATACTATATGAAATGAAAAGTGAAACTCAATGAGAAACTGTATAAATTAATAAAGAATATTGAGTTATGTAAGCCCCATATATTTTAGGGAAGACATAAATCATTTCCCATATAAAGGATGAGCATTAATGGAAGTGAAGTTTCAATTTTAAAATTAATTTATGATATTATAAATCACGTTTTCAATGGGTACACTATAAAAATGAATATTGGTAAATAATATCAAATCATGCCTCAATGAAAGGTGATTGATATGGAAACCCTTATGGTTTAAGAAATATTCAAATAAAACCCCTTGAAAGAGAAAGAATTTTAAGTTGAAGTTAAAATACCGTGAATAAAAATAATTCAGGATATTATATAACTAATTTTCAATAAACACTCCATTTAAATGAAATTAAGATCATAGAAGAAAATGGGTCTCAAAGAAGAAAATTTTGAGATAAAATTATTACAGCTTAAGTTAAATTCTAATAAAACCCCATTTAAAGATATAGAGATTGAATTTGATTTTAAAATACTATAAAAAATATAATCCATAATTATATATATCCAATTAGAATTGTACACACCATTTAAAAGAAACTATGTGAATTAAAGACATAAATTAATTTTTTTACAGAATATCAATCATGGCTCAAAGATATGAACTTCAGACGAATACCATTACATTGTTCTAAATTCATTATGTGCATGCATATAACATCTAAAAGCAATCAAATTAATTTTATTTGATACCTTATTAATAACATTATTATTATATATTTATTTTAATATAGAACATTTATTATCATATTATATTTATTTATCATAAAGATTTTTTTCTCTTTGCATATAAATTGCATATATATCATCTTATTTTAGTAGTTTTGGTGGTCGAAGAAAATATTTTAATAATATTATAAATACAACTTATAAAAATTATAGAACCAAAAAATAATTAATTTTCTATTATATTATAATAATATTTATATTAATTTTCTCATAGTCTTCCATGATATATTTTTATAGCATTATTCAAGTATGTCGTTTAACCAACCCATACATGAATACGCTATATCTCGATGGGTGAGTATGGTTAAGGAATCATATAATATCATTATAACAGAACCATAATGATAATATTTATATTTTTTAATGTTTTTATTCTTATTATAAGTTTTTTGGAAAAATAATTAAAATCGTGATGAAAAATGAAAACCACTACTTCATAGTGGTGGTAGTTTGCACAAAGAACAGTTAACATTTTTATTTCTCAAAAAATGAGAGGATTTAAGATAAATAATAATTTTTAAATTTAATAAACATATTTATATTATATATATCATATTTATTCACCTATTATATCCTTTAAATCGCCCATGAATAGAAATGATGAAACAGAAGGCATTGCTTTGTGAAGGCGGTAGTCCACACAATGAACTAACGATGTTTTTGTTTTTCTTAGCGGATGGAGAGGAATAAATAATGGTTATTAAATTAATATAATAAAATATAATTATAATAATGAAACATATTTCATTATATTTTTATGGATGTAAGATATTTTTAATGGAATGGTTAAGTTGAAAAACTATGAATAATGTAATAATTATATTGGAGATGTGATCTTTTCTTAGATATTTCTTTGGAAGTGAAGGCCTTAAGATAACTTATATAGATTAGGGGATTAAGGATAATAAGATTAATTATAGGAGACTTATTTTTATAATATTTTCTAATAAAATTTTAATGGTATGTGTAAATATATAGGGGTGTATGTGATCCCCTTTTATAAGTGATGAAAATGGCACTTTATAGTACACCATTTACACTTCCATGATATCAATACACTATTCCTTGGAAAATGACTTAAAAATTTCATAATAATGTATTTTTAGGTGATATTGGATCAATAAATATAAATAAAATACTTTCCAAACATGTTTTAAAGATTTTTTAAGTCTTTTACCATATGTTTTTACATCTTTACATTTTGATTTTTACCTTGGTAACTAGTTTTTAACAGAGTAATTTATATTTTATTTAAAAATATAAGGTAACACGTAATACTAAATTTTGATGTTTTGAAACTAAATATAATATCCAATTAATATAATAAAATTTATAAATAAAATAAAATAAAATTATAAATTAAAATATATAATACATTAAAAATAGCTTTTGTAGAAAATAACTTTAAACCATTATGTGTTCATAATATGTTTTAGTATTGATTACCTATTGAATGAGTGTAAATATAATTATATATAGGATTAAAAAAAATATTATATTCATAATTTAAATTATATAATATTAATATGTTCGGTAAAAATTACCAATATTAATAAAATAATTTATTTTTAAAACATTGTTTTCACCATTTTCATGGTAATAAACATCAATCATACTACTATTATATTTATGCCTGAAAATATAATTAACCTTGTTAAATATTATTTAAATATTTAACTAAAATATGAATTTTTTGTAATATTTAATTTCTAAAAGTAATAAAGTATAATTTTTAATTAAGTGCACAAAAATAGTTTTTTGGTTGAAATGTTACATAAGTTTCAAAAATGAAAAAAAAAATATTTTATAAATTCAAACCAGTATTTTTAAATTATTTATATTAATTTTAAATATCTATTTTTTAATCAAATTTTTTCCCTAAAATTTTAGTTCATTCTTTTATTATAAAATTGATAGTTTTAAGAAAAGTCCGCATTTTTACAATTCACCTAAAAATTGATTATTTCAAAAGAATCTCAAAAAAAATTTAAGATATTATTTTTATTAAAAACTAAAAAACAATATTTATTTTTTCAAATTAAAATTATAAAAATTAAAAATAAAATTTTGAATAAATTCATAAAATATAAAGAAAAAAACTATTGGAAAATGACAATTTCAAATATTTACTATTATTATTTTTAGACCATATCATTTACCAACTAAATTAGTTTTATATAATTATTAATATCAAACATAATTTATCATCAATAATCATATATTTCATGAAATACAAAATTATATCACATAAAAAGGATACTTTTATAAAAAAAAATTCTAAACAATAAATGATCTTATTAGTTATATTTGTAAAACTAATTGAATTTAATTCATATTATAAGTAGCCTTTATTTTATATCTATAAATATTTCATAAAGTGAACAGTCCTATTCATTTATACCAATTCAATGTCTAGGTTTTAATGGTAATACTTAAATATTTAAATTTTATCTAAATATATCATGGTTTCATTTAGGTTTGATTTTTTGTTTGAAGCATACGATACTCAAACCTTAAACGCATATTTTTTCATGATTTTTCACATAATTTTCCAACAAATACAAACCATGGATCGTAAGGACAAGCATCTTTGAGAGATTATCCATACATATAAAACATCTTAAACATAAAAATAAAATTTTTATTTAAAAAACACATAGTGTTATTAACCCCATAGATCTAAAACTACATAGGATGTCCTGGGGAAAATACATAAGGAAAAGGGTGCGCTAGAAATACTAGTAAGGGAATAAACATGGAAAGAAACCATAACATGAGATTCAAGAGGAATAACATCATATTATAAATTGAATGATCATAATCTTGGAGACATGACATAAGAAAATGATGTAATAATGTCATAAACTTGTGGAAAAAAACAAAAGACATGATATCATAATCCTAAGTCAAGGGTCACTCCTTAGACCTTCATTATAATGTGGATAAAGTCCCATGGTGGATTAGGTTCATCACATAATCCCTTATATAACATTCCATTCAACATAAAGCATTCCAAATTAATTTGAGGGATATATAATTTCATTCCCACCCATCATATAAATTAAAATCATATATATGTGTATCATATAAGGAATTAGATCATACTTAAATAATAAGCATGACCAAACCCATGAGAAGGAAGTGGGTTTCATATTTCTAATTCTAGGAATACCCAAAGGCTAAAATATAAAAAACACCAATAGAAAAGGGATTTTTTTTACTTTCATAGTTGTAAAAGTTACATAGGTCTTGATTTTAGATTTCAAATATAGAAAATTAATATGAATGATCTAGGATAAGAAAGAATAAAAATGTATCACTTTGGTGAAGCTTTATGAAATAAGTAAAGGATGTTTTTAAATAAGGAAAGACCTTATAGTTTTCTATAAAATCATAATTGAACCGAGAGGGTTATCCATATAATAATTAGTTTTTTATAAGTTATTAATTATTTAAAAATACTTCAATGGGGTGATTCTTGATATGATACAAGAAATTTGAAAGTCCCCATAACCCCGGTTTACTTAAAAGTAGAAATTTAAAATGACACTAAAACATGTATAAACACAAAATTTTAAAGGGTTATTTGACTAGATTTATATGTAAGGGAAATATATAAAAAATAAAATAGTTACATGAGAATAATATTTCATAAAATTGAGAAAAGGAAAGATAACTTGTAACCAAAAAGTCGTGAAGGAGGTATAAAAGCTCCCTTTTTGTGATTATAACACCTTTTTTTGAGTCACTTTTAATAAAATATGATAATTGTCCTAATTTTGAAAATATAATATGGTAAATATTATTTTCACATGTGACATCACTTAATGAGGTTTTTAATTAAAAAGAAGAGCATTGGTAGATTGGGTAATTATGGACAATGAAGGGAAACTATCTTTTAAAAGGATGTGAAAGTTTCTTAACATAGTTTCATTTTGAAAAAGAATTAGAACTCACCAGTAATGAAGATTTAAATAAAAATTTCATACTAATATTGATATAGGTTATCCCATATCAAATGAATGATAAAACACAAAGAGAAACATTATAACTCAAGAAAGAAGATTGAGTTGTGAAAAAACTGGTTATATTTTAAGGAAGACATCAATCATAGGAAAAAACAAGGGATAGCATGAATAAAATTAATTCTTCTAAGTTAAATAATAATTTATTGTATTATATTCCATGGGTTTAGTAGGTACACTATACAAATGAATATTGGTGCATAATATCAAATCATGCCTTAATGAAGGGTGGATGAGAAGTCACCCTTCCGACTTAAGAAACATTTTAATAAATCCCTTTAAAAGAGATAAAGATTTAAGTTTAAGTTAAAACCCCATTAATAAATTAATTCATTATATTATATATCCAATTTTAATTATAGAAACCATTTAAATGAAATTAGGTGTATATAATAAAATATGTCTCAAAGAAGTGAATACTTAGATGAAACCCATACCTCATGTCTAAAATCATTATAAAAATTCACTTAACTTCATAAATAATTAAATTAAGTTAATTATATATATACAAAAGAACCATAATAATCCATATATTATTCTATACGTTACATATATATCATTTTGTGTTTATTTTATATATAATTTTTTGCTTGTGTCGGTTACTCAGGGTTGTTTAGTCAATTTTTATGTAACTCCTTATGAATGTTTATCATGGTCGAAATCATTGAATAATAGTTTTTTTGTAACGCCCCGACCCCAGTTACCCAGAGTCGGTGCATTAATTACATAACATTGGCATGATCACAAGAAAGATCAAATCTCGAAAGACCGATTAGTTTAGTAGCCTTGGAAACACTAGATATAATCATAAAGTTTTACATTACATTTCAAAGTGAAAAACTACTACAATAACAAAGTCTTCATATCCACACTATTAACCCCTCATAATATCCCTGCAAGTCATTCATAATTTACTTCTTCACTACCTGGGAAAAATAAAACATAGAAAAGGGGTGAGCTCAAATGCCCAGTAAGGATAACAATATAGCGGAACATTCAAAATAAGCATAAAAATTTAAGGCAATGAATTACTAAAACAAAAGCCTTTTAAAATTGAACTTCAACATAGTATGGCAAAAGTAAAATGAAATAATGCCATTTACTTGTTCACATGGATATTCTACTAATCGAATAATCACATGCAAAAATCAATAACCACTTTCATAATGTTGGAATGCATAATGCTAAATGTTAAATTCTTTGTCTAGGCCTCATCCCAAGACCTAGGGGTTACTTCTAACCGGAACCCAACCCGGAGTGCCTCTAATAACCGGACACCAACCCGGAGTGCCTCTAATAACCGGACACCAACCCGGAGTGCCTCTAATAACCGGACACCAACCCGGAGGGCATACTTTTACCAGTCCCTAACCTGGAGGGCTTACTTTAACCAGTCCCCAACCTGGAGGGCTTACTTTTACCAGTCCCCAACCTGGAGGGCTTACTTTTACCGGTCCCCAACCCGGAACATACTTGTTTAGCACATTCATCTGAAGAAAAGTTTGAAATATAACACAAACATTCGGGTTAAAACTAGCATACGAAATGTCAATAGTTTCACCATAAACTATGAATGGTATAAAATAGCACATCCACATTCAAACATATCACAAAACCTTCAATACAATATAGAAGTTTTGTATTATAATAAATCAACTTCAAATAATCTTAAAATCCATCAAAGGATGTTGACATAGATGAAATCAAAATTCTTTTAAAAGAAGTATCTCCTTTTATTTTGAAATCATTTAAGATCCATATAAAATAAAACATTTTCTTTGAAAATATTCTTATAAGCTTGTAAGGAAAGCTTCGACGATTTTATAACGGCGGAAAATAACCGCACCCGCCGTATAGGTTAAAAAAAACATTCTTACCTCAGTTCTATCGAAAAGGTTAAAAAGGACCTTGTTTTGAAAATGACGGGAAGATTCCTTTATAAACCTCTTATAAAAAGTCAAACAAGGGTATAAATGACTTTAACCCATATTCTTGTAAATAGTAAAAATGTTTTGAAATACATTTCTAAGAAACATGGATGTGGATGATAAAGAGATCCCAGTAGATTATTACGTATAATACAACCTCGGATAATGAAGAGATTGTGAAATAACCCTTACCTTGTACTTTTCCTTGGTTGGGGTAGGTTAACCTCCTTTAATTTAGGTAACTCACTTTGGTTGGAACCAAAGGACTTCTTGAAATGCTTTCTGCCTAAGGGGAAGCTTCAAGGAGGAGGAGAGGGATGTGGGGAGCTTATTTGGGCAGAGTTTGGACGAGCCAAGTGGCTTGAGAGGTGTGAGGAAAAGAGAAGGAGGAGTGCCCTTTTATAAGAGGGGTGAGGGGCACCTTTGGAAAAGCTAGAAATATTAATTTATAATAAATTCATATTCGGTTTCCAATGGATCCAAAGTTGATTATTCAAAGGATAAGGTGGGGATAGGTCGAAAACCACTCAACCAATAGAATTTAGACAGGTTTGGGTACTTATATTAACCTTATCTTTAAGTATTAACTCTAAGTTAATTAGTTTCACTTTTACAATGTCTCTTTGTATTTTTATATAATATGGTTAATAAAATTACTATATACATCCAAGCGACCCACAAGTGGTCCATTAATGATGAACCTATCCTGATATAAGTCTTTTGGCCGAACCTTAGATTTTTAGGAATTTAATATCAATTAATAATATAATATTTGTTTTAAGAACTCTTTTATGTCAATTTTGACACTATTCAACAGTTGATTTTTGTAAAACTCATAACAGATTGATTACTTCAAACAAAGTCAATTAAATCAATCCTAATATATCATATTATCCTAGAAAATTAGTTTAATTCATTAAAAGTTTCATATTATATTTTTTTGGGTATTTATAATATCAATTATTTTAATTTTTCACCATTATAGTAATTACTGCATCATCATTGTGTCATAAATAAAGTAAATTATTTAATGTCTAAAAATTATAAATAAAATATCATTATGTAGGAAATCTTTTTATATTTCTAATGAATATTTATAATCTAAAATCCAACATATATAACCCTATGTAAAAATTGTTGTTCTAAAAGATATATGCTTGTGTCATTTTTATTTTTATTTTGACTTTATTAATATAATGTGTCATTATCACTTACAAGTGGATCCATGGGGTCCCAAAATAGACACAAAGATGCCCATGGTCGACCATGTATCAACCAATAGGGTTAAGACACGTTTTAGGGTAATTTAGTATTATTATAATATTATTTTTTAACCCTTATTTACCGGATTTACCCTTAACCATGGTAAATAAAATATTTACCGCAGTAATTATTCAAAATGTCTAAAACTAAAAGTTACCTATTTACACAATTTGAACATCCTGATTCCAAATATGGAATCCATTTTCCTAAATTCAAAACACAGAAGTGGCAGAAATTAATTTAAAATTAATTCCCGCTGTCAAAACAAAAAGCGTGTTTTTAAGAGATAATAACTATCAAAAGATTGACACTTGTTTATGTTCGGTTTAATTGTAAAATTATGTTCAATGACCAACATTATATTAAATAGTAAAAATATATTCTAAATATACTTTAAAACCACTCAAATTCATAATTTATCACTATTAATTATTTTGATTAAAAAAGTTGTTTTTAATTAAAATTTAGTAATTTTCACTATTCATCAAAATATGAAAGTTATCCGAAAAGTACCAAAATTTCACCTTAGGATAAATTCGATATTCCGAATCCAAAAATGAAGTCCATTTTAAAATATAAAATATACATAATTTCAAAATTTAGGTATTACTATCCATAACGGTTAGTTTGATCGGTTGTGGTGTGTGTAAAAACTCGAAGTTGCGTACAACACACGCTACTGTTTTATTCAAAGGAAAGTGTACCGTGTAAGCTTGGGATGTTTCATTTTAAATTTTTTTGATGTCCCCATTTAGTCAAAAAGTTTGAAATAATTTATTTAAAAAGGGTTCACTATTAAAGTTGATAAAATTGCAATACTGAAAATGAATTTGTTCTTGCATTATATCTAAGAAACTCATAATATGGATTCTAAAATTATAAGGATTATATAAACATTAAAATTTATCTAATACTATTCATAACCTCTTTTGAACGGCTTGTTTGGTAAGTCATGGTGTGCTTGAACTTGGTGTTTCATGTAGTGAAAGTTATTGAATTATTTTGAAGAACTAACACACTATGAAATCTTGGGGTGTTACATTTTTAATATCTATAAATGTACTTTTTTAAAAAATAATTTTTTATATTAAATATATTTTTATATCTAACCATGATGGTTGGTGATGAAAAATGAAACTCTTTGCTCATGGAAGTAGTCGTGCACACGTACGTATGATTAATGTTTCCATTTCTCAATGAAATAGAGGGAAATAATGTGGATTATAATTTTGAAATTTTAGAATAAAGTTTATATTATATATATATAATATTTATTCATCCATTACATCCTTTTGATCATCCATGATTAGTGGTTATGAAAAATGGGAGATGTCACTTAATGGAGGTGGTAGTCTACGCGGCTCACTAATGATGCTTTTATTTTTCATTACAGATGGAGAGGAATAAATAATATTTATTCCATTAATATAATAACATTTAAGATAACTACCTTTAGACAAGTTATTTCATAGTTTCTGTTTTTGGTTTATGGAAGGTTTCCCAGAAGTAGAATAGGCCGTAGGGGTGTCATGGAGGTTCCAGTCCTGGAAAAGTGGAAAAGAGGTCAATGTGTTCTTAGAGAAGGGTTTGTGCATAGTTTGTAGTAACCATGAAACCTAACCATGAGTCCTACAGGAGAGGTGTAACATGGTTGGTAAAACTATTAATGGTGGGGACCAAACCATACAGATTTGGGAAGAGCCATTGTGTACAGTCGTGGCATGATTTTTCAAATCGTGAGGGCTTTCCAAGAGACCGTGTGACTTGTCCCCACATGGACATAGGGAGACACAAGGTTTGTGAATAGTTTTGCTAAATGTTATTCCAAACTATGTGGAATTTAAAAATTGGAAATTTCTAATTTTTTCCTCTTAGGATTAAATATTTCTCCCCCATATTTCTCCCCCATTCAATCCCCTCCATCTTGGGTGATGGACCTGTAATCTCCCCCTCATTCATGGGTGGTTCTGCTTTGATTAATAGGAATTTGGAGTATCTTTTAGTGTGAATCGAAGGTCTAGTTATGTCATCAAATCTTTTTCCTCCCATTTTTTGTAATATTCTTGGTGTGCTATTTTTTATCCCTCTAAATCATTAAACCCATGATTTCTGAGGTGTTCTTCATTGTGGTCTTTGAGGCCATTTTAGCTCGAATCAATGGTCATGTTGGGATGATCAGTTGTCTATAATAAATAGGTATGTGGTCTTTAATATTTTTTCCTATAGTATTGAGATTTTATATGTATATTTAGTTATTATCAAATTTTTTCCTTGCTTCATTTTATTTCCTTTGTTAAGTAAGTAATTTGGGCCCTAATGTGTGGTGATAGACCCTTCATGTACCTCACTAGGTATTTTGATGATTTGAAATTGTACCTAGGATTACTCATGGGGTATTATAAACCATTGAAAATGGGTAAATGGATTGTTAATAGTTGATATATGGTAATTATGAAATGGTTTGGGTTTTGAATTAGGATTTTATATAGGCATGGTTAGTGGGATAATTGAAATGTTTATTTGTTATCATTTTTAAAATTCCTAAGAGGTTATTGAAAAATATTAAATTTTATGTTTTTAATGTTGATTTGGTTATGGTTTTCAAAGAATAAAATGACATTTTTATATAGGGTAATGTTTTGGAAAGGTGGTGTTGACCATAAGGTGTTTAAAAATTGAGTTCATAATGGATTTCAAATGGTTCTTGTTTTTTTGTGTATTATACTTGTGTAAATTTCATAGTCATTTATTTTTAAAGTATGGAAAGGAATTGGTGGCCTTGGACATGTTTTGATGTTTAAGATGAAGAACCATTTTAAAGGGTGGTTTTGAAATGTTTTAATGAAGTGAGTGGTTTTTCCAAGGTCATCAAAATGGTTAAGTGATTTTTATGACATTGTAAAAAGTGTTTGGGTCTTGTAATGATGTGATTGATTTTAATGGTCTGTTGGGACCATGGTAAATGATGAAGGGGTAATGATAAATAAATTTGATAAATGATGGGATACAGATGGAAAAGAATGATAATAGGATGGTTGAGGATTATTAAACAAGATGTTTCAAATCCTAGTTGGATTTATGGACTAATGTTCCTTGTTTTATGACCTGTGACTAATGGTTTTGGGATATTGTAATGATGCTCCACTCCCTAGTTTTTGGTGGGATAGATTGATGCTCCAAGAACCCTAGTGCACTGTAGTTATTAGGGGGAAGGATTAATTCTCTTAAACCCAAGGTTATGTACATAGAATTATATATCATGGTTACGATGGTTTGAAATAGAATTCTAAGTCCTGATTGGATTCATGGACTAATGTTCAATGTTTGGCTGACCTATAACCGATTGGTTCAGATGGATAGACATGGAGTTTCAAATCCTAGTTGGATTCTTGGACTGAGGCTCCTTGATTTTCGACATATGACCTCTGTGATATATTGTATGGGTACCCATACTAATTCTATATGGTACACCGTACAAAATTAAGGGAAAAAGTAATTCCATTGTAAAAAAAAGGTAGACTCTCATTGTGATGATGTGACAGAACTGAAATATGTAAATGGTTAATTAATAGATTTTTAAAAATAAAACCTATTTTTACTAATGGTTTATTTATTTCTTATACCTATATTACCTACATACACTATCATAAAAACTAGATATTGCTTTATACACCATTGGTGGTGTCCTACTAAGTTTTTATCACACCCTTCTTGGGCCGTTGTGGAATTTTGTTACTTGAGAAGATATTACTTATTTTTTGGTATAGGTTAAGGACATGGACTTCGTGTTTAGTTTATTCATGAATAATGGGTTGGAGCATGGGATTTCAATACCGAGTTTGAACTCAGGTCTTTGTTTGAGATCTTTTTGGTAGTTTTGGTTTTGGTGATTTTATTTGTATAACTACCTGACATATAGTACATTCATCATATTTTAATATCATGTTATTCTTAGTAACTTATTGGTTTTTTCATATGTTTTACACTTATTGTTCCTTAGGGTTATTAATTTTTTTTCATTATTTATAATATCTTATTACTCCGATAAGTGAGTATATTCTCTTCAATGCATCTCTATAGACCTGTGATTCATGTTGGAAACCTCTGCTATATGGGGAGGCACACCTGAGGTCATGTGGTGACCTGTATCAGGGAACTGGTTATAGTGAATATCAGGAAGGGGACATTAAAATAACATCTCGGTATAATAATTATTATAATTTCATTATATTTTAATGAATATATGATATTTTGAATAGAAAGGTTAAGAAGAAAAAATTACAAAGAAGGTAATACTTACGTAGGATACATGATCTTCCCCTAGAGATTTCAATGGAAGTGAAGTCCTTGAGATAAATTATAGAGACCAGGGGATTAAGGATGAGAAAATGAATTCTATTAGATTATCTTTTAGAATATTTTCAAGGTAAATTATAATTTTAATTGTAACCATAGAGGTGTGGAGGTGATCCCCTTTTATAAGTCAAGAAGAATGAACTTTTGAGAATACTATTTAACCTTCCATGATATCATTACACTGTTATATGGTCAATGAATCCAAAATTTTGTAATAATAGTTTGTGATGATAATGGGTCCATCAAGCATAATAAATTAATTTCCATATATTTTTTTAAATAATTTAAGACTTTTACCATAGGTTTTTACATTTTTACATTTTGATTTCTACCTTAGTAACTAGTTTTTTAACTAAGTTATTTATATTTTTATTTAAAAATATAAGGAAATCCCTATTACCAAATTTGTATGTATTAAACCTAAATTTAATTCCCATTTAATCTATTTCAATTTATATATATTATAAAATCATTTTTTAAAATAAAATACATAATATATTAAAAACATTTTTTTTAGAAAAATAACTTTTAACCGCGATGTGTTCTTTAATCTTATTTGGTTTTGATTACCAATTGAATAAGTGCTAATATAATTATATATAGGTTTAAACATAATATTATATTCATGATTTAAATAATATTGTTTTCACTAATTAAATAAAATTTTCATGATATTAATAAAGAAATTAATTAAAAAAAATTACTATTATCATGGTAATTAACATTAATCTTACTAATATAATCTTTGTGCCTATAAAAGAAGTTGAACTTGTTAACAAATTTTTCAATTTTCAACTGAAATAGAAAATAAATTTTATTATATTTAATTTCTAAAAGTGATAAATTCTAATCTTAAATATAATCATGTAAGAACAGTTTTTAATCTGAAATATTACTTGAGTTTTAAAAAAAATTAAACATGTGTTTTATAAATTCAACATAGTATTTTATTTAATGATTTATATTACTTATTAAATATAAATTTTTTATATAAAAAGGGTTTATTAATATTTTAATTCATTCTTGTGTTATAAAAGTTATATTTTTTAGCAAAATCGGTATTTTTATTATTCACCTAAAAAGGATTATAAGAAAATTATAAAAACAAATAATTTTAAGATAATTTTTTATTAAAAATCCAAAAAAAGTTCTAAATTTTTAAAATTAGAATTCTAAAATTTTTAAATTCAATTTTTTAATAAAATCATAAATTATAATGAATAACCATATTTATTGGAAAATTACATTTCCAAATACTGATTGTTATTATTATTATTTAATACTATTTACTTACTAAATTTTTGTTAAAAAATTATTAATATCAGTCATAATTTATCATTGTTAATCATATGTTTACCTAAATAGAAAATCATATCACTTAAAAGGAAATTTTTAGAAAAAAAAGGTTTTTTATTCAATAAATGATCTTATTAGACATTTTATGTAAACTAATTGAATATCATTCATATTAAAATATCCATTATTTTATTTCTATATGTATTTCACAAATTGGTTAAGGTTATTAATTAATTATAATTAAAAGTCTAGGTTTTAATGACCATACATAAATAATTATATTTTATCTAAATATATCATGGTTTCATTTATGTTTGATGTTGTGTTTGTTGAAAGCTGTCGAACACATTGATTTAATTAGAGGGGAAAATATATTAAAATATAAGGTCATTCCATTATACCCCCATTAATAAATTTCATCCTTACAGTTTTAATTATTTCCTACTAATGAAAATGTCTAAGGGTGGATTGTAGATATATGTGACTTGAGATATAATTTCTATAGTTATATCAACCTTACAAATGTAAAAACATATCTTTTTCCTCGAAATAGGCTTATCTATAATATTATGATTTTTTAACCATTTGAGCCAAGATCCAAGCATCATTCATTGTCAGGGCCCATATTAAACAATTTCCATATAATGGGTATTCATAATTATCCTTTCATTGATAAAATATCATTGTTTGATTTGAAATGTGTTTTCTTTACTCAAGATAATTTTTCTCTAAGTGGAGGGAACCAATCCATCACTAAAATCATGTTAAATTTATTGAAAGGAATGATAATAATATTTACACAAGGAACATTCCTATAAGATTAAACTTGCTATACAATAATCATACCACTATAATATTTATTCAAATAATCAAGAATGTTATTAATTGATCTTAATTTTTTTTTAAATACTAGATTTTTGAGAATCAAATTAAAAAAAGACTTCTATAAATCTAAATTAGAGGGTACACATAGCTTATATGTAACATCACACCCCATCCCATTGGCTTGAGAGGGTGGAGGAATGCTACTTGGCCTTAAGAAAAATTCTTAGGTTTCCAAATGATGGCAATAAATGCCAAGGGATTCAAGAATAATTGGGGAACAATTTTCCCTTAAGATAAAATAAACTAACCAAAAAATCCATTATTAACAAATTACATGATTCATGTCAACAAAGCAACCCAACCAATACATTACCAAGAGACAACCAAACTATTCCATAAAAATTCCCAAATGTGAATACATCCAAACCAAATATCAAATCACCAAGAGGAAGAATACACATCAAGCCCCCAATGAACTAGGACACCATCCATATCTCCACACCAAGCTCCATTCTCCAAGATCCACAACATCCCAAAGCATCATGTTGAACTATTAGAAAAATGAGAAGCTTTACCCTTACCTGTATCTCGGAATACAACATCTGCAAAAGCATAAAAGTTACAAAGCACGAGGTGAGTAAAAATACTCAGTAGGTTTTCCCAAAATGAATTCCCTACACACAAAACTAGTACAATTTATATAAAATAATTTATATAAATTCCATGAACTAGGGAAACAATTAAAAACAAGACTAGCAAATCTTTACCCAAACCAATTTACTCAATTTAGTGAAAACCCATGGAATGAAAACAAACAAGTCATTACCCATTCCCTCTGGTGTGACCACATACATATCCCAACCATACACACAATTATGTCACATAGCCAATACTATTCAATCAATCATGGTGATACTTTAATAGTGGTACCTTCATGACCAAATCATCTTTTCCCTGGTGTGGTACTTCACACCCATCACCCTCCCTTTTGATGATGGTACATTCCCAACTATCACCTTTATTGTGATACATTCTCGACCACCATCCATCCAACTCATGATAATTAATATTTACCAAAATCCCCAAAACATTTCAATCTAATCATACAACGCCAAAATTTCCATTACCAAATTAACCAATTATTCTGAACAACATTCCATAATAACATGTAAAGTTACATCAATAAATCACTCATTTATTGAATACACCCCAAAACCATTTTCCATGTCAAAACTCATTTAAATAAAATAAAATTTTTATTAGAAACCATCTTTCATAAACCATTTTCCATAAATCAATCAAGATACCGATTTTAAAATTAACATTTTAAAATCAGACAACAAAACCCCTTTTCACAATATTAACCCATTTCCCCCCAAAATCCACAAAGCAACAAAAAATTGGTTTCCTATAAGAATATCACATAATATTCACAATTTATTTCAAATAAAACAAATTAATTTCAACAAAAGTCACTAATTCTAACCAAGTGGATTCAAGAGATAAGCCACCAACCTTTAGGGTTCTGGAGAAATCTACCCACAAGAAACTGCACCACAAATCCGATAAAGGCACCACTGAAACCACTCTAGATCCTCTTACCTATCATAAAAAATCCCTAATATCATCATTTAAGGAAACATAAACCCTGTATATACACAAAATAGATGTATACCAAGAAAAATGAGAGAGAGGGAAGAGTATATCTTGAGAAAACCAAAGAGAAACAAAGAGAGAAGACTTACCTAGGAAAAACCACATTGAAACCCATTCAAATCTCTTAAAAAAGAAGTGGGATATCACCCTTATCCCTTGAGAAGAGTAAATACCACATAAGGTTTGTATGGGAGAAGGAATGGGTGAGTTAGGGTAAATCTCGACTAACCCTGCTTTAAAAAAACAACTTAATAGGCTGCACAATTAGCTCACACGGTTAGAAAAATTGTGCGCTAACCATACACCTACTTCCACCTCAAAGGGGAATATTTCATGGCCTCCTCGCACAATTAGAATATCATACACAAACCATGCATAACCCCACTACCAACATAGTTATCTCGCACGATTTCCCCTTGACAATTCTCAAAACGTGCAGCCTTAAATGGCTTCCAAAGTTTTTCAAAACCTTCTCAAACTCTCCCAAAATCCACCCTACCATCTTATATAATTAAAAATACATGAATAAGGGTTATATAACTCAAATTATGGGTGATAAATTCTCCTCACCATTAGAATTTCTATAATCCAAATGTAGAGAACCATCTCTTTAATGAAATAGCTTGGTCCATTTCCCGGCCATCTCTTTCTCCCACTCCCAAGTCTCCTTCTGAATCTAACCGTGCTACCACAAAACCCAAACTAAATTGATAATTTTACCATGAAAAATTTTCTCCTTTATATACATAGTCTTCACTGGCACGTGCACCAAGGAAGCATCTTGTTCTATCTTAACAAGATCCCAACAAATCACATGGTCACAATCTGACTAATACTTTTTCAATTGCGACACCTAAAACATGTTGTGCACCACACTAAACCATGGTGGAAAATCCAACTAATAAGACACCTCTCCAATCCACCATAGTATCTCAAAATACCTAATGTACCTTAGAGTTAACTGGCCCTTCTTCCCTAACCAATGATGTCCCAACCTAGAAGATATTCTCAAAAAATACATTATCACCCACCTCGAACAACAATGATCATCGATGATGGTCCACATATAATTTTTGAAGACTTTGATCCATCTCTATCCCCTTTCTGATAAACATTATTTTCTTTGTATTCTAATCTACAAGGCCCGTTCTAATCATTTAAGTCTCACCCATTTCCACCCAACATAGTGGAGAACAACACAGACACCCATACAATGCCTCAAAAAGATCAATATGTATTGAATATTGATAACTATTATTATTGGAGAACTCAAACTATGGTAAGTAATCCTCCCATGAACCACCAAAATCCATCACACATGCCCTTATCCTATCCTAAAAAGATGGTATCGTCCTCTCGGATTGGCCATCCATCTAAGGATGATACGTCATGCTCATCATCAACCATGTCCCAAGGTATTTATGTAAGGATTTCCAAAAAAGATATATGAACCTCAAATATCTATCTGATACAATCGAAACTATAATTACATTCCTCTTTACAACTTCTCAAATATATATTTTGGATATATCTTCCAACGTATGGGATTCACGAATCGGGAAGAAATTTGATGACTTTGTGAGCCGATCCACAATCACCCATATGGAATTGTGTTTCCTGACCATTATTAAAAGACCTATCATAAAATATATCATTATGTGATCCCACTCCCAACTTAGAATAAGAAAAGATTTCAACATTCCTGCTAGCCACTAATTCTCTGCTTTGACTTGCTAACATGTCAAGCATATCGAAACAAACTTGATCACTTCCTTTTTTATACCAGACCACCACAACTATGATTTAAACTCTTTATACATATTCTGAATTCTAGGATGGATAGTCCACTTGGAATGTTGATAAACCCTGAGAAATTATTCCTAACAACCCGATGGTACCACCATCTGATTCCGAAAACATAGGACTGAATTCCCATTCAGTTCCCAAATCTTAATGGTCTCTCCACTATTGAGTTTCGACCTCATCACCATACATTCAGAATCATATTCATGTGCCTTTAAAACCAAACCACCCAAGTCAAGAAACAACGAAACTAGAAAGAAGACCGCTCTCTCAACCTGGTCCTCACATTCCAATTTCATGTCGACTATGACTAATATCAACTACCACTGATTTGATGTCTACTTCACCACCTGAGCATGTTATTTTCTACATAATGCATCCACCACTGAATTTCCCTTACATGGTGTATACATTAAGTTGAAATCAAACATATGGAGAAATTACATCCATCTTCTTTACCTCAAATCCAAATCTCTCTATGAGAAAATATTCTTTAAGCTCTTTTTATTGGTAAATAATGTGAATTTCTTATCGAAGAGATAATGACGCCACATTTTAAAGTATGAAACACTACCACTAACTCTAAAACATGTGTTGGGAAGTTCTTATCATTCATTCTCAGCTGTCGTGATCCATATGCAACTACATGATCACCCATAATTGATGATATCCTTAGCTCAATTCAATCTTGGAAAACCAATGAGATCCCCTCAACTGGTAAAAAAATCATCAATTCTTGGAAGTGCATATCGGTTATTTTTTATAACATGATTAAGTCTACGATAATCAACATAGAGCCACAGATTTTCATCCTCCTTTTTAACAAATAAAATCGGTGATGCCCATGGAGACGTGCTATGTTGGATGAACCATTTGTTCTCTAACTCTTCCAAATTCACTTTTAATACCAATAATTGTTCTAGAAATAAATCTATAAAATGATCCAAAAAAACTGGAAAAAAACTTTACTCAACTACTTTCACTGATGCAAATGACAATGCCGCTTACTGATACGTGATCGTGCCAACATCTGGTGCCAACAAATCTGTTGCACCCATATTTTCCTTCTTCTCTCCTCTAAAGATGTGTTCAATTCCATAACCCATCTTAAAACATACTGTTCACACATAGAAATTGATGTGGTCCTTAAACAACATCAACTAATCCATTCCCATAATTATATCATAAGCATCCATCTCAAGCACTGAGAAATCACCCCTGATGGGAGTTCCGAGAAACCCGACCCATGGTGAGGGAGTGTGGAACCCTAATGCAATTGTGTTAAATCTGAATATGAGATCCATTGCTGATGTAGTTGCAGGGAGAAGCAATGATGACACCAGGCCCTACGAAGGCACTTCTGCCATAGATTCCTGCATTAAACCTTACATTTTCCATCATCGTGGGCAACCAGCGATTTCCTTCACTACGGATGCGGTTTTCATCAATGTTTCCGATTTTTGTTATGTTCTTGTTGGAAAATTTGTTAATCATAATCCTTATTTGATGTTCTTAAGAAGCTCCCTAGATGTTATTGGTTTTTCAGGTTTCTATATTGGCCTCCTTAATGCTTTGAATTTCATCTTCAATTTTTCTTCTCATGAAAAATATTATAGGCATTGGGCTAAATGCGCTTGGTTATTTGGGGGTTGTGCGATGAGCGTAATCAAATGGACCCCTGACTTTGACCCCTTTTCTGAATCTCCTATAGTCCCCAGCTGGATTGGCTTCCCTAGTCTTCCACAACATTTTTTAAAGTAGCCAACTCTTTTCCAGATCACAACGCTCATTGGAAACCCCCTGAAACATGACTTGGATACAGAAAAACTCTCAAGACCATCAATGGCTAGAATATGTGTAGAAGTTGATGTCTCTTGTGATCTTCCTAATCAAATTTGTATTCAGAATGGATCTTATGGTAACTTTCAGGAGGTATTTTATGAAAACTTACCAGATTATTGCACTTATTATTTGAAACTTGGACATCCTTTGAAAGATTGTAGTTTCAAACCTTCAACTTCGGTTTCTAGAAAAATGACTTGGGTTGAAAAGAGAAAATAGGAGCACAAAAGATTGAGTCTTACACTAAGGCTAGTCCATCAGATGATCCTTTGGATAGTCATATGGTAGCTGAAAATAAAGAGAACCTTGTCACTATTGAGATCTCTACTATTCTCTCTTCATGCTTAATGGAAAATCAGGATTTGATGATGGAAAAACATGGCAATCATAATAAAATATCTGATTATGTGAATTCTGTATTTGAGACCACAGCTAACAATCCTCCCTTGAAGAAGGACTCTTCAACTCATCATGAGTTCCCTAATTCAAATGATATGGAAACAAAGAACTACCCCACTTTAACCTCTCTTTGTGAAGAGAAAAGAAATGAAATAGAGTCACAAGAGGCTTGTGAGGTTTTACAGTGACAAGCTGAGGATTCTTTTTAGGAGGATGTTGATGAGATCTCTCGAGTGGAGGAGAATTTTCATCTAAAGGACCGGAAAGTGAAAAAATCCATTGTTGACTTTGATGGTTTAATAACTCCAAATCCTATGAAAACTAGGAAACATAGAGATAACGTCAATTATGAAATAACTATTATTACAAGATCATTAGTTGCCAAAAGTAATAATTTTGAGGTTCCTCCACAGCCTGTCCATATTGAATCCCTGCCTGAATCCTCACAATCTTATGATTAATTTGATTCTGATAATTCCTCAAGTGAAGATGATGAAAATTATCCAGCATATCGGGATTCCTATCAGTATGAAGAGGAACCAAATTTCTCAAAAGAGCATGACTCTTGGTTTGTAGAAAATGATACAACTTCCTTTCAAAAATACAAAAATGGTGAAATGAATGCTGATTCTTATCTTGATATTAGAAAGAGGATGTTTATTAGAGTGGCTGAGGAATTTGAGAAAGATCCAAACTTCAATTTTTAGGACATTCCATGGCAATGATTTTTGGTTCCTGATTTCTTTGTGCTATTTGGATGAAGACCAGTGGGGCATGTTGGATTTTTTTTTTGAGATGCTCTAGCCGACTATTATGAATCTTGTTAGATTTTTCCTTGATCTACCAGGATTCTGTTTCGATAAATTGGTTTGTCCTTTATAGGTTTCAGTTGGACTGTATTCCTTCTGAACAACTCTGATTTCTTATCTATTTATCTGCTCCATTCTTGATGTGTTTTCTGCCTGTTTTCTCTTAATTTATCCCTTATTTTTGGATGATCTTCTTTATAAAAAACATGTTGTGTGATGGCTGGATATCTTTATAAATCATGGTGTTGTGTGGTATTTTTTATCAGTTATATGTAGATGATATTGGACTGTTGTGCTTAGATTTTGAAGATGAAGACTGCTACTGTCTTCACATCGGTACAAGTAAGTCATAGTCTACTCCTATTTTGAAATGGATCTCATGATGGTTGCATGAGTCCTCTAATTTTGTGTGATTTATTTCTATTTTATCAGCATGTATCTTTATTTTTTCATTATGTTGGTGTAAGTTATTTACACCTCGTGAAAAAACTGTGTAACCATTTTAATTTAATAAATTCCTTTGGGGCATGTATCTTGTGACCGATTCATGTCACCATTTACCCTTTAAAAAAGCACAAAGAAATCCCACATCAATTCAATGTCATCCACAACTAAGCAACATGATCTACATAGGAAGGCTCGACACTCTCTTTGACCTAGAGGAGTTTGTAGTTTCAAGATAGAAGGAATTATTTCAAAAGTTAAACCCAACAAACTAATGGCATGTTAGGAAATAAAAGAATGTGAAGCACCCGTATCAAATAAAGCTCGTATCAATATTGAATATAAAAGAACCTCACCTCACATCATGGGTGGTCCCGACTGATCATCCACCACAACCTACTCAGCTCCAAACAACTGCTTTCTTTCCCTGATTTTCTCTTTATTACCATGCTCAGGAGTCATGGTATTCCTAGAATCACCAAGACTAACTTTACTCTACTTCTGAGGGGTATGTTTCTTCCCTCATCCCATTGAGAAATAAGACCTCAGCAACCCCTAAGGAGTGTCATGAATACCCAGCCTCGAAGTATTCCAACAATACCACTAAAGATTCCCCCATCTTCTTATAGTTATGACATTCATGAGGTTGTTTTGTACAATCCCACTTGATGTGTCCTGTAGAGAGAGACTGAAAACATGTCAGCTTACTCTGAGGCTTCTTAAAAAGATTCAATGATCCTACCATCAGATTATGAGTCCTACTCTCACCCAATAAATAAGTGTCCCTCTTACGCTTGAACCCACTGTTTGAGTTCCCACTATTTCTCATGGGTACAAACATACTCCCCCCCCCATATAACCCCTAAAATATCATTCTCAGAAACTGTATCTCTATTCACCATTTCTATGTAATAATTTATATGCAGCACTGCTATCTTGGAATGAATTTTCTACCTCTACCCAACATCAAAAATTTATACCTCCAATGATGTACTACCCGCCACCTCGAGTGAAAATTACACTAAGTTCATAACTTAGTTGCATATTTAGTTACCAAAACATTATGTTTCCCCAAACAGAAAAAGTCCATTGTATTCTAAATCTTGAACATATGAGGGTTGAATTGTTTATTAAAAAATCCTCAAAACCCTCTCATGTCACACCTTTCTCTATCCCAGCTCGTACTACCTACTCCCACCACAAAAAATAAAGATCTTCCAACATGTAAATGGATAAATTCACATTTATCTCTACCAGTGTTACCAAGAAGTCAAATATCCTATTCGTTATATTTAGTCATGCTTCAACCCTTTATGGATCCAAATATCCCTTAAATATGGGTGGATTCTTACATTGAAACTAAATAGCATGATCTACATGATTTGGTTCATCCCCTTTATTCCCACATTCCACATCCTATAAATATTTCACTATATGCTGCACTAGCTATTGGTTCACCTAGGGCTCAGGGGAAACCACATTTTTAATAGCTTCCTCCAGTATTTTCCAACGATGCCTACCCCGTACCATATCTATCAATACAAAAACAACCATAAGTATCAATCCCCTAATAGAAAATGTTATACAATTTTAAAATTCAATACACAATAGTTATCAAAACCAATATTTCCAAAATTTCACATTTCCCATGTTGCACTATTCTAAAAAAATCCATCACGTTTTGAAAATCAGCCCATTTTCAAAATACCACAAGTTTCCAGGTTTCAAAACCTTCCATTTTGAAACCCAATTCAGATTTTTCAAAATCCGAACATTCATTTCACACCATAAATCATTATACCCTAATGAAATATACAACCTAGAAGGAATTAATTTCTAATATTCATGTCATTATCATCTCATTGGCTACACCCATGACAATGAAATATCTAATGCTTATAAGTGTCTGCAAAAAACTTATGTACCCAACTCCCTAGTAACATGAAGTTCAGCATAAAAGGATTAGCTACATACTTTTATTCTATACATTCCAGGTTCTGATAATCCAATTCCTTTCTACCATCCAAACTCAAGGAATAAATGATGAATGAGTGTCAACACCAAGACCAAAAATCAATGAAAGAGGACAGAACAACTTATCTCACTAGAAATCCAAGGACCGAAAAAAACTGATACCACTTGTAACATCTCGCCTCATCCCATTGGCATGAGAGGGTGGAAGAATGCTACTTGGCCTTAACCAATGTTCCCAGGGCACCAAAAGTTAGCAATATATTCCAAGGGCTTCTAAAATAATTGTGGAATTATTTTCCCTTAAGATGAAATCAACCAACCAAACTATACATTATCAAAAAACTACATGATGCATGTCAACAAACTAACACAACCCCTACATTACCAAGAGACTACAAAACTATTCTCTTAAAATTCCTAAAACCTAATAAAACCAAACCAAATATCAGAGCACCAAGAGGAAGACTACACATCAAGACCCCAAATAACTAGGACACCATCCATAGCTCCACACCAAGATCCATGATCCAATATCCACAACATCTCAAATCATAATTCCAACTCTCTATAAAAATGTGATGTTTTACCCTTACATGTATCCTAGAATACAACATCTACTAAATCACCAAAGTTCCAAAGCAGGGGCTGAGGAAAAATACTTAGTAGGTTTTCCCCAAATGAATTTCCTACACATGCCACTATGATAGAACACATTAGCACAATTTATATAAAACAATTTATATAAATTCCGTAAACTAGTGAAACAATTAACGACTAGCCAAAAAAATATTTACCCAAATCAATTTACCCAATTTCGTGAAAAACCAAGGAAAAAAAAGCAAGTCATTACCCATTGCCTTTTACATGACCTCATAAATATTAAAACCATACACAAAATTATGTCACATAGCCAATACCATTCACTCAATCATGGTGCTACTTTAATAGTGATACCTTCATGAAAAACTCATCTTTTTCCTAGTGTGGGACATCATGCCCATCACTAGTTTGGGACTTCACACCCATCACCCCCCCTGATGATGATATATTTACTATCATCAACTTGATGGTGATACATTCCCAACACCCATTCATACAACTCATGAAAATCTATATTTACCAAAATATCAAAAACATTTCAATCCACAATTACCAAAATCATACCACCCAATTTTATCCAAAAACAAATTAACCAATTATTTTGAACAAAATTCCATCATAACATGTCAAGTTTCCTAAATAAGTCACACGTTTTTTGAATACACCCTCAAACCATTTTTCATGTCAACCCAAATTTCAATTGAATAGCTCTTTTATTGAAAACCATCTTCTAAAAACCATTTTCCATAAATCAATCAAGATACCTATTTTAAAATTAACATTTTAAAATCTGACAACAATACCCCTTTTCACAATATTAACCCATTTCCCCCCAAAATTCCCAAATCATCACAAATTGGATTTCCTCTAAGAATAAAACATCATATTAACAATTAATTTCAAGAAAAACAAATTAATTTCAACCAAAGACACTAATTCTAACCAAGTGGATTCAACAGAGAAGCTGCATACCTTTAGGGTTCCAACTAAATCTACCCACAAGCAACCGCACCACAAATCCAATGAACGCACCACTGAAACCGTTATAGATCATATTCCATATCATAAAAAATTCTTAATATCATTATTTATGGAAAAAACCCTATATCTACACAAAATGGATATAGATCTAGAAAACCAATAGAGAGGGAAAATCATATCTAGAGAAAACAAATGAAAAACTAAGTGAGAAGACTTACTCGGGAGAAACCACATTCAATCCACTTTGAAACCCCTTAGAATTGCTTCCAAAATGAGTGGGAGAGAACCCCATTACCTTGATAATAGGAAATACCGTGTAGAGTTCATATGGTAGAAGGAATTGGTGAGTTAGGGTAAATCCTGACTAACGCCATTTTAAAAAAACCAACTTTAATGGGACGCATTGTTAGCTCATGGGGTTAGACAAACTGCGCACTAATTTTGTGCCTGCTGCTACCTCATAGGGGAATCTTTCATGGAATTCTCACATAGTTAGACAAACCATTCACAGACTGTGCATAAACCCACTTCCCACATGGTTATCTTGCACATTTTCCCCTTAATCGTGCTCAAACTGTGCAGCCTTAAAAAGCCTCCAAAGTTTTACAAAAACATATCAAAATCTCCCAAACTCTACCCAACCACCTAATATACATAGAAATACATTAATAAGGGTTACATACCTCAAATAGGGGTGCTATATTATATGTTAGGATCAAGTTCAAGAGTAGTGTTTTCATAGGCATTATATTCTCCTCATGGTCTTGGAGGTTGGGGATTCTCATCATATTGGTTAGTACTAGGATTATGGAATTGAATTTTATAATTCCCCGTTCTTCCACACTTGAAGTATTGAAACATTACTGTTTCTTTTGGATACATTATTTATACTCCCATTATTTCAACTAGACTCTTAGTATTCCTATGAATGTTTGACGCTTGATGACCCCCCATTCGATAAGTAAATCAATTTCCAATCCCCTTGAGAAAATTTCCTTGGTGATTCTTCCAAGATTTTTGAAATATAGGTGGTTTAATATCCCTACTTTCCTCATATTCATTTCCAAAATTTTCATTGGAATCCATATTTGTCTTATTTCGTGTGATTGGGACTTCGACAATGTTTACATTCCTAATCATATTTTTTTATAGGTGATTTTTCATAATCATAAGGTTTATCACTCCATATCCTTGTATAATGGATTGTTTGTTTAGGTAATCTCTACATTATCCCCCACACCCATGGTTCCTTCTATTTCTATCCATTACTAAAACAAAAAGGTATAACATGAGTGTCAAACATTTTACATCATATGAGGATTATCATAATCAATAATATAAAATAGATTCAACCGTAAAACCTTTTACCCTTTTCATAATCACGTTAGATTTTAAATCCAATAGTTTAAACTTTTTCAATCTTAGTTTAACCTAAGTTGCATTATGCTGGTTTATCTTATAATTCTTAACTTAGTCCCTTATGGTAAAAACAAAATAAATCCTTAATAGCAGTTTTTAAATAGAATATGATCAACCAAATCATATCCCTCGGGAATGCGAAGCTACAAATCTATAAAAATGCTATATTTTGACACTTTTATTTCAATGGTTTATGAAAACCATGGAAATGGGATATTTGAAAGCCATGTTTCATTAAAATTGTGGTAATATTGTTCCCTAATTTCCTTTTATTCTCAGTCTATTCATTCCTCTATTCATAGTCGAGCCCTGAACTCCACAAATTTTTCCCAAGATAATGACTCCCCTCTTCACAATTGACCCTAAGTCTCCACAAATCCACTTCCTTGAAAACACTTCCCCTCATTGTGTGATCGACTCCTTGTCTCCCCAATTCTTCCCCTCTTCATGCGATCAATATAGATCCGCTGAAATTACACTCCTCAACACTTATCATCTTTTCACAATCAACCATATTGGTGACTCTGAATGTCATACTGCTCCATTATTTCCCTCACAATCAACCAACCCCCACCCCTCCACATTTAAAGTTTTCCCTTGTTTCTTTCTTGGTGTGATCGACCAAACTAGTGGTTGTGCAAATTGAATTTCTCAGGGCACTGGAAATATTCCCTCATGATTCCTTCTTTTTATACAGAGGATATTCACAGCTAAAATCAAGTTATTTATTGACCTTTCCCTGTAGATAATCATAATTATTTTACTACAATACACAATTAGAACTAATATATCCATAAAAATTGTTGTTTAAATCATTTTTTGTGTTGGATATAAAATATTAGTTTTCAAATTTTATTCAACAATAATTTTTATTTGAATATTTTTTTGTTCAATTTATTGAAATTTTTGATGTTATGTTTTTTCAATATTAGTTTTTAGTTATTCAAAAAATCACTAGGTTTATAGGATGTATGATTATTACACCATGTGTTATTTTTGAATACATCAGTTTGTCTAGATTCGTAGAAAAATTTGGGTTAATCCATAATAGAATGTGGGGGAACAATGATGCCATTCCCTCCAATAGTTTAAAAATTCAAAAAGGAAGTATATTTATATAGCATGTTTAGTGAGATAGAATTTATTTTGAGGAATACTTCTATAATTTAATATGTTTAGGGAATTTATTAGTTTAAATATATTCAAACTATAATTATTTTTATATGGTAACGGAGTGAAATGAAAAATATTCCATAAAAATGGTAAATTTTTGTTAACTGGTTATTTTCTTTAAATAAAATTTTGAATATGATAAACTTATTGATAAATAAGAATTAATTAAAGTTTTTAAAAAAAATAATATTTGTGTCACATATTATTATCTATTTTGGTTATGATAATTATTAATTTTTTATGAATAATAACATACATAATATTTACCTAAATTATATTAGTGAACACTAGTTATTATCTATACAGTTGTTAAATACTTTTTTATGGGTATTATTGAACCAAGGATTGTTATTTACTCAATGACCATTTCATGGTATGAAATGTCACTAGACTATGTTATGTTGTCTTAATGCACATTGTTTACTTGGGAATTGTTAATCCACTTTTTAGGTAGTGTGTTTGTTCTAAAGTGTTTTATTTATGAAAGTTTTATTAAATTTATTTTGAAAATATGGTTTTTAAAGATGTTATTTCAATGAATGTTTTAAAAAGGAAAATATAAGTGTGTTTTGTTTGAATTTATTTTGTTTCTTTTTTGAGATAAATGAATTCATTTTAATAGGATAATTTTAGAATTTTATTTTTAATGATCAGGATTTTATAATGGAGCATAAATTGTTGATGGTATCAGTAAAACCCATGAGATTAATCCCATTTAAAGAAGATAATTTAAAATAGTTCTTAGAGAAAACGGGCGTAGTTGTTTCTTGCAACAAGTTGAACATATTTAGGTTTTTATTAGTATTGTTCAAATATTTTTAATTAATTAAAAGTCATCTATATTTATAAATCGTGAAATGAAAATAGTTTTTACTATTCTAAAAAATGTATAATATTCTGAATTATTTAATAATTAGTATAATAAATTAATGAGAATGTATAGTACTTGTCTTAATCATGAATTAGTTTCAATGTTGTAATTGAAAATTATCAATTTTAATAAAAAATATTAAAATTATATTAATGGAATTTTTATTTACAACATTGATAGGAGAACCAATGAGTTTCAAAATGGGTTGTAATATTGTTTGTACTTTTCATTCAATAATAGTTCATATAGAAGATTGATTTAATGCCCATGTTTTGACAACATTTTAATAATGTGGTTAACACATGAAGAAGTGGGTTTAGATATAAATAAATAGGTTTTAGAAAATAATATCTTGTTTAGTATCATAATAGATAAATGGTTTAAGTAGATAGTGAAATTGATTTAGCATAAAGGATATGAATAGAAAATTTGATTTCGGAATGGTTTCCATTTGTTTCTTAAGACAAGACTTTAAATTGATCAGTTCAAGAGGAAATGAATATGGGAACACCATTTTCATCTTATTGTCATAATGATGATGTTGAGTGTGTTAGAAAGATGACTGAAGATTTGATTACTCTAATCCAATAATCATGTATAAAAATGACCAAATATGAGTTTCTAATGTGATTGCATCATGGGAAAACAATGTATGGATTAGTAATACTATGATTCACTATCTCCTTACCTTTTTTAAGGGCATAAAACCTGATGATGTGTGTATTTTTGAAAATTATTATACCAAATCAAAGTGGGTTGACATATTTGGATTTTTGAGAAATAAGATTCATGTGTATGCTAAAGATTTCTTTCTTTCATGGAATGAAAATGTTGAGTTAAATGAGTTAAAATAATAAGGTACATTGATATTAAAGACTAATAAAGATGAAACTCAATCTTGTGTGCTAGAGAAAGTTATGTGGAACATTTTATTGATTTCCATACTTTAGATACTTGTTATGTCATAAAAATGGAAAAGAATATGAGATGGAATGAAGATGAAAAAAATAAGGACAATGAAGACATAGATTATACTACAGATATGCTAGTGTGGAAAAAATTTGATAGGTTATATCCTAATTTTGTATCTGATGCAAAGAATATTTTTTTGGTATTATCTTTTAATGGTTTCAACACATTTATCCAGATGCATAATGCACATTGTACGTGGTCTATTTTCATAAATATTTATAATTTCCCTTCATGTATGTGTATGAAAAATATAGTTACTATCATGATTATATTTACTTATAGACCCAATGATCCTAGAAATGATAATTCCATATATTTCCAACTATTAATAGATGTGTTGAATAATATTTAGACCATCAGGTTATAGATATATGATTTATTTAGAAAGTATTACTTCTATATCCATAGTCTTCAACACATGAAACACCTATTGTTTCCACCACCCCCCCCCACTCCCCACATAGTGTACATGATATAGTGGAAACAAACATTTCCTCTAGTAAATTTTTTAAATATTTAATGTAAACAATATTTATTCAATTTCAGTTTTATATGTGTATTAAATATTTGTTTAATTCTTTAGGAACATCATCTAGTAAAATAAATGTTCATATAAAAATGCATGTAATATGGTATTGAAACACAGAAATTATGGTTGATTCTAATGAGGACATGAAAATAATTGAAAAAATAGTAAATAATTGAGGAGTTTCATGGGAACACTCAGAAAAAATAGTAATATTATTTGTAAGATCCGGGTTTTTGGGGATGTGTGTATTTGTTTAATTTCAGTTTGAATCCCTTAATTTTAATTAATTAAATGTTAACTGGGTGTTTGAGGAAGCCTAAGGGTTTTTTAGGGGTTCAAGACATGAATAAAAATGAAAATCGATCCAAACAGTGCAAGGCACGCGATTGGTGCATAATTAAGTAAACTGTGTGGACTCCCGAGAAAAACAGTGCAACCTTGGACAGTGAAATATCATAGTTTGGAACAAGTTTCATCAAACTATGTGTCATTCAAAGGAAATTGTTTGACCCAAATCACCTTATATAGTGGCTTGTGTATGGTTTTGTAAACCATGAAAAAAACCATGTTCCCCTCTAAATGTTATAGAAATTTCAATTTTCCATCTTAGGATTTTTAGATCTCCACCCATTTATATTACTCATTTCCCCCCTTTCAACCCTAGTGATGAACCATCTTCCCCAAACCTTCCCAAGGGTGGTTATTCCACTTTTAAAGGATTTTTGGAGCACTGTTGGTTGTACATAGAATCTCCAAGTATGTCTAATCCCCCTCTTGTCTCTCTTTTCTAGATTAGGGATTGTGTCTTGGGATATCTTCTTTCTAAGACCTAAAAACCTTTCTTTCTGGTGGATTTTATGTTGAAGATTCAATGGTTGTTTTAATCCAGATCAAAAGAGACAATTGAGATAGAATTCATCAATGGATTTGAGGTAGGTGGTCAAAAAGTTATACCCCATAGTTTTGATGTAGATTTTCCAATGTGTGTTTTTGTTATTTTTTCCACCTCATTGTTCCCTTGATTCATTTAGTGAAAAATTGGTAAAATGGGTTTCTAAATTATGAATTTAACACCACATGATCCTAATGGGATGAATGTAGGATGATTATACCAATCTAGGTCCACCCATAGAGTGCACTTACATTCTTGAACCTTGGAATTGGTAGTGTTAAACAAGAAATTGACCTTTGATAACATAGACCCCATGAATAACATGTTAATATGTTAATTAGAGTTTAATGAGGGATATTGATATATTTTTTAGTCTTATAAAATAGAATTAGTATTTTTTTGGCTAAATATTAATGGTTTATATGAGATGTGAAATTAAAATGGATAATTGGTTGATGTTATAAGGCTTATAAATGAAAAATGGGTTAATTGGATTAATGTGAACGTGCCAAATGGATTATGAATTTTACATGGAAATAATAAGGGATTTGTTCCATGTGAAATAAGAAATGGGTTAAATGGGATAACATATGGTAATTTACAAGTATACTAAAGGGGATAATGTATGGGAATTGTTTAATGAGCTTAGTGAGTTTGGAATAAGAAAGGGAAATGGGATATGTAATGTAATTAGAAAATTTTTTATTGGTTTATGGTTTAACATTAATTCCCATGTAGATTTTTATGGATTATTATTTATATATACCTTGGTTTTGTTTGGTTGTGATATTGTATATTTGTGGTGAATGGATAAATAAGCATGTTCTCATGGATTGGTAGTATGGGGTATTGACTTCAGATTCTATGCCCACCAGTCGAGTTAGAATGGTTCTATAAACTCCACCCTGAAATGCATGGGTTAGGGAAGGAGATGGAGGATCTATTTCCCTAACTGTTGAATTCCACCTTGACTGAGGCATCGAGGTGAGGATAATTTTTTTTGAGATGTGTTTATCCCTAGTGAGATATAGACTAGACGTATCTCCTTATGCATAGTAAATAATGATTTAAACCCTTCTATAGATTATGTAAATGCCTAACCCATGGGACACATTATGAACATGGATTAAGTAATGAAAATGGTATAAGTAATGAAAATGGTAATAATGATAGAAATGGTTAAAGTAAAGATGGTTAAATAATGGAAACAAGGTTGTCCTATTTTTACATGTCTTTTATTTATTATTTTCATGAACTATTATTATATAATAAATATTTTATAGACACCGTTGGTGGTCGTCTACTGAGTTGTACTCACACCCTGTTTGGGATGTCGTTGGGTACTTGAGCAGTCTTCATTATTGCATGTTTGGATCAGGGAAAAGCACAATGATTGGGAGTTGATTCAGGCTTGGTATGTACGTAAATGAGGTTTCAGTCTTGGATTTAGGACTATTTGGGGATTAAACTGTTGTATTTATTTTGGGTTTTCTTCACTTGTGGAATTACTAGTATGACATGGTGTAATAATTTTTAGTTTTTGGTTTATACCCACTTCTGGGAGATGTTTGGTTATGCATGCCTAGTTATTTATTATTGTTTCTATTGTTTCCTTTATTTTATATTGTTTCATAGTCTAGTAAATAGGGTATAGTCTCCCCATGTGACCTTATAGACCCTCACTGTAAGTTAGAAACCTCTAGCATACAAGGAGGCACACTTGAGGTCATGTGGAAAACTGGATCAGGGAACCGTTTAGTGGCTTCCATGTCATTAATGTTAAAAATTAGTATTAAAGTGGTTATTTTATGTGGTATTTTTATTTTTGATTTTAATCAAGAGATTAGGATGTGTTGGGCATTGTAAATGAGATTTTTCTTGAGAGTAACTAACCCGTGTATGAGGGAAAACTCAAGTCACCCAGGGTGGGAATATTTGTTCTTAATGTGCAGTGTTAAATGAGATTGTTCTTGAGAGTAACTAACCATTCTATTTCATATTTAATGGAATGAAATCATAATGAAATAAATTTATAATATAATTTCAGTATAATGTAGTGTGTAATACCATTTACTCCATCCTTTATACATCCCACATATGGTATTAACGATTCAAATCACTTTGAGGGGGCGGTAGTCCGCACTTCCTAAAATGAAATTATCGCATTTACCCATAATGGAAATCATAAAGTATTCCATAAATGAGAAATGAAAAAGCATAAGGAAAACATAAACATAATATATATATCATATATGAAAATAGTTTCATCAAAATGGCCACCATTAGAGGTGTTAAAATAATATTGAACAATCATCGTTTCGTGAGGCAGTATTTCGCCACCCACAGAAACAGTATGTTCTTTAACCATTTGACGAAGGTGTGTGTAAGTGTAAACCAAATCCTTATCATAAAAACATCCTAGTATATTGTAGATACTTTTTTTGTAACAAAAGAAAGGAATAAAAAGAGTTTAAGGGGTTGGAGAAGAAAAATAAAACAAAACAACATTGGACAAGACATTACCTTAAAATCGGGTTACTCTTTTTGATTTGAGCCAAAGGCTTCCTTGGGAAGAGTTCTGCCCAAATTTAGGCTTCTAGGAGTAAGTGGGGGAAGTTGGGAGAGTATTTGGGTAGAGTTTGGGCGATCCAAATGGCTTGAATGTGTGAATTAGGTGGTAGAGGTGGGGGCCTTTTATAAGTGGAGAGGAGGGGCACTCTTGGAAGGTAAGGAAATGTTACATTATTATACAATGATTTTAGTATTCCAATGGTCCCACACTCATATAATTCTAGTATAAGGTGATAAGGGTTCGAAATATACTCATCCAATAGGTTTTTGACAAGTGTATGCCTTGGATTTTACATTATCTTTTTATTTTATTTAAATCGTTAAATAATGAGGTCATCGTTGCATCATCATGATGTCATAAATAATTTAATTTATTTAATGTCTAAAAATTATAAAAAAAATACTATGATGTAGGAAATTTTTTTAGATTTCCAATTACTATTTATAGTCAAAAATATGACTTTTATATCCCCTTGTAAAAAATTTTTTAGTAAAACATTTCATGTTTGTGTCATTTCTTACTTTAACATTAAATAAAAGGTATTTATGTCATTTTCCAACTAAAGTTTCTCCATGGGGTCCCCAAGTTGACCCATGGATTTTCTTGGTCGGCCATGGCACATCCAATGAGGGTAGGACATGTTTCAAGCTCATCTCATATTATTAAAACATTATTTTTACCTTAAACTACACTAATTACCTCTAATCGCGATTAAGAAAAAGTTATTATTCACCAAAAAATTATTTTAATCTCATTGAACCACATTTTACTTATTAATGACAACCATGAATGTAGGATTTTTGAAATTCAAAATACAGAAGTGGTAAAATTTCATTTAAACGAAAAATCATTTTTTATAAGTACCACTTAGTGGTTTCACTATTCATCAAAAATTGAAGTTTTTCAGAAAAATCCCAAAAATTAAACCTAAGATATATTTGATATTTCGATTTCAAAAATGATTTCTATTTTACAAAATTCCAAACATATAAGTTGAATTAATTAATTTTATAATTAATTCCCGCTGTCACAACAAATAGCATGTTTTTAAGAAACAATTTATATCAAAAGATTGACAATTGTTCATGCCCAATTTCAAAGTGAAATTAATTCTAATGAACACCATTGGATAAAATGGTAAAAATATATTCTAATTAAACTTTAAAACCACTAAATAGTATAACTTATCACTATAAATTATTTTGATTAAAAAAGTTGTTTTAAGTATTTATCACTATTCATAAAAATTTGGAAGTTCTCAGAAAATTACCAAAAATTCAACATAGGCTAATTTCAATATTAGGAATACAAAAATGAATTCCATTTTGAAATATAAAATTTCTATAATTTTAAAAAGTGGGTATTACTATTCATAACGGCTACTTTGATTAGTCGCGGTGTGTTAGAACTCAAAGTTGCGTACAACACACGCTACTGTATTATTCAAAGAGAAGAGTATCGAGGAAGCTTGGGGTGTTACATTCTCCCCTCCTTCAATAAATTGCGTCCTCGCAATTTGAAATTTTTCTTTGAAAAAAAAAAAGGTTGAAAATAGAAAATACCTTTGTGGAAACCCATATCGGAAACAAGGTCAATAAAAATATAACATTAAAAGAATGAAAGATAAGAAAAATGGTCACCCGAGATAGCCCATTCTAGGATTCTATGAAAATATGGATACGTAAGAGAAAAAAACCATCAAGGTCTGATGGAGAGTTATAGAAAACAGGATTAGGAGAAAGTTTAACTACAAGAAAATCACAAACTTGTGATTGGTTAAACGATCATTGATTCCCAAGTAGGAAAAGTTAACCGACAACATTTTTGTTTTGAGTTAACTTTTATAAAGTTAAGGAATTTATTTAGGAGATTTACTAAGAACGTAAGGGAATAAACATACTTGTCATGTAGACTTTCATTCTTTAATAAATTTTTACCACAAACCCATCTTTCACTCTAAAAGGTAATAGAACTCAAAAATATTCTATTTATCCTAATTGTATAAGGTTCCAAATATTAACACATACCATTTAGATTAGTAAAACTATTTTGTAATAACCAGGGACTTCCTGTAGGATAGTGGTAGGTAATAAAGGCATGTTGCACTATGGTTGTGGGTTCGATTCCTGCAGCTTTGTCCGACGCGACGGGTTATGCCCCACTCAACAAGTTTTCCTTTTCATAAAACTATAGTATTATAATATTCCAAAAATAATCTTCAGAAATGTTTTAACGTTAAACAATACAATCCAAAGATCAACTTAATCCATTCCAACCTTTATAGTTATCCAAAATACCTCCGTCTAGACTTTCTCTAAAAGGTCTCTAAATTCCAAAATCAATTGTAACCTCAGATTCCCCAAACAAAGTAAAGTTTATATTATTGTCACATACTAAAAATATGATTACCTTCATCATATTAAATCCTTAATGAAAACAACAAGTACTGCTATACAATCACATTATCCTTATAACCAGAATATAATCCTTGAGTCCAAAAGCACCAATACATTAATTATTCTGCTTCAGCTGTAGTCACATCATAAGATTGGCCTTGATCCCTTGGCCTTTTCTAAGTTAAGTTTCCCTGAAGCTTAGGACATTCATTTGCATAATTCCCCATTTCTCTAAAATTGTAGCATTCAACATTGATAGCCTCTTTCTTTCCCTTGAAATCACGCACCTGGTGACCTTTTTCTCCGCATTTATAAAAAACTCCCATTCCTTTTAGGCAAGTACCAAGGTGATTCTTCCCACAATTATCGCATAATGGAAAATCCTTCTTTCCCTTTTTCCCTTTATCTGTCTCTTGTTCCACCATTCTCTTCTTCTCTTGCTTTACTTTGTTGTCATAAGACTTAGAGAATTCCTTTTTTGTCTTGATAGAACACGAGACAATATCTGCGTATGACGAGAAGGTTTGTGAGACTAATGCTCGACGGAGAAATGGTTTTAACCCATCAAAGAAACGTTCAATCTTACTTCTTAGGTTACGTATATAATCTGCAGCATGCCTCGCTAACCTTTTAATGTTCGCCTCATACTTTGTGACATTCTCATCCTCCTTCTGCCTCAGACTTAGAAATTGCCTTTCTATATCTGATTGATGGTCACGAGGAAAGTATTTTTCTAAGAAAATCTCTTTGAACTCTCTCCATTCCATACTTGATACTTCTTCATCTTCCTTTGTATTTTGAATCAATGACCACCATTGATCGGCATCTCCAGTGAGGCAGTAAACTACCATGACAACCTTCTCCCTTTCGCTACTCCCCAAGGCATGGAATATTTTCTCTAAGGAGTTTATCCATTGCTTAGCAACTAATGGATTTGTACCCCCATTAAATGTTGGCGGTTGTTTCCTCATGAAGAGGTCTAACATTGATCCTCCACATTGTGGATCAGGGTGATCTATACAAGTAAGGCTATTATTCATAACCTGAGTGAGTTGTCCCAGTATGGTAATAAGTTGATCAGCACCAGTTGTATCTCCAGATCCACAATAATTATCTTGAGCAGGAGGGCAATCCCTACACGGAGTGCGTGCATTGATACGGTTTCCATTCCTTCCACTAGGCGACATTTCTAAACAATGGCATAAACTAGATTAGTTTATGAATCAAAATACACAATTCCGTAATTATAAAATACTTAACATAAATTGAACTATTTATGGATATAATCCATAATCATAAAAAAAAGTTTTCTTTGAGGAAGCATATACCTATAACCCTTCATAGTGGTTTGTAAAGAAATGAGAATTATCCTAAGCATATCCCTCCGGAGTGTCGTAACCAAGAGTGCAGCAAGGCCCGTTGTCGTGCACCAGTTCCCGTTCGAGTCTAGCTCAAATCGGTGTTTTCGGGTTTTACCCCTAGGTACATCTGTGCCAGATCCACCTCTACCTGCTCGTATCCAGACAGGGATGTATTGCTTGGAAAACTCACAAAATCTTTATAATACCAAAATTCTAGGAAGTTCTTCTATACTAATCGTCAAAGTCTATCTTTGGGCTATGTGCTCTAATTAGAGTTTATCTAAATCTAGCTTCCAAGGTTAGTACTAAACTACCTCTGATACCAACTGTAACGCCCTGACCCCAGCTACCCGGAGTCGGTGTATTACTTCGTAACATTGTAATGATCACAAAAGATCAAGTCTCGAAAGACCGATTAGTTTAGTAGCCTTGGAAACACTAGATACATTCAGAAATTTTACATTACATCATAAGGTGAAAAACTAAAATAACAAAGTCTCCATAGTACACACTCATATCCTCCTCTGACTAACCCTGCAGGTCATTCATAAAATACTTCTTCACATCCTGTAAACTATTAAAACATTGAAAGGGGTGAGCTCAGATGCTCAGTAAGGATAACAATATTGCGGAAGCTTTCATAAATAAACATTAACATTTAAGGCAATGTATAACGAAAACAAAAGCCTTTTAAACATGAACTTCAACATAATATGGCAAAAGTAAAATGAGATAATTCCATTTACTTATTCACATGGATATTCTACTGGTTGAATAATCACATGCAATATCAATAACCACTTTCATGATGATGGAATGCATAATGCCAGACTATCATAACCACGTAGTCAAGGCCTCGTGCCAAGACCACAAATAAGATTTTGTCAAGGCCTCGTTCCAAGACACTAGTTTGTCTCATGAGACCTACCGATGCATCGAGGAGCTATAGCGGGCTCCACCCGTCACTTATTAAGTCCAATGCATTCCTCATATGAATAGGTTTAAACATTTCATAAACCATAACATAATCGTATCACATAAAACATGCATAAAGGAAACATAAAATTTCCACATTTCAATCATAAGATATCAATACAACACATTGATATAATAAAAAAACTTTCAAAACCATTTTCAATACCAAAATAAAATAAAGTTAAAACTTTGTATTTATTTTTCATTAAAAAAAGTGATGGCTTGTAGAGGAAGCCGAAACTCAAATAATGGTCATGGCGGCGGAGAAGTCGTTGTCGCTGCATATGTACGGAAAGAAAAACATTCCCTTTTTGTCGTTTAGTAAAACGCTTTGTATAAAAAAGATTCCTTTTGAATAAATGTAAAAGTCAAAGGGTTTTATACACCATATAAAATAAAGTTGTGTATAAAACCAAATATGCCTCAATGAAAGGAGATTGAGACGAAGTCCTTAAAAAGATAATTTTTAAAATAAAATAGATCAATTATGTGTATCCACTATAGGTACACATTAAGAAAGTAAAAATACAAAATAGGACATAATAATATCATGAAATAATTTGAAAGTAGGAGATTAACCCAAAGAATGGAAGTTGGGTTAAGAAATTCCCTTACCTTGTGTCCGACTTGACTCAATCATTCTTTAACCTCCTGAATAATAAAGTAGAGTTAATATCTACCTTATTAAGAACCATTTTCATGTTCATTATTCCTTTTATATCACTTATTACCATTCTATGAACATTATGTAATTATTTAAGTTAATAACGGTCGTTTTGTCGATCTCTGGTACTTGAGTCAAAAATAAACTTCTTATAATTACAAGTTGTTCATGTGGTGAAATATCCATTATATCCAGAATTATATTCATGATGTAGATATCATATATTTCTAGTATATAAATTCATTTATAAAATTACGTAACATTTAGAGGTAAGAAATGAAATGCACCGTTCATGGAGACGGTAAGCCGTACGTACGCATGAACAATACTTTCATTTATATTTCATATTTAATGGAATGAAATCATAATGAAATAAATGTATAATATAATTTCAGTATAATTTAGTGTGTAATACCATTTACTCCATCCTTTATACATCCCACATATGGTATTAACGATTCAAATCACTTTGAGGGGGCGGTAGTCTGCACTTCCTAAAATGAAATTATCGCATTTACCCATAATGGAAATCATAAAGTATGCCATAAATGAGAAATACAGAAGCATAAGGAAAACATAAAAATAATATATATATCATATATGAAAATATTTTCATCAAAATGGCCACCATTAGAGGTGTTAAAAGAATATTGAACAATCATCGTTTCGTGAGGCAGTATTTCGCCACCCACAGAAACAGTATGTTCTTTAACCATTTGACGAAGGTGTGTGTAAGTGTAAACCAAATCCTTATCATAAAAACATCCTAGTATATTCTAGATACTTTTTTTGTTACAAAATCAATTAATAAAAAGATTTTAAGGGGTTGGATAAGAAAAATAAAACAAAACAACATTGGACAAGACATTACCTTAAAATCGGGTTACTCTTTTTGATTTGAGACAAAGGCTTCCTTGGGAAGAGTTCTGCCCAAAGTGAGGATTCTAGGAGTAATTGGGGGAATTTGGGAGAGTATTTGGGCAGATTTTGTCCGATCCAAATGGCTTGAAAGTGTGAATTAGGTGGTAGAGGTGGGGGCCTTTTATAAGTGGAGAGGAGGGGCACTCTTGGAAGGTAAAGAAATGTTACATTATTATACAATGATTTTCGGATTCCAAAGGTCCCACACTCATATAATTTGAGGATAAGGTGATAAGGGTTCGAAATCTACTCATCCAATAGGTTTTTGACAAGTTTAAGCCTTGTATTTTATATTATCTTTTTATTTTATTTAAATCGTTAAATAATGAGGTCATCGCTGCATCATCATGATGTCATAAATAATTTAATTTATTTAATGTCTGAAAATTATAAAAAAATACTATGATGTAGTAAATCGTTTTAGCTTTCCAATGACTATTTATAGTCAAAAATATGACTTTTATAACCCCATGTAAAAATTTGGTTAATAAAATATTTTATGTTTGTGTCATTTTTTACTTTAACATTAAATAAAAGGTATTTATGTCATTTTCCAACTAAAGTGGCTCCATGGGGTCCCCAAGTTGACCCATGGATTTTCTTGGTCGGCCATGGCACATCCAATGAGGTTAGTACATGTGTCAAACTCATCTCATATTATTAAAATATTATTTTTACCTTAAACTACACTAATTACCTCTAATCGCGATTAAGAAAAAGTTACTATTCACCAAAAAATAATTTTAATCTCATTGAACCACATTTTACTTCTTAATGAAAACCATTAATGTAGTATTTTTGAAATTCAAAACACATAAGTGGTAAAATTTCATTTAAACGAAAAATCAGTTTTTATAAGTACCACTTAGTGGTTTCACTATTCATCAAAAATTGAAGTTTTTCAGAAAAATCCCAAAAATTCAACCTAAGTTATATTGGATATTCCAATTTCAAAAATGATTTCTATTTTACAAAATTCCAAACATATAAGTTTCATTAATTAATTTTATAATTAATTCCCGCTGTCACAACAAATAGCGTGTTTTTAAGAAACAATTTATATCAAAAGATTGACAATTGTTCATGCCCAATTTCAAAGTGAAATTAATTATAATGAGCACCATTGGATAAAATGGTAAAAATATATTCTAATTATACGTTAAAACCACTAAATAGTATAACTTATCACTATAAATTATTTTGATTAAAAAAGTTGTTTTAAGTATTTTTCATTATTCATAAAAATTTGGAAGTTCTCAGAAAATTACAAAAAATTCAACATAGGCTAATTTCAATATTAGGAATACAAAAATGAATTCCATTTTGAAATGTAAAATTTCTATAATTTTAAAAAGTGGGTATTACTATTCATAACAGCTACTTTGATTAGTCGCGGTGTGTTAGAACTCGAAGTTGCGTACAACACACGCTACTGTATTATTCAAAGAGAAGAGTACCGAGGAAGCTTGGGGTGTTACATTTATTGGATGTTTTATTATGGAAGTTTACAATTAATCCTCATGTTTTGGAATTATTTAAGTCATAAAATATTAATTGAAAGACTGATCTTTTTCTTTGGGCAGTGTTATTTTTGGGCTACTGTTATAATTTGGAAGAACATGGTAAAATGGCTCTGAGTGGTTTGGGCAATGAGTTGTGAATAGGATCAGACTGATGGGGTACTAATTAAATCTTACAAAATGGTATATTTTAATTATCCAATTTTACTTATGATTTGATTTAGTTATGGTTTCTTAGGATTCCTCATGGAGTTCTGGTGGTTGTTATATGGTGGTAAGTTGATGCGTCCTTTGAGGAGCATCCAATTCATTTTGTGGATCATATAAAAGAAGTATTGTGAGGAAATACCATGCCTTTTAATAGAGTTTTTTTGGTATAATAGTGATGTTCAGGAATATAATAGAGAGATAAAGATGGATATATAGTCATAGTGGCATGATCATTTACCTTGTGTGACTTAGTAATGCTTGGCAGTGCGGCTCGAGGATGATCCATTATCAGATGGAGAGGTTGTAAGATCCAATATTTCATGGAGGTTTTTAATTGTTTAATTTTGGTTTTAATACCTTAATTTAGGTTAATTAAATGTTCACCAGGTGTTATAGTAAGACCAAGGGTATTTTATGGGTTTGGGACACAAAAATAAGGAAAATTAGTCCAACCAGTGCAAGGCGCATAGTTGGCGCACAGTTAGGTAAACCGTGTAGACTCCCCAAGAAAATCATGCAAACTTGGAGAGTGAAATTTCACAAAGATGGTAAATGGTTTGTCAAATCATGCATCATTACTGGGTAATCATGTGACATAAATCCCCTTAGATAGTGTATTTATTATGGTTTTCACACATTTTGGTAAATTGTGCGGAAAAACCATACGCCCCTCTAAAATTTCAAAAAAAATCAGTTTTCCCATCTCAATATTTTAAGATATCCTCCTGATTTCTTTCCTCATTTCCCCCTTGAAACCATAGTGATAAAGCTTTTCCCCAATGGTGGTTATCCTTCATTTCAATGTCATTTGGAGTGAATTTGTGGATCGAAGCTCTCGGTAATTCTAATCTGTATTTTATATCTTTTTCAGATTAGGGATTGTGTCTTAGGCTATCTTCTTCTAAAGACCTAAAACACTTTTTCCGGTGTATTTTAGGTTTAACCTTAAAATGGTGTTTACATTCATATCTAATTTGATGATTGGGAGTATGTTCATCAACATATTCTAGGTAGGCGGTCTACAAGTTATATCTCATAGTTTTAATGTGGGTTTTTGCATGTGTGTTTATCTTCTTGGTTCCACCTCATTATGTGCTTGATGCCTTTAGTGAGATTTAGTAAAATGGGTATCTAAATGATAAATTTAACCCCATATAATCCTTGTGGGATGAATGGATAATGATTAAATTGATTTAGGGCCACCCATGGGGTGCGACTACATTCCAAAACCTTGACATTGGTACTAATAAACATGAAATTGACAAGTGATAACATAGATACCATGAAGAACATGTTAATATGTTAACTTGATTTGAAAGGGGGATATTTACAAATTTTATAGACTTGGAAAATGGAATAATGATTCATTTGGATAAATGATAATTGGTTATGTGATATATGAAATGAAAAAGTGTAATTAGTTTATGGTTTAAGGCATATGAATTAAAAATGGGTTAATTAGATTAATGTGAACATGCCAAATGGCCTACGAATTGTACACAAAAATCATAAAGGGGTTGTTTCATGTGAAATGAGAAATGGGTTAAATGGGTTGACATATGGGAATTGATAAGTATTCTAAAGGGTATAAAGTATAGGAATTGTTCAATATGTTTAGTGAGTTAGGCATAAGAATGGGAAATTGGCTATGTAATGTTATTAGAAAGTGTATTAATGGGTTATGACATGATATTAATTCTCCAGTTGATTTTTTGGATTATTATTTATATATGTGTTGGTTTTTTTGGGTTGTGAAATGTTGTGTGTGTGGTTAATTTTTTAATAAACATGTGAACATGGTTTGGTAGTGTGGGATATTGACTTGAGGTTCTATGCCCGTGGGTCCAGTTAGACTGAGGCTCTAAAATCCACCCTAAAATGCATGGGTTAGGGAAGGGGATGGAGTATCAATTCCTCTAATGGTTACATTCCTCCTGAACTGAGGCTTATAGGTGAGGATAATAGGTTTGTTGTGATGTGTTTATCCTTAGTGAGATACAGACTAGACTTATCCCCTTATGCATAGTGAATGATTCCATAAATCCTTGTGTAGATGATGTAAATGCCTAACCCATGGAACACATGATGAACGTGGATTAAGTAATGAAAATGGTATAAGTAATTAAAATGGTAGTAATGATAGAAAGGGTTAAAGTAAATATGGTTAACTAATTGACCTTGAGTTGTCCTATGTTTACATGTCTTTTATTTATTATTTTTATGCACTATCAATTTAAACTGGTTATTTCTTAGACACCATTGGTGTTGGCCTACTTAGTTGTAATCACACTCTGCTCAGGCCATTGTTGGATACCTAAATAGTCTTCATTATTTTAGGTTTGGATAATGGAAAAGACCAGGTGCTTGGGAGTTGAGTTAGGCATGGGATGTACATGAACGGGGTTCCAAACATGGGGTCAGGACCATTTTGGGATTCAGCTATTGTCCTTATTTTGGTTTGTCTGCACTTGTGGCATTACAAGTAAGATATAGCATAATAATTTTTAGTTTCTAGTTTGTAACCAGTTTTGGGAGATGTTTGGTTATGCATGTTCTGGTTATTTCTTATTATTTATGCTATTTATTTATTTATTTTGTTGTGAATTACTCTAGTAAATATGATATAGTCTTCCCACATGACCTTACTGACCCTCGATACAAGTTGGAAACCTCTGGTGTATGGGGAGGCATTCTTGAGGTCATGTGGTGAACCAAATCATAGAACCATTTAGTGACTTCTAGTTTGAGAAAGTTACATTATTCTAGTTCAAGTGATTCGATGGAGAAAATTTAGACAAGAAATAAAATATAGGGCTTGGGTTGAAATTTAGGTAATAGTTTTTTGAAATTAATTTATAGTTTATTTTTTATGTATTATAGAAAATTTTGTTTTAATATTAAAATTCAATATAAATTATTGAATGTCCTATAAGAAAATATTTCTAGGTTAATGGAAATGGGTGATATGTGGTAGGATTACAAGTATTACTTGTATATTAGATGGAAAATATACAAGTTACTAATCATTAAAAAATAACATCTTAAACGAATGTCCACTTACACAATACAAAGTCCTAATTAGATATCATAGAAATTCTTTCAAGGTAATTTATAGAATTTTACATTTAACATAGTTTTTTTTAATTACGATTCTTTAAATATTTATAAAATATTAGATGTTGTTTGTATTGATACTATAGTTTTCATATAACTAACCGTAGGTATTTAAATTTTTTTAATAAAAAAAGTTTGAACCACGAATTTGGAAATCCAAATACATGACTCCAAAAATTTATTATAAAAACATAGTCAAACAAAAAAGATACATGGGGTTTAAAGATTGTTAAAATTGTAATAATGGGTATATGAATTGGGTGCACTACTTCCATCATAATTATCTAAATGAATAGGTTTCTAGAAAGTAGGATCACTTAGATCTCTAGACACCATCGAATCATCTTTATAGTCCTTATATGAGATAGGTATAAGAACCATTCCCTTGATATTTAGTCCAGAAACACCATCCAGAAGTAGGATACTTTAGACACAACCATTGTATATTTCTTCATTCTAAGAGACCTACTACTATATGGGTATAATCCCTCAAATGGTTTCATATGGAATTGTGTTTTCAAAATTTTAAGTTTTTTTAAAAAATGATAAAATTAATTATAAATTTAAATGCAATATAAAACATATTTGGAATGAAATTTTGATGATTGGAGATGAATTAAAGAGTTTTTCAGAGAAAAATACTTATATAAATTTGATAAAACATGAGCTATAGAATATTATTCAATGTAGAAAAAGAATGGATACATCTGTATAAATTGGTTGAATATACCCAAGTATATGCAGTAGTTTTAATAAAGATGATGAATCATTTATACATGGGGGACTTTAAAATCTCAATTTTCTATCTTCTAGCAATTTTTTATAACCATAAACTGAACATGTCATCTCATCATGAAAATTCGTATTTTCACCATTCGAATTGTCATCACTACCCGATCATGATTCCTTTACATTCATAGGCATCTCATTATCATCAAAGAATGATTCTCGAGGCTCATACCTAGCCCTCGATGGAATTTACTGATTTGAATCTCAAACTAAGTTAGCCTATAGTTATTTAAGAAAAATTATATTTTCCCTTTAGTTACATAAAAAAAATTCATGTTACCCTTCAGTAAATTAAGAAAATTTCAATTTACCCTTCAGTATCATAATAAATCTTCATGTTTCCCTTCAGTAACTTAAGAAACTTTTGAGTTACCCTTCAGTAAGTTAATAAATATTTAAGTTACCCTTTGGTAATGTCACATATGTGATTTTATTTTGAGTTATTTTTATGGTTTATTTTGATCTTATCTTGGTCTCATAGCTTTTCCAGGAGTTATTGATTAAAATGGGTTTTTTGGACCCGATAGTAGGTGGTGCATGGTTGGAAGACTGTTAGTAAAAACCATGTGCTATTTCAAGAGAGAATTTGTGACCTATATGGTGGCACTTTCTGGGAAAAAATACCTACAACATAGGTACACGACCTCCCCCAGGAAACCATGTGGCTAATTTCCTCATTGACAGAGGAGACCATATGGCTTCTGCACTATTTGGAAAATCATGCTGGATAACTATGTGGCATGTCTAGGTCATTAAAAATAATGAATTTCCATTTTATCCTTCTCTTATTTTAACCCCAAACCACCCCTAATTTGAACCATTTGGGATTTTGTAACCTAGGTAGATCCTCCTCTCCCTCTTGGCCCCCTTGAAATTCAATTTTTGGGTGTATTTGGCCTTAGATCTTCATGACTCGTCAATTAATTCTTTCTTCTCTTGATTTATTCCTTCTTCTTGGTTCTCATTTACTTTTTCTTGGGTTTTTCTCTTTCCTTTAGGCTAGATACCCAAAAATGGGTTGAACCATGGTTATTAAAATTTAATCTTGATGTTTATGGTTTTATTTTCCCTTTATAGGGTTCCCTTATGGTGAAGTTGTGGTTTTCCACCATATTTTGGATGTTTACAAGGTTTAGGTAGTTTTTTCTATGCTTTACCATTAATATATGATTCGAGTATACTTTCTTGGATTAATAAATGTGTTTGGGGGTTATTTTTTTGGTGAAAAGTGTTCTTTATAAAGGTTTTGAGGTGTGTATAGGTTTAAAGATGGTTTTACAAAATAAATTGTCTGTATTTCATGTGTGAGTATTTTTTCATTTTAAATGTGTTTTATAAAATTTGTAAGTGGTGAGAGATTTGTTTCCAAATGGATTTGGTGTGTGTGTGGTTTTAAAATAGGTTTTCTTATAAAAATAGTGGTTTCCTTGTGAATATTGATTTTTTTATGTATGTTCATGTGAATAAAGTGGTTTATGTGACATGAGAAATGAATTTGAGTGGAAAGGGTGTAGCGCCCCGACCCCAGCTACCCAGAGTCGGTGCATTACTTCGTAACATTGGCATGATCACAAAAGATCAAGTCTCGAAAGACCGATTAGTTTAGTAGCCTTGGAAACACTAGATACATTCGTAAAAGTTACATTACATCATAAAGTGAAAAACTACAATATCAAAGTCTCCATAGTCCACACTAATATCCTCTTCTGACTATCCCTGCAGGTCATTCATAAAATACTTCTTCACATCCTGGAAAATATTAAAACATTGAAAGGGGTGAGCTCAGATGCTTAGTAAGGATAACATTATTGCGGAAGCTTTCATAAATAAACATTACCATTTATGACAATGTATAACTAAAACAAAAGCCTTTTTTAAACATGAACTTCAGCATAATATTGAAAAAATAAAATTAAATAATGCCATTTACTTACTCACATGGATATTCTACAAGAAGAATAATCACATGAAACATCAATAACCACTTTCATAATGAGGGAATGTATAATTCCAGACATTCTGAAACATTTCGTCAAGGCCTCGGCCAAGACGTCTAAAATGATTAAGGCCTCGGCCAAAACCATAAATAAAATTGGGAAAGGGCCTCGGCCAATTCCACGTCTAGTTGTCTCATGAGACCTACCGATGCATCGAGGAGCTATAGCGGGCTCCACCCGTCACTTATTAAGTCCAATACATTCCTCATATGAGTAGGTTTAAACATATCATAAACCATAACATAATCGTATCACATGAAACATGCATAAAGGAAACATAACATTTCCACATTTCAATCACAAGATATCAATACAACACATTGTTATAATAAAAACGCTTTCAAGACCATTTTCAATACCAAAATAAAATAAAGTTAAAACTTTGTATTTATTTTTCATTAAAAAAAATGATGGCTTGTAGAGGAAGCCGAAACTCAAATAATGGTCACGGCGGCGGAGAAGTCATTGTCGCCGCATAAGTATGGAAATAAAAACATTCCCTTTTGTCATTTAGCAAAACGCTTCGTATAAAAAAGATTCCTTTTGAATAAACGTAAAAGTCAAAGGGGTTTATACACCGTATAAAAGAAAATTGGGTATAAAACCAAATATGCCTCAATGAAAGGAGATTGAGACGAAGTTCTTAAAAAAGATTATTTTTAAAATAAAATAGATCTATTATGTGTATTCACTATAGGTACACATAAAGAACGTAAAAATACAAAAGAGGACATAATAATATCATGACATAATTTTAAAGTAGGAGATTAACCCAAAGAATGGAAGTTGGGTTAAGAAATTCCCTTACCTCGTATCTGACTTGACTCAACCATTCTTTAACCTCCTGAATAATAAACTAGAGTTAATATATACCTTATTAAGAACCATTTTCAATTTCATTATCCTTTTTATATCACTTATTACAATGATATGAACATTATGTAATTATTTAAGTTAATAACGGTCGTTTTGTCGATCTTTGGTACTTGAATCAACAATAAACTTCTTATAATTACAAGTTGTTTATGTGGTAGAATATCCATTATCTCCAGAATTATATTCATTATTTATATGTCATATATATCATATATATCCAGTATATACATTCATTTATAATATTACGTAACATTTAGAGGTAAGAAATGAAATGCACTGTTCATGGAGACGGTAAGCCGTACGTACGCATGAACGCTACTTTCATTTATATTTCATATTTAATGGAATGAAATAATAATGATATAAATGTATAATATAATTCCAGTATAATATAGTGTATAATACCATTTACTCCATCCTTTATACATCCCACATATGGCATTAACGATTCAAATCACTTTGAGGGGGCGGTAGTCCGCACTTCCTAAAATGAAATTATCGCGTTGTACCCATAATGGAAATCATAAATTATGCCATAAATGAGAAATACAGAAGAATAAGTAAAACATAAACATATTATATATCATATATAAAAATAGTGACATCTTAATGGCCACCTTTGAAGGTGTTATATGAGTGTTGAACAATCATCGTTTCGTGAGGCAGAAATTCGCCATCCACAGAAATCGTATGTTCTTTAACCATTAGATGTAGGTGTGTGTAAGTGTAGCTCTAATACTTCTTATAACAACATCCTAGTATATTGAGGATACTTGTGTTGTTACAAAAGAAATGAATAAAAAGATTTTAGGGGGTTGGAGAAGAAAAATAAAACAAAACAACATTAGAGAAGACATTACCTCAAAATCGGGTAACTCTTTTTGATTTGAGCCAAAGGCTTCCTTGAGAAGAGTTCTGCCCAAAGTGAGGCTTCTAGGGGTAATAGGGGGGAGTTGGAAGAGTATTTTGGCAGAGGTTGGCCGAGCCAAATGGCTTGAAGGTGTGAATAAGGTGGGAGAGGTGGGGGCCTTTTATAAGTGGAGAGGAGGGGCACTTTTGGAAAGTAATGAAATGTTACATTATTACACAATGCTTTTCGGATTCTAAAGATCCCACACATATATAATTCGTGGCTAAGGTGATAAGGGTTCTAAATTTACCCATCCAATAGTCTTTGTACAAGTTTAATCATTGGATTTTACATTATCTTTTCATTTTATTAAAATCTTTAAATAATGAGGTCATCGCTGCATCATAATGATGTCATAAATAATTTAATTTATTTAATGTCTAAAAATTATGAAAAAATACTATGATGTAGGAAATCTTTTTATCTTTCTAATGAATATTTATAGTCAAAATTGGGACTTGGGTAACCCCACTTAAAAACTGTTTTAGTAAAACAACTCATGTTTGTGTCAATTTAATTTTAACATTAAATAATTATATATTAATGTCATTTTCCAACTAAAGTGGATCCATGGGGTCCCCAAGTTGACCCATGGGTTGTCTTGGTCGGCCATGACTCATCCAATAGGATTAGGACAAGTGTCAAGCTCATCTCATATTATTAAAACATTATTTTTACCTTAATCTACACTAATTACCTCTAATCGCGATTAAGAACTTAAAAGTTACTATTCACCAAAAATTATTTTAATCTCATTGAACCACATTTTACTTCTTAATGAAAACCATGTATGTAGGATTTTTGAAAATCAAATCACATAAGTGGTAATATTTCATTTTAACGAAAAATCAGTTTTTAGCAACCACTTAGTGGTTTCACTATTCATCAAAAATTGAGGTTTTTCAGAACAAGGCCAAAATTTCACCCTAAGATATAATTGATATTCTGAATTAAAAAATGATGTCTATTTTACAAAATTCCAAACATATAAGTTGCATTAATTAATTTTATAATTAATTCCCGCTGTCACAACAAATAGCGTGTTTTAAGAAACAATTTATATCAAAAGATTGACAATTGTTTATGTCCAATTTCAATGTTAAATTAATTATAATGACCACCATTGGATAAAATGGTAAAAATATATTCTAATTATAATTTAAAACCACTAAATATTATAATTTATCACAATAAATTATTTTGATTAAAAAAGTTGTTTTAAGTATTTTTCACTATTCATAAAAAAATCGGAAGTTCTCAGAAAGTTACAAAAAATTCAACTTAGGATAATTTCGATATTACGAATACAAAAATGAAGTCCATTTTGAAATATTAAATTTCTATAATTTTAAAAAGTGGTTATTACTATTCATAACAGCTATATTGATTAGTCGCGGTGTTTTAGAACTCGAAGTTGCGTACAATGCAAGCTATTGCATTATTAAATGAGAAGCGTATCGTGGAAGCTCGAAGTGTTACATTCTCCCCTCCTTCAATAAATTGCGTCCTCGCAATTTGAAATTTTTCTTTGAAAATAAAAGGTTGAAAAGAGAAAATACCTTTGAGGATAACCCACATCGGAAATAAGGTTAATAAATATATAACATTAAAAGAAAGCATGATAAGTACAAAGGTCACCCGATATAGCCCATTCTAGGATTCTATGAAAATATGGATATGGAAGAAAAACAAACCATCAAGGTCTGATGGAGAGTTATAGAAAACAGGATTAGGAGAAAGTTTAACCACAAGAAAATCACAAACTTTTGATTGGTTAAACGGTCATTGAATCCCCAGTTGGAAAAGTTAACCGACAACATTTTTGTTTTAAGTTACCTTTTATAATGTTGAGGAATTTATTTAGAAGATTTACTAAGAACGTAAGGGAATATACATACTTGTTATGTATACATTCATTCGTTAAAAAATTTTTACCACAAACCCAACTTTTACTCCAAATGGTAACAGAACTCAAAAATATTATATTTATCCTAATTGTATAAGGTTCCAAATGTTAACACATACCATTTAGATTAGTAAAACTATTTTGTAATAACCAGGGACTTCCTGTAGGCTAGTGGTAGGAAATAAAGGCTTGCCGCACTATAGTTGTGGGTTCGATTCCTGCAGCTTTGTCCGACGTGACGGGTTATTCCCCACCCTGCAGGTTGTCCTTTTCCTAAAACTATAGTATCATAATATTCCAAAAATAGTCTTCATAAATTTTTTAACCTTAAACATTACTTATCCAAATATCAACTTAATCCACTCCAACCTTTATAGTTATCCAAAATACCTCTGTCCAGACTTTCTCTAAAAGGTCTCTTAATTCCAAAATCAATTTATCATATTCCCCAAACAAAGTAATGTTTCTCTTATTGTCACATAATAAAAATATGATTACCTTAATCATATTAAAACATTACTGAAACAACAAGTACTGCAGTACAATCCTTATATATATCACATTATTATAATAACCAGAATATAATCCATGAGTCCAAAAGCACAATTACATTAATTATTCTGCATCAACTGTAGTAACAGCATAATATTGTCCTTGATCCCTTTGCCTTTTCTGAGGTAAGTTTCCCTGACGCTTAGGACATTCATTTGCATAATGACCCATTTCTCTACAATTGTAGCATTCAACTTTGATAGCCTCTTTCTTTACCTTGCAATCACGAGCCTGGTGACCCTTTTCTCCACATTTATAACAAACTCTCATTCCTTTTAGGCAAGTACCAGGGTGATTCTTCCCACAATTATCACATAGTGGAAAATCCTTCTTTCCCTTTTTCCGTTTATCTGTCTCTTGTTCCACCGTTCTCTTCTTATCTTGCTTTACTTTGTTGTCATAAGACTTAGAGAATTCCTTTTCTGTCTTGATAGCACATGAGACAATATCTTCGTATGATGAGAAGGATTGTGATACTAAAGATCGACGGAGAAATGGTTTTAACCCATCAAATAAACGATCAATCTTACTCCTTGGGTTACGTATATAATCGGCAGCATGCCTCGCTAACCTTGTAAAGTTAGCCTCATACTTTGCGACATTCTCATCCTCCTTCTGCCTCAGACTCAGAAATTGCCTTTCCATATCTGCTCGATGGTCACGAGGAAAGTATTTTTCTAATAAAATCTCTTTGAACTCCCTCCATTCCATATTCGATACGTCATCATCTTCCTTTGTGTTTTGAATCAGCGACCACCACTGATCGGCATCTCCAGTGAGGCGGTAAACTGCCATGACAACCTTCTCCCTTTCACTACTCCCCAAGGCATGGAATATTTTCTCTAAGGAATTTATCCATTTCTCAGCTACTATATGATTTGTAATCCCATTGAAGGTTGGTGTTTGTTGCCTCATGAAGCGGTCTAACATTGATCCTCCACGTTGTGGATCAGGGTGCTCCATACGAGTAAGGTTATTATTCATAACCTAAGTGAGTTGTCCCAGTATGGTAATAAGTTGATCAGCACCAATTGTATCTCCAGATCCACAATAATTATCTTGAGCAGGAGGGCAATCCCTACATGGAGTGTGTGCATTGATACGGTTTCCATTTCTTCCACTAGGCGCCATTTCTAAACAATGGCATAAACTAGATCAGTTTATGAATCAAAATACATAATCCCATACTTATAAAACACTTAACATAAATTTAACTATTTATGGATATAATCCATAATCATAAAAAGAAATGTTTTCTTTGATAAATTATATACTCATAACCCTTCATAGTGGTTTGTAAAGAAAACGAGAATTATCCTAAGCATATCCCCCGGGAGTGTCGTAACCAAGAGTGCAGCAAGGCCCGTTGTCGTGCACCAGTTCCCGTTCGAGTCTAGCTCAAAGCGGTGTTTTCGAGTTTTACCCCTAGGTACATCTGTGCCAGAGCCACCTCTACCTGCTCGTATCCAGACAGGGATGTATTGCTCGGAAAACTCACAACATCTCTACAATACCAAAATTATAGGAAGTTCTTCTATACTAATCCTCAAAGTCTATCTTCGGGCTATGTGCTCTAATCAGAGTTTATGTAAATCTAGCTTCCAAGGTTAGTACTAAACTGCCTCTGATACCAACTGTAGCGCCCCGACCCCAGCTACCCAGAGTCGGTGCATTACTTCGTAACATTGGCATGATCACAAAAGATCAAGTCTCGAAAGACCGATTAGTTTAGTAGCCTTGGAAACACTAGATACATTCGTAAATGTTACATTACATCATAAAGTGAAAAACTACAATATCAAAGTCTCCATAGTCCACACTAATATCCTCTTCTGACTATCCCTGCAGGTCATTCATAAAATACTTCTTCACATCCTGGAAAATATTAAAACATTGAAAGGGGTGAGCTCAGATTCTCAGTAAGGATAACATTATTACGGAAGCTTTCATAAATAAACATTAACATTTAAGGAAATGTATAACTAAAACAAAAGCCTTTTTTAAACTTGAACTTCAGCATAATATGGCAAAAATAAAATTAAATAATGCCATTTACTAACTCACATGGATATTCTACTAGACGAATAATCACATGAAACATCAATAACCACTTTCATAATGAGGGAATGTATAATGCCAGACATTCTGAAACATTTCGTCAAGGCCTCGGCCAAGACGTCTAAAATGATTAAGGCCTCGGCCAAAACCATAAATAAAATTGGGAAAGGGCCTCGGCCAATTCCACGTCTAGTTGTCTCATGAGACCTACCGATGCATCGAGGAGCTATAGCGGGCTCCACCCATCACTTATTAAGTCCAATACATTCCTCATATGAGTAGGTTTAAACATATCATAAACCATAACATAATCGTATCACATAAAACATGCATAAAGGAAACATAACATTTCCACATTTCAATCACAAGATATCAATACAACACATTGTTATAATAAAAATGCTTTCAAAACCATTTTCAATACCAAAATAAAAGAAAGTTAAAACTTTTTATTTATTTTTCATTAAAAAAATGATGGCTTGTAGAGGAAGCCGAAACTCAAATAATGGTCACGGCGGCGGAGAAGTCATTGTCTCCACATAAGTACGGAAATAAAAACATTCCCTTTTGTCATTTAGCAAAACGCTTCGTATAAAAAATATTCCTTTTGAATAAACGTAAAAGTCAAAGGGGTTTATACACCGTATAAAAGAAAATTGTGTATAAAACCAAATATGACTCAATGAATGGAGATTGAGACGAAGTTCTTAAAAAGATCATTTTTAAAATAAAATAGATCTATTATGTTTATTCACTATAGGTACACATAAAGAACGTCAAAATACAAAATAGGACATAATAATATCATGACATAATTTTAAAGTAGGAGATTAACCCAAAGAATGGAAGTTGGGTTAAGAAATTCCCTTACCTCGTATCTGACTTGACTCAACCGTTCTTTAACCTCCTGAATAATAAACTAGAGTTAATATATACCTTATTAATAACTATTTTCAATTTCATTATCCTTTTTATATCTCTTATTACAATGATATGAACATTATGTAATTATTTAAGTTAATAACGGTCGTTTTGTCGATCTTTGGTACTTGAATCAACAATAAACTTCTTATAATTACAAGTTGTTTATGTGGTAGAATATCCATTATCTCCAGAATTATATTCATTATTTAGATGTCATATATATCATATATATCCAGTATATACATTCATTTATAATTTTACGTAACATTTAGAGGTAAGAAATGAAATGCACCGTTCATGGAGACGGTAAGCCGTACGTACGCATGAACGCTACTTTCATTTCTATTTCGTATTTAATGGAATGAAATCATAATGATATAAATGTATAATATAATTACAGTATAATATAGTGTATAATACCATTTACTCCATCCTTTATACATCCCACATATGGCATTAACGATTCAAATCACTTTGAGGGGGCGGTAGTCCGCATTTCCTAAAATGAAATTATCGCGTTTTACCCATAATGGAAATCATAAAGTATGCCATAAATGAGAAATACAGAAGCATAAGTAAAACATAAACATATTATATATCATATATAAAAATAGTTACATCTTAATGGCCACCTTTGAAGGTGTTATATGAGTGTTGAACAATCATCGTTTCGTGAGGCAGAAATTCTCCATCCACAGAAACCGTATGTTCTTTAACCATTAGATGTAGGTGTGTGTAAGTGTAGCTCGAATCCTTCTTATAACAACATCCTAGTATATTTAGGATACTGGTGTTGTTACAAAAGAAATTAATAAAAAGAGTTTAGGGGGTTGGAGAAGAAAAATAAAACAAAACAACATTAGAGAAGACATTACCTCAAAATCGGGTAACTCTTTTTGATTTGAGCTAAAGGCTTCCTTGAGAAGAGTTCTGCCCAAATTGAGTCTTCTAGGAGTAATATGGGGGAGTTGAGAGAGTATTTTGGCAGAGGTTGTCCGAGCCAAATGGCTTGAAGGTGTGAATAAGGTGGGAGAGGTGGGGGCCTTTTATAAGTGGAGAGGAGGGGTACTTTTGGAAAGTAATGAAATGTTACATTATTACACAATGATTTTCGGATTATAAAGGTCCCACACTTATATAATTCGTGGATAAGGTGATAAGGGTTCGAAATATACCCATACAATAGTCTTTGGACAAGTTTAAGCATTGGATTTTACATTATCTTTTCATTTTATTAAAATCTTTAAATAATGAGGTCATCGCTGCATCATAATGATGTCATAAATAATTTAATTTATTTAATGTCTAAAAATTATAAAAAAACTACTATGATGTAGGAAATATTTTTATCTTTCTAATGAATATTTATAGTCAAAATGTGGACTTGTGTAACCCCACTTAAAAACTGTTTTAGTAAAAAAACTCATGTTTGTGTCAATTTAATTTTAACATTAAATAATTATATATTAATGTCATTTTCCAACTAAAGTGGATCCATGGGGTCCCCAAGTTGACCCATGGGTTGTCTTGGTCGGCCATGACTCATCCAATAGGAGTAGGACAAGTTTCAAGCTCATCTCATATTATTAAAACATTATTTTTACCTTAAACTATACTAATTACCTCTAATCGCGATTAAGAACTTAAAAGTTACTATTCACCAAAAATTATTTTAATCTCATTGAACCACATTTTACTTATTAATGACAACCATGTCTGTAGGATTTTTGAAAATCAAATCACAGAAGTGGTAATATTTCATTTTAACGAAAAATCAGTTTTTAGCAACCACTTAGTGGTTTCACTATTCATCAAAAATTGAAGTTTTTCAGAACAAGGCCAAAATTTCACCCTAAGCTATAATTGATATTCCAAATTAAAAAATGATGTCTATTTTACAAAAATCCAAACATATAAGTTGAATTAATTAATTTTATAATTAATTCCCGCTGTCACAACAAATAGCGTGTTTTAAGAAACAATTTATATCAAAAGATTGGCAATTGTTTATGTCCAATTTCAATGTTAAATTAATTCTAATGACCACCATTGGATAAAATGGTAAAAATATATTCTAATTATACTTTAAAACCACTAAATATTATAATTTATCACAATAAATTATTTTGATTAAAAAAGTTGTTTTAAGTATTTTTCACTATTCATAAAAAATCGGAAGTTCTCAGAAAGTTACAAAAAATTCAACTTAGGATAATTTCGATATTACGAATACAAAAATGAAGTCCATTTTGAAATATTAAATTTCTATAATTTTAAAAAGTGGTTATTACTATTCATAACGGCTACATTGATTAGTCGCGGTGTTTTAGAACTCGAAGTTGCGTACAATGCAAGCTATTGCATTATTAAATGAGAAGCGTATCGTGGAAGCTCGGGGTGTTACAAAGGGAATCCTAGGTATCTAGGTGGGAAGACTAGGACTAATATGCTAGTTGGATTGAGGGGGGTGAGGCTCAGTTTCTTCTAGTAGGATTGACGCTACAACACTAACTAAACTATGATGATGATTAGATACCATTAGACCTTGGGATGCATTCCCCTCTAGTAGCTCATTCACAGAGAAGTTGTGGGTTATGGTTTATATACCATATTTCACCAAGGCGTGAGGCTCCTAGGGTCCCACTAGTGGTAGAGACTTTAGTTATTTCCTATGTTTCTCTTCTGATATGGTTCATACCATTGGCATATTGTGGAACTTAAATTATTTTAATTGTAATAATGTTTTCCTTAAAAAATTTCTCCCTAAAATTATTTATTAAGAATATTTCTAAATTCTTTTTGAAAACATGTATGGTAATTTGTCTTGTAATGTTATGTCATAGAATCTATTTTGGGTGGGATCCTACTACGCATTGGTTTACACCCTACATACACCCACTGGTGTATATAGACTTTTTTATGTTTAACTCGGGTAAAGAAAATATGTATCGTGGTGGTGATGAAGGATCTGGTTACTAGTGTTCCCTTCTCTTATAGGTTTTTGTGGAGGTAGAATGAGGGTGTTAGACCTCTTGTTTCATGGAAAGTAAAAAAGATCAAGAGTTTCTCAAAACTAAGCCTCCTACCTTCTAAAGTAGTATAAGTCCCCATAAGTCATAGGAGTGGATCAAGAAGTTTGATATGATGTTTGGGTTTCTTGACACACCTGAGGCAGTTAGGGTGAAGTGTTCTTTTTTCTGTCGGATGGTCCCAGTTAGAGGTGGTGGGACTCAGTGGTTCAGGAAGGGAAGCATGATTATATGGGTTAGAAGGACTTAAAGGTCATGTTCATTGAGAAATATTTCCCTAATACCATGGCCATTGGCAGGACCATAGAGTTTTTGTATCTCTATTAGGGGGATCGGACTCTGGTAGAGTATGCAAACTTCTTTGCATAATTGGCTCCGTTCATACTATAGTTAGTCTCTAATGAGTAGCTAAAGGATTAACAGTTTGAGATGGGGTTATAGCTAGATATATTATCCTAGGTATTCTTGTTCAAGTTGAAGATGTATGATGAAGTGGTTGAGTATGCTATGATGGTGGATATTGGATTCTCTGGAATGTTTGGGTTTTTTGGGTTAATTCCATATATGAGCCAGAGTAGTGGTGGTTCATCTAAAATTAAGAGTATGTGTGACGAGTAGTAAAAGTGCGTAGGTGGTAGCTTAGTAAATACTTACCTACCACTTTTTCTATGGATTTAGATACTAGAACAATTTTATGCCATCAATTTGGGAAGGTGTGAAATATGTGGTTGACATGTGCAGCTCTACCCAGACATTTCTGTTGGTTTGGAACTATGGGGTACTTAGAGCAGTTTTGAAAGGTGGCACACCCATATCAGGGTGGTATAAAATATTTATCCTCCAAAGGGATGTCATCCCAGTCAGAACCATCGAGGATATAAGCTTCTCAGTTTGGAGGTTATGGTGTAAGGGTTAGATCCATTTCTAGGCAGAGTCAATTAAAGGTAAATCCATAGGTCAGTTGTTGTTCTCAGGATCAAGAAAAGATAAGGCATCTTCATGTGTGGGATCTAGCTCCAGTGGAATCTGATACAGGACCTACCAGATCTCAAGGTACAGTTATTATTAAATCATCTATATTTTTTTCTCTTTTTGATATTTCGTGCCACTATTTCTTTAATTTATTCCAATCTTGTTGGTCTATTGAGATTGTATTCTAAGATTATGTCATATGTGATGGAGTTGGCGACACAACTTTGTAAGAAAAAAGAGTTTGATTTTAGTTCCCTGTCTTGCACACTCACTATGTCAGGGGTCGTGATGGAATGATATTTCTTGGTTCTAGAAATGGACCTCTTTTTTGTGATCCTTTTTATAGATTAGATTATGAATTTTTAGTCACACATCAATTTTTATCACTGGTGATTGTACTTTATGAAACCTGATGGGAGAACCCAGGTTTTACAATGTGAATGGGATCCTTGATTGGGATATGTTAGACCTCTACTTCTATATTTGGGTAGTCTTTCTTTATGAATCTCTTCACTCATTTTGGTGGATGGTGGTGGTAGTGGTTTTGAGAATGGATTTCCTCTTGTGGTGGATGAGTTTCTGGAGGTGTTTCCAGATGACTTCATAGGATTTCCTCCAGATCTGAATGTTGAGTTAACCATTGATTTGGTATTGGGAACATAGTCGATATCTCTTCCCTTGTACCATGCGGTTCCCACAAAGTTGAGGGGATTAAAGATATATTTGGACGATTTTTAATCCAAAGGATTCATTCACCCAATATTATCACCTTAGGCCACCCCAATTCTATTTGTGAACAAGGCCGATGGATCTCTCTGATTTTGTATCGATTATTGAAAGTTGAATATGGTGAAGATCAAGAATAAACACCCTTTTACACATATTTATGACCTTTTTAATCAACTTAAGGGGAAAGGTGGTTCTATAAGATCAATTTCTATTTCAGGTATCACCAAGTTAGATTCATCGAGGTGGATTTTTTGGAAATAGCCTTCCAAAGAAGGTACGACCATTTTGAGTATGTTTTCATGTCCTTCAGGTTAAAGATTGCGCTAGTGGTCTATATGGTGCTTATGAACTGGTTGTTTCACCATTATCTTGACTCATTCATCATAGTATTTTTGAAGGACATCTTGGTCTACTCTGGGAACAAGGGGGAGCATGAGCAGTATCTGAGGGTCATGTTGGGGACTCTTTGAGATCATCAACTCGATGATAAGTTCTATAAGTGAACCTTTTAGATTAGTGAGTGATGTTTCTTGGTCATGTGATATCATAGTATGGGTTTTGATGGACCCTGATAAAATCAGTGTAGTAATTTCCCGAGATCAGTCAAAGAATGTTTTCAAGATCATGAGTATTTTGGGATTGGCAAGGTATTACTTGCACTTTGTTTGGGATTTTTCTCGGTATGCTTCACCCATGATGGCTCTTACCCATAAAGATGTTAATTTTGAATGTATCCCATAGTGTCAGAAATTCTTTGAGGATCATAACAAATGGTTGAACATAGCTACTATTTTGATCTTTTTTATGTTTTTAAAGTGATATGTGGTCTTTTTTATACTTCAAGTATAGTAATTTTGTTTGTGATGATGCAGGATGACCATGTGGTGGTGTATGGTTCTTTCCAACTCTGACCACATGAAAATAATTACCCAACTAATGACCTGGAATTAGTAATAGTGATGCATGACTTGAAGTCGTGGTGTCATTATCTCCTCGGGGAGAAGATTATGGAATATTTTGATTATAATAGCTTGGCCTACATTTTCTTCCATAATTATTTGAATATGAGGCATCATTGTTGGTTTGAATGCCTCTAGGGTTTATATTTTGATATCATTTATACCCCCAGTAAAGGTAATGTGGTAGACGATTCTTTGAGTAGGAAAGTGTTGGTGCAAGATTTGAAAGAGTCTAGTGATGAATTGACCTCGATGGTTATTTTTTCCCATATGCACCTGGAAACCAAGGATTGTGGTGGAGTTCTGTTCTTGTCCATTATCCAACTAACAACTTCCCTTATTGAGTTTATTCAATAGGAACTGGTGAGTGATTAGTTGTTCCAACATTCTATGTAGTACCTAAATGGTGGGGAGGTACCTATTGAATGGTCATTATCTTCTAAAGGTGTTCTCTATTTTAAGGGGTGCTTCATGGGGTTGTTGTCATTATAGAAGGGGGTGATGAAGGATATCCACAAGTCTCAACAGTTCATCAATTTTGGTACCAACAAGATTTTTTAGGATGTGTGACATCCATTCTAGTTTCCAGGTATGAGATGGAACATAGCTAACTTCATATCCATGTGTTATACATGTCAATGGGTTAAAGTAGGTCACCAGAGGCCCTCATGTTTTATTCAATCATTTCGCATTCCTACCTATAAGTGGGATGAGGTTTTAATTAACTTAGTTGTGGTATTTCCTCATACAATATGTTGTAGGAATTCCATTTGGTTAGTGATTTAATGTTAGACTAAATCATCCCAATTCATTCTAATCAAAGATTCAACTAAAGTGGATGAATTTGGATGGTTGTATGTTTGGGAAATAGTGAGGCTTCATGGTGTGCCATCAGCAATCATTTCAGATAGGGACCCATATTTTACCTTTTGGTTTTGGTAAGTCCTTAAGAAGGTAATGGGGTCATAGGTCAATTTGAGTACGGTATACCACCCTCAAATGGATGGTCATACGGAGTGGGAAAATCAAATAATGGAAGACATTCTCTGAGCATGTGTGTTTGATTTTAGAGGCTTTTGGGATAGCCATTTGGGGTTAGTTGAGTTTCAAATAACAATAGTTATCATTCCGTAATTATAATGGCTCCTATTGAGATACTTTATGGTCAACCATGTCAGTCTCCCTTATGTTGGGCTGATGTGGGTGAGACCTCATTGTTGGTACTAAGACTTATGCAGTAGATATATAATAAAATTTAAGTTGATTAGGTAGTATTTTTTTATAGAACATAGTTTCCACAAGTCTTATTTTGATCATATGAGTTGAGCCTTGGAATTTATAGTGGGTGATCAGGTGTTTTTAGAGGTATATCCTTGTTTGGGTCTCATCATCATGGTAATCAATAGAAGTTAATGTTGAGGTATGTCAGACCTCTTAAGGTTACTCAGATAGTTGGTAAGGTGTAATACTAGTTATCCTTGCCTTATCAATTGATGTTAACTCATTATTTGTTCCATGTATCTCAATTAAATAAGTATAATCTCGATCTCTCTCATGTGATGAATTGGGAAGAGTTGGAATTGAAATCAAAATTTTCTAGGTTTAAGTAATCAGTAAGGATTGTGGATTCTACATAGAGAGTGATTTGGGGGAAGCCCATACCATTGGTTCAAGTTATTTATCATCATTGTAATGATGATCATGATACAAGGGAGTGGAAGTCTTATGTTGAGGAGTTGTATCAATTTTTATTCTCTGATCAGACTCTGGGATGACTTTTTTAGGGAAGAAAATTTATATATTAGAGAGAATTTTCACATACATTATTTTATTAATGATTTTTTTTGGTTTATTTTAGTCTTATATTGGTATCATATCTCTATTGATATTTTTGGGTGAAAATTGTATTTTTGGACCAGATAGCAAGTGGGGCATGGTCGGTGCATAGTTATTAGAAACTGTGTGCCATCCTAAGAGAGATTGTGAACCCTGGATAGTGGCATTATCTAGGCCACATGGAATTCCGCACAGGCGTGCATACTCCCTCATGAAAATATGTGGTTAGTTTCCTCTTGGATATAGGATACCACACAGTTTTGAAAACCATGTGGTCTAATCATGAAACCTGTCTAGGTAATTAAAAATGATGAATTTATTTTCTACCTTTCCCGAATTTTAACCCCATACCACCCCTAATTCGAACTATTTGGGTTTTTTTTCCTAGGTTCCTCAACTTCTCTCTATTTACACCTTTAAATTAAATTTTTGGGTGGATTAGTCCTTATATCTTCAAGAATCATCAAGTTAGCATTTTTTCTTTTAATTTATTCCATTTTTTTGTTCTTATTTCCTCTTTCATGGGTTTTTCTATTTCCAACAGTTTGGTTTCCCTGAAATGGGTTAAACCATGGTTATTTGTGTTTAATCTTGATTTTTATGGTTCTATCATTCCATTACAGGGTTACATTGCGGTGCAATTGTGGTTTTCCACTGGATTCTGAAAGTTTCCAACATTGAGGAAGGTTGTTCCATGCTTTTTCTTCATTAAGTGATTTTCGTATGCTTTTTGGCATATTAAATGTGTTTTATAGGTTTTGTTTGGGGTGTGGTGGTTCTTTATAAAGGTTTTGAGGTTCATATGGGTTAAAATATGGTATTCTAAAAATAATTGGTTGTATTTCATGTGTGCTTCCTTGTTTTTCATTTTAAATGTATTCTATAAATTCTGTAAGTTGTTTGAGAAGTGTTTCCAAATGTCTTTAGTGTGTGTGTGGATTATAAAGAGCTTTTTTGTATTAAAATTGTGGTTTCCTTATTATTTTTGATTGTTTGATGTATGTGAATCTGAAAAAAGTGGTTTATGTGACATGAGAAATGAATTTGATCACAAAGGTAATCCCAAGTATCTTGGTGGGTAGACTAGGACTAGTTCTCTAGTTAGATCGGTAAGGATGAGGCCCAGTTTCTTCTATCATGATTGATGTTAGAACACTAACTAAACTATGATGGTGATTAGAGACTACTAGACCATGGGATGTGTACCCTTATAGTGGCTCATGCATGATGACACAATGGGTTATGGTTTATATACCGTGTTTCATTGAGGTACAAGGTACCTAGGGTCCTACTAGTGATAGATCCTTAAGGATTTTCTTTTGTTTCTCTTGTGATGTGGTTCTTACCATTAGAATATGGTGGAATTTTCTTTATTTTAATTGAAATCATATTTTCCATAAAATTTCTTATATTTATTTCTTAATAATTTTTTAAAATTATTTTTAAAAACATTCACAGTAATTTGCCTTCTAATGTTATGGAATGAAATCTCTTTTAGGTGGCATCATATTGGGAATTGGATCACACCCTACATGCACCCATGAGTGTATGTAGACCTTATTTTGTTTGACTTGGGTAAAGGAAATATATATCATAGCTATGATGGTGGATTGAGTTACTGGTGGTACCTTATCTTGAAAGTGTTGGTGGAGGTGGCATGAGGGTGTTGGCCCTCTTTTTTCATAGTGGTTGAGTTTTTTGTTTGGTTCCCCTCATTATTTTGGTATTTTTTTCTGGTTAAAGTTGTAAAATGATTAACATGAAATTATTGTATCCCTTTTGGTTATGAATATTGATCTTAGTGTGATGTTTTATTTTTTAGAATTGTCCATTGTTGTTTATAATAGGAGAAATCATTACCAAAAGTCTTTTACTGGTGACCAGGAACTAGTTTATAGACTATAGGGATTAGGAACATCCATTTATCCATGTCATGGGCTGGGTCATGTGTCTGGTTGGATGGAATCCTCTCTTGGTTTGTGATAAGTAACTTAAGAAATATTTAATTTACCTATTAGTAAATTAATAAACTTTCAAGATAAACTTTATTTTCATAAGAAATCTTGAAGTTAATTTTTAGTAACATAATAAATTTTCACATTACCCTTTAATTACCTAATAAATCTTCAAGTTACCATTTATCAACTTAATAAATCTTCAAGTTACCATTCTTTAACTTACGAAAATTTAGATTTAGCCTTTAGTAACTTAAGAAAATTTTGATTTACCTTTCAGTAACCTAATTAATCTTTATTTTCCCATTCATTTACTTAAGAAAATTTCAAGTTACCCTTCAGAAACATAATAAATATTCAATTAACCCTTTAGTAACTTAATAAATCTTACTTTTATTCTTCAGTAACTTAATAAAATTTATAGTTACCCTTTAGTAACTTAAGAAATATTTATGTTTCCCTTTAATGACTTAATAAAATTTTGAGGTACCCTTTAGTAACATAAGAAATATTAAAGTTACCCTTGAGTAACTTAATAAATCATTAAGTTACCCTTAAGTAGCTTATGATATCTTCAATTTACCCTTCATTAAATTAATAAAATTTTAAGTTAACCTTTAGTAACATAATAAGTCTTTAAGTTACCCATAGTAACTTAAAAAAATTTCAAGTTACCCATTACCAACTTAATAAATCGTCAGGTTACCCTTCAGTAACTTAAGAAATATTTAATTTACCCTTCAAAAACATAAGAAAATTTTGAGTTACCCTTCAATAAATTAATAAATATTTAAGTTTCTCTTCAGTAACTTAATAAAATTTCAATTTACTTATCAGTAACTTAACAAATATTCTCGTTACCCTATAATAACATAATAAATATTCAAGTTACCCTCTAGTAACTTATGAAATATTCAATTTACCCTTTAGTAACTTAAGAATATTTTGAATTACCCTTAAATATCTTAAGAAATATTTATATTACCCTTTAGTAACTTAAAAAACCTTTCAGTTATTCTTAAATAACTTAATAAATCATCAAGTTACCCTTCTAAAACATAAAACTTCTTTATGTTACCCTTCAGTAAGATAGAATATTTTTACCAACCATTTGATAAATTAATAAAATTTCAATTTATCCATCAATAACTTATGAAAATTTCATGTTATCTTTTAGTGACTTAATAAATATTCAAACTAACCTTCAGTAACATAATAATATTTTGAGTTACCCTTTTGTAACTTAAGAAGAATTTATGTTACCCTTAAATAATATAATAAATATACAAGTTACCCTTTAACACCTTAAAAAATATTTAAGTTAAACTTCAGTAACTTAATAAAATTTTGAGTTACCATTTAGTAACTTAAGAAATATTAGATTCACCCTTTAGTAACATAAGACAAATTCATGTTAACCTTTAGTAACTTAATAAATCTTCAACATTACCTTTATTAGCTTAATAAAATTTTGAGGTTCCCTTTAGTAACTTAATAAATCTTTAATTTAACCTTTAGTAACTTAATAAATCATTAAGTTACCCATTAATAACTTAATAAATCTTTAAGGTACCCTTTAATAATAAAATAAAATTTTGAGTTACCCTTGAGTAACTTAGTAAATATTTAATTTACCCTTCAATAACTTAAGAAAATTTTAAATTTCCATTTAGTATCTTATGAAATATTCTAGTTAAATTTTATTAACTTAAAAAATCTTCAAGTTAACCTTCAGTAACTTAAGAAATATTCAAGTTTCCTTTCAGTATCTAAATAAAATTTATGATTTACCCTTAATTAACTTGAAAAATATTTACGTTACCCTTCAGTAACTTAATAATATTTTAATTTACCCTTTATTATATTACTAAATCTTCAATTTACCCTTATGTAACTTTATAAATATTCAATTTAACCTTTACCAATTTAATAAATATTCAAGTTATTCATCTGTAACTTAAGAAAATTATGATTTTCCCTTCAGTAACTTAAGAAATTTTCATATTTCCCTTTACTAACTCAAGATAATTTTTATTTCACCTTTAGTAACATTGGAAACTTTTGGGTTACCCATAGGTAACTTAATAAATGTTCATGTTACCATTCAGTAACTTAATAAATCTCTGAGTGACCCTTTAGTAACTTAATAAATCTTTAATTTACCCTATAGTAACTTAATAAAATATCACACTACCCTTTAGTAACTAAAGATATCTCCTAGTTACTATTTGTTAACTTAATAAATCTTTGATTTACCCTTTAGTAACTTAATAAATCTATAGTTTAACCAATAGTTACTTAAGAAAATTTCAAGGGACACTTTAGTGACTTAATACATATTTAAGTTACCCTTCAGTAACTTAGAAAAAATACGAGTTACCATTCGGTAACATGAGAAATATTTAAGTTATCCTTAAATAAATTAATAAAATTCTTATGTTCCCTTAAGTAACTTAATTAATCATTATGTTATTCTTAAATAACTTTATAACTTTATAAATTTTTAATTTACCCTTCAGTGGCCTAAGAGGGATCTATAACAAAACATGAGACCCTACGATGCCTAATAGGAAACATAAAATACACACTCACCTCCCTAGAATTTAATATTAAACTAAAAAACTATCCATGCATCAAAAAAGAAATCCTTAAAACCAAACAACCTTATGAGATACTACTCAATCAAAATCAACACACTAATAAAACATACTTGAAATGGGGTCAGGTAGTGACTATAAATAATTTTCAATAAGACAAATTTATAAATTATAAAAACCTTCAAAAACACCTCAATAATAGAAACCAAACAACCATGGGAATCCCAACTAATCAATGAATTAAATCAAATATCACATTAACCTATAGTTTAACCTTAAAATCACAAAATATTAATAATTTTAAAAGGGTGAAATAATAATGAGAAATTATGATTTTCAAGTAATTCACTCCTAATAAATATTACTTTATGTTTTCTAAAAAATCATGCATTTCACCAACTTGAAAATAAATTCTTAAGAAACCTCTTCTAGCTTACTGTGATACATATTTCAACACTACTAGTACACTCTTTAGTGAGAAATCACTAAAACAATATCCCATAATTGACATTTTTTTGGTTAATTATAATTCACTCTTATCCTCTTCTTGCCACTACTCAACCTTTATGGTTGAAACTCGAATAAGGATCTTTGACACCAACTACTACTGATATATAAATGAAACCATAACTCATGACTTGTTCTTCCATTTTATGAGAAAAAATAAAATCAAATTCTCTAATGACACATATTTAACCCAACATCAAAAATCAACAAGGATAATATAGAAAATCAGACAACACACCAACAACTAGGAAAACACAAGCATAATGAATGATTAATCGATTTATCCCTAATGGAATAATTACATTATCTTTCCTAACCAACATATTTACCTCCACCAATAATGCACTGTCTCATCACTCTCATGTATAATCAATTAATCAATCAACCCTCCCTCACCCAATTAATCATATCTACCACCCAAAATCTTGATAATCTAAATAATCAAAAAGACTTTAACTACACCATTCAATGAAATAAAAAAATCCCCTTATGAAATGTTAATCACTAAAACCATGCATAAAAAACCATAAATTAAATCATTAGTTAAAGTTATGAAATTTTTCCTTGAAACTATGATATTAAAAAGTTTCAAAATAATCAATAAGTTTCTCACCAAAAAATTCCAATTTTTTGAAACATTCTAATTTTTCGAAACCCATGGAAGACTCCATAATATTTCTTTGATGAAAAGTACAAACAAAAATCCTTTTAAATACACATCAAACCATTTCTAAGTAAATCATGTTATTTTTAAATCTTCATAACTTTTACAAAAATAAATTTTTTTAACTTATTTGAGAAAAGTTTTTGAAAAAACCACACCATGTTTTAAAAAAGTCATGTAAACATCAATAATGTAATTTCAAACATTAAAAATAATCATTGGAAAAGTAAATTAGATATTACTCATCATACTTTAACAAATGAAAACAATAAACAATACATACTTATGATATGTAAAAAATCAAAACTACATACTTATAAAGAATAGGTAATGAACAAAACCAAAAAAATAGAACTATATTAAATTTATTTGGAATTTCTCAAATATACCTAGATAGAGTTCACTTTTTCACTTTTCTTTTTAAACTATTTTTATTATATCTATTAAATTAATGTTTAGTGATAATATAAAAAGAGATTTTACTTATTATTTTTACAATGGTTGATGCTAAACTTTAGGATGATTAGAATATAATATGTTAATTTCATAGTATATTATATTTATTTTGTTTATTTGTTAATTTAATTTAAATTTTGTGTTTTTGAGTGTGTTTGGTTTTATAAAATTTAATAAAACTGGTCATTTGAATTTTGTATCAAAAAATTTAATTATTAAATTGAAATGGTGATGTTTCATCTCTTATGTCTTGTTAAAATACAGGAATATTTTAATTAAATAAAAGTAATCATCTGAAAGGAACGAAAAAAATAATATTTCCATGAAATATATTCATCCATTGGGGAACACTTTAATTCCATATCTTGAACTATCACGGGTAAAATATTATTTAACACTAAATATATATTTATTTTTTCATTGATTTATTTTCAATTTTCATGTAGAAATATGCATTGAATATTGATTGATGTGTTCCTCGATCCAAATTTTTTTGGACCAATAGAAAAAATTAATCTATAAATACTTTTAATTGAGAAACACTAGATAAAATTATAATACTATTTTTAAATTTTGAGTTTTTTCATATTTTTTATGTTATATTCATGTTTTATATTATTTATTTTTTTACTATCTACTAAAATGGTAAAACCCATTTTATAATATGATCTACAATTTCTAGCAAAGAAGGAACTAGACATATTTAGACAGAATGATTATTTACATCAGGTCCTAGGTGACAATAACAGTGTAAGAGTTTGTTCTAAACCTAGAAAGAAAAACATGTTTTCTAGATATTGTTCATTATGAATTGAAACTTCCAATAACAATTTAGGTTTGGATACCCAAGAACATTAAATTTATCCATTGATACAGAAAATTAACTTGTTCGAAAAGATTCTCAACAGAATAATAAAATGTAAGATAACCAATTATTAAAAGTGATATTATGGATATTATCTTCACTTCCACTAGAGGGTGCAACAGAAATAAATGGATGTTTATCAATTATATGATATATTTATGAGGTTGGTGATGATTTTGTAGCTATGTTTGATGAATATACTATAAAGGATGATGATGATGTTAAAGATTTCAGTAGTGATGATGGTGGTGCTGGTGAAGATAGTGTTGTCAATACATGATGATGTTGATGTTAATGCTATTGATATAAGTGGTGAAAATGATGGAATTCATGAGGATTTAGATGAATCTATTGAGAGAAATTATTGATAGTTTATGTATTTACATATCTATCATTTTTTTATTTAATATAAAATGAAAATTTTATATGTGATGTTGTATTTTTTTTTGCGTCTGTTGTCATTTTTTATTTTTTTTTTGAAAAATGAATGGTATAATGTAATGTGGTGAATATAGATTATGATATGGGTTTAGTTGTTACCCTAATTCAAAATGGAGTTGTATAAAAAAAAATTCATGGTTAAAACCATGGTTTTACACCTATAATACCATGGTTAAAAGAATGGGTATAAATAATCTACTATTATGGCTCAAACTGTGGGATTAGAAGGAAATTTCCATGGTAATAACCATAGTTGTACAAATATAATTCCATGGTTTAATCCATGTCTATAGGTAGTTTTCTTTCATAGTTTTAATCATGGACATTTAAAATACCTACTACAATGGATTTAATAACCTTTGATAATAAAACAATGCCCATAACCAATTTTCATGGTTTTTTGGCCTACTACCATGTTTTCAAACCATGGTTATATGTTTTTTTTCTAGTTATTTTAGTTGTACATAGTCTCTTTTTTTACTATTTCATGGTTAATTTAATACCTAGAATACCTTCTTTAGCGTTATTACCCCTGGGTACAACTATACCATAGCCTATATCCACTTTCCAGTATCCAGACAGATATATAATTATAAAGAAAACCGTATAATCTCTACTTTACCAAAATATGAGGATATTCCCCTCTATTTTGGATTATACATTATATTTATCTATAAGGTTTTCACTAATTTCATATCATCCTAATCTTAAAAAATAACTATAAATTACTTTGATACCAACTGTAGATACCCAACCCTTAAACACATATTATTTCATATTTATCACAAAAAGTTTTTAATAAATACAATCAAATGATCAAGAGGATTTGTTACTTTGGAAGATTAGATATAAAAATACATAATCTTAAACATAAAAACATCAAATGTATTTAAAACTATATATATCTCTCCTAACTACCTTAGATATTTTAAAACTTCATAGGCTATCTTTGGGGAAATACATAAGGAAATGGGTGAGGTAGATAGCTTAGTAAGGGAATGAACATGTAAATAAACTATAAAATGAGATTCAAGAGTTATAACATGATATCATAAAGCGAATGATTATAAGCATGGATTTTGGAGTGGATATATTGGAATTATTTGGTTTTTTTATTATTTTGATTATTTCAAATATCATTGTTTTTATTTTTTAATAATAATTTTCATTAATTTAATTTTTTATCAATTATTTCATCATTTATTTTTATTATTCCTATAATTCTTTATATTTATTGTATTTATATCTTTTGAAATATTAATTTAATTAGTTTATATTTTATCCTTACTTATCTTTCATTAATTATTCTTTAACTTTACATAAGAATTGAAATATTATGTTTACCCCTATATAAGTAGCTTTATGTTGTGTTTACCTTTATGTATGGTTTAATTTACCCTTTCTTGAGCATGCATTTAACTTTACATAAAATTTATTTACCTTTACACAAATAGCATGTTACCTTTATATGACTCCATTTATACCCTTATGTGATATATAGAAAACACAATGTACCTTTATATAGCTATTATACTACCCTTATGTTGTGTTCATAGTTACCCTTATGAAAATAATATACTCATGTAGTCTCCCTTACGGGGATTTTATATCACCCTTACACGATTAATTGTTTTTACATGTACCCATACATAACGTCTATGCTACCTTTACATAGTGCATAACCTTTGTTCAGTGTCTTTATAAGTTATATTCAAATTGAATTTTACCTTTATGAAAAGTGTTAAATTTATATTTTACCCTTACATAATGCAAGAAACATACTTTTACAAAGTTATAGATTTCTATAAACTCCCAGGTTACTCTTTTTCATGATTTTATGGCATTTTAAATTAATTCCTTTTTTATGTGTTTTATTGATTCTAATGATTCTATAAATTAATTTTAATTATATAGGATCTGTGAAAAATGTTTTTACATTGTTTTAAACATATTTTCATGAATATTAAAGGTTTTTTTCCATTCTCAAATATATATATATATATGTGTATAATGAAACTCAAAATATTTCAAATTTATTTATTTGAGTTGTTTTGTTTGATTTTAATGTTTCTAAGATAATTTTTTAATCTAAATAACACATTCAAACATGTTTTATTCTTTTTAATAGAGTATATTTTAATTTTAGATATTATCAAATATTTATTTTGAAATGGATTTCCAAATTAAAAGTTTGAATTTTATATTTTGAATTTGTGTGAGATTTTTGGATATCATTGACCTATTCTTTTGTAAGTGTTTTAGACTTCTTAAATGAGTGATTTAAAATAATTCTGAATTGTTCACATTATTTTTAATTTCAAATGATAGGATTTTTAATAATTGTTTTATTACTCTCTCTCTCCTCGATAATTCTTAGATAATATTATTATTATATTTTAATTTTCTAATTAACTACTTCATAATGTTAAGTTATTTATATTTAAAGGGATCAAGGCATTCATAGATAAGTGTTTATGATTATAATAGTTTGGTCTTTTATAAAATTGAAATTAATCATGTTCCAAAATTATTCATCTACTAAAGAACTCTAAAGGTGGGATAATTCTTCTTTAAATTCATATCACCTTGAAGAGACATACTGAACATTATTGTAATGCACAAACATTATCATTAAAATTCATTTGAAGTGAATGTAATAAATTTTTCATCTACAATATTATTTCCACAACTATTCAATAGTTATTTAATTGTTTTATTTATTTATTCTAGATTAAGTAGTGTTTTTTACTTTAATCAATCATTTAATAGGTTATAATACCTCTAAATGGTATTATTTGGTTTTTCTACCTTATCAAAAGGAATATTGGTGGTTGTGATACTTTACTAAAAATAAGATCACTTAGGTTGGGGTTTCTATTAGTAGAAAATTATGGGTTTTATCTATTCCCCCTAAAGCATAATTATTTTTGGGGATTCTCCTATGAAAAAACCATGTGTTGGGATTTATCCCATTATAAAATTCTGGGTTTAGTTTACACACATGTAGAAGAATATCTCATATCTTAGTGTGTTTCATAATTTATCGGTTGGGGTGTGAAGAGTTGATTTGGATCCTTTAAATCCAAAATATTACAAAATTTTTATGTTTATCTCTTTAAATTATCTAAATATTCTCTTCACGGAATCCATTATTCTTAATATTTTAATAAATAAGTTTTTAATCTTTTTAAAGAACCAAATTTCTCTTTTTTTAATAACTTTGATAATTTTATGAAAAGATAATTCACACCCCATCTTGTATATTTCTGTAATACATTACAACCTCACAATTGATGCATGGCATAAGGAAATGATTTTATAAGACCATAAACATGTGTAAATAACATTAAATATAATATCAAAAATATAAGCCAATGGTTACTCCCAAGAACATCATTATAAAGTGTACAAAATCCCATGGTGTATTCGGTTCACACCCTAATCCCATACATAAAATATGATGAGATGTGAAACATTATTGAATGTATTAGATAGGTATATAATTCATGTTCTACCCATGAAATAAATGAAAATCTTACATATATGTACCACATGAGTAAAATAAACCATATATAAATCATAAGCACGATCAAATCCATGATAAGGAACTTAGTTTCAAAATTATGATTCAAGTCGTAGCAAGAGGATAAATCATAAGGGTTCCCAAGAGATATAGGAATTAAATTTTTTCGATATTTATTAACTGAAGAGGCTATATATTTCCTTAACATAGGGTTCAAATATATAAAATTCTGAGAAATATCTAGGAGAATAAATAATAAAAAATGTACCACATGGGTAAATCTTTATAAAATAAGTAAAGGATATTTTTAAAGAAATAAGGACCATATTGTTTTTTATATAACCAGAATTGAAAAAATAGGGTTCTTCAAAAAATAATTTGGGTTTTTAGAATCTATTCATTGTTTAAATACATTTCATGGGGGTGATGTTTGACATGAGATAATAAATAGGAAAGATCCCTTAAAAGAGTTTACATAAAAGTGGTAATTTTGAAGGGAACTATAACATGTATAAACCTAATAATGACAGGGGTACTTGACTTGGTATATATATAGGGGACATATATACAAAAATAGTATACATATATGAGAATAATATTACATAAAATGGTATAAAATAAAGAGAACTTGTAACTGATAATCCATAAAGGAGGTACGGAAGATCCATCTCAATGTTTTGAAAACCACTATTGGAATCCCACATTTTAAATAAGATAATAAAAATGTATTTTGAAAATATGATAATTTAAATATGATGTTCACACCAAATAATAATCAATCAAAATTAAATTTTTTTATCAAACATTTTTAAGGAAAAAAGTTAGAAACCAAGTTCAAGCGCAAAGGGATATTACTGAGCCATTAAAGTGAAATTGTAGCCTACAGATTTAATCTCTCTAAATAGTTTCCGTGATACATTTTTTACCTGAGTGTCTGGATCCTCCATCAAAGGATCGTTGAACCCTAACTCCATATTTTCACATGATTTTATGTACACCTCTAAGTTGATATTTTCATTGTTGAATCCCCTTACAAGGATCTGGTCCTAATTATCGATCCAGGTTCCATACTATTCATTATGGGCCACCCTTAGAGCCCTTAACATTATTCTTTCATCCACTTAGTTAGGATATTTAATTGTTAGAAAAATTTACAGTATTACCTCTTTTGATCTCAGAAGGAAATCCAAAGGATTTTTAGGCATCTCTCGTAGCTGATAGACCACCTTGGAGAGGTGGGGGTCACAATCCTTATACTTGACTTTCAACTTCCTTGCAGCTATAGTCTCCATTGGTAGAGGTAAATATGAGTAATCCTTTTTCTCTTTCTGGTTTCCCATCTGGCTCTTACTCCTCCTCAATCTTGGATACCTGCTACACTGAAACTCTTCCTCTATATCACCAATAAAGTGGATAGAACATTCATCACTAGACCCATTATCAGGAACCTGCTCCCCCGTAGTGGTTCTGACTGGATCTTTTTCCAAATTTTGGACTAGATAATCCTATGAAAAGAGATAAAAATGTTTACCCATCACAATACCTTCCACCTCCCTATAACTCTTCCTGACTATGGCCTCACTCCCTTTAACTTATTCTAGAATATTTCCACCTGTTTAAAAAGAGACATCTGATGGATTCATGGGAACCACCCTCATCCATCCTCTTTAGTTCTACATTATAGTAATGCCTACTAATTCCATGGGTACCCTCAAGAGGGGGATATGAAGCACCAGTAGATACCAGCTTATCGAAGCTCCTATGCACCCATGGAGGATGCACAGGACGATGTGGTTCAACAATCTCATTTCTCAACCGACTGAAGTTAAAAGACTTTCTCTAGCCATTGGTACTAGTACCAATACCTAATCACACTTCCTCGGCATAATACATAGCCTCAGGTATCTTGGAGCCTCAACCATCAACCATTTTTATAATTATGAAAATGGAGTGGAATCCATCATTTACATGGATTAGGATTATTCTTAACATAGTTTCATTTTCAAGAAATTATTATAACTCTATAGTAAGTTATATTTTATTAAAAAATGATCTATAAATATATATAAGGTATAAAAAATGAAATTAAATATGAAACTCAAGGTAAAACATTATAATTCAATAAATCCGTTTGAGTTATGAAAAATACCTTATATTTTGGGGAATCCATTAATCATAACCCACAATAAGAAAGATCATGAATGAAGTGAATATTCAATGATAAATAATAATTTATGATATTATAATTCAATTTTTAAGTAGTTACACCATACAAATGAATATTGTCTCATAATATAAAAGCACACCTCAAGGATGGATGATTGAAATGGCACCCTTCCGGCTTAAGATATTTTCTAATAAAACCCCTTGAAATAGAATTTGTTTATTGTAGTTAAAATAAAAATAAAATATAATTAATGATATTATATATATTCAATTGGTATTATACACACCATCTAAATAAAATCTTTTTCATAAAATAAATTATGTTATAAAGAATGAAATTTTGAGACAAAACACTTACCTCTTGTCTAAAAGTACTCCATACTTACACTTAGATTCATGAATAATTATTTTATGTTCATTATATATATATAATTAATAACATTATTAAACCATATTTAATTTTATAATATTCTTATAATACCATTTAGTACTTATTTTTTAAATAATTTTCACTTACGTCGGTTACTAAAGGTTGTTATGTCAATTTTTTCATAAATACTTATGTATGGTGACCATGTTTGAAAGAATTATAAAATAGTTTCATAATATCTATAATATTAATATTGGTATGAACATAATTTTTATATATTAAATATATTTTTAAATTCAACCATGATGGGTGGTGATAACAAATGAAACTTGTTGCTTGTGGAAGTGGTACTATGCACGTACGCACGATAAATGTTTCAATTTCTCGTTTAATTGGATAGAAAGAAGGTAAATTATAATTTTTTTAATTTCAAAATCATATATATAAATATATATATTATAATATTTATTCATCCATTAATTCCTTTTGATCATCCACGAATGGAGGTGATGGAAAATTCAAGACGTCATTTTGTATAGGCGTTATTCCACGCAACACACTAACGACCAATATTTTTCTTAGTGGGGGGAGGAATAAATAATGGTTATTACATTAATATAATAACATATTATTATAATAATTATACTTATTTAATTATATTTTTATAGATTTAAGATATATGGTAGAGAAATATTATGGATAAAAATTTATGAAGAAGGTAATACTTACGTTGATATGATCAGTGCTCCCAGATGAGCCCATAAGAAACTCTCCATCACTTGGTTTTCCCTACTGCTAACTTCCTCTCCACCATCTTGGGCCGACTTTGGTTCTCTCCCTGGTGAATTTGTTCGACATGTTCGTGATGCGAGATCTATTCCAGTGCCAGCGTCGTGCGGGCACAACATCCTCGACGAACCTCATCGATGGCTGGCCTTCTTATCACCCTACCCTTCAAACAGGATAGGGTTCCCCATGGTGGCATAGTGTTGGTCTTGTGTGTGAGTTACAATTTCTACAGGTTAGGGGTTAACATCGTGTTTCGTGCTGTCTTCGGGTGTGTAGGTAGGATATGGTATCTGAGTGCGGTTTTGAAGGTGGCAGCAGGATCTGGATCTGCTTTTCCAGTTTGCAAAGGGGGCTTCTTCCGGTGATCTGGGATTTAAGAGGATCCTTTTTCTAGTTTGTTTTGTGTATTTTAAACTTTTGTCTGCAATTTTTGGTTTTGGTGGATCGGTGTTCTTGGTGGCACATGGTGTCAACGATTTCGGGCTCCGCCTTTGGTTTTGGTGACTAGTGATGGATTTTCGGTGTTCGGGATTTTGGTTCGAGGTGATTTATGTTGAACCGGATAGCTTGAAGCCGATTTGAGTCAAGTTTTCCATATTTGAAATGTGTTTAGTTGAGTTGTGTGCGGTTGATTTTGTATTTTGCATTGAAGCCCTTATGTATTTCATGTTGATCATGATTGAAGCCGGTTTCATTGCACACCAAGTGAGTAATCTCACTTGGTAGTGTTGTATTGACATTGGTGGTATTCTGTCTTGACAATGGTGGTATTCTGGTGTTGATGTTGGTTTTTGTCTCGGATGTCCATAGCTTAAGGAATTCTATAATGTTTTCTTAAAAAATGATGCTTTATATGAGGTTCAGGGCAAAGAGGTTTCGTTGTTTCATGGATTTTCGAAATCGAAAGTTTGAGAGGGTATGGAATTGGCCATAGGTACCATTCTAGTGCTCTTTAGCACATGTCAGCTAGTTATACTGTGATGATACAATGGAAGTTGGAATTTATGGTTTTTAGTTGTTGGAAGGTGCTTCAATTTTGTGGCGAGCGTTTCTTTTGAACTTGAGTTTTGGTATTTTGAGACTTTTTGTGTTTAGGTCATGATTTCATGGGTTCTCACATTCCCTTAAAATTGTTTGGAAATAAAAAAAATTAATTTTCATTCAGTTAGGTTACACTTACATTGGATACATGATCATCTCTTAGAGATTTCTTTGGAAGTGAAGGGATTAAGATATCTTCTATATACCACGGTATTAAGGATGAAAAAATGACTTATAGTAGATATATTTTGGTAAGATTTTAAATGTAAATTTTAATGTGAAGTGTAACCATGGAGAGGTGGAAGTTATACCACTTTTTAAGTTAAGAAATTGTTACTTTTAGGAATAACCTTAACCCTACCACGATATCATTACACTAATACAAGGTTAATGGCCAAACAATTTTGTAATAATGTGTTTTTGGGTAATATTTGGTTTATAAATCCTCATTAAAAAAATTGAACACATGTTTTAAACATGTTTCAAGTCTTTTACTATAGGTTTTTATATTTTAAAATTTTGATTTTTATCCCAACAACTAGTTTTTTAATTAAATATTATTTTTTTATTTAACAAAAATAGGTAAAAAAATATTAGAAAATTCTGATGTTTTGAACCCAAATTTAATCAACATATAATATAATTTTATTAATTAACATCAGAATGTTCACTTTAAATTAAATTATGTAATATAAAAAAACTGTTTTTGTAGAAAAATGACTTTTAACCATTTTATGTTCTTTAATATCATTTAGTATTGAAAACCAATTGAATGATTGTTAATATAGTTATATATTGGCTTTGAAATAATATTTGATTTATAATTTAAATTGTATAATTTTTATTGATTAAATAAAAATTATATGATATTAATAAAACAATTCATTTAAAAATTGTTTTACCATTGTCATGGTAGTAAACCTTAATTTTATTAACTTTATATTTATGCGAGAAAATGAAATTGAACGTGTTAAATAATATTTAAATGTTGGTATCAAATAGAAAATATTTTTTTTTTAATTTAATTTCAAATATTGATAAAGACAATTTTTAATTTAAGTCCATAAAAACAGTTGTTAGTGTGAAATATTACTTGAGTTTCAAAAATGATTAAAATGTATTTTCTAAATTTAAAAAATTATTTTTATTAATGTTTTAAAATAATTATTAAATTTATTTTTTATATGGAAATTTTTCTTAATATTTTATATCAGAATTTTATTATAAAAGTGATAGCTTTTAGAAAAATAGGTATTTTTATTATTCACCTAAAAATTGCTTATTTCCTAAAAATATAAAAAATTAATAATGGGATAATATTTTTATTAAAAATCCATAAAAAGTATGTTCATTTTTTCATATTAAAATTCAAAAATTGATAAATTCAATTTTTGAATAAAATTATATCTTATAATGAAAAACCTTATTTATTGGAAAATGATAATTTCAAATACTAATTGTTATTATTCTAATGTAATAATATTTACCAACTAAATTTTTATTAACTAATTATTAATATAAAAAATAATTTTTCATCATCAATCAAACATTTCTTGAAATTAAATATCATATCATGTTAAAAAATTAGAAAAATAGTTTTTTAAATAATAAATTATCTTATTAGCCATTTAGGTAAACTAATTGAATTTCATTCATATTAAAAGTAGACTTTATTTTCATTATATAAGTATTTGATAAATTGTTAAATACTATTAATTACAATAAATTAAATGGATAGGATTTAATGACCATAATTAAATATTGATATTTAATGCAAAATAATATACTCAACACAATAATTATTAAGGAGGTGTAATAATTAATATCTCAGGTTGTTATACTCTTCTCCACTAAAGAAAATTAACCCTATAAATTTTATTTTATACTCCAAGGTTAAAATATATGAATACGTTTGTTTCATGGTATATTTAGGTCCCCACATTTACTATTCCTACATATGGTTTCTCCAAATTACTTTGAAAAGTCAATTTATCTTATTGCATAGAAATTTGTCTCTATGGTCCAAGATCTTCATTGGTTACTCATTGTAAGAGAGATAATTATCCAATTATAACACCTCTAAATTCAATACATGTGAAGTATATGGTATGTACTTCTTCAGTAAAGATATGAGGAATACATCATATAATTTAAAAATATATGGTGGAACACTAGTCAATGGAAAAAATATGATGCGATTAAGAATATCAATGGGGCCAATATAAGTTGGTATTAACTTCCCCTTATTCCAAAATCTCTTGACTCTCTTCTATGGATAGATACATGGGAATAATTTATCACCAACCTTAAACTCTAGGTCTCATCGATGGTAATTAGCATAACTCTTATATTGACTATGCACTTTGTTGATGTGATGTTGAATTACCTTGACCTTTTCAACCAATACTTCGACCATATTAGGTCATAGAAACATTAATTCACCTACTTTATCCTAGCACATTTGTGTTCTATATATCTTCTCATATAGGGATTTGTATGGGTCTATTTGGATGCTTGAGTGGAAAATATTATTGTAAGAGAACATGGACAAAGGAATATATTGGTCATGATACCCCTTGAAGTCTATAGAAAAATCTCTAAACTTATCCCCATGTTTCTATATAGTCCATTCAAATATTCTATTATTCTAGGGAATATTGGAAATAATAAGCATTATCTTTGTGTTTAGAGAATTCTGAAGACTCTTCAAAAACTTTGAGTTGAACCTTAGATCTCGACCAGATACAATCAATAGTGGTGTTCCATGTAACAACATCACTTATCTAATGTATATCATTATAAGTCAATCGAGTGAGAATTTCTATTGAATGGGAAATAAGTGATCAGTCTTTTTAAAATAGTCCACCATAACACATATAGCATTATTCATTTTTGATGTCTTTGGAAGACCCATGAAAAAATCCATAGTGATGTTTTTTATTTCCATATAGGTATGATAAATGGTTTCATTATCCCTTTATAATTTTTACTCTTAGCCTTCATTTTATGACACACTAGACACTTTGATATATATTCTTCAATATCCATATTTATATTATCCCACCAATAGTGTTCTGATGGATCTCTATACATTTTCATGTTTCCTGGGTAGATGTAGAATGTTGAGCTATGAGCATCATTCAATAGTTCCTTCTTTATCGTAGAATCTAATAGAAGGAAAATTCACTTCCCAAATTTCACAACTAATTCATCATTAACCTTGAACTCAAAGGTTTTTTCCATTCCACACAGTGTCCATCATCTTCAATGTCTCCACATTTCCCTTTTAGCTTTCTTAATCCTCTCAAGTAAAGATGGTTGATCAATAATTTGATAAAGGTAAAATTATATTTTTTTTCTTCATGATTCTCATGTCCATCATTTTCATGTACATGAAGATTGGATCATTCTCAATCCTCATAATAGATAAGGTTGCAGTATCTTTTTTATGTAGAGTATTTACCACATAATGTTCTTCCCCAAATAGTTGTGGATTGATCAATCATAATCCTTGATCAACTCTAAACATCTTCATTGGTGCATGTTGAGTTCCTTCTAGGTGAATATATATTTCAGGCTCATGTGATTCATATATAGATCAAACTTATATCTATAGAGGCAATTCTTCCAAATTTTTAATGTAACGATTAATACAACCAACTCAAGATCATGTGTTAGATAATTCTCTCCATGCACCTTTAAATGTCTGGAGGCATACACCATCACTTTATCATTCTCCATGAGTACACAACCCAAGGACTTTTTGAATTCATCACAATAGATCAAAAATCATTCCCCACTTGGGATTATAGAGAGTATAGGTGTTGTGATTAACCTTTTATTAGGATCCTTCATGTTCTCTTCACACTCATCTATATATACATACTTCACACCATTTAAAGTGATATTGGTTATCATGTTTGATATTCATGAGAAGTTTCGAAAAATTACTATGTTATCTAGCTAATACAAGAAAAATATGGATCTCCATTATAGATTATGGTCCAGGCCAATACCCAATCACATTAACATTATGTTAATGTGTTCAATAACTTACTCGACATGCAACTCTGAACTTTAACGTAACCATTATATAATTTGATAAAATGTAAATATTTAAGAATAACCATTAAATGTAGAAATTGAATTAATAAGAATGAATAAGAGTAACCAATTTTATAATGACCATTAAAAACAATCCATTATTTTAATATAAATTAAATTAGATTAGATTACCTAAAATGACTAATAAGATCATTTATTAATTACAAATGTATTTTTTATAAAAACTAACTTTTTATGTATAATGATTTTATATTTAAAGAAAAATATTATAAATAGTAATAAATTATGTTTCATATTAATAATTTATTAACACTAATTTAGTTAGTAAATGGTATGAAATAATAATAATAATAATAACTAATATTTAATAATGTCATTTTCCAATAAAAATAGTTTTTTGTAATATTTTTGGATTTTTTTTCATAAACCGAATTTATCAATTTTATAATTTTAATTTTAAAAAGATAAAACAATTTATTTTAAATAAAAATATTATATTAAGATTAATTGTTTATATTTTTCTAAAATAATTGATTCATAGGTGAATATTAAAAATACCAATTTTTCTAAAAACCATCGCTTCTATAATAAAATAATGAATTGAAATTTTAAGAAAACCTTTTTATATAAAAATAATAAAATTAATAATTAATATAAATAATTAAAAAACTGTATTTAATATATAAAACACATGTTTAATACTTTTTAAACTCGGGTAATATTTCACACTAAAAACTGTTTTTATGCAATTATATTAAAAATTAAAAATTCACAATTATAGAAATTAAATATAATAGAATTTATATCTGATTTGAGTTAATAATTTCAATATTATTTAACAAGTTAAATTTTATTTTTAGGCATAATGATAATATTAGAAAGTTTAAAGTTATTTACCAGGATAAAGGTGAAATAGGTTTTTTTAATGAATTGTTTTATTAATATTGTGTAATTTTTATCAAATAAATTAATTTGATACAATTTAAATGATAACTATAATATGGTTTTTTAACCTAAATGTAATTATATTAATTATCTTCCAATTTTTAATCAATACTAAATAATATTAAGGACGCATAATGGTTAAAAGTCATTTTTATACAAATATTCTTTTTTTATATAGTATATATTTTAATTTAAAAGTTGATTTTATCTTAATTTGATATTTAATTAGATTAAAATATTATTCAATTTATATTAAAAACATAAAAAATTTCTAATATCGGTTTTCTTATATTTTTAAATAAAATATAGATTACTTAGTTAAAAACTAGATACCAAGGAAAAAATCAAAATGTAAAAATGTAAAAACCTATGGTAAAAGACTTAAAACATTTAAAAAATGTGTATAATGTCTTGGATAAGGGTTTTGTTACCCAATATCACCCCACAACCCATTATTCTGAAATTTTTGAGTCATTTAATAAGGAATAGTTTATTGATATCATGGAAGTGTAAAGGGTATTCTCAAAAGTGCTCTTTTTCACTTATAAAAGGGGATCACTTCCACTCCAACATGCTTATACTTCCCATTGGAAGTTTCCTTGAACATATGAACAAAATAAATACAATATAATTTTTTTTTAATCCTTCATATTCTATTATATAGATGTTATATTAATTTCTTCACTTCCAAGTAAATCTCTAAGACAAGATCAATCTTCCAGTATATGTATTACCTTCTTCATAACTTTCTCTCCTAAATATTTCTATTACAAAAATCTTATATACATAAAAATTTTATTAAATAATTATAATTATTATATTTATATGTTATAATTTTTATTTAATGACCATTACTAATTCCTCTTCATCCACTAAGAAAAAAATCATCAATATTGAATTGTGTGAACTACAGCCTCCATAAAGAGACGTCTTCCATTCTTTATCAAATCCATTAATGGATGATAAAAACAATGTAATGGATGAATTAATATTATATATATAATATAAATATTATTATGAGTTTTAAAAATTATTATTTACCATAATTCGCTCTCATTTTTTGAAAAATGAAAATGTTAATCATTTGTTGTGCGGACTACAGTCTCCATGAAGTAACATTTTTCATTTTTCATCTGGATTTTAATTATTTATAAATACTAATGAAAATTTTACTCACAAACATAAAAACATATAAATAATATCATTATACTTATTTTATAATGATAGTATAAAATTACTTATCCATACCCACCCATCGAGATATAGTGTGTTCATGTTTAGGTTGGTTTAACCACATACTTGAATAATGATATAAAACCCTACCATGGTTGACTACGGGAACTAAAATAAAAATATAGATATAATTTAATATTAAATTAATGATATTTTATTATATTTTTAATGGTTTTAAGGGTTTTATTATGTATTTAACTTATTATTAGAATATCATCATTGATTACGAAAACTACTGAAATAAGCTGATATCAATTCGATTTTTTTGAAAACGTACGAAAAGATAATATAATAAATAAATAATGTATGATATTTAATTGTCCTTGTTCAATTAAATATAAAATAATAGGTTTCTTAAGAAGGTATATAAAAAACTTAATTTTTTTATTCTGGAAGTTTGGTGCGTGTGCATAATGAATTTGGAACAAGGTAGGGGTTTTCATCTAAAATTACTCTCTTTTAGATAAGTTTGGTATTATGCACCTAATTTCATTTATATGATATATATTATACCTATATGAGATATAATATAATTAATTATATTTTAATCATGTGATTTTAAGTCCAATTATAATATCACTCTGTCAAGGGGTTTTGATTAAAATGTTACTTATGACGTAAGGGTTTCATCACAAAATTTCCATCTTTGAGATACATTTTCTTTTATACACATAATTTATTTTTAATGTTGTGTACACTAAAAATTGAATATATAATATCATGGATTATATTTATTAATGTTATTTTAACTTCAAATTAAATTTCTCTATCTTTCAAGGATTTTTATTTGAATGTTTCTTATGTCGTAAGGGTTTCGTCTCAAAAATTTCTTTTTTGAGACAAATTTTATTTTATACACCTAATTTCAATTAAATGTGGTGTATACTTCCAATTGGATATATAATAGATTGAATTATATTAATTCATGGTATTTTAACTTCAAAGTTAAACTATCTCTCTTTTAAGGGGTTTTATTAGAATGTTTCTTAAGTCAAAAGGGTACCACCTCAATCACCCTTCATTGAGGAATTATTTTATATTTTGAACCAATAATCATTTTTATAGTGTAAATACTACCTCCATGAATTATAATATCATAAATTATCCTTTAACTTGTAAACATCACTTCCACTCATGATATTCCATGATTTGGTATCTGATTGATGTCTTCGATAAAATATAAATGGTTTTTCATAACTCGGTATACTTTCTTCAGTTATAATATTTCTACTTGAGTTCCATAATTCATTTCATTTATAATACACTATATATATATTGTGATAAATTATGATTCAAATTTTTCTTACTAGTGAGTTATAATCCTTTTTAAAATTCAACTATGTTAAAAAATAATTCCAATCCATTTAAATTATGGTTCCCCTCGTCGTCCATAATTAACCATTATTATAATGTTATACTCTTAAATTAGTAACATGATTATGATTTATCTCATATAGACATTATATTTACCTTCCCCAATTTTTTTAAAAATGTTTTATTGTATTATTTTATAGTGTTTGATTTCCAAAAATGTGTTTTAGAACATAAAAATGGATCTTATGTACCTCCTTCATGACTTTCTGGTTACACATTATCTTTATTTTTATCCCTTTTATTAAATATTATTCTCATTTACTTCTTTATTTTTTAATTTAAATATAATAAATATATACCTAGTAAAATATCCTTCTCATTTTGGGGTTATAAAAGTTTTTAGTTCCCTTAAAAATTCTCTCTTTTAAGTAAACCTTGCTTAAGAGAAATTTACTATTTCTTGTCTCATGTCAAGAATCATCTACATGAAATGTTTTTAAAAAAAATGAATATATTATAAAAACCATAATTATTTTATAGAAAATTATCTTGATTTAATTACAGTTTTATGGAAAACAATAAGGTCTTTCCTTCTTTAAAAATATCCTTTACTTATTTTATAAATCTTTACCCAAGTGGTATGTTTGTATTATTTCTTATCCTATATCATTCTCATGAAATATCTATATTGGAACTAAATTATCAAGAACTATTTTTGATTTTCATATATGAGAATATAAATTATTTAATTCTTTCTTCTATTAGGAATAATTATGATTTGTCCTTCTATTATGCCTTGAATAATAATTATGAAACTCACTTCCTTCTCATGGGTTTGATCATGTTTATGACTTATGTATGGTTTATTTTTCTCATATGACATAAATATATATCATTTTAATTTATATTATGGGTGGACCAGAAATTATACTTCCCTATAATGAATTGGGTAATGATTTATATTTCATGATATGTTAAATAAGGAATTAGGGAATAAATCTAATCCATCAATGGAATTTTTCCACTTTATGATGACGGTCTTAGGAGTGACCTTTTACTTATTCATATGATATCATTTTTTATGTTTATTACACATGTTTATGATCTTATGACATCATTTCTTTATTCCATGTATCCATGGTTATTACCATTCTCTTTATGATATCATGGTATTCCTATTGACTCTCATGTAATGCTTTATTTCCATGTTTATTCTCTTACTGGGATTTCTAGCTCAAACTTTTCCTTATGTATTTTATATAGGTTTTCCTAGGAAGTTTCAGAATGTCAATTTATTTTATGACCATTGTGTGGATTTTTAAATAATGATAATATTTTTAGTATTAATATTATGTATTTTTTGTCTAATATTTCAAACACACTAGACCTCTAGGTCCTTTGATTTTATTTATTAGAAAATAATGCTGAGAATCATGAAATATTATGAATTTAAGTCCTGGGTATCCATAGGTTTTATAATAGGAATTTATAGTTATTTTTGGATATTGCGATGAAAGAAGATTATTGGAAACCCTATGGATAAGTATAAGGGATAAACCTAGGTATATGAGATCATCCTAAAATTTTTCTAAAGTGGATATTATGTGGTTTTCCTTAAAAATAATTCCCAATATAGTTAATGTCAAGTGGATGGAGGCTCTGGAATATTTGTACTTAAGGGTAATAACTCTAAATAAGGTGTGTTGGATATTAAAACAAATGTGACCTAGTGCACAAAAAAGTGGCCTAATTAAACACCTTGTTATACAATATTGAGAGATATGATTTGGTAGATAATTTTTTATTTATGAACCATTATAATGGATTTATTTTCTAGTTACTATAATGGACTATTTTGAGAAGTGTAGGATAACCCAATTTAAAATAACATCGATTAAACTAAGATTTATGTATGTTGAACTAAAAGAAATGCAAGATAACATGATGATGCAAAAAATGTAAATATGTTTTAAGGCTGAATACATTTTATTTTATTGATTATGATAATCTATCTATTATGTTAATTGTTAATTTCTCATGTCATCCCTTTTATTTTTAGTAATTATTTTAACTAGAATTAAATATAGTTGTGTGGGACAATGTGGATATTACCTTAATGAAAATCCCATCGAACTGGGAGATGGAGTGAGAAACCATAAGATTATTCCAAAATAGTTATAATAAAATATGATTAAACTTTTGAATATAGTTTTAGTCCCAAATAGACTAAATAGAAGAAATATAGAGTCTCATGTAATTTATGGTGATGAATATGATGAAAGGAAAAATATTTAATTTTCTTTGTGTAAAAATTATGGGAAGAGGCTTCCTGGGTATTGTCTCCAATGAAAAAGAAAATATTTCAAGTATAGAAATATTTTCCATATATATATTAATTTTTCAAGAGAGATAATGAGGTCTAAAAAATTAGAAGGTATAAAAGTATCAAATAATAAACCGTCCACGCTTCAATTATTCAAAATCAAGGAGTTTGTGAATTATGAAAATTGATTCCCGAACCCTAGAATACCCAGGTTAATATATATAAATGACCTCTTAGACCAATGGAGCAACTATACTATTGAAGTTATGTCATTAAAGTAGTGGATAAAGGTTCACTCACCCTCTAAATTAGGTTTTTTAGTATTGGAATCTATTCTAGAAACCTTACTAAGCCTTGTAGGTTTTCTAAGTATATTAACTCCCCACCCCAATTATTTGACTATCAAAGAAAAACTCTACTTGTATTATTATTGTATCAAAAGTGATTGTTTATGAAACTTTTCTTCCTAAATATTATTATTCTCGCTTTATAATAAATATAATGTAATTTTTGAAATTATTGGTTCTCTTTCCTTAGAAGAAGAAATATTTGGAATATTGATATCACATTTCATATAAAAAAATGATATTATATCAATGAAAGGCTGATTATGAATACCCTTTATAAAGAAATTTTATAATATGGGCCTTCATACCAAATAATGAATGGATATTGGTTCAAATGGTTTAAAAAAACTCAATATTAGGGATAATAATATTCTATGGAAAAAATATATGTTTCTTACATTTGAAATGTTGATAGCTCTCTAGAATTTATATCTTAAGATAGAAACATATGTTATTACTAGTATGTGATAATTAAAATTATGATGATTCAATTAATTTAAGTGGGTATATTATAACAACCCATTATTTTAATATATATTTTTCCCTACATAATTCAATGTGTTCCATAGATTTCTCCACATGTAACATCGAACTTAAACAAAAATACATTTTATTTAAATAAAATATAAATATTAAAATATGATTGTTAAAACAAAAACATTGAATTGGATGAAATTAATAGAAGTAACGAATTTTTGATATTTATAGAACGAAAATAAAGTAAACTTTTAATTTGAATTAAATTCCATTATAGGGGATTTATTTTTTCATGCGAGGTGAGGTGGTGTGATGGCACCCCATTCTCTCGACACACACACTTGGCTCCAGTTGTTGGATTCATTTTCTTCCTCCTAGGGATTCAATCTCTTCTAGGCGGCGATGGACCTCTCCACATTCTTCATCTTCTTCATCTTTCAGCTTCTTTATCTTTCTCTTTGGGTTTAAATTTCCCCTAAGTGGCTCTCCTTCTCTAGATTATTCATCCTTCATCAATCTAGGTTATGGATTTTAATCCCTTTTTTACCCTAGTTTTTTAATCCCAATGTTACTCTTTCTCATTAAATACCCTCAACTACCTCATCCATGCTCTGATCTCATGTTCTACCACTACTCTCTAGGTTAAACCTAAAGTGATGGATACTCAGAGGTTTTAGGAAAAATGATTCGGAGGTTGTGGGGATTCCCTTTAGGGATTCATCCCTAGTTTTCTTTAGAGTTTCCTCCCCAGTTATCTTATGTTCATATTTCCTTTAGGGTTTTATCCATATTTATTTTTTCCTTCTAGGTGGTTCTCTATGTTTCTTCTTGGTGTCTTTATACATGTTTTGGGGTTTGATGCATTGTTTCTGCTTGTCAGTTGGAGGTGTGTTGGTTGTTTTGTGGTTATTGGTTTCGATTGAGTATGGTGAAGGGTTCCCCATATGGATTTCCAATTTTGTGGGGTTTGTGATTTTCCTAATTGTGGGTGAATGTTTTTTCTTGATGGTGTTGGAGGGTTCTGGTGGTCGCCTGATTCTTAAGATGTAACTGGCGTTTATTGGGACAGTGCTAATGTGATTGGTGTGTTATGGTGGACTAACTGAGGTGTCACTTCTTTGGTTTTATTGGATGATGTCTATTGTGGAATGTGATTCGTATTTTAGAAGGCGAGATGACGAAGCTAGGGTTTTTTGTACTAGTGGTGGTCGATGGAGAAGAGGACGATGATGATGATAGTGATGTGATGATGTGATGGAGGTGATAGTATCAAGATGATAAGGTTCCTGATGTGGTGATAGTAGTGACGGTGTCAAGAATTTAGTGTTTCTCGAGCATCTCACTTCACCCCCAGAAATTCAAATTCACTTTTGGACTTTGAATTTTATAATTTTGAACTTTAAATGGGATTTTCGAATGGTATATTGTTGTGTCGCTATTTTTATGGTGTTTTTGAATTTGGATATTAGTTTCTATAAGGTTCCCACTCACTATTGAAGTGTATTTTTTAGAAAATGTAAAAAATAATTTTGTTTTTGAATTTCATTAGTTTATATAAAATGACTAAAATGGTCATTTATTACTTAGAAAATTCTTTTTTTTCTAAAAATTATATTTTTATGAAATATGATTTTGTATTTCAAGAAATGTATTATTAATAAAGAAAAATTATTTCTGATATTAATAATTTTTCAACAATAAATAAGTTAATAAATGGTATGGAATAAAACTAATAATAGTTAATATTTGAAATTTTCATTTTTCAATAAAAATAGTTTTTCATTATATTATGTGATTTTATTCAAAATTTTAAATTATAAATTTTAGAATTTTAATTTTAAAAAATAAACATAATTTTCGGTTTTTTTAATAAAAAATGTATCTTAATATTAATTTTATATATTTTTCTGAAATAATTGATCTTTAAGTGAATAGTAAAAACATATTTCTTTTGCTAAAAACTATCACTTTTATAATACAAGAATGAAATAAGTGTTTAAGAGAACCTTTTATATAAAAAATATATATTTAATAAGTAATATAAATATTTTAAAAATAATATTTTTAATTTATAAAACACATGTCTAACATTTTTGAAACATAAGTGATATTTTACACTAAAAACTATTTTTATGAAATTATATTAAAAATTAGGCTTTACCCATTTTAGAAATTAAATATAAAAAATTTATTTGTTATCTGAGATCAACGTGTTGATATTATTTAACAAGTTCAATTTCATTTTATTTATAAATATAATATAATTAATATTTGAGTTAATTACCAAGATAATGGTGAAACATATTTTTAATATTATGTAACTTTATCTAATCGATAGATTTTATTTAATTTAAATAATGAATATAATATAATTTTTAAACATATATATAAATATATTAACACTCATCCATTTGGTAATAAATAATAAATAATATTAAGTACACTTAATGGTTAAAAGTCATTTTTCTACAAAAACTCTTTTTTAATATATTATATATTTTAATTTAGAATTTAATTTTTCTCTAATTTATAAATTGAATTATATTAAATGGATGTTAATTTTAGGTTAAAAAATATAAAATTAGTAATAGTTTTTACTTTATATTTTTAAATAAAATATAAATTACTTAGTTAAAAACTAGTTACCACGGTAGAAATCAAAATGTCAAAATGTAAAAAACATATGGTAAAAGACTTGAAACATGCTTAAAAATGTGTGTAAAGTATTTTATGAGGATTTATCATCCCAATAACACACCAAACACCATTATTATAAAATTTTGGGGTAATTTACTAAGGAAGAGTGTATTGATGTCATCGAAGTGTAAAGGGTATTCCCAAAAGTTCCCTTTTCTTCACTTATAAAGGGGATCACTTCCACCCCTTCATAGTTATGCTTCCTATTAAAATTTTTCTACAAACTCTACCAAGACTAAATTTAATATAATTTATTTCCTCATCATTAGTCTATTTTTCTCTAGAATTTATCTTAATTATTCTCTTCTAGGTGAATTTCTAATAGAAGATCAAGTCTCTAACGTATGTACAAAATTATTTTTTACTTTTTCATCTTAATATTTATCTTCCAAATATAGTTAATCTATTAAAATATAATTAAATTAGTATCCTTATTATATTTATATTTTATTTTTTTAATTTAATAACCATTATTTATTCCACATTATCAAATAATAAAAACAAAGGTGTCATTAGTGCATTGTGTGGATTACCGCCTCCACAAAGTGATGTCTTCCATTTTTCATCAGTTCCATTAATATATAATAAAAAGGATGTAATTTTTGAATAAATATGATATATATATATATATATATAATATAACTATGATTCTTAAATTTCAAAATTATCATTTAGCTTAATTCCCACTCATTCTTTGAGAAACAAAAATTTTAAACTATTATTGGGTGGACTACCTCCTCCACAAAGTAATGTTTTTTGTTTTTCATCATGATTTTAATTATTTGTAAAAATAACTCAAATTATGATTAAACAACTAAAAAAATTTTAAAAATATCATTATTATTTCTTATAATGATATTACACAATTCCATAACCATACTCACCCATAGAGATATAGTGTGTTCATGTTTTGGTAGGTTTAACCACCTACTTTAATAATTCTATAAAACTCTATCAAGGATGGCTATATAGTAACTAAAATACTAATATTATTATTATTAAATAGGAAACTAATAATTCGTTTTTTTATAATGTTTATATTATTCATTTATCTTATTATAAAAATATCTTCTTTGATCACTAAAACTACCGAAATAAGAAGACACCGATTCAATTTTTACATCAACATAAGAAAAAACTATATGATAAATAAATAATATATGATAAAAAATGGTTCATATTATAACAACCTAAAGTTTATAAATGATATTTTTTCTTGAAATGGATGTGTAATATTATACCCATACAGCACATAGAGAAACCAACAATACATTATTTCATTAATTAAAATCATTACATAAGTCAATGAATATAACCATTAAAATTTCAATTATTACAAGGTATAAAATAAAGAAAATATAAAAACTGCAATGGGAAAATATGGATCACCCCAATCTTCTAGAATCATCTCTCCCGTGAATAAAATTATAGATTAGAAGAAAAATATTAGTAAATAAATCTACATTATAGAAAATGGAAATATAAAACCTTGAGAGGAATTAAGTTGAATTTAGAATAAAGGAATGTAGATGTATTTATATGATGAAATTTGGTATTTGGAATTGTAATATGACCATTAGAATAGAAATGTGACTATTTGTAATAGTTACATGACCGTTGGAATAGTAATTTTACCTCAAAATAATAAATTATGATATAAATAATATTTATCATTATTAAATTAAGTACATATAAATATTATAATTCTAAAAAATAAATATCCTAATTTTAAAACTCAAAGGAAATATAAGCACATTATTAATAAATTGTATTTTAAAGTATTTTTTATATGTCATTATTTTTTATTAAAAATTAAAATTACTGATTCTAGAAATTTATTTTATAAAATTAATATCTTTTTGGAATTATCATATCAAAATTTTCCAAGGGTTATTTTTTGGTAATTTTTTAAAATTCATCATTTTTTAGGTGAATAGTGTAAATATAGTTTTTCATGTAACCAATATATCTTAAATTACATCACCCATGATGTAATAATGAACTAATAATCACTATAACTTGAGGATTTTATAATAAATATTTAATTTCATAAATTATTTATTAATATATAATAAACGTAATTTCCAAACCGAAAGTCAAAAGTGATTCCTTAAAATAACAATTTTTCCTATTTTTACATTAATTTTTAATAAACTAAGTGAATTTGGATTATAAAGAGGTAAAATGTATTAAAACCATTATATTATATTTATATAGGATTTATATTTTCAAATATTTACTATTACAAGTTATCCCTTTTATATATTATTTTATTTAATATTTTATTCTAAAAATACCCATCTCTTCAAGTATAAATAACCTCTCTCCCTTCTCTCAGAAAACTAAACTTCTCACTCTTTTAAAATACAAACGTTTTCCCAATTACTCCCTATAAAGACCCTTATAATACCTAGGGACATTCTGGAGTTATCCAACACCAATCATCAAAGGATGTTTAATGTCGTACAATAGAAGCTACATTGAGGATTAAGTAAGTTTTCATCAACTATCCTCTTTTTTCTTCTTCTCATTTTTTTCACCAACCATTTCAAAAAAAATTATAATATTAATTAGGTAGAAATTTAAAATTTTATTAATGATGTTAACCTACTGGAAGTATCATATTTATGATAAATATAAATTTAAGACTTATATTTCTTGTTCTCTCGACAATGTTAGGTCAAAGGTTAGTTAACCACTTATAGAGACATTTCCATTTCAAAACCTATAACCATCATCACGCATGGATATTATGAATTATATATAATATATAAACTTATAATTAAATTTATTATAATCTTATATAATTAATTATACTTATGTATAGTGACATTGAACAAAATTAGAGAAATGAAAACAAATCAGAAAAATTTAATGAAAACAAGATGTCAAAATAATTCACATTTAACAAAGAGTGACATAAAATAGAATCAAATAATTATAATGGATAAATAGTGGAATAATTTAATATAATTTATTTCTAGATCTATGTTTTAATAATCCTATTTTTATAATTCCTGAGGTGGAAAAGCAAAAAAATAAAAGCGTGATTTAAGGTAAGGGGATTCTCGAACCCAACTCCCTTTCTTTGGGTTTCCCCTCTTTCACATAAATTTCAGTTGGGTATTCATTTAATGTTTCTTAAATATAATTTAATTATTATTCTCTTTTAATTTGGATATATAAATGTTTCCACATTGATTTTTAATCAAAATTAAATAATTTCCCAAAAATACTTTTCTTTCCAAAATCATTCTTTGACTACTCATGTGTTTATTTTTATCACAAGAAAAATGATATTTTATTAAAAATTATGTTCTCCCTTTTTCATTTGATAACCCTAAAGTTTATTAATTAATGTATGATTTTTGAAATCTTTATAAACCCCATTCCTTTTCAGGGGTAATTTCATGATCAAGATTATTATATGATCTATGTGGCATGCATGATTATATAAATATTATGATATCAAGGGTGGGATTAGAATTATATATCACTCCAATGCATTGGTTAATATGATTTATCTCATGATATAATGTGTATTATGCATGAAAATTATGCTATATTTATTCATAATGATGATGTCCTGATTATGAAAAAATGTTATGCATGAACATGATGATAGCATCGCTCACAACTATGTGTGATATTTGACCACTAGGAAAAGATGTTTCATTTTTATTTTTTGCCACATTCCATTACTTTATCAAATGTTTCCCTCATGATATTGATTATGAACATATGAATTTGACATAATAATTATTATTATGATCATCCGTGTTATAAGGATTCATGTACCTTATTGATCATCTTACTAGGATTTTAGCTCACCCCTTTGATTTATATCCTCAGGTGAATACATGTTCTAAAGATAATTTGACCTATTAGATAGATAAATAATAAGTATTTAAATAAATTTTTATGTTTTATTTTTTATAAGTGATTTATGGTCCTAATTTTTCTAATGTACAAAACATTTCAATCTTTGAATGTATAATTATTATGTTTTTTATCTTTAAAATGATGTAATAGTCATGTAAGAAAATAAGGGTCACTATAGTTGGTATCAAAGGTATGGTATAGTTAATTTGTTAATTAGGAATATAAAAAATTAGTTGAACCCCTTAGGATAAGTCTAAGTACATGTAAACACCCAGTAATTATTGTTTTAGAAAAAGTGATAAACATTGGGATTCTATAAAATATGCCTTTTGTGTTAATTGTGTAAAAGAATAAATTATTCATGATTTGTTGACTTAAATTTATTTCAAACCTTTTCTATTTTAAAAAATGGTAGGGACCAAGTAAAACCATCTTAATAACTCATATGAGGTGCAATTAAATGATTTCCCAAACAACATACCCAATTCCATAGGATGTGGATTTCAAAACATCATTACAATTCTTACCTAGTTGTCTCTTTCTATGAACAATCACCTGGACCACTTGGAATTTCCTCTTTCAAACAAGAAGTAACAACTAGAAATTGTGTCCTTTATATAGAATTTATACTAATGTTTAGTGGATCTTTTGATCCACTTATCGTAAAACCATGGGTTAACTCAATGGAGAAGATCTTTTCTATGATCCACTATTATGAGATGGAGAAGGTGAATCTAGTCTTCTATAATTTATATATAGAGGTTTTTCAATGGTGTGAATTTATAAATAATTTCAATATGAAGGATGAAGTGGGAGATATTGTGTAGGAATAGTTTACAAAAATATTTCTTAATAAGTATTTCCCTCAAACAATTCGAACAAATATAGAGAGAGAATTCGTAGAGCTAAAGAAAAAAGAAAGTGAATCTTTCACAACTTATGAGGAAAAAATCACAAGTATTTAAATATATGATTTGGATTTTTTATCAATAATGATATCAAAATTGATAGACTATTTAGTGGTTTAAAATCACTCCTTCTAAAGGATCTAGCTATCTGGGACTTTGGGAGTTATGAATATGTGGTTCAATGTGATCTCAAAGTAGATATGGAGTTCATATAATGGTTCCATGGTTATGGAGTTATGAATAGAATATTGAAGTTTCAAACTAGTGTATCAAATGAAAAAAGATTAAATAGTATCCAACTACCCACATATCAAAAATTTGGGAATAAACATCATTGGAGTTTCCTTAAAGGGACAGAAAAATTCTTTAAGTGTGAGAGATAAATCCACCAAGCTCATGAATGTTGAAAGGACATGGATAACTCAACTATCATGATGTAGTAAATAAAGGCACATCCTAATTCATGGCACATGGTTAAATGCTTCAATAGTATGTATCAAGGTTATTATGCAAGCTAGTGCACTAACCCATGGGTGCTTGAGGGTAATCAGTATAAAAAACTACCAAATTCAAAGGAATAAGGGAAAACTTATGTCATAAATACTGCTAAAGTTTAGCATGAAGAATATGTCGTACAAGATATACTTCTCATTCACTTAATAATATAAAAAGGTTTATTTTATTTTAGTTCTACACATTCTAATATATCCTTCATGTTTGGTAGAACCATTGAATTGAAGCTTCGATACCTTGAAGTGAATATATATAAAAAACCCTAATGGTGTGATCATTTCAACCCAAGTTTTGTAATCTTATCCAATTAATGTATATGGGAATATTATTTTAATGAAACTCAAAATTATTTTCTTGGTGGAATTTAAGGATATAGTAAAAATTGATTAGCTTTTATTATATAGAGCACACATAAACTATTAGGAAATGGAAATATATTTTTAAATTCCAAACCATCCAACACACCTCTAAAAATTCAAGGAAGATCATGAATATCCTTTATAAAACCCATAAATGTTGTGGGTGTTGATACCATATGAATAATAATACCTTTAACAAATGGTTCAATTAAAGGAAGGTATAAACCTAGAAAAAATTCCCATTGTGAGGGAATACACTGATGTATTTCCTATAGAATCACCCATACTTCCCCCAGATCATGAGGTAAATTTATTGATATAACTTATACCTAGATCCACTCCCATCTATAAATTATTATATAGGATGGACCTGATCAAACTGCAATAGTTAAAGAAACAGTTTCAAGATCATTTCGAAAAAAGGCTGATATGCCCTTGTGTGTCGCCTTGGGGTGTTCTAGTTCTATTTATAAAGAAAAAGGATGGATCAATGTGTTTGTGTATTGATTACCAAGAGATTAAGAAGATAAATATAAATAACAGCTATCCCTTACCATGGATTGATAAATTTTTTGATGAACTACGAGGAGATTAGTACTTTCCAATAGTGGATTTTCATTCTGGATATCATCAACTGAATATAAAGAAGGAATATATTTAAAATAGTGCTTTTCGTATAAGGTATGGACACTATGAATTCATAGTGATTCCCTTCGTATATACTAATTCTCCTACCATATTTTTGTATATGATGAATATAGTATTTAAAGAATACTTCAAAAAACTGTTAGTGTTTATCATCTATATTCTAATTTACTCTAAGATAAAGGATGAAACTTAAGAGCACATAAGGGTTGTTCTGAAAACATTAATGAAAGATAAAATGTATGCTAAGTATAGAAAGTGTGACTTCTAGATGCATAAAGTCACATTCTTTAGAAAGGTAATAAAAATTTAGGGAATATCTATGGACCCTTCCACGACAAATAGAATTGAGGAATGGCCCAGACCCACTTGTGTCATAGAAATATGTATATTTCTTACCTTATAAGGGTACTATCGAAATTTTGTGAGAAATTTCTCAAGATTTTATAGCTCACTAACAAAGTTAACACGGAAATGAGTAAATTATGTATGGATATAAGAATGTGAATAAATATTTAAGGATATCAAGAAGAGTCTAATCGTTATTCTTATACACGCACTACCAACATGTGAAGAGGGTTTTTCGATATAGAGGGATACATTGAAGAAGGGATTGGATTGTTTACTCATTCAAAATAAAAAATTAAAAGCCTATGCCTCACTGAAGTGTAAAATCCTTGAGAAAAACCACCCGATGTATATTCTATATTTAGTATCTATGATATTTTCCTTGAATACTTGGAATCACTATCTCTATGGTGAGAAGCATGACATATATACTGATCATAAGATTTTTAAGTATATATTCACATAGAATGATCTCAACAAGTGTCAAAGAATATGGTTAGATAAAATTAATGACTATAATTGATCTATTCACTACTATCCAAGAAAGGAAAACATGGTAGCTGATGCTCTTAAAAGAAAATAACCTACTACTTTATCCATGATGTAGATTGTGAAAGACCCTATCTTCATGGATATGCAAAGGATGGATCTCGAAATAATAACAGTTGGGAATACATACTACCTTTACCAAATTATTTCTCAACCATCTATTCAAGATAATATCAAGGATCCACAAAGGGATAATTTAGAACTTCAAAATATGGTGAAAGCAATTAAGAGAATCTACATGAGTTTCATATCAATGATTATGTTGTGATTTGGTGTAATGTCTCGAATTTTCAATGTGTTATTTTTAAATATATTATGGAATTTTTACGAGACCAATTGCAGATATGGCACATCATTCCGATGCCTGGTGATCCTGGAATGTTGGTTCAAACTTTTTTTAAGTTAAGTGAATTGTCACTTGTGCACGGTTGCGCCAGTTTCCAAACGGATGCCCGGATTAAAAATTTGAGGGCATCGTTGCACCCGGGATGAAGAATTTACCTAAGAACGGGTCTAACCTTGATCGGTGTGGGTTGAGGGAAAAAGTTAATTTTCGGACGTTTTCAGTAAAATAAAATAAAATAAATGATAAAGTTTATTTTCTTTTATGGAAACATCTGCTACAGCGCAGTGACATGGCAACTGTTTCTTTAATAACTGCCACGTCATAATGACTCAATAATGGAAATCTTGATTAATTAATACCGCAAAATTTTTTTGAATGCCAAACATGTTTCCATTTTTATTGGGATAATATAACATTAATCGTTCCCAGAAGATTGAGAGAAAGCTCTGGGGAAAATCTGTTGCGCTTTGGGGAAAACTCTCAGTGATAAACGATGATGGATCAAAGCTACGGATTGTTGTGCCAACAAAGTTGAAGGATCTCGACGATGATGGAAGTGTGATACCTTCATCAATGATCGATCCATTCATGAGGTAGGGATTTGTTATTTAAATTATTTTCCCCGTTTTTGATTTAAATGAAGAATGTGGATCAACCATTAACAAGTTGATTCACAAATTAATACTTTCTTGGAGGAGGGTTTTTTTGGGATGATTCAAGGAATTGATCCATGTCAAATTTTTGTTGTTTGTTTCTACTCCATTTTATCCTACTGACAAGAGTGGATCAAAACTGTGACGAATGATGGCGGAGGTTTGTTCCCCGTTTTTTTCATTGGATTTCTTCCCCTTTTTATTTTCTTTGTACGTTCTTCACGTTATTTATGGGGAGATGAACAAATGATCATTGCACATTATTTTTGCGATGAAAAGATCCCAAATTGAATATTTGACACCACAAAAACCTTGTGGAGGTGCAACGACGATAGTGGGCGACGAATCGAACCGGATCGGGAAGGGTCGTTCTTCGATCATTCTTCACACTAGTGGATCATTGCCAGTTTTCAGAGCCGATTGGAGTTCCTAAAACAATGGAATCGGCCTCATGGTGTCGGGGTGACCAAAACCTGAGAGTTTCATGGCAATCGGATGTCTGAATCGACGATCGGGGCAGCACAGAGGGGTGGTAGAGGAAGCACGCGGTTCTGGAAATTTCTAGAATACATGGTGTGTACTTATAAAGAACACTCCATGTCGTACTGGAGGGAGAGGATAGGGTTTTGGGTGTCAGATAGGAATCACATGGCATATGGTTTATGTCACACAGTGTATTGGACCTTCCCCCGAAGCTCGGCATGTATCTTAGAAGGTACACGAACACAAGTTGGACTACACAGCTTCAGAAAACATGGAGTCTACTCTCTATGAGGCATGATAGAAGCGGCTACACTTGACTCAGTGTGTATCTTGAGAATACATGGACACGGGATGGACTAAATGGCTTTAGAAAACATGGTGTGTACTCTCTACATGGCAATAAAGAAGCGTCTACACAAGACCCATCTTGTATCCTGGGAATACACGGACACAAGATGAACTACACAGATTTAGACGACATGGCGTGTACTCTCTACGCAGCATGGAAGAGGTGGCTACACGAGACTCAGTGTGTATCTAGGAGATACATGGACACGGGATAAATTACACGATGTGTACTCCATCACATGGCCAGGCGAGGCTAGTAACGCGGGTCACCCCATGTACAGATTACACGGATTGGAGTATACAGGTTGATGACTGTGTATAGGCACATGGCCAGCATACATAGAGCCAACCCCAGCCACTTGGACACGGCATGTACATCATACTACACACTGTATACTCACTTTTCTATACGACCAGACTTACGACACAGGTTGTTGTACGTGAGCATTACCAAGGGCCAGACAACACGGCGTGTAACTTTTCTACACATCATGTACTCTTTTGGAAAATGGCATGGTCCTCTTGTTCACCGTATCTTGGAAATCTTTTGTTTGGTTCAGTACCCCTTCTACTCGATCCCTTGAAGGTCAGGCATCATTTCCTTCTACAGGAGTATGATCCCTTCAGCAGGACTTTCTGTGATAGAGTTGGCATCCCTCCAAGAGGCCTGGAGAAAGATCCTCTATCCATTCCTGACCCTAGGTAGAGTCAGGCAATGAAGTGACCAACTCTACCAGGTTTTGATCCTCTACCTAGCTGGTGAATCACCTAACTGTTGAATCTGGATGATTTGTCGTATCTTCCATGGCCCTGGTGTTGATCCTATTCTGTGTATCGTGATCATTCCCACTCAAGAGTGTGTCTCCTGTAATGAGTAATTCTATCTATCATGATATTCCTACTCTGGAGTGTGTCTACTGTAATGAGTGTATCTACCTATTGTTATTTTTCCCAATGAATAGTTCTTCTCAGATGGACGTCATCAGAGCTGTCAGACTCGTGGAGTGTGTTCTCCTGGAATGAGTGCTTCGTGGAATCTTCGAACTGAATCCCTAGCGGGGTTATGTGGTTGTGTGACTTGTCTCTAGACATCGGGTTTGGTTTTTGAGTATATATGTATTTTGATCTTCTATAATATTTTTAGTAGAAAAATATTGGGTAGAGATGACTGTGCCTTTCCTTTGTGTACTTTCTTTGTGTTTTTCGGGGTCCTCTACTGAGTATTGTTATACTCACCCCTGCATGGGCTTTACCCGCACGTGTTGTTTCTTATACAGATGAGTATCCTTTTTATAGAGTCCAGGATAGGACCGAGATTTCTGAGTTCTCTACAGGATGAGGCGTTCCTTTGGCTAAGAGCAATAGTCCCAGTACCTCTTTGTGTTTACAGATTGGACTGTGCAGTTTTCATACTCTTTTTTTTTGTCGGATTGTATTCTGGCCCAGTTTACATTCAATACTTTACTTTCTGTCATACTCTGTTGGTTGGATTTATTTGTATTCATGAATTTTATTCCTTAGTGGTTTTTACATTTCAGCATTTGTGGGCTTGGATATGAGTGTGTGTGTGTACAGGTTCTTAGGTAATGCCTCCCATGTAGTAATATGCCTACTCAGTGCTAGTCAACAGCCCATGCCCTATTATAGGCGGGCTTGGGGAGTCACGGTGTGGGCCCCAATGGGATGGTTCATGACAGAGTGGCATTAGAGGAGGTTGGTTCTACCTTAGGACAAGAGTCTGTGAGAAGGGTTTGGGGCAACAATGTTAAGTGTTTCAAGCTCGGCTTTTAGGCCAGAGACTCTAGTGTTGGTTTAGTGGCTGACGTATCCATACAACAGGACTCTGATAACCTTCTTTTCAACTCGGTACATGAAAAAACTAGTTTTGGGGAAATAAAAGAAAGGTACCTGCATCATATATAAATGGGTTTTGTTTTCCATGTCCATTGAGTCAGCTATCCGGATATACTCATGCTACATCTTTTTTCTTTACAGGATGCCTCTGCGACACATACCTGCTAGGATGCAGCAACACGATCATGAGGATGACCCCCTCAGTGATGAGGCTTCGATATAGGGACTAGTTCACTGGGCATTACTACCAGGTGGTGCACCTACTATGCCACCACCAGTGGAGCAGCCCGTGGTACCCACAGTACCGAACGACGAGGAGTGTAGGATGAGCGCGCTCCATGAGTTCCAGAGATAGATACCCCTCAGGTTTCGAGGCAAACCCATCCCTTAGGTGGTTGAGGTATGGATTGAGGTGGTGACCAGATTATTCCATCTAGTGAGGAAACCAGCAGGCCAGATGGTGATCCTAGGGAGAAGCGGTGTTATGCGTGTGACAGTAGGGGACATCTCGCTAGATATTGTCCGACCCGTGGAGCTGCTGATAGGGAAGCGGTGGATGGACCACTGAGGTAGAGGCATAGAATGGAGTAGAAAGACCCACTAGGAGGCAGACGTAGTAGATGATCAGGGAGAGCTGCAGGTGGTGGAATACGCTTCAATCTACTTCTACCACCACCCCCAGGAGGTCTGCACCAGGCTCAGGGAGCTGGGGGACAAGGAAAGGGACAGCTGCATGTGGTTGAGGAATACCACCCAGGGACTCCAGGGATGATGCGAGGTATAATCTATGTCTTCTATACCTTAGCTATCATACTTATAGACACAGTTTCTAGTCATTCCATCATCACCACATTTCTTGTTGAAAACCTTGATATTCCGGTAGAACCGTTGACTTGATCCTAATGCTTGGAGACACCTGTAGGAGGAGACTCGACGATCATGCACCTTTTTAGATAGTGTGATCTTACCCTTGGAGGTGAGAGTTTCAGTTGGAACCTCTTGGTGGTAGCATCGAGGCCTTGCGAAATCATTCTCAGTATGGATTGGTTATCTTTGGTCCATTCCCAGATTGACTATTTTGGGCAAAGATTATGGTGTGTCTTCCATGATGGGACGAGGTTTTCCTTTGTTGGAGAAAAGGTGACCCAGGAAGCATAGAATGGTCTCATGCATAAGAGGGTTCATCTGATCACTAATGAGATGGATAGACTTACCCTTGGAGCATTAGATGTTATGATCTCTCAGTTCCCAGAAGTGGTGGTGGAGTACGAGGACGTCTTTACCGAAGATGTTTCAGGATTACCTCCCCTCCGGAAAATCTACTTCTGCATCAACTTACACCCCGAGAAGGAACTGGTTGTCTCATCAGCATATCGGATGGCTTCCGCAGAGCTTCATGAGCTGAGGGTGTAGTTGGATGATTTGTAAAGCAAGGATTTTGTAAGATCTAGTGTTTCACCCTGGGTGGCCCCAGTATTGTTTTCCAAGAAGGCAGATGAGAGTTTGAGGTTGGGCGTGGATTACCAACGCCTGAAATAGGTGACGGTGAAGAATAAGTATCCATGGCTAAGAATTGATGACCTCTTAAATCAGTTGATAGGGGCACGATTGTTCTCAAAGGTTGACCTTCGATCAGGATATCACCAGTTATGAGTACGGGATGAGTATATACCAAATAGGGATTTCAGATGTCGCTATGGGCACTATGTATACTTGGTGATGCCTTTCGGCATGAAGAACTCCCCCGTAGTGTTCATAGGATTGATGAACCGGATCTTTCAGCCATACTTGGACCGCTTCATAGTGGTCTTCATTGATGACATTCTTATGTACTCGGTATCAGAGGAGGATCATGCGAGACACCTGCGGATGGTTCTAGACATACTCCAGGAGCACCATATTTATGGGAATATCTCAAAGTGCCAGTTCTGGATTTAGGAGGTCCACTTTTTGGGACATTTCATCTTAGGAGATAGAGTAGAGATGGACTCAGCTAAGGTGGAGGTTGTGTTAGCATGGGAGCCACCTCAAAGCATGATGTAGGTGCGGAGCTTCCTTGGGTTGGAAGGATATCACCGGAGATTCATATCTAATTTCTCCCAGATATCAGCACCGATGATAGCCTTGACCAGGAAAGGGAAACCCTACATGTGGACAGAGAAGTTCCAGAAGGCTTTTGAGCAGTTGATATAGAGTTTGACGAGCACCCTGGTTTTGAGAATTCCAGAAGAGGGTGCCGAGTACATAGTTTTCTGTAACGCATCAGGGATCGGTCTTGGCTATGTCCTGATGCCAATGCAGGCAGTGATTTCTTATGGCTTACGCCAGCTTAGGCCACATGAGAAGAACTATGAGACCCATGATCTCAAGTTGGATGTGGTAGTCTTTACATTGATGATGTGGTGACACTACCTTATGGGAAAGTGGTTTATCATTTACTCTGACCACAATAGCCTCAAGTACATATTTTTGTAGAAATATATAAATCTGAGGCAGATTCGTTGGCTAGATTTCCTACAGGATTATGATTTCGAGATCATTTATACATCAAGGTGGCAGATTCTCTTAGTAGAAGGTCAAGCTAGTAGCTGTTGAGTATGGTGATAGATCAGTAAGCCACGCTGCAGTTATCCTTCGTGGATGGAGAGGATACAGATTACCTATAGTGAATGGCTATCAACCCTACACTCTTAAAACATCTTAGGGAAGTGTATCTTGGGGATGTCAACTGTGAGACTTTACGTGCTCAGTTATCTAAAGTACATGCTCCTGATGGATATTCGCAAGGTGGGGAGCACGTACTTATTTTCAAAGGATGCACTGTTGTACCAGTGGTGTTGTAGGAGGAGGTCCTGAAAGAGTTTCATACATACCCCTTAGTGGTACATCATGGAGTGGAAAAGATGTACCAGGATCTTTGACGATTGTTCTATTGGTCAGGAATGAAGAAGGTAGTAGAAAAGTTCATTTCCTGATGCCTCACATGCTAGTAGGTGAAGGCTAAGAACGAGGTTCCAGCAGGATTAGCTCACCCCCTGAAAGTTCCTGAGTGGAAGTGGGATGGAATACTGATGGAATTTGTGACAGTCTTACCACAGAATCCCAAGGGGCATGATTCTTTCTAGGTGATCGTTGACAAACTCACCAAGTCATCCCACTTTCTAGCTATTAGAGAGAAGAGTTACATAGAGAGCTTGGGATGCATCTATTTGCAGGAGATAGTTCGGCTTCATGGAATCCCCTTGACGATAGTCCCATACCGAGATGATCTTTTCACATTTTATTTGTGGAAGGGATTATAAGAGGCCTTTGGGACTCAGCTACACTTGAGCATGGTGTTCCATCCCCAGACCGATGTTCAGACGGAGAGGACCATTAAAGTTATAGAGGATATGTTACGGGCCTGTATATTGGACTTTGGTCGCAGTTGGAAGGACCACCTACAACTGGTGGAGTTTTCGTATAAAAATTTCTACCACTCCACCATTGGTATGGCATCGTTCAAGGCTTTGTATGGGAGACTCTACTAGTCACAGCTTAGCTAGAACGACCTCGGAGAGTCAGCACTCTTGGGTCCAGAGTTGGTGCGAGCTACCACTCAGAAGGTGAAGATCATCCGGGAATAGATGAAGACTACAAATAGCCGGAAAAATTCTTATACTGACAGACAACGGAGACCTCTGGAGTTTGGAGAGAGAGACCACGTCTTTCTTCGGGTCTCACCTTGATGAGTGCAACGAAGATTTGGCCAGGCCGACAAGCTATCTCCGAGGATCATCAGACCTTTTCAGATACTGTGTAGAGTTGGATAGGTGGCATATCGCTTAGCTCTACCACCACAGTTTCATCGGGTACATGATGTTTTACATGTGTCGCAACTGATGGGGTACGTGCATGACCCATCGCACGTCATCGACTAGGGAAAGATGGGCATCAAGTATGGAGTGACCTTTGCTGAGTGCCTGGGAGAGATCGAGGATCAGTAGGAGAGGATCCTTCATGGGTGATCGATTCCCCTGGTGCACATTCAGTTGCAGCACAGGAATCTTCAGAAGATCAAATGGGAGCGAGAGGCTCAAATCTGTGCCCAGTACCCATATCTTTTTGAGTAGTCTTGTTTTGTATTTTCAGGGATTCAAATCCCCAAGGTGGGGAGAGTTTAGTGTTTCAAATTTTTAGTGTATTATTTTTAAATATATTATGAAATTTTTACAAGACCAGGCACAGAGACATCACATCATTCCGAGGCTCGGTGATCCTGGAATGTTGGTTCAAACTTTTTTTAAGTTACGTGAGTCGGTACTTGTGTGTGGTTGTGGTGGTTTCCAAATGGATGCCTAGATTAAAAATATTAGGGCACCCTTTCATCTAGGACGAAGACTTTACCTAATAATGGGTCTAACCATGCTAGCACGGGTTAGGGGAAAAAGTTAATTTTCGGACGTTTTTAGTAAAATAAAATAAAATAAATGACAAAGTTTATTTTTTTTATAGAAACATCTATTGCTGCGCGATGACAGGGCAGTTGTTTCTTTAATGAATTCCACGTCATAATGACTTAAGAATGGAAATATTGACTCATCAATACCACAAAATTTTTTTGAATTCCAAACATGTTTCCCTTTTTGGGGATAATAGAACTTCAATCGTTGGTGGAAGATTGAGAGAAAACTCTGGGGAAAATCTATGGCACTTAGAAGAAAACTCTCAGTGACGAATAACGACGGATCGAAGCTGCGGATCACTGCGCCAACAAAGTTGAAGGATCTCGATGAAGAATTCGGAAAGATACCTTTGTTAATGATCGATCTCTTCATGATGTAGGGGTTTTTTATTTAAATTATTTTTCCCACTTTTTATTTAAACAATGAATACGAATCAACCAGGAACAAGTTGATCCACAGATTCATACGTTTTTGCAGGAGGGTTTTATTGGGATGGTTCAGGGAATTGATCCATGTAAAATTGTTATTGTTACTTTCTGCTCTGTTTAATCCTACTAAAGGGAGTGGATCAATGCCGTGATGAACGATAGCAGAGGTTCGTTCATCATTTTGTTCATTGGATTTCTTCCTCTATTCTTTTCTCTATGCATTCTTCGCGTTCTTCGTGGGGTGACGAACAACGGTTTTTTGCGCATCCGTTTTGCAACGCAATGATCCCAAATTTAAGATTAAACACCACAATGACCTTGTAGAGGTATGATGATGATAGCGGATGTTGAATCGAATCAGATCGGAAAGGGTCATTTTTTTAGCGTTCTTTGTGTAAGTGGATCATTGCATGTTTTCAGAGCTCATCGGAGGTCCAAAAATAACAGAATCGAACTCATGGTGTCGCGGTGAACAAAACATAAGAGTTTCATGTCAATTGGACGGTCGGATCGACGATCGGGGTAGCACGGAGGCACAGTTGTGGAAGCCCGCGGTTCGGGAAATTTCCAGAATACACGGCATGTACTTCCGAAGAAAACGCCGTATAGTACTGGTGGAAGTAGATAGGGTTTTGGGAATCCGATAGGAATCACACGACGTGTGGCCCAAGTCCCACAGCGTTTTGGACCATCTTTGAAGCTTGGCGTGTATCTTGGAAGGTACATGGACACGGGTGGGACTACACGACTTCATACAACACAGCGTTTACTCTCTACGTAGCAAGAAAAAAGTGGCTACGTGGTAATAGAATTATATACCGAGAATAAACTGACATGGGAATGGACTACACAGCTTTAGAAAACATGGCGTGTACTCTCTATGAAGCAAGATAGAAGAAGCCATGCGGGACTCAGCATGTATCCGAGGAATACACGGACACGGGATGGATTACACGGCTTCAAATGACACGGCATGTACTCTCTATGTAGCATGGCAGAGGCAGCTACGCAGGACTCGGCATGTATCCACGTGATACATAGATACGGGATGAAGTATATGGCGTGTACTCCATCACACGGCCAGGCGAGGCTAGTAACAAGGGTCACCCCATGTACAGATTACATGGATCGGAGTACACGGGTTGGTGACTGTGTACAGGCACATGGCCAGCATACATGGAGCCAACCCCAGTCACTTGGACACGGAGTGTACACCATACTACATGTTTTTTACTCACTTTCCTATAAGACCAGCCTTACAACACGGGTCGTTGTACATGAGTAGTACCCCGGGTTAGGCAACATGGCGTGTAACTATTCTACATGTCATGTACTTTTTGGAAAATGGCATGGTCCTCTTGTTCACCGTATCTTGGACATATTTCATTTGGTTTAGTGCCCGTTCTTCTCCTTCCCCTGAAGGTCAGGCATATTTTCCTTCTACATGAGTATGATCTCTTCAGCAGGACTTTCTATGATAGAGTCGGTATCCCTCCGAGAGGCCCATAGTGAGATCCTCTATCAATTATTGACCCTAGGTAGATTAAAGAATCGACGTGACCAACTCTACCAGGAATTGATCCTCTACCTAGATGGTTAATCACCTAACTGGTGAATCCGGATGAGTCGTGGTATCCACCATGGCCCTGGCAGTGATCCTCATATGTGTATCATGATCTTTCCCACTCAAAAGTGTGTCTCCTGTAATGATTGCTTATATCTATCATGATCTTCCCAGTCAGGCGTGTGTCTCCCGTAATGAGTGTAACTACCTCTCGTGACATTTCTCAACGAATAGTACTTCTCGGATGGACGTCATCAGAGCTATCAGACTCGTGGAGTGTGTTCTCCCAGAACGAGTGCTTCGTGGAATCTTCGAACTGAATCCCTAGAGGGTGTATGCGGTTTTGTGACTTGTCTCTAGAATACGGGTATGGGTTTTGAGTATATCTAGATTTTTATCTCCGATTATATGTTCAGTAGACATATATTGGGTAGATATGACTGTGCCTTTCCTTTGTGTACTTGCTTTGTGTTTTTCGTGGTCCTCTACTGAGTATTGTTATACTCACCCCTACATAGGCTTTGCCCACACATGTCATGTCTTGTGAAAAAGAGAAGCCTTTTGAGAGAGACCAGGGTGGACCAGGACAGGACCGAGCATTCTAAGTTCCCTACAGGCCGAGCTGTTCCTTCAGCTATGAGCAGCAATCCCAGTACCTCTTTGTATTTACAGGTTGGACTTTTCAGTTTTCAGACTCTTATTTTTGGTGGGCTTGTATTCTTGCCCATTTTAATTTCAGTACTTTACTTTTTGTCATACTCTGTTGGTTATATTTCGTTGTATGCATTCATTTTGTTCTTTAGTGATTTTTACATTTCAGCATTTGTGGGCTTGGAGATATGTGTGTGTGTACAGGTTCTTAGGCAATGCCTCCCATGTAGTAATATGCCTACTTAATGGTAGTCACCAGCCCCTGTCCTATTGGAGGTAGGCTTGGGGAGTCACAGCGCCGTCCCCACTAGGATGGTTCGTGACATTAGGTTTGCAAATAGTCTCTGTGTGACTTAATCAATTGATATAAAGAAGGTTCTATTGTATAATTCCCTTTATTTATCCATCGTAGAATTACCAAGATGTATCATGATCCTCAAAAGAACTTCTGGTGGGACAACATGAAAAAGGATATTTCTATGTATATCTCAAGATACATAGTATGTTAGTTAGTTAAAGCAGAGAAACAGAAGTCCAAATGGATGATGAAACCATTGCCTATACCCATGTAGAAATGGGATAACGTCACTATGGAATTTTTCACAAGTATCCCGAATACATCCAAATAAAATAATAAAATATGGGTTATGGTGTATCGAATCACCAAGATTTCCCTCATCATCATCATTTGGGGAGAATTTTCACTTGAAAAACTTTCTGAGATATATGTGGAGGAAGTGGTGAGGCAGCATGGGGTTCCACTTTCAATCATGTTTTTATCGTGATCCAAGGTTTACCTTCAAATTCTGGAGATGTCTTTAATATGATTTGAATATTTAATTGAATTTTAATAGGGACTATCACTCCCAAAATGATATCTAATCTGAAAGGACTATTCAGACACTCAAGGACATGTTATGATCTTTCTTTATAGAATTTAAAGGAGAATTGGATCATAATCTCCCATTGGTTTGGCTCTCATGTCAAAACAGATTCTACTCTAGTATTCATATGGCTCCATATGAATATTTTTATAGGAATTTATGTAAGTCTCATACTTTTTGTGATTATTTTAGTGACAAATTTATCCATTGACTTTATCTTTTACAAGAGATAATAGATAAGGACCAAGCCACCCAACAACATATAAAATCTACTCAGAGTCGAAAAAAGATATATGCTAACAACCATTTAAGGGACTTGAAGTTTCATGTTGGAGACAATGTTTTCCTTCAAATATCACCATAGAAGAAAGTCATGTGGTTTGGAAATAAAGGTAAGATTAGTCCTAGGTACATTTTCCACTTTTAGATCCGTGATCATATAGGAGCAGTATCTTGCCAGCTTGCACTTCCAGCAAATATGGATCATGTTCATGATGTTTTCCATGTATCACCCTTGAGTAAGTATATATACTACCACTCACACATATTTAATCTATATGTGGTACAATAAGTGAATGACCTCCCTTGTGAGGAGTATCTAGTGATGATCTAGAACTGTAGAGAAAAGGTTCTATGCTACAAGACAACCCACCTTATAAAAGTGTTGTGGATGAACCATAAGTATGATGTAGAGACATGGAAACGAGAGGAAACAATGAAATTTATGTACCCTCACCTATTCTCAACCAAGAATATTATTAGAAATTTTGGGGATGAAATTTCTAAAGGGGGAAGAATATAACAACCTAAAGTTTATAAATGATATTTGTTTCATGAAATGAATGTGTAATATTATACACATACAACACATAGAGAAACCAAAAAAACATTATTTCATTAATGAAAATAATTATATCATTCAATCAATAGACCCATTAAAATGGAAATTATTATAAGGGGATGAAATATAAAAAATAGAAAAACTATAATGGGATGATTGGATTACCCCAATCAGCTAGAATCATCCCTCTCATGAACTAAACTATAGAAAAGAAACAACATATTAGTAAACTAATCAATATTTTAGAAAATTAAAATATATACCCTTAATAGGAATTTATTTTAATATTGAATAAAGGAATGTACAGGTATTTATTAGAGGCAATGTGAATGTTTTAATAGTAATATTACCATTGGGAATACTGATCTGACCGTTGGAATAATAATTTTACCTAAAAATTATAAATTATGATATAAAAAATATTTATAATGATAAATTTAAGTAAATATAAATATTATAACTCTAAAAAAATAAATACCATGATTAAAAAACTCAATTAAAATATAAGCACATATTTAAAAACTGTATTTTAATGTATTTTGTATAAATCATTGATTTTATATTTAAAATTAAAATTACATATTCTAGAAATTTATTTTCATAAAATGAATTTCAGTTTTGAAATAAGCATGTTAAAATTTTCCAAGGGTGATTTTTTGTAATTTTCTGAAATAATTCAATTTTTAGGTGAATAGTAAAAATACAGTTTTTCGTATTATCAGTGTGTCTTAAATTACATCATTCATGATGTAATAATGAACTAATAATTTATAGAACTTGAGTTTTTAAGAATACAAATTAAATTTCATAATTTATTTATTAAAATACAATAAACTAAATTTCCAAACCTAACAATCATTTTCTACAACCTAATGTCAAAATTGATTCCTTACAAAATTCCCTTTTTCCACATCCCCTTTTAATAAACAAAGTTAATTAGAATTATAAATATATTTAAAGTATTGGATACATTTTATTATATTGATATATTATATATATTTTCAAAAATTCACTATTACATGTTTTAACTTTGATATATTATTTTATTTAATATTTTATTCCAAAAATACCCCTCTCCTCAAGTTTAAATAACCCCTCTCCATCCCCTTGAAAAAAACTATTTTAACACTTTAAAAAGAAAAATTTCTGCCTAAATCATCCCTCTAAATTCCCTTATAATACCTAGGGATGTTCTCGAGTAATCCAAATCCCATCATCGAAGGAGTTTTAGTGTTGTATAGGAGAATCTACACTAGGTATCAAGTAATTTTTGATAAACTCTTATTTTTTACTATCTTTCTTTTTTTGCCACCCATTTCAAAAAAAATTATAATATTGATTATATTGTAATTTAACATTTTATTAATGATTTTAAACTATTGTATGTATCATATTTATGATATATATAAATTTCAAACATCCCTTTGCCACTCTCCTGACAATGTCCCATCAAAGGTTTGTTAAACACCTATAGAGACATTGTCATGTCAACACCTATAAACATCATCATGTGTGGATATTATGAATTACATATAATATATAGACATTTAATTACATTTATTAAAATCTTATAGAGTAAATTTCACTCATGTATAATTACATTGAACAAAATTAATGAAATTGAAACAAAATGGGGAAATTTAAATAAAACATGATATCAAAAACAATTCACGATTAAAAAAGAGTGATAAAAATATGAATCCAATAATTATGATGGATAAATTGTGGAAAAATTAACATAATTCACTTTTATATGTAACACCCCGAGCTTCCATGATACGCTTCTCATTCAATAATGCAATAGCTTGCATTGTACGCAACTTCGAGTTCTAAAACACCGCGACAAATCAAAGTAGCCGTTATGAATAGTAATAACCACTTTTTAAAATTATAGAAATTTTATATTTCAAAATGGAATTCATTTTTGTATTCCTAATATCGAAATTAGCCTATGTTGAATTTTTGGTATTTTTCTGAGAACTTCTAATTTTTATGAATAGTGAAAAATGCTTTAAAACAACTTTTTTAATCAAAATAATCTATTGTGATAAATTATACTATTTAGTGGTTTTAAGGTATAATTAGAATATATTTTTACCATTTTATCCAATGGTGGTCATTAGAATTAATTTAACATTGAAATTGGACATAAACAATTGCCAATCTTTTGATATAAATTGTTTCTTGAAAACACGCTATTTGTCGTAACAGCGGGAATTAATTATAAAATTAATTAATGCAACTTATATGTTTGGAATTTTGTAAAATAGACATCATTTTTGAATTCGGAATATCAATTATATCTTAGGGTGAAATTTTGGCCTTATTCTGAAAAACTTCAATTTTTTATGAATAGTGAAACCACTAAGTGGTAATCAAGCAAACTGATTTTTCAGTTAAATGAAAGTTTACCACTAATGTGTATTGAATTTTTAAAATCCGACATACATGGTTGTCATTAGTATGTAAAATGTGGTTCAATGAGATTATAATAATTTTTTGGTGAATAGTAACTTATTAAGTTCTTAATCGCGATTAGTGGTAATTAGGGTAGTTTAGGGTATAAATAATACTTTAATAATATTAAATGACCTAGACACATGTCCCAACCTCATTGGTTGTGTCATGGCCGACCATGAAAAACCATGGGTCAACTTGGGGACCCCATGGATCCACTTTTGTTGGGAAATGACATAAATTAGTTTTTATTTAATGTTAAAGTGAAAATGACACTAACATAAATTGTTTTACTAAAACAATTTTTAAGTGGAGTTATACAAGTCCAAATTTTGATTATAAATAGTCATTGGAAAGCTAAAAATATTTCCTACATCATAGTATTTTTTGTATAATTTGTAGACATTAAATAAATTAAAGTATTTATGACATAATAATGATGCAGCGATGACATCATTATTTGACGATTTAAATAAAATGGAATGATAATGAAAAATCTAAAACATACACATGTCCAAAACCAATTGGATGAGTGGATTTAGAAGCCTTATCACCTTATCCACGAATTATATGAATTTGGGACCTTTTAAAATCGAAACACATTTTCAAATAAAGTAATGTTTCTTTACTTTCCAAAAGTGCCCCTCCTCTCCTCTTATAAAAGGCCCCCACCTCTACCTAATTTCACACACTTCTAAAGCCATTGGCTCGGCCAAACCCTGCCCATTTACTCTCTCCACATCCCTCGCCTCATCCTAGAGGATTCCCTTTGGGCAGAATCCTTTCAAAGGAAGCCTTTAGGCTCAAACCAAAAAGAGTTGCACTTTTAAAGGTAATTCATTCTCTCATGTTCATTTGTTTTATTTTGTTTCTCCAACCCCCTAAACTCTTTTTATTCATTTCTTTTGTAACAACACCAGTATCCTCAATATACTAGGATGTTGTTATAGGAAGGATTCGAGCTACACTTACACACACCTACATCTAATGGTTAAAGAACATACGGTTTCCGTGGATGGCGAAATTCTGCCTCCCGAAACGATGATTGTTCAAATTCTTTTAACACCTATAATGGTGGCCATTTTGATGAAACTATTTTCATATATGATATATATATTATGTTTATGTTTTCCTTATGCTTATGTATTTCTCATTTATGGCATACTTTATGATTTCCATTATGGGTAAAACGCGATAATTTCATTTTAGGAAGTGCGGACTACCGCCCCCTCAAAGTGATTTGAATCGTTAATGCCATATGTGGGATGTATAAAGGATGGAGTAAATGGTATTATACACTATATTATACTGGAATTATATTATACATTTATATCATTTTGATTTAGTTCCATTAAATATGAAATTGAAATGAAAGTAGCGTTCATGCGTACGTACGGCTTACCGTCTCCATGAACGGTGCATTTCATTTCTTACCTCTAAATGTTACGTAATATTATAAATGAATGTATATACTGGATATATAAGATATATATGACATCTAAATCATGAATATAATTCTAGATATAATGGATATTTCACCACATAAACAACTTGTAATTATAAGAAGCTTATTGTTGACTCAAGTACCAAAGATCGACAAAACGACCGTTATTAACTTAAATAATTACATAATGTTCATATCATTGTAATAAGAGATATAATAAGGATAATGAAATTTAAAATGGTTCTTAATAAGGTATATATTAACTCTAGTTTATTATTCAGGAGGTTAAAGAACGGTTGAGTCAAGTCGGACACAAGGTAAGGGAACTTCTTAACCCAACTTCCATTCTTTGGGTTAATCTCCTACTTTAAAATTATGTCATGATATTATTATATCCTATTTTTTATTTTTACTTTCTTTATGTGTACCTATAGTGAATACACATAATAGATCTATTTTATTTTTAAAAATGATCTTTTTAAGGACTTCGTCTCTATCCCCTTTCATTGAGGCATATTTGGCTTTATACACAACTTTCCTTTTATACGGTGTATAAAACCCTTTGACTTTTGCATTTATTCAAAAGGAATCTTTTTTATATGAAGCGTTTTACTAAACGACAAAAAGGGAATGTTTTCCTTTCCGTACTTATGCGGCGACAATGACTTCTCTGCCGCCGTGACCATTATTTGTGTTTCGGCTTCCTCTACAAGCCATACCTTTTTTTAAAAGAAAAATAAATACCATTTTTTTACCTTTCTTTTATTTCGGTATTGAAAATGGTTTTGAAAGCGTTTTTATTATATCAATGTGTTGTATTGACATATTGTGATTAAAATGTGGAAATGATATGTTTCCTTTATGCATGTTTTATGTGATACGATTATGTTATGGTTTATGGTATGTTTAAACCTATTCATATGAGGAATGCATTGGACTTAATAAGTGACGGGTGGAGCCCGCTATAGCTCCTCGATGCATCGGCAGGTCTCATGAGACAAACTAGTGTCTTGGCACAAGGCCTTGACAAAATCTTATTTGTGGTCTTGGCACGAGGCCTTGACCATGTGGTTATGATAGTCTGGCATTATGCATTCCATCATTATGAAAGTGGTTATTGATATTTCATGTGATTATTAGACCAGTAGAATATCCATGTGAAGAAGTAAATGGCATTATCTCATTTTACTTTTGCCATATTATGTTGAAGTTCATGTTTAAAAGGCTTTTGTTTTAGTTATACATTGCCTTAAATGTTAATGTTTATTTATGAAAGCTTCCGCATTATTGTTATCCTTACTGAGCATCTGAGCTCACCCCTTTCAATGTTTTAATATTTTCCAGGATGTGAAGAAGTATTTTATGAATGACCTGCTGGGATAGTCGGAAGAGGATATGAGTGTGGACTATGGAGACTTTGTTATTGTAGTTTTTCACTTTTTGATGTAATGAAAGACTTATGAATGTATCTAGTGTTTCCAAGGCTACTAAACTAATCGGTCTTTCGAGACTTGATCTTTTGTGATCATGCCAATGTTACGAAGTAATGCACCGACTCTGGGTAGCTGGGGTCGGGGCGTTACAGTTGGTATCAGAGGCAGTTTAGTACTAACCTTGGAAGCTAGATTTAGACAAACTCTGATTAGAGCACGTAGACCTAAGATGAACTTTGAGGATTAGTATAGAAGAACTTCCTAGAATTTTGGTATTATAGAGATGTTATGAGTTTTCCGAGCAATACATCCCTGTCTGGATACGAGCAGGTAGAGGCGGCTCTGGCACAGATGTACCTAGGGGTAAAACCCGAAAACACCGCTTTGAGCTAGACTCGAACGGGAACTGGTGCACGACAACGGGCCTTGCTGCACTCTTGGTTACGACACTCCCGGGGGATATGCTTAGGATAATTCACAATTTACAAACCACTATGAAGGGTTATGAGTATATACCTCCTAAAAGAAAACATTTTTATGATTATGGATTATATACTTAAATAGTTCAATTTATTATAAGTGTGTTCAAGTTTGTTATTATGTATTTCGATTCATAAACTAACCTAGTTTATGGCATTATATAGAAATGGCGCCCAATAGAAGGAATGTGAACTTCATCAATACGTATGATCCAAAGAGTAAGAAGGATCATATCTTTCATGGTATTAAGCCAACATTTAGAAGGCAAATATTCTACCATGTGTTATCAACATATGAAGAAATAGTATCATGTGTTAACAAGATAAGTAGAGAATTCTCTGAGTCTTATGGATTTTATGGGATGAAAGAGAAGAAAAGGATGGAACAGAGAATGATGGATAAAGGGGCGAGGGAAAAGAAGAATTTTCCAATATGTGATAACTGTGGGAAGAAACACCTTGGAATTTGCCTGAAGGGAATGGGAGTTTGTTATAAGTGTGGAGAAAAAGGACACCAAGTGCGTGACTGCAAGGGTTAGAAAAAGGTTTCAAATGTACAATGCTTCATCTGCAAGGAGTGGGGACACTACGCAAACCAATGTTCAAATCATCAGAGTATGCCCCAAATGATGTTATTGGATAATAATCAAGTTATGATACTACCACAGATGAGGAGGAATGATTAGAGTTCTTATGTTGTTATTAAAGAATTTTGTAATTTGAGTGTTGTATCAATGATGTACTTGTTATAATAATTATGGAGTATATAAGGATTGTACTGCAGTACTTGTTGATTTTAGTAAGGTTTTAATATGATTAAGGTAATCATATATTTAGTATATGACAACAAGAGAAACTTTACTTTGTTTGGGGAATCTGATAAATTGATTTTGGAATTAAGAGACCTTTTAGAGAAAGTCTGGACAGAGGTATTTTGGATAACTATAAAGGTTGAAGTGGATTAAGTTGAACTTTGGATATTATTGTTTAAGGTTAAAACATTTATGAAGATTATTTTCGGAATAGTATAGTACTATATTTTTAGGAAAAGGACAACCTGAAGGGTGGGGAATAACCTGTCGCGTCGGACAAAGCTGCAGGAATCGAACCCACAACCATAGTGCGACAAGCCTTTATTTCCTACCACTAGCCTACAGGAAGTCCCTGGTTATTACAAAATTGTTTTACTAATCTAAATGGTATGTGTTAACATTTTGAACCTTATACAATTAGGATAAATAGAATATTTTTGAGTTCCGTTACCATTTGGAGTAAAAGTTGGGTTTGTGGTAAAAATCTATTAAAGAATGAAAGTATACATAACAAGTATGTGTATTCCCTTACGTTCTAGGTAAATCTCCTATATAAATTCCTCAACATTATAAAAGGTAACTTAAAACAAAAATGTTGTCGGTTAACTTTTCCAACTGGGGATTCAATGACCGTTTAACCAATCACAAGTTTGTGATTTTCTTATGGTTAAACTTTCTCCTAATCCTGTTTTCTATAACTCTCCATCAGACCTGGATGGTTTGTTTTTCTTCCATATCCATATTTTCATAGAATCCTAGAATGGGATATATCGGGTGACCTTTGTACTTATCTTGATTTATTTTAATGTTATATATTTATTAACCTTATTTTCGATGTGGGTTTTCCTCAAAGGTATTTTCTCTTTACAACCTTTTATTTTCAAAGAAAAATTTCAAATTGCGAGGACGCAATTTATTGAAGGATGGGAGAATGTAACACCCCGAGCTTCCACGATACGCTTCTCATTCAATAATGCAATAGCTTGCATTGTACGCAACTTCGAGTTCTAAAACACCGCGACAAATCAAAGTAGCCGTTATGAATAGTAATAACCACTTTTTAAAATTATAGAAATTTTATATTTCAAAATGGAATTCATTTTTGTATTCCTAATATCGAAATTATCCTATGTTGAATTTTTGGTATTTTTCTGAGAACTTCTAATTTTTATGAATAGTGAAAAATACTTTAAAACAACTTTTTTAATCAAAATAATCTATTGTGATAAATTATACTATTTAGTGGTTTTAAGGTATAATTAGAATATATTTTTACCATTTTATCCAATGGTGGTCATTAGAATTAATTTAACATTGAAATTGGACATAAACAATTGCCAATCTTTTGATATAAATTGTTTCTTGAAAACACGCTATTTGTCGTAACAGCGGGAATTAATTATAAAATTAATTAATGCAACTTATATGTTTGGAATTTTGTAAAATAGGCATCATTTTTGAATTCGGAATATCAATTATATCTTAGGGTGAAATTTTGGCCTTATTCTGAAAAACTTCAATTTTTTATGAATAGTGAAACCACTAAGTGGTAATCAAGCAAACTGATTTTTCAGTTAAATGAAAGTTTACCACTAATGTGTATTGAATTTTGAAAATCCTACATACATGGTTGTCATTAGTATGTAAAATGTGGTTCAATGAGATTATAATAATTTTTTGGTGAATAGTAACTTATTAAGTTCTTAATCGCGATTAGTGGTAATTAGGGTAGTTTAGGGTATAAATAATACTTTAATAATATTAAATGACCTAGACACATGTCCCAACCTCATTGTTTGTGTCATGGCCGACCATGAAAAACCATGGGTCAACTTGGGGACCCCATGGATCCACTTTTGTTGGGAAATGACATAAATTAGTTTTTATTTAATGTTAAAGTGAAAATGACACTAACATAAATTGTTTTACTAAAACAATTTTTAAGTGGGGTTATACATGTCCAAATTTTGATTATAAATAGTCATTGGAAAGCTAAAAATATTTCCTACATCATAGTATTTTTTGTATAATTTTTAGACATTAAATAAATTAAAGTATTTATGACATAATAATGATGCAGCGATGACATCATTATTTGACGATTTAAATAAAATGGAATGATAATGAAAAATCTAAAACATACACATGGCCAAAACCAATTGGATGAGTGGATTTAGAAGCCTTATCACCTTATCCACGAATTATATGAATGTGGGACCTTTTAAAACCGAAACACATTTTCAAATAAAGTAATGTTTCTTTACTTTCCAAAAGTGCCCCTCCTCTCCTCTTATAAAAGGCCCCCACCTCTACCTAATTTCACACACTTCTAAAGCCATTGGCTCGGCCAAACCCTGCCCATTTACTCTCTCCACATCCCTCGCCTCATCCTAGAGGATTCCCTTTGGGCAGAATCCTTTCAAAGGAAGCCTTTAGGCTCAAACCAAAAAGAGTTGCACTTTTAAAGGTAATTCATTCTCTCATGTTCATTTGTTTTATTTTGTTTCTCCAACCCCCTAAACTCTTTTTATTCATTTCTTTTGTAACAACACCAGTATCCTCAATATACTAGGATGTTTTTATAAGAAGTATTCGAGCTACACTTACACACACCTACATCTAATGGTTAAAGAACATACGGTTTCCGTGGATGGCGAAATTCTACCTCCCGAAACGATGATTGTTCAAATTCTTTTAACACCTATAATGGTGGCCATTTTGATGACACTATTTTCATATATGATATATATATTATGTTTATGTTTTCCTTATGCTTCTGTATTTCTCATTTATGGCATACTTTATGATTTCCATTATGGGTAAAACGCGATAATTTCATTTTAGGAAGTGCGGACTACCGCCCCCTCAAAGTGATTTGAATCGTTAATGCCATATGTGGGATGTATAAAGGATGGAGTAAATGGTATTATACACTATATTATACTGGAATTATATTATACATTTATATCATTTTGATTTAGTTCCATTAAATATGAAATTGAAATGAAAGTAGCGTTCATGCGTACGTACGGCTTACCGTCTCCATGAACGGTGCATTTCATTTCTTACCTCTAAATGTTACGTAATATTATAAATGAATGTATATACTGGATATATAAGATATATATGACATCTAAATCATGAATATAATTCTAGATATAATGGATATTTCACCACATAAACAACTTGTAATTATAAGAAGCTTATTGTTGACTCAAGTACCAAAGATCGACAAAACGACCGTTATTAACTTAAATAATTACATAATGTTCATATCATTGTAATAAGTGATATAATAAGGATAATGAAATTGAAAATGGTTCTTAATAAGGTATATATTAACTCTAGTTTATTATTCAGGAGGTTAAAGAACGGTTGAGTCAAGTCGGACACAAGGTAAGGGAACTTCTTAACCCAACTTCCATTCTTTGGGTTAATCTCCTACTTTCAAATTATGTCATGATATTATTATATCCTATTTTTTATTTTTACTTTCTTTATGTGTACCTATAGTGAATACACATAATAGATCTATTTTATTTTTAAAAATTATCTTTTTAAGGACTTCGTCTCTATCCCCTTTCATTGAGGCATATTTGGCTTTATACACAACTTTCCTTTTATACGGTGTATAAAACCCTTTGACTTTTGCATTTATTCAAAAGGAATCTTTTTTATACGAAGCGTTTTACTAAACATCAAAAAGGGAATGTTTTCCTTTCCGTACTTATGCGGCGACAATGACTTCTCTGCCGCCGTGACCATTATTTGTGTTTCGGCTTCCTCTACAAGCCATACCTTTTTTTAAAAGAAAAATAAATACCATTTTTTTACCTTTCTTTTATTTCGGTATTGAAAATGGTTTTGAAAGCGTTTTTATTATATCAATGTGTTGTATTGACATATTGTGATTAAAATGTGGAAATGATATGTTTCCTTTATGCATGTTTTATGTGATACGATTATGTTATGGTTTATGGTATGTTTAAACCTATTCATATGAGGAATGCATTGGACTTAATAAGTGACGGGTGGAGCCCGCTATAGCTCCTCGATGCATCGGCAGGTCTCATGAGACAAACTAGTGTCTTGGCACAAGGCCTTGACAAAATCTTATTTGTGTTCTTGGCACGAGGCCTTGACCATGTGGTTATGATAGTCTGGCATTATGCATTCCATCATTATGAAAGTGGTTATTGATATTGCATGTGATTATTAGACCAGTAGAATATCCATGTGAAGAAGTAAATGTCATTATCTCATTTTACTTTTGCCATATTATGTTAAAGTTCATGTTTAAAAGGCTTTTGTTTTAGTTATACATTGCCTTAAATGTTAATGTTTATTTATGAAAGCTTCCGCATTATTGTTATCCTTACTGAGCATCTGAGCTCACCCCTTTCAATGTTTTAATATTTTCCAGGATGTGAAGAAGTATTTTATGAATGACCTGCTAGGATAGCCGGAAGAGGATATGAGTGTGGACTATGGAGACTTTGTTATTGTATTTTTTCACTTTTTGATGTAATGAAAGACTTATGAATGTATCTAGTGTTTCCAAGGCTACTAAACTAATCGGTCTTTCGAGACTTGATCTTTTGTGATCATGCCAATGTTACGAAGTAATGCACCGACTCTGGGTAGCTGGGGTCGGGGCGTTACATTATAACTATGTTTTAATAATCCTATGTTTATAATTCAAGCAGTGTAGAAATGATAAAATAAAGTGGGACTTAAAGTAAGGGGATTCTCGAACCCAACTCCCATTCTTTGGGTTTTCCCTCTTTCACATCAATTTTAGTATGGATATTACTCTAATGTTCCTTAAATATAATTTCATTATTCTTCCCTTTTATTTTAGGGATATACATGTTTCCACCTTAACTTTTAATCTAAATACAATGATTTTCCAAAAATACTTTTGTTTCCAAAACAAATTTTCAACTCCTCATGTGTTATTTCTTATCGAAATAAAAATGATCTTTTACTTCAAAGTATGATCTCAGTTTTTCTTTTTGGAACCCAAAAGTTTATTAATTAATGTATGCTTTATTAAATCATTATGAAAACCATTCCTTTCCATGAGTTATTTCATGACTGTTATTGTTATACGTTATATGTGGCGTGCATGGTTACTAAATATTATAATGTGATGGGAGGGCCAGGAATTATATATCCCTTTACTACATTTGGTAATAACATGTATCTCATGAGATAATGTGTATTATGTGTGAACATGATGTGATATTTTTATACAATAATGATTTTTTTATTATGAATATATGTTATTTATGAACATGATGCTAGATTTTTTCACAACTCTGTAAGGTATTTAACCACGATGACATGATGTTTCATTTTTATGCATTACCATATTCCATGTCTTTATCAAATGTTTCCATCATGATGTTGATGATGATCATATTATTATGATATGATGATTATGATTATGCTCACTCATTTTATAATGATCCATGTCCCTTATCCATCCTATTACTATGATTTTATCTCACCTATTTCACTGATATATATCCTCAGGTGACTATATGTACTAAAGAGAATGTAAGAATTTAGAAGGATAAAGAAGAATTATTTAAATAAATAATTGCGGTTTATTATGTATAAGCTATGTATAGTTCTATTTTTTTCTCAAGATATTAAACCTTTCAATCCTTGACTGTATAGCTATTATGTTATTTATACTTAAAATTATGTAATACTCATATAAGAAAAAGTAGGGTCTCTTTGCATATTAAATTAAATATAAAAGAATAATGTTCCTAATAAGTTATATAATAAAATAAATTTGATTATTATTCATGTTAGGAGTATGTGTAGAATGAATCTGAAATAAGGTGAGTGGCTTCATCTCAATTTCCTCCCTTTGAGGCATGTTTGGTATTATACACCTAACTTCATTTATGTGATGTATATACTTCATACTACTTAAGTCATAAGGTATTCATCTCAAAAAGTCCTTCTTGGAGTCACATTTTCTTTTAAGAACATATTTTCTTAAAATGGTGTGTAAACTACCAATTAGATATATAATATCATCTATTATCTTTATTCATGTTACTTTAACATCAAATTCAAGATCTCCCTCTTTCAAGGGGTTTTATTATAATGTTTCTTAGGTCATAAGGTATTTATCTCAATATTTCCATATTTGATTCATATTTTTTATATACACCTAATTTAATTTAAATGTCTTGTATACTTCCAATTGTATATATAATAGTATTAATTATTTTGATTAATTATATTTTAACTTAATCATAAAATTTTCTCTCTTTTAATGGTTTTATTAGAATGTTTCTTAAGCCAAAAGGGTACCAACTCAATCACCGTTCATTAAGGAAGACTTATATATTATGCACCAAAATTCATTTGTATAGTGTAACTACTGCCACCATGAATTATAATATCATAAATTATTATTGAAATTGGAAACATTACTTGATTTATTGATCTTCTTTATTGTGGTCTATGATTGATGTCTTCCATAAAATATAAGGGTTTTTTCATAACTCAATATACTTTCTTTAGTTATAATGTTTTTCTGTGAGTTTAATATTTAATTTCATATAGTATACCCTATCTATATATTGTGAGATCAATTTTGATTTAAATATTCCTTTTTAGTAAGTTTTAATGTTTTTAAAATTTAACTTTGTTAAGAATAATTCTCATCCATTTAAATGACGGTTTCCTCACCTTATCTATAATTACCCTTTTCACCAATGATCTCAATTTTAATTAGAAACCTAATTATGTTTTATCTCATTATAAAATCATATTTGAATTATCATATTTTCAAAATAAATTTTTGTTATTGTATTTTATGATGTGGTATTTTAACAAAGGGGTTTTAAAATATAAAAATAGATCTTTTGTGCCTCCTTCATGACTTGTAATTTATGAGTTTTATTTATTTTTCACTATTTTATGAAATATTATTCTCATGTATCTCTTAATTTTTTTTATATATGTCCCTTACATATATAACTATTTAAGTAACCATCTCATTGTTGGGTTATACAAGTTTCTATTTCTCTAAAAAATTCTCTATTTTAAGTAATCCCAGATTAAGGTAACTTTCTTATTTGTTTTCTCATGTCTACCATCACCCCCATGATATGTTTTTAAACAATTAAATTCATATAAAAACCCTAATTATTTAATATATAACCCTATTATTTTAATTCTAGATTTATTAAAAAAATATGTTCTTTACTTCTTCTAAAAGATCCTTTACATATTTCATATAGCTCCACCCAAGTGGTACATTTTTATTCTTTCTTCTCCTAGATCATTCTCATGAAATCTCTATATTGGAAATATATGATCAATAAATATGTTTCATTTTTAATATAAACATATAAATTCTTTCATTCATTTTTATCTTAGGAATCCTTAGGATTTAGCCTTCGGTTATTCTTTGTGTTGGAATTAGGAAACCCACTTCCTTCTAATGGGTTTAATAATGATTATGATATATGTAAGCTTTATTATCATCATGTGACATGAGTATGTAAGATTTTACTTTATGTTATGGGTGGTCATAAAATTATATAGCCCTATAATGCCTTGGGTAAATATTTATATCTCAGGAGATGTTATGTGTGGGGTTAGGGAGTGATCCTAATCCACCATGGTACATTGTCCACTATGAATATGGGAATGGGGAGTAAACCCAATCCACTATAGGACTTTGTCAAATTTATGATTATTTTTTGGGGTGTGATAATTTATTTGTTTTCATGTTATCATGTTTTATATTGTTTCCACATGTTTGTGATCTTATGACATCATTTCCTTATGTCATGTCTCGATTCTTATGATCATCCTCTATGATATCATGTTTGGATTATTGAATCTTACATTATGTTTTATTTCCATTTCTATTCCCTTACTAGGATTTATAGATCACCCTTTTCCTTGTGTACTTTTTATAGGATATCCATTCAATTATATAAGATCTATGGGAGTTATGATCACTATATTGAGTTTTAAATAAAGACATTGTATTTATGTTTAATATGGTGTATTTATGTATCTAATCTTCCAAAGACACTAGAAATCTCAATCAACTATTTCAATTGATTGTAAAATTATGTTATGAATCAGAAAATAAAGTATTTTTATGGATTTGGTCACCATATTGGGACATATATAGTTCCCATATCAACTGTAGGTAGAATGAAATCACCTTAAATATATCAAATTACCCTCGACTTATATTCAATTGTAATGAGTGGTGAATATCTTTTGTAATCTTATTAAAAATCAATAATATTATAACCTTATAAGAATGAATATCCAGATCAAATGATAGAATCAATGGAGAGGGCCATTTTTTTAACATTCCCATGTTAAAGGATTATACTGATGTATTCCCAAAATATTTTTTTGGTCTTCCTCCTAACCATAGGTTGAGTTATAAATTGAACTTATACTTGGATATATAACAATATTTATGACTCTATATATAATGAAACCCATTCAACTAGTTGTATTAAATAATAAATTACAAGAACATGTGGACATAAATTTCATATACTCGGGTGCTTCACTCTGGGGTGCATCGGTTCTCTTTATCATGAAGAAGGATTATTCTATACATATTTGTATCTATTATTGTGAACTCAATAAGATCGTAATAAAAAAACATATACTCTACCAAAGATTTATTACTTGTTCGATCATTTATGAAGATCTTAATACATCTATAAATTAGAGATTGTAAGGACCCAACCCCAGTTTCCCGGAGCTGGTGCCTTATTTAATTACATTTGAATACAAATAAGTAATAAGAATCTTGAAGGACCAAGTAGTTTAGTATTATTGGAAACAATATTCATACATATGTTCAACATTAAAACTTGAAATGAAAAACAACATAGAAACTCCTTAGAAAACATCAATAACTCCTAGGTTATTTCAGCATGTCATTCAATGTGAAATTCTTCATGTCCTGAGAAAATGAAACATAAGAAAGGGGTGAGATAAAACTCTCAGTAAGGGAAATCAATATAGTATAAGATATATAAACATTGTAAATTTTAATAACTAAAAACATATTCCTTTAACAAAAACTTGAACACATTATGGAAGGAATAAGATCTTAGTAAGTAATTCCATAATATAACATAATCATGGGTATTCTAATATTTGAATAACTACATGAACCATAAATAATATTTTCATAATGATTGAATTCATAATGAGGGATATCATAACCATACTATCAAGGCCTCATGCCAAGACCATAAATAATCATTTTTTCAAGGCCTTATGCCAAGACCGTAGTTTGTCTCATTAGATCTACCGATGCACCGAGGGGATATATCAGGCCCCACTTGACACTTTCTACATCTAATAAATTCCTCATATTATTAGGGATAAATATAAATAACATATAAATTAATATTGAAACAAATATATGAAATGTAAACAAATTTCCTTGAACATTAAGCATAATCACTAACCAAATAGAGTAAATTGGTGAATGGTCTTAAAATGGAACATCCACAGCCAAAAAATCATAAAACATTGAATTAAATATGTTAGATGATACCATGTTGTATTAATCCAAATAATACATAAGAATCAACAATAGTGTTTAAATAGATGAAGATACTCTTATAAAATCTTTGAGTAATTCATGAGTTGAATACCCTTTTACATATAAAATAAGAGTTATTTTGGAAAAACAATTGTATAAAACCCGAAGTGAAGTAAGATATGATTTTCATAATAAAATTAGTGATTTTATAAAGATAATGGTTTCCAAAAACAGATTATAGAGTGTCCTTTAAAATGGGTAAGAGTTCAAGAAATTCCCTTGAATTGGGCTTGTATTTTGGAGACTATTTTGAAAGTTCCTTTTAAAACATGTAAACATCCATAAATAATAAGGGATTACAGTTGGCTTACATATATAGAATACTAAAACATAATTTATGAGGATTACATAATTATACATTAGAATTTCATTGAGTCAATTTATATAATGAAAGTAACCCGAATGAAAAAGGAAGTTCGAGTGGAAAACCCTTACCTTAAGTACGAATGTGTTCTGCTCTTGAACTTAAGGTGATTGAATATGAAATTAGACATATTAATAACTTATTTAAGAAATAATGTACATTTTTTTAGTTTATAATAATTATTTTTAGTTCATTTATGTTCTTATTGATAAGTTATTATATTGAATTTCGTCTTTCTTGAGTGTTTGTTTTCTTGATTTTCCTAAACGGTTCACTTGTTTTTAAGTAATGGAGTTTATGTGGAAAGGTTGTAAATATCCAGAATTTAAATTGCATATTATTTATGAAAATAAAGAATTTTTAATGGTCATTTATATAATTTGGTTACATTTAAATAGGATGAACCATTAGATTAATTATTAATGACATTCACTTAGATATTTTAGCGGTATTTTGATTATTATGAACTAGTTGGTCATACGATTTAATAATATATACGTATACTAGTTAATAATTTTTAATTAGGTTTTAATAAATATATTATAGTAATTTTTAACCATAAAAATGGTTTCATGACCAGTAATGAAGGAGAAATTTAAGAACGAAACTTCATCGTCCACAAAGGCTATAAATTGGAACCTCGTGGATGTTGATTTCCTTTATAAAAAATAAAAGAGAGGGAGTAAGAATATTGATTATTTTTCTTCCATTAACATGATATAATTATATTATATATATGATACTAGATTTATCATGGTAATTTGTATAGAGTATGTGTGGAGGGAAAAAAGAAAAGAGATGAACTTGAAAATAAAAGAAAAGTTAAGAGATCCCTTATGAAAATTCGGCAGCCTGACGACATCGCTTAAAATTTCATAAAATGAATTGATGAGAGAAAAAAGGTATCTCATAATATGGAAATAAAAATTAAAGTAAGATGAATGAATAATATTAATCCCCAACATATGAGAATGTAAATTCAAAGAGATAAAATAACAGAAGTGTTGACTAAAAGAGGAGGGTGAATGGTTCCCTTACCATGTAGAGTAACTCCTAGAACATGATGGTTGGGACCTTGGGGGGTTAAGGGAACCTTTAGAGGGATCCTAGGGAGGTAAAAACACCATATATTTTAATATTATTTACTTTTAATGAAATAAAATGAATGGATGAGTGGTATTAATAGAAAAAGAGAAAGGGAGTTTTTTAATAATTTCAAAGGGACGCCTCATTAGTGGTTTTTATAAAACCATGGGATTTTCCATGGTAATTTCCCATGTTATTATCCACAAGGGACACTTCATGTCAAATGTTACTATAAAAATGTCTACCAGCCTTTTATTTTAATTATTATGTCATTATTATGTCATTATGATGTTATTAAACTCCCGAAAACTCAAAACTGTATTTTTACTATTCATGAAAAAATCAAGTATTTTAAAAAAATCACAAAAATTCACCCTTACCATTTTTCAACATGTAGAATTAATAAAAGAAATCCATTTTTCAAAAATTATTTTCTAAATATTATTAATTTAATTTTTAAATAAAATCATATTTAATTTGAAAAATAACGATTTTAAAGGTATAATTAGTTTTATATCACATTGAAAAATTAATTAAGATATAATTATATTATTACATTATGAAAATAAAATAATATCATTATTTACTATTCATAAGGGCCATATTACTATTCATATTACTATTCATAGGGATATGCTACTATTCACCAAAGAACACGTTTGTTCTATCAGACTCCAAATGACTTACTAATCCCAACTCCAGATGAACGTTTTTCAAAATTCAAAACATAATATAAGAAAAGTTGTGTTAAATGGCTAGATTATAAAATGTTTTGTTTTTTTGGGACACGGTGTTTCAAGCATTCAATATTTATTTTCAAAACCTTGAGGCGTTACATTCTCCCCTCCTTACAAAAATTTTTTCCTTGAAATTCAAAAAATATTACCTGAAAATATTTGGGTATGTCTTCAACATAATCTCCTCATACTCCTGTGTTGTTTCCTCGATCTTATGGTTCCTCCAAAGAACCTTTACCATACGATTCATCCAATTTATCAATAATTATTCTCTAGTATCAAGACTCTTGATTGTCTCTTCACAATAACGTAGATCAGTCTCAAGTTCAATTTCTTTATTGGTGAGTACATGTGTTGTGTATGGCATGTATTTCTTTAACATTGATATGTGGAACACATTGTCAACTTTGGAGAGACTTGGTGGCGTTGAAGAACGGTAAGCTAAGGCTCCAATTTGATTTAAAATTTCAAAAGGTTTGATGTACCTCATACATAATTTTCCCTTCTTACTGAATCATATAATACCCTTCCATGGAGATAACTTTAAGAAAACATGATCTCCTTCTTAAAATTCCAAATCCTTCCTTCGGTTATCAACATATCTCTTTTGCCTACTTTGATCTATTTTTATATGGGTTTGGATAATCTTTACATTTTCCATTGTTTCCTCAATAAGTTTTGGGCCTACGATCTTTTTTTCATAAATATAATCCTAGAAAGTTGGTGTGTGACATCTCTTTATATATAACGCTTCATATAGTTCCATTTAAATACTTTAATAGAAGATACTATTATAGGAAAATTCTATTAGAGGTAAATATTTACCCCACATACCTTGAAAGTCATGTTAACAAGACCTCCACATGTCTTCCAATGTTTGAATAGTCTGTTCTAATTGTCCATCAGTTTGTGGGTGGTAGACAGGTCTCAAAAGAAGAACACTATCTAGGACCTTATGAAGACTTTTCCAGAATTGTGATGTAAAACGGTGATCACGAACAGAAAAAATTGATAAGGGTACACCATCTAGTATTACAAATTCATTAATATATAGTCTTGCTAAATGTTCAAGTGGTAAATCTTCTCTTATATCAATAAAATTTGCTGATTTTGTAAGAGGATCAATAATGACCCAAATTACATCATTATTTCTTGGAGTATTTGGTAGAGCCATGAAAATTTCAATCATAATATCATTCCATTTCCATGAATTAATAGGAAGGGGTTACATGACTCCTCTAAGATGTTATCTTCCAGCCTTCACTTGTTGACATACCAAACATCACAACACATAATCAGCAATCTCCCTCTTCATGTTTTCCCACCAAAAATGTTATTTTAGATCTCTATACATCTTTATGCTACTAGGGTGTATAGAGGAATTAGAGATATGGGCATCATCCAATAGTTCCCTCTTTAGTTTAGGAATAGCGGGAACACAAAGCCTCTTTACAAATTTCAAATTTCTACCTTCATATACGAAGTCAATCAACTTCTCATTATTTACCGCTTTAATTTTCTTTTGAAACTCCTCATCATCAACCTAAGATCTTTTTATCTTTTCTAGAAAATAATGTTTACAAACCATTTGAAAAACTAGTGATGTGATACATTTCTTGATAATTCCTATATTTATCTTTACTAGATCAATGAACAAAGGATTCCTTTTAACTCTTATCTTGTTCAGAATTCCATAGTACTTTTACTCAAAGCGTATTCCCCCTTATTTGCCTTCCCTGGGTGGTATTGTATTGTGAAATCATAATCTTTGAGTATCTTAATCCATCTCCTTTGTCTCATGTTTATTTCTTTCTATGAGAAGATATATTTTAAACTCTTATAATCTATATATATCTCACATTTTTCACCATAGAGGTAATCTCTCCAAATATTCAGATACAATATTACCATTGTTAACTCAAGATCAATATTTCGATAGTTTTTTTCAGGAATTTTTATCATCCTAGATGTATAAGCAATAACTCTTTCATTTTTCATAAGGACACATCCAAGTCCTTTCTCTGATGCATCGTTATAGATAACAAACCCATAAATCCACGATAGTAGGGTTAGGATCGGAGAATTCACTAACCTCCTATTAATTTCTTCAAAACATTCTTCATATTCCTTGGTTAATATGAACTTAACCCCTTTTCGTGTGATCTTGGTCATTGGGTCGGCTAAACGGGCGAAGTTTTGAACGAAATGCCAATAATAACCTGCTAAACCAATAAAACTACGTACCTTAGTTATGTTTGTTGGAGTAGGTCATTCTTTCAAAGCCTTTGTCTTCATAGGATCTATAGATATTCCATCCTTAGAGACAATTTGTCCTAGAATGTAAACTGATTCAAGACAAACTTCACACTTGTTGAACTTCCCATTTAATTCATTTCTTCTACGAGTCTTCAGAATAGTACGCAAGTGATTTTCATGATCTTCATAGATCTTAGAGTATACAAAGATATCATCAATAAAAACCACTATAAATTCATCAATATATTCCTTGAAAAATATATTTATTAGATCCATGCATTAGTTAGTACAAAATGCATTACAGAAAACTCATAATACTGGTACCTGGTTCAGAATGCTGTTTTTTGGAATCTCTTCCTTCCTCACAAGAAACTAATGATATCCAGATCGAAGATCAATCATTGAAAAATATTGTTTTCCATGAATTTTATCAAATAAATCATCAATGTAAGGTGGGGGATACTTGTTCTTTATTTTTATAGAATTGATCTCCATGTAGTCAATACACAACCTCATAGACCCACCTTTCTTCTTATCAAAAAGAACAAGGGATCCCCATAGAGAAATGCTAGGAATAATAAATCATTTATCACTCAATTCCTCTAGTTGTTTCTTTAGATCCACTGACTCCAAAGTGTCCATTCTATAATGGGTCATTGATATGGGCCTTGAACCAGGAATTAAGTCAATTGAAAACTCAATTTCCCGCTCTGGAGGATGTTGAGGTAAATCCTCGGGAAAGATGTCAATATATTATTGCACAACAGGTACATGTTATATTTGAACATTCTTTTCCTCAACCATATTTATTTCATTCCCTTCCTCCCTAATAATTTAATTTAGTAGTGCTGCTGGGGGTGGATCTAGATGAGAACCAGATAGTGATGTATCTTCTCTAATGATAAGAAATTATTTATCATCATTAAAAATTGTAACCTCTTTCTTATTATAATAAATTTTCTCATCATGATCCAAAATCCAATCTATAACTAGGATTATATCAAATTCAATCATGGGTATGACTATAAGATTAGCAGATATAGCATGGTTATATTCCATAATGGTAACTAATTTACAAAACATTATTACATGGAAACATCCCTTAAGATTTTTGACTGAAAACTACCTTAATAAGTCAAATTGGAAATATCTAATTTTCATGGAAATCTGGGAAGATATAAAAGAATGTGATGATCTATAATCAAATAAGGCATTGGCTAATTTTGAGGAAACGATTAAAGTGCATGTCACCATATCATTTAGAACTTCAACCTCTATAGTTGTGATTGCATAAGCTTGTCCCTACTCCTTTGGCCTTCTTGGGGGTACATTACTCTGATGATTAGGAAATTCATGTGAATAATGTCCCATCTCCCTACAATTGTAGCATTGAACATTGGTAGCTTCTTTCTTCCCCTTAAAATCCCAAGTAAGGTGGCCTTTTTCTCCACACTTGTAACAGACTCTCATTCCCTTCAAGCAAGTTCTAGGGTGTTTCTTTCCACAATTACTGCAGGATGGATATCCAACTTTTTAATTATTCCCTATTTCCTTATTTCTATTTCCAGAGTTTTCAGGAACCATTTTCTTCTCTTGTTTTCCTTTAAAGTCATAATACTTAGAAAAATCATTTTCTGTCTTGATAGCACTTGAGACTATATCTTCATATGATGAGAAACTTTGGGATACTAGATCACTTCAGAAAAATGGTTTTAAACCATCAAATAATTGATCAATTTTCCTCATTGGATTTCATATATATTCCATAGCATGCCTTGATAACCCAGAGAAGTTAGCTTCATACTTTGCAACATTATCATCTTCCTTTTTCCTTCAAATTCAAAAATTGTCTTTCCATATCTACTCATTGTTCACAATGAAAGTATTTATCTAGGAAGATTTCCTTAAAGTCTTTGTATTCCATATATTCTATTTCTTCCTCCTCCTTTGTGTTTTGGATTAATCAACACCACTGATCTGCATCTCTTGATAGATGATAAACTACCATGACTACCTTCTCTCTTTCATTACATCCCAAAGTGAGAAAATCTTTTCTAAATAACTTGTCCACTGATTAGCAACAAATGTGTTTGTAGTCCCATTGAACGATGGAGGTTGTTGTTGCATAAAGAGATTTAACAAATCTCCTACACATGGTGGATCTAGATGGTTTATACAGGTAAGGTTATTTTTCATAACCTAAGTATGTTTTCCCAGTATAGTTATAAGCTACTCTACACCAGTCACATTACCAGATCCAACATCATTATCTTGTGTAGGAGGGAAATCCCTACATGGAATACATGTGTTCATGCAGTTTACATTTCTTCCACTAGGCATCATTTATAGATAATGGCATACACTAGATTAAGTTATGAATCATAATTTATAATCTTAACTTAACAAAATACTTAGCATAAATTGAAACCCTACACATGACTAATCCCATAATCAAAAAAATGGTTTCTTTGAGGAAAAATTTAAATTTATATCCTTAATAATGGATTATAAAGAGAATGTGAATTATCTTTAGAATACCCCTTGGGAGTTTCAATACCAAGAGTGTAGCAAGACCTGTTTTCATTTACCAAGATACTCTAGGTCAAGCTGGAAACTCCTTATCAGAGTTTTCACTCTTAGGTACATTTGTGCTAGAGCCACCTCTACCTGTTTGTATCCAAACAGGGATGTATTTTCTAAAAATATCCTCATAATTTATTCATTACCAAAATACCAGGACATTCTTGTATGTTTATCCTCAAATATTATCTTAGGTACTCTTCCCTAATCTACATTTTATAAATCTAGTTTCCAAGTTTTCTACTAAACTTCCTCTGATACCAACTGTATGGACCCGACCCTAGTTTCCCATAAGCAGTGCCTTATTTGATTACATTATCATACAAATAAGGACTAATAATAACAAAGTACTGAGTAGTTTTTGTAATATCTTAAACAAGATATATACATAAGTTCAACATAACAACTTGAAATGAAAAACAACATAGAAACTCCTTAGACAACTTCCATAACTCCTAGGTTATTTCAGCATGTCATTCAATATAAAATTATTCATGTCCCAAGAAAATGAAACATAATAAAGGTGTGTGTCACACCCATGAATTTTTTTAAATTCATTTTTCATTTAATTTCCATTCCATATTTTTTTTGGGGGTTTACCACACATTTTGGTGAAAATGGTGGGTTTTGAAAATTTGGGCCAAACCGTGAGCCAAATTCCAGATTTAAAAACAAATTTAGATTCTTCTATAACTCCTTCAGTTTTTAAAATTTTATATCCATTCCACTTCCCAATTGGCATAACCTGATATATTAAAATCACCATATCCCTTTGGGCTACATAGAAATTCAAAATCATGATGGATTTGAGTTTTTGATTAAGGTAATGGGTCTGCCCGTAAGCCCATTTCCTTCTTTAAATTATTTTTTTAAATTTTCAATATCCCATTAATTATTTGCATTATTTTATCACTTCTACCTCCCTAGCAAAGACACTATCCCTAGTATCACCCCCATTATTGGTTTTGCATTTTTGGAGCACATTTGAACCCAGAAGGAGGGAAATTCTTCTCTGGATTTATCAAATCTCCCAGATTTGAAGAGGTAAATTCATTATTTCATATCTCCTTCAATATCTACCCTTTTACCCCATTTTAGTCCCCACATGACCTCCTCCTCATCAATCAAGCCTCAATATCAGGTTTTGTGGCTTTGGGATTCAAAATTTGTTTAATTATGGTTGATTGCATCAAGATTTTTCTAGGTAAATGTTCCTCCCTTCCACTTCATCCATTTCCTTAGGGTTTCATCCCTCCTTCATGATGTTCCAAAGTGTCCAGAACCTAGGGTTCGTAAATAGGGTTTAACCATGAGTCGTTTTTGTGAAAATTTGTGGTCTAGGGATGGATTTATCATCCTTGTGGTGTCGGGGTGGTGTGGTTTATGTTTCGCACCATGTTTTGAGGGATTCGACAATTTCGATACTTTATTCTGTGGGTAACCATTTAATAATGAGTTAGTTTGATTGATTAAATAATTTTTCATGTTCCTTATATGATGTGAATTATTCAAAAACCATTTTTGGTATCAATAGTAAAGCATTTGGTATTAAAGTTACAATTTTTTTTTGAAGTGTGTATTTCTCAAATATATTTCATGTGTTATCTCTTGTGGTAGTTTTATAAAATGTGGAAGTGATTTATTAGTTTTTGAAAGGGGCTTCCAATTTTGGTTGGGTAATGATATAGTGTCATGTGGGCCTAAAAAGGGGGCTCTTTGAATGGTTTTTATGTGTATAACCTTGTTATACTCCTTGAAAGTGTTTTATGGATTTGTGTGTTCTCATGGTTATCTTTTGTGGTATTGTTCAAGGTGATTATATAACATTTGAAAGTTGATTATTACAAGTTTATTGGGCTACCAATTCTATTTTGGTAGGGTCTTGGTGTGATTTTGGCTTCAAAAGAGGTTTTTGAAATGGTTATTATGTGCAAATATTGGGTATACTCCTTATAATTGTTTTATGAAAGTTTTGAATGGTTTATTGAGTTGTGTAAGAGGTGAAACTATATCAGCAAAATGTATTGCAAGGAGTATATTTTAAAAAGGTAGATTTAATTTTTGAAAATTATGTTATGTGATATATATCATCTTCGAAATATTTTATTAAATTTTTTAAAGGAGATATTGAGGTGTGAAAGAGATGTGAATGTGATTTAGACTGTTTTGTGTGAGTGTGATGTGAAAATTTGAATTTATTATTATGAAAGGAGTGGTATGTTCCATGTTTGAGGGTTGTTATATGAGTTTCAATATCTTATAATTTTTTTTATAAAATTGTTTAATGGTTTTTGGAATTTTTGAAGAAATGTGAAATGTGTTGTGGTCTATTTTGGTGTGAGTCATATTTCAAAATCATTTTGAATGAAAAGTGGAATTTTATGATTTTTGTGGTATACATATGGGATTTTTGGTGAATTTGGGATGTGGAAATGTTGTTTTCATGTTCAATGTATATTTCTTGACTTGTTTAACTTGTTTGATCAAAAGGGGAAAACCTGGGTATCTAGGTGGGTGGACGTGTACTAGTATACTAGTGAATCCCTAGGGTTTGCCCTCAATATCACTTAGAAATATCGACACTTAAAACTCTAAATAAAATATGATGATGACGATTGGGGGACACTAGGTTATGGGCATGTTTCCTACTAGTGTCTCGTGCATGGGAATGGATATTTGTGATGGTTACTCTCACCGAGATATGAGGTACTTGGGACCCACAGCTAGCTAGTGCCTAGGGGTTATTTCCTATTGCTTGTGCTCATTAGTTACTTTATACTTTCTGTCGGCATACGATACATTTGGATGGAAAATTCAGTAGCATTGGTTTTTATTTTAAAAGTGTTAATCCTTTAAAATATCCCACTTGAAAACTATTTTTATTCAAAGTTACATCTTTTAGAAATTGTAACTAGCTTTTCATGTTTTTGAGAACTTGCATGCTTTTCGTCTTTAAATGTTTATCATATGGAATCTCTTAGTGGTGGTATTATACAGGGCTTTGGTTCATACCCTACTTACAACATTTGGTGTAAGTATACTTTCTTATTTTGTGTCACAGGTTTGGGTACAGGTTTTATGCCATTGGGTCGGGGTTTTAGCGGTCCATTATGATGAAGTGTCATGGAGATGGCTTGAGGGAGGTGCATCTTTGCATGTGGAGGTTCTTGGGATGTAATTTCATGGGTTTGTACCTTTGTAATGGTCTTAAAACATTTTTTAGAATTTTGTAATTCATCTCTGAATTTTAGTAAAAGATGTTTTGGTTTGAAATATCCATATTTTATTTCTTAGATTCATTTATTGTTTTAAGTATAGAAATTTGGGTAAATCATTCCCAATTTTTATTTTTTGATACCTAGGTACTTGTACCAACCTATGGGGATCAGGAAAACCCTTTAGGACTTTCCATGGGTTGGGTTGGTTGTCGGTTTTAGTGGCGACCAGATTCAGTTCGTGACAAAATGGTATCGAAGGAGGTTCACTCCATTTGAGTCATTTATTTGGGAAATAGTCAGGATAGTCTAGAGTTAATATTTCTAGGACATGAAATTCTAGTTATGGGTAGTGTGCTTGATCACCACACCTCATGAAGGGATTCAATTATATAGGTTAAGTTGGGATTTATCTATTTATTTTGGTTTTCCTGTTCTGATGATGATTAGGGGAAATGAAAAGAGAGTTGGGTTAATGGTCTCAGTGAGCTCGCAGGGTCTGGAAAGCCATGTAAAGCCAGGGATATTCCCTAGAACACTCTTTGTGATGGTTAAGTGATTGGAATATGGCCACCAACCATATATCCAAGTCACCCACTGAAACTAGTTTCCTCTCGCACTATTTTGTGCTTTAGTTTTGAAATCTTAGAACATTGGTTTTTAAAGTTACTTGGTTTTAAGAAGCATAAAGTTTTTGTGAAATTATTTTCAAATAAAGAGGGAATGGTTTGATTTATGAAATGGTAGAACTGAATTTTCAGAATTGTTTTGAAATGGAAAATAGTATGCGTACACCTCTTTTGAAAGCCGGAACCATATTGAAGTTGGTATTCAAAAGTGTTTCCAATATAGTTTTCTAAACAATTAAATGGTGTCTTAATGGGATGAGATGTTTTGAAATTGATGTGAATAACTTGAAAGTTAGTTCTTTTTTAAATGGTTATGTCCTTATGAAATGTTTTGTAATATGTGAATTGGGATTTTGATCTCATTGTTAGCAGTTTTGAGAAAAATGATGGGTTGGTTGACCTTTTTTTTTTGAAAAGTGGAATGAATTTTCGTTTTAAACTTTGGTATTTCCAAGAGAAACCAAATGCATGGGGTAATATGTGATAATGTATGGTTGATGGAATGATTGGATGAGTGCCAGGACGAATATGAGGAGTGTGCTCAGTGGGGCACAGAAACATGAATGTGTGAGGCCCATGGGGTACCATTGGTGGATACGCTAACCGCTGAACCGTTGTTTTTCAAAGAAATGTTTTTAAAGAAAAACATGATGTATTTGTGAATTGTTTGGGATGGTGTATATTGTGTGTTTTTTAAACATGTTGATGTTGTGGGATGTTTTGAGTCCATGAACCCCTCCTGTTCAAACTGTGTTTTGGGTTTGTGTTTGTTCAGTAAGCTAGGTAGAAGGATTGGTTAGTAGTCTCCTATGAGATATGTTTCGGGACACATTTATGGTGGTTCCATTAATGTGTTTGGATCTTTTTTGTGGAATGTTTTTACCAATGGAACAGCTTGGTTGGGTCCTTGGGATCTCTTGTTGGATAAGGTACGCCCCATTAAGGGTTAGTGCACAACTGAAGTGCAACCCGGATTGTTTCTCCATTGAAAAATCCTCCAGTTGATCAATGTAAGGAATCTTTTCTTGAGCTTTGTACAATGTGTCTACACCAATTAAATTCTTGGTTTTTTTAGATCCTCTTGTTGCAGAAGAGTGCTCGTGGATGGTTGAAAGAGATCTTAGTTTTTTAAGCTACCTGATTCGTCGAAGGTGGAAGTTGTCTAGGGTTTTCAGTTTGGATAGTGTCTAAGAGGGCCTCTGAGTCCTTCGTATCCTCTTCAAAGAAGGGGTTTGTGTTAAAACATCCATGTGGGAAATCTGTCCACGAGAGGCTATTATGGAAACTTTCTTGAATGTTGTGATGTTTTGTGATATTGTATAAGTCCCCCTCCTTGTATTATTTCTATTAGTTGCTTTGGTTATGTTTGGTGATGTGTTGTGATGTCGCCTACTCGTTTGATTGTAAAGGTGAAATTGTACAATATTTTGTGAGTCTATTTTTTTCATAAGTGTTTCTCCTTTCAGGAGATCTCGACATCCTCTGTTTTAGAGGAAGGTTTTTATATGTGTCCTTTATTTCTGTTGTTTCTCACCTGAAGAAACAAGATGTTATGTGACTGCATCCTCTAAACCCTTATTTCAGGGAAATTCCAAGTTAGGGTAAAGTGAGTTATGGGGTGTGTTATGTCTTGGTTAACCCATGTGGGATTGCATGTAGTTGTTTGCTGCATCGTAAGAAGAAATTATACTCGGGGGTTTCCAAATCCTAACTGTGAGGCTGAAGATGCTTCAATCATTCCAACTCCAGCCATAGGTCCTGGAGAGAAGCTTGCATGTAGTCAGGGGAAATCCTAGTGTTGTTTATAACCTTGTACAAAAAACTATTCTCGGTATGAGATATTGTAATAGTTTAAACATTTGGTGTTGTTATCTTTCTTCTGTTGTTCCCATTCGGTTGAAAGAGGTGGAGGGCCTCATCCCCATGTTATATCCCAATGACTTTATTTTCCCCTTTGGTTTGCTTTGGGTTTGGTGGAAAGGTTTTATATTTGTTTATACATGTTGGGTGAGAATTTAGTAGTAACCATTCCCCAGAAAACCATGTAGGTATAAGGATCCACATGGTTAGCGCACAATTTCCCAAACTGTGCGGGCTAACCGTGCGGTCGTCCCAACTCTTTAAGTTTTGGTGTCTTTTAGTGTCGGCCCGTATTGGTCAGTTAATATGGTTGGTTATTATGGTGGGGAGACCCACTATGAGTCTCACGTATATTATTTTGAAAATTTCTAATGGAATTCCACCCCTTGTACCGGGGAGTTTGTTCGGGGCTCCCCTGTTAGTGTCTTGATTCTGTCTCGGAAAAATGTAAGTTGTATCTTATGGTGGGGAGCCCATTTTTGTATCCTTGTACCAGTAACTCACTTTTTTCCATGGTCTTGGATTGGAAGTCAGTAGTCTCATTCGGAGCTATATAACCACCTACATCTTCCTTGGGTAAACGTTGGGATTGGAGAGTGCCCAATGGTTTAGTTATATCATGGTAAGTGTAACCTTGTTCTATGTTCTTGTTTGTTTGGGTAAATTTCTTGACCATTGTTCAGATAGTGTTTGAAAAGTTTTCTTTTAGGATAAATCCTGAATGTTCTTGATCATTTCATAAATAGGTGTATGCTTTGTTTGTGAAGTATTCCTTCTATAATTGATAACTGGAGGTGTTTTGGCCTTTGGGGTTGAAGCTTAGCAAATGAGTCCATTTCTTCCTTTCAGTTGGGTTTGGTTTTTGCTTTGTCCTTGATGTAGATTTTCGAGAGCGTAAATTTTTATGGTGGGGATAATTATCACACCCATTAATTTTTTTAAAATTCATTTTTCATTTAATTTCCATTCATGATTTTTTGGGGGTTTACCACTCATTTTGGTGAAAATGGTGGGTTTTGAAAATTTGGGCCAAACCATGAGCCCAATTCCAGATTTAAAAACAAATTTTCTTTCTTATATAACTTCTTCAGTTTTCACCATTTTATACCCATTCCACTTCCCAATTGGAACACCCTAATATATTAAAATCACCATATCCCTTTGGACCACATAGAAATCCAAAATCATGATGGATTTGGGTTTTTGATTAAGGTAATGGGCCTGATCGTAAGCTCATTTCATACTTTAAAATAGTTTTTTAAATTGTTAATATCTCATTATTTATTTACTGTTTTTTGGTGATTCCACCTCCCTCGAGAAGACACTATCACTAGGATCACCCCCATTATTATTTTTTCATTTTTGGAGCACATTTGAACCCAGAAGGAGGAAGACTCTTCTCTGAATTTATCAAATCTCCGATATTTGAAGAGGTAAATTCATTCTTTCGTATCTCCTTCATTATCTACTATTTTCCCCTATTTCAGTCCCCACATGACCTCCTCCTCATCATTCAAGCCTCACTATCAGGTTTTGTTGCTTTGAGATTACAAATTTGGTTTATTCGGGGTGATTGCTTCAATATTTTTCAAGGTAAATGTTCCTCCCTCCACTTCTTCCATTTCCATAGGGTTTCATCCCTCCTTCTTGATGTTACAAAGTGTCAAGAACCTAAGGTTTTTAACTATGGTTTAACCATGAGTCTTTTTTGGTGAAAATATGTTTTCTAGGGCTAGATTTATCATCATTTTGGTGCAGTGGTGGTGCGGTTGATGTTTCGCACCATGTTTTGAGGGATTAGACAATTTCGGTAGGTGATTCCATGGGTAACCATTTAATGATGAGTTAGTTTGCTTGATTAAATAATTTTTCATGTTCCTTATATGCTGTTCATTATGAGAAAACCATTTTTGGTAGTAATAGTAAAGAATTTGGTATTGAAGTTACATTTTTGTTTGAAGTGTGTATTTTTCAAATGTATTTCATGTGTTATCTCTTGTGGTAGTTTTATAAAATGTGGAAGTGATTTATTAGTTGTTGAAAGGGGCTGACAATTTTGGTTGGGTAATGATATAGTGTCATGTGGGCATAAAAAGGGGGTTCTTTGAATGGTTTTTATGTGTATAACCTTGTTATACTTCTTTAAAGTGTTTTATGGATTTGTGTGTTCTCATGGGTATCTTTTTTGGTATTGTTCAAGGTGATTATATAACATTTGAAAGTGGATTATTACATGTTGATTGGGCTGCTAATTCTGTTTTGGTAGGGGCTTGGTGTGATTTTGGTTTAAAAAGAGGTTTTTGAAATGGGTTTTATGTAAAAATATTGGGTATACTCCTTATAATTGTTTTATGAAAGTTTTGAATGGTTTATTGAGTTGTGTAAGAGGTGAAACTATACCAGAAAAATGTTTTGGTAGAAGTATACTTTTAAAATTTAAACTTCATTTGTGAAAAGGTTTTTATGTGATATGTATCATCTTGGAAATATTTTATTAAATTGTTAGAAGGATATATTGAGGTGTAAAGAGATGTGAATGATATGTGGACTGTTTTTTGTGAGTGTGATGTGAAAAATTGAATTTTTGATTATAAAAAGAGTTTTATGTGGCATGTGTGTGGGATGTTATATGAGTTGCAATATCTTATAATTGTTTTATAAAAATTTTTAATTGTTTTGTGGAATTGTTGAAGAAATGTGAAATGTGTTGTGGGCTATTTTGGTGTGAGTCGGATTTCAAAATCATTTTGAATGAAAAGTGGACTTTTGTGACTTGTGTGGAATACATATGGGCTGTTTGGTGAATTTTTGATGTGGAAATGATATTTTCATGTTCATTGTATATTTATTAACTTGTTGAAATTGTATGAGCATAAGGGGAAAACCTGGGTATCTAGGAGGGTGGACGTGTACTAGTATGCTAGTGAATTCGTGGGGTTTGGCCTCAGTTTCACTTTGCAAGATTGATGCTTACAACTCTAACTAAACTATGATGATGATGATTGGGGACCACTAGGTTATGGATATGTTCCCTACTAGTGGCTCGTTCAAAGGAACGGATATTTGTGATGGTTACTCTCACCGAGATATAAGGTACTTGGGACCCACAACTATCTAGTGCCTAGGGGTTATTTCCTATTGCTTGTGCTCATTAGTTACTTTATACTTACCATCGGCATACGGTACATTTGGCTGGAAAATTCATTATCTTTGGGGTTTATTTTAAAATTTTTAATACTTTAAAATATCCCACTTGAAAACTGTTTTTATTCAAAGTTGCATCTTTTAGAAATTGTAACTAGCTTTTCATGTTTTTGAAAACTTGCATGCTTTTAGTCTTTAAATGTTTATCACCTGAAATATCTTAGTGGTGGAATTCTAATGGGATTTGGCTGACACCCTACTTACACCATTGGATGTAATTGGACTTTCTTATTTTGTGTCACAGGTTTGGGTACAGGTTTTATGCCATTATTTCTGGGTTTTAGCGGTCCATTGTGATGTAGTGTCGTAGAGATGGCTTGAGGGCGGTGCCTCTTTCCATGTGAAGGTTCTTGGGATATAATTTATTGGGTTTGTACCTTTGTAATTGTCTTCAAAAATTGTTTAAAAGTTTTTAATTAAGTTATTAATTTTAGTAAAATATGATTTGGTTTGAAAAATCCATATTTTATTTCTTGGATTCATTTGTTGTTTTAAGTATACAAACTTGGGTAAATCGTTCCCACTTTTCAGTTTTTGGTCCCTGGGCACTTGTGCCAGCCCGTGGGGATCAGGAACGCCCTTCGGTACTTGCAACGGGTCGGTTCAGGTTGAGTTTTGGTTTTGGTGGCGACCAAATTCGGTTCGTGACAGGGTGAATTGAAATGCTTAGTAATGGTAAGAAATACAGCGGAAGACATATAAATTTTAGGCAAGTTGAATAACTAAAGACATATGCCTGTAATAAAAACTTTAACACATTATGGTAGGAATAAGAGAAGATTAAGTAATGCATTATTATAACATAATCATGGGTATTATAATAGTAAAATAATCACATGAACAATAAATACTATTTTCATAATGATGGAATGTATAATGCGGGACATCATAACCATCCCATCAAAGCCTCATGCAAAGACCATAAATAATCATGTTGTCAAGGCCTTGTTCCAAGACTGTAGTTTGTATCATGAGACCTAACGATTCACCGAGGGGCTATAGAGGGACCCACCAAACACTTTCTATGTCCAATTCATTTCTAATATGAATGGGTATAAATATAAATAACATATACATTCATATTGACAGTAATATATGAAATGTAAACAACTTTCCCAAAACATTAAGCATAATCACTAACCATACAAAGTAAATTGGTGAATGTTCTTTAGATAGCACATCCACAACCAAAATAATCATAAACCATTAAATTAAATATGGTAGATGATACCATGTAGTATTAATCCCAATAATACATAATAATCAATAAGAGTGTTGAAATATATGAAGATACTCTTATAAAATCTTCGAGTAATTCTGGAGATGAATACCCTTTTACTTTTAAAAGAAGGGTTATTTGGGAAAAACATTTGTATAAAACCAGAAGTGAAGTAAAATAGTATTTTTATAATAAAATTTGTGATTTTATAAAGATAATGGCTTCCAATAACATATTATATAGTGTCCTTGAAAATAGTTTAGATTTTTAGACATTCCTTTGAAATGGGTTTGTGTTTTCGAGGCAATTTTGAAAGTACATTTTAAAATGTGTAACCATCCATAAATAAGGAGGGATTATGGTTGGTGTACATATATATAATACTCACACAGAATTTATGAGTAGTACATAATAATACATTTTAATTTCATTGAGGTAATTTAGACAATGAATGTAACCCAGATGAAAAAGGATGTTCGGGTTGAAAACCCTTACCTTAAGTCTGAATGTGTTCCACTCCTGAACTTAAGGTCCTGGAATATGAAATTAGACTTATTAATAACTTATTTTAGAACCTAATAGTTATTAATTTAGTTTATCATAATTCTCTAACCATCCATCCAATGACCCTAAGGCCTTCATTTTATATTGATTATTGATAATCCACCTTTCAAGGGATGAGGTGGAACCCTTACAAGGCCCATAGGCATAAGTATTACATGGACCATAGGCCTTAGAGGAATTCATTTCTCGTAGGCTTCCAACATTACATACAACCCAGACTAACTACTTGGAACTACTCCTCCCCGGCATCTTCATTTTGAAATCAGCTCTCCACCTTCACATGGCTATTTGGCTAGGCTATCTCATGCATGCACAAGCTTATCCCAATGGTAGGTGTCATACCCTATCATTCTTTCAATTTGTGTAGCTTCTGCTATGATTAAATCTCCTTGCTCATCCTCTTATAGAGCTTGTTCCTTTTAGGTTGTCTGGTTTGCATTTGCATTTAAGGTGGCCCGAAGGCCTTGAGGTGGCCCGAAGGCCTTACTGGCCCAAAGGCTTGGGAGGCCTGAAGGCCCTAAAGGATTCAATGACCAAATAGGTGGCCCAAAGGCCCAAACAGGGGAAAATTCCTGGCTTATAAAGTGTCAAATAGTGCCTACTACAGTGCCTGATATAGTACTACACAGTTCCTGCTACAGCCCCCGCTACAGTCTTGCTACAGTCCCAGAAATTATGTCTCCGCCTGGATTTGATCCTGGGTCTTCTGGATGCACTTAAAAGTCCTCACCAACTGGTATAAGGCTCATGTTCATATCATAATTCTATTTAGTTCATTTATTTTCTAATTGATAAGTTATTATACTGAATTTCATCTTTCTAGAGTGTTTGTTTTCTTGATTTCCCTAAATGATTCGCTTCTTTTTAAGTAATGGAGTTTATGTGGAATGGTTGTAAATATCCAAAATTGAAATTACATATTATTTATGAACATAAATAATTTTTAATGTTCATTTCAATAATTTGGTTACATGTAAATATGATGAATCATTAGATGAATTATTAATGACATTCACTTAGATATTTTAGCGGTATTTTGATTATTAGGAACTAGTTTGGTAATATGATTTAATAATATGTTTGTATACTAGTTCCTGATTATTAATTAGGTTATAATACATATATTATAGTCTGGTTCAACCATAAAAATTGTTTCATGACCAGTAATGAAGGATAAATTTTAGAACAAAACTTCTTCGTCCATGAAGGTTATAAATTGGAACCTCATGGATGTTGATTTCGTTTATAAAAAATAAAAGGGATAGAGTAAGAATATTGATGATGTTTATTCTATTAACATGATATAATTATGGTATATATATGATACTAGAGTTATCATGGTCAATTGGATAGAGGGGGTGATGAGGGAAAAATAAAATAGATGAACTTGAAAATAAATAAGAAAAGTTGACAGATCCCTTATGAAAATTCGGCAGCCTAACATCATCGCTTAAAATTGAATAAAATTAATTGATGAGAGCAAAATGGAATCTCATCTTATGGCCATAAAAATGAAAGTAAGTGGAATTAATAACATCAAACCCCAACATATGAGAATGGAAATTCAAATAGATTACATAAAAGAAGTGTTGACTAAAATAGGAGGGTGAAAGGTTCCCTTACCTTGTAGAGTAAATCCTAGAACATGAAGGTTTGGACTTTGGGGGATTAAGGGAACCTTGGTAGGACTCTTAGGGAGGTAAAACCACCCGAGATTTGAGGATGAGGGATTTGGAATGAAATAAAATTAATAGATGAGTGGGTATTTATAGAAAAAGAGAGGGAGTTATTTAATAATTTCTAAGGGACACCTCATTAGTGGTTTTTAAAAAACCATGGGATTTCCCATGGTAATTTCCCTTGGTTTTAGAAACTTGGGACACCTCATGTCATAAGTTACTATACATACATCGAACATCCTTTTATTTTAATTATTATGTCATTATGATGTCATTAAGCTCCTGAAAACTCAAAACTGTATTTTTACTATTCACAAAAAAATCAAGTATTTTAGAAATATCCCAAAAATTCACCCCAACCATTTTTCAACTTGTAGAATTCAAAAATGAACTCCATTTTTCAAAAATAATTTTCTAAATATTATTTATTTAATTTTTAAATAAAATCATAGTTAATTCAAAAAATAACAATTTTAAAGGTATAATTAATTTTATATCACATTGAAAATTTAATTAAGATCCCATTATCTTATTACCTTAAGAAAATAAAATAATGTCATTTTTTACTAGTCATAAGGGCCATATTACTATTCATATTACTATTCATAGGGGTATGTTACTATTCACCAAAAATAAAGTTTTCTTTATCAGGCTCCAAATGACTTACTAATCACAATTCTAGGTGACCATTTTTCGAAATTCAAAACATAATAGAGAAAAAGTTGTGTTTAATGGATAGATTATAAAATTTTTGTTTTGTATGGACACAGTGTTTCAAGCATTCAATATTTATTTTTAAAACCATGGGGTGTTACAGGGATTTTGTTAGGAGATCATTGGATAAATGTTAATTTGGACTCATGAATTATCAAGTGATAATTATCGACTTAGTGGATCAACTCTTTAGAGATTACCTTTATAAATTTGTGGTTTTAATTATAGATGATATTCTTTTATACTAAAAAATAAAATAGGAACATGAGGATCATTTGAATGTTGTGTTTAAGACTTTGAGAAAGGATAAATCATATGAAAAGTATAGTAAATATGACTATTAAATGGATCAAATAGAATTCATTTGTTATTTCATCGCATATAAGGGGAAATCTATCAAACCTTTGAAGACTAAGGTGATTAAGGATTTTCCTCGACATTCATTTTCTATGGAGTTTCATATTTTCCTCAGATTAGCTAGGTATTATTGGTGATTTGAGGGAAACTTCTAAAGATTATCAAACCATCTAACCAAGATTACTTATAATGGAGTTATATGTGTAGGATAATAAGTGTAAATAGAGCTTCAAGGAGCTGAACAACAGGTTAAACATAGCACATGTACTCACCATACCCACAAGTTGGGGCTGATTTGTGATCTCTAATTAGGTATTAATAAAGAAATTTATTTTTGCACTCATACATAATGATTAAATGATATCATATTCCTCAATATAGTTGATGTTTCATGAAGAAAATTATTTGATGCATGATATTGAATTGGTTATAGTAATCTTTGTGTTTAAAATTTGGAGGCATTACCTCAATGAAGATATGTGTAATATATATATTTACTACAAGAGCCTAAAATATATATTCACATATAAGAAGATCAAAATTCACTAATAAAATGGTTAGTATTAATCAAGGATTGTAATTCCTTAATCCACTACCATTTGAGGAAGGAAAATAAAGTGGAATATGTTGTAAGTTCAAATTATCCTGCAACCTTATCTCTGATAATGATGGAGAAGTATTTGATCTTATTTAACATGCAAAGGATAGAAAAGGGAGTCATCAAGAAAGAAACAGTATCCTACCTTTCTTAAATGATAGATCATCCATCATTACATGATAATATTAAGAAATATAAAAGGGTTGATGTAGAGATACAGAATAGATGTTTTAAGGAATGGAAAACCCTTTTATTTAATGGTTGATGATGAAGGAGGTTTAAAATTTTGAAAACAACATTGTATTCCATCAAATATAAAGATAAAGAATGAGAAATTAAATAATGCTCATATCTAAAAATTCTCAATCCAACCAGGAAACAAAAAATTGTATAGAGATCTATGAGAACAATATAAGTGGTATAATATGAATAATTATATTATGAAATATACATCAAAGTTTCTAGATTTTCAAAAAGGGGAATCCTAATAGGAAAAAGTTTAAAGGGATGATGTTATGATTTCTCAAACCTATATTGAAATGGGAAAACATCACTATTGATTTTTTTATGAGTATTCCAAAAAAATCAAAGGGAAAAAATTTTATACGGGTTATGTTGCACCATCTTATAATGACAATTCACTTCATTTTCATTTCATGAAACTTCCCACTTAATTGTCTTACAAAGATATACCTTATAGAAGAATTAAGACCACATGAAACACTATTATTGAATTTATCTAATCAATATTCAAGTTTCACCTAAAATTTCAAAAAGTTTCTTCATAATGCTCTGTAATTCCCTAAGATTTTATGAATTGTTTTTTTCAAATAAATTTAATTTCTTTAATAGATTGTGTTACACGTGACACTGAGCTTAAATAAACCACAATATACTACTAAAATATTATTATTTAATGTGATAGTTATTATATAGCTGTTGGATTAGAAAATATGAATTGTACTAAATAAATTTTAAAAAAATTATAGTGCACACATGTATAAAATTAATTCATTTTTTATCAATTAAATAGAAATGAAAATTAAAAAATCATTTGAAAATAAATGGAATGTTTTTCTAAAAAACTATTTTTATGTGTGCATTGTGTGTTTGTCTTAATAAATTAAATTTATTACTATTTATGAATGATTTTTATGAAATTTATATATTATAAATTTAATAAAAAAATTACTTTAAACTAATATATTTTATAGTCATGGTATAAGAATAAATCCAATGTTATTCTTAAAATGATTTTTTTCTAAAAATCGGGTTTCGACACATTTTGTGTACTTATTTTAAAATGTATTTCTGCCACTTATAGGATTTAATATTCAAAAATAGATTCCATATTTGGATTTTTGAGGTTAAAAATTTGTAAAAAAAAACCCTTTTATTTTTTGTCAATATGAATAGTAACCATATTATATTTTTATCGCCTAAGGGTAAAACGAGTAAAATATGGTTAAAACATTCTGATACAGCTTTAAATTTTATATAAAACTAGACTTTATCAAATTGTATGAGTTTAATTTTTCCATTTCCATTCAAGAATTTAATATATAGCCACTAGGTGCCATATTTATTTGAATATGACCTTTATATTAATTTAAGAAAAGAAAAATACAAAATGACTTTCTCTTACTTTTAAATTACTATTATGTGTTCACATAGAGAGAAAATTAATTTGTTAATGAATATTATTTTTAAAATAATAAAATTATTTTCATGATGGTAATTTTTTTAAAATTTTTAGTAATTAAATATTTACCATAAATACTTATGAAATGCCAACACGATATTTCTTCAATTATTGGAAAATTAATATAAATTGTTAAAAAATATTAAATAATATAATTTGAGTGATTTATAGAGTTAAAATATTTTTTTAGAAAAATATGACATATTTGGGATGTTTTAAAAGATTATACTCTAGTTAATTCTTTGTATTGGTGTCTTTAAAGTCAAATTAAATGAATAGTTCTAAAATTGACATTAATGATATTTTATAATAAATATTATTTTATTAAATGATTTGAAATTCATAGAAATATTATATTCATATAATTTAATGGAATATGGTAGAACATATCAACCAGGGTCTATTTATGAGCCATTTTTTCATTTATGGTAACATTCTTAACCCTTTAATATTGAAATAGTTGTTATCATAGTTAAGGTCAAAAATGATTAACAAATGGGTTAACAAAAAAGATAAGGTTTAAAATGACACATAAACCTATATAAATTTCATTTTATGGTGTTATTTCATACATAGAAACTTTTTATTCTAATTCATGTACATTTTAAATTATGTTTATTGAGAAATTATTTATTATATTTTAATATTATAAGAAATTTCAAGTGTGTCATCTCCCTCCCTTTAAAATGACACCCCTACTTTCCCTTGTTAACACCACTTTGAGAATTCTATATTAACCTAACATAGGTAAATTATCTTATAAAATTACTTAGAAACATTATAGACGTCCTCAACTCCCAAAAATATTAACCCTTGGGTCCTTATGATGAGATCCAATGGACATATTTCAAAGAAGATGTAGCCTCCTTAACTGATCAATTTATTTTTACTTCTTATTTTACCTCTTATAAGTCTATGGAATTTATTATAAAGTAATAATTTAATTATACTAAATATACTAAAATTTAATTATTATTATTATTAATGAACTATTATCCACCCTCATTACCATCAAATGGAGAGTGAGAGTATTGCTCATGCGTACATACAATTTACCATCTCCATGTAGCAATACAATTCATTTTTCATCACCAAGTTTTATTGATGGGTATTATGATGGGTATAATTTTTATAAATTATATTTATGAAATAATTATAATTTTGGAATTATGATATCACATCTACCTTCTTAACATCCAAAATATTTGAAAATTATAATGTCACATGTATGTACGTGTGGAATTCCACCTCCACGAAGCGATATGATTTTTTCTTTATTTATGTTTTACATGGATTGTAATATGGATATATTTAATGAATTTAGATTATATATATTATATAATTATTATTATTTAGGATTTAATTATTATTTACCTTTGTTTCATTCCATTCGTTGAGAAATTGAAATAGTGTTCATGCATACATATGCCATACCGTCACCATGAACGGTGTCATTCATTTTTCTATCTCTAAATTTTATATATTAATATATATATATATAATGACTATGTATTATATTAATATCATAATTAAATTTATTTTTATTATTTAATCATGATCAAATTATAATTATTGAGACTGTCGAAACGAGATATACATGAAAAACAAAGCAGTTATCATTGAGAATAGTGATGTTAATAACAAATTGTTAATAAAGGGGTGATAGGATGTCATAATTAAATAATAAATGGTATGATAGATATGATTATGATTCTAAAATATATTTATAATAAATCAATATTTATTATATATGAGTTTCAAACATGTATAAACAAATATGAGACTTGAGGTAACGAATTTATGTTTCAATCCCTTTTTAATCGGCATTGTTTATGCCTGAACTTGTGATAAGAAAATTATTTGATACTTATCTAATAAATCCATTTAATTTTATTCAAATTTTTTTATTTCTATAGATTAAATTTCTTTAATTTAATTGTCTTTAATTTAAGTAATCAAGAGATTGAAAGAATAATTTTTTGGAAAAATGACTATGTTTTACTATTCATTAGAAAATCCTTTTTCTTTCATGTCTATGTTTTATCTAAAATGTTTTAAAGAATTATTTACTATTATTATATGATTTTTAAAGTTAATTTTACCCAAGTTTTAATTTTTATAAAAATATTAAAATGAATCTTCCTATCATTTTTCTAATGAGGTAATTTTTGAAATTTTTATAAAAATGTGAATGGAATGTTTTCTTTTAACTTGTATAGCATGAACATAATTTCCTTCCATCATGATAGATCAATTCTATGAATATTACTTTAAATTTTTTCATGGTTCTTATAAAATAAATTTTTTCCCAAAATATATTTTAAATATGTGATTTCAAAATGAAAAGGGTATTTTCCTCAAGAAATATTACATTAATTCTTTTAATGGAATCTTCATCTTTGATAACATCCTTTGATGTTAATTATGTTTTTATAGAGATATAACCCAATGTTACTATACTTTTTCTTTCTCTTTATGGTTTATGATGATGACATTTTTATTAAACCCATTTATTTTTCATGGGTTATTCTATGATGAAATTATAAAATTGTTATGAAACTCATTTCCTTTACATGGGTTATGATATGATGTTTTGATGAATTTTTAATGATTTTTTGACACACATATGTAGAGTTATAATTATGATATGTTTGGTAATAGAATTATATATCCCTATTATTCATTGGTTAAAGTTTTATATATCATGATATAGTTATGGGAGACAAGTATATGTTCTTGATTCGCTATGAGAAACAAGTTGGTGTTCTTGATCAACTATAAGAAATAGGTATTGATGTCTAATATATTATGATATGATGGTATTGGTAGTCAAGTTTTTTTATATTTATGTTGGTTATACACTTCTATAACATAAAATTATGGTTCATGATTTATTTACAATTATTTATCACTCTTTTGATTCGTGTTTTTTTAAATGATATAGTTTTATACCATAAATAGTGTTTATAAAACATGATGGATTGGGTATAAACTTTTTAATTTATATTCATAATCTCATTCCCTTATTCTTATATTATGATTGCATGTTATCATTAATTTACAAGACCCATGTTTACCCTTAATAGGAATCTGAACTCACCCTTTATTATGATTCCTTTCCCCAATTTATGAATAAGGGTTTAAGTGAGGTATATCTATGATGATTACAAAATAAGAATATCTGTATGGGATATATTAAAAAACTTTCATGAAATAATTATATTCCATGTCTAGTATTAAAATACACTAAACCTTTATGGTCCTTGGGTATGTATTTATAAAATATATTTAATATTAACCTATAAATATTTAATATTTATGCATGAAATGTTTGGGTCACTATAGTTGGTATCAGAGTATGTGTTTAGTCAATATTTGTAGATTAGGGTTAGAAAACTTTAGTAAAACCCCTAAGGATAAGTCTATGTATTTGATAAAATCCTAAAGTTTTTTTAAGTAAGATATTATTTTGTTTTCATAGAAACGCATCCCAATCTGGATACTAAAAGTTAAAATGGTTTTGACAAAGATTCATTTGGTGGTTATAACCCCAAAAATAGTTGGTTGAGTATATCTCAACCATTATTATAGTGCATAGTGAGTGTGCTCATACTGCATGCCTGGTTTGATACTCTTGAAAGATATTAATGGGTTGATTCTAATTTTCTTTAACAAATACTATGAAGTATTTGAATAAATAAATACCATGGATGACTTAGTTTAAACCTATGTTTTCATCTCATGAAAATAACGTGTCAAGATTTATAAATCCTATAAATTATTATTCATGATTATGTGGTTTCCCACTATTATAACTATTTCTCACACTTTTCTTTTTGATTTAAATCAATGAATGGTACCCGAATACATAGTGATAACAGTAAATGTGATATAAAATGCAATGATTTTACACCTAAGTAACCCAATATTGTAGAATCTAGATTACAGAATCTGATTTTTATTCTCACTCAACTTTCTTTGTCCAAGAATCATTATAAACTTCCAAAAGATCAATAGAGGGAACAATGTACTAATGAGTATTTCATGAGGTAGCATCAACCTTATTTTAGTGGATATTTGGATCCACTAGTGGATGAATTATGGATAAGTACCATTTAGAAAATATTTTTTAGTCTACAATGATCAGAACAAGAAATCATTATCCTAGTCATTATCATTTGGATAAAAAATCAGATCAATGGTAAAACCTAATTAAAATTAAAATCCAAGAGGAATATTTTAACTCCATGTAATAGGATGAGTTTAAGAGGATATTTTTTAGTAAGTACTTTCTTCGTATTCTACGTATAGATTTAGAGAAATGATTCCTTTAATTTAAGAAAAAGTATGATGAATCTATTGGTACTTATGATAAAAATTTTACAAGACATTCAAGGTATGCTTCTAGTTTAATCATTATAACTAGAGGAAAAATATATTTATTCCTTGGTGGATTATAACTAACTCTCCAAAATTCCTTGGATATAAGAGATTTTAGTGGATTTAAAGAAATCGTTTGTTTTTTTCTCAAGATAGGAATGGAAATTGTAGATCCTCACCATTCACATGTTCTTTTATAAGAAATAGAAGATCAAGCCTCATGAAATATAGAATAAATCACATTATGGAAAGAAATTATAGACTTATATATTTCAGAACTATGGGAAGAAACATCAATGTAATTTCTTAAATGGAACTAAGTGGTGCTTTAAATTTAGAAAGGTGGGTAATAAAACAAGTGAATGTCAAAAGGTGATAAATGATCTAGTTAATTCAATAGAGGATTAGAAGATTCCAACTAATGGACCACCCATTTTATAATGCTTCAAATGCAATGAGTATGATAATTATGTAATAAATTTCATGAATATGAAGTTTTAAGAAGATGATTGGTGTTAGAAACCTCTTAATATCAATTATAATGTGAAATATCATGTGATAATGACTGGCTAAGAGGGTTATGAGAATTATGTGGGGAAAGTTACACTTATCATCGACTCTAGAGAAACTAATGTATTATTTTATTCTGGTTCTATCAAATATTTTATATCTAAGGAATTTTTAAAGGGTATCAAATTACCATCTCTTTGATTAGATATTAATCTAGCAATGAAAACTCTTAATGGTACGATGGTCACATCTCAAGTCTATAGTTCATCTTCAATTAATGTTTATGGGAAATTACTTCCTAAAAATATTGTAATTCTTCTTTTAGTTTAATTTAATGTTATTATTGGAAAATATTTTCTCTTTATATATATTTCATATCAATTTCTAAGGAAGGGAATTCAAATTTCATATTACAAATGAACCTATGATCATTTATCGATGTGAGGAAAAATACGAACTTTCAATGGAAATTACATCTATCCTGTTGGTATAAATTTATATTCATGAACACTATTTATGTTCAATGGTTAGGGAGAAATTCAATATAAAAGATATTCCCACTATTAGGGAGTTTATTTATGTCTTTAAAGAATAATTATATAGTCTTCCTCCAAATTGTGAAGTTGAGTTTTCAATATAATCAAACCTGGTGATACACCAATTTTAAATACTCCTTGTAGAATGGACCCAATTGAGTTGTAGGAATTGAATTAGAAACTCCAATAGAATCTTGATAAGGTATTTATTCATCCAAGTGCAGCACCTTGTGGTGCACCGGTTATTTTTTTTTAAGAATAAATATGGATCAATGTGACTCTACATTGATTATCAAGAAATTAACTAGATCATTATCAAGAAAAAGTTTCGTCTACCCTATATTAATGATTTTTTTGATTACATATGAAGAGATAAAAACTTTTATAAGATTGATCTTTGATCTAGGTACTATAAGTTGAGGGTAACAAGTAAATATATACCAATTAAAATCTTTCCTAAGTGGTATGGACACTATGAATTTATAGTTATTCCCTTTGGTCTTAAAATTTCTTCTCATATATTCATAGATATAATGAATATATTATTTAGAGATTACCTTAATCAGTTTGTGGTTTTCTTTATAAATGATAATATTATATATTCAAAGAGTAGGAAATATCATGAATACCACTTGAAAACTATATTGAAGACCCTAAGGAAAGAGAAGTTGTATGAAAAATTTACCAAGTGTGAACTTTGGCTTCTAAATTTTTCATTCCTGGGTCATATAATCTCATGTCAGGGTATTTAGTGGATCCTTAAAAGATGGGAGTTATTGATAAATGGCACATACCCTTCATAGTTACTGAGATATGTTGTTTTCTTGGTATGGTGGGATATTATTGATGCTTTATGGATAATTTATCATGGATTTAGAATCCACTAAATAAGTTATCTTTGAAGGAAGAAAAGTTCCTTTTGGAGATAAAAATATGAGGAAAATTTCAAGGAACTGAAGAGAGGGTTAGTCAGTGTATTTGTCTTACATTACCCTATAGTTCAAAAGTGTTTGTAATATATATTGAGGCATTAAAAAAGGGACTAGGATGTTTTATCATGAATAATGATATTGTTATAGATTATAACTAATGATAATTGAAGGGTCATGAGAAAAATTACCCAACTCATGATTTGGAGTAAGCTGTGGTAATTATTTCATTAAATATATGGTGAAATTATCTTTTTAGAGAAAGATGTGATTTATATACTAATCATAAAATCATAAAGTATATATTAATTTAAAAGGATATGAATATGAACCAGATAATATGGTTAGATATAATTAATTATTATGAATGTGCAATACATTACCACCCTGGGAAGGAGAACAAGGTGGAAGATGATCAGAGTTGAAATGGTCATACTATATTATCTATGATGAGGAGAAAAAAAGACCCAAAATTCTAGGATTTATAAATAATAGTTCTAGAAATATGTAAGTAATGGGGGGAATATTATCTTGAACAAATTAGTGTTCAACCATCTATCCATGTAATGATTAAAGTGGTGAATAAGGAAGACGTTGAGAAAAAAATAAAAGTGAGAAATGTCCCTGAGTTCAGCCCTGATTGTGATGGAATGATAAATTTTGTGAACTATGTATGTGTCTCGTCCATGTCAGATTTGAATAAGGATCTCTTGGATGAATCTAATGGTTCTTCATTCTATATTCTTTCTTGAAGTATGAAGATGTCTTGAGATCTGAAAGAGTATTTCTAGTGGTACAATATAAAGAAAGATATTTCAAAATATGAATATTGGTGTTTGGTACGTTTTAAATTTAAGTATAAGATAAAATATATAAGGGGGTGTTGTAACCACTACCCATACCAGAATGGAAATGAGAAAACATGACCATGTATTTCGTCATTGCACTTCCCAAAATGTAAAAAGGATAGAATGTTATTTGGATTATAGTTCATCATCTTACAAATTCAGAATACTTTATTTCTATTAAATAAAATTTCTCTCTTTATTTTATTCCTAGAAATAAATTAAGGAAGTTGTAAGGTTGAATGGAATACCAAATTCTCTTACATATGATTTGTATCCGAGGTTTTCATTGAAGTTTTGGAAAAGTCTTCTGTAGGATATGGATACAGAGATAAGTTTCAACACTACTTATCATCCTTAGATAGATGTTTATTCAAAGAGAACTATTAAAACCCTAGAAGATATGTTGAAATATTTTTCATTGGAATTCAAAGTGGTTTGGGATTAACACCTTTCTCTAATAAATTTTTCTTACAACAATAGCTTCTTATCGAGTAGTTGTATGGATCCTTATGGGGCCCTATATGATAGGAAGTGTATAACTCTTGTGTTTTGGGATAAATTTGGTAAAATAAAGCTATTGGGACCATAGGTAGCCTGGGAAATGGGATAGAATTCTAGATCCATTCATCAAAACATAAGATAAGATTAGAGTCAATAGAAATTTTATGCTAACAATCACTGATGAGATCTAGATTTTGAAGTTAGTAAGTAGGTGTTTCTGATAATTTCTCCATGTAATAATTTTATGATATTTGGTAAAAATAGAAATATATGCCCTACGTATATTGGCCCCTTGGATATTATTGATCTAGTAGAGAAATTATATTATTGTTTGGCACTTTTGCTGAACATCTCCCATGTTCATGATGTGTTCCATGTATCTCTTTTAAGTAAGTAAATACTTGATCCTTTGCATGTACTAAACTCTTAGGTCATACAACTAGATCATGACCTTTATTATGAAGAAATATTAGTAGAAATTTTGGATTATATAGATAAATTTTTATGGAACAAAACTTCTCACCTAGTTAAATTTATTTGGAGGAATAATAAATTTGAAGAAGCAACTTGGGAGACTGAGGATGTAATAAAATAGATATATCCTCAATTTTTTATATCATAAGAACAAAATTTTAAGGGAAATTTTATTTTTAAGAGGTTAAGAATGTAACACTCTTAGGATTTATGAAATAATATTTTAAAATAAATTTAATTTATTTGATAGCTTGTGTTACACACAACACCGAGTTTAAATCAACCTGATATATTATTAAAATATTATTATTTAATGTGGCATTTATCACCTAGACTTAGGATTGGTGGGTATAGGAGTAATTAAATTATTAAAAATGTATGTTCTACACTTGTATAAAATGATTTTTTTTTAGAAGAAGGTAGTTCCTTAGCCAAAGACCAAAACACAATTATTATAAAAAGAAAAGTGGTTACATGAGTCTAAAAGAATAAATCATATTACAGTTCTTATCATGAGGAGGAAGTAAATCAGTGAGGAGATCAACCATTCAGGTAATGTTTTGATTTACTCATTTATTATTGAGTCCATCCTCAACCATGTTTGTTTCATGAAAAATATGTGTGATGATGTAGTTTATGTCGATAAGAAAGCGGAGGAAATCCATCCAACAGGTAGTAATTGTCCACGCAAGATGAGTCACACTATTCCAAATAACTTTCACAATGGTAGTTAAATAACTTTCAATCTAGAGATTGTTCCAACCATAGTTTTTTGGGAAATAAATATCATGAATCATAATCATCATTTTGGCCTCCATAGAAGAGGTGATGCCATAGATTCCAAAAAAGCATCTGAGGATCTGACCAAGATGATTCCTAAAGATAGAACCACAACCCATGGGGCCTAGATTTCCTTTGGATGCACCATACACATTTACTTTAATCAAACCAAAAAATGGATCTCATAAAAAAACATCAAAAGTGCATTGAGGTAGGAAAAGAATCCCATCAATTCGAAGATGTCGTAGAATCACAAAGTCATTCACATTGTTTCAACAGTGGACCATTTTCAACAATTCAAATTCATGTATGGAAATTAGGATATTCATATGAACTTTATTAAGTCTGAATGATAAATTATTATGAAGAATATCATTTCTATCATAACCGATAAAATTATGAAGCTCATCAATGGTAAAAAGGAAAAGGTTCTTAATTTACTGATAGTTCTTCATATCCTCACATCACTTTAGTTGAGAGTTGATAGATTCATGAATCAACCATATAAAATCAAAAATGTCAAAAATATAGTTCTAAATAGCAGAAGAAGTAGAACAAGAAAGGAAGAGATGATTAGAATCTTCACTATGTTGATTACAGAGGTGACATTTAGAGCATAGTAGAATTCCAAAATATTGAAGGCATCGGTATTTGGGAACCCTATTATGAGAAAGACACCAAATAAATGTGAATAGTGAAGGATTTATCCAAGGTATTTTAAAAATATTATCTAACCAAAATAATTTTAAGAGTTATGAAAATAATGTTTATAAAAAATTGACTTAAGCAAACCATTGTGAGAAGACTCCCTAATTAAAAAAGTCATCTATGTTAGAAAGGTAATAGTTGTCAATGACCTGCATAACAGTGTTAGGGAGATGATAAATTTTAGAATTTAGAATATCTCTATTTGAGAAATTTGTACTCTCAAGAATTTTATCATAATGAATCATAGATTTTAAGGGAGCATTGTTCTAGTTATAGAACCAGAATTTCATGGAAGAATATTTGGAAATCATCTATCTAGAGTTGGTCATAATACTGGAGTATGATTGTTTAATGGATGTCCAGATAGAAGAGTTGAGAAAATTCGAGTTACCTTTATTTATTTAATCAAAAAAAATTATAAAATTGATAGAGTCAGATTCATTATAAAAAAAGATTCCAAGTGAGTTCATCTTGAAGGGCCTCATTAAAAAAACATAAGATTTTTTATGCCAAGACCACCTTTATCAATAGGTTTTCAACATGTTGACTAAGGGATGGTAAAAATTTTCCTTTCCAGAGTGATACTTGTATAGATTTTTTTTTATTGAAGTATTCATTTTTTTGGTAAGAATGGCAATCCATTTATAAACCATCATAGAATAAACCATTTTAGAAATAATATCATATTTGACAAGATAGATTCTATCTGTAATAGAGAGATATTTACCTTTCCAAGAGGAGAGTTGATTAAGAACTTGTTCAACTATTTTAGAAAAGTATCAAGACTTGGGTATGCCCCAAAAATTGGGAATGACAAGATAATTAAAACGAAAATATCCTTCTTTTATTCCTAAATCTCTGAGAATATTACATTTCCTATTATGAGTAATGTTTCTCCCAAATAAAATAGATGATTTTTTCTATCTAATGGCTTGACCTGAAACATCTTCATAATGAGAGAGATAACTTTTGTGGTTTCAAATATTCCTTTTATCACCTTGTAAAGAAAATAATGATGACATTTTTGTATAACAGGTGAATGAGAGCATTTGAATTTCTAGAAACACGTATGGGATTAAGCTTGTTTCAGTCAACAATACAAGTGAGCAAGCGACTAAGATATTCTTCCTCAATAGAAAAAAGAATAATAGAGAGGGGTCACCTTGTCTAACACCTTTGGTGCATTTAAAATATCCCCTTGGAGATCCATTGACCAGAATGGAAATAGAGGCTGATTTAAACAGGGTTTTGATTGCAGTGATAAAGGAATCATTAAAACAAAAATATTCAAGAACCTGGAAAATAAAACTCCAGTCCATTGAATCAAAAAAATATAATGTCAAGTTTAATGGAAATATTACTTCCTCTATTAGCTTTTTTTAAGGTGTTAACACACTTAGAGGCAAGAAAAATGTAGTCTAGAATGGATATACCCTTGACAAACCCAAATTGGTTCCAAGAGACTATTCTGTCTATGATAGTTGAATGTATATTAGTAATGAATTTAGTGATGATTTTATAAATGGTGATAATGAGAGCAGTGGGCCTTAACAAATGAATCTCAGAAGCATTGTCCACTTTGGGAATCAAGAATAAAAATTGGTCATTTAGACCATGGGGTTAGACGCCATTGGAAAATAAAGATTTGACAAGTTTGAAAACATCAAATTGGATGACGTCTTAAAAATGTTGATAGAAACCATTTTTAAATCCATCAGGACCCAAAGTACTATCAGGATTCAAACTAAAGACAGTGTCTTTAATATCATGATTTATATGAATGCTTAAAAAAATGTGTATGATTTCTCATTGACAACCACCAAAATAACCTCAGGTAAATGGTCTTTATCGGTGTAAGGGCCATTAAAAATGGTTACAAAGTAAGAGAAAATATGATTAGCAATATCATCCTCATTGTCTAAAAGTTTTTTCCCATATTTTAAAAAGATTAATGAACTCTAATATTTCCTGACACTTTGTAGGGAGTTATAGAACTTAGTATTCTCATCTCCATCTGATAACCATTTGACTTTGAAATATTGTTTCTCAAAGTTATCTTTAAAGGTGAGGAATGATTTTGGCTTTATAGAAATGTTTATTTCTTGATTCGAATCAATGGTTAAATCAAATCTAATGTTATTGTAATGAAGTTGGTTAAGTTCATCCTCAAGAAGAAGGATAACATCTTCAATTTGTTTGGATTTAGAACTACACCAACCTTTAAGATTATTCTTAAGGTATTTTAGCTTAATAGAACAAGAAAAGTCATCATCATAGTGCGTCATAGAAGAACAGAAATTTTTTATGATACAAGAACATTTATTGTTATAGAACCACACATTGTTAAACATAAAAAGGTGGGAAAGTTTCATGTTTTTGGTGGAGGTATTGACAAGAATATGATGGTGGTGTTGAAGATGGTTTCCCATTTATCTAAATCAAGGTCATTTGTGAAGGATCTATCCAAATTTATGGTGACCACCCTATTGTAATTCCTTCTATAATAAGTTTATTTCACACCAGTGAGATTATTTTCAAAAAGGTTTTTAACTTCAATATAAGTCTTAAATTTTATCATAGAAATAAAAACATGATACTTACCAATTTTTTACTTGAGGAAATAATTGCATTAAAGTTCCCAATCACAAACCAAGGGCTATGAATGTTAGTACCTTAATAGATCAGGCCATTCCAAAGAGGCCTCCTATCTTAGTATATATTCTTTAATAAACAAAATAACAATATAAAATTAATCCAACAATAATAAAGTCGCATGTAAAAACCTTCTCAGAAACATTAAAAACATTAAGATTATATAAATAGGAGTGTGATAATATCAATAGGGATTCAATATAGGAGTAGTTTTTTCTTGAACCTATAAAAGAATAATTGTTCTAACACAAATGGGAGTAATTAGAGGAAAAATTAATTTTGGGCTCAGTAATTGAAAAAATCATTAGATGATGACTCTTAATAATTCTTTTTAAAATAGTAAATGTGTTAGAGTTGGAAATACCCTGACTACTCTAGAAAAGAATCTTCATATATACCTAAATTTGGTGTTAGAACTCTATTTTTTCTTGTTCCTTTAGCCCTTTTTCTTAGAATATCTTCTAACATTATTCATAGTTTTTGGGATATTATTATTCTCATGATTACTTTTAGAAGAAGTAGAAGGACTTTTCTATGTACCTGCATTATCACTATCCTTGGGAGGATCATGTATAAAGGCTTTCATAGGTGAAGCCACTTGACTCTTGTTTATAGTGTTAGTATGGTCAACATTATGAACAATATTTAGATTCTCATAATTTGTAGAGAAAACATTTATGGTAATAGTTTGAGAAACTACTATAGAATGACTATCAAATGAAAGAGGAGTAGGTGTACGAAAGACATTCATAGAAGTTTCTTCCTGTTGTAAGACATTTCCTATACCTGAAAGCCATGTACAAACATTTTTCATAGAGTTCGATGTGAATTTATTCATTTTATCGTCCCACCTAGTTGGTCTTGAGTAGTCATAGTAAGATTTTATTACTTATTGACAGTGCCCAAAATCAATGGTGTGATGGAATTTGTGATTGCCTTCATGTCATTCTCCACACCCGGTATTATAGGAGTAGTCACAATAGAATTCACCTACTTCATGACATTTCCCATAACCGATGTTGTGGTGGCATTCTGTTTAGTGACCAGAACCTCGTCATTCTATTCACCTTCAGTTCTTTTAGTGAGGATCATAGGGCTTTCAGACTTGTAATTTGATATAGTAGAATTGTTAATAACAGAGCATGACACCTGCCTAGAAGGTCTCACAATGTCCTTGAAGATATCATCTTCTACAATTTCAATATCTTGATGGGATTGTTTAATTACATCAATGACTATATTTTCTATTTCTTCTAAAATTTAGTGCTCCTAAATAACATTTTATTCTTCTTTAGCTAAATAATCCTAGGAGTTACCCAAATTATCCTATAAGAGAGTTGAACTATTTTATTTTTTTATCCAAATTTCAGTCATCTTCTTAGATGGTTCGGGCATGTCCACAATGGGGGCCTTATCATTCTTATTATTTTTCACTTATTTCCGTTAATTTTAAATTGGTTAGTTAAACTATTTCCTAACTACCCTAAAATTTGAAATTCTGTGCCCAGTGATCTTTTAAATATCACAGATGGGAGGTTTTCACTCATAATCAGTTCTGATTTTGGTTTTATAGTCATTAGCATTGAAGCCGGTTATATTAGGTAGCTTTGAATCTAAATTAACTTCAACCAAAACTCTTGAAAAGTGACCCAAATCAGAAAGTAAAGTTATTTGTTCAATTTTAAGAGGTGAGCCAATGTAATAAACAATGTCATTCAAGATTTTGGGATGCCAAAAATACCAATTGAGACTATTCAATTTAATAAAATAAATTGATAACTATTGGTGAATGATTTTAATGATATTTATATATTATATATTCATTAAAATGTTTTAACATTAATCTAATATTTTTTTCTATTCAAAGGATAATAATTAATCTTGTGTTATGCTTGAAAATGTATTTTTTCTAAAAAATATTTTTCATTGTGTTTTACGAACTTATTTTAAAATATATTTTCACAACATATATAAATTGAATCTAAAAAAATAGATTCCATATTTCAACTCATGATTTTAAAATTCTGTAAATATGACCCTTTTATTTGTTGTCAATATGAATAGTAACCATAGCAAATTATTGTCACCATGGTAAGGGTAAAAAGGTTAAAATAGGATTAAAACATTAGAATAAGGCTTTAAAATTTAGATTAAAATTTCATATGTCATATTTTATGAGTTTAGTTTATTAATTTACATAAAATTCTCAAATATATATCCACTTGGTACCATATTATTTTGAATATGACTTTTATATTAATTTAAGAAAATAAAAATACAAAATCTCACTCTCTTTTAAATATATATTATGTTTTTACATAAGGTAAATGAAATTTATGAATTAATATTAATGTTTATTTTGAGAATAATGAAATTATTTTCATTATTTTAATTTATTTATAATTTTTATTAATTAAATAATGTCTATAGAGATTTATTCAATGCAGAAACAATATTTCTTTACTAAATGGAAAAATAAAATAAATGATTTCAAAAATATTAAAAGTAATATAATTTGAGTGATTTATAGTATTACATGAATTTTTCAGATACATATGATATATTAGGGACGTTTGAAAATATTATATTCTAATTCCTGGTTTTTCTCTATGTCTATAAAGTCAAATTAAAAGAATAGTTAGAAATTTGACATTAATGATATTTTAAAATAAATAGTATTCCGTTAAATGATTTAAAATTCATAAAAAATTATCTTCATCCAAGTGAATGTAATATGATTTAACATATCAACCATGGTCTATTTATGAGTTATATTTTGATTTTTGGTAACATTCTTAACCCTTTAATATTGAAATTGTTTCTACCATGGTTAAGGTCAAAAATGATTAATGAAGGGGTTAATAAAAAAAGATAACGTTTAAAATATAATCAATACCTATCTAAATTTAATTAGATGATGTTATTTAGATGATATAATATTTTAATTCAAATTAATTTCCATTTTGAATTATTTTTATAGATATTTACTTTATTATATTTTAATCTTTTATGAAATTTCAAGTGTATCATCTCCCTCCTTTTAAAAGGACAACCCTCATTTCTATTATTTACACCATTTTTACCTTCTATATCGGCCAAACCATAGTAAATTATCATCTAAACTTACATAGATATGTTATAGAGGATATGGTATCCCAAAAATACCAACCCTATGGTCCTTAAGAGGCGATCTAAATGAGTTCTTTCATAGAAGATGTAATCTCCTTAATTGATCAAATTATTTTTACTTATTATTTTATCTCCAATAAATATATGGTATTTATCATAAAATAATAACATAAATATAATAAATATTCTTAAATTTTATTGTGATAAAAATACTAGTATCCACCCTCTTTCCAACTAAATGGGAATTGAAAGTATCGCTCGTGCATACATACGACTTACCATCTCCACGTAACAATACTATTCATTTTAATCAAAATATTTTATAGATGGATATTATGATGGTTATGATGTTTATATATGATATTTGTGATATAATTATACTTAATTAATTATAATATCACATCTATCTTCTTACCTTCCAACCTGTTGGAAAATGATAACATCGCTCATGTGTACGTGCGGGATACCACCGCCGCAAAGCAATGTGATTTGTTATTAATTTTAATTTTAATTGTATGATAATAAGGATATATTTAATGAATTTATATGATATATATGATATAATAATTATTATTTTAGTTTAATTATTATTTACCTTTATTTTTTTCATCCATCAAAAAAATAGAAACAATGGTCTTGCATACATATGGTCTACCATCTCCATGGACGATGTAATTAATTTTTCTATATATACATTTTATGGATGAGTATATATATAATGAATATATATGATATATATATATATATATCATAATTATAATTCTTCATATGATGGAACCATGATCAAAGTGCAAGTATCGGGATCGCCAAACTGAAACATGCATGAAAAACAAAGTAGTTACCACCTTGAATAGTGATTTTAAAAACAAATTGTTAATAAAAGGGTGATAGTATGTAATAAGTAAATAATATATGGTATTAAAGATATTATTATAGTTAAGGAATAAATTTATAATAAATCTATTTTTTATATAGGAGGTTCAATTTTTTTTTAATAAATATAAGACTTCAGGTAAGTTATTTATGTTTTAATACCATTTTAATCGAGATTATTAAGGATTGAAATTATTTTGATAAAATTATACAATAATTATCTGATAAAAAAATTAATTTTATTATACTTTGGTTATTTATATATAATACATTTTTTTATTTCATTTTCTTTAATTTAATTACTCCAGAGATCAAATTAATATTTTTAAGGAAAACAGACTATATGTTACTAGTCGGTCAAAAATTATTTTTCTTCTATATACATGTTTTATCTAAATTGGTTTCAATAAGTTTATATTACTATCCTATTTTTACTTAAATTAATTTTTTCCCAATTTTAATTATTTATAAAAAAAATCAAAGGAACCTTCATATAATTTGTTAAACGAGGCCCTTTTTTACCTTTTTACAAAAATGTAAAAGGGATGTTATCTTTTAACTTATATGGAATAAGTAAACTTTATCACCACCATTAACAATCAATTATTTGAACATTATTTAAACTTTTCCATGGTTCTTTTCAAAGAAATTGTTTTCCGTAATATTTTAGAAATTTTTATATTTTGAATAAGTGATATCAAAATCAAAAGGTATTCTCTCAAAGAAATATTCTAGTGATTATTTTAATGTAACATCAATCTATTATAACATCCTTTGATGATAATTATTTTTTACTGGTGATATTATCAAGTTATAGAATATTTTTTCTTTCTATGTATGTTTTGTGATTATGAGTTGCTTACAAAACCCATTTATTTTCCATGGGTTACACTATGATGAAATAATGAAATGTTTATAAAACCCATTTTCTTTACATGGGTTATGATATAATGTCATAGTAAATTTTTAATGATCTTGTGGAACATATATGTATTGTTTAAATTATGATATTGGTGGACCTGAAATTATATATCCCTTCAAATAATAGGGTAATGTTTAATATCTAATGAGATAGTTTTTGGAAACAAGTCAATGTTCTTGATATGTCATAGGAAACATGTCATAATGCATGATTCACTATGGGAAGTAGGTGTTGATGCCTGATCTATTATTATTTTATGGTCTCAATAGTTAATATTGACATATGAAATGGTTGTTATGATTATTATGGTTCCATGCTTAAATTACATGAACTTATGGTTAATGATGGATTTATAAGGATTTATCACTCTTATGATTCATGTATTTTGAAATGATAAATTTTTATTCCATGACTCATGTTTACAATACAAGATTGATTATATATGAACTTTTTAAGTTATATTCATGATCTCATACCCTTATACATATCTTAAACTTTCATGTAATCATCAATTGATATCTATTATGTTTACCCTTACTGAGCATTTGAGATCACCATTTTTTATGTTTCTTTTCTTCACATTATAAATAAAGGTTTAAGAAGGTTATGTATAAGAAGATTACTAAAAACGAATATATTTATAGTTGATATTTAAGATCTTTCATGAAATAATAAGATTCTGTGTCTAGTTTGAAAATACACTAAAACTTTATGGTCCTTATACATGTGTTTGTTAAATTTATTGAATATTCATCTAAAAATATGGAATATTTATGTAGGTAAAGTTTGGGTAACCATAGTTGGTATTAGAGGACTGATTTAGTCAATATTTGGATATTAGAGTTAGAAAACTTTACTGAAAACCATGGGGATAAGTATATGTATAATATAACATTCTAAATTTTTGGTAAGGAAGATATTATGTGGTTTTCATAAAAATACAACTCTATTTGATAATACAAGTGTATGTGGTTTTTTCAGAGAATCATTTTGGGGTTACAACCCCAAAAACGTTGTTTGGGTATATCTCAACCATAATTCTAGTGCATGGTGAGTGTGACCTTACTATGCACCTAGTTTTTCGCTCTTGGTTGTTTTATTAGGTTAATTCACATTTTATTTATGAACCATTGTGATGTATTTGGATAAATTATGACTATGGATGACCTAGGTTAAACCTAAGGATTCATAGGATGAAAATAAGGTTTCATGATTTAGAAATCTTATAAAAGATTTTTTAGGATTATTTGGTTTCTCAATATGATTATTGTTTCTCACACATTTATTTTTGGTTTTATAAAATGGATAGAACCAAAATACATCATGATAATAATAAATGTGATGGAAAATGCAATGATTTTCACCTAAGAAACCAAATTCTATAAGATTTGGAATACAGAATCTTGTTGTTTGATCACAAAAAATTCTTAAGCCATGAATAATATTGATCTTCCAAATGATCAAAATATGGAACAACATACTATTGAGTCTTTCATTAGGCAACATCCACCTTCTTTTAGTGGATTTATGATCCACTAGTGGTTTATTGATGTATCATCACCATTGAGAAAATATTTTCTATTCTCCATTGATTGTAATATGAAAAAATTATCCCGATCATTTATCATTTGAACGGAAAAATAGATCAATGTTATAAAATTATTAAAAATATAAGTCAACATTAAGAAATTCACTCCATGTAATGGGATGATTTTAAGATGATATTTTGTAGTAATTTCTTCCCATGTATTATACATATAAAAATGGAGAATGAATTTCTTTATATTAAGTAAAATGTGAATGAATCCATTGGTACTTATGAGGAAAATTTCACAAGAATTTCAAGGTATGATTCTGGTCTAATCATTAGACCTAAAAGAAAAATTGATCGATTTTGGGTGGATTGAAAACAATTTTATTAAATCCATTTGATATAAGATACTTTATTAACTATAAATAAATTGGTTGATTTTCACTCAAGGTAGAAGTGGAAATTAGAGATCCCCACCATTTCCATGGTTTTAATAAGAAAAGGAAGATCAAGTCTCATGAAAACTCAAATAAATCACATGTTGGAAAGAAATTCCATCCATATATATGGTATGAATGTGGGAATAAACATAAATGGAATTTCATCGATGGAACTAAGAGGTAATTTAAATTTGTAAAGGTGTGTCATGAATTTAGAAAATGTCAAATGGAAGTGAAAGTTTTGGTTAATGCAATAGAGGAGGAGGCGACACCAACTAATGTACCACCCATTCTCCAATGCCTCGAACACAAGGAGTATGTGAATTATGTCAACTAGTGAATGAATCTGAAGCTTTATAATGATGATCAAAATTTGAAACCTATAAAGATCAAAGACAAAAGGAAATATAATGTGATAATGACTACTAAAGTGGGTTACGGTAATAGCAAGGTGAAAGGTACACTTATCATCCACTCTATAATAGATAATTTCTTATTTTATTCTCTATATACCAACTCTTTAATATCTCATGAATTTGAAAAATGTTTCAAAGAACCATATTAATGATTAAATATTGAGTTAGTGGTGAAAATTCTTAATGGTATGATAGTTAAATCTCAAGTCTACAGTTCCTCTCATATTGAAGTTTGTGGGAAAGTGCTTCCTACAAATCGTGAGATTCTTTAATTAGTTGAATATTATGTGATTATTAGAATGGATTTTCTTTATTTATATGGATCCCATGTTAATTTTTGAGGATGTAAAATATCATTTCATATTCAAAATAAATCTATGATGTTCTATCATTGTAAGGATAGATAGAGACTTCCAAAAGAAACCACACCTATATTGTTAGTCTTAATTCCTATCCATGAAGCATATTTATCTAATATGGTTGGGGAGAAACTGAAAATCAAATATATTCCAATTTTTTTGGAGTTTATTTATGTCTTTCTAGTATAATTTTCTATTCTTCCTCCAATTTGTGAAGCTGATTTTTCAATATAACTCATACCTGGTGACACACCAATTTCAAACTCTCATTATATAATGGTCCCAATTGAGTTGTAGGAATTGAAGATGTAACTCCAGGATAATTTTTATAATGGATTTATTCATCTAAGTACATTAACTTGGGGTGAACCAGTTAATTTTGTTATAAATAATGATGGATCAATGAGACTCTGCATATATTATTATGAATTTAACAAGATCACTATCAAGAAAAAGTATTATCTACCCCATATCAAGGATTTATTTAATCAATTATGATGAGTTAAATACCTTTCTAAGATTGATATTTTATTTGGGTACAATCAATTGAGGATATAAAGTTTTTGACATCCCCAATATAACCTTTTATATAAGGTATTGAAACTATGAATTTATAGTGATTCCATTTGGTCTTACAATTCCCCTGAAATATTCAGGTATTTAATGAATAAAATATATGGAGATTACCTTGATCAGTTTATGGTAGCCTTTATATATTAAATTCTATATATTCGAATAGATATAAAAAGCATGAATATCACTTGAGAATTGTAATAAAGACCCTGAGGAAGGAGGATTTGTATGAAAAAATTATGAAGTGTACTTTTTTTCATTGTAAAGTTTCATCATTAAATTAAATAATCAAATGTGAGGGTATTTTAGTGGATCCTTCAAATATAGAATTTATTGAGAAATGACCCCAACCAACTATTATTGCTGATATCTATAGTTTTCTTGGTTTATATGGATATTATTTTTTTATTTGGGATAATTTATCATGGAATTCCAATCCACTCACCATGTTAACTCGGAATGGATCCAAGTTCCTTTTTATGGATGAATGTGAGTAAAATATTAAGGAATTGGAGATATTATTAGTCAATGCACATGTTATTACATTACCCTATAGTGGATAAGGGTTTGTAATCTATATTGATGCATCTAAGAATGGACTGGGATGCTTTCTCAAGGAAAATGATATGTTTATAGATTATTCCTACCGATAATTAGTTGTTCATGAATACAGAATTACCCAACTCATGGTTTGGATTTAGCTGAGAATTTTTTGTTTATTAAAGATATGGAGGAATTATATTTATGGAGAAATATGTGATATATATACATATCATAAATTCATAAAGCATATATTCACTCAAAAAGAGATGAATATGAACCAAAGAAGATGGTTGGAGCTGAATAAATATTATGACAACTCAATATATTACCACCCTGGAAAGGAGAACAAGGTGGTATATGCTCTGAGTTAAAAGAATCATGTTATCTTATCTATGAGGAGGATAAAAAAAGATCCAATATTTCAGGATTTTTAAAGAATGGATCCTGAAATCTTGATGGAAGGTGAGAAATATATTCTTGATCAAATGAATGTTCAACCATATATCGATATAAATATTAAGGGGGTGAAAAAGAAAATATGTATATCTATAAAAGAAGGTGATAAATTTCCCTAATTTTGACCTTGATAATAATGGAAGATAAGGTTCTATAACTTTTTATGTGTCCCATCCATAAAAGATATGAAGACAGAGCTATTGTATGAAAATCATAGTTCATCATTCTCTATTAATCCTAAAATTATGAAGATTTATAAAGACCCGAAAGAGTATTTATGGTGGGACAACATGAATATGGGATATTAAAAAAAATTATCTCTATTCTTGGAATTTAATAAAGTAAAATTTGAGACGAAAAAGTATAAAGTTATGTATCAAACACTACCCATACTTGAATGTAAATAAGAAAACATCATAATGGATTTTTTCATAGGACTCCCCAAAATATCTAAAGGACATAATGTTATTTAGTTTGTAGTCAGTCACCTTAAAAAGTCAACGTAATTCATTTTTATCATTGAATATTTATCTCTTAATAACCTTTCTATAAAATACATTAAGTAAATGGTTAGGCTTCATGGATTACCATATCCTATTGTATCTGTTCAGGATCTGAGGTTTACCTCAATGTTCTGGAGAAGTCTTCAGTAGAATTTGTATACAGAGTTAGATTTTAGCACTACATATCATAATTATACAAATGGTAGGTTTGAGAGAACCATTCAACCCTTGAAGGATATGATGAAATATTTTTCTCTGGAATCCAAAGTTGGTTGGAATAAACAACATTCTCTAGTCGAGTTATCTTATAACAATAACTTTCACTCAAGCATTCATATAGCTCCTTATGAGTCCCTCTATGGTAGGAAGGGAATAACTCCAATATTTTGGGATGAAGTTAGAGAAAGAAATATATTGGTACCTGAGCTATCTGAGGAAATGGTAGTGAAAGTCTAAACCATTCAACAGCACATAAGTGCATCTCATAGTTGGTATAAAATTTATGCTGACAATCATTAGTGAGATCTAGAGTTTAAAATTGGTGAGAATTTGTTTTTTAGAATTTATCTAGGGAAGAAGGTTATAAGATTCAAGAATAAAGTAAATTTGATCTTGAGTTATATTGAACCCTTTGAGATTCTCTATTGAGTATGGGCGATAGATTATCTCTTGGAACTTCCACTAAACCTCTCTCAAGTTTGTGATGTGTTTCATGTATCTCTACTAAGGAAGTACATGCATGATCCTTCATTAGTACTAAACTCAGAGGTCATACAACTGGATTATAATTCTTCTTATGAAGAACAACCAGTAGAAATATTGGATCATATAGATAAAGTTATATGGAATAATACTACTCACCTAGATAAAATTATCTATAGGAATCATAAATTCAATGTAGCTACTTGGGAGCCTGAGGATGAAATTAACTAGAGATATCCTCATTTAATTATATAGGAATAATAAAATTTCAAGGTAAAAAATATTTCTAAGTGGGTTATAATGTAATACAATTATATTTTATTAAATATTTTTTAAAAACAATTTTAATTTCCTTGATAGCTTGTGTTACACGCAACACCATGTTCAAATGAACTATAATATACTATTAAAATAATATTATTTTATGTTACAGTTATCACCTAGCCATTAGATTGGAGGGTATGAATAGGACTAAATATATTATGAAAAAATTATGGTTTACACATTTATAAAATTAATTCAATGGTTATCAATTAAATAGAAATGAAAATAAAAAATCAATAGAAACTAAAGGGGATGTTTTTATGAAAAATTATTTTTATGCGTTTATTGTATATTTATCTTATTAAATTAAATTTATCACTATTAGGGAATGATTTTAATGAAATTTATATATTATTTATTCAAACAAATTTTATAACTTTCATCTAATATTTTCTAGTCATATGATAATAATAATTTTAGTGTTATGTTTAAAAATGTATTTTTTCTAAAAAACGGTTTTCATCACATTTTGTGTACTTTTATTAAAATTTATATATTCCACTTATATAAATCTAATTTTGAAAAATTGATTCCATATTTGGATTCCATTGGGTCAAATTTGGTAAATTGGTTCCTTTTATTTTTAATTAATATGAATAGTAACCATAGAAATGTTTTGTCCCCTTAGTAAGGGTAAAATTTGTAAAATAGGGGTGAAAACATTGGGATAAGACTTTAAAATTTATCTAATAGATTAATTTATCTTTTTTATGACTTTATTTAATAAATATTCATCCAATTCTAAAATATATGACCAATTAGTTCCATATTTCATTAAATATGACCTTTATATTAATTTAAGAACATAAAAATACAAGACTTCACTCTCTTACTATTAAGTATATCTTATGTTTTTACATAGTGACATAATAAAGTTTGTAATGAACATTAATGGTTATTTGTAGCATAATTAAATTTAATTCATGATGTTAGTCTATTTCTAATTTTCAGTAATTAAAAAATTACCTTAAAATCTTATGCAATGCCGACATAGTATTTATTTAATTAATGGAAAAATAAAAAACATTAATTTCAAAATATTAAATGTAATATAATTTGAATGATTTATAGTGTTCCATTATCTTTTAGATATATATGTAATATTATGAATGTGTGAAAATATTAGATTCGAATTCTAAGTGTGTCTTCTCCCTCCCTTATAAAAGGGCACCCCTCTTTTCCCTTTTTTACACTACTTTAACACTTCTATCTTGACCAAAACATAGAAAATTATCTTATAATTGTACCTATATATGTTCTAGAGGATTTATTCTCTCCAAAACACCAACCATAGGTTCATTAAAAGTATATCCAAATTAGTTCTTAGAAATAAGAGGTAATTTTTTTAGTTGATCATATTTTTTTTACTTTCTCTTTTAACTCCTCTAAATATATAGTATTTATCATAAAATAAAAAATTCAGAATAATTAATATAATAAAATTTTATTATGATTATGAAAACACAATTATTCACCATTTCCCATTAAATAGGATGTGAAGTATGGCTCATGCATATGAACGACTTACCGTCCCCATGGAGCGATTCAATTCACTTTTCATAACCATATTTTATATGTAAGTATTATGATGGGTATAATGTTTATATATGATATTTATGAAATAAATATAATTTTATAATTATAATATCATATCAACCTTCTTACATTCCAATTTTTTCTAAAATGATAATGTTTCTCATGCGTACGAGTAAAATACAACCTTCATGAAGAGATGTTTTTTGTTCTTCATTTTTGTTTTAATTGGATGGTAATGAGGATATATTTAATGAATTTATATGATATATATGCTATAATAATGATTCTGGAAGGGTTAATTGTTGTTTACCTCTCTTTCATTCCATTCTTTGAGAAATGGAATAAGTGTTCATGTGTACGTATGACCTACTGTCTCCATGAACAGTGTAATTTATTTTTCTCTCTACCTTTTATAGATTACTCTAGATATATATATATATATAATGAATATATATGATAATGATATCATAATTAATATTATGTATATGATGTAACCATTATAAAAGTACAAGGATTGTGACTTCCAATATCATGAACCAAGCTCAGATGCCACCCAACCTGCCACCATGCCCATCCTAAAACATGGCTTAAAGGGTGTTCATGATCCCCACTGGCTGGAAAATAGTTCCTAGGAATCAATAATAAACCTTGGGAATATTTTCACCCATAAATTTAACAACAATAAACCAATAGTATAGTACAATAAACCATTACTAATAACATATTCCAACAAGTACAACAATATTCAGACCCACCATTTTACCAATTTAACCAAAAATGAAAATACTACAATGGAAGGGAAACCATAAAGTGTCCCAAAATACTCTGTGAACCATGAGGGGTATCACCCACAGTCCACCACCACCAACACCAACATCAAGTGGAACTCTAACAACCTGATCCACCATCACTATGAAATATATTTCCTTCACCTAGGTCATACATTAAAAATTCTACATACACCCAAATGTGTATGTAGGGTGTGAGCCAATGCCTAGTAGGATGCCACCCAAAAGAAAAAGATTTAATTCTATAACATTAGAAGAAAAATCAAAAATCACATTTATATAAAATCGTTCGAAAATTTTTCAAGAAAACATTTATAATAAAAATTATTCATAAGGAAACACTTTTATGGAAAATCCATTTATCAACAACCTTGATTTTAAAATGAAATATACACAATTTCCATCATATGATGATTGATGGAACCACATCACATAAGCATCACGTCACAAGAAACAACTATGAGAGAATCCCTAAGGGTAACTAGAACAACTGAGTCACTAAGAACCTCATACCTAGATGATCAATATCCTCCAACACAACTACCAATAATTTTCTCATGCACGAGCCATAATGAGGGATCCATCCAAAGGGACTGGTGGTATCCAGATAATAAGCCAATACCAACAGTGTTCTTGTACATGAGTCACTAGTATGTATAATCTAAAGGGACAAGTGGTCTTTGATCATATCACATGTTTAGTTAGTTTTGCAAGTGTGAATCATGATAAGTGAATCCAGGCCTTTCCACTTCCCAGTAAACTAGCATCAATATACTAGAAGAATCTAGACATACCACTTCTGAATCACTAGAGTACTAGTTTTAGTTTTCCCACCTGAATACCCAAGATATTATTTATGCTCAAATACCATTTCACATATCACATCAATCATCAATTTCACACACATATTCCAAGAATATAAAGCACACAATGAAATCAATGCTTTCAAAAATCATCACATGGAAACCACCATTTTCCATAAACAAACCAATTTCTAGTTTACACACATCAAAATCATTTTAAAACACTTTTCACACCACTTATAGAACTCATGAAACCTATTTGAAAACAATACTCACATAATTAATTCAACCATTTTTTGGGCTAAGCCCCTTCCAAATCAACACACATGACATGTTCCTTTTTAAAACATGCTTCTCATCATTTACACAATTCAAAAATGACATTTTAGATGTGGGACAAAGAATCCAACATTACATAAAATAAATTTCACTTGAAATACCCACTTTCAACAAATTTTCACCTCAAGTTCCCCTTTAAAAAACATTTCTCACCCTTTAAATAAATCAAAAAACTCTTCCAAGAAGCACAAAAAAAACGCACCTAAAAACATATCCATTTTATTTTAGAAAATACACTTTCATCACATATGCATGTCAAAACACTTCAAAATAAAATTCCAAACCACAAAAATTATCCATATAACACATATAATTATCCAATAAATCATATCAAAAGCATTTAGAAATGTTAAATCATAGAACAACCTACCTCACACTTGAAATTTTTTAGAAATTAGTGAAAACCCACAACTACGCATCCACATAACCCTATAAAGGCAAGATCAACTAACAACCATCAATATCTTCCTGATATCACAAGATCAAATCCCCCTCTAGGTCAAACATCTAATGGAAAATAAGAACCTAATAAAGAGGGATAGAAAACCCCTAGAAAGAGGGAATAACCAATAGATAAACCACTTACATGACAATTCCTTGAAGTTCCCACAAAAAAATCATCCAAGGAATGGTGTTAAAAGTGTTTAGGAAAGCTTGGAGGGAGCTCTCGTGGCTGCAAATCTTGTATGGGGAGAAATGGGGGTGGTTTAAGGTTAGATATTGAGAGGATTAAAATGTAATTTTCTAATTTTTAATTACCTGGAAAATTCTCAATATTATCCCACACGGTTTTCCAACTCATGCAAAAATTTTGTGCCCCTAAATATCCAAGAGAAACACATATCATGGTTAGTCTTTAAGGTTTACCAAATAGTTCACCCACCATGAAGTTATCCACTTTCCAAAATGTCACTTGTCTGCACGGTTTCTTGTTCTAGGCCACATGGTTTGACAAACCATGTCCCACCCATGTGTTACCTACTATCAAGCCTAAAATATTCATTTTCACCAAAAACACCCAATAATACTCAAGGGAAAAACATGGGATCAAAATAAATTCGATAAATACCTAAAAATGAAGACACATATATGAATATTCTAACCACTATGAAAACATTATACCCCCAGAAAGTCACTCCACTGATTGATCAGAGAAAATAAAGTGGGATTTAAAGTAAGTGGATTCTCAAACCAAACTCCCTTTCTTTGGGTTTTCCCTCTTTCACATCAATTTCATTATTGATATTCACTTAATTTTCTTTAATATAATTTAATTTTTATTTTCTTTCATTCGAGGATATACATGTTTCCACCTTAACTTTTATGCTAAATATAATGATTTCCAATAATACTTATTTTAAAATAAAATCATCAACTCCTCATGTGTTGTTTCTTATCCAAATAAAAATGATCTTTTATTCTAAAGTATGATATTCCTTTTTCATTTGGGAATCCCAACATTTATTAATTAATGTTTGATTTATGAAATCCTTATGAAACCCATTCATTTACATGGGTTATTTCATGACTATGATTATTATACATTCTATGTGGCATGCATGGTTATGTAAATATTATGATGTGATGGGAGGGCCCAGAATTGTATATCCCTCCAATGTATTTGGTAATGTGATTTATCTCACGAGATAATGTGTATAATGTGTGAACATGATGATATATTTTTTCACAATGATTCTTTTTTATTTTGAATATATGTTATGTGTGAACATGATGCCAGCTTTATTCATAACTCTGTATGGTATTTGACCAGAATAACCTGATGTTTCATTTTTATGCATCACCGTATTCCATGCCTTTATCAAATGTTTCTCTCATGTTTTCAATGATGATCATATTTTTATGATATGATGATGATTATTATTCTCACCCATGTTATAATGATTTATGTCCCTTATGAATACTTTTACTTGGATTTTAGCTCACCCCTTTGATTGATTTATATCCTCAAGTGACTATATGTAATAAAACGAATTTGAGATTTTAGAAGGATAAAGAAGAGGGATTTAAAATAAATATTTATGTTTTATTTTTTATAAGTTATATATAGTCCTAATTTTCTCAAGATACTAAACCTTTCAGTCCTTGAATATATAATTGTTATGCTGTTTATACTTAAAAGTATGCAATAGTTATATAATAAAAATTAGGGTCTCTCTACATATTAAATTAAATATAGAATAATAATGTTCCTTAGAAGGTATCTAATAAACCAAATTTTATTATTCTGCAAGTTAGGTGTCTATGTAGAATTAATCTGGAACAAGGTGATGGGTTTCATCTAAAATTTCTCACTTTGAGGAATGTTTGGTATTATACACCTAACTTAATTTATGTGATTTATATACTTCATATTACTTAAGTCATAAGGGTTTCATCTCAAAAGATTCTTCTTTGATTCAAATTTTATTTTAAGAAAATATTTTTTTTAAATGGTGTGTACACTACCAATTGGACATATAATATCATATATTATCTTTATTCATAGTATTTTAATTTAAAATTCATTCTCTCTCTCTTTCAAGATGTTTCATTAGAATTTTTCTTATGTCATAATGGATTCATCTCAAAATTTCCATATTTGATTCATATTTTTTTATATTCACCTAATTTCATTTAAATGGATTGTATACTTCCAATTAGATATATAATAGTATTAATTATTTATATTCATTGTATTTTAACTTCAAAATCAAACTTTACCTCTTTTAATTGTTTTATTAGAATTTTTCTTAAGTCGAAAGGGTACCAACTCAATCACCCTTCATTAAGGAAGACTTTGATATTATGCACCATTATTCATTTTTATAGTGTAACTACTTCCCCCATGACATATAATATCATAAATTATTATTGAAATTGGAAACTTTACTTCCATTCTTTCTCTTACTTTGTAACACTCCAAGCTTCTATGGCACGCTTCTCTTTGAATAATACCGTAGCGTGTGTTGTACACAACTTCGAGTTCTAACACACCACAACCAATAAAACTAGCCATTATGAATAGTAATACCCACTTTTTGAAATTTTAAAAATTTTATATTTCAAAATGGACTTCATTTTTGGATTCAGAATATCGAAATTAGCTTAGGGTGAATTTTTGGTATTTTTCTAAAAACTTTCAATTTTTGATGAATAGTGAAAACACTAAGTTATAGTTTAAAACTGAATTTTTATATAAATAATTATATATTTTAATTAAATTTATTTTATGTAAAAATATATACATAATACCTATATAAGTTCAATTTAATTCATTGTAGTCATTTTATAATAATTTCTGATATATAAAAATTTTATTTAACATTTCACCGTCTTTTACCTACCTCCTCAGAGAATTTGAAAATTCACATAAAACATAATTTTACCACTTCATTGAGTGGAATTTAAAAAATTTGAGAGACACAGTTGAAATTAGTAAGAAAAATGTGGTTTAATAAGATGAAAATAATTTTTGGTGAATAGTAACTTTTTACTTTTATTTACCACAATTAAAAGTAAATAGGGTAATTAAGGGTAAAAATGATATTATTATTACCCTAACACAAGTACTAATTCTATTTTATAAGTATAATTAGACCAAAAACAACATTAGGAATAAAATATGAACCTCTTTGGTCCACTTGTATTAGATTAAGACACTTATTATTATTTTATTTAAAGAAGCGTTAAAAGATATAAAATCAATGAATAATAACTAAAAAATTTTTAATATTAGGTTATACATAAGATAAATTAGAATATAAATATTCATTATAAATCCAAAAATATTTCCTACATAATTGTATTTTATTTATATTTTTTAGACATTAAATAATTTAATTTACATCTGACACAATGATGATGTAGTAATTACCTAATTAAAGAAATATTAAAATAATTGATATTATAAATATCCAAATAAATGTAATTTGAGACTTTTTATAAATTATGATAATTTTATAGGCTAATATGACATATTAGGGTTGGGTATATGGATTTTTTTCTATGTAATAATGTTGTTATGAATTTATCAAAAACAAAATACCAAATAGTGTCAAAATTGACATAAAAGAGTTTTTAAAACAAATATTATATTATTAATTGATATTTTATTCCTAAAAATATAAGGATCGACCAAAAGACTTATATAATGATAGGTGTATCATTAATTTACAACTTGGGGTTCTCTTGGAAGTATATAGTAAGTTTATTAACCATATAATATAAAAACACAAAGAGACATGGTAAATGTCAAACTATTTAACTAAGAGTTAAATCTAAAAGATAAAGTTAATATAGTGACCCAAACCTATCTAAAACCTATTTTTTGGGTTTTTTTTACCCATACCCACTGTATACTTTAAATAATACATTTTTTATCCATTAGAAACAGAAAATTATTTTATTATAAATTAATATTACTAGATTTTCCTAAGGTGCCCCTCACCCCTCTTATAAAAGGGCACTCCCCCTTCTCTCTTAGTCACACCTTCAAAGACATTTTTCTTGGCCAAAACCTACCCAAATACCCTATCAAATGTCCTCCATTAATCCTAGAGGTCTTCCTTTAGTCAGAAATCCAACCTAAGGATCCCTTTTTATCAAATTAAAAGGAAGAACCCGAAGAAGAGGTAAATATTTCATCACCTCTTTCAAGTTCCTTTCTTCTTCCACTTCCTTTTTCTTTGTTGTTTCCATTATAAAATAATAACTATAGTATCTTATATATACTATGATTTTATTATAAATATGGTACAACCGAATTCATTATTCTATCCGTCCTTTGAATGACATGTCACCATACGTGTGTACGTATGGATTACCGTCTCCATGTCGTGGTGTAATTGTTATTCAATACATTATTATTTGGATGTGTATAATAATGATGTGTAATTGATTTAAATAATAAATATAACATGATAATGATTCTTTATATATGATATACCATCCAATTATATATTATTTTAATATCAAAATAATGGTATTGTCTCTCGTGCGTACGTACGGATTACCGTCTCCACGAACGCGATGAAATTCATTCCCCATCATATCCATTCAAGACTAATTTTCATTATATGATTAAAAATATTGTTTAAATAATTGATATCATTTTGTATATGAATAAGATACATCCCATTGATAACTAATATGACTCACATAATAAATAATATAAAGGAAAAAAATCTGTTAACACCCGAAACAAAGATAATACTAAGATATTATTAACAAAGCAATGTTAAAAGATCATATATGATATCATATTAATGTATATGATTCTTTTATAATTTAATAAAAATTATTTCACCATTACATAGGAGGTTAACCTACCCTTAACCAAGTAAAATTACAAGTTAAGGGTTAATTTCACAATCTCTTTATTATCCGAGGTTATTTTTACGTAAGTATCTACTGAGATCTCTTTATCATCCACATCCATGTTTCTTAAAAATATATTTCAAAACATTCTTAATATTTTATAGACTATGGGTTAAAGTAATTTATACCCGATTTTTACTTTTATAATATTTTTATAAAGGAATCTTTCCATCATTTTCCAAACAGGGTCCTTTATAACCTTTTCGACAAAATTATGGTAAGAATGTATTTTTTTAACTTATACGGCGGGTGCGGATATTTTCTGCCGTTATAACATCCTAAAAAATTCCCTTACAAGCTTATAATAATATTTCCAAAATAAATTTTTTTCTTTTATAATTATATTAATTTTAAAATATTTCAAAATAGAAAGAGATATTTCTCTAAAAAAGGCTTTTCTTTGATCTATGTCAACATCCTTTGTTATATTTTAAGCTTATTTGAAGTTGAATTATTATGGAAAAAAACTTCTATATTGTATTAAAATTTTAGTGATATGTTTGAATGTGGATGTGTTATTTTTATACCATTCATTGTTTATGGATAAAGTATTGACATTTTTTATGCTAGTTTTAATACGAATGTTTATGTTATGTTTGAACATTTTCATATGATGAATGCATTGGACTTAGTAAGTGACGGGGGGAGCCCACTATAGATCCTCTATGCATTGGTAGGTCTCATGAGACAAACTGTTGTCTTGGCACGAGGCCTTGACAAAATCTTATTTGTAGTCTTGGCACAAGGCCTTGACTATGTGGTTATGAAAGTCTGGCATTATGCATTCCATCATTATGAAAGTGGATATTGATATTGCATGTGATTATTCGACTAGTATAATATCCATGTGAGTAAGTAAATGGCATTATTTGAATTTATCTTTTTCGTATTATGCTGAAGTTCAATTTTAAAAGGCTTTTGTTTTTGTCTTATACATTGCCTTAAATTTTTATACTTATTTATGAAAGTTTCCACTATATTGTCATCCTTACTGAGCATCTGAGCTCACCCCTTTCTATGTTATATTTTTTCCAGGATGCGAAGAAGTATTTTATGACTGACCTGCAGGGATAGTCTAAGGGGATATGAGTTTGGTCTATGGAAACAATGTTGTTGTAGTTTTTCATTTTATGATGTAATGTAAACCTTATGAATGTATCTAGTATTTCCAAGGCAATTAAACTAATAGGTATTTAGAGACTTGAACTTTTGTGATCATTCCAATGTTATGTAATAATGCACCGAATCTGGGTAACTAGGGTTGGGGTATTACATCCTTTTTGTGCGATATGATTGATGTATTCCATAAAATATAAGGGGGTTTTTATAACTCAATCTAATTTCTTGAGTTTTAATGTTTCTCTATGAGTTTCATTTTTAATTTCATATGGTATACCCTATTAATATATTTTGAGAACAATTTTTATTTAAATCTTCCTTACTAGTGAGTTGTAATCCTTTTTTATAATTCAATTATGTAGAGAATATTTCTCATCCTTTTAAATGAAGGTTTCCTCCCCTTGTATATAATAACCATTTTCTCCAATGATATCCTTTTTAATTAGAAACCTCATTATGTTTTATCTCATGATAACATCATATTTACCTTATCCTATTTTGAAAATAAATTTTTATTATCTTATTTTATGACATGGGATTTCAACAAAGGTGTTTTAGTACATAAAAGAGATCTTTTGTGCCTCCTTCAGGACTTGTCAATTATGCATTCTCTTTCTTTTTATCTATTTTATGCAATACTATTTTCATATATCTCTTAAAAATTTTGTATATATGTCCCTTAAATCTATATATATAGTTAAATATCAGTCTCATTTTTTGGTTATACAAGTTTTTATTTCCCTTCAAAATTCTCTCTTTTAAGTGAACCCCGATTAAGGGAACTTTCCTATTTGTTTTCTTATGTCAACCATCACCCCCATTAAATGTTTTTAAACAATGAATGTATTATAAAACCTCTCATTAATTTATGGAGAACCATATTGGTTCAATTATGGTTTTATGAAGAAAAAAATAATTTCTTTACTTCTTCTGAAAGATCCTTTACATATTTCATATAGATCCACCCAAGTAATACTTTTTTTTTCTTTCTTCTCCAAGATCATTCCCATGAATTATCTATATTGTAACTAAATGGTCAATAAATATGTTCAATTTTTAAATATAAACATCTGAAAGAATTAATTCCTTATTATCTTGTGAATCTTTTGGATTTAACCTTCGGTAATGCTTTTAGTTGGAATTATGAAACCCACTTCCTTCTCAAGGGTTTAATCGTTCTTATGATATATGTATGGTTTATTATCCTCATGTTATATGAGTATGTATTATTTTACTTTTTGTTATCGGAGGGAATATAACTATAAATCCTTCCAATGCACTGGTTAAAGTTTATATATCATGATATGTTATGTATGGGATTAGGGAGTGATCCTAATCCACCATGGGACATTGTCCACTATGATTATGGGAATGGGGAGTGAACCTGATCCTCTATGGGAATTTTTCAAATTTATGATGATTTTTTGGGGTGTGATCCTTGATTTATGTTTACGTTATCATGTTTTATAATATTTCCACACGTTTTTTATCTTATGACATCATTTCCTTATGTCATGTCTTAATGCTTATGATCATCTTCTACGATATCATGTTATTCATATTGACTCCCATGTTATGTTTTATTTCCATGTTTATTACCTTAATGAGATATATAGATCACCCTTTTATTTATGTATTTTTCCTAGGATATCCATTTAATTATAGGTCTATGGGAGTTATGATCACTATATGGAGTTTTAAATAAAGGCATTGTATTTATGTTTAAGATGTTTTATTTAAGTATCTAATCTTCCAAATACACTAGAAATATCAATACATGATTTTAATTTGTTGTAAAATTATGTTATGAATCATTAAATAAACTATTTTTAAGGCTTGGGTCACTATATTGGGACATATTTATATCCTACATCAATTGTAGGGATAATGAAATCAGCGTAAATATCTCTAATTAACCTTTGATTATATTCAATTGTAAGGAGGGGTGAATATAATTTGGAATATTCTTCAAAAGCATTGATATTTTTACCTTATAATAAAGAATATTTAGATGAAATGATAGAATCAAAGGGGAGGACCACTCTATAGAAAATTCCAATTTTAAGGGATTATACTGATATATTACCTGAAGAATTTTTAGGTCTTCCTCCTAACCATAGGTTGATATCTCAATTGAACTTATACCTAGATCTCTTTCTATATTCATGACTCCATACATAATGGAACCCATTTAACTAGATGTGTTAACTAAGAAATTACAAGAACATATGGACACAGATTTCATATACTCGGGTGCTTCACCATGGAGTGCGCCAGTCCTCTTTATCATGAAGATGGATTATTCTATACATATATGTATTGATTATCGTGAACTCAATAAGATCATAATAAAGAAAATTTATCCTATAACATGGGTTGGTTACTTGTTCGATCAGTTATGTAGATCTTAATACATCTATAAAGTGGGGATTCTATTAGGATATCATTAGATAAATGTTAAGAATGAGGATATTTCTAAAACCTCTTTTCATATAAGGTAAAGTCTCTATGAGTTATTAGTCATGTAATTTTGACTCATGAATTCTTGAGTGATCATTGCGGACATAGAGGATGAATTATTTAGAGATTAACTTTATAAATTTGTGGTATTAATTAGAGATTATATTCATATATACTACATGATAAAAGAGGAACATGAGGATCATTTGAATGTTGTGTTTAATAATTTGAGCGAGGAGAAGTTATATGAAATGTATAGTAAATATGACTATTAAATGGATCAAGTATAATTCATAGGTTATGTCATCACATATAAGGGGAAATCTGTCAACCATTTGAAGTCTAAGGTGATTAATGATTTTCCTAGACCTTCATTTTTTATGGAGATCCATAGTTTCCTCAGATTGGTTGGGTATTATTGGTGATTTGAGATAATATTATCAAGATTATAAAACCATCTAACTAACCTTTCTCAAAAGAGAGTTATATATGATGGATAATAACTATAAATAGAGAATCAAGGAGCTGAAGAAGAGGTTAAACATAGCACATATACTCACAATACACAGAAGTGGGAACTAATTTGTGATCTACAATGATGCATAAAGAAAGGAATTTATTTTTATACTCATGCAGAATGATTAAGTGATGGCCTATGCCTCAATAAAGTTTATGTTTCATGAAAACAATTATCTGAATCATGATCTTGAATTGGTTGTAGTAATATTTGTGTTTAAAATTTGGATGAATTACCTCAATGAAGATAAGTGTAATATATATGTTTACCATAAGAGCCTAAAATATATATTCACATATAAGAAGATCAAAATGCACCAATAAAATGGTTATATTTGATCATGGATTGTGATTCAATAATCCATTATTATTTTTGTAAGGAAAACAAAGTGTAATATTTTATAAGTAGAAATGATATTTCAACCTTATCTATGATGAGGATTGAGAAGGATATTATCTTCTTGGACATGCAAAGGACAGACATGGGAATCATCAAGAAATGAATAGTATCATACAAATGATAGCTCATCCATCATTATGTGAGAAGATTAAGAAGTATAAAAGGGTTTATATAGAGATAAACAATAATATATATGTTTTAAGGAATATAAAACATGTTCAATTGATGAATGTGGTTTAAAATTTGGGAAATGATATTATATTCCCTCAGATTTGGAGATAAAAAAAGAGAAACTTAATGATGCTCGTAACATGACATTCTCTATGCAACCAAGAAACATGAAAATGTATAGAGATCTATTAGAACACTTTACGTGGGATAAAATGAATAATTACATTGTGTAATGTACATAAATGTGTCTGGTTTTTCAATGAAAGAAGCTTGAGAGGAAAAACAACAAAGGGATGATGCGATGATTTACCATACCTATATAGAAATGGGAAAAATCACAATATATTTTTTAATGAGTCTTCCAAAAACATAAAAGGGTAAAAAATTTATATGTGTTATGTTAGTAAATCTTATAATGACCACTCACTTCATTTTCATTTGATAAAACATCTCACTTAATTATCTTTCAAAGATATACATTAGAGAAGCAGTAAGGTTGCATGAAACATGACTATTGATTGTATCTAATTGAGATTCAAGGTTCGCCTAAAAATTTGTAAATTATCTTTATAAAGATCTATAATTCCTTAATATTTTATAAATTATTTTTTTCAAATAAATTTAATTTCTTTAATAGCTTTTGTTACATGTGACACTAAGCAAAAATAAACTACGATATACTATTAAAATGTTATTATTTAATGTCGTGGTTATCATATAGCTGTTAGATTGGAATGTATAAATAGTACTAACTAAATTATAAAAAAATATGTTTCACACATGTATAAGATTAATTCATTTTTTATCAATTAAATAGAAATGAAAATTAAAAAATCATCATAAAATAAATTGGATGTTTTTCTAAAAACTATTTTTATGCGTGCATTGTTTTTTTATCATAATAAATTAAATTGATCACTATTTGTGAATGATTTTGATGAAATTTATATATTATAAATTTAATAAAATTTTATAACTTTCATCTAATATTTCTTATATTCATGGGATAATAATAAATCCATTGTTATGCTTAAGATGTGTTTTTTCTAAAAAATGGGTTTCGTCACGTTTTGAGTACTTATTTTAAAATTTATGTATTCCACTTATAGAATTGAATATTGAAAAATATATTCCATATTTAGATTAATGATGTTATAATTTGGGAAATAGGCCCCTTTTATTTTTTGTCAATATGAATAGTAACCATAGTAAATTTTTATCACCTATGTAAGGGTGAAACGAGTAAAATATGGTTCAAACATTGGGTTAAGGCTTTAAATTTTATATAACACTTTCCATAATCCTATTATATGAGTTTAATTTTTCTATTTCCAACCATGTATTTAATATATATCCCCTGGGTGACATATTTCCTTGAATATGACCTTTACATTAATTTAAGAAATGAAAAATACAAAATGTAACTCTCTTACTTTTAAATATCTCTTATGTGTTCACATATAGAGAAAAGTAAGTTACTAATGAATATTATTTTTTATTTTTATAATAATAAAATTATTTTCATGAACGTAATTTATTTCCAATTTTTAGTAATTAAATATTTACCTTAAATACTTATGCAATTCCAACATGATATGTCTTCAATTATTTGAAGAATAATATAAATGAATTTAAAAATATTAAGTAATATAATTTGAGTGATTTATAGAGTTAAACTAGTTTTTTTAAAATATGACATATTATTGGTTTTTTAAAAGATTATATTCTAATTAAATCTTTGTATTGGTGTCTTTAAAGTCAAATTAAATGAATAGTTCTGAAAATGACATTAATGATATTTTTTAATAAATAATATTTTATTAAATGATTTAAAATTCATAGAAATATTATATTCAGCTACTTTAATTGAATATGGTTGAAAATATCAACCATGGTCTATTTATGAGTCATTTTTTCATTTATGGTAACATTCTTAACCCTTTAATATTGAAATTGTTGTTACTATAGTTAACGTCAAAACAAAGGGGTTAATAAAAAAGATAATGTTTAAAATGACACATAAACTTATCTAAATTTAATTTTACAATGTTATTTAAAATCTATAAACTTTCTATTTGAATTAATTTCTATTTTGAAGTATTTTTATTGAAAAATGTTTTATTATATTTTAAATTTCTAAGAAATTTCAAGTGTGTCATCTCCCTCCCTTTAAAAGGACACCCCTCATTTCCATTGTTAACACAACTTTGAGCCTTTTATCTTGACCTAAAGTATAGAAATTATCATATAAAAAACTTATAAAAATTCTAGAGGTCCTGGTCTCCCAAAAAATTGAACCCTTGGGTCTTTAAAACGAGATCTAATGGATTTATTTCAAAGAATCTATAATCGCCTTAACTGATCATTTTCTTTTTTTACTTCTTCTTTTACCTCCAATAAATCTATATAATTTATTATAAAATAATAATTTAAGTATCCTAAATATAATAAAATGTTATTATGATCATTAAAACACCATTATCCACCCTCATTCCCATTAAATGGTGGGGTGAAAGTATCGTTCATGCGTATGTACGGTTTACTATCTCCATGTACCAATTCAATTAATTTTTCATCACCATGTTTTATGAATGGGTATTATGATGGGTATAATTTTTCTAAATTATATTTATGAAATAGTTATAAATTTTGAATTACTATATCACATCTATATTCTTACCTTTCAACATATTGGAAAATGATTATATCACACGTACATACATGTAGAATTCCACCTCCACGAAGCAATATGATTCGTTCTTCATTTATGTTTTACTTGGATTATAATAATGATAGATTTTATGAATTTAGATTATATATATGATATAATAATTTTTATTTAAGGTTTAATTATTATTTACCTTTCTTTCATTCCATTAATCAAAAAATTTAATTAGTGTTCATGCGTACGTATGACATGCCGTCAACATGAACGATGTAATGCATTTTTCTATCTCTACCTTTTATAGATGACTCTAAATATATATATATAATGAATATGTATGATATTTATATCATAATTAATATTATTTGTATTATGTAACCATGATCAAATTACAATGATTGGGACTTTCGAATCGATATATTCAAGAAGAACAAAGTATTTATCACCGAGAATATTGATTTTAATAAAAAATTGTTAATAAACGAGTGATAGGATTTCATATGTAAATCATAAATGGTTTTTTTCAAATTTCAGGGCCAAAGACTCATTTATTATTAAAGGAAAGTAAAGACCTCTTTAACTGGGTATAGGAAGACCCATTACATAGCCTGAAGTCCTAGTGGGCATTTAGCCCATTACATGGCCCGTAGGCCCATTTTTTGGAAAACCAACTATGTTTTACTATTCAGTAGAAAATCCTTTTTCTTCCATGTCCATGTTTTCTCTAAAATGTTTTCAAGAATTATTTATGATTATCCTATGATTTTTTATTTTTATTTTTACACAAGTTTTAAATTTTATAAAAATATTAAAATGAATCTTCCTATCATTTTTCTAATAAGGTGCTTTTTGACCTTTTTAAAAAAGTGTGAATGGAATGTTTTCTTTTAACTTATAAAACATGAACAGAATTTCGTACTGTAAGATCCCGGTTTATGGAAAGCTAGATTTGTTTATGTTTTGGTTGAATCCCTTGTTTTGGGATTCAAGGGATGTCTTATAAAGTTGTGAGAGGGCTTGGGGGTGTTTTGGGGGCTCGAGGCATGAAAAAAAGAAATATGGGAAAGAGAAGAAAGGGCACATGGCCAGGGAAAACCGTGTGGCCTGCCCAGGAAAAATCGTGCGACCCTTCTCCTCCAGGAAGTAGAATGTGCATCGTTTGCGCACGGTTTGTCAAACTGTGTGGCTAAACCGTGCGGCCACTTAATTATGGGAAAAAATACAAGTTTTCCACTCTGGGCTTTTAAACCCCAACTCGGTATTTTCCTCCATTCATCCCCTTTCAACCCTAGTGATGAACTCGGCTAACCCAAGCATCCCAAGGGTGTTTCCCCTTCGATTATAAGGTGTTTTTGGTGACTTTGGTTGCGTATCAAAGCTCCGGGTAAGGATAATCCCATCCTTTATTCTCTTTTAGGTTTAGGGTTTGTATCTTCTCTCCCTCTTGTTACGAAGCTCTAAACCCCTATCTTTTAGGTGAGTTTTAGGTTAAAGCTCTAAAGGTTGGTTGGATAGAGGTCTAAGGACTCGATTGAGAGTGCTTTCAACTGCGGTTTCAAGGTAGGTGGACTAAAAGTGATATCCCATAGTTATTTTGGTATTTTTGCATGTTTAGTTATGTTCATGTTTCTCCTTGGTTATGTTTTGAAAAACCTTGGCATCTTTGGTAATAATGATGTTTAAAATGAAAAATGGTAACCCTCGCGATCCATGTGGGATGTGTCGAGATTGACTTGACCTAATCTAGGGCCATCCATGGGATGTTCCGGACATTCCCGGACATAGGGATTTATATTAAACAAGTGACCTTGTTGTAATGAATTGTAGAGCCTTGATAAATATGATGGAATGAATGGTTGATTCATGGGATGATGAATGGGTTAAATGGGTTAATGTGTAAACTGATTTAAGACCATAATGGGATAGTTTATGGGTTTAATGTTTAATGCTTAGTGAGATAGGCATAACACATGGTAATTGGGTGAATGGTTAAATGATGTGAAAATTGTAATGTGTTAATGGGTTAAGGCATAATGTGAATTCCCAAGTGGGTTTTTGTGAATAGTGTTGCCGAAGGGAAATGGTTTGAATGGTTGATGTTTACTTATATGTATAAGCATGTGCACATGTCTTGGTAGAGTGGGGTATGACTTGAGGATCTATGCCCATGGTTTGAGCTAAGACTGAGGTTCTAAACTCCACCCTAAATGCACAGGTAGGGAAAGGGGACTGAGGGTCTATTATCCTAATGGTTGCATCCTCCCGAACTGAGGCTTCGAGGTGAGGTTTCTAGTTTCTATTATGGGGTTATTCCTAGTGAGATAGGATAATGATGTGTTTATCCTCCTGCATGTGATAGTTGGCCTTAGACCCATGTAACATAATGTTTATGATTAACCCATGGAAATTTAAAGAAATGGTAAGTGATGATAAATGGTGTGAACGAATGGTAATGGAAATGGAAATGGCTTGACTCTAAACTTTTTAATGGCACATTAATTAGTTACTTGGAAATTATCATTCATATTCTTTTTTCATGCACTACCTATTCATACTGGATATTTTGTAGACACCATTAGTGGTGGCTTACTGAGTTGTACTCACACCCTGCTCGGGCCGCCGTGGGTACCTGAGAAGACTTCATGTTTACAGGTCAGGAGAAGGGAAAAGTTCCTTTCTAGATAGTGAGTGTACATGGGTAGCACTTGGTGGAGGATCCGGACTTGGAATCGGGACCATTTTGGGGATTTTGGTCGTTGTCTTTATTTTGGGTTTTTGTTCACTCTTACACTTTTAGTATGACATGGAATATTTATTATTAGAAATGGTTGTTATATATGCTCTGTGTTTATTGGTTATTGTTTCTGCTATTTGTTTTATTTCTGTTGTGGATTACTCTGATAAAAGGGGGTATAGTCTCCCCACTTGACTCCATAGACCCTCGCTTCTATTCAGCAGCCTTTAGCGTACGGGGAGTTGCGCTTAAGGTCATGTAACCACCCGGCTTTGAGCACCGGTTTAGTGGCTTCCGGGTCAGGGACGTTACACCTACCATCATGACCACTCAATGCTTTGAATGTTCCTTTAAAATTTTTCATGGTTCTTTTAAAATTATTTTTTTTAAATTATATTTTAAATTTTTATGTTTTAAATAAGTGATTTCAAAATAAAAAAGGTATTTTCCTCAAGAAATATTCTATTTATTCTTTTAATGGAATTTTCATCTTTTATAACATCCTTTTATGTTAATTATGTTTTAATGGGGATATTACCCAATGATACCATCATTTTTCTTTCTTTTTATGTTGTTGATGATGATATTTTTATGAAACCCATTTATTTTCCATGGGTTATTCTATGATGAAATTATAAAATAGTTATGAAACTAGTTTCCTTTATATGGGTTATGATATGATGTTTTGATAAAGGCTTAATGATATTTTGGCACACATATGTATAGTTTTAATTATGATATGGGTGGTACTGGAATTATATATTTCCTATGATGCATTGGGAAAAAATTTATATCTCATGATATAGTTATGGGAAATAAGTCAATGTACTTGATCCTCTATAGGAAACAAGTCGGTGTGCTTGATCCACTATAGGAAATAGGTGTTTAGGTCTAATCTGTTATGATATGATTTTATTGGTAGTTGATTTTTTTTATAATTATAATGGTTATACACATATTTTAAATGAACTTACGGTTCATGATGGATTTATAATTATTTCTCACTCTTTTTATTCATGTCTTTTTAAATGATAAAGTTTTATACCATAAATCATGTTTATAATCCATGATGGATTGGGTATAAAATTTTAAATTTATATTCACAATCTTATACCCTTATTCTTATATTAATATTATAAGTGATCATTAATTAATACCACCCATGTTTACCCTTAATGAGAATCTGAGCTCACCCTTTATTATATTTCCTTTCCCCAAGTTATGAAGGAAGGTTTAAGTTGGGTATGTCTATAGAGAGTAATAAATGGGAATATCCTTATGGGAGATATTGAAAAACATTCATGAAATAATTATATCGCATATCTAGTCTTGAAATACACTAAACCTTTATGTTCATTGGGTATGTATTTGTAAAATATATTGAATATATATAAATATATAATATTTATGTATGAAAATTTTGGGTCACTATAGTTGGTATCAGAGGATGTGTTTAGTCAATATTTAGATATTAGGGTTATAAAAATTTAGTAAAAACCCTAGGTATAAGTATATATATATGATAAAATTCTAATGTTTTTTTAAAGAATGGATTATGTAGTTTTCATAGAAACACATCCCTATATAGATACTATAAGTGGAAATGGTTTTGACATAGATGTATTTGGCGGTTATAACTCCAAAAAGAGTTGGTTGAGTATATCTCAACCATTATTCTAGTTCACAGTGAGTGTTCCCTTACTACATGCTGGGTTTAACACTCTTGAGGGATATTCATGGGTTTATTCACATTTTATTTAAGAACAATTATGAAGTATTTTAATAAATAATAACCATGGATTATTTAGGTTAAACCTAAGGTTTCATCTGATGAAAATAAGGTGTCATGATTTAGAAATCCTATAAATGATTATTCATGATTATGTGGTTTCCCATTCTGATTATTGTTTCTCACACTTTTCTTTTTGGTTTAAGTCAACGGATGGAACTGGAAGATATTGTGCTAATAAAAAATGTGATAGAAAATTCAATGATTTTCCACCTAAGTAGCCCAATATTATTGAATCTAGAATAAATAATGTTGTTTTTATTCTAACACAACTTTATTATTCCATGAATCATATTAAAATTCCAAAAGATATATTCATGGAAAATGTACTATTGAGTCTTTCATGAGGCAACATCCACCTTATTTTAGTGGATATTCTGATCCACTAGTGGATGAACTATGGATCAATTCCTATGAGGAAAAAAATTCTTTAGTGCTCAGTAAATGAAAAAGATATCCCAGTCATTTATCATTCGTATGTAAAAGCATGTTAATGGTAAAAATTTATTAAAATTACAATTCAATAGGAATAAGTTAACTCTATGGAATATGATGAGTTTCAGAGGATATTTTTTAGTAATTACTTCCCATGTATTCTACGAATAGATTTGGTGAAGGGATTCCTTGAATTTAAGAAAAATAAGGATAAATCCATTGGTACTTATGAGGAAAATTTTACAAGACATACAGGGTATGCTTCTGGTTTAATCATTATCCCAAAAGAAAAAATTGATTGATTCCCTAGTGGATTATAACTAAGTCTCTAAAATGAATTAGATATAAGAGATTTTAGTGGATTTAAAGAAATAGTTTATTGTATACTCAATAGAGGAATGGAAATTGTATATCCCCACCATTCCCATAGTTTTGATAAGAAATTGAAGATCAAGTCTCGTGAAACCTAGAATATATCACATGGTGGAATGAAATTATTGCCAAATATATGTCAGAAATGTGTGAAGAAACATCAATGTAATTGATTAAATGGAACTAGTATGTTCTTTAAATATAAAAATGTTGGTTATAAATCCTATAAATGTCAAAAGGAGGTGAATGTGATGGTTAATTCAATAGAGGATTAGAAGATTCCAACTAATGTACCACCAATTTTATAATTCTTCAAATACAAGAATTATGGGAATTATGCAATCCATTTCATTAATATGAAGTTTTAGAAAGATGATTGGTGTCAGAAACCTCTTAATATCACATACAAAGTGAAATATCATGTGATCATGACTGCCGAAGTGGGTTATAAGAATTATGTGGTGAAAGGTACACTTATTATCCACTCTATAACAACTAATGTATTATTTTATTATGGATAAATCAAATATTTTATTTCTAATTAATTTGTAATTTGTATCGAATTACCAGCTCAATGATTAAATATTGAGCTAGAAGTGAAAACTACTAATGGTATAATGGTCACTTCTCAAGTCTATAGTTCCTATTCAATTAAAATTTATGGTCAATTAATTCCTACAAATCTTATGATTATTTATTTATTTTAATTTCATAATATTATTGTCATGGATTTTCTTTCTGTATATAGATACCATATCAATTTCCAAGAAAGGGAAGTAACATTTTTATATTACAAATAAACCTGTGATCATTATCAATGTGAGGAAAAATACTAGCTTTCAATGGAAATTACATCTATCTTGTTGGTCTAAATTTCTATTCATGAAGGATATTTATATTATATTGTTGGTGATAAAATCAACATCAATGATATTCCTATTTTTCACGAGTTTATTGATGTCTTTACAGAATAATTATATGGTGTTCCTCAAAATCGTGATGTTGAGTTTTCAATATAACTCATACCTGGTGTTACACATATTTCAAAGACTCCTTATAAAATAAACCCAATTGAGTCATATGAATTGAATTATAAAATCCAATAAAATCTTGATAAGGTATTTATTCATCAAGTAAATCACCTTGGGGTGCACCGGTTCTTTTTTTAAGAAGAAATATGGATCAATGTGACTTTTCATTAATTATCAAGAAATTAACAAGATCACTATTAATAATAAGTATCATATACCCTATATTAATGATTTTTTTATTACTTATGAGGAGTTAAAAACTTTTATATGATTGATCTTTAATCTAGGTATTATCATTTGAGGTTAAAAATTGAATACATACCAAATAAAACATTTCATAAGAGGTACGTACACCATGAATTTATAGTCATTCCATTTGGTTTTAAAAATTATCCTCTTATATTCATGGATTTAATTAATAGCGTCTTTAGAGATTATATTAATAATTTTGTGGTTGTATTTATAGATGATAATCTTATATATTCAAATACTAACATTTAGCATTAATACCACTTGTGAATTGTATTGAAGATCTTAATGAAATAGAAGTTGTATGAAAAATTTACCAAGTGTGGACTTTGGCTTCTAAAATTTTCATTCTTGGGTCGTATAATCTCATGTGTGGTTATTTAGTGGATACTTAAAAGATGTAAGTTATTGATAAATGGCCTAGACCCTCCATAGTTACTAAGATGTGTTTTTTTCTTGGTATGGATGAATATTATTGATGCTTTATGGATAATTTCTCATAGCTATCCAATCCAATAACTAAGTTAACTTGGAAGGAAGACAAGTTCCTTTTGGAGATGAATATGAGGAAAATTTTACGGAACTGAAGAGAAGGTTAGTCATTATACTTGTATTACATTACCTTAAAGTTCATAAGTGTTTATAATATATAGTGATGCCTCAAAGAAGGGATTAGGATGTGTTATCTTGATGAATGATATTTTTATAGATTAAGACTCATGATAATTTAAGGGTCATGAGAAAATTACCCAACTCATGATTTGGAGTAAGATGTGGTAATTTTTTCATTTAATATTTGGTGGAATTATATTTTTGTATAAATATGTGATATATATACTGATCCTAAAATCTTAAAGTATATTTTAATTCAAAAGGAGATTAATATGAACTAAAAAATATGGTTAGATCAAATTAATGATTCTGATTGTGCAATACATTACCACCTTGGGAAGGAGAACAAGGTGGAAGATGCTCAGAGTCTAATTGGTCATACTATATTGTATATGATGAGGAGAAGAAAAAAGATCCAAGATTTCAGGATTTATAAATAATAGATCTATAAATTTTGAAGTAATGGGGGAAATATTATCTTTCACAAATTAGTATTCAACCTTCTATCTATATAAGGATTAAAGAAGTTCACAAGGAAGATGTTGAGAAACAAAATAAGTTTAGAAATTTCCTTGAGTTTGGCCTTGATTGTGATGGAATGATAATTTTTGGGAACTAGGTATGTGTATCATCCATGTCATATTTGAATAAAGAGATATTGGATAAATCTCATGGTTCGTCATTTTGTATTCTTCCTGGAAGAATGAATATGTCTTGAGATATGAAAGAGTATTTGTAGTGGGACAACATGAAAATGGATATTTCAAAATATGAATACTGGTGTTTTGTATGTTAGAAATTTAAGTCTAATAGAAAATGTATAATTGGATGTCACAACTACTACCAATAATAGAATGGAAATGGTAAATCATCACTAATTATTTTGTCACTACACTCCCCAAAATGTCAAAACGACGTAAATTTATTGGGATTATATCCAATAATCTTACAGAGTCGGAACACTTCATTTATATTAGATAAAAATTATTTCTTTATTATCTTGTTAGAATATACATTAATAAATTGGTAAGGTTTAATGGAGGAAAAAATTCTATTATATATGATCAGGATCTGAGGTTTACCTTGATGTTTTGGTGAATCCTTCAGTAGGATCTGGATATAGAGATAAGTTTAAACACTAATTATCATCCTCATATAGATGGTTATTAGAGGATAACTATTCAAACCCTAGAATATATGTTGAGATATTATTCTTTGGAATTCAAATTTTTTTTGGGATCAACACCTTTCTCTAATCAAGTTTTCTTACAATAATAGATTCATGTCGAGTATTTAGATGGCTCCTTATGAGGCCCTCTATGATAGAAAGTGTAGAACAATAATTTTCAAGGATAGAGTTAGAAAAATAAATCTATTGGGACCTTAGATATCCAAGGAAATGGAATATACTATCAAATCTATTCAGTAGATCCTAATATACGCTCAGTGTCAATAGAAAAGTTATGTAAAAAATCATCGATGAGATCTGGAGTTCAAAGTTAGTAAGAATGAATTTCTGATAAGTTTTTCATGGAAGAAGGTTATGATATTTGGTAAGAATATAATTATGTGACTTAGGTATATTGGTCCCTTTGATATTATTAATCTATTATGGAAAGTATAGTATTGTTTGAAGCTTCTAATGAACCTCTCTCATATTCATGATTTGTTCCATGTATCTCTTCTAAGGAAGTACATACTTGATCCTTCACATGTACTGAACTCAGAGGACATACAAATAGATCATGATCTTTCTTATGAAGATAAACCATTAGAAATTTTTTATTGTAGAGATAAATTTATATGGAACAAAACTCCTCACCTAGTTAAAGTTTTCTAGAGTAATAAGAAATTTTAAGAAGAAACTTGGGAGCCTGAGGATGTCATAAAATAGAGATATCCTCAATTTTTTGTATCAGAAGAAAAAAAATCAAGGGAAATTTTATATTTAAGAGGGGAAGAATGTAACACTCTTAGTATTTATGAAATAATATTTTTAAATAAAGTTAATTTCTTTTATAGCTTTTGTTACACACAACACTGAGTTTAAATCAACCCGATATACTATTAAAATATTATTATTTAATGTGACATTTATCACTTAAATGTAGGATTGGTGGGTATAAGAGAAACTAAATTACTAAAAATGTTTTTTTACACATGTATAAAATTAATTCATTCATTATCAATTAAATATAAATGAAAATAAAAAATCATTTGAATATAAAGGGGGTGTTTTTCTAAAACAAATTGTTTTTATGCATGCATTGTGTGTTAATATTAATAAATTAAATTGATAACTATTGGTGAATGATTTTAATGAAATTTATATATTATATATTCATTAAAATTTTTTAACATTCATTTAATATTTTTTCTATTCACAGGATAATAATTAATCTGGTGTTTTTGTTGAAATGTATTTTTTTCTAAAACGCGGTTTTTATAGTGTTTTATGAACTTATTTTAAAATATATTTTCACAACTTATAGAAATTTAAAATGGAAAAATTTATTCCATATTTTGATTCATTATTTTCAAAATTGATAAATAGGAACCTTTTATTTTTTGTCAATATGAATAGTAACTACAGTAAATTGTTGTCGCCTTGGTAAGGGTAAAATGGGTAAAATAAGATTAAAACATTGGTATAAGGCTTTAAAAATTATATAAAACTTTATTTTTTCCTATTTTATGATTTTAGTTTAGTCATTTCCATAATATTCTCAAATATATAGCCACTCAGTACCATATTATTTTGAATATGACTTTTATATTAATTTACGAAAAGAAAAATAAAAAATCTCACTCTCTTACTTTTAAAAATATATAATGGGTTTACATAAGGAAAATGAGTTTTTTGAATTAATATTAATGTTTACTTTGATATTAATGAAAAAAATTTCATTATTTTAATTTATTTATAATTTTTAGTAATTAAATAATTGCCTTAAATATTTATTCAGTGTCGATACAGTATTTCTTAAGTAAATGGAAAAATAAAATAAATGATTTTAAAAATATTAAAGGTAATATAATTTGAGTGATTTATTGTATTCCATAAATTTTTTAGATACATATAAAACATTAGGGTTTTTTTAAATTATTATATTCTAATTCTATGTTTTTATCTGTGTCTTTAAATTCAAATTAAATGAATAGTTACAAAATTGACATTAATGATATTTTATAATAAATAATATTTTGTTAAATGATTTAAAATACATAAAAAAAATTACCTTCAACCAAGTGAAAGTAATATGGTTTAACATATCAATAATGGTCTATTTATTAGTAGTTTTTTCATTTAATGTAACATTATTAACCCTTTAATATGAAATAGTAGTTACTGTGGTTAAGGTTTAAAATGATTAATGAAGGGGTTAATCAAAAAAGATAAGTTTTAAAATGAAATCAATACCTATATAAATTATATTATTTTATTTTATTTGGACCCAATACTCTTTTAATTCAAATTAATATCCATTTGGAATCATTTTTCTTGATATTTACTCTATTATATTTTAATCTTTTATGAAATTCCAAGTGTATCCTCTCCCTCCCTTATAAAAGGACACTACTCTTTTCTATTATTTACACCATTTTGAGCCTTCTATATTGACCAACCCCCTAGAAAATTATCTTCTAAACTTTCATATTTATGTTATAGAGGTTTTTTTATTTCAAAAAGACCAACTCTAGGGTCCTTAAGAGGAGATCCAAATGAGTTCTTTCATAGAAGTGATAATCGCCTTAACTGATCACCTTATTTTTACTTATTATTTTACCTCATATAAATATATGGTATTTTTTATAAAATAATAACATAAATATCCTGAATATAATTAAATTTTATTATGTTTAAAAAACCATTATCTTCCCTCTTTTCAAATAAATGGGAAGTGAAAGTATCGCTCATGCGTATATACGCCTTACCATCTCCACGTAGAAATAAAATTCATTTTCATTAAGATATTTTATGGATGGATATTATAATGGGTATAATATTTATATATGATATTTATGACATAATTATGCTTCTTTAATTATAATATCACATCTGTCTTCTTACCTTCCAACCTGTTAGAAAACGATAGTGTCGCTCATGTGTACGTGTTGAATACCACCTCCTCAAAGCGGTGTGATTTTTTTTCATTTTAAATTTAATTGGATAGTAATATGGATATATTTAATTAATTTACATGATATATATGATATAATAATGATTCTTTAAAGATTAATTATTATTTACCTTTCTTTTTTTCCATCCATCAAAAAATGGAAACAATGTTTACGCATCAATACGGCCTACCGTCTCCATGAACTTTGTAATTTATTTTTCTATCTCTACCTTTTATGGATGAGTATATATATATATATAACTAATATATATTATATTTATATCATAATTATAATTCTATATATTATGAAACCATGATCAAAGTGCAATTATCGGGACTGCCGAACCCAAACATGCATGAAAAACAAAGTAGTTATCACCTAGAATAGTGATTTTAATAACAAATTATTAATAAATGGGTGATAGGATATAATAATTAAATAAAACGTGATATTATAGTTATGATTATAGTTAAGGAATAAATTTATAATAAATATATTTTTTATACTGGAGGTTTAAACATGTTTTTAGATAGATGAGACTTGCGGTAAGGGGTTGATGTTTCAATTCCATTTTAATCAAGATTATTTAGGCATGAACTTCCATTGAAAAAATTATATAATAATTTTCTAATAAATCAATTTAATTTTATTATACTTTTTTATTTATATATAATAAATTTTTTTCCTTTCATTTTCTTTAATTTAAGTATCTAAGAGATAAAATTAATATTTTAATGAAAAAAGACTATGTTTTACTATTCGGTCAAAAATCATTTTTATTATATGTCCTTGTTTTATATAGTATTTTCATAAATGTTTTTTTACTATCCTATTATCACTTAATATCATTTTTACACAATTTTTATTTTTTATAAAAAAATCAAAGGAACCCCCATATCATTTTTTTAATGAGGTCCTTTTTGACCTTTTTACAAAAATTTAAAAGGAATGTTTTATTTTAAATTATATGAAATTAATGAAATTTATCACCTCAATGACCACTCAATGATTTAAACATTAAATTAAAAATTTCCCTGGTTATTTTTAAAGAAATTTTTTTCCATAATATTTAGTAAATCTTTATATTTTGAATAAGTTATTTCAAAATGAAAATGGTATTCTCTTTAAGAAATATTACAATGATTATTTTTAAGTAATTTCCATCTATTATAACATCTTTTGATGATAATTTTTTTTACTGGGGATATTATCAAATGATAGCATACTTTTTCTTTATATATATGGTTTATTATGGTTATATGTTTACAAAACTCATTTATTTTCCATTGTTTACACTATGGTGAAATTATGGAATGTTTATAAAACCCATTTTCTTTAAATGGGTTATGATATAATGTTATGAGGAATTTTTAATGATCTTGTGGAACATATATGTATGTTTTGAATTATGATATGGGTGGACCTAAAATTATATATCCCTCCAAATCATTGGGTAAAGTTTTATATCTAATGAGATAGTTTGGGGAAACAAGTTGATGTTCTTGATATGCTATGGGAAAAAAGTTGACATGCTTGATCCACTATGGGAAATAGGTTTTTATGCCTAATCTATTATGATTTGATGGTCTCAATAGTTAATATTGACATATGAAATAGTTTCTATTCTTATTATGGTTCCACGCTTATATGACATGAATTTATGGTTAATGATAGATTTATGATTATTTATCTCTCTTATGATTCATGTTTTTTAAAATGATAAATTTTTATTCCATGAATCATGTTTAAAAAACATGATTGATTTGATATGAACTTTTTAAGTTATATTCATGATCTCATACCCTTATACTTATCTTATGATTTCATGTAATCATCAATTGATTTCTACCATGTTTACCCATATTGAGAATATGAGATCACTATTTTTATGTTTCTTTTCTCCATGTTATGAAGAAAGGTTTAAGTAGGGTATGTATATAAAGAGTACTAAAAGGTAATATCTTTATAGTAGATGTTTAATATATTTCATGAAATAATAATAGTGTGTATCTAGTATTAAAATATACTAAACTTTTATGGTATTTAGACATGTGTTTGTGAATGTATTGAATATTCATCTAAAAAGATGTAATATTTATGTATGTAATGTTTGGGTCACCATAGTTGATATTAGAGGACTGGTTTTGTCAATAATTGGAGATTATAGTTAGAAAAATTTGGTAAAAATATTTGGGGTAAGTATATTTATAGGATAACATTCTAAAGTGTTGGTAAGGAAGATATTATGTGCCTTTCCTAGAAATTTATCTCTATTTGTATAATACAAGTGGATGTTGTTTTTCAAAGATGCATCTAGGGGTTAAAACCCCAAAAAAAGTCGGTTGGGTGTATCTCAACCATAATTCTTATGCACGGTGAGTGAGAACTTACAATGAACATGGTTTTACACTCCTGGTGGATATTCTTGGGTTAATTCACATTTTATTTACGAACCATTATTATGTATTTGGATAAATTATGATCATGGATGATATTGGATAAACCTAAGGATTCATAGGATTAAAAGAAGGTTTTGTGATTTAGAAATACTATAAATGATTTTTCATGGTTATGTAGTTTTTCACTATGATTATTGTTTCCCGCACGTTTATTTTTGGTTTTATACAATGGATGGAACCAGAAGACATTGTGATAATAATAAATGTGATGTAAAATGCAATGATTGTCCACCTAGGAAACCAAATTCTATAAGATATGGAATGAAGAATCTTGTTGTTTGATCACACAACTTTCTTAGGCCATGAATAATGTTGAGCTTCCTAATGATAAAAATATAGAACAACATACTATTGAGTATTTCATGAGGAAAAATACATCTTATTTTAGTGGATCTTAGGATCCACTAGTGGCTAAATTATGGATCATCACCATTGAGAAAATATTTTCTATTATCCATTTCTCGTAATATGAAAAATTTATCTTGTTTGTTTGTCATTTGGAATGAAAAACGGATCAATAGTGTAACCTTATTAAAAATAATAGTCAAGATAAAGAAATTCAATCTATGAAATGGGATGAGTTTCAGAGGATATTTTTCCGTAAGTACTTACTTTGTATTCTACATATAAAAAATGGAGAAGGAATTCGTTGATATTAAGTAAAAGGTAAATGAATCCATTGGTACTTGTGTGGAAAATTGCACAAGACTTTCAAGGTATTCTTTTGGTTTAATCATTAGCCCTGAAATCAAAATTTACTGATTCTTTGGTGGATTAAAAACAATTTATGAAATTCATTATCTATAAGAGACTTTATTAATTATATTGAAATCATTTTTTTGAACTCAAGGTAGAATTGGAAATTAGAGATCCCCACTATTCCTATGGTTTTGATAAAAAAGGAAGATCAAGTATCATGAAAACTCAAATAAATCACATGTTGGAAAGAAATTTCATCCATCTATATGGTTTAAATGTGGGAAAAACATAAATGGAATTTATTCAATGTAACTAAGAGGTAATTTAAATTTGTAAAGGTATTTCATAAATCCAGTGAATGTCAAAATAAAGTGAATGTTCTAGTTAATGCAATGGAGGAGGAGAGGGCACCAAATAATGTACCATCTATACTCCAATGCATCAAATGCATGGATTATGTGAATTATGTCAACTAGTGCATGAATCTAAAGGTTTATTATGACAATCAGAATTATCAACCCCTTAAGATCAAGGAAAAAGGTAAATATTATGTGATCATGACTACCAAAGTGGATTACGAGAATGACATGGTGAAAGGTATATTTATCATCCATTCTAGAACATATAATTTTTAATCTTATTCTAAATATAATGACTCTTTTATATCTAAGAAATTCAAAAAAAGGTGTCAAATAACGAGCTTAAAGATTAAATATACAGTTAGTGGTGAAAACTCCTAATGGTATTATAGTCAAATATCAAGTCTTCATTTCTTATCTGATTGAAGTTTGTGGGAAATTGATTCCTAAAAATCATGAGATTCTTCATTTAGTTTAATATTATGTGATTATTAAAATGTATTGGGTTTATTTATATGGGTCCCAGGTCAATTTTTTAGGAAAGTATGTAACATTTCATATTAAAAATAAACCTATGATTTTTTATCATTGTGAGGATAGATACAGACTTACAAAGAAAATTACATATATATTTTTAGTCTTAATTCTTCTCTATTAAGGATATGGATCTCATATGGTTGGGGAGAAACTGAACATAACATATATTCCAATTTTTTGGGATTTTATTGGTTTATTTCTAGAATAATGGTCCAGTCTTCCTCCAAGTTGTGAAGATGATTTTTCAATATAACTCATACCTGGTGTTATACCTATTTCAAACACTCATTATATAATTTCACCAATTTAGTTGCATAAATTGAATAAGTAACTCTGGGATAATCTTTATAATGTATTTATTTAGCCAAGTACATTATTTTGGGGTGAACCAGTTAATTTTGTTAATAAGAATGATGGATCAATGAGACTATGCACTGATTATCAAGAATTTAACAAGATCTCTATCAAGAAAAATTATCATCTACCCCATATTGATGATTTATTTTATCAATTATGAGGAGCTCAATACTTTTATAAGATTTATATTTTATGTGGTTACTATCAGCTGAGGGTCAAAAGTGAAGAAATACCCAATATAGCCTTCTGTATAAGGTATTGAAACTATGAATTTATAGTGATTCTATTTAGTCTTACAATTACCCTAAAATATTCATGTATTTAATGAATAAAACATATAGATATTACCTTGATCGTTTTATGGCAGTCTTTACAGATGATATTATATATATTAAAATAGAAATAAAGATCATGAATATCACTTCAAAATTGTAATGAAGACCCTAAGGAAGGAGGAGTTGTATGAAAAAATTACCAAGGGTGAATTTTTTCTTTATAAAGATTCATTATTAGGTCATATAATCAAATATGAGGGTTTTTTTTATCCTTAAAAGAAAAAATTTATTGAGAAATGGCCCCAACCAACCATGATTATTGAGATCCATAGTTTTCTTGGTTTAGATAGATATTATTTATGCTTTGTAGAGAATTTATCATGGAATTCCAATCCACCCACCAAGTTAACTCAAAAGGGATCCAAGTTCCTTTTGATAGATAGATATGAGAAAAATATTAAGGAAATAAATAGATGTTTATTAAAATCACATGTTCCTATATTTCCCTATAGTGGAGAAGGGTTTTTAATCTATATTGATTAATTGAAAAGGTATTGGGGTGATTTCTCAAGGAAAACGATATGTTTATAGATTATTCCTAACGATAATTGATGGTTCATGAAAAAAATTACCCAACTCATTATTTAGAGTTAGATGCAATAATTTTTTGAAATAAATATGTGGAAGAATTATCTTTATGGAGAAATATGTGATATATAAACTGATCATAAATTCATCAAGAATATATTCACTCAAAAAGATATAATTATGCACCATAGAAGATGGTTGGAGCCAATTAAATATTATGACAGCTCAATACATTACCAACCTGGAAAGGTGTACAAGGTGGTATATTCTCTAAGTTAATAGAATCATCTTAGCTTATCTATGATAAGGATCACAAAAGATCCAATATATCAAGATTTTCAAAGAATGGATCTAGAAATCTTGATTGAAGGGGAGAAATTTTATCTTGATCAAATGAATGTTCAACCATCTATCCATATAAAGATTAAAGAGGTGAAAAAAGAAGATATAGAAAATAAGGTGAGAAAAATCCCTAATTTTGACCTTGATTATAATGGAATGATAAGGCTTGAGAACTGTGTATGTGTCCCATCCATACAATATATGAATACGAAGCTGTTGGAGGAAGATAAAAGTTCATCATTCTCTATTCATCATGGAAGTATGAGGATGTATAAAGATCTTAAAGAGTGTTTCTGGTGGGACAACATGAATATGGGATATTATATAATTTTTATCTCAGTTCGTGGTATGTCATCAAGTTAAAGTTTAGAGACAAAATTCTAAGGATACCTTACAACCATTACCAATATTTGAATGGAAATAGGAAAACATCACGATGAATTTTTTCATCGAACTCCTCAAAACATCTAAAGGACATAATGATATTTAGGTTGTAGTTAGTCACCTTAAAAAGTTAGTACACTTCATTTATATTAGTGAATATTTATCTTTTAATCATATTTATATAATATACATTAAGGAAATGGTAAGGCATCATGGATTACCATATCCTATTGTATCTGGTTAGGATCTGTGGTTTACCTTAAATTTCTAGTGAAGCCTTCAGAAGAATTTAGATACAGAGTTCTATTTTAGCAATAATTATCATCATTAGACTAATGGCCAATTTGAGAGAACCATTCAAACCCTAGAGGATATATCGAAATATTTTTCTCTTGAATTTAAAGTTGGTTGGGATCAACACCTTTCTCTAGTCGAGTTATCTTATAACAATAGCTTTCACTCAAGAATTAATATAGCTCTTTATGAGTCCCTCTATGGTAAGAAGTGAAGAACTCTAATATTTTGGGATGAAGTTAGAGAAATAACGATATTGGGACCTAATCTATTTTGAGGAAATGGTAGTGAAAGTCAAAACCATTCAGCAGCACATAAGAGCATCTCTGAGTTGGAAGAAAATTTATGTTGACAATCATTAGTGAGATCTAGAGTTTGAAATTGGTGAGAAGGTTTTTTTGATAATTTCTCCATAGAATTAGGTTACAAGATTCAAGAAGAAAGTAATGTTTATCTTGAGTTATATTATACCCTTTAATATTATTGATTGAGTAAGTACGATATCTTTTCTCGTGTCACTTCCACTATAGCTCGCTCAAGTTGAAGATATGTTCCATGTATCTCTCCTAAGGGAGTACATACCTGATCCTTCATGTGTACTAAACTCAAAGTTCATACCACTAGATAATGATTCTTCTTATGAATAACAACTAGAAAACATATTGGATCATAGAGATAAATTTATATAAAATAAGACTGCTCACCTAGTTAAATTTCTCTAGAGGAATCATGAAATCAAAGAAGCTACTTAGGAGATTGAGGACGAAATAAAATAGAGATAATATCATTTATTTATAAAGGAATAATAAAATCTCAAGGGGGAAATACGGGGTAGAATGTATTGCTATGAGGTTTTTTTTAATATTTTTTAAAAATAAATTTAATTTTTTTGATAGCTTGTGTTACACACAACACCGAGATTAAATAAACTATGATATAATATTAAAATAAAATTATTTATCATGATAGTTATCACCTATATATTGGATTGTAGGGCATTAATAGGACTAAATAAATTATGAAAATATTATGGTTTACATGTGTATAAAATCAATTCATTGGTTATCAATTACATAGAAATGAAAATAAAAAAAATAGAAACAAAAGGGGATGTTTTTATAAAAATTATTTTTATGCATGCATTGTATATTTATCTTATTAAATTAAATTTATCACTATTAGTGAATGAATTTTATAAAATTTATATATTATGTATTCAAACAAATTTTTTAAACTTTAATCTAATATTTTTCTAGGCATATGATAAGAAAAAATTCAATGTTATGCTTAAAATGTATTTTTTCTAAAAAGTTGTTTTCATCACATTTTGTTCACTTTTATTAAAATGTATATCTACCCCTTATATAATTTTAATATTGAAAAATGGATTTCATATTTTGATTCCAAAGGGTCAAATTTAGTAAATAGGTTCCTTTTATTTTTAATCAATATGAATAGTAACCATAGTAAATTTTTCCCCTTGGTAAAGGTAAAATGTGTAAAATAGGGTTAAAACATTAGGATAAGGCTTTAAAATTTATCTAAAAGTTTAATCTATCCTTTTTATGACTTTATTTAATCCATGTTCATCCAATTATCAAATATATGACCAATTAGTTCTATATTTCTTTTAATATGACCTTTATATTAATTTGATAATAGAAAAATACAAGATTTCACTCTCTTGCTTTTAAATATATCTTATATGTTCACATAGGGATATAATAAAGTTATTAATGGATATTAATTGTTATTTTTAGCATAATAAAAAAATTTCATGATGCTAATTTATTTATAAATTTCAGTAATTAAAAATTACCTTAAATTCTTATTCAATGCCGACATAGTTTTTCTTCAATTAATGGAAAAATAAATTAAATGATTTTAAAAAAAATAAATGTAATATAATTTGAGTGATTTATAGTGTTCCATGATTTTTTAGATGTATATTAAATATTATGGATGTGTGAAAATTTTAGATTTGAATTCTAAGGGTGTCTTCTTCCTCCCTTATAAAAGGGCGCCCCTCTTTTCTCTTTTATACACCAATTTAACCCTTCTATATTAACCAAACTATTTCCAATTCTCTTATAATATTCCCTATACATGTTCTAAAGGATTTATTCTCCCAAAAAAACCAACCATAGGGTCATTAAGAGGAGATCCAAAGTATTTCCTAAAAAGAAGAGGTAATTTCCTTAGCCGGTCACATTCTTTTTACTTTTTATTTTAACTCCTATAAACATATTGTATTTATTATAAAAAAATAACTTCAGTATACTTAATATACAAAAATTTAATTATGATTATTAAAACACTATATTTCCCATCAAATAGAAATTGAAGTATCGCTCATGCGTATGTATGGATTACCGTCTCTATGCAGCGATTCAATTCATTTTTCATAACCATATTTTTTATATAAGTATTATGATGGGTATAATGTTTATATATAATATTTATTAAATAAATATACTTTTTTAATTATAATATCATATCAACCTTATTACTTTCCAATCTGTTGGTAAATGATAATGTCTCTCGTGCATACGAGTAAAATACCTCCGCCATGAAGCGATGTGATTTGTTCTTCATTTTTGTTTTAATTGGATGGTAATAAGGATATATTTAAAAGATTTATATGATATATATGGTATAATAATGATTCTAGAAGGTTGAATTCTTATTTACCTTTCTTTGATTCCATCATTTGAGAAATGGAATAAGTGTCCATGCATACATACGACCTACCATCTCCATGAACGGTATAATTTATTTTTCTCTCTACCTTTTATGGATAACTCTAGATATATATATATATAATGAATATATAATATATTTATATCATAATTAATATTCTGTATATGATTTTACCATAATCAATGTACAAGGATTAGGATGGCCAATGTCATGAACCAAGCTAGGATGTCATCCAACCCGACACCCAGCCCAACCTGAAACATGGCTCGAAGGGCATTCCCGATCCCCACGGGATGAAAAATAGTGCATGGAAATCAATAATAAAAATTTTGAATGGTTTCTACCATAAATATGAAAATAATAAACCAATATTATAGTACAATGAACCATGAATAATAACATATCCCAACAAGTATAATAATATTCAGATCCAACATTTTACAAATTTAACCAAAAACAAAAATAGTATAATGGAAGGGAAACCAACAAGTGTTCCAAAAAACTTTGTGCAACATGAGGGGAATCACCCTCAACAATACCAAAACCAACAACAACTATAACTCTAGCAACTTTATCCACCATCATCACAACACATCTTTCCTTTACCTAGGTTATACATAACAAATTCTGCATACACCCAAAGGTGCATGTCGGGTGTGAGCCAAAGCCCAGTAGGATTCCACCCAAAAGAAAAGATTATATTCTATAATAATAGAAGAAAAATAAAAAATCACATTTATATAAAATCCTTTGAAACATTTTCAATAAAACACTTTTAGGAAAAACTATTCTCAAGGAAACACTTTCAAGGAAAACCCATTTATCAAAAATCTTGATTTAAAAATTAAATATAAAAAGGATCTATTGTATGACAATAGATTGAACCACATAATATAAGCATCATGTCACAAGATATAACCATGGGATAATAGCTAAGGGTATCTAGTAAAATTTAGTCACTAAGAACCCCATACCTCAATTATCAATATCCTCTAACTCAACTACCAATAACGTTCTTGTGAACAATCCATAAGGATGGATCCATCCCAAGGGACCAGTGGTATCTAGATAATAATCCAATACAAAGAGTTTTATCATGCATGAGTCACCAGGATGGAACATACCAAGGTCCGAGTGGTCTTTAATCATATCACATGTTTAGTTAGTGTTGTAAACACAAATCTAGCTAAGTGAATATGGGCCTTTCCACTTCCCAGTCGACTAGCGTCAATATACAAGAAGAATCTGGGCATGCCTGTAAGGACCTAACCATAATTTCCTAGATTCAGTGCCTTATTTTATTACATTGGAATATAAACAAGGAATTTGAATCCCAAATTACCAATTAGTTTAGTAACTTTGGAAACAATATACATAAATAAGTTCAATATTATAACATGTAATTAAAAACAACATATAAGTTCCATTGGGAACATCCACCACTATAATATTATCCCTGCAAGTTAATCATAATATACTGCTTCATTTCCTATAAAAAATGAAACATAAGAATGGTTGATCTAATATTCTCTATAAGGTTAAAACATTACAGTGGATGATAACATAAACATTAGGCATGATGAATAATTAAAAACACTGGACATTAAAAATAAATTTCAACATAATATGGTAGGAATATGAGCTGAGTAAAAATTTCCATAATAAAACATAATCATGGGTATTAAACTAGTGAAATAACCTCATGAACTATGAATTTATAGCTTTATAATGTGGTAAATTTATATTCTAGACATTCTGAAACATACTGTCAATGCCTCATCCAAGACATCTAAAAATGATTAAGGCCTCGACCAAAACCATATCTAAAAATGGGAAAGGCCTCAGCCAAGTCCTTATTTATTTTGCCCATGAGATATACTGATAAATAGAGGGGATATATAAGGACCCACATGTCACTTACTAAGTCCAATGCATTCCTCATATGAATTAGGATAAGCATAAACAACATATACGCATGAGATGTAAATAACATTCCCCAATCTGTAACATAATCACTAACCATTTTGAGTAGTAAGATTAATTTTATCAAAATAGAACATTCATAGTCAATTTGATCATACAAAATTTAATATAATATGTTATATGATATCATAAAATATTATTCCCAATAAATCATATGAATCAACAAGAGTGTTGAAATTAATGAAAATATTCTTATAAAATCATCGATTAATTCTTGAGATAAATACTCTTTTATTTGAAAAGAAGAGTTCTTTTGGAAAAATATTTTTATAAAACCATAAGTGAAGTAAGATAGTATTTTCATAAAAATAATTAATTATTTTATAAAAATAATGGTTTCTAAAAATATATTATAGCATGCCCTTGAAAATAGGTAAGAAATCAATAAATTCCATTGAATCAGGCTTGTATTTCTAAAAAAAATTGAAAGGTCCTTTTCAAACATGTAACTCCACATAAAATAAAGAAGTATTATGGTTTGTACCCATACATATAAAATTCTAACAGAATGTATGATTAATATATAATAATAGTTAATAAATTAATTGGGATAAAAAAATACAAAGATTAACCCGAACGAAATTGGAGGTTCGGGTAGGAAACCCTTACCTTAAGTCTGAAGGTATAACTCACTTTATCATAATGACCTGAATAATAAAATTTAGGTTCATAAATTAATGATTAAGGAACCTCCACTACATGTAATTGATTTATTCTAACCTTATTAGGTTTATTCATAGCCTTTTGATGGGTTAAAAGATTCAATTTCATTGTTTGGGAGCGTTTTCTTTTTCATGATCGATTTATTTATATTCATGTACGAATAAACATATAGAATGAGAATGGTTGATCATAATAGAAGTTTTATGTTATTATTGAAAACCAGAATGTTACATGTTTATAAAATTCATTTGTTTATTGGAAGTGAAGATGAATCATTATTTAAAACTTTAATGACAATTGTTTTGGTTAATTGGTGGTTTTTTTATCACAACGAACTCATTTTGATTTATAAATTAATATCTTGGCTAAAAAGTATTAAATAACCTAAAATATGTAATAATACATATATTATAGTTTTTTTCAACAATAAAAATGTTTTCATGACCATAATTTAATATGGTAATAGAAATTTAAAACTCATCGTCCTTGAATGTGATAAATTAACACATCTCGGATGGTGTTTTAATTTCTAGTATAAAGGAAGGGGAAATGAGAGATGATGAAGAATTATTACTTTATCATAAAATATTACAGTAAATGTAAGTTACTATATTCATCAAAAATTTGGATTAAAGGAGGTGAGTAAATAAAAATAAAATAAAGGAACTTGAAATAAAATAAATGAAAAGAGGAATTTACATCTTGAAGTAATCTTCCTTGAGGGCCTCTTTAGGAGAGAGGTTTTGGTCTTTTTATAACAACAAGGGCTAATGGACATGGGGAATGATCTTAGGAGGAGATTTGGGTATAATTTATACAATTAACAAGGCTTTAGAGGAGTGAATATAAGATATAGTGAGGGGGGTTTATAGTGTAGGAGATGAGTGATTTTTGATTATCTTGTTCATTATTTTATTATTTTGCCCAATACAAGCAATAATATTGATTCTTGTGACTAATAATAGTAATATGTGCATGTTAGTTTAAAAAAATGGCCATTTAAATCATCCATGACTCAATCATGATGTAGAAATTCACTTAATTAGCATTTTTCATAAATTATCCAATTTCACTATTCACCAAAAATTCGACTATTTTAGAAAAAACCGAAAAATTCACCCTAACCATTTTTGACATGTAGAATTCAAAAATGGAATCCATTTTATCAAAATAAAATTCTAAATAATAGAAATTTAATTTGTAAATAAAATCATTTTTTACTTGGAAAATACATATTTAAATTTAAATTTGATTTTATAATACTTCCAAAAATTAAATAAGGTCCTATTAAATTATCCTAAAATCATAGAACAAAAAATATTCATTTAGGAATACATTTTATAAAAATTAATTTTCTTTTAAATTAATTTATTATTTACTACTCACAAAAAATACCAACACTTAATTGTTAATTTCTAAAATACTCTATATCATTTATAAGGTGTCTAAATTGTATTTATACCTCCATGGGTGTGGTTACTATTAATAAGGGTAATATTACTATTCATAATGGTATGTTACTATTCAAAAGGGTCAAGTTACTATTCACTAAAAATGTAAGATGATCTTATCATACTCTAAATATCTTACTGAATGCAATAGTGTATGTTAGTTTTTAAAAACTCAAATCACATAGGTGGTAAAATTATGTTTACTATCTAGGTTATAAAAAATTTGTGTTTTTTAGATACTCATTTATTCATTCATTCAATATTAAATTTATTTAAAAAATCTTGGTGTGTTACATTCTCCCCTCCTTACAAAAATTTCATCCTCAAAATTCACAGAATGTTACCTCATAAAAATATTTGGGTAGGTCTTCAACATAAGATCCTGAGGCTCCCATGTTTCCTCTTCAATTTTATGATTTTTCAAAATTATCTTTACCATTTGAGTTGTTTGATTTTTCAACACCTATTCTTTAGTGTCCAAAATTCGGATAGGATCTTCATAGTATGATTGGTCAGGTTCTAATTCTATTCCTTCATAAGTGAGGGCATGCATTGGTTATGACATGTAATTCCTCAATAATGAGACATGGAACTCATTGTGTACTTTAGACATGCTAGGCAGCATATCCAATCCATATGCAATATCTCTGATTCTCTCTATGATTTCAAAAGGTCCAATGTACCTAGGGCTCAGTTTCCCTTTCTTCTGAAATCTTATAATTCCCTTCAAGGGAGATACTTTCAAGAAAATGTGATCTCCTATTACCTTGGAAATTTTTCTTGCATTAAGATGTTTGATATGGGTTTGAATAGTCTTTACCTTTTATTTTGTTTCTTTCATAATCTTTGGTCCCACAAGCTTCCTTTCTCCAACTACATCCCAACAAGTTGGTGTATGATGTCTCTTTCTGTACAATGCTTCATAATGTTCCATTTGAATACTTTAATAGAAACTATTATTGCAGGAAAACTCCACTAAAGGTAAATATTGATCCCACATACCTTTAAAGTCAATTGAACATGATCTCAACATGTCCCCTAAGATTTGGATCGTCCTTTCTGATTTCCCATCAGTTTGTCGGTGGTAATAAGTACTCAAATGAAGCTCAGTATCCAAATCTTTCCAAATAATTTTCTAGAATTTTGATGTAAATCATGGATCATGATCAGAAACAATTGAGAGATGTGCCCCACTAATTCTCAAAATGACATTGATATAGAGTCGTTCTAGGCGCTCTAGTGGAAAATCCTCCCTTATAGAGAGGAAATGTGCATTTTTATTAAGTTGATAAACAATTACCCATATCACATAATTATTCAATGGAATTTTGGGTAATATAATGACAAAATCCATGATGATGTCATCCCATTTCCATGTAGTAATAGGTATAGGTTTCATGACTCCTCTTGGATGTTGTCTTTCAGCCTTTACTTCCTGGCAGAATAGACATCTTGATACATAATCCGTAATTTCCTGCTTCATATTGTCCCACCAAAAATGTTCCTTCAAATCTCTATACATATTAGTGCTACCATGATGTATAGAGAAATTCAAACTATGGGAATCATCCAATAACTCTCTTTTTAGCTCGGGTATAGTTGGAACACAAAGCCTATTCCCAAATTTCAGAATTTCATCTTCACAAAAAAAGTCAGCCAACTTCCCATCATTCACACCTTTAATTTTCTTTTGAAGATTATCATCATTAGAATAGGAAGTTTTAATCCTTTCCAACAGATATGGTTGGCCAACCAAATGAAAAATTAGCGAGTTTTCACCTTCTTTGATAACTCTCATATCCATATTTACTAGATCCATAAACACGGGATCCCAGTCAATCCTAATTTTATTTAGAACTCCATGATCCTTCTTACTCAATGAATCAGCTACCTTATTTTCCATTCTTGGGTGGTAGTGTATGAAATAATCATAATCATTGAGTATTTCAAGACATCTCTTTTTTCCTCATGTTGAGTTATTTCTATGAAAAGATATATTTCAAGCTCTTATGATCCGTATATACCTCACATCTTTCACCATAGAGATAATGTCTCCATAAATTTAGAGAAAAGATTATAGTTTCTAACACAATATCATGAGCATGATAGTTTTTTTCATGAGTTTTTAACTACCTGGATGCATAGGCAATAACTCTATCATTATGCATAAGGAAACAACCAAGTCCTTTATTTGATGGATCACTATAGATCACGAATCCACCATTCCCTGATGGTAGAGTCGGGATTGGAGCATTCACTAATCTCATCTTCAATTCCTAAAAACATTCCTCACATTCTTTTTTCCAGATGAACTTAATTCCTTTATGTGTAAGCTTGGTCATTAGGTTGGCTAAATGGGTGAAGTTCTGAATGAAACACTGATAATAAACTAAAAAACTAATAAAAATACGTACCTCAGTTATGTTTGTTGGAGTAGTTCATTCTTGCATAGCCTTTGTCTTTATAGTATCAACAGATATTCCATCCTTAGAGACAATGTGTCTAAGAAAGGAAACTAATTGAAACCAAAATTCACACTTGCTAAACTTCCCATATAATTCATTTCTTCTAAGAGTCTTCAGAATAGTGTGCCAGTGATTTACATGATCTTCATATCTTTTTGAGTATACCAAGATATCATCAATAAATACCACCACAAAGTCGTCAAGATATTCCTTGAAAACTATATTCATTAAATATATGAAAACAGAGGGTGCATTAGTCAATCCAAAAGGCATTATTGTAAACTCCTAATGCCTATACCTAGTTAGAAATGTTGTTTTTGGAATATATTCTTTTCTTACTCACAACTGATGATATTTAGATCAAAAGTCAATCTTCAAAAAAATATTAGGCTCCATGAAGTTCATAAAATAAATCATCAATTAATGGTAGGGAATACTTGTTGTTTATTATTATATAATTGATCTCTATGTAGTAAAGGCACAACCTCATAAATCCATCTTTCTTTTTAACAAAAAGGAGAGGGGCTCCCCATGGAGAAAAAATAGGGATAATAAATCCTTTATCACTCAATTATTCTAGTTTTTTCTTCAATTATACTAATTTCTGTGTGTTAATTCTATAAAGGGTCTTTGATATAGGCCTTGAACCAGTAATTAAGTCAATGGAGAACTCAATTTACCACTCTGTAGTATTTCCAAGTAAATCCTCTAGAAACACATCAACATAGGAGTGTATCTAGATAAGAGTCAACTAGAAATATTTCTACTCTAAATATAAGGGATTCAACACTGTTCTCAAAAATTGTAACTTCCCACTTCTTACAATAGATCTTTGCATCATAACGTGAAATCCAACTCATACCAAGGATTGTATCAAAATAAATCATGGGTATGATGATAAGGTTAGAATCTTAAGCACATTTATGTGTCGTGAGGGGGAATGATCAACACATCTTTGTTGCAATGATACATCCCCTAGGATTTTTGACTGAAAAGTACATTATTAAATCAAATTAGACATGTCTAATTTTATTGGAAAATTTGGAATATATAATAAAGAATCAAATGATCTAGAGTCAAATAAAGCATTTGTCTAAGTTTGAGGAAATGATTAAAGTACCTATCGTCACGTCATTGGGAACTTTAATATCAGTAATTGTGACCGCATAAGATTTTCCCTTCCACATTATCCTTTTTTTAGGAACATTTCTTGATGATTTGGACAATAATTAGAATAGTTCCCTATTTCCCTATAATTATAGAATTGAACATTAATAACTTCTTTCTTTCCCTTACAATCACCATCATGATGGACTTTCTGTCCATAGTTATAGCACGCCTCTTTTCCTTTTAAGCAGTAACCAGGGTATTTCTTTCAACAATTATCCCAGGGTGGAAAGTTAACTCTTCCCTTATTCCCCATTTCCTTATTTCCTTTTCTAGAGTTTTTAGGAGCCCAATTTTTCTCTTACTTTCCTTTATAGTCATAAAACATAGAGAACTCTGTTTCTATCTTGATATCACATTATACTATGTCTTTGTATGATGAGAAAGTTTGTAATACAATTTCCCATTAGAGGAATGGATTTATGCCATCAAAGAATCAATAAATATTACGCCTTGGATTATGTATATAGTCTATAGCATGCCTTTTAAACCTTGTGAAGTTATCTTAAAACTTTTCAACATTCTCATCTTCCTTTTTCCTCAAATTTAGAAACTGCCTTTCCATATCTGCTCATTATTCATGAGGAAGGTATTTCACTAAGAAAATTTCATTAAATTCACTCTATTCCATGTTTTCTATTTATTCCTCCTCCTTTTTGTTTCGAATTAGTGACCACCATTAGTCAGCATCTCTTGGTAGATGATAATATACCATTACAACCTTCTCCCTTTCATTACTTTCCAAATCTAGAAATATATTCTCTAAAGAACTTATACACTACTCTACTACAAATGGATTTGTAGTCCCATTAAATAATGAAGGTTGTTGTATCATAAAGTGATCTAACATAGAACCTCCACATTGTAGGTCTTTATGCTCCATTCAGGTAAGGTTATTGTTCATAACTTGAGTAAGTTATCCCAGTATAGTTATAGGTTTCTCCGTACCAGTTGCAACTCCATAAACAACATCATTATCTTTCATAGGATGGAAATCCCTACATGTGATACATGAGTTCATGTGGTTTCCATTCCTTTCACTGGGCTCTATTTCTACGTAATGCCATACAATATATTAGGTTATGAATCATAACGTATAATCTCAACTTATCAAAATACATAAAATAAATTGAAATCATATGCATGGCTAATCCCATAATCATAAACATGGTTTCTTTGAGGAAAATTTTACATTTAAATCCTTTATAATGGATTATAAATAAAATGTGAATTATCCTAATAATATCCATTGGGAGTGTCAAACTAGGTGTGAAGTAATGCCTTTGTCATGTTCCAATATACCTTGGGTCAATCCTGAAACTCCTTGTCATAGTTTTCACTCCTAGGTACATCTATTCCATAACCACATCTGCTTGTAGTATACAAACCGGGATTTATTTTCTAGAAATATCCACATAATATATTCCTTACCAAAATTCCAGGATGTTCTTGTATGTTTATCTTGAAAGGCTATCTTAGGGGTTTGTTCCCTAATCTACATTTTCTAAATCTCGTTTCCAAGTTTTCTATTAAACTTATTTTGATACCAAGTGTAAGGACCCGAACCCAGTTTCCCTGAGATGGTGCCTTATTTTATTACATTGGCATATAAACAAGGAATATGCATCTTGAAGGACTGATTAGTTTAGTATCTTTGGAAACAAGATACATACATAAGTTCAACATTACAACATGAAATGAAAAACAACCTATAATTTCTGTTGGAAACATCCACCACTCTAAGATTATCCCTTCAAGTCAATCATAATATACATATTCATGCCTTGGGAAAAATGAAACATAATAAGTGATGATCTCATATGTTCAGTATGGGTAAACATTACATTGGAATATAACTTACAAATTAGGCATGGTGAATAATTGAAAACACATTCCTTTAAAAATAAACTTGAACATAATATGGCAGGAATTTGAGCCGAGTAAATATTTCCATAATAAAACATAATCATGGGTATTCCACTAGTCAAATAACCTCATAAACTATGAATTTATATCTTTATAATGAGGTAAATTCATATACCAGACATTCTAAAACATATCATCAAGGCCTTTTCCAAGACATCTAAAAATTATTAAGGCCTTGGCCAAAACCATATCTAAAAATGGGCAAGGCCTCATCCAAGTCTATATCTATTTGTATCATGAGACCTGCTAATGCATTGAGGGGATATAAAAAGACCCACCTTTCACTTACTAAGTCCAATTAATTCCTAATATGAATAGGTATAAACATAAACAACATATATGCATGAGATTTAAATAACTTTCCTCAATCTATAACATAATCACTAACCATTTTGAGTAGTAAGATTAATGGTATCAAAATAGAACACCCACAGTAAAATTGATCATAAACCATTTAATATAATATTTTATATGATATAATAAAATATTAGTCCCAATAATACATATTAATCAACAAGATTTTTTAAATAGAAGAAAATAGTCTTATAAAATCATCGAGTAATTTTTGAGATAAATACTCTTTTACATGAAAGGAATAGTTCTTTTGGAAAAATATTTATACAAAACTAGAAGTGAATTAATATAGTATTTTCATAATAAAATTATTTATTATATAAATATGATGGTTTCTAAAAATATATTATAGCATGCCATTGAAAATAGGTAATAAATCGACAAATTCCCTTGAATCGGGCTTTTATTTAGGAAAGATTTTTAGAAATGTCCTTTTAAAAAATGTAACTCTGTATAAAATAAAGAAGGATTATGGTTTGTACACATAAATATAACATTCACATATAATTTATGATTTTTACATAAGAATATTGAATAAATTAATTGGGATAAAGAGAGACAAAGAGTAACCTAAAATAAAATGGAGGTTCGGGTAGGAATCCCTTACCTTATGTCCAAAGGTGTTCCTTACTTGATCTTAATGACCTGAATAATAAAATTTAGGTTCATAAATTAAGGATTATATAACCTAATATACATTTAATTGATTTATTATAACCTTATTAGGTTCACTCATGTCCTTTTGCTGGGTTAAGAGATTCAATTTCATTGTTTGGGAGTGTTTTCTTTTTCATGATCGGTTTACTTATATTCATCAATGAATAAACATGTAGAATGAGAATGGTTGTCCATAATAGAAGTTGTCTGTTATTAGTGAAAAAACTATAAGATTACATGTTATAAAATTCATTTGGTTATTGGGAGTGAATATGAATCATTATATAAAACTTTAATGACAATTGGTTGGGTTAATTAGCGTTTTTCATATCCCAATGAACTCATTTTGATTTATAAATTAATATCATGTATAAAAAAGGATTATAAAACATTAAATAAGTTATAATAAATATATTATAATTTGGTTAAACCATAAAAATAGCTTTATTACCAGAATTTAAAATGGTAATAGAAATTGAACACCCGTCATCCTTGAATGTGATAAATTAACACATCTTACATAGTGTTTTAATTTATAGTACAATAGAAGGGGAAAAAGAGATGATGAAAATTTATTACTTTTTCATAAAAAAAATTATTTTAAATTGAAGTTTGGGGAGTCATCATAACATTTTAATGAAAGGGTTGAGGAAAGAAAAAAAAATAAATAAATTTGAAATAAAATAAATGAAAAGAGGAATTTGCCTCTTGAAGTAATCTTCCTTGAGGGCCTCTTTAGGGGAGAGGTTTTGGTATTTTAATGAGACCAAGGGTTGAGGAACATTGGTTAGGATATTTGGAGGATATTTGGGTATAATTTATATAGGTAACAAGGCTTGAGAGGAGTAGAGAGAAAAGGGAGTGAGGGGGGTTTATAGTGGAGGAGTGGAGTGATTTTTTATTATCTTATTCATTATTTTATTATTTTTCTCAAGACAAGAAATATTATTTATGGTTGTGATAAATAATAGTAATATTCTCACGTTATTTCAAAGAAATATCCATTTAAATTAGCCATGACTCATGTATGATGCAAAAATTTACTTAATTAGCATTTTTCAAAAATTATCAAATTTCACTATTCACTAAAAAATCATCTATTTCAGAAAAATCCCAAAAATTCACCCTATCCATTTTTCAACATGTAGAATTAAAAAATGGACTCAATTTTATCAAAATAATTTTCTAAATAAGTGAAAATTATTTTTTAAATAAAATCATTATTTAATTGAAAAATAAATATTTAAATTTAAAACTAATTTTATAATAGTTTCCAAAATTAACTAAGGTCTTATTAAATTATCCTAAAATTATACAAAAAAATATATTGATTTAGGAATAAATTTTATGAGAATTAATTTTCTTTTGAAACAATTTATTAATTTAAAATTATAATTAAATATTTATTACTCACAAAAATACCAACGCTTAATTATTAATTTCTAAAATACTCTATTTCATTTATAAGGTGTCTAGATTTTATTTATACATTCATGGGTGTGGTTACTATTCATAAGGTTCATGTTACTATTCATAAGGTTATGTTAATATTCATAAGGTTCTAGTTACTATTCACCAAAAATGTAAGTTGATCTAATCAGACTCTAAATATCTTACTAAACGTAATCGTTTATGTACATTTTTTGAAATTCAAATCACAGAGGAGGTAAAATTATGTTTACTATCTAGGTTATAACAAAGTGGTGTTTTGTAGAGACTTAGTGTTTCATGCATTCAATATTAAATTTATCTTCAAAATCTTGGGGTGTTACAATGCCACTTCCAAATCACTAGAGTACCAGTTCTAGTTTTCCCACCTAGTTACTCAGGATTCCATTTGTATTAAAAAACAATTTCACATATCAAACAAATCATCGCTTTCACATAGATATGCCAAGAATCACAAGCACACAAGGAAATTTCCACTCTTAAAAATCATCATGTAAAAACCACTATTTTCCATAAACAACCCACCTTCCTTTTTACACACATTAAAACCATTTTAAAACACTTTCACACAACTTATATAACTCATTAAACACATTTAAAACATTAAAATAAAAGCACATAATCAATTCAACCATTTCTATGGTCCAAGCCCCTTACAAATCAACACACATTCCATGTTCCTTTCTAAAACCTTCTTCTCATCATTTACACAATTCAAAAATAACATTTGAGGTTTGTGAAAAATAATCCAACATTATATAAAATAAATTTCACTTGAAAAAACCACTTTCAACACATTTTCACCCCAAGTTCCCCTTGAAAACACATTTTTTACCCTTCAATTAAATAATAGAATACTTCCTAGAAGCACCACAATAGAACACACCTAAAAACATAACCATTTTCATTTATAAAATGCACTTTCATCATATATTCATGTCAAAACACTTTCAAATCAAATTTCACACCACAAAAATTATCCATAGATCACATATAATTATCCGAGAAATCATATCAAAAGAATATTTAAATGTTAGAGCATAAAACCAACTACCTCACATGTAAAAATTTCTAGAAATCGGTTAAAACCCAAAACCACACATCAACAAGATCCTATAAATTCAAGATCAACAAAAAAACATCAATATCTTCCCCAATATTACAAGATCAAATCCCCCTCTGGGTCAAACATCCAATGGAAAATAAGAACCCATGAAATAGAAAAAAAACCCCTAGAAAGAGGAAAAAATCAAGAGTGAAACCACTTACTTAAAGATTCCTTGATGTTCCCCCACCAAAATCATTCAAGTACTGGTGTTCAATGGGTCCAAGAAATCTTGGAGGGATCTCACATGGATGTAAATATTGTCTCGGGTGAAATGGAGATTGATTGAGGTTAAATCTCAAGAGGAAAAAATGGAATTTTTCAATTTTCAATGACATGGAAAATTCACTATGTTAGCCCACACAGTTTTCCAAATAATGTAGAAACTATGTTCCCCTCACTATCTAAGAGGAACACACTGCATGGTTAGCCTATAAGGTTTACCAAACTATTCACCAACCGTGCAGTTAGATACTTTCCAAAATGTCACTTGGTTACACGGTTTCTTGGGCTAGGTAGCACAGTTTGAAAAACTATTCACCAAATGTGTGCCTCCATTTTTTACCAAAAACACCCAAGAATAATCAAGGTAAAAACATGGGATCAAAATAAACTAGATAAATACCTGAAAATCAATACACATATTTGAAAATTCTCCCCACCATGAAAACTTTACACCACTATAAAGTCACTCTACTAACTGATCTGAGAATAAAAATGGGTATTCATTTTCAACCCAATACTTCCTCTCCCATGTCTCATGCTCATCACAATCATGATTCTGAAGAACTTATACCAACATAATAGACTTCCCACGAATCACTCTCTCTTAGGAATCGACAATCTACACCAGCCACTCAAACATAGATAGATTGGGATCCTACTATAATTCCTCCCCTCTTAACACATGGGACAAATTCGGGTTATAGTTTTTCAATTGAGATACATGTAATACATTATGAATCTATATCAACTGTATAGGAAAATATAACAAATAATCCACCTTACTAACTCTCTTGATAATCTCAAAAGGCCTAACACACCTTGGTATAAGCTTCCCCTAATTACCCAAGAAACAATGACCCAAGCGAGGTGACACATTCAGGAACACCTGGTCATCCACATATAATTCTAAAGCATGACACCTCTGATTGGAATAAGAATTATAATGACTATGTTCTGTCAACAAACACTACCTGATTAATTTTACTTTGTAAGATGTTTCCTCTAAAAAGCTTGGCCCCAATAGTGAGGTCTCACCCACCTCATCCGAACAAAAATGATACTAACATGGATGACCATAAAGTGACTCAAATGGATCCATTCGAATCAAATATTTGTAACTATTATTATACAAAAACTCAACCAATCCCAAAATGGCTATCCCATGAGCCACTGGAATCTAGCACACATGCTCGGTGCATGCCTTCCAAAACCTAATTCGCCTACTTCATCTGACCATTTTTTTGAGGATGGTATGTTGTACTCAACTTGACCTATGACCCCATTTTCTTCTGAAGGCCTTCCCAAAACCCCAATGTTAAATGGGGGTCCCTGTCTGAAACAATTTTTGATGGTACACCATGAATCATCATAACCTCCTAAACATACAACCATCCCAAATCATCCACCTTTGATGAATCATTGATTGGGGAGAAATGGGATTATTTGGATAGATTATTGATCACTTCCCAAATATAATTCCTCCTCCGGGGTGTATGAGGTAATCCCAAAATAAAATCCATAGTGATCTTATCCCACTTCTAGGTAGGAATAGGTAGTGAATGAAGAAAACTATAGGGAATTTGGTGCTCCGATTGAATCTGATGACATATATAACACTATGATACAAAGTTAGCTATGTCTTGTCTCATATCTGGCCACCATAATTGCTAAAGAACATCATAAAACATATTTTTATCACTAGGGTGAATGGACCACTAATACTGGTGGCTATCCTGCATCACCACATTCTTCATATATAACAGCACCACAAAGCAACCCATGAAGCATAAAACTCCCTCACAATACAATGAAAAATCACAAGGAATATCCCCAAAATTTAAAAACCACATAAACTACTGGAATAACTTATCGACATGATTTTATCACTGAATCATCTAGATAAGGTAAGGTTTTAGCTAAATAATGACCAAGAAGATACCTCCACTATGTTTCTTGGTCTGTAAGTGAATTTGAAAAAAAACACCATCAAATTCCACTCATCACTAAACTCCTTCAAAACCTGCACTGGAACTTTTCTACTCAAAGAATTTTACAAAACATTACCCTTTCCAGGGGTATAAACTATATCAAAGTCAGACCCCTAGTGGTACTCAACCCTTAAATTTTTCCTCAAATTCAAATATTTTAGGGAGAAAATGTAGGCCAAACTCTTATTACTTGATTAAACCATAAACTTCTCCCCAAAAAGATAATGATTACACATTTTCAAGTCATGCATCACCGCTGCTAACTATAGGTAATATGTTGGGTAATTCTTTTCATGTGGTTAGAGTTTTCAAGAACCATAATCCACTACATAATCATCCTACATCAGCACGCACCCAAGACCCATTCTTAAGGCCTCACAATACGCCATATAACCCTTTCCAGATTCCCACAAGATTAGAACTAGGGTGATGGTCAGTTGTCTCTTAATTTCCTCAAAGGAAACTTGGTATTCATAACTCTATAAAACTTCACCCCTTTTTGGGTGATCATCATCATGGACATAGAAATATTAGAAAAATATTAGACGAACCACCTATAATATCATTCTCGGCCCAAAAACCTCTTGATCTCAAAAACATTCTTCTGTTGTTCCCATGAAATCACTACATTGACCTTCTTAGGGTCCAAAGAAACTCATCATTCATATATCACATGACCCAAAAGCTTCACCTCCCTGATCCAGAATGTGTACTTTGAAAACCTCACATATAGGTGATAGTCCTGAAGAGTTCCCAAAACAATCCTCAAATTCCCCTCTTGCTCCTCAGATATAGAATAAACTAGGATTTCATCCACAAACACCACAATAAAAAAGTCAATGTAATGATGAAACACCCTATTTATAAGCTTCATGAAGAATAATGGAGTATTTGTCAACCTGAAAGGCATGAAAAATTACTCAAAATGGTCGTACCTACTTAAGAAACCTATTTTCAGGACACCCGCCTCTCTAACTCTGACTTGATGATATCCAGAACACAAATCAATCTTGGTAAACCACCTCACTCCTTTTAGCTGGTCAAACAAGTTATCTATTTATGGAAAGGGATACTTGTTAATAATCTTTACCTTATTAAAATTCTAATAATATATACACAAAAGGAGATATTTGTCCACCTTATTTGCAAAAATAATTGGGGTGGCCCAATAATAGACACTCGGTAATATGAATCCTTTGGATTCAAAATCATCCAGTTGTACCTTTAATTCCCTCAAATCGGTGGGGGATATAAAGTACGAGGGAAGGGATATCATTTGTGTTGCCAAAGCCAAATCAATAGATAACCCCACATCCCACTCCATAGGTAGACCCATGAAATCCTATAGAAAAACCTTTGGGAACTCATTCATTATATCAGGTAATCCATCTCTAGAACTACTAACATATTCCCCTAACATGAGTGAAGATAATTGATACACAAGGTTACCTAACACCAAAAGTTGTGGTCCAGCATGACCTGACTGAGGATCCCATTCACCATGAGAAACATGGGTACTGCCATCAGGTTCCAAAAAACTCACTCACTGCCTATAGCAATCGATGTGCACCTGAAAATAAACCATCTAATTCATACCTAGGATTATGTTAAAGAGGTCTATTTCTAAAATTAGAAAATCCTATTCTAGCTTGACCCCTGACATAATGAGTGCACAAGATTGACACCTGAGGCCCTTCTCTCGATTCTTACCAAGTGTCCTTACCAACTCCATCACATATGGCATAAGCTCGGTTGGAAAATTTTACACATCCATAAGATGGGAAGTAATGAAAGAAAGAAATACACCTGTATCAAATATAACAACACCTAAAGATGATGAAATAATAATGGTACCTCAAACTATCACAATACTTTATTCTAATCTCATTGGCACTATATCCACTATATAAATATTCATCATATCAACCTGATCCTAAGAATGATCACTCGCCTACATTCTTTCTTGAAACTAACTTTTCCAAGAAGAAGATCCAACTATCCTACCACAACCACTAAAATGATATCCAACTATACTAGAAAATTATGGGTGATTTTAGATCCCTTAGAAACCATTGATCCAGCACCACTCTAATATGGGGGTGGCACCTTGAAAAACCACTATAAGTTCCCCAAGTCTCAGCATCGATGTCACGGTCTAGGTGGAGATGACCACACAAATTTTTTGTGTCCTACCTTCCCACATTGACGCCACACCACTGACCCATCTCTTTAATCCACAAACAATGATAGTCAAGAAGGAAGTACTAAACTTCCCCACCCCTCTTCTCCTACTCACCTCATCTCCTATTCTTCTCAGATGAATTGCCACCACCTCCAACTGCAGACACTGCTCTAGGGAATCCGAATTTTCCTTTTTGATCAATCTCCACCATACAAGCATGATCAACCACCTCAGCATAGGTTTCATCTTAGACAAAAAATACATTATAATAAATTTATGGTCATAACCCCCTCTCAAACCTCTAAGATTTTATCTTCTCATAAGAAACAATTGTGGGTGTGTATTGTACCAACTATGTGAATCGATTGTCATATTCCATCATGGTATGGTTGCCTTGGATAAGATCCATGAATTCTAGAGACTTGGAATAAGACAAAACATTGGTACAATACTAATCATTGAATACAACCTTTAAATCCTTCCAACTCATCTACTTGTTCTTTAAAGCCTGCACCAATGAGTCCCACCACTTTCGACTAGGACCTTCTAACATGAACAAAGAACATTTTACCCTAACTACCTCAAAAGTATCAAGAAAATCAAACATTCTCTCTATATTATAAATCCAATCCTCTACTTCCTAAGGTTCTACATTGCCCTAGAAATAATGAGGCTTGTTCTTTAGTAACTTCTAATCTATTTTATTTACAGGACCTGGTTTGGATTTTGTAACCTAAGAATGACCCGAACTCTCTCCTTTTCCCAATGTTTGGATAGCCCAAACCACTGCCTCCACTAGACTCTGACCAATTGGATAGGGATATCTCTCTACAACCTCTTCCCTCAGTTTCACCAAAACTCTTATAGGATTCATTTCACTATGAAATTAAACAATCACAAGAAAAACCATCAACAAAACTATCAATGCACAATTCTAAAAAATTTAAACAACAACAAAAAATCTCAAACACTTCCATAAAACAAAATGAAACCACATCCAATAAAATAACAAGCTAAAAAACTTCACCCCCACCTAGTGTCCATATATATTCTGCATCATATACATCTCACTTGGAGGGAAAGTTAAACCATATCCCAATACCCCATGGTGACTCGAGTCTAGTCACAAGGTGTGCTGGCTAGGCACCCTACTCAAGACTAGAACCTCAAGCTCTGATAGTCCTAACACCAATCTATCTAATCTCTTTCCCAAATAACTTTACCCAAAAGAGTGTAACCTGATCTAATACCATTTTTTCATGAACCAAACTAGGATTACATTCAACCTGACACCTGGTCTATCCCAAAACATGGCATGAAGGGTGTTTTAGATCCCCACAGGCTGGAAACTAGTGCTTGGGCTCAACAATAAACCTTGGGAACGGTTCCACCCATAAATATGACAATAATCAACCAAAAACATAGTACAAAAAATCATGACTGATAAAAATAACTCAACAATTAAAACAATATTTAGATACACCATTTTACAAATTTAACCACAACCCAAAATACTATAACAGAATGGAAACCAAAAAGTGTCCCAAAAACCTATGTGAAACATAAGGGAAATCGCCCTTAATCCACCACCACCAAAACCTAAAACAAGTGGAACTCTAGAAACTAGATCCACCATCACCACAACACATCTTTTCTTTACCTAGTTCATACATATCAAAGTCTACATACACACAAAGGTGTGTGTAGGGTGTGATCCAAATCCTAGTAGGATTCCACCCAAAATAAAATATTCCATTCTATAAAATTAGTATAAAAATAAGCATGCACATTTAAATAAAATCCTTTGAAACATTTTCAAGAAATTTTTTTACGAAAAACTAATCTCAAGGAAACACTTTCAAGGAAAACCCAATTATCAAAAAGCTTGCTTTAAAATGAAATATACACAAGGTCCACAATATGCGGATGGATGGCACCACATCACATATGAATCATATCACAAGAGATAACCAAGGGATAATCCTTAAGGGTAGGTAGAACAAGTGATTCACTAAGAACCTCATAGCTTGGTGATAAATATCCTCCAAATAAACTACCAACAGTGTTATCATGCATGATCCATAAGGGGGGATCCATACTAAGGGTCTAGTGGTCACCAGATAATAATTCAATACCAACAGTGCTCTCATGAATGAGCCACTAGGAGGGATCATCCCAAGGTATCAGTGGTCTCTGATCATATAACATGTTTAGTTAGTGTTTCAAGTGTGAATATTGCTAAGTGAATTCAGACCTTTCCACTTCTAAGTCAACTAGTGTAAATATATTTGAAGAATATAAGATTTCCATATCTGAATAACTAGAGTACTAGTTATAGTTTTCTCTAACTAGATACTTGGGATTACCTTTTTTCTCAAATATCATTTCACATATCACATAAATCACCACTTTCATATACATATGCCAAGAATCACGAGAACATAAATAAATCACCACTTTCACAAATCATCGCATGGAAACCACCATTTTCCATAAACAACCCACTTTCCATTTTACAAACACCCAAACCATTTGAAAACACTTTTTATGCCACTTTTGAAACTCATGAAACCCATTTAAAAACATTACAATAAAAGAATATAATTAATTCAACCATTTCCATGGGCCAAGCCCCTTCCAAATCAATACAAAATCCAAGTTTCTTTTTAAAACATGCTTCTCATAATTTACACAATTCATACATCACATTTAAGGTGCGCTACAAAGAAAAGAACATGCCATGAAATCAATTTCACTTGAAAAAAACCACTTTCAACACATCTGTACCTCAAATTCCCCTTTAAAACACATATTTCACCTTTTAAATGAATCATTTAACACTTCCAAGAAGCACCAAAACAAAACACACATGAAAGAATAACCATTTTACTTTAGAAAATATACTTTCATCACATATTTATGTCAAAACACTTCCAAATAAACTTTCACACCACAAAAATGATCCATAGAACACATATAATTAACTAATAAAGCATATAAAATGCATCTAGAAATGTTAGAACATAGAACTGCCTACCTCACACTTGTAAACTTCTAAAAATTAGTACAAAAACACATCCACACCTCCACAACACCCTATAAAGTCCATATCAACCAATAAACATAAATATCATCCCCGATATCACAAGATTAAATCACCCTATAGGTGAAACATATACTAGAAAATAAGAACCCAAGAAAGAGGGAATGAGATCCCTATAAAGAGGGAATAATAAAGATAGAAACCACATAATTAAATATTCCTTGAAGTTACCACACCAAAATCATCCAAGGAATGGTTTTCAAAGGTTCCAATAAAGCTTGGAGGGAGATCAAATAGCTAAAAACATCATATGGGGATAAATGGGGGTGGTTTAGGGTTAAATCCTAAGAGGAAAAAAATGAAATTTTCAAATTTTTAATGACCTGGACAAGTCACACGATTAGCATGCATGGTTTTCCAAACCATGAAAGAATCATGCACCTATCACTATACTAGAGGAACATGCCACATAGTTATACTGAATGGTTTAACAAACCATGAACCAACCATATGGTTATCCACTATCTAAAATGTCACTTGGCCGCATAGTTTTCTGGGCTAGGCCTCACGGTTTGACAAACCATTCCCCCACTGTGTGCCACCTGCTTTCAAGTCTAAAACCTCCAATTTTCACAAAAAACACCCAGGAAAACTCAAGGTAAAAAAATGGGATTGAAATAAACTAGATAAATACCTAAAAATTAAGACACTGATGTGACATCCAAACTGAAACATGCATGAGAAACAATGTAATTATCACCTAGAACAATGATTTTAATAAAAAAAAATTGTTGATAAACGAGGGATAGGATGTCATTAGTAAATCATAAATTATATTATAGGTATTATTATGGTTTTGGAATACATTTATAATAAATATATATTTATAATACATGTGTTTTTAATGTGTATTAAATAATATGAGACTTGAGGTAAGGGATTTTTGTTTCAATCCCGTTTTAATCAGGATTGTTTATGCTTCAACTTCCATTAAAAAAATTATATGATCCTTATCTAATAAATCCATTTAATTTTATTCTTATCTTGTTATTTTTTGATAATAAATGTTTACCTTCCATTTTATTCAATTTAAGTACTCAAGAGATCAAAATAATTTTTAAAGTAAAATCGATTATGTTTTACTATTTGGTCAAAAATCCATTTTCTTATATGTCCATGTTTTCTATAAAATGTATTCAAGAATATTTTATTAGTATACTATGATAGTTTAAATTCATTTTTACCTAAGTTTTACTTTTTATAAAAAATATCAAAGGAATATTCCTATCATTTTCCAAACAAGGTACTTTTTTACCTTTTTATAAAAATGTAAAATGAATATTTTTTTACTTAAATAGAATAAGTGGAATTTTCCACCATTATGACCACTAAATTATTTGAAGATTCATTTATTATTTTACATGGTTATTTTCAAATAAAAAAATTTCCATAATATTTTGGAAAATTTTAGATTTCAAATAATTCATTTTAAAACGAAAAGGATATTTTCCGCAAGAAATATTCAACTGATTATTTTAAAGTAATTTTTAGATAAAATATTTTGATATTAATTATATTTTACTAGGGATATGATTCAATAATAGCATACTTGTTCTTTCTTATCTTGTTTTATGATGATGATATTTTTACAAAACCCATTAATTTTCTATGGGTTATGCTATGATGAAATTATGAAATGTTTATGAAACCTATTTTCTATGCATGGGTTATGATATGACATTATGATGAATGTATAATGATATTTTATCACACATATGTATGGTTTTTATCATGATATTTTTACATCCTAATATTTAAAAAGAATACTATTTTTGATAGTGTATACGACATGCAACACTAAGCCTAAATGAACCACAAAATTTTATTATTTAAATGTTATAGTTATAACCAAGCCATTGAATGGTGGGTATGAATAGAATTAATCATATTTTCAAAATTATATATAGAGGTTCTATTGAATATTAATTTATTGATTAATTATTGGAAAATGAACCCTTAATTTTTAGCATTCATTTTATTCTTCAAAAATATGTTTTCTTCAAAAATGTTTTTTTATTTATTTTTATGAGTAAATATTATATTTAATTTATAGAACATTAATAAATTTTAATTAATAAAAAAATTTAATTTTTCAAATAATAATATCCAAATTATTTACAGTAAATTTTTGATACTTTTCTAAAAATATTGATTTTCAGTGAATAATGAAAAATACCACTTTTATTGAAAAATGTTTTTTTTGTTTTAGGGATTTACAAAGTTTAATTTTGTTTTATAATGGTTTAAAAGTTTCATAAGTTATATTATATTATTAATAATCCAATTGATTTCATTGGAATCAATTTTATAGTTGAATTTTGTATAAAAACATTTTTATACTTAAAAATACTTTTCAAAAAAATTATTTTTCATTGTATTTTGTGTTTTAATATTAAATTAACTTATGAAAATTTTATAAAATATATAATTAAAAATGGATTCCATATTTGGAATCAGGTATTCCAAATTTGGTAAATAGGACCTTTTTATTTTTAGTTAATATGAATAGTAACCATTGTAAATAATTATCACCATGGTAAGGGTAAATATGGTAATTAAGGTTAAAAATGATATGATAAGGATTAAAAAATGACCATACCACTTTTCTTTATCCTTTTTTATTAGTAAAGTCTGTAAATTTCTATCCAAGTTTCTAAAATATGGAAACTTTTGCAATATTTCATTGACTTTGACATTTATGTTGTTTTTTGTAAAGAAAAGTCAAAAATATCATTATCTATTTTATTGTCTCTAAATTTTTGACTTAGGGATAAAGAGAGGATATAATGAACCAACCCATCGGGGCCTACTTGACATGCGAAAAGCCAAGCCATCACAACCCTAGGACCAAATCCAATATTCCAAGGTTTGGCAATAATCATAATGAAGTAAAAACTATAATGGGAGGCCTTTTCCAAATGAACTTGTATGCATGCACCCAACCAACTCCATGAACTTGTGTAGAGGAATATAAAGTAAAGACTATAATATCTTAAGATAAACCATTCATACGATAAAATCTATGGAATATATCAGAGTACAAAATAATACTACCAATGTGTAAAGGGTAAAATACATGAACAACCATAAATGAATTCCCAACCGAACAACAAATGGAAATAATGAAAGCTATGAGAGCTTGGTTCCTGCTCTCCAATCTCAACCACTGTAAGTATTCAATGCACCCAGGTATCACTATTCTTTACTATAATCACCGTTGATCTATCTATCATTTACATAATACATGGCATCTGCAGGAAAAGACCATGCAGGGGTGAGTAAATAAATACATAGTAGGATTCCCCAAAACTAAAGGGAGTGATATAGAGATACAAAAAAAGTCAGCTCAACCAAATTAAAAGGGAAATGAGACCCAATAAATACACATATATATATTCTCATATAGAAATCCAAATGAGATAGAAAGGGTATCCCCATATCACATCCTATCCAATGAAAATGAGTAAGCCTACAACTCCAATATCCATCTTGGATGCCCATCATCATACACAATCACATAAGAAACTATGTGGAGGGGCTCACTCATCACCAATGTGCACTAAAACCACGCTATACACAACTCTGATCCATGTATCCTACATAACCTCACTATAATATGATTGTAGGGGATTATTCCTCACAACTAAACTTTATATCCAAGGGATCTACATCTCTCATAGAGGACCCACACTCCATTGTATCTCGAAGATAGGGGAGTACCACTCTATAGGTAAAGATCCCACACCCTGTAATAGTAAAAGGAGTACTGAACCTACCAGAACAAATAATATGGGGAACCTAGGCCCTAGTGTGATAGGGGAGTACCGATCTCATCATCTCTCTGATATCCAAGGGAACTCATTCCCTAGTGTGATAGGTGAGTAATGACCCCAACATCTATTTGACAGAATGGAGAACCTGCATCCATGTGTGAAAGGGGAGTAATAACCCCAATAACACTATAATGATCTTTCCCTAATCATTTCCATCATCAAGTGTCACCTAAAGAAGTTTCATGCTTGTAATTTCTTTCATCATGTCTCAAAATCCACTACGAATTTCACCATCAAGTTCTAAATAGAAAAACACTATGTTTAAGCTACTCACACGCTAAAAACAAAGTTCTATAGAAGGATATATGAGATGTATAATATTCACATAGTAGCATATGAAATGTATGGGATCCACATGATGTGTGGCCTAACTCCGTCATTTGGTTATATTCTCTATATACATGTGTTAGGAAGTTATGTTTCTTTACATAGTGTTCCCTTCTAGATACATGGAGTGTATGACCACACTGGTTCCTATTTGTTCATCTCAACCTGTGCTTGTGTATTCCTGCCCATGCCTATGTACTCTAGTACATGGAATGTCCGTCCACACAAGGCCCTAGTTGTGTGCACCAATCTTGTGATTGGGCCACCTGGGTGGGGTCACATGGCATGTAGGGACACCTACATAGCATGTGATATTTAACTTCACCTAAAACCGTATCCCCACATATGGGGGGCTACACTCCATGTGTTTTTTAGGATACACATTGTGTAGTTGGGATTTATTTATAATTCCATATCTTTCATGAAAAAATTTATATTTTCCTTCGACACCACTTTCCTCATAGGTCAATCACCTGAAACCAGTGGGAATTACCTCCATCCATCGATTTTGGCCTTCCATTGGCTATAACTCAGAATTCGATGACCATAACAAATAATATAGTATTTATTGAGTATTTTAATTATTTCATTTAGTAAAAAAATAAATAAATTATTTATTTATTTTAATTAAATGCATACGTCAACGAACTCCTCAACTGGATGTCTGGTTCTGAGAAAACTTAGGTCACAGCTAGGGTAAACCCCACATCCCTGAATCAAACATGGACATGGATTTCTAATCTGAGGATCTTTCCTAAATTTATTCCATTATTCATGAAAAAAATATAAATTCATCATATTAATATATTTAATATTTTTATAATATCAATTTTAGGATCATCATGCATCAAAATCTCACGTCGTCTCAGAGGCTGGCTCTGAAAATATTCCTTAATATATTTCAATGTCTTATAAGGAAAAATGGGTCACTGAATTATTCTCCCCTACATGGATTTTCATCCTTGAAAATAAAAGGCTAAAAAAAGGTGGAGATATTGATCCTACATCTGTCTCTCCCACTCATAGAAGCTCTCTTGCATGCTCCCATACTACCACAACACCCGAACCAAGGCAGTATTCTATCTTCACAGAATCCTCTCTTATTGATCCTTGATCTCCATCAAGTACTCTATGAAGGTGGATCCATATTCAATGTCCAACTCACCCTAGTCAATTATGTGCATAGTATCATGCTAGTATCTCCTCATTTGTAACACATGTTTGACATAATTCAAATACTCCTACTGTAGAGACTTAAAACTTGACTTACATGGACAATACATTACTTTTGTGGAATACTTAATGCATAACAAAAACAAACACACAAGGACAATAATAGTTTAGTGTCTTTGGAAACTCAGAATATAATCTTCTAATCCTATTAAACGATCTTCAACAACTCCCATAACGATCTTCCCCTTTTTGTTTCCTTACCTAAAACCTTTCTTTATTTCCTAGGGAAAACAAAACATAAAAAGGGTGAGCTCAAATTCTCAGTAAGTGCAAACATAGAGAACGTAAAACAATCCATAAACATTTGAAAGCAAAAACTTGAACATGAAATTTAAACATCAAAATCTTGAGCAAAGACATAAGTCGTGGAAGTACGTAAGGCATATATCATAATGGAACATAAACCATGATAAAATATAATGGGAATAAAACATGAAATTGTGGCAACCATTCCTCACATGTTATTATTTCCATAGTATCCAAGGCATTGCTTCCAAGACCATCTTAGTGGACAAAGTCCCTTTCTGAATCGAGTTCACTCCTCGTTTCAGTCCTATAACACTGAACCGGATTAACTTACCGTTCCAGCCATGTCTATATCATGAGATATAAATCTTTACCCAATGTATTAGAGATAGATATAGGTCCCACCCATCTCATAATGAAATCATTCTTTCTTGTTCCACAAAATAAACATAAAAAATTCATCATAACCCAAAGAATAAAATGTGTTTCATAAACATCATCCCATCATTTAATAATCCATATAAAACAAATGGACATTTCATCATAAGAAAATTGAACCATGTAAATCATAGATACATTAAACTTGAAACATAAACATATGAAATAATGTCATCTTAGATGTAAAATGGTTTTGATAAAACATTTCAAATGAATACTTGAGGAAAATATCCTTTATTCGTTAAAATAATTTTCTTTTCAAAAAATAGCACGCACTTTTAAAATAAAAGTATTTTGTTGAAAATAGTTATAAAATCATGTAGAGTAAGCTTCATGAAAATGAGGCATTATTAAACTATAAAAATCCGTTCACACCGTATAAGTTAAAAATAACATTCTCCTCGTACTTTTGTCAGAAAAGTCAAAAAAGTACCTCATATGGTAAAAAAAAGATTCCTTACATACCATGTAGGAAAAGTAAAAAATGGTTAAAAAGGACTTTAAACATATATGAAAACACTTTTATAAAACATGGACATGGATGATATAAATAACCCCAGTAAATACTTATGAATAAGCAATCTCAGATAAAAATGAGATTTGCAAAATTATCCCTTACCTTAGGTCCGATATACTTCATATAGATCCGAACATCATGTATATTGATTTAAATAATGTAATTTACTTATTAAATAATCATATTCATTGTTATGATATCATATATGTTTCACTTATGACTTTATATTACCCGGTCTTTTGTAAATTCCATGTTAAAGCAGCGTTTTGGGTAAAATTATTTCATTTATTGTATGTGTTTCGACTTGTTATTCATGATATTATTACATATATCCTGATTTACATAATTACATAATTTAAAACATGATTAATATATAATAAATATTCATCATATACATATATATTATAGATCAATAAAAGGAATGAAATACACCGTTCATGGAGACGGTAGGTCGTACGTACGCATGAACACTATTTTCGTTTCCTTATTGAATTGAATGAAATTAAGTAGATGACATAAATATATATACACATAAATCCAGTATCATTATTATTTCATATATTTCATGATTACTTATTGTATATACTTTATAATCATTCATGAATGGTTAACATGGAGAATGAATCTCATCGCGTCGTGGAGACGGTAGTCCGTACGTACGCATGAGTGATGATATCATTTCCATGATCGTGGAATTGCATTGAAGTGTATGTATAATATTTCATAATCAATATCACTTTGAAATAATCATATATAGTCATTTATTTACACCATTATACCCATCCAAGTAAGGTGGTGGTTGAAAACATATTACACCACGGCGTGGAGACGGTATTCCGTACGTACGCACGCGCGGTGATTTCGTTTTTCGTAGGATGGATAGATGGTGAAATAGGGTTGTTTCATACTTATAATAACATATCAGTATATGAGTGATACTGACGTTATTACTTCATAATGAAACAACTAAATAAGAAGAAGTAGAAGAAGAAATAAAGTTGAAAGAATCAGTAATGGATATTACCTCTTCTTTCGACACGCCTTTTGGAAACCTCCTCTTAGGGCACTAAGATTGGTCTTTGAAGAAGACCAGAACCTCTATGATGTTTCTAGGGAAGTGGATAAGAGAAATTGTTAGGGTTTTCCCGAGCTTGAAGGCTCAAAGTGGTCTGAGGAAGAGAGGTAGGAGGTGTCCTTTTATAAAGGAGGAGAGGGGCACCTTTGGAATAACTAAAAATATTATTTTATTATAAAGTCATATTCAGTTTTTAATAGCTCTAAATTGAGTTATTTAGAAGATAAGGTGGTTATGGGTCTAAATACTCTCATCCAATAGAATTTATACAAGTTTAGGGTTCTATTTTAACCTTATCATTTAGATTTAACTTTAAGTTAAATAATTTTTCTTTTATCGTGTCTTCTTGTTTTCTTACACTATAAGGTTAATAAACTTACTATAACAATCCAAACGAACCCCAAGTTGTTTATTATTAATTTATATAACCTTATATAAGTCATTTGGACGAACCTTATATTTTTAAGAATAAAATAACAATTAATAATATAATATTTGTTTTAAAAACTATTTTATGTCAATATTGACACTATATGGTAATTGATTTTTGTGAATATCATAAAAGAATTGTTAGTTCTAAAAAGTTAACTTAATCAATACTAACATGTCATATTAACCTATAAAATTATTTTAATTTATAAAAAGTCTCAAATTACATTTAATTGGGTATTTATAACATCAATTATGTAAATATTTCATTAATAAGATAATTACTACATCATCATTGTGTCGTGAATAAATTAAATTAGTTAATGTCTAAAAATTACAAATAAATTACCATTATGTAGGAAATATTTTTATATTTCTAATTAATATTTATAGTCTAATTTATCTTATATATAACCCTATCTAAAAAATGATTTAGTTATTAAACTTTGATTTTACCTATTTTAACCCTTCTTTAAATAAATTAATAATAAATGTCCTAATCTAATCCAAGTGGGCCTAAATGGTCATATTTTATGACTAAGGTTGTTTTTGGTCGAATTAAACTTATCCAATAGAATTAGCACATGTGTTAGGGTAATAATAATATCATTTTTACCCTTAATTACCCTATTTACTTTTAACCGTGGTAAATAAAAGTAAAAAAGTTATTATTCACCAAAAATTATTTTTATCTCATTGAACCACATTTTACTTACTAACATCAACCGTGTCTCTCTGATTTTTGAAATTCCATTCACAGAAGCAGTAAAATTAGGTTTTATGTAAATTTGTAAATTCTCCTAGGAGGTCGGTAAAAGACGGTGAAAAGTTCAATAAAATTTTTATATATCTAAAATTATTATAAAATGACTCCAATGAATTACATTGAACTTATATTGGTATTATGTATCAATTTTTAACTAATATAAAGTTAAATAAAATAAATAATTATTTAAATAAAAAGTCGGTTTTTAAATAGTAACCCAGTGTTTTCACTATTCATCAAAAATTGAAAGTTTTCAAAAAAATACCAAAATTTCACCCTAATCTAATTTCGATATTATGAATCCAAAAATGAAGTCCATTTTGAAAGATACAATTTTAAAAAGTGGGTATTACTATTCATAACTGCTAGTTCATAATAATATTATAATAATATCTCGTTTAGTGAAACTTGGTATTGCGTACTACACACGCTATCGAAGAAGGTCTTGATTGCGTGTAATGAAAGCCAAGTTAGGGCTGTGTGTAGTGAAATCTCTGTTTGGTGTTGTGTATAACATAATAAAAACTTATTTTATTTATACATTAAACAAAATCTATACTTAATGTTGCGTAGAATAATTTCCACAAAATGAACTTCAAATAGTGTGTAACACTAGCCAAGAATAGTGTTGCGTATACTGCAATTTAATACGGTGTTGTATATAGTACAAGCTAATCTTGGTGTAGCGTACAACACAAGACATCAAAGTAATTAAAAATAATATTTCTCATAAAATCTCGAGCTATTACATTCTACCCCCCTTAAAATGAATTTCGCCCTCAAAATTCGTCGGGGTTGTAAATGGTTTACTACTTGAAAGTTTATTTTATAGAAACCCACATCGTAAAAAAATGAATACTAAAACTTCATTTAAAAAGGAAAGTTAGAAATGTAACGGTTACCCAGATTAACTCATCATTGGGTTTCCACATAGGAGAACATAGGTGAAAATATGGATATGGTAGAGAAATCTAACCATCATGTTCTGATGGAGTGGTAGAGAACATGGATATAGAATAGCCAACAATCACAAAGCCATAGATTTGTGATGATCTAATGTACCATCTGATTCTTCAGATATAAGAGAACTAGGACTACATTTTTGGTTTTCAATATCACTTCCCTAAAGTTGAAAATTTTGAATTAGAAGAAATACTTGCTTGATTTTGGTACAATCTAACTGTTGTTTGTGCTTTGAACAATTTCCACTTCATCTCTTAAAGAAATGAAGTTGAATTTGTTATTCGTGAAGTGCTAATAGATCATGTGATAGAATGATGGGTCATTACCTCTATCTCAAAGAAAAGGTTAGAAAAAGTTATCGAATACAAAAGTTCATGTATGGTGAGGTTAATCAGACATGATTCCAAACATGGACTTATACTTCATCTATCACACCACTTAATAAAATAAAACTAGTTTCTACTAACCAGGGACTTCCTGTAGGCCAGTGGTATGTGAAAAAGGCCAGTTGCACTTCTGTTGTGAGTTCGATTCCCACATCCTTGTCCGACGCGACGGGTTGTCGCTCGTCATGCAGGTTGTCCTTTTTCTAAAATTACATCATTATGACATTCCATTGATAATATAGAAAATAGTTCTAGACATAAACTAACTTATGTTCAACATAATCCATTTCAAATCCTTAGTCTTATCCAAAATACTTCTGTCCAAGCTTATAGTATAAAGAAAATAATTACTAGAAATGGAATCTACCGAGAATGTGAATACCATCATTTATCCTTGATATATCTTGATGATCACATTCCAATCATGTGAATACCTTAATCATGTATTCTCTTGAAAAATGAATACCCATTTAACCTCAGTGAAAACATGAATACTGTCAAAAGTTAACTCTTTCCACATACCAAAATCCCAAAATTTCTATATACCCAAACCATGATATCACTTTGTCCTTATTTTAGTCATGAGCTCATGATTACTATCATATTATTTTCTCCTTATCCCTTCCATATGCACATTTCATCTTCTTTCCAAAAATATTTCAATCACTTTTTCATGGTTACCAGTACCATATAAAAATTGAAAACCAATACATAGATATTCCAAAATTCCACAATACCATAAATGATATTCCATGATACTATGTTGAAATCCCATTACATAAACACTTAATCATTAAAAAACATCATTTTCATACTCAACATCACAAATAGTGATCGCATGAGACTTCCATTTATCCTTTGCTATAAGAGGTTGCCCACATTGATCATTATTAACCCGTGGATTAGGGAATTTATTAGCATAATGCCCCATTTCCTTGCACTTAAAGCATTGAAGTGTTGGTGGAGAGTTCTCTATAGTCTTTTCTCTATTCACATCATTAGCAACCTTTTTCCCATTACTTCGACAATCAACTACTCGATGACCTTATTTTCCACACTTAAAACATTTTCTAGTACCTTTTAGGAAATATCCACCATGTTTCTTTCCACACTTTGAGCATAAAGAAACATTCATCTTCTTTTCACCATTGTTATGAGATTTCTCCTTGAACTCCATCTTTCGTTTCTTATCAAAACCATGAGATGGATATGTAACACCAAATTCCATTTATACATTGATAGCACAACACACAATTTCTTCATAGATACTGAAGTCTCTTATAGCTAATTCCCTTCGAAGACTTGGTTTTAAGCCATAGAAAAATCGATCAACTTTACTTTCAGGTTGGATAATAAAGCCAGATGCATACCTTGAAAGTCTTGTAAAATTCTCTTCATATATACCAATAGATTCATCATTCTTTTTCTTTAGTTCAAGAAACTCCTTCTCCATCTTTGTTCGAAGAATACGAGGGAAGTACTTATTGAAAAATAAGTTCTTGAACTCGTCCCATTCCATGGACTCAATTTCATCTCTTGGCCTCGTATTCTTGATAAGATTCCACCATTGATCAGTACCTTCCAAATGATATACTGCTAAGATGACTTTATCATGTTCAGAACATTGAAGAACTGAAAATATCTTTTCAATGGTACTGATCCATTGTTCAGCAACAAGTGGATCGGAAGACCCACTGAAAGAAGGTGGACGTTGCATCATGAAAGACTCAATAGAATATTGTTCCCTTCTCTACTCATTTGGAAGTCCAGAATGATTCATAGCTTGTGTAAGTATAGAAATAAGATTTTTCACTCCATCTCCCATAACATTTGTTTGTTCAGGAGGACAATCATTGCATTGTCCATTACATTGATCAATACAGTTCCTTCGGGTTTCAGCCATCGTCTAAAACCCAAAAAGAATAGTATGAGAGGAAAAATCATCCTAGGGAAAACAACATAATAAAGGGGGATTACCTTCAATATCTAACATCTTAGGTTTAATTATAAGATCGTTAGCTCAATTCTAGGACTATAACCTATACGTATACTTAACCTTAGGGACATCCCTAGACTTACCTTAGAAATATCTCTAGGGATCTCACTAATGTTTTCGAATCCAAGTTTCCAAAGGTTAACTAAACCTTTCCTCTGATACCAACTATAGAGACCCAAAAATTGGTGTATATGGACAATACATTACTTTTGAGGAATACTTAATACATAAAAAAACAGACACACAAGGACCATAATAGTTTAGTGTCTTTGGAAACTCGGAATATAATCTTCTAATCCTATTGAAAGATCTTCAACAACTCCCATAACTATATTCCCCTTTTTCTTTCCTTACCTAAAACCTTTCTTTATTTCCTAGGGAAAACAAAACATAAAAAGGGTGATATCAAATTCTCAGTAAGGTCAAACATAGAGAACATAAAACAATCCATAAACATTTGAAAGCAAAAACTTGAACATGAAATTTAAACATCAAAATCTTGAGAAAAGACATAAATTGTGGAAGTACGTAAGGAATATATCATAACGGAACATAAACCATGATAAAATATAATAGGAATAAAACATGTAATTATGGAAACCATTCATCACATGTTATGATTTCCATAGTAGCCAAGGCATTGCTGCCAAGACCATCTTAGTGGACAAAGTCCCTTTCTGAATCGAGTTCACTCCTCGTTTCAGTCCTGTAACACTGAACTGGATTAACTTACCATTCCATCCATGTCTATCTCATGAGATATAAATCTTTACCCAATTCATTGGAGGGAGATATAGGTCCCACCCATCTCATAATGAAATCATTCTTACTTGTGCCACAAAATAAACTTAAAACATTCATCATAACCCAACGAAAAAATGGGTTTCATAAACATCATCCCATCATTTCGTAATCCATATAAAACAAATGGACATTTCATCATAAGAAAATTTAACCATGTAAATCATATATACAATAAACTTGAAACATATATATATGAAATAATGTCATCTTAGATGGAAAATGGTTTTGATAAAACATTTGAAATGAATTCTTGAGGAAAATATCCTTTCTTTGTCAAAATCATTTTCTTTTCAAAAAAAGACATACACTTTTAAAATAAAAGTATTTTGTTTAAAATAGTCGTAAAATCATGTAGAGTAAGCTTCATGAAAATGAGGCGTTATTAAACCATAAAAATATGTTCACGTCGTATAAGTTAAAAATAACATTCTCCTCGTACTTTTGTCGGAAAAGTCAAAAAGTACCTCGTATGGTACAAAAAAGATTACTTACATACCATGTAGTAAAAGTAAAAAATGGTTAAAAAGGAATTTAAACATACATGAAAACACTTTTATAAAACATGTACATGGATGATAGAAATAACCCCAGTAAATACTTACGAATAAGCAATCTCTGATAAAAATGAGATTTGAACAATTATCTCTTACCTTAGGTCCGATATGATTTGTATGGATCTGAACCTCCTATATATTGATTTAAATAATGTCATTGACTTATTAAATAATAATATTCATTGTTATGATATCATATATGTTTCACTTATGACTTTATATTACCTATTCTTTTGTAAATTCCATGTTAAAGCAGCATTTTGGGTAAAATCATTTCATTTATTGTATGTGTTTCGACTTGTCATTCTTGATATTATTACTTATATCCTGATTTACATAATTCTATAATGTAAAACATGATTTATATATAATATATATTCATCATATACATATATATTATAGATCGATAAAAGGAATGAAATACACCGTTTATGGAGACGGTAGGCCATACGTACGCATGAACGCTGTTTTCGTTTCCCTATTGAATTGAATGAAATTAAGTAGATGACATAAATATATATACACATAAATCCAGTATCATTATTATGTCATATATCTCATGATTACTTATTGTATATACTTTATAATCATTTATGAATGGTTAACATGGAGAATGAATCTCATCGCGTCGTGGAGACGGTAGTCCGTACATACGCACGAGCGATGATATCATTTCCATGATCGTGGAATTGCATTGAAGTGTATGTATAATATTTCATAATAAATATCAATTTTAAGTAATCATATATAGTTATTTATTTACACCATTATACCCATCCAAGTATGGTAGTGTCCGAAAACAGATTACACCACGGCGTGGAGACGGTATTCCGTACATACGCACGCGCGGTGATTTCATTTTCCGTAGGATGGATAGATGGTGAAATAGGGTTGTTTCATACTTATAATAACATATTAGTATATTATTGATACTGATATTATTACTTCATAATGAAACAACTAAAGAAGAAGAAGTAGAAGAAGAAATAACGTTGAAATAATCGGTAACGGATATTACCTCTTCTTTCGACACGCCTTTTTGAAACCTCCTCTTAGGGCAATAAGATTGGTCTTTGAAGAAGACCAGAACCTCTAGGGTGTTTATAGGGAAGTGTAGAAGAGAAATTGGCAGGGGTTTTCCGAGCTTGAAGGCTCAATGTGGTGTGAGGAAGAGAGGGAGGATGTGTCCTTTTATAAGTGAGGAGAGGGGCACCTTTGGAATAACTAAAAATATTATTTTATTATAAAGTCATATTCGGTTTTTAATAGCTCCAAATTTATTTATTTCGAATCTAAGGTGGGGATGGGTCGAAATACTCTCATCCAATAGAATTTATACAAGTTTAGGGTTCTATTTTAACCTTATCATTTAGATTTAACTTTAAGTTAAATAATTTTTTTTTTACCGTGTCTTCTTGTTTTCTTACATTATAAGGTTAATAAACTTACTATAACAAGCCAAACGAACCCCAAATTGTTTATTATTAATATATATAACCTATATACGTCATTAGGGCGAAAATTAGATTTTTAGGAATAAAATAACAATTAATAATATAATTTGTTTTTAAAAAACTATTTTATGTCAATTTTGACACTATTTGGTAATTGATTTTTGTGAAAATCATAGAAGAATGATTAGTTCGAAAAAAGTTAACTTAATCAATACTAACATGTCATATTAACCTATAAAATTATTTGAATTCATAAAAAGTCTCAAATTACATTTATTTGGGTATTTATAACATCAATTATTTCAATATTTCATTAATAAGATAATTACTGCATCATCATTGTGTCATAAATAAATTAAATTAGTTAATGTCTAAAAATTACAAATAAAATAAAATTATTTAGGAAAGCTTTTTATCTTTCTAATGAATATTTATAGTCTAGTTTATCTTATGTATAACCCTATATTAAAAATGATTTAGTTATTAAACTTTGATTTTAACTATTTTAACCTTTCTTTAAATAAATTAATAATAAATGTCCTAATGTAATCCAGGTGGGCCTAAATGATCATATTTTATGTATAAGGTTTTTTTTGGTCTAACTAAACTTATCCAATAGAATTAATACATGTGTTAGGGTAATAATAATATCATTTGTACCGTTAATTACCCTATTTACTTTTAACCGTGGTAAATAAAAGTAAAACGTTACTATTCACCAAAAATTATTTTTATCTCATTGAACCAAATTTTACTTAATAAAATCAATTTTGTCTCTTGGATTTTTGAATTTACATTCATAGAAGTGGTAAAATTAAGTTTTATGTAAATTTGCAAATTCTCCTAGGAGGTGGGTAAAAGACGGTGAAAAGTTCAATAAAATTTTTATATATCTAAAATTATTATAAAATGAATCCAATGAATTACATTGAACTTATATTGGTATTATGTATCAATTTTTACCTAAAATAAAGTTAAATAAAATAAAAAATTATTTAAATAAAAAGTCGGTTTTTAAATAGTAACCGAGTGTTTTCACTATTCTTCAAAAATTGAATGTTTTCAGAAAAATACCAAAATTTCACCCTAAGCTAATTTCGATATTCCAAATCCAAAAATGAAGTCCATTTTGAAAGATAAAATTTCAAAAAGTAGGTATTACTATTTATAATGGCTAGTTCATAATAATATTATAATAATATCTCATTTAGTGAAACTTGGTATTGCGTACTACACACGCTATCAAAGATAGTCTTGATTGTGTGTAATGCAAGCCAAGTCAGGGCTGTGTGTAGTGAAATATCTATTTGGTGTTGCGTATAACATAATCAAAACTTATTTCATTTATACATTAAACAAAATCTATACTTAATGTTGCGTAGAATAATTTCCACAAAACGAACTTCAAATAGTGTGTAACACTAGCCAAGAATAGTGTTGCGTATACTGCAAGATAATTCGGTGTTGTGTATAGTAAAAGCTAATCTTGGTGTAGTGTACAACACAAGACATAAAAGTAATTAAAAATAATATTTCTCATAAAATCTCGGGCTTTTACACCTACTTTGGGAGCAAGGTTAGGTAGTAAGCAACCACACCAACCATCCGTAAGATCTTGAATGGCCTGGTGAACCTTATGGATAGCTTTCCTCCCTAGCCAAACCTATGAAATCCTCGTCATGGGAAGACTCTTAGGAAAACATATTATCCATACTCAAACTCCAAGGTCCTATAAAATCTATTTGTATAAGATTTATACCAACTATGGGATGTCTTAATATGCTCACAAATCACCTAAACATTCCCCATCATCACTTACACCATCTCTATCACAACTAGAGATGTATTTCCAATACCATTCCAGCACAAGGGTGACCTGAAGGGTATACCATAAAAGGCCTCAAAAAGTTTCATGATTATCTTAGAGTGATAACTTTTTATATTCAAACTCTACCAATAGAAAGGGATCCTCCCAGATTTGGCTGAAGTTCAATGAACTATCCCTTGGAATATCCTCCAACACCAGGATAGTCTGCTTGGTCTGCCAATTTGTCTGGGGGTGAAACATCATACTCATCCATAGTTGGGTCCTGAATTATTTTTATTGGCCCCTCCACACCTATCTTGTAAACAAAAAATCATAGTAGGAGACAATAATTTAGGGTACCCCATAGATTTAGAATATTTTCCACAATTACAACTATCCCAAACTCTCTACCAAACTCTTCTCCCTAATGGTAAGGAAGTGTGCCAACTTAGTAAGTCAATAAAATATCACCCAAATAGAATTTTGGACTCATGTTTCCTACTAAAGACCTATTATAAATTCCATGGATACACCATTCCATTTCCACTCCAGCATCTCAAGAGGCTGTTTCAAACTAACCAGAACCTGGTACTTAGCCTTTACCTACTGACATGTGAGACATTGAGAGACGAACTTGGAAACACTCTACCTCATTCCATGCCACCAAAATTTACAATGAATATCCCTATACATATTCTATACACTAGGATGTATATTCAAATTAAAATTGTGAAACTCCCTCATCACCACCTCTCACATTGTGATTGGAACCACCATCTATCCTTGAAAATGGATGATATGTTCCCATCCTTCAAAAAATCCATCTGGTGAATCTCCTGAAAATATATGGTCATAGAGAACCTCATAGTTAATGTCTCCCAAATGAGCCTCCCTCATATGTTGGAGAAGAGTTGGAGTCACCTTAATTTACTAAATATAAGCCACACCACTCTTATCCAGCAGGATCAGCTGTAAAGATGCCAAATTCTGAGAATCCTCCTCCACAAAATAAGAACAAGACTTCCTACTAAGGAAATATTCCACCACATTACCCTTCCCATGAGTATATAATATCTTCAAGTAATATTCCTATAGGAACTCAAACCAGTGATTCGATATCAGGTTCATATCTCTCTACATGAAGATATTACTGATAATTTAATGGTCTGAGTAAACAATAAAGATCTCTCCAAAAATATAGGGTCTCCGTGTCTTAAAATTAAAGACTATCATTTCCAAATATAGTTCATGATTCAAGTAGTTCTTATTGTGAGGTCTCAACTTCCTTGACCCATATGTGATCACTACCTACGTCTACATCAACATGCAGTCAATCCTAGCTTCAGAGGCATCACAATACACTATGTACTCCATGACCTCCTCCAGTAGTCTCAAAATAGTATAATTAGTCATCATATAATCCTCAAAGTCTCTTTGACACTACCTAGTCTAGGTAAATGTATCCCCCTTATAGATAAGGGTGTTTAAAGGGATTGTAATCCTGTAGAAGTCCATTATAAACCTCCTTTAGTACCCTACAAAGACAAGAAAATTTTACACCTCTAACACACTCTTGGGTGGCTCCCAAGTAATCACTGCATCAATATTCACTGGCTCCACATCTAATCCATGCTCAGAAATGAAATTTTCTAAAAAATGAACCTCTCAGATCCAGAACTAGAACTTCGATAGCTTACTATAAATATAGTTCTCCTAAAGTAATTTTAAGACCATCCTCAAGTGCTCTGCATGCACCTCCTCTGATGTAGAGTAGATGTGTATGTCATAAATGAAGACAAAAACAAATCAATCCAAGTATGGATAGAAAATTAGTTTCATCAAATCCATATACATAGTGTAGAATTTATTCCATTTAAAGGCGTCACTATAAAATCCTAGTCTCCATAGAGATATTAGAATTACATCTTTAGAATATCATCCTTGTGAACCCTTAACTGATGGTAGTCAGACCTAATATCAATCTTCGAGAACCAACTTGTGTCTCGTAAATGATCAATGAGGTTATAAATCCTCATCAAGGGGTATTTATTCTTTTTCATTTCCTATTTTAGGAGGTCATAATTAACATAAAGCTAAAATATCTCATCTAACCTTTTCATAAACAAAACCAAAGCTGCCCAGGAGGATATACTGGGTTAGGTAAAACCCTTCCCTTGAAGGTCCTTCAACTACACCCTTATCTCCCGGAGTTCAATAGGTGATAATATATGTCACAGAATATATCGATATGGTCTCGAGGTGAAAGTTAATGCATAATTCCATCTCCCACCTAAAAGTTAGTCCTAGAAAATACTCAAGGGATAAATCTATTAAATCATCCACTTCCAAAGGAATCCAGAAGTATTAAGATCCTATTATTCCAATGGATAAACTCCCAAACTGATGGTTGATGGGTTGTACCCTCCTACAAACAAGGCCCAATCATTCTACCATGATATCTCTCTCACCCACAAATTAGAATCTCATCACGTCTAACCAAAGACATCTGACATGTATATGATGATATTCAACATGGGATTGATCCATGGACAACCAATACATACCCAATATGATGACATAAGTTTTTATCATGAAAAACAAGAGGTCCCACATGAAACTCTCTCAACCAAGTGATAACTCGCACTACTGGAAGATGAGTGATATTGAAGAATTTCTCCCCATGGGAACCTCTAGCCATAGTTGTTAGGCTAAGTTCTCAACTGAAACTACAAATCTTGAACTAGGAATAAAAATATGAAGTAATGACTCACATTTATGTTTACTAGTACAGAGGAAAGAGTAAAATAAACATGTATCATAACTCAGATCATCTCATGTGAAATATTTTCATATCCCTTTATGGCTCTAAACTTCCCCTAAACCCATCCACTTTCTCTATGAGCCTGACATGGGCCACCTAGTGGTGGTGGTGGTAGCTCATAGAATCTTCCTCTACTAAATTTGCCTCCCTCCAGAGCTACTCCTACTTCTAGACTAGTTCTACCTCCCTAAAGTCCACCCAAGACACATCTGGTGGATCCATAATCATAGTGTTGTCTCGACCATAGTGTTCCATCTATTGTATATTTGTTTTTATTAGCATGACAGGTTAGGAAATCATGAGTCAAGTGACCATGCCCATTTCAAGAATAAAATTTCCCCTCTCAAGGATGATTAGATCCTAGGCACAATCCCTAGTCTACCGACCCATGCATATGTCTTTAATAATGCCTCCTCTATTGAGATCTCGATATCTAACACCTACTACCTATTACAGAGGACTCATCCACATGATGCCCACCACCAACTCTAATCACCTAGTTCCCCTCTATTAGAAATCTCTTAGTCACCAGATCCTTCTCTAGCACTCCAACATAAGTGGGTAGACATAAGTATACCACATTGGCTCTAATATATCTTTGGAGACCCTACTTGAACTTCCTCACCTAAAAGAATCCATCTCAAAAAATATTGAGGGAGTATCGTGTATGTTCAGTGAACCTTATGACATACCCCGATACTATCATACTACCTTGCTATAGATCAAGAAGCTCGTGGATCCAAATTGAGTGTACAAATGATGGGTAATACTCCTCATGAAATAACTATTGGAAGTAGGAACATGAGATCATTATCTCTTCATGGGTCTTCATAACCAAACTCCACTAGCACCTAGATTCTCCATGTAAAAGACTGGATGTCAGCACAACAATATAATCTTTCAAGGTCTAAACCAGCCTAAATACATCAACCACTAACTCAAAATAGTCCTCAAATACCTTAGGATATGACTCATTATAGAATCTTTGTGGTCTATGATGTTGTAACTCAAGGAGTGTGATAATCCATCATGCATCCTCATCCTGAATTACTGGTACTAACTACTGCTCGACGGGAGGGGGTCCTACTACCAGCCTTCTAGGAGGAAGGATCTCATTGTATTTTCCCTTAACTGAGGATTCATCACTCTTCAAATTTTCATTATGATCCAAAATTAGTAATCTAGCTAGCTATATCTATAGAGGCATCCTAAAAGTAATCAAGAGGTACAATGATCAAATAATCATATATATATATATATGGGGGAGCTAACTTAAGAATGAAAATCAAAAGACTTAATCATATAGGATTCATTTGCCTTTTTTAAATACAACCAATGTCTTAGTATGGAGATTCAACAAGCAGGTAGTTAGAGTCCTGGTGTATGGATACATCATCCTTCATACCAACACTGAGTTCTCTGGCCGAAGAGATGCACTCAATACACTATGACACTATTTCCCTAAGTTACCAACCAATCCTTGTAATGTAAAAACTCTAAACACCTTACTAAGTATGAACCACATTTGATACCACTCTATAACGACCCAACCTATCGGGGTCCACCTAGCTTATGGAAGGCCAATCTATCACAACCCCAAGACCACCTCTAATAGTTCAAGGGATGGTGACAAGTGCTAATATGGAATAAATATAATGGGAGGCCTTTTCCTAATAAACCTATACACACACACCCAACCATCTCCAGGAAATAGTATAGATGAATATAAATTAGATGCTGTAACATATAGAGATAAACCATGAATGAAATAAACTATAGGGAATACATAAAAGTATAACAAAATAAAACCAAAGTGTAAAGGGAAAAAATAAACACCCAAAAAAATGAATTATTAACCTAACAACAACTGAAAATAATGAAATTTGAGAGAGCCCTACTTCTAATCTCCAAGACTAGCCACCATATGCAGTCAATTCACCTAGGTATCACTATACTCCACCATAATCATTGAAAACCTATCCATAATTTGAATAATACATGAAAGGTGTAGAGAAATCCCATGCAAGGCTAGGTATATACATACCCAACAGGTTGACTTGAAAATGAATGGAGTGATAGAGATATATAAAAAAATTAAGCTCAAACCAAAGTAAGAGGTAAATGAAACCAAGTAGATACACATGTATATACTCATAAAGAAATAAAAATGAGAGAGAAAGAGGATATCCATGTCATAGCCTAGGAAAACTCGATGAGTTAGAATGCAGATCCATTATCCATCTCTAATGCCTAGCAACATGCCTAACTTCATAAGAAATCATGTGGAGGGGCCATCTCCTTTCCACTATGCACTAAAACCGAGGGATCCATAACATTGATCTATTTATCCCTCATAACCTCACCAGAATATGAGTGTAGGGTCCCACTCATCATAAATGTGTTCCACATATCACATGGAGGACATGTACCTGTTGGATTGGAATGTATATGTGGATGGAAATATACAAGAGGGGATGAATCATGGGTTTGAATTTTTTTTGTTTTTATCCTTGAGATAATATAATTTAAAAGTATTTAAACTAATTAAATTGACAAAACATATTATAAATAAAAATTAAATTGGATTGGGCCTTTGGTTTTGATGATAATTAATATCATAATGAGGTTGATTTCGATATATATTCCAAAGGTCGTCTTTAGAATATTATCATATTTATAGTAAGCATGGTAAGTATGATAGTTATAGTGGTTATGATAATCAGATTAAAAAAAATAAGTATTCTATCATAAATAGTGTAGAATCTTACTGAGTAATTGAAGTAATCATAATCATATAATTTGTAATTATGATGTAATAAAAAAGTATTATAATCAGATAAATTAAAATAAATAGAATATAGAATAGAAAAATGAATATATAAAAGATTAAATTTCTATTACAATAGTAGAAGAATTTAAATACAAGTAAATTAATAAAAAAAATAACCTAAAGAAAAGGGTATCCAATAACCTAGGATAAAGGTCCCTTGATTTATTCTCTCAATAAAGTTTGTCTTACCCACACCAGGGTATGCCATGAATATGAATATCAACATTTTTCCGTCTGCCTATCCCTAGCATCCCTCAATCAAGATGCTGATCAGATCCTCTGTCTTTCTATCCCTAGAATCCCTCGATCAGGATAATAATCGACAACATTTCCTTCCTATACACAGAATCCCTCAATCGTAATCACAATGATTTGCATCGCACAAATAAAAATAAACTCTTGAGAGTTATAAGTGTATGGAATGAGAAGTTCACAACTTGTAAACTTTAGAGTTTTCACAAGTAGAAATTTAGAAGATCTATAGAATAGTATCTCAGAGTCCTTCCATTTTGAAATGATCAAATGGCCTGGAATTTATAGTTATTTATCCCAAGAGTCATCTTGATAACCAATGGTTTCATTTTCTCCAGATTTATTAGAGATAATTGAACACCTAGCACTCCAATGGTAATATTATAACTGAAATAACAACATCATTTTTATTAACATATAATACATAACATCATTTTGATTTAAAAGATTTCCTTTCATTACGATTACGTTTTCTAGATATGAAAAATTAAATTTAAATGAGTATAATGATTTATATCATTATGAAAATATTTTCAGTATGAAATATTGTACAATGTGTGTGATATGAATCGTATCTAGTTTGTACAATATAAATCATGCAATGATTCATTACTACAGTTCTCATGAGTATGATTTTTATTATATGCTTTATTAAAATCGTAATGATAAAATATGAATTCATTTTTGAAAATAAAAATTCTTCATGTAAGTATGATAAAATGATATATGATTTCTTATAAAACATTCAAAAAATACTTTTGACATAAAAGAGTTAGTAATTAAGTATTTAATAAAGATTTTGTGATTTCCAAAAAAGGAATACAAAAGTTAAAAGGAGAATTTTGACTCAACAGTGCCTCATCATAGCTTTAATATAAGAGAGTATCGATATGTAGGTAGAGAACCCATGCCTTTCAGTAGTAAGGACAGTATTGCCCCTTATTGAACAAAGAATATGGGGAACCGACGCCCGAGTGTGATAGGGGAGTACTAACCCTGATATATCTATCATAGCCTGGGGAACCCTATCCCTAGTGTGATAGGGGAGTATTAACCTTGAAATATCTACGATAGAATGGGGAACATGTTCCCTATTGAAACATGGGAGTACTGACCCCGATAGCACTCTGATGATCCTTTCCAGATCACTATCATCATCAAGCATCGCTTAAAGAGGAATCACACTTGTAACATCTTGCATCATGTCCCAAAAGCCAATATGAATTCCAACATAACATTCTACATGGAAAACACTCAGTATAGGATACTCACAAGCCAAAATCCAAGTTTTGAATAAGGAGATGTGAGAGGTATAAGATTCACATAGTAGTACACAATGTGTTTGGGTTCCACACAGATTGTGGCCCCACTTCATTTCTTGGTCATGTTCTCCATGGGCATGGATTGGGAATTTATGTTTCTATACATGGAGTTCCATTTAAGATACATAACATGTATGACCACCTGGGTTCCTAGTCGTGCATCTCATCTTGTGCCCATGTATTCCTTCCTATGCTCATGTACTCTAGTACATGGTATGTTCGTCCACATGGGGCCCTTGGTGTGTGCGGTTGGAAAATGGATTGTCCACCTAGGAAGAGTCACACATATTTTAAGACCACCTACATGGAATGTGATACATAAATTCACTTGAAAATTTTTTTTAGTACCCATAGGGATACACATATTTTGTTCTTGAGACTATACAATGTTTAGTGAGGTTTTCATAGGAATTCTAGATCCTTTATAGGGATCTCCAGACCTACCTTCACTGATGCTTTCCTCATCAATAAACCAGATAAAACTGGTGGGAATCACCTATGACCATCGATTCCATCCCTCTGATGGCCAAAAATCAGAATCTGATGACCCCCTTGAAGACTATATTGTTGTGTGTCGCCCTCCAATCGTCTATCACCCAATTTCGTCACCCCTCCAAATTATAGATCCATGGAGTATTACCCGCATCCTACGTCATTCCACGATATTTAAAAAAAACCATCATTTGTTTTCTTTCCTGCTACTATAATGAATCCAGGGGTTCTATTTTTCTTGAACCCACCCCATAAAAGTTAAACTATGACCCCATAAGACAATAGTGAAGAACACGATGAATAGAGAGTGGAAATGAATAATAAAAAAGGTGAAATTATCATTGGATGAGTGTTATTATTCAATTATCATAGATCGTTGATATCTAGGGTTAGAATCATGGAATAAAAATAATTAAATTGAATATAATAATTTAATTCACCAATGGGATCGTGTGAAGGGCATGAAATCACCAAAAAGAAATAAATCATATCAAATACATGATTTAACAATTTAACCAAGAAGGAGGAAAGAAATATTAACAAGCCCTACCTCAAAAAAGGATTTATTATTGGTTTATAAAACGTTCTAAGATGAAGGGTAATACCCACTGTGTCTTTTTCCTCCTCATCTACCTTGATCTAATAATCATTCATCATCTGATTCACCAATGCGGAATGCTCTAAACCTCCTCTTAAATCTCACAAGGGTAATGTAAGTAACCCTTGGAAAATACTCATAAGAGGGTTTTTATAGAGTATTTTAATTTTTTTCATTTATTAAAAAAATAATTTATTTATTTATTTATTTATTTATTTATTTTAATTAAATGTACCTTCTAATGGCTGCCTCAACTGTACATCCACCATTGAACAACCTTATGTCACATCTAAGGTAAACCCCGCATACTAGGATCAATTGTGGTATCTGATTTCCAATTCTATGATCCATTCAATATTTATTCCATTATTCTCAAAAAAACTGTATATGATTTATTAATATATTTAATATTTGTATAATATAAATTTCGGGCTTACTAGGCCTTGGAATCTCACAAAATCTCATCACCTATCTCAAAAAATATCCCTTAATATATTTCAAAGTCTTACAGAAAAAAATAGTGTCAATGAAAAGGATATGTTTAGTTATAAATTATTATTTAAAAAATAAATAATTTTTTTACTATGGTTATTTATTTATAATTTTTAGTTATGAAATAATTACATTAATTGTTTGTGAAACCCCAATAAAATATTTATTTAATTAATTGAAAGATAAAATAAATGATCCTAAAAATATTAAGAGTATAATTTGAATGAATTATTACGTTCCTCATATTTTTTAGATAAATATAACATATTATGGATTTTTTAATGTATTATATTCGAATTCCATTATTTTCATGGTTTTTTCAATGTTAAATTAAACGAATAGTTTTAAAAATAACATTAATGTTATTTTATAACAAAATAATATTTAACTAAATGATTTAAAATGTATAAAAATCCTATATTCATCCAAGTTATTTTTATATGTTTGAAATATCAAATATGGTCCATTTATGGACCAATTTTCCTTTCATAGTCACTATATTGACCCCTAAAGAGTAAAAACTTTGTTATTGAGATAATTGTCAAAAAGGGTTAACACGGTTTAAAAAATACATATAAGGGTAAAAACCAAATCTAAACATGCAAAAAATTTATAATATGATAGTATTTAAAGAAATAATAATATTATATTTAAATTATACCATCTTGTATCCTTTTTTTCCATGAAAATTAATTTATATTAATTTAATATTTTAAGTAATTCTAAGAGTGCCCCTCCCCTCAATTATAATAGGGTACCTTCTCTCCTCTTTTCTTTACACTTAAAAAGCCTTTTTATTTAATGAAAACACAACCCAAATACCTTTAGAAGATCCATCCCCATATTATAGAGGTATTTATTTTTGTCATAATACCAACCTTAGAGGGTATAAGGTGTAAATCAAAGGAAGTTGTTTGAAGAAAATGTATTGTCTTTAACCAAATGTTTTAGTTTTATTTCTTCTTTTTCCTCTTTTAAATTTTCTTAAAACACGATGAAATAATAACACCAGTATTTTACATATACTAATATGTTTTTATTTAAATGGTTTACCCCATATTCATCTCCTCTTCCATAAAATGGTAAATGAAATCATCATTTGTGTGTACAGTAGACTACCATCTCACGAACTGATATAATTTGTTTTCCATCACCACCTCTCAAAGATGATTAAAATAATGGATTTAATGTGTATATGTTATATTTATGTAATATTTATCATTCTAAAAATATAATATATTATCAACTTTCTTACATTTCCATCCATTAAAAATGATAATGTCGTTTGTGTGTACGTGTGAACTACCACCTTCACGAAGCGATGTGATTCACTTTCTATCACCATATCTCATAGACAATATATAAATTTTTATTTAAAGAGATAATATTATATTTTTTATATAATTATAAATAAATAAATTTAAAATAATACTTACTTTTTTCCATCATGATCATTGAAAATTGAAACATTACATATGTGTATATACGGATTATTGTCTCCATGATTGTAACATAGTTCATTTTTGATAAACATCATTCATTTTTGGATTTAAAAGTATTATTTATGTATAAAAATGATAATTATCTCATGATTACTATTCTAGAGATTATGGAATAATGACCTATTTTACCATAGTCATCCTACTGATGTCAATTTGGACATATGAACTGAAAAACATCAAAACATATGAAGTGAAATTAATAAATTAAGTAATTAAATATATCATGATAATAAATAAAATAAAATAAATAATAAACTTTAAAAATTTTATAAATCAATTAAATAATTAAAATAAGTTTATTGTTCAAGAATATAAAGAACATATGTGATGAGTCAAACATGAGGTAACAGATTTCATCTCAATTTTTCTTGATAGGGGCATGTTTTATTATCATACACATAATTTATTTTATACAGTGTATATACTGACCCATTTATATGTTATATCATGAATACTTAATACTTCATGGTATTTTAAGTTTCAAAATTATTTATTTTATCCAAGGGTATTTGACTTAAAAGTTACCAAGTGGTAAGGGGTTTCATAACTCAATATCTTTTCATTGGGTTATATTACTTATTCATTGTCTTTAATATGATAAGATTTTGTTTTTAATGACCTATAATAATTTTATGTTTTATTTAAACTTTTTCATGTGTATTTAAATTAGTCACTTCATTGATTAATTCTCACATTAATGATATGATCTTTGTAAGGGTTTATTTTCTCACTTTTACTTCTGTGAGACATAGGCCATATTCACCACTTATTTCTTTTGTGTGGCATAAATAATACCCATTTGATATTTTATAGCATTAATAAATTTATTTTAAGGTAATTTAAAGTTCAATTTGAATTTATTTTCTTCATGGGGGTTATGATTACAAATTTACTACAATGGTAAGGGTTTATTTCCTAATCTCTTCATTATTCAGGATTATTTATGTTAAAATATATATTGGGAGAATTATTTAATATTTCAATCTTAAAAAAAATATTTTATTACCCTCTGGTTAATTTGATAAATTAAAATTTTTCCTTTCATTTTACACTCTTTATGTACTCAAGATACTGAAATCGTGTTTTTAAGGTAAACGAACTTTATTTTAATGATCGGCTAGGAATCTTTTTCTTTCATGGCCATATTTTCCTTAAAATATTTTTAAAATGTTTTTATTATTATCCAATTATTTATTAAATTAATTTTTACCCAAATTTCACTTTTTAAAAAATGGTTTAAATGGAATCTTCTTATAATTTTCTAAATGAGGTATTTTGTGACTTTTTATGAAAATGTAAAAGGAATATTTTTTAACATACTCGGAATGAAAATAGTTTCTCACCCTCATGAACACTCAATTATTTGAAGTTTTCTTTAAAAGTTTCTATAGTTAATTTTTAAAGAAAATTTATTTTCTAGTATTCTGTAAATTTTTAGTTTTTAAAAGTGATTTTTAATGTGAAAATGGTATTAACCCCAATAATGTTTCTAATGATATTTTATGGTATTTCAATTCATAAAAGACAATATCACTTTATTTTAATTATAAACCATTGGGGATATATTGTAATGATATCATCCTTTTTCTCTATATTGTTTATGATCAGTTTAAATGGGAAAATATTAACATTTCATGTACTATTTTTCCAATATAAATGTTTATGTTGACTATCTATTAAATTTTTATTCACCCCTTTCATATGATGAATACATTAGACTTAGTAATCATTATATGGGGCCTTTTATAGCCCTTATATAGATAAGTAGGTCTCATGAGATAGACTAGTTTGGGTTTTTGGGTAGGCCTTAACCATTTATGAAAGATTTCCTGGCATGAGGCCTTGATGGTATGTTAAGAAGTCCGAAATTATGCATTACATCATTATGATATTATTTATTGATGACCATGTGATTATTTGAATAGTTATCCATGTATAAGTTTCAAGTTCATGTTATTAGTTTTATGTAATTATTTGATCATCATCTATTCCAACCATATTATTCTTTGTGCTCGAGTTATTCGTTAAATGGAATGTATTTTTAGTTATTTACCTTTCCATATTGATTATGTCTTATTTTTTATATGATAACTTCCGTTGTACATAACCCTTACTGAACATCTGAGCTCATCCATACTTTGTTTCCTTTACCCACTATGCAATTAAGTGTACTATGAATGATGTGTGAATAAATTCTAGAGATAATAATGATGTTATAAAATAAAATCTCATGTTATATTTTATGTTTTCAAATGTAATGTGAGATTTAAGTATGAATCTAGGTTACCAAGACTGCTAAAATATTTGTTCCTTCAAGATGTGGTCACTTGTATCTTATAGAATTTTAATAAAGTAACCACCATCTCTAGGCTATTATAGATGGGGTCTTTATAGTTGGTATTAGTGGAAGCTTAGTATAAACCATGGGAACTGTATTTAATAGAACATATATTTTGTAACATAACCCTGTGATTTAATTTGAGTATAATATGATAATATCCTAATGTTTTGATAAGGTAGAGATTATGTGGTTTTCTTAGCAAATACATCCTTATTTGGATACTATAAGTGGACATGGTTTTAGAAAAGATGCATATAGGGGTAATAAAACCAAAAATAGTTGTTTGATTATATATCAGTTATCATTCTTGTGCATATTGAGTGTTACCTTGTTATGAACCAGGTTTGACAATCCTAGGGGATACACTTTGGCTAATTTACATTTTATTTAGGAACTATAATGATGAATGAGATAATTAATTCTATGGAAACCTATGATATGACATAGTGACATGGGATAAACCTAAATTGTATTGGGTTGATAAGTATAAGGTTTATCATAAGTTTAAAGGCATTGATACTCCTTTTTAGGTTTTATGTGATCTAATTTTATCATGATTAGGGATATTTTCTGACACATTTATGGGAATACAACCCTTTGGTTTAGAATTTTTTTAGTGAAAATGTTATTTGAAGAATAATGATTTTAAAATTTTTGACATAAGTTTAAAGTTATTGATAAATTTTAGGGTTGATATGATCAATTATATTAAGGTGATAATCGTCAATTAAGATTTTGTAGCAAAAAAAGTTGTATAGAAAACATTACTGGTTAAAAATTGATTTGATGATTAATGTTATTTTTAGAGATGTTAATAATATTTTTTGTAATGTTATGGGAATTATATAGTTTTAGAAAAAGTAAAACCCATAGGTCAGATGATAACCTACCACATTAGGAAAGGTCATAGAGCTTGAACCCGTAGCCAAAGTGCGATAAGGGTGATAAGAGTAGAGCGCTTATCACTGACCTGCGTGACGTCCTAGTTAGTATGGAATTTTTTAATTAAATTATTTAATAGATAAAGATTAATTTTATTTTATAATTAATATTATAGGATCAAATCACTTTTAATTTTTGGGATTTTGAGGTAATTAATGATATTTTGGGAGATGTTTCATTGGTTTGAGGTATATGTAACCCTTAGGTTTAACAAGTGATTTGACATGAAATGTTATTTGGGAAGAATGCAATTAAATTTTTAGAGTTATAACATGAAAGGTTGATATCACTTTTGAAGTTAAAAAATATTTAATTTTGAGGTTATTGAGGTTATTTGGGTTATAGGGTTATTTATGAAATTATCTAAGTGGAACCTTTATTGCTATAGTGTAAATTTTGGAGTTAAATAGGAAAGTTTATAAACTTTGGATAATATCTTACCTAGTGATAACCATTCATTTTTAGTTAATATTTAAATATATGATGGATATATTAATATCATATTATAGATTATGAATTTTATTATAGTGATTGAGGCAAAAAAACATCTTTAATGCTCATGGCTTGTAGAAAATGATGAGTTTGCGGTGGAAATCGATTAAAGGATGAAATTCTACTTGTCAAGTGAGTATATTTTCTTATGTTTTTAGTATATATTGTAAATTAATTCCTCAAATCAAGTAACAAAGGATATTGAAACAAAACTTCTTTCCTATTACATTCATTTTATAGGAATCCATGGTATTTTTTACACCATATTGATTTATGGTTCTATGGTTGTTAACTTTCTCATGTTCATTTACTTTCTTGTGATCAATATTCTCTATCACTCTCTATCATCATTTGGATATTATTTTTTCTTATGTGTTCATATTTTCACTTCTCTCTAATTTTATATTATTTATAAACCTAGTTATGTGTTATTCTAGATGACTTTTATACTTCTCTTTCACTCTTTTCAAGAGGAATTTTTATTAACCCTTCTTATAATATGGGTTATCAACAAAGGTATTAAGAAATTTCAAAACCATAATTATTGAGTTCAAGTAAAAAATTATAAGGATAAAATTTATTTAAGGGGGGATAATTTAACGACTCGAGATTTTAAAATAATATTATGTTTGATAGCGTATACGACACACAAAACCGAGCCTAAACAAACCACAAAATATTATTATTTAAATGTTATAGTAATAACTTAGTCATTGAATTAGTGGGTATGAATGGTATTAACCATATTTTTTAAAATATATAATGGTTATACTCCATAAAAATTTATTGATGAATTTTTAGTAAATAAGCACTTGATTTTTAACAAACTCATTTTATTCAGAAAAATATATATTTTCTTCAAAAATGTTTTTTATTGTTTTTATGATCAAATATTATAACTATTTTTTGGAAATTTTAGAAATTTTAATTAATAAAAATAATATAGTTTTTGATGTAATCATATCCGAATTATATTATGATGAATTTTTTAGATTTTTTTAAAAAAAATAATTTTCTAGTGAATAGTGAAAGTTTCAAGTTTTTATAGAAAACTGTATTTATGTTTCAAGAATTCAAAAAATATAATTTTTTAAAATGGTTTTAATGTAAAAATATTTCTATTATATTATTAATAACCCAATTTAATTCATTGGAATCAGTTTTATTATTGAATTTGGTATAAAAACTTTTTTATACTTAGAAATGCATTTTTCTAGAAAAAAAATGTGTTTAGTTGCATTTTTCATTTTAATCATGAATTAATTTATTCATATTATATAAATTGAATATTAAAAAATGGTTTCCATATTTTGAATATGTAGGACCAAAATTTTTAAATAGGTCCATTTTATTTTTAGTCATTGTGAATAATAACTATAGTAAATAATTGTCACAGTGGTAAGTGTAAATTAAGTAATAAAGGTTAAATTTAATATGATAAGGACTGATAAATGACCATAAAACATTCCTTTATCCTTTTTTATAATTTAAATATATAAATTTATATCCAAATACAAGTTTCTAAAATTTATTAACCTCATGTTATATTTTTTTATTTTGACCTTTATATTATCTTATGTAAAGAAAAGTAAAAAAATTTATTCTCTTTGTTTTATTGTCTCTAATTTTTTTACATAGGGATAAATAGAGGATATATTTGGTTATAAATTTTTACTTTAAATATAAATTATTTTTTTATCATGTTAATTTAATTTTTATTTTTAGTGATGAAATAATTACTTTAAATGCTTGTACAACATCAACACCACATTTATTTAATTAATAGAAAAATAAAATAAATGATTCAAAAAATATTAAAAGTTACATAATTTGAATGAATTATTATGTTACATGAATATTATTGATAAATATAACATATTAGGGTTGTGTAAATCAATTATATTCAAAATAAATTATTTTCATGTTATTTTCAAAATCAAATTAAATGAATAGTTCCCAAAATGACATTAATGTTATTTTATAATAAAATAATATTTAATTAAATGATTTAAAATTCATAAAAATACTATATTTGGCCAAATTATTGTAATATGATTTAAAATATCAAATATGATTTATTTATGGACCAATTTTTCTTTTATAGTAACTATATTTACCCCTAAAGAGTAAAAAGTTTATTATCACAATAATTGTCAAAAGGGGTTAATGCGGGTTAAAACAAAGAGATATGGTTAAAAACATATTCTAAACTTGTCTAAATTTGATTTTATGATACTATTTAGACCCATACATATATTATATTTCAATTATATCATTTTTGTGCCTTTTTCAGTTAAAATTAATATATATTAATTTAATATTTTATATAATTCCAAGGGAGCCCCTCCCTCACTTATAAAAGGGAACCTCCTATCCTCTTTTATTTACACTTAAAAGTCCATTTATTTTTTAAAATACCTAAAAATTTATATTAATAATATCTCTAACCATGTGATAGAGGTATTTTTTTGTTCATAATAATAATCTTATAGGGTTTAAGGAGTGTAGCAAAGGAAGTTCTCTGAAGAATCGATATTGTCTTTAACTGAGGGTTTTAGTTTTATTTCTTATTCTACCATATTCAAATATTATTAAAAAAAGATGAAATAATAAAACCAGTAAATTTCATATACTTATATTTTTATGTAAATGTAATTCCTTATATTCATTACTCTTCCATCAAATGGAAAATGAGATCTTCATTCATGTATACAGCGAACTACCTCCACGCAAACCGATGTTATTTTTTTCACATCACCGCCTCTCACATATGGTTATAAGGACGGATTTATTATTTATATATGATATTAATGAAATATTTATCATTATTATAATATAATATATCATCTACTTTCATACCTTTCCTTCCATTGGAAAATGATAACGTCTTTCATGCATACATGTGGACTGCCACCTCCACGAAGCGATGTGACTCATTTTCCATCACCACATCACAAGGATGATATATAAAAGTTTATTTAAAGAAATATTATGGTATTTAGGATATAATTACCATTATATAAATCTAATATAATAATTACCTTCTTTCCATCATGGTCATTGAAAATGGAAATGTTACTCATGCATATATACAACCTATCGACTGCATGATTGTACCATTTTTCATTTTTCATAACCATAATTCATGGTTGGATTTAAAAATATAATTGATATATAAAAATTAAAATAATTTAATGATTATTATTCTCTATATAATAAAACAATTAACTATTTTATCTTAGTTAAACTACCGATGTCATTTTGGACATATGAACCGAAAATCATCAAAACATCTAATGTGAAATAAATTAATTAAGTTATGAAATATAACACAGTAATTAATAAAATAAAATAAATAATAAACTTGAAAATTGTAATAAAGTAACTAAATAATTAACATAAGTTTATTATTCTATAATATAGATAACATATGTGATGATTCAGACCTGAGGTAAGGGATTTCATCTCAATTTTCCTTCTATTGAGACATATTTTATTATTTTATACCTAATTTATATTACATGGTGTATATAATTACACTTTTATATGTTATATAATGAGTAATTCATACTTAATTTAATTTTAAGTTTCAATTTTATTTATTTCATCCAAGTGTATTTTACTAGAAAGTTACCAAGTGGTAAAGGGTTTCATAACTCAATTTCTTTTCATTGGGTTATATTACTTATTAATTGTCTTTGATATACTAAGATTATGTGGGTAATAAAACTTGATTATTATATTCTATATTTACAGTATTTTTTGGATTTATATTAGTTACACATAATCACTTCATTGATTAATTCTCACTTCAATAATTTGATCTTTGTAAGGGTTTATTATCTCACATTTACAACTCTGATACATAATCCATATTCACGACTTGTTTATTTTTTATGGTGTATATACTTCCCCTTAGAAATTTTATATCATAAATCTCTTTATATTAATTATATTTAAAGATTCATTTGAGTTTATTTCTTTCATAGGGGTTATGATTTAAAAGTTACCGCAAGAGTAAGGGTTCATTTCACAATCTCATCATTATTTGGTTTGTTTATGTTAAAGTCTCTATTGGGGAATTATTTGATATTTTTATACTAAAATTAATATATTTTATTCACCTTTGTATATTTCTATAAATTAAAATTTTTCATTCCTTTTTTCACTCTTTAAGTACTCAAGATACTGAAATCATGTTTTTATGGTAAAACGACTTTTTTTCTACATGGTCGGGAATATTTTTCATTCATGTATATTTTTTAAAATGTTTTAAAAAAATATTATTATATAATAATTTTTTAAATGAATTTTTTACCCGGATTTTACTTTTAAAAAAATGTTTTAAATAGAATCTTCTTTTAATTTTTTGAATTCTGTACTTTATGAATGTTTACCAAAAATGTGAAAGGAATATGTGTCTTAACATACTCAACAGGAATATAATTTCTAGCCATTTTGAATGCTCGATACTTTAAATATTCATTTATATGTTTCCATGATTATTTTTAAAGAAAATTATTTTCCTAATAATCTGAAATTTTTTAGTTTTTAAAAGTGATTTTCAAATAGAAATGGGTAATTTCTTCAATAATGTTTTAATGATATTTTTATAGTATTTATATTCATAAAAACAATAAACCTTTATTTTAATTATACTTCATTGGGGATATGTTGTAATGATATCATCCTTATTCTTTCCATAGATGGTTTATGATCAGTTTTACTAGAGAAATATTAACATTCCATATTCAATTTTTCTGATATGAATATTTATGTTGATTATGTATTGAATTGTTATTCACCTCATTAATATAATGAATACATTAGACTTAGTAATTAGGGGTTGGGGACCGTTATAGCTCATCGATGCATTAGTGTATCTCATAATACAAACTAGTTTAGTTTTTTGGATGAGACATTACCCATTTATATAATATGTCTTAAAAAAAGACCTTGACAGTATTTTTAATGTGTTCTTTATTATTCATTACATCATTATAAGATTAGTTATTTTTGTCCATGTGATTATTTAAATATTTATCCATGAATGAGTTTTAATTTCATATGATTAGTTATATGGAATTATTTGATCATTATATATTCCCACCATATTATTATTCATGCTTAAGTTATTAATTAAATGGAATTTGTTTTTATTTATTTATCTTTCCATATTTATTAAGTATTATTTATTCTATGATAAAATCCATTGTACAGAACACTTGATGGTTATCTAAGCTCACCATTATTTTATTTCCCTTCCCTAAGATACTAGAAAGTGTACTATGAATGATATTCAAGGAAATTATAGAGAGAATAATTATGTTCTCAAATAAAATATTGTGTTATATTTTATGTTTTTAAATTAAATTTGATATTTAAGTATGAATCTAGGTTACTAAGACTACTAAACTATTCGGTCCTTGGGGATGTGATTTATTTTATCTTATACCAATAGAATAAATTAACTAATGTCTCTAGGCTACTAGAGCTGGGGTATTTATAGATATTGTTGGGTTCTAACTTATATAACCCTCCAATTCATCGGATGAAGTTTTATATCTCATTGTATGGTTTTTGAAAATAATTCAATGTGATTGATCCGTTATGGGAAACAAGTTGGTGTGCTTGATCCACTAGGGGAAACATGTGTTGATTCCTGGTCGATTATGATTTGATGGTATCAGTAGTTAACCTTAACATATAAAATAGTTTCTATGATGTGAAATTATGGTTTATGATTGATTTATAATGATTTATCACTCTTTTGATTCATTTATTTTGAAATGATAATGTTTTATTCCATGAATCATGTTTACAATCCATGATATATTGGGTATGAACTATGTAATTTATATACATGATATCCTACACTTCTATTTATCTTATTATTTCATGTGATCATTAATTGATATCTCCCATGTTTACCCTTACCAAGCATCTAAGATCACCCTTTATAATGTTTCCTTTCACCAGGTTATGAAGAATGGTTTAAGTAGAGTATTCATATGAATAGTACTAAATGGGAAGATCTTTATATATTATATTGAAGATATTTCGTGAACTAAGATGATTGTATATCTAATGTAAATACCTAGAATCTAGTAGCCCAAATTTGGTGGATACTTTATTACACTAGCACTAGATAGAAGGAATTACATCTCAAAGGATCGAATATTTTAGAAATCTTGGTAAACTAGATACATAATTGAATCTCACATATATTTGAAAATATAAAATATAATAAAGTATTTTCTTTGATAACATCATTATTCTTTATAGTATATCCCTACGTATCAATCATAGTAAACCTTATTGGCATCATAAGGAAAGGAAAATAAATAAATGGTGAGTTTAAATGCTCGTAAGGATTACATATAGTAGAATATATTATAAATAAATATGGATTAATAAATATATAAAGTTAAATAACTAAAAACACATGTCATTTAATCAATAATTTGAGTACAAAATTCATATATGGATAATTTCAATGCAGTAATATCATGGATAATTATAATTGAATTATTATTAATATTGGGCATCATGATTTTATATATTAAGATATATGTACCATTATATTCATTTGAAAATATTATTTAATTTATGGGTAGATATACACTAAAAACTCATTTAATGCTAGCTTACTAATTGGGTTCATGAGACCTTTTGATGCATTGAGAGGATATCTATAACTGGGCCCCAAACGTCACTTCATGTCTAATGCATTCCTCATATATTTAATTATAAATTTAATTCATAAAAAGTAAGTCTTATCAATAAATACCATATTGATTAAAGAATATGTATTTATTAAGATTTTTCTCCGTCAATCAAATAACATCTATAAGAAAACAACATATGTAAAAATAATTAATGTTTAATGGATATGAGAGGTGACCATGATGTAAAAAATAATTATATCCATGATGTAAAAAATATAGACATTTAAAAAATATGGATATTTAATATAAATTTAATGTCCAATAATTATAAGAAATTGAATTTTTTTAATAGAAATTTAATGACCAAAAATTTAATAAGATTTGAGAGATGACCATCGGTTCATCAGAAATATAGGTTTTGTAATAAAATTATGTCCTTTAGGAAAAGAAATAAAATTGAAGTGAAATATTAAAATAAGACTTAATTAAAGATTTTTCTTTGTAAAATAATTTAAAACATGTAGAATAAGCTAAATAACATAAAATGGTTGCAGTAGTGAGGAAGTTTTTTAACACCGTATATGTTAAAAACATTCATTTTGACTTTTTATAAACAAATTCAAAAATTAACATTTGAGAAAACATTAGAAATATTCCTTTAAAACATTTTATAAATTCAATTATAACCTAAAATTTCTATAATAAATCATTTGAGAAATAAAAAAAAATTGATTTTTTTTTAAATATGGACATTGAAGAAAAATATATCGTTTAAAAGAGAAATAAAATTGGTTTTACTTTTAAAAATTTCTTTGATTGATTCACGTTACAAAGATAGGAAATGTTATAATAAAAATATAGAAACTCCTTAAATATTTATTGGATAATAAAAATAGTGTGTTTTATATGAATGATGGATTATAAGATTCCTTCAATGAAAATTAAGGCAATTCAACAAAAAATGAGATTGTAAAATAAATCCTTACGTATTTGGTAACATTTAAATTGTAAAAACATGAAAAAATAAACTTGAATTATAAAATTATTAATCATTAATAAATATTTATTCATTTTAAATATATAAAATGTGTGTTATATTCACCATATAAATGTAAATATGTCCATAATATAAAACTTGTCTCGATGGAATGGATATTGAGACAAAATCCCTTACCACTTAGAAACTTTCAAGTTAAATATCCTTAGATTAAATAATTAAAATTTCCACATAAAATACCATGAATTATTAAGGATTCATTATATAACATGTAAAATTGGAATTATATACACCATATTAATGAAATTGTTGCATAACATCAAAATATTCCTCAATGAAAGGAAATTGAGATGGAATCCCTTACAAACATTATATCACTAAATTGAGAATTAATTAAGGAAGTTATTATGTGTAAAAAACATAAATATACATAAAAAAATTGGAAACAAAACATAAAATAATCATAGTATGTCATATATATAATCATATCATATTAAATACAATGAAGAAGTAATATCACCCAATTAAAAGAAATTGAGTTGTAAAACCCCTTACCACGGGTCTGACTCATCATGTACGTTATTTATATTCCTAAATAATAAAAATTATGTTAGTTATTTCCTTGATTAATAATAGTTTTCAAGTTTATAATTCATTTTATTTTATTTATTACCATGTTATATTTAATTACTTTCCAACGAGTCTACACCCTAGTGGTACAGGCTCCTTCTTGGCATCTAAAAATACCCAGGATCAAATCCTAGCAGGGACTAATTTTCGGGGGTACTGTAGCATGGCACTATAGCAGTACTGTTACAGTGATGGACTGTAGTAGTGGTAAAACTGTAGAAGTGGAGGCCCTATTATAGTAATTGTTTCAGCGGTGGTATTGTAGCAGACTGAGTATTAAAGTAGTACTATTCACCGAGGGGCCCTTTTGGGCCAAAAAATGGGCTTTCAAGCCTAGTATTCATGCCACTTGGCCTTGGGCCTTCGAGATTTGTAATGGGTCTCCCTCTACCCAGTATAAAGAGGTATTTTATTTAAAGAATAAAATAAGGCTTCGACCCCAACCCTTTAAAAAAATGTTATATTTAATTACTTAATTAATTTAGTTCACTTAGGATGTTTTGATGATATTCGATTCATATGTCCAAAATGAGATCGATAGGTTGACTATGTTAAAATAGGTCATTGTTAAATAATCTCTATAATAATAATAATGAAATAATTATAATTTTTATACATTAATTATACTTTTAAAACCAACTAGGAAATATGGATATGAAAAATGAACTACATTACAATCATGGAGACGGTAGGTTGTGCGTACTCATGAGTAACGTTTCCATTTTTCAAAAATTATGATGGAAAGATGTTAAGTGTTATTTTATCTATAAATAAGTATAATTATATCAAAAATATCACATTATTTCTTTAAATATTATTATTTATACCATCCATGTGATGCGGTAATGAAAAATGATTTATATCACTTTATGCGGGTGGTAATCCACACGTACACACGAACAAAGTTATCATATTTAAATGAATTGAAAGGTAAGAAAATATATGATATATTAATTTTAAATAATGATAAATATTTCATGAATATAATATATATATATATATAATTAATCATCATAAATAGTCATGATAGGTGATGATGGAAAATGAATTTCATCGGTTCGTGGGGTGGTAGTCTATCGTACACATGAATAATGGTTATGTTTCCCATTTGGTGGAAGAAGAGATGGATGTAGGTTATGAAATTAATATAATAACATCTCATTATATTATATATACCAGTTTTTTTATAACATAATGGTTGAATAATATTTTAAGGAGGTTCAAGAAAAAATAATACAAAAATGCTCGGTTAAGAATGATACCTCTTCTTCAGAAAACCTCTTTATGTTTTCACAAAAAATCCTTACTATGTGGGTTTTATAATCAAACCAAGGACTCTATGACATGTGAAATGAATTAATTCATGTATTTTTATAGTTATTTTCCAAAAAAATGGTTCTTGAATTATGAATAGAGGAGGATAGGAGGATCCATTTTATAAGTGAACGGAGGGGAACTTTTGGAATTTTTTTTAAAATATTAAATTAATATAAATTAATTTTCCAGTAAAAAAGGATCCAAACTGATATAATTAGAATATGGGAAGATTATGGTTCTAAATAATATCATAAAATAAAATTTATACTGTATTAGATTATTTTTTTACCCTTATCTCTTTGTTTCAATCCGCGTTAACCCTTTTTGACAATTACCGTGATAACATAGTTTTTACTCTTTAGGGGTCAAGATAGTCACAATAAAAGGATAATTTTCTAATAAATGGGACATGGTAGATATTTTAAACCATATAAAAATCACTTGTCTGAATATAAGTTTTTTAGTAATTTTAAATAATTTGATAAAATATTATTTATTATAAAATATTTTTAATGTCATTTTTGGAAAAACTCATTTAATTTGAATTTGAAATAAACATGGTAACAATGTAATTTGAAAATAATCCCTTAATTAATCACTAATATGTTATATTTATTTACAATGTTAGTGGAACATAATAATTAATTTAATTTATATTAATTTTAATATTTTTAAAATCATTTATTGGATTTTTTTTAATTGAATAAATATTGTGCTAGTAATGCATAAGCATTTAAGGTAATTATTTCATTACTAAAAATTAGAGATAAATAAACATGATGAAAAAATTCATTTATATTTAAAATTAATATTTATAATCTAATGTAAATTTTTTTTATCCCTATAATGAAATATTATAGTTATTAAATTTAAAAAAGTGACATTTTTGCATTTATCTTTTATTAAATATTATAAATGTCAAAATCAATGAAATATGGAACCAAGTGGCCATATATTCGATAATTGGATGGAAATATCTGAATTTAACTCATAAAATAGGATATATGAAAGTGTTAGGGCTAATATTTAGTCCTTATCATGTTATTTTTAACCTTAATTATCTGATTTACCCTTTTACAATGGTGAATTTTTTTTACTATTTTTACTATTCATTATGACCAAAAATTAATTTTTCCATATTAAATAATATTAATTACCCTGATTCAAAATATATAATCTAGTTTAATATATTAAATCACTATAATTAGAAAAAATTCATTTTATAATAATCCCTTAAAGTGTGAAGAAAAACAGTTTTGTGAATAAAAAATTCCCTTTAAGTAAAAATTTTTTTATATACTGAGATCTAGTATAAGGTTTATTCATATGTAATTAATTAGGTTATTTATAACTAAAGGATTCCTGTATTAATTTAGGATCAACTTCAAAATATTATGGGGATTTTTCAATGAAAATAAATGAAAGTATTTGAAAAATCGGTATTTTTCATACTATTCACTGAAAAATTAATCATTTCAAAATAATCCCATAATTTAACCATATGTTAATTTAGATATTATAATTTCAAAATTTTATTTCATTTATCAAATACAAATTCTTAAATTTATATAAATGAATTATAATTTTCACTCACAAAAAAGAAATTAAAATAATTTTTGGAGAAACCATATTTTTTAGAATAAAATGACTTTACTAAGAATTAAGTGATTATTTAATAGAAGTTATCAGTATTTAATAGTATATTTAAATATATTTCATAGATTATTTAATCCTATTTGTATACACCAATTTAATTTCTAGGTTACAATGGTCATATTTAAATAATAATATTTTGTGGTATGTTTAGGGTCAGTGTTGCGTATCGTATATGCTATCAAGCATAGTTTTATTTTATTTAAATCTTAGGGTGTTACATTATTTCCCCTTTAATAAATTAAATCCTAAAAATTTAAACTTGGTCTTTCTAAATAAGGGTTTTATATCTAAAAATAACTTTTTTGAAATCCCACATTGTAAAAAAGGTTAATAAATCTTCCTTATAAAAATAGGGGGAAAATATGTATGTTATAAAATAACTAGGTTTCTAAAAAAGAGAACATTAGTGGGAAGTGAGAATATGAATATGGAGAAAATATTTAATTACTAAATAATTATGGAGGGTGATAACGATCTTTTATCACATATTCTTCCAAGATAAATTTGATATTTATCTCTAAATAACATCAATCACTCTTAATGTCTCATACCAAAAATGTATATACCCTATTCATATAATCTCTAAGATATTATAATCATTTCTGTAAATAACTTGAATCATCATAAATCCACATTTAAATCAAATATTCTTCCAAAGAATAATTCAACCTTTATTCCTCAAATAAAATTTCATAATGTTATATTTACCTTAATCATATATGGTTCCCAAACTAGTGAAATTCCAATGAAATAACATTAATCACATAATCAAATAATTAATTTTCAATACCATTATTATCTCTGTGAAAAAAAATGTTCCCAAAATCAAATTAATATTTATCTGACACATCATTTTAAAAAAAATTCACACTAACCAATACATCACATATGCTACTGGTAGGTGTTGCACCCTTTTCATCCTTTGGTTATGGGTTCAGGCCCCGTGACCTTTAAAGATGTGATAGGTTTTCCTTTTTACTAAAATAATATTAATATAATTCTTATTTCATCCCCATAAATATGATTAACATTCAAAAAATAACGTTAAACATCAAATCACTTTTAAACCACCATGGTTTTCCATAAAACTTATTTTTACCACAAAATAAAATAATCTTAACTGACTATTATTACCTTAACATCAATGATAATATAACCCTAAAGTTTATCAATAACTTTAAACTTATTCCCACAAAATATAAAATCATTATTCCTCAAATAACCTTTAAACTAAAAATCATACTAAACCATAGGGTTGTATATGTTAAAATTCTCCAAAAATATATTTAATCGTATTAAAATATCATCACAGAAAACCTAAAAATGGGTATATATGCCATTAAACTTATGATATATATTATAATTATTAACCCTAGATAATTATTGATTATCTCATATTTCTATGTCATATCATAGGTTTCTATAGGATTTATTCACTAATTCATTATGATGATTAATATAGGAAATGTGAATTGTCCTAATCATATCCATCAGGAGTGTAAAACCAAGTGTGGGGTTTGTTCACACTCACTATGTACCAAAATTATGTTCAATATATACTTGACCAACTCTTTTTTAGGATATTACCCTTAGATGTATTTTTTTCAAAACCACATCCACTTGTACTATCCATACAGAGATATATTTCTAGGAAAACCTCATAATCTCTAACTTACCAAAATTTTAGGATGTTATCCTATACTTAGACTTATCCTCAAATTCATTCATATTTTTTGTTCTCTAATCTATGTTTTCCTAAATCAATATTTATAGGTTTCTATTAAACTTCCTCTCATACCAACAATAAAAACCTTGAATCCAGTAGCCCAAAGTCGGTGGTTACTTTATTACATTGACACTAGATACCAGGAATATCATCCCAAAGGATCAAATAGTTTATTATTATTGGTAAACTAGATACATACTTGAATCTCACATACATTTGAAAACACAAAATTAAATAAAGTATTTTCATTGAGAACATTATTATCCTCTCTAACATAACCCTACATATCAATCATAGTAAAATTCATGGAATCCTAGCGAAATAAAAACAAATAAATGGAGAGATTAGATACTCAGTGAGGGTAATATAAAGTATAATATATCATAAATCAATAAGTCATAATCAATATGAAATGGTAAATAACTAAAAAAACATGTCATTTAATCAATAACTTGATTATGAAATACATTCATGGATAATATCAAAATAGAAATCTCATGGATAATAATAATTGAATTCTCAATGAATGAAATGATTAATAATGGACATCATGACTCCAGGAATTGTGATATTTATATCGTCATATACATGTTCCATGATAGTTTAATCGATGGGTGGGTATACACCAGAAACCCAATTAATTCTATCTTACTGATTTGTATCACGATTCTTATTGATGTATGAAGGGGGTATCTATAATGGGGCCCACCTATCATTGCATGTCCAATGCATTCCTCATATTTCTAATGATCAATTCAATTCATAAACAATATTTCTTCTCAATAAATAGATATATTGAGTAAATAATATATATTTATCATTTCATAGTCAATTAAATAAATTTCATAGTAAAACACCATTTGTAAAAATAATATATACTTTAGGAAATAATCATATACATGATAAAAAAAATTGGATATTTAAGAGAGATTTAATTTATAATGGTCATAATAAATTTAATTTTTCAAGAGAAATTTAATGACCATAAAATTAATAATAGATAAGAGATAATCGTCAGTTCATGAGAAATATAAGTTTTTTAATAAAAGTATGTCCTTTGGAAAAAAATTAAAATGAAAGTGAAATATTAAAATAATTTTTCATTAAATATTTTTCTTTGTAAAAAAATTTAAAATTTATATAATAGCTAGATATTATAGAATGGTTATGGTGGTGGGGAATCTAATTAATTCCATATATGTTAAAAAAATCTTTTGAATTTTTGTAAAGAAATTAAAAAAACAAAACTTTTGGAAAAACAATTATAAATATTCCTTTCAAACATTTTAAAAATACAAGGATAACTTAAAATTTCTTTAATAAATCATTTAACTAATAAATAGGACTTTTATAAAATAATTTAAAAAAATATGGGCATAGAAGAAAAAAATATCTGATTAAAAGAGAAATAAAATCTAGTTTTCTTTTAAAAATTACATTTCTTGATTCAAGTTCTAAAGAGAGTAAAAGTTGGAAGAAAATATTAAAAATCCATAAATATCTAAAGTATAACAAAATATATGGATTTTATGGATTGTTTATTTTAAGATTACTTCAAAAAAACATAAGTAAATCCTAAAAAATGAGATTATAAAATGAATCTTTACCTTTTTGGTAACTTATAAATTGTAAACCCTTGAATGAATAAAATTTAATTCAAAAATTAATTATCCTGAAAAAAATTATTTATTTATGTTAATTATATCAAATTATTAGTATATACACCACATAAAATTAAATAGGTTTATAATATCAAATATGACTCAATGGAATGAAAATTGAGACGAAATCTCTTACCACTTAATAACTTTCAAGTCAAGTACCCCTGGATGAAATAATTAAAATTTAGAATTAAAATACCATGAATTATGAAGGATTAATGATATAATATTTAAAAGGTGTTTTATATAAACCATATTAAATAAATAGGTGTATAACATAAAAATATGTCTCAATGAAAGGAAATGGTGATAGAATCCCTTACGAAGATCATATCATTGAAGTGATAATTAATCAATGAAGTGAATTTGTGTAGCAAACTTAAATCCACATAAAACAATTTTAAATACAACATAAAATAGTCATTGAAAATTATATGCATAATCTTATCAAATCAAATACAATGAAGAAGTAATATAACCCAATTAAAAGAAATTGAGTTGTGAAGCCACTTACCATGGGTGTGACTTATAACGTATGTTATTTATCATCCTAAATAATAAAATTGTGTTAATTATTTAATTTATTAGTAAAAAAATTCAATTTTATTTTTCATTTAATTTTAGTTTTTACCATTTTATAATTAATTACTTAATTAATTAAGTTCACATTATACATTTTGATGATATTCGATTCATATGTGCAAAATGACATCAGTAGGATGAATATAGTAAAAAGGTCATTGTTTCATAATCTCCAGAATAATAATCATTAAATAATTATCATTTTTTTAAATTAATTATACTTATAAAACCAACCATGAAATATGGTTATGAAAAATTAACTACGCTACAATCATGGAGACTGTAGGTCGTACGTACGCATGAGTAGCATTTCCATTTTTCAATGATCAGGATGAAAAGAATGCAAGTGTTATATTATATTTCTATAAAGATAATTATATAATAAATTTCATATTAATTCTTTAAATACACTTATATATACCACCCATGTGATGAAATTATGAAAAATGTATTACATCACCTTATGGGGGTGGTAATACACACATAAGCACAAACAACATTATCATCTTTCAATGAATGGAAAGGTAAAAATATATGTTATATATTAATTTTAGATAATTATAAACATTTCACTAATATAATATATATATATATTTATATATATTAAATCCATAATCAGAAATATACATGAGAGGTGATTATGGAAAATGAATTACAACGATTCGTGGGGTGGTATTCGGCCATACACACGAAAGATGGTTTTGTTTCCCATTTGATGGAAGAGGAGATGGATTCTGATTATACCATTAAAATAATAATATCTAATTATATGTGATATGATAATTTTATTATATAATCATGGTTTAATAATATTTTAATGAGTTTGGAAAATAAATAAAATAAAATCGCTTGGTTAAGAACAATACCACTTCTTCGGACAACATCTTTAGGTTTTCACCAAAAGCCTTCCTAAGAGGGTTTTCTAATCCAACCAAGGACTATAGGATGTGTTATAGTAAGTAAGTAATGAATTTTTTTATGTATTGGATTAACTAAATGGTTATTTAACTATAAAGATAAGAGTATATAAGGTTCCCTTATATAAGCAAGGGAAGTTGCACTTTTATAATTTCTTAAAATATTAAATTAATATAAATTACTTTTGATAGAAAAAAGGATCCAAGCTGATATAATTTGTAGGTAGTATTATTATGGGTAAAAATAATATCATAAAATAAAATTTTTACAATTTTAGATTTTGTTTTTACCCTTATCTCTTTGTTTTAACTCATGTTAACTCTTTTTGACAATTACTGTGATAACAAAGTTTTTACTCATTATGGGTCAATATAGTTACTATAAAAGGGAAATTATCCAATAAATGTACCATGTTTTATATTTTAAACCATATCTATATCACTTTTCCAAACATAGGTTTTTTATTAATTCTAAATAATTTAATAAAATATTATTTATTATAAAATATTATTATTTCTTTTTTTTAGCTATTCATTTAATTTGACTTTGAAAACATGAAATCGATATAATTAAAAAATAATAATTTAATAAATCACTAAAATGTTGTATTTATCTAAAGAAATTATAGAACACAATAATTTATTCAATTTATATTACTTTTAATATTTTTAAAATCATTTATTTATTTTTCTTTTAATTGAACAAATATTATGTCAGCATTACACAAGAATTTACAGTAATTATTTCATTACTAAAAATTAGAAATAAATTACCATCATAAAAAATTATATTTTAAATGAATATTTAGAACCAAACATAAATTTTTTTATCCCAATCACAAAATTTATTAGTTATTAAAAGTAAGAAAGTGACATTTTTTCTTTATATTTTACTTAAATATTATAAAGGTAAAAATAAAAGAAATATGGCACTAAGTGGCCATTTATTCGAGAATTGGATGGAAATTTCAGAATTTCACTCATCCAATATGTTAAAGGAAAATGTTCGAGTCGATTTTTAGTCCTTATAATATTATTTTTAACCTTAATTACCAGATTTACGGTTTTACCATGATGAAATTTTTTTACAATTTTACTATTCATTATGACCAAAAATAAAGTTAACCTTATTAAATAACATTAATTATGATGATTCCAAATATTGAATCCATTTTACTAAATTCAATCTCTATAATTTTCATAAAATTATTTTATAATAATCCCACAAAGCGCGATGAAAGAATGGTTTTCGAAAGAAAAAAACGCCTTCTTAAGCCCAAAAATATTTTTATACTAACAACAATTAAATGTTGATTAATATGTAATTAATTAGGTTATATATAAATAAACTATACTTATATTAATTTAGGATCAACTTCAAAATATTATGATTAATTTTCAATGAAAATAAATGACAGTATTTGAGAAATCAGTATTTTTCATACTATTCACTGAAAATTTAATCATTTCTAGAAAAATATCAAAATTTTACCCTAATTTATTTTTGATATGATGATTTAAATAGTGGTGTTCATTTTTCAAATAAAATTTCTAAAATTTACATATATTAATTATAATTTTCCCTCATAAAAAGTAAATGAAAAACATTTATGAAGAAAACATATTTTTGAAGAATAAAATGAATTTACTAAAAATTAATGATTTTTTACTAAGAAGTTATCAATATTTAATTGTACATTTATATATATTTCATAGATTAATTAATCATATTCATACATACTAGTTTAATGGCTAGGATATAATAGTCATATTTAAATAATAATATTTCATGGTTTGTTTAGGCTCGATGTTTCATGTCGTATATGGTATTGAATATAGTTTTGTTTTTTGAAAATATTGGGGTGTTACAGAAAGTCTCCAAATACACTAAACATTTATGGTCCTAAGGCTTTTATTTTTGGAATTTATTGAATATTTATTTAAAAATAATTAATATTTAAGTATAATAAGTTTTAGTCACTATATGCTCTAAACATAGAGTTAAAATTCAGTACAATATATCATCCCTAGACCGACAGCCAATCCAAACAGACTATCCATACACATGAGAATATTTTGAGAGATTTCTTTATATAATTCCAGGGAGGCCATGACTAATATGGGTTCTCTTACAACAACAGTTTCCACTCAATCATTTAAATTACCCCATATAAATCCCTCTATGTAAAGATATGTAGAACACCTATGTATTGGGATAAATTAAGTGAATGAAAGTTTCTAGGATCTAATATGGTTGAAAATTTTATAAAAAATGTCAATACCATTCAATAAATTATCAAAGTATTATATATTCAATAGAATATTTATGATGATGACCATAGATGAGACCTGGAGTTTGAGTTGGGTGATAAAGTATTCCTATGTATATCTCTATAGAAGATAGTCTTGAGATTTGGGAAGAAGTGGAGGCTAAGTCTAAGATATATTGTCCCCTTTGAAATTCTTGATCTCCTCAAATTTGTTTCATTTGGACTAGTACTCCCACAAAAACTTTCTAAAGTGCATTATGTGATCTATATATATCTCTTGAGTAAGTATATAATAAATCCCTCACATGTACTAAATTTAGAGGTGGTATGGTTGGAGAATGGTCTCTCTTACGAGGAGCATCTGGTGATGATCTTGAACCACATATAAAAAGTTTTATCCAACATGATAACTCACCTTGTAAAAGAAATTTGTATAAATTATATGTATGAAGAGGAATGTGGGAACCTAAAGAGACTATAAAACAAAAATACCCTTATTTTTTCACCTTAGAGAATGAAATCAAATTTTGATGGTGAAATTTCATAAGGGGGAAGAATGTAATAACCTGGGATATTAATTATTATTTCCCCTTAATAATTATTGTGTTGAGTATCTTATTTTATATCCAATAATAGAATAAACCAAAAATTCATGAAACATTAATAAAGGATCTTCAGATGAGCCCGTAAAGGGATTGTGGTGCTAGGATTTCCCCCATCGCCGCCTTCCTCTTCCCTATGGTGGATCTTCTATGGTCTCTTCTAGAACTCTACATGTTGTGTTCACAGCTCTCCCTCTTACTTTGGTTCAAGCTACGGGCTCTGTGGCACTTCGGTTCACAATTCTTGGGCGTAAGAATGGTTTACGACGAGGTTGCTTCATTCGCTGGCACACTCTTTGGAGCGTTCGTGGGATCACGGTTACTAGAGACGCATGAAATCGTCCTGGTCTGTCAGATCATGAGGGTTGTCATCATGATCTGCGGAGGATTGAATGCTTTGAAGGTTCGTGGTGGTCTTCTCCGGCTGAACTGTTGGCGGCGATGGGATTTTGTTGGTTGAACTATGGCATCCTGACATAGCAATGGGTTCTCTTTCTCATCCTCTTTTCTTCTTTTCATTTCTGGATTTTCCTATTTCTGCGACTTTCATTTATTGTGTTTTTGAGTTGGGATGCTTTGGATGAATCTTCTCCGGGGTTTTAGGGTAGATTCTTTTGTGGGGAAAAATGGAAGTTCTCAAACTGGAATGGAGGATGAATACGGTTTGGGGTGAATCGGTTTTTGTCTCAAGTTTTGAACTTCTGTGTTGATTCGGTGTTACTGGTGTGGTGTGATGGTTCCAATGATGATGGTGTCAATGTTGATGAGTTGTAGTGATGATGAATATGGTGTTGTGTGGCATTTATTTGGTTAAGACGTAGGGCTAGAGGAGTGCTTCTGGATTTCAAATTTTGAATTTTGAATGTGGAATTATGGGTGGGTTGTTTTGAAGGTTGAATGTCGATTTTTGGGATGTTTTGATTTTTGAATCTGAAATTTTGTTAGGTTCCCACTTTCCCATAAAGTGGATGTTTGGAAAATTAAAAAAAGGATTTAGTCATGAAACATTAATAAAATTAAAATAATTCAAAATGGTTGTTATAATCATTATACTAGAAAGAATAGATAATAGTAACTACATTTTGAAGTTATATATTTATAATATATTTACAATTTGAAATTTGAAAAAGTAACTTCATTTTTATATTTAGAATTTTAATAATAACTTAAGATGAATTTTTGGGTTTGTTCTAAAATAATTGATTTTTAGTTAAATTTTTTTTAAGTTCCTTAGCCAAAGTGGCCAAAGAAATTTTATAAAAAGATGAGATTTAAAGGAGTCGGGATAATATTATTTTATAACAATATCTATCATAAATTGAGATCAAGTCAGAATGGATATCATCCAACCAAGTCAGATTTGAACCAATTCCTTTGTTGGAGAGACACTATGTTACACGATCCACCTCCCAATAGGAAGATGTGATGATGTAGTTGAGTTCAGATAGAAAACCCATACATTCAATCCATCGATCCATGAGCCTCCATGAGAGATAAACCACACTGTTTCTTATATATTGAACAATGTTAGTGGATTCACTTTTAAGCCATGGATAATTCCAAACATTGGATTTCACAAAAGAAACTTCATGAATGACTCCAAGAATCACTACTACAAAAACGGGCAAGGGAAGCGCGCCCTTATAACAGCGCTAAGCAAAAACGCTGATAAAGGATACCCTATATCAGCGCTAATATTACAGCGCTGAAAAAGCTAATTTTTATCAGCGCTTTCTTAGCGCTGATAATATAAATATTTATCAGCGCTAGAAAAGCGCTGATAAATATGATCTGTATCAGCGCTAAAATATTAGCGCTGATACAGTTGGTCTTTATCAGCGCTTTTTGAGCACTGATAAAGGTTTCCTATATAAGCGCTAAAAAAGCGCTGATACAGAACACCTCTATCAGCGCTCAAAAAGCGCTGATAAAAATTATCTTTATCAGCGCTAAAAAAGCGCTGATAAAGAGACCCGTTATCAGCGCTATAATTGTAGCGCTGATACGGGGAATCTTTATCAGCGCTTTTCTAGCGCTGATAAATCATAATATTATCAGCGCTAGAAAAGCGCTGATAAAGCTAGATTTTATCAGCGCTATAATTTTAGCGCTGATAAAGGTAGCCTTTATCAGCGCTTTTTTAGCGCTGATAAAACCTTAGTCGACTTTTTTATAAAGTCGGTCGCACAGTGCCCTCGTTTTATCGCAGCTAAAGCTCTCGCGGAACCGTAACCCTGCTACTCTTCTCCCGAATACCGCTGCTGTGTTCGCTTCGCCGGAGCTTGCCGCCCTCGGTACAGTCGCCGTCCTCCGCCGCCCGCAACACCCTCGGCCGACCTCCACCGCCTGCCGCCCTCGGCTGCCCGCAACGCCCTCGGCCGCCGTTCTCTGCCGCCCTCGGCCGCCCTCCGCCGCCCTCGGCCGCTCTCCACCGCCTCCGTCGCCCTCCGCCTCACTCGGCCGCCCTCGGTCGCCCTCCGCGGCCGCCTTCCGCAACCCGCAACGCCCTCGACCAACTAAGGGTATGAATTCTATTCTAGTTTTATTTATTTGTTTCAAACATTCATGGAATCCCTTCAAGTTGTTATGGAATGTATAAAACCTACTAGAATTTGTCTTATGTAATGGAGAGTTGAGGCATGGTGTAGTTTAATGTCCTAAAACCAGGACCTTTGTGCAGGTTTCCATTTTGTTCTGATAAGGAGGGGAAATGATTCACCCTTTTCACTATAGTATAACCAAGAATGTTCTACCATAATCATGCATGAGGGGGGGGGGGTGGTAGATGTAAATTTTAACCCAGGGGTTCATGAATCCAAGGATTGATATGGTACTTAAATGTCATAGGGTGTTTGATGGTAGTAAAATCCATTATTGAGGACGAAATTGTCTTTGGTTGACATGCCTTTTTAGTGGGAAACATATGCAGATCCACCAGTGCATATTGTGATTAGTCAAATAAAGGTGACCTTAGGACGATGACCGCTCATTTCCGATGGCCATGGAAGGATATGAGGATTAAGACCTTTTTGTGCATAGTGTATGGTTTTTGAAAGGAAGAGACCTTTTTGGCTCCGACATAGTGACAATGGGGAAATTTATGTCTCATGAATAGACCCTAAATATGATGTTTATGTATCACCATGTTTCTTGTGATGGAAAGAATCAAGCTGTACATAGATATTTTAAGTTAAAACTACATGCATGGGTCTAACCCACACAAAGGGAGGGGGAATGTTTAGTTTTTGGGGTGTCTGGACTAGAACATAATGACTTAGGCATTACTATAGAATCAAACCAACTATAGTACTTGAAATCATGCATTTTAGAATCATGCAATTAGAACTATGGTAGAACTTTTTAGTGTCATATTGTGGGGACTGATTCCTTGAAAATCCTGAGTAACTTAATGGAAAATCAGTCTAAGATAATTTGACATGCGCTGGACATGAAGGTGGAGAAAGGTGTAGACTATGACACCATGGATTCTCGAATCGATAAGAATAAGTCCATGCACGCAACTTTTTACCATGCACGCAACTCTCTTTACAAACTCCTATTGAATGCAATTCTACGCGATTCAAAGCCTCATATTTTCTATAAAAGTTGAGATACTAAATTAAGGGGGTATCCTATTATTTATAATCGTTTCTGAACATGAACACATGTTTATCCCAAAGTGTGTAAAACCATGTTTGATGTCACATTAGGTGCATACGTATCTTTTTCTCCTAATAAAGTGATAGATAATCATCTTTTTAGTGAATCTAATATTCTTTTTTATGAATCTTGATTATAGGTTAGACTACTTGATCTCCTTCCAAGGAAGTGGTTCCCTTCTACTGTATTTGGAAGTCTTCTTTTGTGTACTTGAACCATAAATACTAATATTTGAGATTCAAATAGGATGAAGATGAATAAAGATTGGATGGATTCTAATCGTTTAACAATAGAGTACGAGAACGGAGTGAAAGAGTTCATCAAGTTTGCAAAGGATCACACAAAGGATCCTTCTCAAATCCTTTGTCCGTGTTTACGTTGTTGTTATTCTAGACTACTTACTCCAGAGGAGTTGGAAGAACATTTGATATGTCACGGAATAGATCGGAGTTATAAATGTTGGAATAAACACGGAGAAAAAGCGAATGTAGCTACTGGCTGGGATAAAACTGCGTTTTATGGATCGTCAGATATGAATACAAATATAGATAATGAAGAAGACCGTATGGAGGATGTGATTACAGATGTCAATGATGATGAAGATCGTATTGAGGAAATGACAAAGACAATTCAAGATGAACCCCGTGATTGCCCAAAATTGTTTGAGAAGTTAAAGAGTTGTGCAAAGACGCCATTGTATGCTGCTTGCACTAAGTATACAACATTGTCAGCTGTACTGAAGTTGTATAAATTGAAAGCAGGCAATGGATGGAGTGATGTCAGTTTTACGGAACTACTTGCTCTCTTGAATGACATGCTTCCGGAAGATAATGAGCTCCCAAGCCGGACGTATGAAGCTAGACGAATGCTACGCTCGATGGGAATGATTTCTGAAAGAATACATGCCTGCCCGAAAGACTGTATATTGTTTCGAAAGGAGAACAAATCACTTACAGAATGCCCAAAGTGTGGTGCTTCTCGATACAAGAAAGATAAATCCAATCCTACGAAAGTTGTATGGTACTTTCCAATCATTCCAAGGTTTAGGCGTTTATATGGAAGTAAAGAAACTGCAAGACAATTGTCGTGGCATGCAGATAAAAGAAATAAAGATGGGTTATTACGTCATCCGGCCGACTCTCCTCAATGGAAGAAAATTGATCATGAGTATCCTGAATTTGGAAAAGAGCCGAGAAACCTTCGTCTTGCGTTATCTACAGATGGAGTGAATCCTTTTGGTTTTCAAAGCAGCACTCATAGTACATGGCCTGTTATGTTGCTAAATTATAACTTGCCACCCTGGTTATGCATGAAGCGAAAATTCATCATGTTATCTATGCTTATATCAGGACCAAAACAACCAGGTAACGATATTGATGTTTATCTGACTCCTTTGATCGAGGATTTGAAGTTATTGTGGGACTCAGGTGTAATGTTGTATGATGCTTATAAAAGTGAATACTTCACGTTGAGAGCGATGTTGTATGGGACAATAAATGATTTCCCTGCTTATGGAAATTTGTCAGGCTATAGCATTAAAGGAACTCAAGGGTGTCCCGTGTGCGAAGAAGATACAGAATCAATTAGGTTGAAACATTCATCGAAATCTGTGTTTCTAGGACATCGTAGATTTCTACCTCGTCGGCATAAGTACCGATCTTGGACGACATCATTCAATGGAAGTTCAGAAAAACGCACAACACCGTCTCCACTAACAGGTGATCAGCTGTTTGAGAAAGTAAAAGATATGAACACTGTTTTTGGTAAACCATTTTCGAAAAACCTTACGAAAATCGGTTGGAAAAAGAGATCAGTTTTTTTTGAATTACCATACTGGAATTGTTTGTACGTCAGACATTTTCTTGATGTGATGCATGTGGAAAAAAATGTATGTGATAGTGTTATTGGAACGTTGCTAAATGCCCCTGGCAAAACAAAAGATGGAATTAAGGCAAGGTTGGACATGGTTGACATGGGAATACGAGAAGAGTTGGCTCCCGTGAAAGGTGAAAATCGAATGTTTCTTCCTCCTGCTGCTTATACTCTTTCTAGGGCAGAGAGATATCAGTTTTGCAACTTCTTTAATGATGTAAAGGTTCCAGAGGGGTACTCATCAAATATCAAGAACATTGTGTCAATGAATGATTTGAAGTTAAAAGGTTTGAAATCACATGATTGCCATGTTTTGATGCAAGATCTAATTCCTATAGCTTTACGTTGCATTTTACCCAAGAATGTTCGTCATACGTTAACCAAACTTTGTTTCTTTTTCAAAGCTATATGTAGCAAAGTTTTAGACCCGGGGAAATTGCCAGCTATGGAAAAAGAAATTGTCATCATATTATGTGAATTAGAAATGTTCTTCCCGCCAACATTCTTTGATATGATGGTTCATTTGATGATTCACTTGGTGAGAGAGATTCGACTTTGTGGTCCTGTGCACTATAGATGGATGTATCCTGTTGAACGGTATATGAAGATTTTGAAAGGATATGTCAAAAATCGAAGTCGGCCAGAGGGTTGTATAGTGGAGCGATATATTGTTGAGGAAGCCATTGAATTTTGTATTGAATACCTATCTGATGTGGAAAGCATTGGTCTCCCGAAATCTCGTCACACTGGACGCATTGAGGGTGAGGGAATTTCTGGAAGAGAAGTTGTAACAATCAGTATTACAGATCGGGAGCAGGCTCATCTTTATGTTTTGCATAACAGTTGGGAGGTTGCTCCATATATTGAAACTCACAAAGAAATTCTTAGGCAGTTGAATCCATCGAGGGCTGAAAAATGGTTAGCAGATACACATAATCACCAGTTTATAGGATGGTTTCAGGACCATATTTTTAAGCAGTTGGATGAAAATCCGAATTCAATTTCAGAACGACTTCGATGGCTAGCCGCTGGACCAAGTGTGTATGTATTATCTTACAGTGGGTATGTAATTAATGGTTATACATTCTATACGGATGAACATGATGAAGAGAGTACCATGCAAAATAGTGGAGTTACACTAGTGGCTGAAGCGATGCATGTTTCTGGTAGTAAGGATATAAATCCAATTTATGCAAATATGTCATACTTTGGCATTATCAAACTAATATGGGAGTTGGATTATACGACATTTCAATTGCCGATTTTTCAATGCAAATGGATTGATAACAATAGTGGTGTTAAAATAGATGAATGGGGATTTGTGAAAGTTGATTTTAGTAAAGAAGGGTACAAAGACGAACAGTTTATAATGGCATCACAAGCGGTACAAGTTTTTTATGTTCCAGATCCCGCAAACCGAAAGTGGTCGATTGTTCTGTTATCGTCCAAAACTATTGAGGGTTCCGATGAAAATTCAGTTGAGGACGATCCTTTTAGTGGTACGTCACAATCAATTCAGAGCGGTCCCAATGCAGATGATGTTTTGTATGTTAGAGGAGACCACAATGAAGGGATTTGGATTGTCGATAGAGGTGTCAAATCTCTTCAACCTTTGAAAAAAAGAAAGAGAGTTCAGTAAACAGGTTATATTTTGTTTGTAATATAGATCTTGTTATCTCATGTTATTATCTTATCATTACAGAATTTATGTAATTTGAATGAACTGTTCAACCACTTTTGCAGATAATGACTTCTGCACATTCTGGTGCTCCTAACCTTGAGACTGAACAAGTCTCTCAAGCAGCTGCTGCTGCGGCTGCTGCTGCTCCTGCTGCTCCTGCAGCTCATTCTGCTGATACTGTTGCTCCTGATGCGGCTCCTGCTGCTCCTACTGCTGTGACTCATACTCCTCCTCCTGCTGTGGCTCCTGGTGCTCCTGATGCGGCTCCTGCTGCTGCTCCTGCTGCTCCTACTGCTGCTCCTGCTGCTGCTCTTGCTGTTGCGGCTCCTTCTCTTAGTGTTGAGGTCCAACAACCATCAGCACATGCCGTTGATATCATAGTAGATGAACATATAGATGATGTTGATATCGATGAAATGGTCGGGAATGAAGGACCGAAGTCGCAGAAATCACAGGTGCGTCGTAGTTTGACAGTGTTAGCCAAAATTCTTAAGGCGAAAAGCAAAGGCATCAAATTTGAAGTCGGATGGAATGCACGAGGCCAACATGTGAATCCCAACAAGGCTATGTTTAGCAGTTACATTGGAGTTGTCACTCGGCAACGCGTGCCGATTGACGTAGATTCATGGCACCATGTTGTGTCCGGGTTGAAGGCTGTGATCTGGGAAGAAATTACGGTAACATTATGAATTTATTTTTTTAATTAACTAGCAAATAAAATGATGAAACAGTGTCTTACTCTTCTCAATCTCTTGCAGAGTACATTTATAGTAGACGACTCACACAAGGATTATGTACTAAGGCTTGCAGGAAAGATTCATCGAGGTTTTCGTACTATTTTAACAAGATGTCACCTGAAAGATTCTAAAGGTAAAATAAACCCGCACCCACCCATTGTCTATGCGCACCTGATATCCCAAGAAGCATGGGATGCATTTATTGGCCGTCGTGGGGATGAGAAGTTTCAGGTACATTGTGAGTGATAATACGCTGTTTGAGGATACCTGTATTCATCACTTTGATTGTCAATATTTCATTTATGAAACAGAAACTCTGTACTGAAAATAAGGAACGTGCATCAAATCCAACATACCCCTATCGTAAAGCAAGGATGGGGTACGCTTCATTAGAAAAGAAAATGGTACGTATTGTAAATTTACAGTAATATTGTTAGGTGCCAATAAACAACATCATAATTATCTTTCTATGTTTATATGTAGATTGATGAATCTAAAACCAAATGCACTTCTATCCCACGTCATGTGCTATGGAAGGAGGCACGTGTGAACAAAGAAGGGAAGTTAATAGATGAGAACACACAAAAAGTGTGGGAAATATGTGTAAGTATGACACGATGATAAAAAGATTTGTTTAAAATTGCTATTACATAAAAATAATTAGTTTTTTTCCTATATCTGACAGTCACAGGAATCAGCTACTCCTGTAGCTGATACAGACCTATTATCGACGGCTTTGAAGCAGCCGGAAAAATACGGTCGTGTCAGAGGTGCAGGGTTTGGGGTGACACCCCGAGTATATTTTGAGAAGAAGAAAAAAATAGATGATACAGAGAAAAAATTGGAACAAATGAGCGAAAAAATAGCAACCCTTGAAGAAAAATTGCAATGGCAGGGAGAGTTGCTAGCAACTTTTATGGGTGGGAAGCAAAGGGAGGACACAACTCAGGAAGAACCACCGCATGAACATCCTGCCCCACCCCCCACCAGCTTTGAGGCGAGCCATTCACCTAAAAAAAATGTCTTAGCCGTGGTAATCAATATTCTAATAACGGTTCCCATTAAATATGAATCAGACAAACACTGATAATTTATCTGTACTGATCTTCTACAGGGTGATAATGATTGTGATTTATATCTGTCAACACCCACCTATCACCTTGTAGCGAGGGCTACAGTGTTCAATATCCCAGATGCCACACTGCATAATAGACCACTTTCAAAAGATCATCTGAAAGTGACGATTACTGTAGCTCATGAGCCAAATGCAATGCTACCTATTCCACTTGATGACGATGATATTCATACGGTTGAAAAGGCTATTGGGACATTCATTGCATGGCCGGCAGAACTTGTAAGAGTACATGCAGACAAAGAGGTATTTATTTCCTTTTATTTTCAAGCTAAACCCTTAACAATTAATGAAAAGAGTGTCTGAATCAATGATTGTTGTTATAGACGGAGAAAGGAAAGGGGGTGACTAACATCGGCTCGAAACCATCTAAAGGATCGACCAATCGATCCCAAGGAGCCTCTGAAAGCACAATAACACCACCTGTTCTCTTTCCACATTTACTAGCATTGAAGACTCATGTGGATACGAAGCTAAAAGATGGTAATAGTCATATAGTGATTTTCGAAGATAATATATACGGAGAGGAAAGTCAAGATTTCGTTGCTGCTGAAAATGTAAATGAAATCCTTGAAAACGGTTGGTTAGGCGTCACTGTTGTAAATGTATATATGAGGTATGTTTCCATGAATTGATTTTCTAAAAGCTGATCTAATGTGCAAATTATGACTAAATGCATTTTATATTGTTGACAGACGCATTTATGAAAAACAGTTGAAGGGATTTTCCCATGAGCCAAGATTTGGACTGGTTAGTCCTCATATCACATCAACACACCAAACAAAAATAGAGTCATCAAAAAGGGATGCAATAGTGAAGGACTTGCTGAAAACATTTGAACGCAAGATTACAGATGACAGACTTTTCCTAATACCAACCATGCAGGGGTAATACTCTACGATTAAAGCATATCAATTATATTTTCACTTTTTTTATTACTTATTCCTTTTTGTGTTTTTAGGCAACATTGGTTGCTAATTGCGGTGAACTTGGATACTCCGAAGATTTACTTTCTGGATTCAAAGTTAGGATATCCATCAAACCGACCATACATGATGGAGTTTGTGAATCTGTAAGACACTACATCTTACGTTTTAGGTCTAAACATCAATTTATATAATATATATTATCTTTTACTGAGGATTCTGTTATGATAGGGCGGTGTACCAATATCGTCTAAATCATGGTATGAGGACAGGGGCTAAGCATAAGGAGCCGAGCAAGTACTACGTCTGGACAAATATCAGGGTATATATAATAAAATTTCACTATCCAAACACACCTCAACACAAGTTATTTATTCTCCTAATGATCAATTTTTTTGCAGTGTCCAAAACAAACAAACGATAATGATTGCGGTTATTATGTTTGTAAATTTATGAAAGAGATCGTTTTTCATCAGCAAACTAGCATCCCTAAAGAGGTATTTTCAAAAACAATTACTAGTTCGTTTAAGTTATTTATTAATTCTTTATTTTTTTATTTTGCAGTACTACTATGACTGCCGAAAAGCCTCATACTCACAAGACGATATAGATGTGTTCAGAAACGAGTGGGCCGCATACCTGATGACAGATTGTACACAAATACAATGATGATCTGACTTGGGGACATGTACAATTGGTGGTCATTTTTGAGAGGGGTTAAGGGGATCAAAAGATAAAATATTGTTGTATGTAAATGTTCGTAGCAAAATTGTAATTGTTATTAAATAAAACATTCTTTCTCCAATGAGTCATTTTTCCATTTTAACAGATGATATGCACCAGCAACATGCAAGAATGTTGAACCACTAAAATGGTCGCTCTCTTGTTTAAAATGGACACCACTTTAATTGAAAACAACAACTGACCTACGGAAATCTGACCAGACGCATCTGGATTGCCTTCATCCTTTAGGAGAAGGATCCACGGGTCCTTGGTGACGTGTACGAGTCAACCCCGCCTCAATCCGAGGCACGGTGTGACCGCTACCACCCAAAGGGTCGCTCTCTTGTTTAAAATGGACACCACTTTAATTGGAAACAACAACTGACCTACGTAAATCTGACCAGACGCATCCGGATTGCCTTCATCCTTTAGGAGAAGGATCCACGGGTCCTTGGTGACGTGTACGAGTAACATGCAAGAATGATGGACCACATTTCTTTGGCCTTTGGACAAAAAAACCAGTAAAATCTCCAAAATACCTTCATATCATGCATGAACCAGTAAAATCTCCAAAATACCTTCATATCACGCAGTTCTGAAAAGAGTCACTATTTAAAAGAAAGTCACAAATTTAGATACATCTCGAGATGGTCAGTTGTTGATTTCACTTAAAATTAAGTCCATTTTTAACAAAACAGTGACACTGTGAGTGGTGTCGGCCACACCGGGCCTCGGATTGATGCGGTGTTGAATCGTACACGTCACACATGAGTCATTGATCATTGTGAAAAAGTATCAACGCAATCAGAAGCCGTTAGATCGATTTGGCATATGTACGTAAAATATTGTCCATTTTAAACTAAATACATACACTTGGAGTGATACCGGTCACACCGCGCCTCGGATTGAGACCCCACCCTTTCCCCTCGGCTGTCAAAAATCATAACCAGATAGTCGAAGGGTGATTTTGACAGCCGAGGGGAAAGGGTGGGGTCTGAAGACATTGTAGGATATGTCGAAGGGTGATTTTGTGTGTGACTGGTATCACTCCAAGTGTATGTATTTAGTTTAAAATGGACAATATTTTACGTACATACGCCAAACTGATCTAACGGCTTCTGATTGCATTGATACTTTTTCACAATGATCAATGACTCCTGTGTGACGTGTACGATTCAACACCGCATCAATCCGAGGCCCGGTGTGGCCGACACCACTCACAGTGTCACTGTTTTGTTAAAAATGGACTTAATTTTAAGTGAAATCAACAACTGACATACGGCAAACCGACCAAACACATTGGGATTCTATTGAAACTTAAGGACAACTATCCATGGGTCAAATGTGACGTGTAAGATTCAACCCCGCCTCAATCAGAGGCGCGGTGTGACCGGTATCACTCCAAGTGTATGTATTTAGTTTAAAATGGACAATATTTTACGTACATACGCCAAACCGATCTAACGGCTTCTGATTGCATTGATACTTTTTCACAACAATCAATGACTCATGATACATAGAGAAATTCACTGGCCACCTTCGAGAATGATCTGAAGCACAAACCATGACAGCATTATGTTTTTAACTTCAGCACCTCAATTGAGAATGTGACACCTTTCAGGACTTGGCGCCATTGTATGTCGTTTCGTCCACTGAATGGGTCTATCCTTTTATTTAATTTTTTTAACTTCAGTCAAATATTCTAGAAAGATGTCGCGGCAGATCCTTCACCATTTTGTTTTGCTGAACATCTCATTACATTGTTAAAAAAAAGCAGGGTGTCTTGCATGGGCAATACGTTCTTGTATTGAAGATGATGCACTCCCATTTATTCGAACCCACATGGTTAATTATTTTGTTTAAGCCTAATGATTGATTTAATTATTGTGGAACACATAATCATGAAAATCGTATGATGGTTGTACCCAGATAGGACTCCAATTCATTGGTTAAATCTATTTTCTCATGAGATGTTATGTATGAGATTAGGGAGTAAACCTAGTCCATTAAAATGGGAGTGCATCATCTTCAATACACGAACGTATTGCCCATGCAAGACACCCTGCTTTTTTTTAACAATGTAATGAGATGTTCAGCAAAACAAAATGGTGAAGGATCTGCCGCGACATCTTTCTAGAATATTTGACTGAAGTTAAAAAAATTAAATAAAAGGATAGACCCATTCAGTGGACGAAACGACATACAATGGCGCCAAGTCCTGAAAGGTGTCACATTCTCAATTGAGGTGCTGAAGTTAAAAACATAATGCTGTCATGGTTTGTGCTTCAGATCATTCTCGAAGGTGGCCAGTGAATTTCTCTATGTATCATGAGCGTTCTAATGCATATCTTGTTTGGAAGATCATTGTAGTAGACAACGATCTAAAAGTGGGGGATGAGTGCATATCTGAGCATGTCTTTAGTAGTGTCCCTCAAAATGTCTTTAAACTGACCATCTTGAGATGTATCTAAACTTGTGACTTTCTTTCAAATAGTGACTCTTTTCAGAACTGCGGGAGTTAACATTTCTCCAACATATTCACACACAAAATCACCCTTCGACATATCCTACAATGTCTTCAGACCCCACCCTTTCCCCTCGGCTGTCAAAAAAACCTAAAAGACCATGGCTAGCAATGATCATTCCAAAATGCATTTAAACTGAAACCTTCCAGAAAAAAATAGAGTAGAATACTTGCAAGTTGTAACTTAGGTCGCTTTGCACAAGCCGATTTCCACATTGTTTGTAGCAACCACATTTGCTCCAACACTCTAATGATCTTCATTGCTTCATGTCTTTTATACTCTTCCATAAACCCTTCTCTAAGAAGGTCAACTATCGTGTATGCATACTCACCTTCAAATGTGACGTGTACGAGTCAACCCCACCTCAATCTGAGGCCTGTTGTGGCTGACACAACTCCAAGTGCCTCTGTTTTGTTCAAAATGGACTTATTTTTAAGTGAGAAATCAACAACTGACATACGGGAAACCGACCAAACGCCTTCGGATTGTGTTGACACTTTAGGACAACGATTCATGGGTTATATGTGACGTGTACGACTCAACCCCGCCTCAATCCGAGACGCGGTGTGACCGGTATCACTCCAAGTGTATGTATTTAGTTTAAAATGGACAATATTTTATGTACATACGCCAAACTGATCTAACGGCTTCTGATTGCATTGATACTTTTTCACAATGATCAATGACTCATGTGTGACGTGTACGATTCAACACCGCATCAATCCGAGGCCCGGTGTGGCCGACACCACTCACAGTGTCACTGTTTTGTTAAAAATGGACTTAATTTTAAGTGAAATCAACAACTGACATACGGCAAACCGACCAAACACATTGGGATTCTATTGAAACTTAAGGACAACTATCCATGGGTCAAATGTGACGTGTAAGATTCAACCCCGCCTCAATCAGAGGCGCGGTGTGACCGGTATCACTCCAAGTGTATGTATTTAGTTTAAAATGGACAATATTTTACGTACATACGCCAAACCGATCTAACGGCTTCTGATTGCGTTGATACTTTTTCACAACAATCAATGACTCATGTGTGACGTGTACGATTCAACACCGCATCAATCTGAGGCACGGTGTGGCCGACACCACTCACAGTGCCTCTCTTTTGTTCAAAATGGACTTATTTTTAAGTGAAATCAACAACTGACATGCGGCAAACCGACCAAACGCATTTGGATTCTGTTGAAACTTAAGGACAATGATCCATGGGTCAAATTTGACGTGTAAGAGTCAACCCCGACTCAATCCGAGGCCCGGTGTGGCCGACACCACTCAAAGTGCCTCTATTTTGTTCAAAATGGATTTATTTTTAAGTGAAATCAACAACTGACATACGGGAAACCGACCAAACGCCTTAGGATTGTGTTAACACTTTAGTACAATGATCCATGGGTCATATGTGACGTGTACGAGTCAAACCTGGGGTGGATTACATGGCTTTCCTACATGGAATATATCCCACTACACGTCTTTAATGAGCCAGCTACGCAGTTTATCCCTTGTACAGATACACAGGAAGAATCACACGAGATCGACGTCATGTACTAACATAGGGCAAGGGTGCATAAGAGGACACAAGATCAAAGGGTAACACGTATATGTTTTTTAACATGCCATGTAATTTCCTATTGATATGACATGTATATTCACACAGGCAGCTGAACATTGGAGTTACCCAGGGTAAAGCGACAAGGCATGTGACCCTTTAAATGACACATAATTTTATGTACCATGATTGATCTCTTTGAACACTATATCAAGGACATATTTCATTAGGGTTGGCTCCCATGATCCTTCCTAGGATGGTTTTGGTATCTTTTCCGACTTACGGTAGTACGATCGCTTCAGCAGGACGTCCTAGACATAGTTGGAGTCTCTCTGAAAGTCCTGGAGTGAGATCATATATCTATTTTTGAGGTCCAGGTAGAGTCATGTATCAACGCAACCAATCCTACCAGACATTGATCCTATATATAGAATGTTAATCTTGATGTCTCATTACAGTACCCCAATTTATGATATGTTACCTTTTTTGTATTAATATACATAATTACTAAGGGTGATGGTTGGGAGAGTTAGGATATCCTTTTTATGTATTGCAGAATGATTCAAGGAGCACGGGCTCTGCACGATTTGTCAAAACCAAGTGGCAATCCAAGGAGAAACAATGCATAGTGGAATGTTCTAGTATTTATCTTCTGAGTTGTGTAGGAATATTTTGTGATACTATGTAATGAGGTAGTTTTGCTTTCTGGGTAGATGGTATCTAACTCATGGTAAGAACACTGTTTGGTTGGGTTGTGATCGGTTGATGACATGCTTGTGGTTGATATACTGGTTTTTGTGCAGGTCTGTGGTTGATATACTGGTTTTTGTGCAGGTCTGCTCGGCTGGCTGTAATAGTGCAGGTTTTTTATTAGCAGCAGGCAGGGATTTAACAGCGCTTTTTTAGCGCTGTTAAATGTCGCCTTTAACAGCGCTAAAAAAGCGCTGTTAAAGGAGATATTTAACAGCGCTAAAAAAGCGCTGTTAAAGGAAACATATAACAGCGCTTTTTTAGCGCCATTAAAGGTATCCTTTAACAGCGCTTTTTTAGCGCCATTAAAGGTGACATTTAACAGCGCTTTTTTAGCGCTGTTAAAGGTGACATTTAACAGCGCTAAAAAAAGCGCTGTTAAAGGACCCCTCCTTTATCAGCGCTGAGCTTTACAGCGCTTTTCTAGCGCTGTTAAAGCCCGATTTTAGCGCTGTTATTTCCCGTTTTTGTAGTAGTGAATTTTAGCTTCAATTGATGACACTAATTTTCATGTGACATAAAATCATACAAGAACTTTCCTATTATAATCATGTTATATGTAACTACATCCCAAGGGGACAGGGTTCTCTTTCAAAGCACCATCAAAATTTATTTTGATCTAATTTTGTAAGGGAGACTTCCAAAAAACTTACAAGGTCCCAACTGATGAATTGAAATTCCCATAAATTCATAATATTTTCAATATTGAATTCATTACTAATGTTCTCAAAAAAATAATTTTTGAGAACACTAGAATCCATGATAGAGACAATTAAATTTTCAATCATAGACTGAAGTTTGAAAGAGGTTTTATATTGTATCAATGAATTACGTCCATTCCAAATGAGGTATAACACCTTTGTTATTGCCACATGAAGAATGTTAGTGGGATATATAGATAAATATCTATTACATCATTGAATAAGTGAACTAGGTGACATCAAAATTGACATAGGAAGTTCAAAAAAGTCATATAAAACCTTCTAAAAAGATGACATGGTGTTGTATCTAAGAAAATTTTGATTAGAATCCTCTTTATACTGGTAACATAAATGACACCTGGATCGAATAGAAACACCTAACATTTATAATCAAGAATCCATTGGAATATGATTATGTGCTAATCTCTAGATCAAGTTAAATCAATAAGGACAAATCCAGGCCTTATGGAAATTTTTAATCTAATCAAAATCATGGTTTGAATCCACAATATCAAACTTTTAATATAGTCGGCCATTGAGAATGTCATTCTTAGATGGTTCACAGATAATCATGTCCTCCTATGGGGAAAAATTGTAATACTATATGATTTCACTAATTTATTTATATAATTTTAAAGGAGGAGCATCAAATAAATCTTTAATAGATGTTTGATAATCTGTAAAGGAATATATTGGATAGAATTCAATGATCAGATAAGTTCTTATACAGTTATCTAGCCATAACTTGAGAGTTAAATTCCTACTAAAAATCCATCTAAAACAATCCTTGATATTCAAATAAGAGTTTTTTATTGAGGTACAAAGATATTAATCCATGTAGGTATTGTTTCTTTGCTTTAATATTTCTATAAATCTTTATCTATGGAATTCCAAGGCCATTTAATTTATATTAATAATATTCCATGTGAATTGATCTTGAAGAGCTTCATTAAATTTTTTTATTCTGTTAATAAAAATGTTGTCGTTGGTGAGGTAATTATAGCATTTTTTCCAAGGAATAATGACCATATTCATCTTAAAAATTCTTCCACTCCAGAAAAAAAAAATTAATGTAGACATTTTATTTTTTGACCAACCCCATGGGAAATTTATATATCATAAATGAGTGTAGAATCTTAGAAATAATGGTGGATTTGACAAGATAAATTTTACTATCCATTTATAATTCCTTTCCCTTCCAAGATGAGAGATGATTTTTAATATAATTATAAATATTCATGAAGTAACTCACTTTTGGTATCCCTCATAACAAAGGAACACCAAGATATTTGAAGGGTATGGACCCCTCTCTAATACCCATCTTGGACTAAATGAAATACTTTCTGGAAGAGGTGAACTCCTTCCCAAAGTAAATAAATTATTTATCCCTGGAGATGATTTTCCCTAAGATTCTTTCATAATGATTGATAATGTCCTTGAGATTTAGAATGTTCTTCTTAGTTCTTTGTAAGAAGAGAATAATTTTATCAGTATAGAGTAAATGATTTGTGGAAGAAATACCTCTAGAAGCATGGATGGGTTTTAGCTTTCTTTGATCCGCCAACTGAGTGAGTAGAAAACTGAGATAATATTTAGTAATTGAGAATAATAGATCTAAGAGAGAATCACCCTCTATAAACCCTTGGGATAACTTTAAATATCCCTTACAAGATCCATTAATGATCGCCAAAATGTGAGTTGATCCTAAAAGAGATTTCACCAATCCAATGAAAGTGTTATTGAATCTAAAACTATGTAAAACTTTATAAATAAAGTTCCAATCCATAATGGCAAATGATTTCTTGATATCAAGTTTGAGAGAAATGTTACCACCTATGTTAGAATTTCTGAGATGATTGACACAATCATAGGTTATGCCAATATAGTCTTGGATGCACCTACCTTAAACAAATCCATATTGATTCCAAGTAATGATTTTATTAGAAATAAGGGAAATTCTATTAGTAATAATATTGATGATAATATTTTAGATGGTATTAACAAGAGTGATTGTCCTAAAAATAATAATTTCATAAGTATTCTAAATTTGAAGAATAAATGTTTGAAATTGAGCACTGAGCCTATTGGGGATGATACCTTTAATGAAAAATGAGGCGACCAACTTACAAACATCAACTTTTATAACATCCCCATACTTATGAAAGAAGAAATTAAAAAAAACATACAGGCTAACAAAATTTTGGGATTTAGGATGAAAATAGTATCTTGGATTTCATACTCAAGTGGAGTGATAGTGAATAGAGTGTTGTCTTCAAGTCTGACATGGTTGGGAATAATACCATCAATCAAGTATGTAACACCCTAAGACTTTATGATATTTTCCTTTTAGAATAAATTTAATTTTATTGATATCTTGATTTATAAGAAATTCCAAGTTAATATTATTCTACCCACAACACTAATATCAGATTATGGTACACACAACAATAATTTGGCATGTGTTGCACACAATACTAAGTTCCTTTGATAGCTTGTGTTACACGCAAGATCGAGTTTTACCAAACTACAATATACTATTAATATTATTATTTTATATGATAGTTATCAACTAATCGTTGTAAAAACATGTATGAAAATGATTAAATAAATTTGAAATAAAATTTCTACATATTTTTATATAATTCTTTGGTTACAAATTAATTATAAATGAATATAATAACCAATTGAACATAAAGGGAATGCTTTTATAAAAAACTATTTTTATGTGCCAAAGGAATTTTATCATAATAAAATAATTTAATTTCTATTAGTGAATGATATTAATATATTATATAACCAATAAATTTTTTTACACTCATAAAATAGATTTTATAGACATAAGATAAGAATAAATTCAATTTTACCTATAAAAGATGCATTTTTCTAAAATTAGTTTTGCTGCATTTTAATGGAGTACTTTTTTTAAAGCTAAATTTTAAAATTTAATAAATTTTATATAACAAAATAAACTTCATTTTTGAGATCAAAATATAAAAATTAGTTTATGGTTAATTTTTTGTATTTTTTTGAGAAGTTTCATTCTTTTATGAATAGTGAAAAAATACTGAACTTTAATTGAAAATTCACTTTTCGTATAAATAATTTATAATGTTAAATTATATTTTGAATTTGTTATAAATTATAAATATATAAATTATATATAAATTAATCTAACTTAGTTAATTTTAATCAATTTCACATTGAAATTGGATATAAAAACATTTCAAACTTTTGAGCATTTTCACTTTAAAAACCTTCTTTCCAATCCCATATACATGATAAATTTTAAATAAACTTATGAAACTTATGTTATTTTAATTTAAAAAATGGATTAAATATTTACAATCATAATTATTTATATTAATTTCAACTTAGTTTTTCATCAAAAATATTATTGAAATCAATTAAAATTAATTACAATAACTTAGGTAAAAATGAGTTTAATTGGTGGTTAAACTTTAATATTAAGGGTCCAAATGACCTAGAAACCTGTAAAAACCCATTTTATGGTCATATTTAGACCATATAACCTATTTTATCTATAATTTTTCATTATTTTAGGCACATTATGTAAGGTATACCTTCAAATACTGTTTACCTTTTGGTATTTACAAAAATGTCACTCCTCCTCCACTATAAAAGGGAACTCACCCCCCCCCCCTCACTTCATCACACCTATAAAGAAATTGGGATCTTACATGCCCTTAAAAACTCATATACAAACTTCCCTACCCTAATAATATAATCCAAAATTTGGGAATAAATCCAACCAAGGAATGCCTTTGTTGAAAACCAAAAATGAGTTACCTAGAGAAGAGGTGATGTTCTTCAATGAGCACTTTTATTTTATTTCATTGCCCACAACTTAAATTATTTTTATATAATGATTATATAATAAACTCATTATCATAAATATAATTAGATTTTTTATTTTAAGTTTATGACCTACACCCACACACACTTCCATCAAATGGGATACACAATCATCATTCATGTGTACGGTGGACTACCTCCTCATGAACCGATATTGTTCGTTCTTCCATTATAACTTTGAAAGGATGGGAATAATGATTTTTTTTATAGATTATATATTACATATATGTAATTTATGATGTTAATAATCTTATAAAATTATTATATAACATATAACTTCATGCATTCCATTTTTTGGGAATACAATTACATCGTTTGTGGACGTGTGGACTACCGTCTCCGCAAAGTGATGTGATTCTTTCACACTTTACATGGAATTTATTAAGGATTGATTAAATAAAAACATGTGATATATATAACATAAATATTATACTAGAATAATTATATACATATATATCATTTTTCTTCTTTAATATGTAAATAAAATAGAAGTATCAATCATGTGTCGTTTCCATGAACGACGCATTTCATTTCCTATAAAAAAAATTGGATAATGATAAATAAATATATACTTAGGATATATGATATTTAAATAATTTTTTACATTATATTGGTGATTAAATCATAAATCATTAAATGGTAACAAAAAATAAAAAGTCAAAAGTTACTCGAAAAACAAAGCAGTTATTACCCGAAAGGATAAAAATAAAGAAAGATTATTAATTAACGGGTAATAATATATTAATGATATCATAAATATTAATATTTTTCTGGTATAATTTAATAACATGATTAAAACCATTATACATGAGTATAAAGGTTGTTCATCCAAAATGGAGTGTAAGGTAAGGGGATTTCTAGTCTCACTTTTATTTCTACGTGACTTATGTTATATTCACCACTCATTTATTTTGTGTGGTATATATACTTATCTATGAAATATTATATCATGAATTTAATTTATTTAATGGTATTAAAAATTTAAATTGATTCTATTATTTTATATATCTCACTATTCAAAAGTTACTGATGTAATAAGGGATTTAATCTCAATTTACATTTCATTGAGACTTATTTGTTATTATGAATCAATTCACATTTATGTGGTGTATATACTTCCCCTTTGACATGTTATATCATGAATACTTAATTATTTGTGGTATTTTAATTTTCAATTTGATTTATTTCATCCAAGGGGATTTGATTTGGAAATTATCAAGTGATAAAGGTTATTTTTAAATCTAAATTTCTTTTGTGATTATTAATTTTCTCTTGAAAAAAACAATTTATTATAATAATTTTACATTGTTCGTTACATTTCTATTAAATTTAAATATTATTGTGTGATGGATATGATTATTTCCTAAATCTTATTCCTTTTTTTGAATATGATGTTTACTTTTAATGTTATTTTATTAACTAGGGAAATATTTATAAATCTGCATCCCTTACTTGATAAGGATATATGATGAGGAACATTGTATATGAATTAAATATATTACTCAATATATGAGAAATTATTTGAAAATACAAGAAAGGGGTTAGTGACTGATTAATGCAATCCCCTCGATGCATCATTAGTCTCATGTGATAAATTGATTACTGGATATATGAAGAATTAAATTTATTACTCAATATGTTTTAAACTATCTTGAGGATAGATGTTTATGGTAAAGGTATCATGTTCCTAGGAAACATGAAATATGATAATTAAAAATTAACTACATTCAGTATTTACTTATTATTAACCATGAGGTTTTCACTATGAAAAATTCTTTGGATGTATTTCATTCTCAGTTTATTGATTAAATGGTATGATGTTTTAGTTATTTACCTTTCCATATTTATTAGTCCTTATCCAGTTATTTTAATGACATGTGTGCTTAGTTATTTACCTTTCCATATTGATTATTCTCATTGATTCATTATTTCTTCCACTGTATTTAAATCTTACTGAGAATTTGATCTCACCCTTATTTTCTTTCCTTTCCCTAGGTTATGAAGATGGATTCTTCGAATGAGTTTTAATGATGTTGAGCTTTTCCTTTTTCTATTCATCATTTTCTTTTCCCAATGTAATATGGGTATCATGTATGTAATCAAGTTTTCCAAAAATTCTAAACTATTTTTTCCTTTAGGATTATAATCTTGTATCTATGCTAATGTAATAAATTAAGGCACTGACTCCAAGATACTTAGGTTGGGGTAGTAATATTTGGTATCATATAAATTTTAGTAGAAACCTAGGAAACTAGATTTAAGAAAACATGGATTGGGGAATATAACCCTAAGATAGACTTTTAGAATAAGTATAGAAGAATATCCTAAAGTTTTGTTAAGTTATAAATTATGTGGGTCTTCCTATAAATACATTCATGTCAAGATAATACAAGTTGAAGTGGTTTTGGAATAGATGTACCTATGGGTAACAACTCTGAAAAGGGTGCATCAGGATAGACTTGAGCATAACCTAGTACATGAAAACATGCCTTATGGTACACCTAGTTTAACACTCTTGGGGGATATGCTTAGGATAATTCAAATTTTCATTACAAACCATTTTGAATGATTTGAATGTAATGATATCCCCAAATAAATCAAATTTTATGATTATAAGATTATAAATTTATGGAATTATACATTATGATTTAAAATTAATAATTTTATATTCTAATCCAATATATTCTATTATTTATAAATGGAACCTATAAGAAAGAAGGGTATCAATATTCATGGCTAATGTAGAGGTTTCCCATATGAGAAATCCAGTATAGATGGTATTGGAACTGAAAATTTTATGAATTTATAAGGGTAGCTTAATCAAGTTAAGAAAAATAACTTTTCTCTAATAGAGAATCCTATTCCATAGCAAGATTCTCTAATGATGATTTATTTGTATGATAGAGGCCTCCATCATTTAGTGGGACTACTGATCCGATTTTAGCTAAGTAATGGATTAAATATTTAGAGAAGATAATTATGGAATTGGGATGTGATGAAAAGGAAAAGGTTTCACTTGCATTGTATTATCACAATCGTAATGTTGATCAATAGTGGTCATTGATCCAAAATACTAGCAGGGGAGAGGAAATATAACTCATGGAATGGAAAGATTTTAAGGAGATGTTCTTTGAAAAATATTTCCCTCGTGAGAAAAAAACTAAGATGAGGATAAATTTCCTTAGTTTAAAAAAAGTAAAAATAAATTTTTTTTATATTATGAAGATACCTTTAAAAGGTTAGCTAGTTATTATAAATATAATATACACAATAAGGAGTTCATGACTGACCATGTCTTTGAAGTTCTTAAGCTAAGTCACTGAAGGGTGTCTATGTCTCAAACTTTTTCTTTTTATAATGAAATATTTTTATGTACTATCAAGACAGATGAATAATTCTCTATGTATTATGGATTCAAATGGAATCAATAGAATAAGAGGATGATGGATAAAATAATGGATAAAGGGAATAAGGGAAAGAAGGATTTTCCCACAGGTGATAATTGTGGAAAGAGCCACCCTGGGAAATGATTGAAAGTATTGGTGGGTTTTATAAGTGTGGAAAAAGTGTAACTAGGAAAAATAATGAAAAGAGAAGAAAGAAAACACTGTTATTCGGTGTTAAAACTACAAGGAGATGGGGCACTATGCAATATAATTTCCTAAGCATCAAGGTAATATACCTTAGAATAATCTAAGGGATCAAGGTAAAACTTATGTTATTTATATAATCAAAGTGGAGTGATTAATATGCTTGTATATTTGGATCAATTAAATATGTTGTAAAATTATTTTATTGATGATATTCTAATCATAATAATTATGACATATATAAGGATTGTACTATTTTTAGAGCATGTTTTGAATGGTACCAAGAAAATTGATTCAACAAAAAAGTTAATTGTTTTATAAAACACATGATTGAGGTAAAAATATTCCTTAATATGTTTCTAATGTTGAGATAATGATATTTGGATAAAGAGATGATTGATATGGATAAAGTAAATTAGGTACTAGTATATATCTTAGAAATTATTAATGATTTTTTTACAGTGGTTTATGCGTGAAGGAGTTAAAAACATTTTTGGATTTAAGGAATATATCAAATATTCTATGTTATATTTAAGTAATAAGGAAGCATTCAGGTTTTCAATATGGTTTTATGATAATTAATGTTATTACCATGTTTCAACAGAATACATGGTGAAGTTATTCACATCTTCGGTATGTGATGATTAAATATATAATTCATGTTGATTGGAGACTAATGATAAGGTCATTTTATAAATTTATTTACATTCCTTCTAATGTTTTGGATCATAATCTTTTATAAATTTTGACCATTTATTAAATGGTTTAAGTTTAGTTTTGGATGAGATTTTAGAGGTTAATGTGTTACTTCACCATATGATGCAAACTATGTTAAGAAATAATGTAAAAATAGTTCAAGGAACAACCAAAATATGGGATTCTATTTATGAAATATAACTTTATATTTTATTATATTCTTAGAGAGTGAAATAATTCCTTAACTATAGGAAATAGGGTCCTGAAACAAAAAAAAATTGTCATATTATAATCATTTTTGATGATATCAATGAAATTTTTACACCTATGTGGTTTATGGACTTTTGATCATTAACCATATATGGATCACCCAATTTATTATTTTTAATTTTCTCTACCACTCTCCATTATAACTTGATAGTTAGATTTCTCTTACATGTTCATATTTTCACTAATATTCTCATATTTGAAAGCCTAGTTTGGTGGTGACCTTTTCATTTCCATTTCTCTCTTATTAAGAAGATGTGCTATTAACCCTAGTTATGATATGGTTTTTAAATAATAGTATTTTAAAATATAAAACCCTATATTATCAATATCAAGTTCGAATTACAAGGATGAAATTTATTTAAGGTGTGGAGAATGTAACACCCCAAGATTTTACAATATTTTCCTTTTAGAATAAATTTAATTTTTTTGATAGATTTCTTTATATGAAACAAAAATTTAATCATACACTACAAAAACACTAATATTATCCTGCGGTATATTCCACACTAATTTGTCTTGTGTTACACACAATACCATGTTCCTTCGATAGCTTGTGTTACTCACAAGACCACGTTTTACTAAAGTACAATATATTATTAATATTATTATTTAATATGATAGTTATAAAATATTAATTTTAATGAAATTTATTAAAAGTATTGAATAGATTTGTAGAATATTTTTTACATATGTTTATATAATTATTTGGTTACTAATTAATTATAAATGAATATAAAATCCAATTGAATATAAAGGGAATGTTTTTATAAAAAAATATTATTTTGCATTAAAGGAATTTTTTCCTAATAAATTAAATTAATTACTATTATTGGGTGATATTAATATATTATATATTCAATAAAAAATTTTGACACTCATCCAATAGATTTTATAGGAAATAGATATGAACAATTCTAATCTTACCCATAAAATGGTGTATTTTTCTAAAGGTAGTTTTGATGCCTTTTAATAGAGAACTTATTTTTAAACTATATTTTTAAACTTTAATAAATTTTATTTTCTAAAATAAACTTAATTTTTGAAATTTTAAAGTCAAAATTAACTTATGATAAATTTTATTTATTTTTCTGAGAAGTTTTATTTTTTGCTGAATAGTAGAAAAATGATGAATTTAAATTGAAAACTGACTTTTTTCCTAAATAATTTATAATGTTAAATTATATTTTTAATTGATTTTAAAATTATAAATATATAAATTATATAAAAATTAATCCAATTTAGGTCATTTAAATTAATTTTTCATTGAAATTGGATATATAAACATTTCAAACTTTTGAACATTTTCACTTTAAAAAATCATTTTCTCATCCCATCTATGGGGTTAATTTAAAATTAATTTCTTAAAATCATTTAATTTTAATTTATAAAAATGGATTAAATATTTTTAATCGTCATAATTTATAATTTATAGTAATTTCAACTTAGTTTTTACCAAAAATATAAAAATTAATTACAATGATTAATGTAAAATTGAGTTTACTTTGTGGTTAAACTTTAATATTAAGGGGCCAAATGGCCTAGAAACTTGTCCAAAACCCATTGTATGGAAATATTTAGACCATATAACATTTTTTTTAATCCTTATTTTAGTCATATTATATACGGTATACTTCCCAATAGTGTTTACCTTTTGGTATTTACCAGAATGTCACTCCTCCTCCACTATAAAAGGGAACTCACCCTCCTCACGTAGTCACACCTATCAAGACATTTGGATCATAACAACCCTTAAAAATCATTTAAAAACATTCCTAAACTAATCTTATAATACTCAATTTTTTCATAAATCCAACCATTGATTTCCTTTAGTACAAACCAAAAAGGAGTTACCCAAAGAAGAGGTAACGTTCTTAAACGAGCACTTTTGTTTTATTTCCTTCTCCACACCATAAATTATTTTATATCATGATTATATAATAACCTTAGAATATAAAATATTATGATATTTTTTATTTTAATTTTATTACCTACACTCACACACACTTCCATCAAATGGGATACGCAATCAGCATTTGAGTGTATGGCAAACTACTGCCTCACGAACCGATGTCGTTCATTATTCCATTACCACAATTCAAGATTGGTAATAATGATGGATTTATTGATAATATATGATATTTATTATATTTATGATGATAATAATCTTATTTAATTATTATATAACTCTTTCCTTCATGTGTTCCATTTTTTTGGAATATGATAACATCGTTTGTGGATGTGTGGACTACCGCCTCCTCAAAGCGATTTGATTTGTTCATGATTTACTTGGAATGTATTAAGAATTTTTTTACTAAACAATTGTGATATATATTAAATAAATATTATAAAATAATAATAATATACATATATATCATTTACTTTTCTTTCATTAATATGAAAATAAAATGTAAGTAGTGTTCATGCGTACGTACATCCAATTGTCTCCAAAACGGTGAATTTCATTTCCAATCACAAACTTTTATGTATAACTATAAATATATATATATATATATAATAAATATATATGATATTTAAATCATTTTTTACATTATTTTTAGGTTTAAATAATGATCTATGTAATGGTAAAAAAAATAGCAAGTCAAAACATACTTGAAAAACAAAGCAGTTATTACCCAAAATGATGAAAATAATAAAACATTATTAATGAACATGTAATAATATATTATAAAATAATAATATATGATATAATAAATATTAATATGGTTCTTGAATAAGTTAATAACATGATTTAACCTATTATACATGAGGTTAAAGGGAATTCAACCAAAAGATAGCGTAGGGTAAGGGGATTTATAGTATCACTTTTATTTTTGTGAGACTTATGTCATATTCACCACTCATTTATTTTTCATGGTGTATATACTTACCTATTAAATGTTATATCATGAATTTAATTTGTTTAATGATATTAAAATTTTCAATTGATTCTATTCTTTCATATATCTCATGATTCAAAAGTTACTCAAGTAGGAAGGGATTTCGTCTCAATTGAAACTTTTTTGTTATTATGAACCAAGTCACATTTATGTGTGTATATAACTCACCTTTGACATATAATACCATGAATATTTCATTATTACTAGTTTTTTATCTTTCAAATTTATTTATTTCATCCAAGGGGAATTTATTTTAAGATTATTAAGTGATAAAATTTATTGTGAAATCTCACTTTCTTTTGTGATTGTTAACTTTCTCTTAAAACAATAAATTTATGGTTATAATTTTTAATTGGTCATTAAATTTATCTTAAATATACATATTCTTGTGTGATCTATATTATTATTTTCTAAATTGCATTCCATTTTTATATACGTTGTTTAATTTGAAATATATTTGATTAACTAGGGAAATATTGATAAATTTATACCCCTTACTCAATATGGATATTTGATAAGGAACATTATCTATAAATTAAAAATATTAATTGATATATGAGGAATTATTTGAAAAAGACATAAATTGTTTGGGGATTCGTTAATGTAATCCTCTGGATTCATCAATATTCCCATGAGATGAATTAGTTGGAAAAATCAGATGGGTTTTTACCTAGTATGTTTTAAATTATCTTGATGACAGATCTTAATGGTAAAGGTGTAATGTTATTTGTAAACATGACATCTGATAATTAAGAGTTTACTTCATTTAGTATTCAGTTATTATTATCCATTATTATTTCACTATTACAAAATCTATAGATGTTTTTAATTATCAATTTATTGATTAAATGGCACGGTTTTCAGTAATTTACTTTTTTATATTGATTGTGCCTTATCTAGTTATTTAAATGGAATGTGTTCTTAGTTATTTACATTTATATATTAATTATTCTCATTTATTAATTATTTATTTTACTATATTTAACCCTTACTAATCATTTGAGCTCACCTTTATTTTGTTTAATTTCCCTAAGATATGAATATTAATTCTTGGAATGAGTTTCAAGGATGTTGAGATTTTACTTTGGTTATGAATTATTTTATTTTTCCAATGTAATATGGGTATCATGTATGTAATTTGGTTTTCTAAAACTACTAAATTATTCAGTCCTTTGGGATTATAATCCTTTATCTATGTCATTGTAATAAATTAAGGCACCGGCCCCAGGATATTGAGGTCCGGGTCATTACAAAGTACCCCTCAATTCCAATCCCATTAAACAAGTTGTATTAGTATTAAAATATGTGATTAGAAAGGAATTATCTATAATGAATGATATTTTCATCCACTTTTAAAAGGGAAATAGGTCTATAATCTTTCACACTAAAAACTATTTTTATGCACTATTAATAAAAATTAAACATTATCACTTTTAGAAATTAAATATAATAAAATTTATTTCATATTTGAGTTAAAAATGTAAATATTAGATAAAAAGTTCAATTTCATTTTTATTCATAATAATAATATTAGTAATATTACTATTAATTAACATGATAATAGTAAAATGGGTTTTTTAGAATTATTTAATTAATATCAGGTAATTTGTATTTAATCAATAAAATTTATCTAAATTAAATTATGACCCTAATATTATGTTTAAACATATAAATAACTATATTAACACTCATTAAATTATTAATAAATACTAAATAATATTAAAGAACATATAAAGTTTAAATTTCATTTTTCTACAAAAAAGTGTTTTTTATATATTGTATATTTTAATTGAAAAGTATATTTTTTCATATTTATAAATTGAATTATATTAAATTGAGATTAAATTTATGTTTAAAACATCAAAATATGGTAAAATGGGTTACCTTATATTTTTAAATAAAATATAAATTACTTAGTTAAAATACTATTTACCAAGATAAAAATCAAAATGTAAAAAAGTAAAAACCTATGGTAAAGTATTGAAACGTGTTTAAAACATTTTTTTAAAGTCTTATATTAGGATTTATTTACAAAAGATCACCCAAATCTCATTATTAAAAAATTATGGAGTAATTGACCAAGGAATAGTGTATTAATATCATGGAAGTGTAAAGGGTATTCCCAAAAGTGCCCTTTTCTTCATTTATAAAAAGAGATCATTTACATCCCTCCATGGTTAAACTTACTAATGTAATTTGACTTGATAATAAACCCAAAATAACTCTCTAGGAATTCATTTTCCCATCATTAATACCCTGGTCTCTAGAAGTTAACCTAAGGTGTTCACTTCCATGGAAATCACTTGTAAAATATCAAATCTTTAAAGTAAGTATTACTATCTTCATAAATCTTTCACCTTAATATTTATCTTCCAAATATCTTATATAAATAAAAATAAAATGACATAAGTATAATTTTTATATTGAAATATTATTATATTAGTTTAATAATCATTATTTATTCCTCTCTATCCAATAAGAAAAACAAAACCGATCTTTGTGTGTTGTGCAAACTACTTCCTTCACAAAGTAATGTATTTATTTTTTCATCACAGCCATTCATGTGTGATAAAAAAGATATAATAGATGAATAAATATTATATCTATATTATGATTATAATTTTTAAATTAATAAATTATCATTTACTTCATTTCCCTCTAATTCATTGAGATGGAAACATTTATTATTTTACGTGCGGACTACCACTTCCATGAGGAATGAGCTTCATTTGTCTTCACCACTCATCATCATTGGCTTTAAAATATATTTAATATATAAAATTTACTTTTATAAAAATATTAATATTATGAATATTATGAAACTATTTTAAAATGAATTTTATCATGGTCATCATATATAAGTTGTAATAAAAAAATAACCGAACAACCTCAAGTAACCGAGGTAGGCAAGAAAACTGCATTATAAATAAATAAAATATGATAGTTAAAGGACCATGAAATATGAAATATAGTTTAATAATTTTCTTATCTAAGTATTTAATAGACTTAATTTATATATTCATGAAGTTAAGCACATGCGCAAAGAGAATATGGAACCATAGGTAAGGGTTTTGTCTCAAAATTTCCTTCTTTGAGACATATTTTCTTTCGTTCACTAAATTTTGTTTAAAGGGTGTGTATAATACCCATATTATATATAATAGATTTAATTATATTTTTTAAATTTATTTTAACCTTAATTTAAATCTTTCTCTCTTTCAACAGTTTTTATTAGAATGTTTCTTAAGTTGAAAGGGTATCGTCTCAATCACTCTTCATTGAGGCATGATTTAATATTATGCACCAATATTCATTTGTACAGTGTAACTAATGAATCTGTGACTTATAAAATCACAAATTATTATTGAACTTGGAAACTTCACTTCTATTCATTATCTTCCTTATTGTGTGATATTATTTATGTCTTCCCTAAAATATAAAGGTATTTTAATAACCCAATATTATTTTTTGAGTTTTAATGTTTATCCTTCAATTTTTTCATTCATTTAATAGGGTATACCCTATCACTATCATCATAAACAAGCCTGTATACCCTAGTACACTAATACCCAAGCTGGTCCTGACATAGACCAAAGGGTGTTCTTGATCCCCATGGTTTGGAGACTAGCACATGCCATCATATCAAACATCTAAGGGGATGTTTTTTCCACAAAACAATGAAACATTAGAAGATAAACAATACAAGTCAGTATTCCAACACTCCTAAAGGAGAAATTACTAGAAAAAAATTGTTAAAAAAATACCCAAATAGTAAATCATTGAAGACACATCATTTATCAAGAAAAGATAAGAAAACCCATGTAACTGGTGGATCACATCTCCACTTGTAACCTCCATCACTCTAAGTCCCATTAATCATGTACACTCACCACATACAAGTGGTGATTTCTCTTTTCTTGGACCTAGAATAAGATAATCTATAAATTTTTGAAGGAAAAGGTAGGTTGTGATAAAAAGTGCCTAGTAGGATACCACCAAAAATTCGAGAACCAATTCTATAACAATAAGCCATTTATTCTTTAAATTTTAATAAAATAAGGTATGGAATGGAATTTACATAATTACAATAAAACATGATTTCAAATAAAAAAGATTGTAGATATATCAAAAAATTATTAAAAGGACATTTTATATGAAACATTTATATAAATTAGTAGTCATGAATAAAAAAAATTCTATAATCAATGGCATGTATAATCAAATCAGACAAAACAAAACAAAGCACCATGATCATAAGACCTAAGCTATATTAGTTTCTGTAAATAATATCCTCACACTTCTCAATCATAATCATGGCTCGATATAGGTGTGAAAACTCAAATAATCACCCCAATAGGGGAACCATTATGTAAAATCAATCAAAACCCCATTAGGGGACCCATCACAGGAAATCATTCCGAACTTAGTTTAGTTAGTGTTATCATCATAAATCCATTACTAGGGAGTTAGAGTCCAAGAGTTCTTGTCCTAATCATCACTAACTACCCATTATCACATGTTCATTAAACAATCAATCAATAAATCATGGTAAAATCAATCATTTCAATTCATTTCATCATTCACAATTCAATTTCCCAATTTCAATCTCAACATGCCTTTTCATTTCAAAAGAAAATCATATGTTTTCATCAAATCCAGGAATTTTCAAATCATCTTTCATTTTAATCCAATTTTTCCTAGAATAAATATTCCATCATTTCATCAAATCGAGTTTCAAATCAAGCCATCATTTTTCTCAAAATCTTTCATGCACTTCCCATTCTATTGAAATTAGGGGGTTTTCAAAATTCCATACCCTTTTTAAATCAAACATCAAATCATATCAAATATGGGTTTTTAAATCAATTAAATACTCATTTCAAATCAATCAATCAATATAGAGTCTTAATTTTAGGGTAAATCTTTATGGAACCACCAAATATTAATCAAGTGTTCAAATAAACACCCACAATAGGAACACCAATGAGAATAGAGGCAAAGGAGATTGAGAAATCAAACCTATAATCAAGATCCATCAAAAAAATATAATATATTCATCAACAAAATGATGATCTATAAATCTATAATAAGGATAGAATAGGATATTATTAGAAACTACATGAGATGAGATTTACTTACCAAAAATATATTGAACACAATCATCGATGCTTCGATCTACTAAGAGAAGGGGTTAGAGGAGTCAAAATTTCCTCTTGAGAGACTCTAAAGAAAAAGGAATAATATTAAGGTCAAATGGGGTATCTTATCATCTTAAAAAGGGGGCCTGGTATTTTTAATTAAATTTTATGTGAATTAAAAACTGTGTGTATGTTTTGTTTTATGGGACGCATAGTTAGTAACAACTATGTTCCCTAACCATGAATCCCTACTAGACTTATTTATGGGGTGAATGGTTTGGCCACATGTTTAAACTAACTATGTTATAACCATGAAAAAATCATTATCCATAGGGTGCAAATTTTAGAGAGGTGGCCACATAATTTGGACAAACTATGTTCCCTCTTTTAATGGTTCATCAAAGGGTGCACAATTTGTTGGGCCAAATAGTACAGTTTCCCCTAACCATGTTCCAACCATACACAACCCCATGGTCTTCCAAAATTTTCCAAAAAACCTAAAAGGACCCCAAATAAAGACCTAATCAAATCAGGATAAAAACATGGGTTAATAAATACTTGAAATAAGGTAATGTAATGATAAAACTTCCCCACCATAAACACTCTATTTACCTAGAAATCTTAATAAGAATATTCCATATCAAATAAATGAGGCCAGTATTCTCTCATCAGTTCTACATTCTACCAAGTCTCATGTGAATCAGAACCATAATTCTAGGGCACACAGACCAAAGGTATCATCTTCCCAAAAATAAACTTTTTCCTACAATCAATAATCCCGGATGGATTCTTAGTCATAGATAAATCAGGTTCAACATCAATATCTTCTCAAATAAAGACATGAGAAGAGTCATAAAGATTATTTTGAATCTATGATACATGAAACACATTGTGGATTGACATTAGCTATCGTGGCAAAGCAAAATGGAAAGCCACATTTACCACCCTCTAAATAATCTCAAAAGGACCCAAAAATCTCAGTGTAATATTTCTCTATTTCCTAAGTTGTCAGTGACCCAACCGAGGTGAAACTATCAAAAAAACCTAGTCATAAACCAATAAATTCAATGTTCTATTATGATTATCATAATAATATTTATACCAGATTTTTTCCATCACCATTCTCTGATGAATCAACTGAGTCTTTGTTGTCATCTCTTGGACCAATCTAGGACCAACTAGGGAACATTCACTAATCTCCAACCAACAAAGATGATATTTACATGTCCTACCATATAGGTCCTTAAAAGGATCCATTATAATAGTAGTATGGTAATTATTTTTATAATAAAACTCAACCAGTCCAAAATGGACATCCCGAGATCCACCAAATTCGAGAACATGAGCATAAAGCATGTCCTCAAAGATATGTATAGCTCGTTATTTCTAGAAATATATATATTGATGATACACTATGCTTAAACATACCTTAGATTGATATGCCTCCTATAGGGCTCTCTAAAAGTGATAAGTAAAATGGGGATCCCTATCAAAAACTATAACTGATGGAACTCCTTGTGAACTAGAAATCTCTTTCATATAGAGACTTCCAAAATCCTTAACTTTGGTTGTATCTCAAATGATTATAAATTTATTAGATTTGGTTGGAATATTGATCAAAAACAATATCAAATTCTTACGTTGAAGGGTACCTAGAAACCCAACTAGAAAATACATAAAAATTTCACCCCACTTCCATGTTAGTATCTGAAGTGGCTGAAGAAAACCTGAAGGTTTATGATTCTCATCCTTAACCTATTAGAAATTATAAAAATGAGAAAAAAATAAAAAATGTCTTGTCTCATGCCTATCCACCATAAACATCATCACATATCATAGAACGTATTTTTGGTTCTTGGATACACCTCCCACTTGGAATTATTACAATCCCCCATCACAGCCTTTATCATGTAAAATGTTACAACATATTGGTTCCAGAAACATAGGATACCATCTAAAGATAATGAAAAATCATCAATAGTCTACCCACTATAAATAGAGTCCCTAATTTCACTAAATTCATCATTAAGATATTGCTCTTAAAGAATCTTCTCAATAAGAGAGGAGGTCAATTGAACATTAATTCGAACAAACTTGGTCACATCCTCTTAGACTCCCAAATGAAACTAAGCAAATAGAGCCATAAAATTCCACTCTTCTGGTGATTCCTTCATTTCATGGGTTGGATATCTTCTTATAAAATTATTAGTAATGATATTTCCCTTACCAAGGGTGTAGGAAATTGTTAGGACTAATAGGGGCCTATATACCCGGAGAGTGGGGGTGAATCAGGGTATGGATATTCTTTTTCAAAGTTCTTCCTACCCCACTGGATCTTGACCTCTTTATTACAAGGGTCACTTTGTTTGCTATTGTGTGTAAACTATGATCACTTCTTTACTTCTTTATCTAATGATGATGCTTTGAATGCAATTCAGGGAAGCAAACTGGCAGACACAAAGATTTTTACTTGGTTCACCCTCACTGGGCTACGTCCAAGGAGCATACGCCGACAAGTTGTCGGTCGTACCAAATTCCACTATTATTCACTAGATGTGGATTACAAGGTTCATGCTAGATCACTTCTATGCCTGGGCTCACTTCCTTTACAATGTTTAGGGTCATCTCACTGCTTCCCCAAGGGTCACTCCCTGTTTCTCTCTCTCTGGCTCACTGCCGATGGAGAGGATCACCTTCTTTCTCTTCCTTTGCTCACTGCTCTTGAAAGAAATCCACTCACAGTTTATAGACCTTTAGGTCTCTTCATTTTCATGAACAAATGCATCTTCCTCTGTATCTAGATTCTCTATTGAAGTCCAACTTTCACCCGTAGATGAATATCTCTTTGCACCGAAGGTATCGGGCAATCTTCCAGCTTCCACGCAGCCCGAAAATCACTGTCGGAACCAAAACTTACTTGGCGCGCAAGTCTAACTCGGCGCGCAAGTATCGGAGCGCAAGTCACAACGGGCGTGTAAGTCCTCCTCAGACACTTGTGAGACTCAAGCTTCCTCAACTCTAAACCTACGCGACTCACTTCCTTTTATTCCCAATCCAATATTGGCGTGCAACTCCACACTGGCGCGCAACTTCAAACACTGGTGCGCAACTATCACCCTGGCACGCAAGTCCCACCTGTGCAACCAAACACACCATGTAACACCCGATACTTTTATGTTATATAAATAATCGAAGGAATATTTTTCTACACAACACTTGCTTGGCTTTCTTTACACAAAATCGTGACCTTCCTCGATAGCTTGCGTCGTACGCAATACTGAGTTTCACTAAACAACGATATGCTATTAAAATATTATTAAAACTAGTCGTTGTGAATAGAAATAACCACTTTTTTAAATTTTATAAATTTTATTTTTCAAAATGGACTTCATTTTTGGACTCGGAATATCGAAATTAGCCTAGGGGGAAATTTTGGTATTTTTCTGAAAACTTTCAATTTTTGATGAATAGTGAAACCACTAAGTGGTAGTTAAAAACGGAATTTTTCATAAAACTTAATTTTACCGCTTTTGTGAGTGGAATTTCAAAAATCCAAGAGACACGGTTGATGTCAGTAAGTAAAATGTGGTTCAATGAGATGAAAATAATTTTTTTGGTGAATAGTAACTTTTTACTTTTTTTACCACGGTTAAAAGTAAATAGGGTAATTAAGGGTAAAGATGATATTATTATTACCCTAACACATGTCCTAATTCTATTGGATAAGTGTAATTTGACCAAAAACAAACTTAGGAATAAAATATGACCATTTAGGCCCACTTGGATTAGATTAGGACATTTATTATTAATTTATTTAAAGAAGGGTTAAAATAGTTAAAATCAAAGTTTAATAAGTAAATAATTTTTAATATGGGGTTATACATAATATAAATTAGACTATAAATATTAATTAGAAATACAAAAATATTTCCTACATAATTGTATTTTATTTGTAATTTTTAGACATTAAATAATTTAATTTATTTATGACACAAAGATGATGCAGTAATTATCTTATTAATGAAATATTGACATAATTAATGTTATAAACACCAAAATAAATGTAATTTGAGACTTTTTATGAATTAAACTAATTTTATAGGTTAATATGACATGTTATTATTGATTTAATTAACTTGGTTTGAACTAATAATTCTGTTATGATTTTCACAGAAATCAATTACTAAATAGTGTCAAAATTGACATAAAATAGTTTTTAAAAAAAAATATTATATTAGTAATTGTTATTTTATTCCTAAAAATATAAGGATCGGCCAAATGACTTATATAAGGTTATATATATTAATAATAAACAACTTGGGGTTCGTTTGGCTGCTTATAGTAAGTTTATTAACCTTATAGTATAAGAACACAAGAAGACACGTTAAAGTAAACTTATTTAACTTAATGTTAAATCTAAATGATAAGGTTAAAATAGGAACCTAAACTTGTCTAAATTCTATTGTATGAGAGGATTTCGATCCATCCCCACCTTATCTTAGAAATATATCAATTTGGAGCTATTTAAAACCGAACTTGACTTTATAATAAAATAATATTTTTAGTTTTCCCAAAGGTGCCCCTCTCCTCCCTTATAAAAGGGCACCTCCTCCCCCTCTTCCTCACACCACTTTGAGCCTTCAACCTCAGCCAACCCCAGCCAATTACTCCTCCCCACTTCCCTAGAGACATCCTAGAGGTCCTTGTATTCTTCAAAGACCAATTTTAGTGCCCTAAAAGAAGGTCTCAAAGAAGCACTTCAAAGAAGAGGAGGTTCGGACACTTACGAAGCAAAACGGACATAAGGTAAGGGAAATATCACAATCTCATTTTTATCCGAGATTGTTTATACTTTAGTATTTACTGGGGTGTATTTTATCATCCACATCCATGTTTCCTAAATATTTAATATTATTTCCATCCACCTACAATTGTTTAAATCCAATTTTACCCTTCGGTGAGTTTTTAGTAAAAGATATGAAAGGAATCTTTTGTCGTTTTTCGTACGATGTACTTTTTGACTTTTCCAACAAAAGTACTAAAAGAATGTTTCTTTTAAACTTATATGTCATGAATGTATTTTTAAAACATTATTTCCAAGAAGCTTCCTTTAAAAGTTTTCATTTTTATTTTTAATCAACTTCTCTTAGTTTAGAATTGTATGACATGTTAAGAAAGGAAAAGTGTTTTTGAAGTAGAAAGGATATTTTCATCAAGAATGGAGTTCAAGTGTTTTATCAAAATTATTTTCCATCTAAGATAATATAGGGTTTTTTTTCTCTCCCTATTATTACATGGATTTGATTATGTTGTGATGGAAATATTTTTATGAATTCCTTTATCTTATATGAATTGTTTTATGATGTCATGTTGTTTAAGAATCCCATTTTTATTACATGGGTTATGCAATGATGTATGGTTTATGATTTTGTGGCACACATAAGAATGGTATCATTATGATATGGTTGGGACCTATATCTCCATCCAATGCATTGGGTAAAGATTTTATATCTCATGAGATAGACATGGCTGGAACGGTAGGTTATACCAGTTCAGTGAAACAGGAATGAAACGAGGAGTGAACTCGGTTCAGAAATGGACTTTGTCCAATAAGATAGTCTTGGAAATGAGTATTGACTAATAAGAAATGATTCTCTATGATTATGTGTGTATGCCACAAAGTTTCATGTTTTAAGTTATGATTATTGGGATTACATTTCACTACTATGATTTATCCCATGTTATGAAATTATGCTCTCTTTTGCAGGTTAAGATTTCCAAAAGTTATGTTCTTATGAATATGATGTGATTGATATTTCTTTTGTTTACCCTTACTAAGCATTTGAGCTCACCCTTTCATATGTTTTCTTTCCCCAGGTCAGGAAGAAGGTTATTAAGTAAGATATGCCAAAAGGGACTATAGATATGATGAAATAAATGGGAGACTGTGTAGTCGCTTTATGAACTAGTTGTTTATGTTTCCCAGTTTCTAAAGACACTATACCTATACGGTCCTTTCGTGGTTTTGTTATATGTTGTAATAAGTATGCTTCAATTTTTAAGTATTAACAATGTATGTAAAGTATGGGTCATTATAGTTGGTATCAGAGGAAAGGTATAGTCAACCTTTGGAAACTAGGATGTGAAAGCCTTAGTAAGAACCCTAAGGATAAGTCTAAGCATAGAACACAATCTTAGTGTTTTAGAAATGGCCATGAATAACCTAGGATAAGACCTTAAGTGTGAAATTTTATTCTTGATTATGTGGTTTTCCTATTATAATTAGTGTTGCTCACACTATTCTTCTTGGTTTTAGTCAATGGCTGGAACCCGAAGGAACCGTGTTAATGCGGAATGCGACGGGCAAGGCAATGATTGTCCCCCTGAGCAACCAAACGTTATGGGAGCTGGAATGAAAAATATTGTAGCCATGCTCACACAACTTTCTCAAGCTATGAATCATGCAGGACTTCCAAACGAGCAAAGGAAGGAGCAACATTCTGTTGAATCCTCCATGAGGCAGCGTCCACCTTCTTTCAGCGGGTCTACGGATCCATTAGTTGCTGAACAATTGATTAGTACTACTGAAAAGATATTTCCAGTTCTTCAATGTTCTGAACATGATAAAGTCATCCTAACAGTGTATCATTTGGAAGGAGATGCTGATCAATGGTGGAATCTTATTAAGAATACGAGGCAAAGGGATGAAATTGAGTCCATGGAATGGGACGAGTTCAAGAACTTATTTTTCAACAAGTACTTCCCTCGTATTCTCCGAACAAAGATGGGGAAATAGTTTCTTGAACTGAAGCAAAAGGATGATGAATCTGTTGGTACCTATGAAGCAAATTTTACAAGACTTTCAAGGTACGCTTCTGGTATTATTATCCAACCTGAGAGTAAGATCGATTGATTCTTTAGAGGCTTAAAACCAAGTCTTCGAAGGGCCTTAGCCATAAGGGACTTCAATAGCTATGAGGAAATCGTTCGATGTGATCTCAAATTTGAGATGGAAATTGGAGTAACCCATCAGTCATATGGGTTTGATAAGAAGAGGAAAATGGAATTCAAAGGAAAATCTAAAGAGCACACTGAAAAGAAGATGAGCTTTCCCTTATGCTCAAAGTGTGGAAAGAAACATGGAGGGAGTTGTCTTAAAGGGACAAGTAAATGTTTCAAGTGTGGAAAGGAAGGTCATCGGGCATTTGAATGCAGCGATGATGGGAAGAAGATGTCTAATGATGCAAACAAAGGAAGGGATACACAGAATGAACCTACTACACTTCAATGTTTCATGTGCAAGGAGATGGGGCATTATGCCAATAAATGCCCTAATCCAAGGGTTGATGATGATGGTCGACGTCAACAAACTCTTAAGGCTAAAGACAAAGGAAAGTCACATGCAATTTCTATCAGCGATGTGGAGTACGATAACGATGTGGTGAAAGGTACACTTACCATCCACTCTAAAGTATAAAATGTTTTATTTGATTTTGGATCCACCCACTCCTTTGTTTCTGAAGAATTTTCTAAGGGTATCATCGTATTACCTCAACAATTAGATGTCGAGTTAGCTGTGACTACACCTAATGGAACAACAGTCACATCAAAAGTTTATAATTCTTCTCCGATTGAAGTTTGTGGGAAAGTGCTTCCTGCGAATCTTGTGATCCTTCCTATAGTGGAATTTGATGTGATTCTTGGCATGGATTGGCTTTCTCTACATGGAGCTCATATCAATTGCCAAAGAAGGGAAGTCACATTTCATATTCCAGATCAATCTATGATCGTCTATCGATGAAAGGATGAACATAACCTTCCAGTGGAAATTTCTTCCATTTTATGGGTATTGATTCCACTAAATGAAGGTTATTTATCTCAAATGGTTGGTGAGAAACTCACGATTAAGAATATGCCCATTGTACGGGAGTTTGATGATGTCTTTCCGGAGGAATTACCGGGTCTTCCACTGAATCGTGAAGTTTAGTTTTCAATAGAACTCATACCGGGTGCTTTGCCTATTTCAAAGACACCTTATAGAATATACCCAATTGAGTTGCAGGAATTGAAGAATCAACTCCAAGAGAATCTTGATAAGGGATTCATACGCCCTAGTGCGTCACCTTGGGGAGCATCTGTTCTATTTGTTAAGAAGAAAGATGGATCAATGAGACTCTGCATTGATTATCGATAACTTAACAAGATCACTATCAAGAACAAATATCCTCTCTCGCTCATTGATGACCTATTTGACCAACTACGCGGAGCTCAATACTTTTCCAAGATTGATCTTCATTCAGGGTATCATCAGTTAAGGGTCAAAAGGGAGGATATACCAAATACATCTTTCCGTACAAGGTATGGACACTATGAATTTATAGTGATGCCATTTGGTCTTACTAATGCCCCTGCTATCTTCATGGATCTGATGAATAGAGTCTTTAGAGACTATCTTGATCAATTTGTGGTAGTCTTTATAGACGATATTCTTGTCTATTCAAAGAGCAAGGAAGAACATGAAGATCACTTGAGAATTATATTGAAGACCCTGAGAAAGGAGAAGCTTTATGCCAAATTTACCAAGTGTGAATTTTGGCTTCAAAAAGTTGCATTTTTTGGTCACATAATCTCAAAAGATGGGATATATGTGGATCTAGAAAAAATAGAGGTTATCAAAAGATGGTCGAGACCAACAACAGTAACTGAGATCCGAAGTTTTCTTGGTTTGGCTGGATATTATCGACGTTTTGTGAAAGATTTTTCACGATTATCTAATCCACTCACCAATTTCACTCGGAAAGGAGTTAAGTTTGTCTGGATGGAAGAATGTGAAGAGAATTTCAAGGAGTTGAAAAGAAGGTTATCCAGTGCACCTGTGCTCACACTGCCTTGTAGTGGAGAAAGGTTTTTGATCTATAGTGATGCATCCAAGAAGGGATTGGGGTGTGTTCTTATGCAAAATGATATGGTGATAGCTTATGCCTCACGACAGTTGAAAATCCATGAGCAAAATTACCCAACACATGATTTGGAGTTAGTTGCGGTAATCTTTGCATTAAATATTTGGAGGCATTATCTTTATGGTGAAAGGTGTGATATTTATACTGATCATAAAAGTTTAAAGTATATTTTCACAAAAAAGGAGCTGAATATGCATCAAAGAAGATAGTTGGATCTGATTAAGGATTACGACTGCTCAATCCATTACCACCCTGGGAAAGAAAATAAGGTGGAAGATGCATTAAGTCGACAAGATCATGCCTGTTTATCCATGATGAGGATCACAAAAGATCCAATATTTATGGATTTACAAAGGATGGGTCTTGGAATTATAATGGAAGGGGAAAAATATTATCTTTCTCAAATGAATTTTCAACCATCTATACATGTGAAGATTAAAGAGGCACAGAAAGAAGACGTCGAGTTACAAAATAAGGAGAGAAATGTTCCTGAATTCAACCCTGATTGTGATGGGATAATAAAGTTCAGGAATCGGGTTTGTGTTCCTCCCATCCCCGAATTAAAGAAGGAGTTGTTGGATGAGGCTCATAGTTCTTCATTATCTATTCATCCTGGAAGCACGAAGATGTATAGGGACCAGAAAGAGTACTTCTGGTGGGATGGCATGAAAAGAGATGTTGCTAAATATGTCTCTCGATGCTTGGTTTGTCAACAAGTTAAAGCTGAGAGACAGAAGTCTAAGGGGATGTTACAACCTTTACCCATACCCGAATGGAAATGGGAAAAAATCACTATGGACTTTGTCACAGGACTTCCTAAAACATCCAAAGGCAATAATGCTATCTGGGTCATAGTTGATCGTCTTACAAAGTCCGCACACTTCATTTCTATTAGAGAGGATTTCTCTCTGGATCATCTTGCCAGGATATATGTAAAGGAAGTGGTAAGATTGCACGGAGTACCACTTTCTATTATATCTGATCGGGATCTGAGATTTACCTCGAAGTTCTGGCGAAGTCTTCAGCATACTCTGGATACAGAGTTGAGTTTCAGCACTGCTTATCATCCTCAGACAGACAGTCAGTCTGAGAGAACAATTCAAACTCTAGAAGATATGTTGAGAGCTTGCTCTATGGATTTCAAATGTGGTTGGGATCAACACCTACCTTTGGTGGAATTTTCTTATAATAATAGCTTTCACTCCAGTATTCAGATGGCTCCTTATGAATCTCTCTATGGAAAGAAATGCAGGACTCCAACTTGCTGGGATGAAGTTGGGGAAAGAAAGCTATTAGGACCTGATCTCATTGATGAAATGGCAGAAAAGGTCACATCTATTCAACAACACATAAGAGTAGCTCAGAGTCGACAGAAAAGTTATGCCGAAAACCGAAGAAAAGACCTAGAGTTTGAAGTGGGTGATAAAGTGTTCTTACGAATATCTCCCTAGAAGAGGGTTATAAGATTTGGAAAGAAAGGGAAGGTGAACCCTAGATATATAGGTCCTTTCGAAATACTGGATCGTGTTGGGAAGGTATCTTACCGATTGGCGCTTCCACCGAATCTCTCTCAAGTTCACGATGTGTTCCATGTATCTCTCCTGAGAAAGTATATACCTGATCCTTCACATGTACTTAGCTCAGAAGTTGTACCGCTGGAGCAAGATCTTTCTTATGAAGAACAACCGATAGAGATTCTGGATTGTAGTGAAAAAGTTCTACGAAACAAGACCACTCGATTGGTGAAAGTTTTATGGAGGAACCACCAATTAGAAGAAGCTACATGGGATCTTGAGGATATGATGAGGGAGAGGTATCCTCATCTGTTTGTTACAAAGTGACGAATTTCGAGGGCGAAATTCATTTTAAGGGGGTAGAATGTAACACCCGATACTTTTATGTTATATAAATCATCAAAGGAATATTTTTGTACACAACACTTGCTTGGCTTGCTTTACACTAAATCGCGACCTTCCTCGATAGCTTGCGTCGTACGCAATACCGAGTTTCACTAAACAACGATATGCTATTAAAATATTATTAAAACTAGCCGTTATGAATAGTAATAACCACTTTTTGAAATTTTATAAATTTTATTTTTCAAAATGGACTTCATTTTTGGATTTGGAATATCGAAATTAGTCTAGAGTGAAATTTTGGTATTTTTCTGAAAACTTTCAATTTTTGATGAATAGTGAAACCACTAAGTGGTAGTTAAAAAAGGGAATTTTTCATAAAACTTAATTTTACCGCTTCTGTGAGTGTAATTTCAAAAATCCGAGAGACACGGTTGATGTCAGTAAGTAAAATGTGGTTCAATGAGATGAAAATATTTTTTTTGGTGAAGAGTAACTTTTTACTTTTTTTTACCACAGTTAAAAGTAAATAGGGTAATTAAGGGTAAAGATGATATTATTATTACCCTAACACATGTCCTAATTCTATTGGGTAAGTTTAATTCGACCAAAAACAAACTTAGGAATAAAATATGACCATTTAGGCCCACTTGGATTAGATTACGACATTTATTATTAATTTATTTAAAGAAGGGTTAAAATAGTCAAAATCAAAGTTTAATAAGTAAATAATTTGTAATATGGGGTTATACATAAGATAAATTCGACTATAAATATTCATTAGAAAGATAAAAAGATTTCCTACATAATGGTATTTTATTTGTAATTTTTATACATTAAATAATTTAATTTATTTATGAAACAAAGATGATGCAGTAATTATCTTATTAATGAAATATTAACATAATTAATGTTATAAACACCAAAATAATTGTAATTTGAGACTTTTTATAAATTCCACTAATTTTCTAGGTTAATATGACATGTTAGTATTTATTTAATTAACTTGGTTCTAACTAATAATTTTGTTATGATTTTCACAAAAATCAATTACTAAATAGTGTCAAAATTGACATAAAATAGTTTTTAAAACAAATATTATATTAGTAATTCTTATTTTATTCATAAAAAACTATGGTTCGGCCAAATGACTTATATAAGGTTATATATATTAATAATAAACAACTTGGGGTTTGTTTTGCTGCTTATAGTAAGTTTATTAACCTTATAGTATAAGAACACAAGAAGACACGGTAAAAGTAAACTTATTTAACTTAATGTTAAATCTAAATGATAAGGTTAAAATAGGAATCTAAACTTGTCTAAATTTTATTGGATGAGAGGATTTCGACCCATCCCCACCTTAGCTTCTAAATATATCAATTTGGAGCTATTTAAGACCGAACTTGACTTTATAATAAAATAATATATTTAGTTTTCCCAAAGGTGCCCCTCTCCTCCCTTATAAAAGGGCACCTCCTCCCCCTCTTCCTCACACTACTTTGAGCCTTCAAGCTCGGCCAACCCCTACAAATTACTCCTCACCACTTCCCTAGAGACATCCTAGAGGTCCTGGTCTTCTTCAAAGACCAATTTTAGTGCCCTAAAAGAAGGTCTCAAAGAAGCAAATCAAAGAAGAGGAGGTTCGGACACTTACGAAGCAAAACGGACCTAAGGTAAGGGAAATATCACAATCTCATTTTTATCCGAGATTGTTTATACTTTAGTATTTAATGGGGTGTATTTTATCATCCACATCCATGTTTCCTCAATATGAAATATTATTTCCATCCACCTAAAAATTTTTAAATCCAATTTTACCCTTCGGTGAGTTTTTAGTAAAAGATATGAAAGGAATCTTTTGTCGTTTTTCGTACGATGTACTTTTTGACTTTTCCGACAAAAGTACGAAAAGAATGTTTTTTTTAAACTTATATGGAATGAATGTATTTTTAAAACACTATTTCCAAGAAGCTTCCTTTACAAGTTTTCATGTTTATTTTTAATCAACTTCTCTTAGTTTAGAATTGTATGACATGTTAAGAAAGGAAAAGTGTTTTTGAAGTAGAAAGGATATTTTCCTCAAGAATGGAGTTCAAGTGTTTTATCAAAATTATTTTACATCTAAGATAATATAGGGTTCTATTTCTATCCATATTATTACATGGATTTGATTATGTTGTGATGGAAATATTTTTATGAATTCCTTTATCTTATATGAATTGTTTTATGATGTCATGTTGTTTAAGAATCCCATTTTTATTACATGGGTTATGAAATGATGTATGATTTATAATTTTGTGGCACACATAAGAATGGTATCATTATGAGATGGGGGGGACCTATATCTCCCTCCAATGCATTGGGTAAAGATTTTATATCTCATGAGATAGACATGGCTGGAACGGTAGGTTATACCGGTTCAGTGAAACAGGAATGAAACGAGGAGTGAACTCGGTTCAGAAATGGACTTTGTCCACTAAGATAGTCTTGGAAATGAGTCTTGACTAATAAGAAATGATTCTATATGATTATGTGTGTATGACACAAAGTTTCATGTTTTAAGTTATGATTATTGGGATTACATTTCACTACTATGATTTATCCCATGTTATGAAATTATGCTCTCTTTTGCAGGTTAAGATTTCCAAAAGTTATGTTCTTATGAATATGATGTGATTGATATTTCTTTTGTTTACCCTTACTGAGAATTTGAGCTCACCCTTTCGTATGTTTTCTTTCCCCAGGTCAGGAAGAAGGTTATTATGTAATATATTCCAAAAGGGACTATAGATATGATGAAATAAATGGGAGATAGTGTAGACTCTTTATGAACCAGTTGTTTATGTTTCCCAGTTTCTAAAGACACTATACCTATATGGTCCTTTCATGGTTTTGTTATATGTTGTAATAATTATGCTTCAATTTTGAAGTATTAACAATGTATGTAAAGTATGGGTCGTTATACACCACTTGCGCGGTCACCACACCTGCGCGACGGGAGATCTGATTTCTCAAAGTGTTGAACTCTGGTTTGGTATGAAGAGGGGTGGTCCAGTATTTATAGGCAAATTGACAAACGGAAAACTGACCAAATGCATTCGTATTATGTTAAAAATTTAGGAAAATGATCCATGGGTCATATGTGACGTGTATGAGTCAACCCCACCTCAATCAGAGGGGCGGTTTGGCCAATACCACTCAAAGTGTCTCTCTTTTGTTTCAAAAGGACATCATTTTAAGTGAATACAACAACTGACATATGGAAAACCGACCAAAGAAATTCGGATTCTGTTGAAACATTAGGAAAATGATACATGGGTCATATGTGACTTGTATGAGTCAACCCCACCTCAATTTGATGCACGGTGTGGATGACACAACTCATAGTGTCTCTTATTTGTTTAAAATGAACATCATTTTAAGTGAAAACAACAATTGACATACGGAAAACCAACCAAACACATTCGGATTCTATTGAAAATTTAGTACAACGATACATGTTTCATATGTGATGTGTACAAGTTAACCCCACCTCAATCTGAGGTGCGGTGTAGTCGAAACCACTAAAAGTGTCTCTCTCTTTTTTCAAAAGGACATCATTTTAAGTGAATACAACAACTGACATACGGAAAACCAACCAAAGGATTTCAGATTCTATTGAAACTTTAGGAAAACGATCCATGGGTCATATGTGACTTGTACAAGTCAACCCCACCTCAATATGAGAGTCTGTGTGGTCGGCACCACTCAAATCGTCTCAATTTTATTTGAAATGGACAGGATTTTAAGTGAAAATAACAACTGGCATACGGAAAACTGACCAAACACATTCGGATTGTGTTGATACTTTAGGAAAATTATCCAAGGGTCATTTTGGACGTGTAAAAGTCAACCCTACCTCAATATGAGGTTTGGTGTGGCCGACACCACTCAAAGTGTCTCTATTTTGTTTTAAATGGACATCATTTTAAGTGAAAACAACAACTGACATACGAAAAACTGACCAAGTGCATTTGGATTTTGTTGAAAATTTAAGACAACGATCCATGGTTTATACGTGACATGTACGAGTCAAACCTCTTCCTCAATCAGACACACGGTGTGGCTGACACAACTCAAAGTGTCTCTCTTTTCTTTAAAATGAACATCGTTTTAAGTGAAAACAACAATTGACATACGGAAAACTGACCAAATGCATTCAGATTCTGTGGAAAATTTAGGACAACAATCCATGGGCCATATCTAACATGTATGGGTCAACCTCTCCTCAATAAAAGGCACGGTGTGTCCATCACCACTAAAATTGTCTCTCTTTTTTTTTCAAAAGGACATCATTTTAAGAGAATACAACAACTGACATACGGAAAACTGACCAAAAGCATTCAGATTCTATTGAAACTTTAGGAAAATGATACATGGGTCATATGTGACTTGTAAGAGTCAACTTCATCTTAATACAAGTCACGGTCTGGCCAAAACCACTCAAAGTGTCTATCTTTTGTTTAAAATGGACATCATTTTAAGTGAAAACAGCAACTGACATACAAAAAACCGACCAAACACTTTAGGATTCTGTTGAAACTTTAAAAAAACGATCCATAGGTCATATGTGATGCGTATGAGTCAACCCCGCCTCAATCTGAAGCGCGGTGTGGCCAGAACCACTCAAAGTGTCTCTCTTTTGTTTAAAATGAATATCATTTTAAGTTAAAACAAAAATCGACATATGAAAAACTGACAAAACGCATTAGTATTCTGTTGAAAATTTAGGAAAACTATCCATGGGTCATATTTGACGTGTACGAGTCAACCCCACCTCAGTCAGAGGTGTGGTGTGTCCGGAACCACTCAAAGTGTCTCTCTTTTGTTTCAAAAGGACATCATTTTAAGTGAATACAACAACTGAAATACAGAAAACCAACCCAAGACATTTGGATTCTATTGAAACTTTAGGAAAATGATCCATGGGTCATTTTTGACTTGTATGAGTCAACCCCGCCTCAATCCGAGAGCTGGTGTGGTCGGAATTACTCAAAATATCTCACTTTTATTTGAAATGGACAGGATTTTAAGTGTAAACAACAACTGACATATGAAAAATCGACCAAATGCATTCGGATTGTGTTGATGCTTTAGTAAAAAGATCCACAGGTCATTTTTGACGTTTCAATGTCAACCCTGCCTCAATCCGAGGCGCGGTGTGGCCAACACCACTCAAAGTGTCTGTCTTTTTTTTTAAATGGACATCGTTTTAAGTGAAAACAACAACTGACATACGGAACAATGACCAAACGCATTTGGATTCTGTTGAAACTTTAGGAAAACGATACATGGGTCATATGTGACGTTTACGAGTCAACCTCGACTCAATCCGAAGCACGGTGTATCCGACACCACTTAAAGTGTCTTTCTTTTTTTAAAATGAACATCATTTTAAGTGAAAACAACAATTGACATACCGAAAAATAACCAAAAGCATTCATATTCTGTTTAAAATTTAGGAAAACAATCCATGGGTCCTATGTGAAGTGTACGAGTCAACCCTGTATCAATCCGAGGTGCGGTGTGGCCGGAACCACTAAAAGTGTCTCTCTTTTGTTTCAAAAGGACATCATTTTAAGTGAATGCAACAAATAACATACAGAAAACCGACCAAAGGCATTTTGATTCTATTGAGACTTTAAGAAAATGATCCATGGGTCATATGTGACTTGTTTGAGTTAACCCCACGTCAATCTGAGGTCTGGTGTGGCCAACACTACTCAAACTATATCAATTTTATTTGGAATGGATAGGATTATAAGTGAAAACAACAACTGGAATACGGAAAACTGACCAAACACATTCGGATTGTGTTGATACTTTAGGAAAACGATCCATGGGTAATTTTTGATGTGTACGATTCAAACCCACCTCAATCCGAGCCTCGGTGTGGCTGACACCACTCAAAGTGTATCTCTTTTGTTTAAAATGGACATCATTTTAAGTGAAAACAATAACTGACATACGGAAAAATGACCAAACACATTCGAATTCTATTGAAACTTTAAGACAACGATCCATGGGTGATATTTGATGTTTTCAAGTCAACAATGCCTCAATCTAACACATGGTGTGGCCGACACAACTCAAATATAGTGATTTACATTCATACCTTCACAAACTTTGAATCTCTTGATACCACTTTGAAATATCATGAGAGATGAGTAGGGAATCAATACCTCTTCAATCTCAAAATCATTCATTGAACCTGTAAATGACATATTCATGCAACCATGATTAGAATAATTTTGAAGCAGTTCACAGGTTACAAAAATAGTTAACAAGTTTTTTGATTTTGTAAACATATTTTATATTTTCTGCAACCATGATTAAAAAAGTTTTAGAGCAGTTCACAGGTTATAAAAACAGTTCACAAGTTCTTGATTTTTTAAACCAATTTCATATTTCCTATAACCATGCTCTAAAAACTTTTAGAGAAGTTCACAGGTGTAAAGACCTGTGAAATTCAAGGGAAATTGTTTTCTTAATTTTATTTGGGATTTTACAAAAACGCAGTTTTTGACGGAACCTGATTCTGAGGCCCGGTGTGCCCAGAATCATTTTCCGAAGTTTGGCTCAGGTACATTCAGTGAACGAACGAGCGGGTTTTCCTAACTTTTGAACTGGTGCTCGGAATCAAAATCTGAGGGAACCGATGGAATCTCAGTGCCGGTAATTGCTTAGGAACACCTATTCTGGAGTTGATGTATCCAAAAGTTCTGTATCGTCAATAGGAACTCAACGTCACTGACGGCACGTCAATCGGACGCCCGGTCTGAGAGTTATTGGTTTTTCCGTCCCAGGGGCCCGGTTGGTTTTTAAGTCAAAACCAACCCAAACGTACTCCAATAGCATCCAAACCTCGATATGAGTAAGCCAAAGGGTCCGTCTCACTAAGAGTAATCCAACAAAGTCGACGGCACATCAATCGGACATCCGGAGCTCAAGTTATAAGCGTTTCCGCTCCAAGGGCCCGGTTGGTTTCATCTACGAACCAACCTGGACAAACCCAAAGTTCTCCAAAACCTTGAGTGTAATATATCAAAATGACTGTCTCGGTCTAAGGATCGCATCAGAGCTGACGGTGCGTCGATCGGAGGTTCGTAGCCCAAGTTATGGGTAAAAGACCGTAAGAGGTCCAGAAGTGGGGGTTTTGGGCCCTGACCGACCCGGCCCGAGACCCCCTAGGTCGGCCCGAACCGTGTTGACCCGACACGGCTCCGGGTCAGGCCCGGTGTACTGGCCAGGTGGCTCAGCCGAAACGATCGAGCGTTTGGGGTGCGGGGGGGTGCGCTGCCCCCCGCCTGTTTGTAATCACGGCCCCCATGTGGGGGGGGGGCGTTGCAGTCCGGCCAGCCGGGGGTCGTAACCCCCAGCTCCTCCTCTGACCGGCTGGCCCGCTCCGGCCGGCCGGCTGCTGCCGCCATGGGACCGGAATGGGCCGGTCCCCCTGCGTAGATGTCGGTGTCCCGGAACTGGCCACCGATCCCTGCTCTGCCGCGGCCTAAGCCGCGGCCTTGGTCCGTCCGACGCCGCGCCCCTCCGCCACGGCCCCGCTCAGACCATGGTGCTTTCTTGATTCTCTGGCGCGGCGCAACGGCGCCGCGCCTTTGTTTGACTTCAATGGCGTTGCACGACGACGCCGCGCACCCTTTCCGTATGATCCCGCGCGGTGTCGTTGCACCGCGCCGCTTTCCTTCGAACCACATCAACACAAAGATAAGGGAGGAGGGTCAGTCGTGTTTGTGCGGTCTGGCCCCCTCCCGTTAATCGATAGCAAGCGGCAAATATTCAAGAAGAATGACAATGGAAGTAATCACAAACAAAAATAAAATCCCCTACCTCATCGAATTCGTTGAGCGAGGGTTCGTCGTGAAATTAATCGTCGCGGAAGAAGGCGTCGCGGAAGGAGAGGATCGTTGGCGTTTGATCTCCAAGGAAGGCATCCCTCGCAGTCATCCGTCATCGGAGGTCGGCATTCTTCGTTGGCGGTGGTGTGTTCTTCACGTTCTTCGACGAAGAACGATTAACTTCAAGACTTTCCTTTTTCTCCCAAAGACTCAACATAGCAAGCCCAACAATAATAAAATAAGTGTTTCAATTATTTTATTACTCATGACTCAAGTTTAAAATTCAAAAATTTGAATTAAACCACTTAATTAACCCATGTGTCATTTAATAGGAGGGTTATGGGAGTTTAGGGAATATGAAGTGGTGGGGTTCGTGTGGGCCCCACCTCCCTCATAACCTCTCATGGGAAGGTGGGTGGTTCCCAACATCCACTCAAAGGACCACCACTTAGAAAGAAAAATAAAATTTGTAGTTAAATTTTATTTTTAACTTCCACAATTTTTTAACAACTCCTCCCATGTAAACGCAACTCTGGAATAGGTGTTCCTAAGCAATTACCGGCACTGCGATTCCATCAGTGCCCTCATATTTCAATTCTGAGCATCAGTTAAAAAGTTAGGAAAACCAGCTCGTTCGTTCACTGAACGTACCCGAGCCAAACTTCGGAAAATGATTTCGGGCACACCAGGCCTCGGAATCAGGTGCCGTCAGAAAATTTGTTCTTGTAAAATCCCAAAGAAAATTAAGAAAAAAAAATTCCCTTGAATTTTACAGGTCTTTACATTACTCCTACCTCAGGGCTTTATGTCCTCGTAAAGATACTTCATAAACTAGGGGAACAAATGTGGGTAATGAGTACGCATCTGAGCCTCCCACTCCCAAGTGCTCTCCTGGAGGTTCTCGTGCTTCCATCTGATGCGTACTAGAGGAATCGACCATCCACGTAGTACCTGCTCCTGTCGATCCTTGATCTCCACTGGGACCTCTGTAAAAATTTCCCCATCATCAACATCTAGCTCCCCATGGTCAATGATATGCATCGGGTCGTGCACGTATCTCCTCAGCTGAGATACGTGGAAGACGTCGTGTACCCGGTGCAACTGAGATGGTAGAGCCAAGAGATAAGCCACCTCACCAATCCTGCTGAGGACCTGGAATGGTCTGATGAAGGATGGAGAAAACTTGCCACCTCGGCCAAAACTCTGTAATCCACATCGAGGTGAGACCCGCAAGAAGACGTGGTCGCCATCCTCAAACTCTAGTGGCCTCCGCCTCCTGTCAACATAAGACTTCTGTCGGCTCTAAGCTGTCCTCATCCGCTCCTGGATGACCTGGACCTTCTCCATCATGGCTTGGACCATCTCCAGTCCCACAAGTGTTGAGTCCCCAAGGTCTGTCCAGCACAGCAGTGATCTGAAAGGTCGGTCGTACAACGCCTCGTATGGTGCCATCCTGATGGTGGAGTGGTAGCTGTTGTTGTACACGAACTCCACCGAGGGTAGGTGGTCCTCCCAGCTGTGACTAAAGTCAAGGACACATGCACAGATCATGTCCTTGAGAGTCTGAATGGTCCTCTCCGTCAGAACATCTGTCTGAGGGTGAAAGGCGGTCCTCAGACGTAGCTGCGTCCCGAATACCTCCTGAAACCCCTTCCAAAGCCGGGAAGTAAAGCGAGCATCTCGATCAAAGACGATAGATTATGGCACACCATGAAGCCGTACAATCTTCTGAACGTAGAGACTTCCCAAGCTCTCCACTGAGCCCTGCTCTCTAATGGGTAAGAAGTGGTCCGACTAGGTGAGTCGGTCGACAATCACCCATATGGAGTCTTGACCTCTAGAAGTGCATGGAAGTACAGTCACGAAGTCCATAGATATCCCGTCCCACTTTCACTCCGGGACCTCCAAGGTCTGTACCAAGCCTGCTGGTACCTGGTGCTCTGGCTTCACCTACTGGCAGGTGAGGCATTGAGAAACAAACTCTGCCACAGCCTTCTTCATACCCGGCCACCAGTGCTGTCGTCTGAGATCCCGGTACATCTTCACCACTCCAGGATGTACCGCCAAAGGGGAAGTGTGAAACTCTCTCAGCACCTCCTCCTTTAAAGCAGCTGGTACCATGGTACGTCCTCTGAAAAGGAAATCGTGCTCTCCTCCCACGGAGAATCCATCAGGTGCCTGTCCTGAGGATATCTCCGCACGTCATGTCTCCCAGTCAGCATCCCCATGCTGTGCCTCTCTAACCCGCTGCAGTAGTGGAGGAGTGACTGTGAGTGACTAAAGAAAGGTTGTTCCATCTCTATCCACGAAGGATATCTACAAAGCGGCTAGCTGCTCTGTCGCCTCCCCAAGTAGCTGAATGCCTGTCCTCCTGTTGAGGGCATTGGATACTACGTTCCCCTTTCCAAGAGTATAGACTATCTCAAAGTCATAGTCCTGGAGGAACTCGATCCATCGTCGCTGTCTCAGTTTCAGGTACTTATGTGAGAAGATGTACCTGAGACTCTGATGGTCAGAATAGACTGTAAAGCACTCGCCCATCAGATAGTGTCGTCACATCTTCAAAGCAAAGACCACTGCTGCTAACTCCAGGTCATGGGTAGCGTAGTTCTACTCATGATGCCTCAACTGACGTGATCCGTAGGTGATCACTGCCCACTCCTGCATCAGGACACATCCGAGTTCGTTCCCTGATGCATCGCAGTAAACTACGTACTCTACTCCCGCCTCCAGCAACCTCAAGATAGGCGCGCTAGTCAATCTCTGTCTCATCTTCTGGAAGCTCTGCTGACATCTGTCTGACCACACGAAGGGTTTTCCCTTCTTCTTCAAATCTGAGAGTGGTGACGCATCTCTGGAAAAGTCTGGCACGAACCTTCGGTAGTACCCATCTAGACCCAAGAAACTTCGTACCTCTGTCATGCTCCCGGGTGGCTCCCAATCTAGCACGGCCTCAATCTTTGCAGGATCCACCACAACTCTCGCCTCAGAGATGATGTGTCCCAAGAATTGGACCTCACGTAACCAAAACTGACACTTCGAGAGATTTCTATAAAGCTGGTGCTCTCGGAGTGTGTCCAGTACAACCCGCAAGTGGTAGGTGTGATCCTCCTCAATGGTCGAGTATATCAAAATGTCGTCGATGAAGACCACGACAAATCGATCGAGGTATGGCTGAAAGATCCTGTTCATGAGGCCCATGAACACTACTGGAGCATTGGTCACGCCAAAGGTCATAACCAAGAATTCATAGTGGCCATACCAACATCTGAAGGCCATCTTTTGCACGTCCTCGTCTCGAAATCTGACCTGATGATAGCCTGACCTGAGGTCTATCTTTGAGAACCAATGTGCTCCCTTGAGCTGATCGAAGAGGTCATCAATCCTCGGTAGCAGATACTTGTTCCTCACTATCACCTGGTTCAGGCAACGATAGTCAACACAAAGTTGGAAGCTCCCATCTGCCTTCTTGGCAAACAATATCAGGGAAGCCCAGGATGAAACACTGGGTCAGATGAATCCCTTTCCATGCAAGTCCTCCAACTGTACCTTTAGCTCTCGAAGCTCAGCGGGGGCCATCGGATATGCTGGAGTGGATATCGGGGTTGTCTCAGGGTACAGGTCAATATAGAAGTCTACCTCTCTGCAAGAAGGTAGCCATGGGACATCATCGGGGAAAACGTCCGCATACTGATCCACCACTGCAGGAAAACCAGGACTCCGCACGTCAACTGCTCCTAGGATGAGGCTAGCCAACTGATGAGTGATGGGTTTTCCTCTCCTCTATGTGAGTCCATCCTATGATTCAAAGGCTCCCTTCTCGTCAGTGAAGGTGAACCTGCTCCCGTCGGTGCATACACATCTCACCTTGCGCCTAATACAGTCAATCTGAGCACGGACAGTAGATAACCAATCCATGCCCAAGATGATGTCGTAAGGCCTCGACGCCGCTACAAGAAGATCCCAGCCGAAGCTCTCGCCTCCTAGAGTAAGCTCACACTGCCGGCACCAGTGCGTAATCGTCAAGTATGCTCCCGTAGGAGTCTCTAGCCATAAGGATCGAGCCAACGACTCCATCATAATCTCTGATCTCTGAACAAGGGAAGCGGCAATGAAATAATGACTCACTCATGTGTCTATAAGAACTGCATCAAGGGTGGAATAGACAAATATAGTACCTCGAATCATCTCGGGCACACCGTGGTCGTAGGCCTCCGCTGCCTGGAGCTGTGCCTGTCTCTGCCCGCCAGCTCTCTATGGTCGGGGTGGACCTCCTGGTGGTGGGGGTGGTAGAGCCTCAAAGCGTCACCCACCACCTTCCACTCGGTCAGCTCCTCCGCCTCGTCCGCCTTCTCCTGGAGGACCGCCACGGTCGACCCTCTGCCTCTGCCTGGGTAGCCCTTCAACCGTCTGCTGCTCCTCGATAGGACAGGTCGGGCAGTCACGAGCCATGTGGCCCTGCCCGGCGCATGTGTAGCATTGTCTGCCTCTCAAAAGACTGGCTATGTGCTGTGTTCCCCGCACCTCTGAGCCAGTGTCCTGAGGTCGTCTGCCTGAGGGTCTGGTCTACCTAGACCCATGTGTCATCCGTCGACTGCCTGCTGGAGAAGACTCTGCTACGTGCCGCCCTGCAGTAGGTCTCACTGCTGATGTAGGCTCAGCAAGGAAGCTCTCGATGAGAAGGGCTCGCTCCAGTACCCCTGTCTGTGTCGGAATGCTGAGGGAGATCAGCGATGCCCTGATCTCATGCCTAAATCCCTACTCGAAGGTCCGGGCTCGGAAGAATGGGTCCCGTACCATGTACGTCGAATAGCACGAGAGATCGGTAAATCTCGCCGAGTACTGGGCGACCGACAAGCTTCCCTGCCGCAGTTGTAGAAGCTCCTGGATGCGCACCGCACGGAGGGTGGTTGGGACGAACTCCGAGCAGACTCTAAAAGTCCATCCAGAGGAGTGATGCCTCGTCGTGCACCTGGAGCATCAAGCTCCACCATCTACATGCTGCCGCGTGCAGGAGACTCGCTGCAAGGATCTCCATGAGGTCTGCTGGTGTCCCTACCAAACAAAAAACTCATAAAACTACCTCCAGCCAATCCTCGGCTGCCTAAGGGTCTGTCTCCCCATGGAACCTGGGCGGTCGCTGACGCTGAAACTCATGGAGTGCAGTAAGGCGACGTGCACCGTCAGCGGCTGGGGCTGGTAGCATCAGTGGCTCAGCGTGTAGAGGTACCGTCGGTTCCTCTACTGTCAAAGGGCCATGTACAGATGCCTCGTCGCTCGGTGGTCTATCATCCCGCACAACACCCGGAACCGTAGCTGGCTGCTGTCGTGGGGCCCAAAACCCCCAATTCCAGACCTCCTTCGGTCTTTTTCCCATAACTTGGGGTGCGGACCTTCGATAGACGCACCGTCAGCTGCGATGCGATCCTTAGATCGAGATGGTCGTTTCGGTATATTACACTCAAGGTTTTGGAGAACTTTGGGTTTGGCCAGGTTGGTTTGTACACGAAACCAACCAGGCCCTCGGAGCGGAAATGCTTATAACTTGAGCTCCGGACGTCCGATTGGTGTGTCGTCGACTTTGTTGGATTCCTCTTAGTGAGACGGACCTTTTGGCTTACTCCACTCGAGATTTGGGCACAGTTGTAGTGCGGTCGGGTTGATTTTGACTTAAAAACCAACCGGGCCCCTGGGACGAAAAAGTCAATAACTCTCAGACCGGGTGTCCGATTGACGCGACGTCTAGGACGTTGAGTTCCTGTTGATGATACGGAACTTTTGGATACATAAAATATGGACTATGTGTCAGTTGATGTATCAGCCCCTCAGCTCGTGGAGCGGACCCTCCCGAACGAGCTTGATGTGTGCGGGAACCCTAGAGCTGGCTGTGACTGCGACGACGATGATGACTGTACAGAAATCCTCTCTGGATTCAACGGCGACGACTACAACACTCAGCGATCCTACGTGGATCAGTACTACCGATCCTGTGTGGGTCAGATCCTGTGTGGGTCAGCGCTCAGCGGTCCTGTGTGGGCCAGCGCCTACAGATCTTGTGTGGGCCCGATCCTGTGTGGGTCATTACGGAGGTTAGTACCTATCGATCCTTTGTGGGTCATTGCGGGGGTTAGTACCTATCGATCATGTGTGGGTCCGACGGCTTAGATGAATCAGTGGCTACATCTGATCATCTCTATCATCTTACAAAGAAGTATTCTTGTGTGAGATGAATCTTGACTTTCAATCATTATCTTCGATATGATTGACTTGCTTTCCTATGTGGATTGTGTTGTGATATCCTGTGTGGACGTGATAGAACTTGCTCTCGGATGTTGGAGCTAAACTAGAATTGATGACTTAGGTATATGTATGGGCATATACCTAAGTAGTGTTGGATGTTACTTCATGATTGTATCTTTCTTTTGTGGATTATCCTTTGTGGATTCTGGGAGACCTTCGGGGGTCTCGGGGTCCCTACTGAGTAGCTTATACTCACCCCTGCACGGGCTATGCCAGCACTATGTTGTGTTGGTTGCAGATGACGGACAGCACTGATCGTGGTTGGGGCTTGCGGAGCAGGTCGGTACCTGGAGGTGGACCACTGGACGGGACGTACTCGGAGCGGACGGCTGGACCCGAGGAGTTGTGGAGGCTATCTGTACCCACCCTTCAGGTGGGACTTCCAGTGGACGACTCGACGTTACGGCTTTACTTTCAGTTGTTGTTTTCCCTTTCCAGTTGTACTTTACTTTCAGTTTGGGTTTGTATACTGGCCCATTTACTTTACCGCACTTACTATTGCACCCAGTTATTACTTAGTGTTTACTTCTGCTTACTTACTCTGTGTGTGTTTTTTTACTTACAAAGGCAATGCATTCCCTTTCATCGGGAATTACGCCTTGGTGCTAGTCGCCATCCCCTGGCCTAAGGAATGTAACACCCCAAGATTTTACGAAAAATATTCTTTTTAATTTCATTAATGTCTTGTGTTGTATGCTACACCAAAAGGATCTTGCACAACACGCATCCCTGACTTGTCTTGCATTACACGCAATCTCTACCTTCCTCGATAGCGTGTGTAGTACGCAATACCGAGTTTCACTAAACAACGATATGCTATTAAAATATTATTAAAACTAGCCGTTATGAATAGTAATAACCACCTTTTAAAATTTTAGAAATTTTACCTCTCAAAATCGACTTCATTTTTGGATTCGGAGTATCGAATTTAGCCTAAGGTGAAATTTAGGTACTTTTCGGATAACTTTCATATTCTGATGACTAGTGAAAATTACTAAATTTTAATTAAAAACAACTTTTTTAATCGAAATAATTAATATTGATAAATTATTAATTTGAGTGGTTTTAAAGTATATTTATAATATATTTTTACAATTTAATACAATGTTGTTCATTGGATGTAATTTCACATTTAAACCAGTTATAAACAAGTGTCAATCTTTTGATAGTTATTATCTCTTAAAAATATGCCATTTGTTTTGATGACGGAAATTAATTTTTAAACTAGTTAATGTAACTGATATGTTTTGAATTTGGTAGAATATACATCATTTTTGAGTTCATCAAATATAACTTAGGCCTAATTTTTGGTATTTTTCTGGAAACTTTCATTTTTTGATGAATAGTGAAACCACTAAGTGGTAGTTAGAAAAATGAATTTTTCATAAAACTTAATTTTACCGCTTCTGTGAGTGGAATTTCAAAAATCCGAAAACCACGGTTGATGTCAGTAAGTAAAATGTGGTTCAATGAGATGAAAATAATTTTTGGTGAATAGTAACTTTTTACTTTTTTTTACCACGGTTAAAAGTAAATAGGGTAATTAAGGGTAAAAATGATATTATTATTACCCTAACACATGTCCTAATTCTATTGGATAAGTTTAATTCGACCAAAAACAAACTTAGGAATAAAATATGACCATTTAGGCCCACTTGGATTAGATTAGGACATTTATTATTATTTAATTCAAAGAAGAGTTAAAAGAGTTAAAATCAAAATATATTTACTAAAACATTTTTAATATAGGGTTATACATAAGATAAATTCAATTTTAAATATTCATTAGAAATACAATAAGATTTCCTACATAATGATATTTTATTTATAATATTTAGACATTAAATAAATTAATTTATTTATGACACAATGATGATGCAGTAATTACCATAATAGTGAAAATTTATAATAATTGATATTATAAATACCCTAATAAATATAATTTGAGACTTTTTATGAATTCCACAAATTTTATAGGTTAATATGACATGTTAGTATTGATATAATTAACTTTTTTCGAACTAATCATTCTGTTATGATTTTCACAAAAATCAATTACTAAATAGTGTCAAAATTGACATAAAATAGTTTTTTAAAAAAATATTATATTATTAATTGTTATTTTATTCCTAAAAATCTATGGTTTGGCCAAATGACTTATATAATGTTATATATATTAATAATAAACAACTTGGGGTTCGTTTGGCTTCTTATAGTAAGTTTATTAACCTTATAATGTAAGAACACAAGAAGACACGGTAAAAGTAAAATTATTTAACTTAATGTTAAATCTAAATGATAAGGTTAAAATAGGAACCTAAACTTGTCTAAATTCTATTGGATGAGATTATTTCAACCCATAACCACCTTAGCTTTGAAATAAATCAATTTGGAGCTATTTAAAACCGAACTTGACTTTATAATAAAATAATATTTTTAGTTATTCCAAAGGTGTCCCTCTCCTCCCTTATAAAAGGGAACCCCCTCCCTCTCTTCCTCACACCACTTTGAGCCTTCAAGCTCGGACAAACTCTGCCAAATTCTCTTCTCCACTTCCCTAGAATCATCCTATAGGTTTTGGTCTTCCTCAAAGACCAATTTTAGTGCCCTAAAAGGAGATCTCAAAGAGGCGCTTCAAAGAAGAGGTAATGTCCGTTACCGATTAATTCAACTTTATTTCTTATTCCACTTCTTCTTATTAGGTTGTTTCATTATGAAGTAATAACATCAGTATCACTCATATACTGATATGTTATTATAAGTATGAAACAACACTATTTCACCATCTATCCATCCTACGGAAAACGAAATCACCGCGCGTGCGTACGTACGGAATACCGTCTCCACGCCGTGGTGAAATCTATTTTCCACCACCACCATACTTGGATGGGTATAATGGTGTAAATAATGACTATATATGACTATTATAAAGTTATATTGATTCTTAAATAGTATACATACACTCCAATACAATTCCACAATCATAGGAACGATATCATCACTCGTGCGTACGTACGGAATACCGTCTCCACGATGTGATGCGACTCGTTCTACGTGATCTTCATTTCATAATGATTATATAAATGAATTGAATGAATGAATATGATATATATTACACTAATACCATTCTGGAAATGAGTTATCTATAAACTATAGAGAAGAATAAGAATTTATTCGACAAAACATGCATTAGAACAAAAAGTAATAAACACCCGAATAACATGTAGTAATGAAATATTACTAAGAAGCTAAGAATATGACCATATATGATATCATAAAAATAAGTATGATTCTAGAATAATTCAATAACATTATTTAAATCATTATACAGGAGGTTCGGACACTTACGAATCAAATCGGACCTAAGGTAAGGTAAATATCACAATCTCATGTTTATCTGAGATTGTTTATACTTTGAAATTTACTGGGGTGTATTTTATCATCCACATCCATGTTTCATAAATATGTAATATTTACATCATTATACAATAGTTTATATCCAATTTTACAATTCTGTGAGTTTTTAGTAAAAGATATGAAAGGAATCTTTTGTCATTTTTCGTACGAGGTACTTTTTGACTTTTTCGACAAAAGTATGAGAAGAATGTTTTTTTAACTTATACGGAATGAATGGATTTTAAAAAAACATTTCCAAGAATCGTCCTTCACAAGTTTTCAAGTTTATTTTTAATCAACTTCTTTTAGTTTAAAATTGTATGACATGTTAAGAAAGGAAAAATGTTTTTGAAGTAAAAAGGATATTTTCCTCAAGAATGGAGTTCAAGAGTTTTATCAAAATCATTTTCCATCTAAGATAATAAAGGGTTCTATATATATCCCTATTATTACATTGATTTGATTATGTTGTGATGGAAATATTTTTATGAATTCCTTTATCTTATATGAATTGTTTTATGATGTCATGTTGTTTAAGAATCTCATTTTTATTACATGGGTTATGCTACAATGTATGATTTACGATTTTGTGGCACACATAAGAATGGTATCATTATGAGATGGGTGGGACCCATATCTCCCCCCAATGCATTGGGTAAAGATTTTATATCTCATGAGATAGACATGGCTGGAACGGTAGGTTATGCTGGTTCAGTGAAACAGGACTGAAACGAGGAGTGAACTCGGTTCAGAAATGGACTTTGTCCACTAAGATAGTCTTGGAAATGAGTCTTGACTAATAAGAAATGATTATATATGATTATGTGTGTATTCCACAAAGTTTCATGTTTTATGTTATGATTATTGGGATTTCATTTCACTGCTATGATTTATCCCATGTTATGAAATTATGCTCTCTTTTGCAGGTTAAGATTTCCAAAATGTTATGTTCTTATGAATATGATGTGATTGAAATTTCTTTTTTTTTTACCCTTACTAAGAATTTGAGCTCACCCTTTTATGTTTTCTTTTCCCCAGGATATAAATAAAGGTTTTAGGCATAAAAAAAGAATATCTTTATGAGATATGTTGAAGATCTTTCACCACGATTAGAAGATTATATTCCGAGTTTCCAAAGACACTAAACTATTACGGTCCTTGTGTGTGTGTTTTTGTTACGTACTAAGTATTCCGAAAAAGTAATGTAATGTCTATGTATGTGAAGATTTGGGTCTTTACAGTTGGTATCAGAGGGAGGTTTAGTCAACCTTTGGAAACTAGGATGCGAAAACATTAGTGAGATCCCTAGAGATATTTCTAAGGTATGTCTAGGGATGTTCCTAAGGATAAGTATACGTATAGGATATAGTCCTAGAACTACGGTAACAATCTTAGAATTTAACCTAAGATGTTAGATATTGAAGGTAATCCCCTTTTATTATATTGTTTTCCCTAGCATGATTTTTACCTCTCACACTATTCTTTTTGGGTTTTAGACGATGGCTGGAACCCGAAGGAACCGTGTTGATCAATGTAATGGACAATGCAATGATTGTCCTCCTGAACAAACAAATGTTATGGGAGATGGAGTGCAAAATCTTATTGCTATACTTACACAAGCTATGAATCATTTTGGACTTCCAAATGAGCAGGGAAGGGAACAATATTCTATTGAGTCCTTCATGAGGCAACGTCCACCTTCTTTCAGTGGGTCTTCTGATCCACTTGTTGCTGAACAATGGATCAGTAGTACTGAAAAGATATTTTCAGTTCTTCAATGTTCTGAGCATGATAAACTCATCTTAGCAGTTTATCGTTTGGAAGGTGATGCTGATCAATGGTGGAATCTTATTAAGAATACGAGGCAAAGGGATGAAATTGAGTCCATGGAATGGGACGAGTTCAAGAACTTATTTTTCAATAAGTACTTCCCTTGTATTCTTCGAACAAAGATGGAGAAGGAGTTTCTTGAACTAAAGGCAAAGGATGATGAATCTGTTGGTATATATGAAGCGAATTTTACAAGGCTTGCCAGGTATGCATCTGGATTTATCATCCAACCTGAAAGTAAAGTTGATCGATTCTTCAGTGGCTTAAAACCAAATCTTCTAAGGGAATTAGCTATAAGAGACTTCAGTAGCTATGAAGAAATTGTGCGTTGTGCTATCAAGGTAGAAATGGAAGTTGGTGTTACTTATCCATCTCATAGTTTTGACAAGAAACGAAAGATGGAGTTCAAGGAGAAATCTCAGAATAATGGTGAAAAGAAGATGAATGTTTTCCTATGCTCAAAGTGTGGAAAGAAGCATGGTGGAGATTGTCTTGAAGGGACAAGTAAATGTTTCAAATGTGGAAAGGAAGGTCACCGGGCATTTGAATGCCGAAATGATGGGAAGAATATGTCTACTTATGCAAACAAAGGAATGGATACACAGAATGAACCTACTACACTTCAATGCTTCAAGTGCAAGGAAATGGGGCATTATGCTAATAAATGCCCTAATCCAAGGGTTAGTGATGATCGACATGAGCAACCACTTAAGGCAAAGGACAAAGGGAAGTCACATGTTATCACTATTGGAGATGTTTAATATAACAACAATGTGGTGGAATGATTAAGTGTTTATATAATGGGATTCCAAAATAATGTTGTATATAGTATCGTGGAATATTGGAATATTTTATTATTGGTATATTGTGGTTTTCAATGGTACCGGTAACCATGGAATGTGATTGAGAGATTTTTGGAAAAAAATATGATATGCGCATAATGAAAGGAAAACGAGAAAATGAAATTTTTGACCATATTCTTGAGCTCATGGCTGATATAAGGAGAAGGTTATATCATGGTTTGAGTATATAGAATTTTTGGATTTTGGTATGTGGAAAGAGTTAACTTTTGACTGCATTCATGTTTTCACTAAGGTTCAATGGGTATTCATTCTTTAAGAGAATACATGATTAAGGTATTCACGTGTTTGTAATTTGACCAACAAGACATATCTTATGATATATGGGGATCAACAATGGTATTAAATATCTGGTAATCATTTTCACTATATTATGAGAGTGGACTGTAGTATTATGGATAAGCCTAAAGATTGGAATGGATTATGTTGGACATAAGTTAGTATTGTTTAAGGATATAATTTTTGTTCGATATTATTGATGGGATGTTATAATAATATAGTTTTAGAAAAAGGACAACCTGCAGGACAGGCGACAGCCCATCACGTCGGACAAGGCTGTGGGAATCGAACCCACAACCGAAATGTGACTGGCCTTTATCGCCTACCACTGGCCTACGGGAAGTCCCTGGTTAGTAGAAACTAGTTTTATTTTATTAAGCGGTATGATATATGAAGTATAAGTTCATTTTTGGAACCATATACGATTAATCTAACCATAAGATGAACTTATAACTTTTTCTAACCTTTTGTTTGAAAGAGATGGAATGAACCATCATTCTATCACATGATCTGCTAACAAATCACGAATAACAAATTCAACTTCATTTCTTTAAGGGATGAAGTGGAAATTGTTCAATTCACGAACAATAGTGAGATTGTACCAAAATCATGTAAGTATTTCTTTTAATTCATCAACTTTAGGGAAATGATCTTGAAAACCAAAAATGTTATCCTAGTTCCCTTTATCCGATGAATCAGATGGTACCTTAGATCATCACAAATCTATAGCTTTTTGATTGTTGGATTTTTCATAGACATGTTCTCTACCACTCTCCATCAGAACCTGATGGTTAGACTTTTCTTCCATATCCATATTTTCACCTATGTTCTCCTACGTAGAAACCTAGTGATGAGTTAATTTGGGTAACCATTACATTTCATACATTAGTTTTTAAAGCCATGTTTTGGTATTCCTTTTTACGATGTGGGTTTCTATTAAATAAACCTTCGAGTAGTAAACCATTTATAACCCCGACGAATTTCGAGGGCGAAATTCATTTTAAGGGGGGTAGAATGTAACACCCCAAGATTTTACGAAAAATATTATTTTTAATTTCATTAATGTCTTGTGTTGTATGCTACACCAAAAGGAGCTTGCACAACACGCATCCCTGACTTTGCTTTAATTACACGCAATCGCTACCTTCCTCGATAACGTGTGTAGTACGCAATACCGAGTTTCACTAAACAACGATATGCTATTAAAATATTATTAAAACTAGCCATTATGAATAGTAATAATCACCTTTTAAAATTTTGGAAATTTTATCTCTCAAAATATACTTCATTTTTGGATTCGGAGTATCGAATTTAGCCTAAGGTGAAATTTTGGTAATTTTCGGATAACTTTCATATTCTGATGACTAGTGAAAATTACTAAATTTTAATTAAAAACAACTTTTTTAATAAAAATAATTAATATAGATAAATTATTAATTTGAGTGGTTTTAAAGTATATTTAGAATATATTTTTACAATTTAATACAATGTTGGTCATTGGATGTAATTTCACATTTAAACCAGTTATAAACAAGTGTCAATCTTTTGATAGTTATTATCTCTTAAAAACACGCCATTTGTTTTGATGACGGGAATTAATTTTTAAATTAGTTATTGTAACTGATATGTTTTGAATTTGGTAGAATATACATCATTTTTGAGTTCATCAAATATATCTTAGGCCTAATTTTTGGTATTTTTCTGGAAACTTTCATTTTATGATGAATAGTGAAACCACTAAGTGGTAGTAAAAAAAATGAATTTTTCATAAAACTTAATTTTACCGATTCTGTGAGTGGAATTTCAAAACTCCTAGAGACACGGTTGATGTCAGTAAGTAAAATGTGGTTCAATGAGATTAAAATAATTTTTGGTGAATAGTAACTTTTTACTTTTTTTTACCACGGTTAAAAGTAAATAGGGTAATTAAGGATAAAAATGATATTATTATTACCCTAACACATGTCCTAATTATATTGGATAAGTTTAATTCGACCAAAAACAACCTTAGGAATAAAATATGACCATTTAGGCCCACTTGGATTAGATTAGGACATTTATTATTATTTAATTCAAAGAAGAGTTAAAAGAGTTAAAATCAAAGTTTATTTACTAAAACATTTTTAATATATGGTTATACATAAGATAAATTCGATTGTAAATTTTAATTAGAAAGATAATAAGATTTCATACATAATGATATTTTATTTATAATTTTTAGACATTAAATAAATTAATTTATTTATGACACAATGATGATACAGTAATTACCATAATAGTGAAAAATTATAATAATTGATATTATAAATACCCGAATAAATATAATTTGAGACTTTTTATGAATTAAAATAATTTTATAGGTTAATATGACATGTTATTATTGATATAATTAATTTTTTTGAACTAATCATTCTGTTATGATTTTCACAAAAATCAATTACTAAATAGTGTCAAAATTGACATAAAATAGTTTTTAAAAACAATATTATATTATTAATTGTTATTTTATTACTAAAAATATAAGGTTAGTCAAAATGACTTATATAAGGTTATATATATTAATAATAAACAACTTGGGGTTCTTTTGGCTTCTTATAGTAAGTTTATTAACCTTATAGTGTAAGAACACAAGAAGACACGGTAAAAGTAAAATTATTTAACTTAATGTTAAATCTAAATGATAAGGTTAAAATAGGAACCTAAACTTGTATAAATTCTATTGGATGAGAGGATTTCGACCCATACCCACCTTAGCTTCTAAATAAATCAATTTGTAGCTATTTAAAACCGAACTTGACTTTATAATAAAATAATATTTTTAGTTATTCCAAAGGTGCCCCTCTCCTCCCTTATAAAAGGGAACCCCCTCCCTCTCTTCCTCACACCACTTTGAGCCTTCAAGCTCGGCCAACCTCTGCCAAATTCTCTTATCCACTTCCCTAGCATCATCCTAGAGGTTTTGTGCTTCCTCAAAGACCAATTTTAGTGCCCTAAAAGGAGATCTCAAAGAGGCGATTCAAAGAAGAGGTAATGTCCGTTACCGATTCATTCAACTTTATTTCTTCTTCCACTTCTTCTTATTAGGTTGTTTCATTATGAAGTAATAACATCAGTATCACTCATATACTGATATGTTATTATAAGTATGAAACAACCCTATTTCACCATCTATCCATCCTACGGAAAACAAAATCACTGCGCGTGTGATGCGAGACGCACGGGGTGGCCCGATCTTCATGGCGTAGGGCGGCGGATGATGGATGCGGTTTGGGGCTAAGTGACGGGTGAAGGGTATGGATAGTGGATGCAAGTAGTCAACCAACGCTATATGGAGCGTGACCTACTACTTAGACAACGCACTCAAGGGAGGGGTGTGATGGCCAATCCACACAACAACGCACTTGGGTTGAGGCACAGAATTGGGGGCTTTGTGATCTTGGATCACCAATCTAACTTGTAGATTGACAAGGCAAGAATGCACAAGAGCAAGGGAAATTTGGAACAATCCTCACACAATGGAGAGAAACCAAGCATAAGCTCTCAATTAGAATCTTGAATGCCAATACAATGCCATGGGGTGGCTATTTATAGCCAAGGGGGTGATACAATGGTCAAGGGTCTAATACCCTAAAGTCATAAAGTCTAAACCTACCTTGTCCCCTTAAAAGTCAAAAAGATAAAAGCCAACAAAGACTTTAAGAAGCACACAATTTTCCATCATAGCCCACCGGATTTGACTTTGAGTGCATAGCCCACCGGATTTGACTTTGGTGTCCAAAGATGCCATTTCTAGAATCCTCCATGTGGGCAAGGCCTCCAAATTCGTGCAACCATGTGGGCCAAGCTTTAATCATCAATTTTGGGCTTGAATAAGTGATATTATAGGCCCATTTGCTCTATCCATGCAAGGTAATACCCATTGGGCCTTTAATGAAGCAAGATGAGCGCCCATTGAAGTATTCAACCTCTTTAATCTCCCTCGTGTCATTGGGCCTTGCAAATCCAATTCCTCCACCTGAGCAATCGACTCTGTGCCTTCCGCATGGTTCGCATCATCCTCCCCCTCTTGAAAAGGAGTCGTCCTCGACTCTTCATCCTCTACACCCAAAAAAGGAGAAAGATCAGAAACATTGAAAGTGGCACTTACACCATACTCACCTGGCAAAGCTATCTTGTAAGCATTGTTGTTAATCTTCTCAAGAACTCGGAATGGTCCATCGCCTCGTGGCATGAGTTTTGATTTCCGCTTTTCAGGGAATCTTTCCTTCCGCATATGAATCCAAACCAAGTCACCGGTCTCAAACAACATTTTCTTGCGACCCTTGTTTGCATGATCCATATATTTTTGGGTCATCCGCTCGATATTTAACCTTGCCTTTTCATGGATTTTCTTGATGAATTCTGCACGCCCTTTTGCATCCATATTAACTGCTTCCTGTAAAGGCAAAGGAACTAGATCAATAGGCGTAAGGGGTTAAAGACGTAAACTATTTCAAATGGAGAATATTGAGTAGTGGAATGCTTGTCCCTATTATATGATAATTCCACATGTGGCAGACACTCCTCCCAATTCTTGATATTCTTTTTGACAATTGTTCGCAGAAGGGATGATAGTGTGCGATTCACCACCTCTGTTTGCCCATCAGTTTGTGGATGACAAGTAGTGGAAAATAATAACTTTGTACCGAGTTTTCTCCACAAGGTCTTCCAAAAGTAACTAAGAAATTTTTTGTCTCGATCCGACACAATGGTCCTTGACATTCCATGATGCTTGACTACTTCCTGAAAGAAAAGTGTTGCAATGTTAGTGGCATCATCTGTTTTGTGACAGGGAATAAAATGTGCCATTTTTGAAAACCGATCCACCACAACAAAAATGGAATCTCTCCCCCTCTTAGTCCGTGGTAACCCCACAATAAAGTCCATTGATATGTCCTCCCAATGGGTGTTGGGAATTGGGAGAGGAAGATATAGTCCATGTGGGTTCAGATTTGATTTGGCTTTATGGAAAACAATGCACTTTCCCACAAATTCCTCAACATATCTAGATATCCTAGGCCAATAAAAATGCTCACTAAGAACACTTAGAGTTTTTGAAACACCAAAATTCCCCATTAACCCACCCGAATGTGACTCCTTTAGTAAAAGTAAACGGATAGAGCAATTAGGAATGCAAAGCTTATCAATCCGAAATAAGAATCCATCATGTAAATAGAACTTTTCCCAACTAAATCCAGGTTTACAATGTTTATAAGGTTCTCTAAAATCACTATCAGTGGCATATAAATCCTTAATGTATTCAAAACCAAGAAGTTTTGAATCCAAAAAGGATAAAAGAGAATATCTACGTGAAAGTGCATCGGCCACAGTATTTTCTTTACCCTTTTTATGCTTGATGATATATGGAAATGATTCAATGAATTCCAGCCATCTAGCATGTCTCCTATTTAGTTTATGTTGGCTCCTAAGGTATTTAAGAGCCTCGTGATCAGAATGGATCACAAATTCTTTAGGCCAAAGATAGTGTTTCCATGTTTCGAGTACTCTAAACAATGCATACAACTCTTTATCATATGTAGCATAGTTTAGAGTTGGGCCATTTAACTTCTCACTAAAATAAGCAATAGGCTTACCTTCTTGCATGAGTACTCCTCCTATTCCAATTCCGCTTGCATCACATTCAATTTCAAAGGTCTTACCGAAGTCTGGAAGTGCAAGTAGAGGGGCGTGGGTGAGTCTCTCCTTTAGCGCATGGAAGGCTTTTTCTTGAGTTATCCCCCATTTGAAAGGAACATTCTTCTTTGTCAATTCATTCAATGGTGCTGCTAGTGTGCTGAAGTCTTTCACAAATCTCCTGTAAAAACTAGCAAGCCCATGAAAACTTCTTACCTGTCCAACAGAGGTTGGAGTTGGCCATTCTTGTATTGCTTTGATCTTCTCGGTGTCCACTTCAACTCCATTTCCACTCACAAAAAATCCAAGGAAAACAATCTTATCGAGACAAAATTCACACTTTTTTATGTTTCCAAACAGGTTTTCTTTCCTTAACACCTCTAAGACTTTTCTCAAATGATCTACATGCTCATGCAAATTCCTACTATACACCAGAATATCATCAAAGTAAACTACCACAAATTTTCCAATATATGCACGTAAGACATGATTCATTAACCTCATAAATGTGCTAGGTGCATTGGTGAGACCAAAGGGCGTGACTAACCATTCATAAAGTCCATGTTTTGTCTTAAATGCAGTTTTCCACTCATCTCCTTCTTTCATCCTAATTTGATGGTAGCCACTTCTTAAATCAATTTTTGAGAAAATAGTTGAACCATTTAATTCATCTAGCATATCATCTAACCTAGGGATAGGATGATGATACCTGACCGTGATGTTGTTGATGGCTCTACAGTCAATGCACATTCTCCATGTTCCATCCTTCTTTGGTACTAGAAGCACAGGTACCGCACAAGGACTAAGACTCTCTCTCACATACCCCACATTCAACAACTCTTGAACTTGCCTTTGAATTTCTTTTGTCTCCTCCGGGTTGGTGCGATATGCTGGGCGGTTCGGTAGTGATGCTCCAGGTATGAGGTCAATTTGATGCTCAATACCTCTAATGGGTGGCAAACCCGGTGGCACCTCTTCGGGAAACACATCTTCAAATTCCTGCAACAAAGACTCAACAACATGTGGCAAAGAAGATGTTAAGTCGTTAGTGTTCAACATCACCTCTTTGTACATAAGTACTAAGAGATTTTGTCGAGAAATCAAATCTTCCTTAACCTCACTCTTTTTTGCCAACATCACACTTTTCTCTCCTCTCAAATCTTTTTCCCCTCTTGATTTTTCTTTGCTCTTCATTTCTTTGCCTCTCTCATTTTCTATTTTTCCCTCATTCTCTCCTTTTTCATTTTCTCTCTTTTTTTCCTCATCACTCTTTTTTTTCTTTTCTCTCAAAATGTGATCTTCTAGAATTTTCTTGGGGGACATGGGGTTGAGGGTTATAGGTTCCCCTCGGAGTACAAAAGAGTGACGGTTCAAGAAACCATCATGAGTAACACGCCGATCGTACTGCCATGGTCGACCCAATAACAAGTGGCACGCCTTCATACAAACAATGTCGCACAATACCTCATCTTTGTACTTACCGATGGTGAACAATACCTTCACTTGCTTGGTGACCTTCAACTCCCCACAATCATTCAACCACTGAAGTCGGTATGGATTTGGATGCCTTAAAGTCGGGAGTCCCAACTTCTCCACCAACTCGGTGCTTGCCACATTGCTACAACTTCCACCATCAACAATAACACTACATACCTTCCCATTGATCTTGCATCGTGTATGGAAAAGGTTCTCCCGCTGCTCCTTTTCTCCAATGGTCATTTGTGCACTTAAAACTCTTCTAGTGACAAGAATCTCTCCATCTTCCGCAAATTCTCCATTTTCAATTTCTAGAGATTCATCTTCCTCCTCTTCGGAGCTCTCTCCATCGGTCTCCCATTCTCCATACTTGTTGATGATCATGGTGCGACGGTTTGGGCATTCACTAGCAATGTGACCCCTTCCTTGACATTTAAAACACTGAATATCTCTATTCCTGGTTTGGTTAGCCTCAAAAGTAGGTTTCTTAGGTGGAAGAATTACCTTGTCAGTTTTGCGATCAACCACCTCTTTTGCCTTTGATGGTTCTCCAATCTCCTTCCTTGGATTTCTCCATGGTGTGAAAGGGGTAGTGGGTTTCCTCATGTTGCTCCTCCTTTTGATTTGTTGCTTGATCTTGGTGTCTTGGTGGATCATATCTTGTATCTCTACATGGTGGTACATCTCCACTTGATCCGCAATCTCCCGATTGAGCCCATGTAAAAACCGTGCCATGGTTGCCTCCGGATCCTCCTCAACGTTTGCCCGAATCATGGCAATTTGCATCTCCTTGTAGTAGTATTCTACACTCTTACTCCCTTGGATGAGGCGTTGAAGTTTGTTGTGGAGATCTCTATGGTAATGTGTGGGAACAAACCGCTTCCGCATGGTGAACTTCATGTCTTCCCAAGTGTTGATGGGACGTCCACCATATCTAGCCCTCTCCTTTTGAACTTGATCCCACCAAATTAAAGCATAATCAGAAAATTCAAGGGAACCAAGTTTGACCTTTTTCTCCTCGGAATATGCATGGCATGAAAAGACCTGCTCGATCCACATATCCCACTCCAAGTATGCTTCCGGATCGCTTTTCCCAAGAAAAGAAGGGACCTTCACCTTGATCCCGCCAAGTAGGTCATCATCATGTTGTCTCCTTTGGGCTCCTCTCGGTTGTTGGTACAACCTCCTCCTTTGTGGGACTTCATCAAGATCATCATCAAAGTTCACCATCTCCTCCTCCATGATGTGGGGACGACGTGGTGCGGGAGCGCGTCGTGGGTTATCATGGAACATCCTTGGGCTTGGTTTATTCTCCAATTCATCAATCCTCTCATGTAACACCTCCAACTTCCGATCAAGAAGCTTCTCGAAGTGGCTCACCAAAGCTTGCATTTGGAATTGCGTAGCTTCAGGTGCGGGAGATCTACTTCGACTTCCTTCATCGCTAACATGAGAAATTTTCTTCCCACGATCTTCTGCCATGATAAGTTACACAAACACAAACACACACCGGGGGGGAACACACACAATGATACACACTCACTCACACACGCGAGATGTACACACTCAAACAAGATGTACACACTCACACACACAAAGATACACACTCACGCACGCAATATATACACACTCACACGCACAAGATGTACACACACACGCACACAACAAGATGCACACACTCACACACACAAGATATATATATTTTTTGCTTATTTCTCTCCACTCTCAAAACTCAATTTGAATCCCAATCTCTTATGAAATATAATACTTTGTTTAGGGTGATCAAGTGCCACAAATTCCTCCCCAATCAAGATTGTGTCGGGGGATGGTTTAACACAACCCGCTTGAGTGGTAAGGGGTTTAACAATGGTAAAGGGTCAAGAAGAGGGTGGAAAGAAGGGGTAGATAGGTGGATTGTGGGTTTTGCCCGATTGTGCAAGATAAGATAAATGAATAAAAATATGAGCCAAATACAAAATGGGGATGAAGTAAAATGATGGAAAATGTTATATATGGAAATGGAAAGTGCTAATAATGTAAAGCACAAAGGAGTAATTGTATCCGCTCTTTTTTTTTGCATTTTTTTTTGTCAATTCTCCCCAAAAAGTGTTGTGCTTGGAGTTTTAAAGCACAAGATGATTGAACGGAGAGTAAGACAATTTTTTTTTTCTTTTTTTTCGAAATCTCTCAAATAAAGGATGTGCTTAATTTTGAAAAGCACAAAATGATGAGTTGAGAGATTTTTTTTTTTGCCGGATACAAATCACATATAGAGAATTAAATGCGGAAAGAAGATGAATGAAAATTTGGCTCAATTTATAATAATCCAAGCTTGCACAAACTAGGACAATTCGGGAGGCTTTCAAGAAAAATGGATTTTTTTTGTTGAATGGGTGAATAATTTGGAAAGATAAGGAGGGTAATGGATAGAATTAAAGTAAATGAAGGGATAGACGCCTACCGTGTCAACCGGAGCTCTGATACCAACTGATGCGAGACGCACGGGGTGGCCCGATCTTCACGGCGTAGGGCGGCGGATGATGGATGCGGTTTGGGGCTAAGTGACGGGTGAAGGGTATGGATAGTGGATGCAAGTAGTCAACCAACGTTATATGGAGCGTGACCTACTACTTAGACAACGCACTCAAGGGAGGGGTGTGATGGCCAATCCACACAACAACGCACTTGTGTTGAGGCACGGAATTGGGGGCTTTGTGATCTTGGATCACCAATCTAACTTGTAGATTGACAAGGTAAGAATGCACAAGAGCAAGGGAAATTTGGAACAATCATCACACAACGGAGAGAAACCAAGCATAAGCTCTCAATTATAATCTTGAATGCCAATACAATGTCATGGGGTGGCTATTTATAGCCAAGGGGGTGATACAATGGTCAAGGGTCTAATACCCTAAAGTCATAAAGTCTAAACCTACCTTGTCCCCTTAAAAGTCAAAAAGATAAAAGCCAACAAAGACTTTAAGAAGCACACAATTTTCCAACATAGCCCACCGGATTTGACTTTGAGTGCATAGCCCACCGGATTTGACTTTGGTGTCCAAAGATGCCATTTCTAGAATCCTCCATGTGGGCAAGGCCTCCAAATTCGTGCAACCATGTGGGCCAAGCTTTAATCATCAATTTTGGGCTTGAATAAGTGATATTATAGGCCCATTTGCTCCATCCATGCAAGGTAATACCCATTGGGCCTTTAATGAAGCAAGATGAGCGCCCATTGAAGCATTCAACCTCTTTAATCTCCCTCGTGTCATTGGGCCTTGCAAATCCAATTCCTCCACCCGAGCAATCGACTCTGTGCATTCCGCATGGTTCGCATCAGCGTGCGTACGTACGGAATACCGTCTCCACGCCGTGGTGAAATCTATTTTCCACCACCACCATACTTGGATGGGTATAATGGTGTAAATAATGACTATATATGAATATTATAAAGTTATATTTATTCTGAAATAGTATACATACACTCCAATACAATTCCACAATCATAGGAACGATATCATCACTCGTACGTACGTACGGAATACCGTCTCCACGATGTGATGTGACTCGTTCTACATGATCTTCATTTAATAATGATTATATAAATGAATTTAATTAATGAATATGATATATATTACACTAATACCATTCTGGAAATGATGTATCTATAATCTAAAGAGAAGAATAAGAATTTATTCGACAAAACACGCATAAGAACAAAAAGTAATAAACACCCGAATAACTTGTAGTAATGAAATATTACTAAGAAGCTAAGAATATGACCATATATGATATCATAACAATAAGTATGATTCTGTAATAATTCAATAACATTATTTAAATCATTATACAGGAGTTTTGGACACTTACGAAGCAAATCGGACCTAAGGTAAGGGAAATATCACAATCTCGTGTTTATCCGAGATTGTTTATACTTTGAAATTTACTGGGGTGTATTTTATCATCCACATCCATGTTTCCTCAATATGTAATATTTACATCATTATACAATAGTTTATATCCAATTTTACCATTCGGTGAGTTTTTAGTAAAAGATATGAAAGGAATCTTTTGTCGTTTTTCGTACGAGGTACTTTTTGACTTTTCCGACAAAAGTTCGAGAAGAATGTTTTTTTAACTTATACGGCATGAATGGATTTTAAAAAAAATATTTCCAAGAATATTCCTTCACAAGTTTTCAAGTTTATTTTTAATCAACTTTTTTTAGTTTAAAATTGTATGGCATGTTAATAAAGGAAAAATGTTTTTGAAGTAAAAAAATATTTTCCTCAAGAATGGAGTTCAAGAGTTTTATCAAAATAATTTTCCATCTAAGATAATAAAGGGTTATGTCTCTATCCCTATTATTACATTTATTTGATTATGTTGTGATGGAAATATTTTTATGAATTCCTTTATCTTATATGAATTGTTTTATGATGTCATGTTGTTTAAGAATCCCATTTTTATTACATGGGTTATGCTACGATGTATGATTTATGATTTTGTGGCACACATAAGAATGGTATCATTATGAGATGGGTGGGACCTATATCTCCCCCCAATGCATTGGGTAAAGATTTTATATCTCATGAGATAGACATGGCTGGAACGGCAGGTTATGCCGGTTTAGTGAAACAGGACTGAAACGAGGAGTGAACTCAGTTCAGAAATGGACTTTGTCCACTAAGATAGTCTTGGCAATGAGTCTTGACTAATAAGAAATGATTCTATATTATTATGTGTGTATGCCATAAAGTTTCATGTTTTATGTTATGATTATTGGGATTTCATTTCACTACTATGATTTATCCCATGTTATGAAATTATGCTCTCTTTTGCAGGTTAAGATTTCCAAAATGTTATGTTCTTATGAATATGATGTGATTGAAATTTCTTTTGTTTACCCTTACTGAGAATTTGAGCTCACCCTTTTATGTTTTCTTTTCCCCAGGATATAAATAAAGGTTTTAGGTAAAAAAAATAAGATCTTTATGGGAGATGTTGAAGATCTTTCACCGCGATTAGAAGATTATATTCCGAGTTTACAAAGACACTAAACTATTACGGTCCTTGTGTGTGTGTTTTTGTTACGTACTAAGTATTCCGAAAAAGTAATGTAATGTCTATGTACGTCAAGCTTCGGGTCTTTACAAGGAAGGCGGGCTTGGGGTAGTCACAGCACGGGCCTCGAGGTGGCAAGTTGTCTCCATGCTTCATCGGACCATTCCAGGTCCTCAGCAGGATAGGTGAGGTGGCTTATCGCATGGCTATACCACCTCAGTTGCACCGGGTGCACGACGTCTTCCACGTATCTCAACTGAGAAGATATGTGCATGACCCGATGCATATCATTGACCATGGGGAGCTGGACATAGACGATGGGGTGACTTTTGCAGAGGTCCCAGTGGAGATCGAGGATCGACAAGAGCGGGTCCTAAGTGGACAGTCGATTCCTCTGGTGCGCATCAGATGGCAGCACGGGAACCTCCAAGAGAGCACTTGGGAGCGGGAGGCTCAAATGCGTAAACAATACCCACATTTGTTCCCCTAGTTTATGATGTATCTTTACGGGGACATAAATCCCTGAGGTGGGAGTAATGTAAAGACCCGTAAATTTCAAGGGAAATTTTTTCTTAATTTTATTTGGGATTTTACAAGAATGCGGTTTCTGACGGCACCCGAGGGTCGGCTGTGTTCTACCACAGAACTCTGGACTCTGGTCTTTTTCTATGTGAAGCAATAGTGTTAAGAGTATTGAGTGTGGTTATCAGTCCAGGGAGTCCAGTGTTGGTGCGGCGGCCGAAGTATCCGTACACTAGGACCCTGACTTCTGATTTCCGGCTTAGTGCATAAAAACATTGATTGCATGTGTGTTTCAAGTTTTCTTTGTGATTACTTTGTGTCAGCTCACCAGGTATATTGTTTTACCATGGAGCACCTATCTCTTTACTAGATGGCCCCGCTCTGGCCGCGGTGTTATCGTGATTCTCCGGCACGGCGCGACGGCGCCGCGCCTTTGTTCGACTTCAACGGCGTGGCACGACGGCGCCGCGCACCCTTTTCGTATGATCCTGTGAGGTTCTGTTGCACCGCACCGCTTCCTTCGAACCGCAACAACACAAAGATAAGGGAGGAGGTTCGTCCGTGTTTGTACGGTCCGGCCCCCTCCCGTTAATCGATAGCAAGCGGCAAAGATTCACGAAGAACGACAATGGAAGTAATCACGAACAAAAAAAAATCCCCTACCTCGTCGAATTCATTGAGCGAGGGTTCGTCGCGGAATTAACCGTCGCGGAAGAAGGCATCGCGGAAGGAGAGGATCTTTGGAATTTGATCTTCGAGGAAGGTGTCCCTCGCCGTCGTCCGTCGTCGTAGGTCGGTGTTCTTCGTTGGCGGTGGTGCGTTCTTCGCATTCTTCGACGAAGAACGAAGAACTTCAAGACTTCCCTTTTTCTCCCAAAGACTCAACACAACAAGCCCAACAATAATAAAATAAGTGTTTCACTTATTTTATTACTCATGACTCAAGTTTGAAATTCAAATAATTTAATTAAACCACTTAATTAACTCATGTGTCATTTAATAGGAGGGTTATGGAAGTTTAAGGAATATGAAGGGGTGGGGTTCATGTGGGGCCCACCGCCCTCATAACCTCTCATGGGAATTTGGGTGGTTCCCAACTTCCACTCAAAGGACTACCACTTAGAAAGAAAAATAAAATTTGTAGTTAAATTTTATTTTTAATTTCCACAATTTTTTAACAACTCCTCCCGTGTAAACGCAACTCCGGAATAAGTGTTCCTAAGCAATTATAGGTGTTGCGGTTCCATTGGCGCCCTTGGAATTCGATTCCGAGCACCGGTCCAAAAGTTAGGAAATCTCGCTCGTTCGTTCACTGAACGTACCTGAGCTAAACTTCGGATAAATATTCCGGGAACACCGGGCCTCGGAATCGGGTGCAGTCAGAAACCACGTTCTTGTAAAATCCCAAAGAAAATTAAGAAAAAATTTCCCTTGAATTTTACGGGTCTTTACATTACTCTCACCTCAGGGCTTTACGTCCCATAAAGATACATCATAAACTAGGGGAATAAATGTGGGTATTGTGCACGCATCTGAGCCTCCCGCTCCCAAGTTCTCTCCTGGAGGTTCCCGTGTTGCCATCTAATGCGCACTAAAAGAATTGACCATCTACGTAGGACCCACTTCTGTCGATCCTCGATCTTCACTGAGACCTCTGCAAAAGTCGCCCCATCATCTATGTACATATCCCCATGGTCAATTATATGCATCGGGGCGTGCACGTATCTTCTCGGCTGAGATACGTGGAAGACGTCGTGCACCAGGTGCAACTGAGGTGGTAGAGCCAGACGATAATCCACCTCGCCTATCCTGCTGAGGACCTGGAATGGTACGATGAATCGCAGAGAAAACTTTCCACCTCAGCCAAATCTTTGTAATCCACGTCGAGGTGAGACCCGTAAGAAGACGTGGTCGCCATCCTCGAACTCTAATGGCCTCCGCCTCCTGTCATCATAAGACTTCTACTGGATCTGAGCTGTCCTCATCCACTCTTGGATGACCTGGACCTTCTCTGTCATGGCCTGGGCCATCTCTGGTCCCACAAGTGCGGACTCCCTAGGGTCTGTCCAGCACAGAGGTGATCTGCAAGGTCGGCCATACAATGCCTCGTATGGTGCCATCCCGATGGTGGAGTGGTAGCTGTTGTTGTACGCGAACTCCACCAAAGGTAGGTGATCCTACCAGTTGCGACCAAAGTCGAGGACACATGCACGGAGCATATCCTCGAGAGTATGAATGGTCCTCTCTATCTGACCATCTATTTATGGGTGAAAGGCGGTGCTCAGACGTAGCTGCGTCCCAAATGCCTCCTGCAACCCCTTCCAAACCCAGGAAGTAAAGCGTGCATCTCGATCGGAGATTATGGATGATGTCACACCATGAAGCCATACAATATATTGAATGTAGAGGTTTCCCAAGCTCTCCACTGAGCCCTGCTCTCTGATGGTTAAGAAGTGTGCCGACTTGGTGAGTTGGTCGACAATCACCCATATGGAGTCGTGAACTCTGGAAGAGCATGGAAGTCCAGTCACGAAGTCCATAGATATTCCATACCACTTCCACTACGGGACCTCCAAGGGTTGTACCAAGCCTGCTGGTACCTAGTGCTCCGCCTTCACCTGCTGGCAGGTGAGGCATCGAGAAACGAACTCTGCTACAGCCTTCTTCATACCCGGACACCAGTGCTATCGTCTGAGGTACTAGTACATCTTCACCACTCCTAGATGTACCTCCAGAGGGGAAGTGTGGAACTCCCTCAGCACCTCCTCCTGTAAAGCAGCTGGTACCATGGCATGTCCTCTGAAAAGGATGACGTGCTCTCCTCCCACAGAGAATCCATCAGGTGCCTGTCCTGAGGATATCTGTGCACGCCGCGTCTCACAGTCATCGTCCCCTCGTTGTGCCTCTCTGGCCCATTGTAGAAGTGGAGGAGTGATTGTGAGTGATTGTAGAAAGGCTGATCCATCGCTATCCACGAAGGATATCTGCAAAATGGCTAGCTTCTCTGTCGCCTCCCCAAGTAGCTGAATGCTCGTCCTCCAGCTGAGAGCATCGGCTACAATGTTCCCCTTCCCAGGAGTATTGACGATCTCAAAGTCATAATCCTGGAGGAACTCAAGCCATCACCATTGTCTTAGGTTCAGGTCCTTCTGCGAGAAGATGTACCTGAGACTCTGGTGGTCAGAATAGACTGTAAAGCGCTCGTCCATCAGATAGTGTCGCCACATCTTTATAGCGAAGAGTGCTGCTGCTAACTCCAGGTCATGGGTAGCATAGTTCTGCTCATGCTGCCTCAACTGACATGATCCATAGGCGATCAAATCCCGCTCCTACATCAGGACACATCTGAGTCCGGTCCCTGATGCATCGCAGTAGACTACGTACCCTACTCCCTCCTCTGGTAGCCTCAAGATAGGAACACTGGTCAATCTTTTTCTCAGCTCCTAGAAGCTCTGCTGACATCTTTATGACCACACAAAGGGTTTCCCCTTCTTCGTCAAAGCTGAGAGTGGTGCCGCAACTCTAGAAAAGTTAGGCACGAATCTCTGGTAGTACCTGGCTATCCCCAAGAAACTCTGCACCTCTGTCATGCTCCTGGGTGGCTCCCAAGCTAGCACTGCCTCGATCTTCGTAGGATCCACCGCAACTCCCGCCTTAGAGATGACGTGTCCCAAGAATTGGACCTCACGTAACCAGAACTGACACTTCGAGAGCTTACCATAAAGCTGGTGCTCTCGGAGTGTGTCCAGTACAACCCGTAAGTGGTAAGCGTGCTCCTCCTCGGTCGTCGAGTATATCAAAATGTTGTCGATGAAGACCACGACAAATCGATCAAGGTATGTCTGAAAGATCCTATTCATGAGGCCCATGAACACTGCTGGAGAATTGGTTACACCGAATTACATAACCAAAAACTCATAGTGGCCATACTGACACCTGAAGGTCGTCTTCTGCACGTCATCGTCCCGAACTCTGAGCTAATAATAGCCTGACCTGAGGTCTATCTTCGAGAACCACCGTGCTCCCTTGAGCTGATCAAAGAGGTCGCCAATCCTCGATAGCGGATACATGTTCCTCACGGTCACCTGGTTCAGGCGACGGTAATCGACACACAATCGTAAGCTCTCTTCCGCCTTCTTGGCGAACAATATCAGGGATGCCCAGGGTGAAACCCTGGGTCAGATGAATCCCTTGCCCTGCAAGTCCTCCAACTGTACCTGTAGATCTCGAAGCTCGGCGGGATCCATCCGATATGCTGGGGTGGATATCGGGGTTGTCCTGAGGTACAGGTCAATATAAAAGTCTACCTCTCTGCGAGGAGGTAGTCCTGGAACATCGTCGGGAAAAACGTCTGCATACTGATCCACCACTGCAGGTAAGCTCGGACTCCGCACATAAACTGCTCCAAGGATGAGGCTAGCCAACTGATGAGTGATGGGCTGCCCTCTCCTCTGCGTGAGTCCATCCTGAGCTGCAAAGGCTCCCTTCTCACCAGTGAAGGTGAACCCGCTCCCGTCGGTGCGTATACACTGCACCTTGCACCTAATGCAGTCAATCTGAGCATGGACTGTAGATAACCAATCCATGCCCAAGATGGCGTCGTAAGGTCTCGACGCTGCTACAAGAATATTCCAGTCGAAGATCTCACCTCCTATAGTAAGCTCACACTGCCGGCACCAGTGTATAATTGTCGAGTCTGCACCCGTAGGAGTCTCTAACCGTAAGGATTTAGCCAACGGCTCTGTCGGAATCTCCGAGCTCCGAACAAGGGAAGCGGCAATAAAATAATGACTCGCTCCTGTGTCTATAAGAACTGAATAAAGGGTGGAATAGACACAGATAGTACCTGGAATCATCTCAGGCACGCCGTGGTCGTAGGCCTCTGCTGCCTGGAGCTATGCCTGTCTCTACCCGCCAACTCCCTATGGTCGGGGTGGACCTCCTGGTGGTGGGGGTGGTAGAGCCTCAAAGCATCGCCCACCACCTGCCGCTCGGCCAGCTCCTATGCCTCGTCCTCCTGCTCCTGGCGGACCGCCATGGTCAACCCTCTGCCTTTTCCTGGGTGGTCCCTCAACCGTCTGCTGCTCCTCCGCACGGCGGGTCGGGCATTCATGAGCCATGTGGCCCTACCCACCACATGCATAGTACTGTCTGCCTCTCAAAAGACTGGCTCTGCACTGAGTTCCCCGCACCTCTGAGCTAGTGTCCTGAGGTCGTCTTCCTGAGGGTCGGTTCTACCTGGACCCATGTGTCATCCGTCGACTACTAGCTGCAGAAGACTCTACTACGTGCCTCCCTGCGGTAGGTCTCGCTGCTGATGTAGACTCAGCAAGGAAGCTCTCGATGAGAAGGGCTCGCTCCAGTACCCCTGCCTATGTCGGAATGCTGAGGGAGATCAGCGATGCCCTTATCTCATGCCACAGTACCCCTGCATGTGCATTTGTTTACTTTACAAAGGCAATTCCTTCCCTTTTTTATCGGTAATTACGCCTTGGTGCTAGTCGCCAGCCCCTGGCCTATGGAAGGCGGGCTTGGGGTAGTCACGGAACGGGCCCCGAGGACGGGTCGTGACAAATTGGTATCAGATGAGTTCGGTTCTACCACAAAACTCTGGACTCTGATCTTTCTTCTATGTGAAGCAATGGTGTTAAGGGTATTGAGTGTGGTTATTAGTCCAGGGAGTCCAATATTGGTGCGGCGGCCAACGTATCTATACAGTAGGACCCTGACTTCTGATTTCCAACTCAATGCACTAAAACATTGATTTCATGTGTGTTTCAAGTTTTCTTTGTGATTACTTTGTTTCATCTCACCAGGTATACTGTTGACCATGGATAACCTGTTTCTTTTCAAGATGTCCCCACAACGGCAGCCATCTGGGGTTCTGAGTGTTGTCCGGGACGACAGCCCACCGAGCGATGAGGCCTCGGTATAGGGCCCTTGGACAGCAGAGGCACCGGCGGTACCTCTACCTGCCGAGCCACCGATGCTACCAACCCCCAGCCGTTGACGGTGCATGTCGCCTTACTGCACTGCACGAGTTTCAGCATCAGTGACCGCCCAGGTTCTGCGGGGAGACAGACCCTCAGGCAGCCGAGGATTGGCTGGAGGTAGTTGTACGAGTTTTCCGTTTGGTAGGGACACCAGCAGACCTCATGGTGATCCTTGCAGCGAGTCTCCTACACGTGACAACAAGCAGATGGTGGAGCTTGATGCTCCAATTTCATGAAGAGGCATCACTCCTCTGGACGGACTTTGAGAGCCTATTCTACTCAGAGTTCGTCCCAGCAACCCTCCATACGGTGCGCATCCAGGAGCTTCTACAGCTGCGGCAGGGCAGCTTGTCGGTCGCCCAGTACTCGGCGAGGTTTACCGATCTCTTGCACTATTTGACGGACATGGTACGTGACCCATTCTTCCGGGCTTGGACCTTCAAGTAGGGATTGAGGCATGAGATCAGTGCATCGCTGATCTCCCTTAGCATTCCGACATATGCAGGGGTACTAGAGCGAGCCCTTCTCATCGAGAGCTTCCTTGCTGAGCATACATCAGTAGCGAGACCTACCGCAGGGCGGCACATAGCAGAGTCTTATGCAGCAGGCAGTCGATGGATGAAACATGGGTCCAGGCAGACCAGACCCTTAGGCAGACGACCTCAGGACACTGGCTCAGAGGTGCGGGGCACCCAGCGTAGAGCCAGTCTTTCGAGAAGCAGACAGTTCTACGCATGCGGTGGGCAAGGCCACATGGCTCGTGACTACGTGACCCGTCATACCGAGGAGCAGCAGACGGTTGAGGGGCCACCCAGGAAGAGGCAGAGGGTCGACCGTACTGGTCCTCTAGGAGCAAGCGGACGAACCAGAGGAGCTGGCCGAGCGGCAGGTGGTGGGCGACGCTTTGAGGCTCTACAACCCCCACCGCCAGGAGGTCCACCCCGACCACAGGGAGCTGGCGGGCAGAGACAGGCACAGCTCCAGGCAGCGGAGGCCTGCGACCATGGCATGGCCGAGATGATTCGAGGTACTATCTGTGTCTATTCCACCCTTGCTGCAGTTCTTATAGACACAGTATCGAGTCATTCTTTCATTGTCGTTGCCCTTGTTCGGAGCTCAGAGATTCCGACGGAGCCGTTGGCTCGATCCTTACGGCTAGAGACTCCTACAGGAGCAGACTCGGCGATTACGCACTAGTGCTGATAGTGTGAGCTTACTCTAGGAGGCGAGATCTTTGGTTGGGATCTTCTTGTAGCGACGTCGAGGCCTTACGACGTCATCTTGGGAATGGATTGGTTTTCTACAGTCCATGCTCAGATTGACAGTATTAGGCGCAAGGTGTGATGTGTACGCACCGACGGGAGCAGGTTCACCTTCACCGGTGAGAAAGGAGACTTTTCCTCACAGGATGGACTCACACATAGGAGAGGACAGCTCATCACTTATCACTTTCCTAGCCTCATCCTAGGAGCAGTTGACGTGTGGAGTCCTAGTTTTCCTGCAGTGGTGGATCAGTATGCGGACGTTTTCCCCGATGGCGTCCCAGGGATACCTCCTCGTAGAGAGGTAGACTTCTATATTGACTTGTACCCCGGGACAACCCCAATATCCACTCCAGCATATCGGATGGCCCCCTCTTAGCTTCGAGAGCTACGGGTACAGTTGTAGGACTTGCAGGGCAAGGGATTCATCTGACCCAGTGTTTCACCCTGGGCTTCCCTGATATTGTTCGCCAAGAAGGTGGACGGGAGCTTGCGACTTTGTGTCGACTATCGTCGCCTGAACCAGGTGACAGTGAAGAACAAGTATTCACTACCAAGGATTGATGACCTCTTTGATCATCTCCAGGGAGCACAGTGGTTCTCAAATATAGACCTCAGGTTAGGCTATCATCAGCTCAGAGTTCGGAACGAGGACGTGCAGAAGACGGCCTTCAGATGTTGGTATGGACACTATGAGTTCTTGGTTATGCCCTTCGGCATGACCAATGCTCCAGCAGTGTTCATGGGCCTCATGAACAGGATCTTTCATCCATACCTCGATCGACTTGTCGTGGTCTTCATTGACGACATTTTGATATACTCGACCACTGAGGAGGAGCACGCCTACCACTTGCGGGTTGTACTAGACACACTCCGAGAGCACCAGCTTTATGACACACTCCGAGCACGCCTTAGTGCTAGTCTCCATACCCTAGCCTATGGAAGGCGGGCTTGGGGTAGTCACGGCACGGGCCCCGAGGACGGGTCGTGACAACAGGTTACAAAAACAGTTCACAAATTCTTGATTTTGTAAATATATTTCATATTTTCAGTTTTTAGTAAACAAATTTCAGATTTTAACAACCCAACACCTTTATGAATTCATAGCTTATCCATTTTAGCTGCTCTTTCTAAATATATGATTCCCTTTTATAGATCACTCCCCCAAAATTTTAGACACATATTGAACTTTAAACGCACCTATCATTTCCAAAACCACACAATAGATGTAAGCTGTCCACATGCATGATGCAGGCTGTTTACTTCCAGGATATCCAGTTTTGGGGATATAATCTGTATACCAATGGTTCTGCAAACTGTTGGTATATAGAGATGCGGTTCTGAGAGTATGACAACGGTTCTGAAACCTTTGGTACACAGGACAGAGTATACCAACGGTTTTGAAACCATTGGTATACAGGTATGCCAACGGTTCTGAAACCGTTGGTATACTACGGGTTGGAATAAAATGTATACCAACGGTCTAAAAACTGTTGGTATACTCACCAATACCAACAGTTGATGAACCGTTGGTACATATATATTCCAACAGTTTAAGTAGACCCATTGGTATAGATTAATTTCAGACCATATATTCCAATATTTTTCTTGGAACTGTTGGTATAGAGCTATTTCCACGCCTCACATACCAACGGTTTGTGAAACCGTTGGGAATAACTATCCCAATGGTTTCAGTGGATATCCCAACGGTTTAAAATCGTTGGGAATGATGGAATTTCTAGTAGTGAAAATAATATCCGATCTCTAACTCTAATTTCCAATCCCACTACATCATAAACATCACAAGAGAAGCATGATACTTTTCCTTTACTTGTATCTCGTTACATAATGTCTAAAAACATACCAAAGTTCCCAAGAAGGGGGTGAGTATAAAACTCAATAGGTGATCCCCAAATACTTACCAACATGTTACACTAATAAAAAAAATATAGCTCATTGTTATATTTATATCAAAAATATAAATAAATTTTTTTATAAAAATCTATAATAAAGGAATTTAACAAGTTTCTAAAACCATAACCACTTGAAGTCAAAATTCTAAAACTCACGCACCCATCCATGCCTAATTATAGTCCCAATAGTCATGAGTAGTGACCTATCCCATTACCAAGTCATCAACTGATGGAATATACCATGTGGCACTTTGGAACTAGCCCCAAGTCTAAACCAACAAGGCACCATAATTTTATTTCATAAACTCATGCAAAGCACACATGTCAAGTTCTCAACAAAACCCATTTATTTTAAAACCCATTTTCTTACAAGAAATTTATTAAACACATTATTTATATCATTTTAAACCAAATATTTAGGAACTAAAACCAAGAACAATTTTCCAACAAATAAAGATAGATTAATTTAAAAAATATGCTTCATGTTCTAGAATAAGTAGTGTGGGAGAGAATCCACCTTCCTTTAACTTGTTAAATAAAACAAGGAATAACACATGAAACATATTGATAAATCACTTTAAAAAATCCAATGAATAGATCCCAACAAGATATCATCAAAATAAACATCATAGGACATTGATCTATCCATACTAGATTAGATTTATGTATTTATGAGAGAGAAGATGAATAGATCTAGAGACATCAAGAAAGAATGGGGACTTACCATTGATTTCAGATATCCAACACACCTTGATTCCCCAAAACATATTACAGATCAAATTAAATCACTAATGATTTTTAGTAGATGATAGGAGTTTGAGAGATTAAGATAATAGGTGAGAAATGAGGGTTTCTAGGTGAAAAAAATTTAAAATCTAATTTTCAGAACATTTAATGTATGTTGCACTATTAGGCTGCCCGATTTGGGAAATCATTTGCTAACTGCATGAATGATATTATCTATAAACCACACCCTTTCATGGTTATATCACACAATTTTACAAACCATGTTCCAACCATGTTTTTTACTATTGTCTCCACTTGCACAGTTTCATTTGGTGCCTACACAGTTTATAAAAACCATGCACCAACCATGTGCCTACGCAATGACTCCTAGAACCTCTTGCACGGTTTCCTAGAGAATTTTTATGGTTTCCAAAAACCATTATCAAACCATAATCCCTTACAACCCTTCCAAAACACTCCAAAATCATATATAAACTCTCAAAACTAAACCCAAGTATTATATAACTTTGAACTACATAATAAAAGGATAAAGTAATTGAAACCAATGGTGTTACATTATGCCCACCATTTTAATTTACATCCTTGGAAATTTGGATATTTTTTGTGCTTTGGAAAATTTTTGTCCATTTATCAAACATTTACTTCTCACATTCTCATGTATCTTCCTGAATCTAACCATTCTTCTATAAGACTCAAACCAAACCGATACTTTTCCCACATAACAACTTCTCTTGTATATCCACAATATATGTCTACATGTGAATCAATATTAACATGATCCCATAAAATAACATGGTTGAGATAAGTCTAGTGCTTCTTTAATTTACATACATGAAATACATTATGCACCAAGATGAATCTTGGTGGTAAATTGAACCGATAATCCACTTCACTAATTTTTTCTAGTATCTCAAAAGGTAAAATTTACCAAAGAGATAGTTTACCTTACTAACCAAAATAATAATTCCCTAACCTCAGAGAGACTCTTAAGAAAACATGATCACCCATATCAAACAATAATGTCCAATGATAAAGATTCATATGTGGTTTTCAATGGATCTAAGTTATCACCATCCTTTTCTTGATCATTTAAATCTTCTCTTTGGTCTCATATACAATACAAGGTCCAGTAAGTGAATCCTCACTAGTTTAAACCTAAAAAAGTGGAGCACTGTGAGGGTTACCATAAAAAAATATTTTAAAGGAGTCATATGTATCAAGAACTAATCAATGTTATTGTATGAGAGCTCCACTAATGGTATATAATCCTCCATGGTCCTTCGAAATCCTTAATACACTATATAATAATTTCTTCCAATGTTTAGATCATCCATCTATTTGTGGGTGATAAGTTGTTTTCAGGGTCAATTGAGTTTTGAGGGATTTCTACAAGGATTTCCAAAATTGAGATGTAAACATAGGGTTTCATTCATACACAATTGAAACCACCAAGCCATGAAACTTTACAAATTCCAAAATATAGATTTTTTCTAAATATTTCATCATATTGGATTTATGAATGGGGATGAAGTGATTTGAATTTATGATATGATCCATAATCAGCCATATGGAATCATGTTTCAATTTCATTCTTGGTATAACTGTGACAAAATCCATATTTATCTGATCCCATTGACACATGGGTATAGGTAAATATTAGAACATAACACCGGATCATTATTACCCCACCTTGACATACTGACAAGTGAGGTATGTTGAGTCATACTTTGCAACCCTCCATTTCATGTCACCTCACCAAAACTATATTCTCATCACCTTATACATCTTCAGAATGCCAAGATGAACAACCCATATCAAGTGGTTGTAGATAGAAAGAAGTAGTTCCTAAAAAGTTAAAGGAACCATAATCCAATCTCTAAAATACAACATAGGTCTCCCATCTATTGTTAATCCCTCGGTTTTCTCCCCACCATTGAGTTCCAACCTCATTGTTATAGATTAAGTATTAGATGTATTGAAATATTTAACCTGCTCAATCAAATATGGAACAAGAGAAACAAGAAAGAAAATGGAAACATCACCTTTCTCAGGACAATATAGATGCATATCAACAATGAACATCATAATTTTACACTAATACAAATCCTCTTTAGTGAAATGACTATATGACTTCCTACTTAATGCATCAGCAACTAAATTTCCTTTACCCGATGTATAAATCAAGTCAAAGTCAAGCATCTGATAGTATTTTATCCATATTCATTGCCTTAGATTCAAAATATTTCTGAGAATATTTGTTTCAATATTTTATGATATGTGAACACTTTGAACCTCTCTCCAAAGAGATAATGACACCAAGTTTTCAAGGTATGAACTATAGTAGCTAACTCCAAATCAAGTGTTGGGTAATTTTTCTTATGCACCTATAACTATAATAACCCATAAGCTATAACATGATCTCCCTTCATGATAAAACATCTCAAAACAGATCTGGATGTCTCAAAAAATACCACATAACATAATCCTAAATCCATTAATATAAGGATGGGTGTTGATGTAATACAAACCTTAAGCTCTTGAAAATATTTTTGGTGCTCATCGCTCCATTGGAAAGGAATTCCATGAAGGGTTTTGTTAGAGTATAATAATAATTATTAGAAGAATTGGAAGCAATTTAAACCCATTTTCAAGGATATATGTGCAAGATAATATGAAAAGTACATAAAAATGAAATGAATAAAATTACGTAAAACACATGTACCTTACACCAAAGAGAAACCGCTATATCTTCATCATCATAATATGGTTTGATAAAGATAACTAAGGGGGAAATAGTCCAACATCCATGGTGTATCCATGGTCTATGCCTGAATCAATCGACGTTTAAGTGGGATCCACAACCTTCATTTCATAGAAGTTTCTTTTAGTGAAAGGGGGGAAGAAGAATATAACTTTGGGTTTTTAGGAGTTTCAACCATCCATGAAGAATTCACACACTCATTATCATTGTATGGAATTATTTTAAATAGTAAATTAAGGAGGGACCTTAATTTTTTTTCTCATTTATTCATGCATTAAAACTCATGTATAAATGTTATGTATGGATCATGAATTTTATTCATTTACTAAGTTATGTTACATATTATATAACAATTCCTTAATGATATCCTTTTTGGGAGAATCAATAAATGATATTTTTTTTATCATTTTTCCACAATCATAAATTTCATGGGCATGAAAATCACAATTTTCATGCAATACAATATTTGTTTTATATATATCATATATATATATATAAGTAATTAGGGAATATTCCCATCAATATTATACTTTTATTAAATCTTAAAATATTTTTTTTCTATTTCACATTATATTATATTGTATATAATAACTTATGAGATCATATCCAAACCTCATTTTTTATATCTTCCAAAACACTTTTGGAGAGATATCATTAACTTTACCTTGTATAAAATCATATGAAATACCTTATGAACACCCATCCAAAATACTTTTTGATTATCTCTAAAACACATTTAGTGTTACTCTCTAAGTGAAACTCAATACTCGTTCATTCAACAAAAAAGTTTGATTTCACATGCCTTTATAGCATTGACAACAAATATGAATCTATAGATTCATATATGTAATCAAAGAGAAGCCTCTATCAAATCATGAATTCTAATCATGATAAAAAGGAATCTATCATGATCTATATCAAACACATGTATCTCTATACTTGTGTCCCCCAATCTTTAACATGTGAATACATGAATTTTAATATTTTCCCTTTTTTCAAGACATCGAGTGACCATGGAACTTGAAGCATGTTAGTGTCATATAGAAAACTCATCTATTATTTACTCTATGAGTGTAGACTAATCATATTGATGAATATATCACATTTCATTCATCCTTATGGATAATTACATCACATGTACCTTATCCATATAGATATATATAATATCTAACTACAGCTCTACACTCCCATAGTCTATCTCAATTAAGGGCTCAGATGTCATATTTTTCATATGAGAGGACAAATCTCATCTTGGTTAAGCTCCAATCAATGACATGATCAGAAAAACATACCCAACCACTCATTTATTAACTAAGTTAATATTTATACTTGCATAAGTAGGGTATAAAATTATAAAAGTTCTCATGCTAGATATCTCACCAACCTCAGTTAGTGGGGACTCAAATATAATCCCTGAATCCTTAGTATACCAAAGACAATTGTATGACACTCCATATGGTATACTTATTAGGTAATAAATCACACACAAAGAATAATATTATTTGTTTTATACCTCATGAGTATATTTTGTATCTCTATAAAATAATCATACTCATGCTGACCTTAACATTTATTTATAACCTATAATACTCCATGATAAAAAGTATTTAGTGATAAACTCAAAGTCATACTTTGAGAGGTCAATTATCATTATAATTCATGAAATGTATATCTACATATAAATTTATTTATCTAACATTAAATAATGATAAAATGGAGGTTGTATTTAATAATATATATTTTAATATCCATAAACTCATTAAGAATATTTAACAAAACAAACATAATCATCGATTTATCATATCATATATAATAAAATTCCATATAAACCTTATGTTTGTTTTACTTTATGGTTTTTTTAATACATTACGTCATATGTAATCCATGTCACATATTTCTGTGACCATATGATAAAACTCTCCCACTGAACTATTTAGTTAGAAACATCTGTGAAGTAATATTACAATGTTGACTTCTTTTGTCAACTTAGAACTCTTTCTAATTGCGTCATCATCATCATTAGAACCATATTCCATAAAAAAATTTCCTTTAAATAATGAAACGAATTACATTATTGATTATTAATACATCCCAACACTCTTAGGATATTAAGTAAATTTTAGTTTAAACTTATACTAGTATAATCTTTTATTTGTTAACTTGGAACTTATTGAAGTGAAAATATACCCCCAATAGCCTCCTAGACATTATATTCTCTTTAGAATATATTTATAGGATAAAAAAACCCTTTTGAGTTAAGAAATGACATTTATTTCATTTCAATAGGAATATTAAACAAATAAACTATATCATATATGGTATTCTATGTGTTTAGAACATTTTCATATGAAAATAATATTAAAATATACATTTGGTATCATATACATTTCAAAATTAATTTCTATAACATTCATACCTCACATGAACATTCCATATATAATCATAAACTATTTTAGGTATATCTTGGATAATCCAATCATATTGAGTTATTACTCTTCCTTTATGAAAACCCAAGGTTTCAGTGACCTAGATTAACTTCTTAAAGAAACATTATTGATCTTTTCAACCAACTTTTATTCTTCCAATTTGAAATTTTACCTAATTGTACTGTCTATACAGTTCTTCAGAACCTAAACATTATATGCCTAGTTCATATTTATATTCCCAACACTTTGATAATATCAAGTAAATGTTCTTTTAAATCGATCATGTTGTTAGAACATTTACATAGATGATAATAAGATAATTTCCCTAACCAAAATAAGACATTTTTAGTATCCCCTTAAAGTATGTTATATAATTAAATAAATCATAAAAATTGTGTATTAAAAACATATTGTTGATATCATATATCTTTCAGAATAATATAATTCATTTATATAACCATTAAGGTTTTAATTAAACCTTTAGTCTCATCAAGTAATTTAGTATATTCAATAATATTAAATATCATTTGATATACCTAATATTATCAAATATATAAGACTAAAATCATTGATATACCCAGTCATATCGAGTACATGAGTGGAGAATAAGATTCCTTTGGTTATTTTTCATATGATACCTTCAAAACCTTAAATAAATCACTCTATGCTTCCATAATTATCTAGATTCACCTATTTTACTATTTCAACACTTGGTTACTAAGGAAGGAATTGTTCTAACTTGTAGAAATTTCATTAAGAAATATTATTAAATCACTAATCTAGCTTAATAACTTTTCTTAAGTTACTAATATTAGGAGTAACTTAGTTTAAGATTTTTTTTAAAGGATTGAACTTAATGTTTAGCTTGATGATGATGATGATGATGATGATATTTATAAAAAAATATTTTATCATATAAGTTTTATATTTTATAAATCATTTAATAAAGAATTTTATTAAATGGTATCCCACTAAATTGATGACCACCTTAGAAACACATTATATCCATTAGTGACCCAAGATCCATATTTCACTAAGAAATTAGTCCAGTAGGGAATTTCTCTCATCACTTAATTATTTAGGTAGGGAATCATCCCAATAATATAATATATGATTCCTAAATAGTTGAACACATTTTCATGAAATGTAAAATTCATTATGATTTAAAGATTATTTTTATATTCTATGAAATACCCTAGGTATTCTCTCTTAAGGAGAATTTATAGGTTTAGAGTGTGTGTTTTTAATAAAAATACTAAAAGATGGGGGTGGTTTTAAAAATAGTTTTAAGAATATAACTTAGTTTAAAGAGTTTAATAGTTGAAAAAAGGTAGGTAAAAATTTTATAATAATGAGATAACGAGTTAATTTTATGTTATATACACATCTTGGATAGTAAATTATTCAGAAAACTTCATATGGTTTAATGGAATTCTTTGATTTAGGGATTTTAAGATCTTGATTTCCCTCTTGCCTCTTAAAATGATGCACACAGAAGCAACCCTTGACACAACAATCGTGTTGTCAAGGTTTAGACCTCATGAATATAAAAAGGGATACCAAATCATAATAAAATATTGTGTATGTGTGAGAGAAAAAGGATGATTTTTTTGTCTAATCAAAATAACCCAGGATTCCCATTTTAATTCTCAACACAATCAGTTTTGAAAGGAAAAGTGTTTCACTTGGTTATTCCAAAGAAATGAATTCATAGTAGAAGGTTGATAATATAGAACATAAGTGAAATATTTAATAGAAAAAATACCAAAACCAGTAGAATAAAATGTGTTGTAACTCCCTTCCAAGTGTGTGTAGCTCCCTAAAAATGACCATCCACCATTTAACACGCCATCGAGAGGAGGAGGAGGCGGTTCGGGTCAAATTTTTCCTTCATACTTGATCTCTCTATGAGGATAGGGATCTCTATAACCTAAAAGGGGGTGATAGGAATTCTATGTAACTAAAAATTGGTAGCACTTCACTCCCTTGGTTGAACTTGAAAATAAGGTTCCCAAGGTTCCAATTTATCGCCAAATGGGAGGTGGTTTTGAGCACCCATATTTCATAAAACAATTTGGCCCATGGTTTTTGGCATTCATAAAGTCTTATTATTATTTTGAGAAAAACTAAAAAAATATTTACCCACATATTTACTATCTTTAACAAAAGTTTGTTCTCATTTAGGGTTTTATAACTCTAGATATGGATGAAATACATAACATCACTTTTGAATCTAATCAAATTTTGTTCCCTAGATATATCAATTTGGTTATCCCCCTTAATAGATGAATTAGACTTGGGTGTCTTCAAAAGAGTTGCATCCCACCTAATTATGGGTCATAACACAAAAGTTTGGCTCAATTGGATGCATGGATTAGTATCAATGTGTGATTTATTCCACATATATTCTTGTACTTCTGCACAATTTGGCCCATTTTTATTCAAATTTGTATGGGCCCTCCAAATAACCTCTGCCTATAATGAAATCATCCAAACAAGTGAAATTAACCTTTTTAACGATGATTAACACAAAATAATTGAATCAAACTTGAAGTTAAATTTTTTATTAAATTTTTAATTTATGATACAAAATCAGTTTATCATAGTGGTATAAGGGTATAAATGAAACAATGAATTGTAGTGTGATCACACCCCCACATCTAAACATTTGCACTCCTGGGAAAAGTCACATTTCCAAAAATTATGTATGGAGATATTCCAAAATTCATGAAGATTTAATATTTAATTTTTAATTTTTTTATAGAAATGTGATCAAAGAAAAAATCACACTAAGTAGTTATTCTGAGTGATCATGGAAAAATATGTCTTATAAATTGTATTAGAACAAAAATCAAGGAGATGAATGATAAAAATTTTAAAAAATAATTCAAAAGTAAAAAAGTGTTACTAAATCTACATGTATGTGTGTGGAAATAATTTCATGCTATTTTTTCCAATTTCTATCTAGTAAATATAGGTTATTTTAATATTTTTCATCTTAAATGATTTTATCCATTGAACCTACTTTAAATTATTTATAATAAAGTTTCAATACCCACTCACTTAAGCATTCCTGGAAGTAAAAACTTAATATTCTAAACTATATATCCCCATATGTTTTAAATTTCATCTCTCCCCTCATTTATTATTTTTTCTAATTGGAACTTTGAACAAATCTCACACTCGTCACTCAACCCTCATTTGATCTCCTCATGACACTAATTATAATAGTTATAATAAGATCAAAGTAATAGAAAGAGTATCTTTTTTACCTACCCAAGACACAACCCACGTTTTTATGTTTTTTTGTGTTTTTTTTTTGATTTTTAGTTTTTTTTGAGGTCTTATAGAAATTGGATAATAGGTACACGCGCATTGGTCAATATGGTACAATAATGAAATGGATCAGATAAGAAACAAATGTATAGAAAAATCCTTTTGTAAAGATGATAAATATTAACCTAACTTATATTTACCTTTTATTAAGTAATAAATATTCACACATCATTGTTTGGTGTAAAAATGTGTGGAGAAATTAAGTGGCACCATTTTCCCATAAACTACTCACACAAAGGGTACTATTCTTCTAATAGGTTTCAAAGTGATACAACTATTTATATCATTGAAAAAAACCAATTTTCTAGAAAATTTCACACCTTAATGTTAAATTCATGCTAAAACACAAATTCCATCAGTGAAAAAAATGTTAAAACAACTTGAAATAGGGAAATTACTCATGAATTTTCAATAATTTTAATGATTAAGTGGAAATAATTTTCCATGATTAAGTGGGAATAAAAAATGAAAATTCTGGCACAAAATTGAGGGTTGAAAATGGTGGGAAGGTAATAATACGATACAACAAGTGAAAAAGAGAAAAAATAAAAAAGGTGATGAAATTTTTTAACTAACCTAGGAATGTACCCATCCCCCCACACCTAGAGTGTGTAGTTTCTTCAATATAATAAAAGAAAATGTGGGGAGGAAGGATAAAACCTGGTGGGTTTCATTGGTAGGTTGCTTCTTTAACTTAGAGTTACTTCATTGGGGACTCTAGAATGGCTTCATGAAAGTGCTTCAGCTGCTACCCATTGACATTGATGGTTTGTTTTGTTTATTTATTTTAAACCTGAATATCCCCAAATGGATAAAAATTAATAAAAGTGTATATGACAAACCATCAGGAATGAGGCTTACCTAGATGAAAATTCATCCTTGCATTAAAAAAGAGGACCTTCTTCTCAATGTGAAATTTATGATGATGGATGTGACAATCATGGGCAGCCTCATTTTCCTCCTTATAAATCCTGGAGTTCTCATATGAATCTCTATACATTTCCTCTGAATCTTGAATCTGTATATTCCTTTGCGAACCTACACTAGAAAGATTAAAATTTCATTGTTTAATGGCAGAGTAGGTCCGGTGGTCTATCTCAATATGGAGGTGATAAATCTTTTTGAAAACAATCTAATAAGGTGACATTCCAATGGGAGTCTTAAAGGAAGTGCAGTAATCCCATAATGAATCATCAAGTCTAATGATCCAATATATTATTTTGTCTTGAATCGTTTTTTCAAGAATTTTTTTTACCTCTCAATTTAACACCCCAGATTGACTATTGGTTTTTACGTGATATGTAGTATACCCCCGATGCATAACCACATACTGATGAAAAAGTTACTTCATTGTTAGGTTGTAAAAATGAGAACCCTAGTCACTTATGATAAACCTAGGTAATACATACCGACAAAAACATTTGGGTTCTCAAAAATTCCACAACTATCTTTGAATGATCAATCCTTGTGGCTCATGCCTCTACCCATTTTTACACATAATAAACTACCAAAATAATTTACAAATTTCCAAAGGAATTATGAAATGGCCCCATGAATTCAATGCCCCAAACATCAAAAATGATATGAAAGAGTAAGGGTTGTTGATAAATTTCATTTATTTTAGATACATTCCCCATTATTTTACAATAAGGAGAGGCTTTATAGAAATCATGGGAATCCTGAAATAATTTTAAGAAAAAGAGACCCAAATAAAAGACCTTACGAAAAATCCATTGGGGAGAAAAGTGTCCCCCATAAGAAAGAGTGTGGAAGAACCTAAGGACAGACTGAAACTTGATATCGGGAACAAAAATCCAAAGTACTTTATCACTACATGTGCGCCAAAGGTATGGGTCATCCCAAATGTACTAACAGGACTCATGTTTTAGACGGTCATCTTAGTTTTTGTTTAAATTAGTAGGAATATAATATTTCACCAAATAATTTACAATTTTGGTATACCAAGGAACAACATATTACACTCGGTACAATTTCTCACCACAAAACATGTCATTCTTGGGAATATAAGGGGATTAGTCAATATTCAAGGATGGAATGATCCTACTAATATGGTCATCCACCACATTATACACTCATTTTTTTATCCCTAATTTCTAGATTAAATTCCTAAAGTATGATCATCTAATTAATGAGACATGGTTTGGATTTTGGTTTCTTAAAGAGATACCTAAGGGCTACATGATCTGAGAACACAATGACTTTGGACCCTAAAGGTATTACCTAAATTTATCCAAGGAAAACTCAATAGTAAGGAATTATTTTTCAATTGTGTTTTAGTTTTATTGGGAAGGGTCCAGTGTGTGTGAGGCATAGCATATGACATGTAGATCTTGACTAACCCTTTGTGATAAGACTGCTCAAACTGTATAGTTAGAGGCATCACACATGATCTCACATGGTAAATACCACTGAGGTGGTTGGATTACTGGGGGTGATGTGAGACTCCATTTCAATTTATTAAAAACTTCCTTATATTATTTATCAAAAACAAATTATTTTTCTTTTTAGAGTAATCAGGAGAGGGGGATTGTAATCTTACTAAATTCACGAATGAAATGATGGTAAAATCCAACATGACCTACGAAATACTACACATCCCACACATTTTTGGGGAATGGTAGGGAAGAAATTACATCAACTTATGATTTATCTACTTGGATACCATCCCTATAAATTACATACCCAAGTATTATACCTTTTCACACCATGAAATGTAATTTATTTTAATTTAATACAAGATTATTTCTAATATAGTGATGTAAGATAGAACCAAGACTAATAAAATATTCATCAAAAGAGGATTCATAAATAGTGAAATCATCCATGAATACTTCCATAAAATTATCCATGTAATCTGAAAAAATACTAACCATGCATCCCTAGAAAGTACCTGGAGAATTGCATAGAACAAATGGAATCCTCCAATATGAAAATGTGCCAAAGGGGAGAGTAAAGGTTGTCTTTTCTCGATCCTTAGGGGTAATATGGATCTGAAAATATCCAAAATTCCTAACAAGGAAACAGTATTGGGACTTCACTACTATCCTCTCTAGCACATGTTCAATGAACGGTAATGGGAATTGTTCATTCCTAGTGTGTTGGTTTAGTTACGAATAATTTGTACGGACACACCAACTATTCTACACACGGGTTGGAACAAATTCATTATTTTCATTTTTATTTATAGTAAGACCAATTTTTTTAGAAATAACTTTCACTAGAATGAACCATTGGCTTTCATATATGGGGTAAATGATTCCAGCATCGATTAATTTGGTTACCTCCTTTTTAACAACATATAGGAGGTTTGGGTTCAGTATATGTTGTGCCTCCTCACTTATTTAGCCTCATCATTTAACAATATATGATGCATGAAAATTGATGGGATAATACCAATAATGACAGTAAGTGTCCATAAAAATTATTTTTTATATTCCCTCAAAAGTTTAAGGAGTTTCAAATCATGATCTAGAGGGAGTGAACTAGAATTTATGATAGGCTTCATGTTTCTATTCTCAAGATAATAATATTTTAAATCTTGTGGCATTTTTTTAAGTTCCAATTTAGGTAGACTTTGGATTTATGAGAGTAAATGTGAAATTAATAGATCACTAATCTCATATAAATTCTCAATGGTAATATCCTCATATAAAGAATGAGCTTTTACAAGCTTATCAGTATCATCCATGGTCATGGGATCCTCAGTGCTCAAGAAATCATCAATTAACAAACATGCTTGACATATTTTTAAACTGGTACAACATTCAATGCATGAATCATTACCTATAATGTTTATTAATGATTAAAACCTATAAAGGGGGTTAGGGGAAAAGAATGAAGTTTTTTAGGGGAAGGGTGCACATCAATAGAATTAACTGAAAGTGAGGAATGTTCTTCTGAGGGTGATTCAGGGAATCAAGGATGTTGAAGTGTAAAATTTCACCAAAAAAATCTATAAATAATGTACCATTATAGAAATTAATTATGGTTTTGGTTATTTTTAATAAATTACTCCCCAATATAATATGTGTGTGTACATTCATCTTATCATATTTTATTTTAGTCACATGAAAATTAATAGGAAAAATTAACATTTTCACCCTCACAAAAACATCCCCAAACACACCAACGGGGTGTATTTTACTCCTATTTTCTATCTGAACGACAGTTCCTATGGTATTCAATTCACTAATCTACAATGAAGATAAAATAGATTGAGTCGTAACATTTATAGAGGTACCCAAATCAAGCATATTATTGGAAAATTAATACTCCCCTATAGTACATGAAATCAAGAATGTTCTAGGATTGTTTCATTTTGTGGGAAGTGATGGCTCTATAAATACTGAAAATTCCTCTCCAATATCACCATTTTATCACCTTGAATTATCATTTGTTGTGTATACATCTCCTTTAAAAACTTGGTGTATTATGGAATTTTCTTCATAGCATCAATCAAGGGGATGTTGACCTGCACTTTTTTTGAAAGTTTCTAAGATTTTTTTATCAAGTTTAGTTTCTTTTTGTTTCCTTGGTTGGTTGGATATTTTGGGAAATGGAAGATGAATGGTTTGGCTTGGTGTTTAATTAATTGAAACTCTCTTTCCTTGGGTATGTATTCTCTCATGAAAAGTTTTCCTCATTCAGACCATTCTCAGTAGTTGGTATGGTGGTTTCCTCAGGAGAGGATGACTCTAATGGAGAGTTCATTTAGATTTTAAGTTGTGCTCTACTACTAAGGGTGATGTCACTAATATTTAATTTATACCTAGGGTTGACTACTGGTTGAGAAGGTAGTTTACCTAACCCATGAATTTGGATTTCCCCCACCGAGTTGGAGAGTTCTCCCAATTGGGTTTTTAGGTCTTTTATGATATCTTGGGTGGTTTTTTGGAATTAGAGGTTTGTCAAAGCCATTTTTTCAATATTTCTTCTAGTATAGGCTCATGTTTTGGAGGGTGTTGTTGGTATGGCCTTTGTGGTGGTTGGTTATTTTTTGGTGGTGGTGGTGGATGACTACTCTACCCTAGTTGGTTCCATGGTTGTTGATGTTGGTTTGAATAACCCATTACCTATAATCTTGGTTGTATTTCCACCCAAGGTTGGATAGATAGTATGGTTCTTGACTAATGGGTTGGTTATAGGGGTGGCCTGGATAGATTTCCTCAAAGCTCTTAGAAGTTTCTATCATTTTATGGAATTGGTAAAAATAATGGGTGTCAGCAGAACAAATACCACAATGGATGGGAGGAGTAGATTGGGATTTCCCTTAGGAAAGAGAAATTTTTCATAGAAGGTTACTTTCCTCTTTAAACATCATGTTCACCTTCTTCTAAAAATCAAAACATTACACCTCATGGACACCTCGAATGGGTACACTAGACCATGAATCAAATTGTTTAGTGTTCTTCTCCAGGTTATCAATTAGGTTCCTTGAAACTATTGGGCTTTTATCAACTAGTGAACCACCTATAGCAGCATCAATTATGTTTCGATCAATGGTAATTAAACCTTCATAAAAATACTTTATTAAAATTTGATCACTTATTTGGTGGTGTAGGAAACTTGAAAAAATCATTTTAAATATTTCCCAGTATTTAGTATGTGTTTCCCATTTTGATTGTATTATCCTAAATATTTCTTTCCTTATAGTTGCAATTTGAGCGGCTGGGAAATATTTTTCTAGAATAATGTCTTTCATGTCTTCCCAGCCTCTGATTAGGGAATTAACATAATATAGCCAATCCTTTGCAGTATCTTATAATGAAAAAGGGAATGCCCTGATATTTACTTGTTCTTCATCCACATTTGTAGGTTTTAATTTTGAACACATAGTATGGAATTATTTTATGTTCTTATGTTGATCTTCTCTCATGATTCCATGGAATATTGGTAATAAGATAATTAAACTAGATTTGAGTTCAAAATTTGGTGCCTCACCTTGTATTTGAATGTATGTGGGATGGATATATACATCTGAAGAGGTTAGTTATTTTAATTTATGTTTATTTTCATCCATATTATACAACTTTATTTTAGTTTTAACATGGGTTCTAGAAGAATAATAAGGATAATAAAGAGTTTCAATGTTTTGTGTGTCCTCCTTCAAAGGGTTTTCCTGTGTGACTTAGTTTCACTTACACAGGATCCTATCTGGTTTAGGTTTTAAAGGCAATATATCTATTAGTTTATAATGCTTCATGTACATAACCTACACAATAACTAAATCATAAAACAAAAATATATGTAAAGGTAGAATGTAAAATAAATAAATATTCACAAAATTTACAAAAAACTTATCAAAAACACGCACTAAAAACCAAATCACTCCCCATAAACAATGAAAAAATTTGAACTCATTGTCATGACATCTCAAATTTATTATTATTTAAAGATGATTTTATATTCTAGGGAATAGCCTAGGTCATCTCTCAAGGATCCTTGATAGGTTCAGAGTGTGTATTTTTAATAAAAAGTACTAAAAGAGGGGGTGGTTTTGAAAACAGTTTTAAGAAAATAGCTTAATTTAAAGAGTTTAATAATTGACAAAGGAAGGTGGAGTTTTTAGAATTGGGAGATAAGGAGGTAATTCCAAGTTCACTATACATCTTGGATAGTTCATTTTTTGAAAATTTCATATGGTTTCATGGAATTATTTGGTTGAGGGCTTTCAAGATCTTGATTCCCCTCTTACCACTTAAAACTATGCACAATGAAGCAACCCTTGACGCAAAAATCATGTTTTAAAGGTTTGTACCTAAATCATATAAAACATTATACCAAATAATACTGAAATATCATCTATGTGTGTGAGAAAAAGGATTCTTTTATTATCTAATTAGAATAACCCAATATTCCCACTTGAATTCTCAACCCAATCGGTGTTGAAATGAAAAGTGTTTCACTTAGTTATTCCAAAGAAATTAATTTAGAGGATAGGGTGTTAATATATAACATAATTGAAATACTTAACACACAAATTACACAAAACTATTATAATAACAAGTTCCAGAACTCCCCCCCCCCCAAGTGTGTGTAGCTCCCTCGAAATGACCATCAACCATTAAGCATGATATCGAGAGGAGGAGGAGGATTGGGTGGAACTTCACATACATCCTTGATATCCCTATGATGATAGGGAGATATATAACCTCCAAGGGGATGAGAAGACTTATATTGTCACACTCAGTTTTTTTTCATGTCATGGTTTGGATCTAGTTCATTGAAAATACAGATCATTTTATTGGGTGTTGGGTGAGATTAATTTTGAGTTTTGAACTACCAGATATTTCTAATCACCCTAATTTGGGTTCCCTATTGCTTGTTTAGGAGTTTTTGGAGAAAGATTGGTTACTTCATGATTTGGGCCAACAGTGAGCTCATTTCCAGTTTTAAAAACCAAATTCGTTTATTTTATAACTCTTTCGTTTTTCAATATTTTTCACCCATTACACCTCATAATTTTCCTCAAATAAAATATTAAAACTACCATATCTTTTTTTACCCCTTAATAATTCATAATAATGGTGAATTTGGGTTACTTATTTAGGTATTGGGCTAGCCCATGGGCCCATTCTCAGTTTTAAGAAAAAAAAAATTGTTTCTTTTATATAATTTTTATTTTTTAATATTTTTTGGTGATTTTACCTCCCACTCGAAGAAAAAATACCTGTACTAACCCCAATTATCTATTTTACCTTTGTGGAGCTCATTGGAATCGCATATTATGGCAAAAGTTCTTAGGTTTCCTCAAATCATCCATAATTGAGAAGGTAAATTGTTTCATACATAAATCATTCAATTAGTACTCTATTTCCCACATATATTCTTTCACCATTTCTTCTAGACCTTAGGTGAATCTCCAATAAATTACAAGCCATTCCATTTTTTATATGGGTGCATATCTAATGGAATGCGAAGATTTTTCTAGTTGAAAAGGTGAGATTCCTTCTCCTTTATCCTCCCTCTTCTTCCTCCTTTCATTATTTCTTGATTTTATAATCTCCCCTAGTCATGATCGACCTAGGGTTCTGTTATCCCATGATTTTTGATGGGTGTTTTGTTAGTTTGGGTCTATTCATCATAGGTTTAGGGTTTGTAAACCCTCAGATGGTGATATTGGGTGTGGGTTTCCATTACGCCAAGGATTTGAGGTAGGATATCCCTTACACATGACTTTATCATTTAAGTTTCATCATTTTCTTATTTTTCACATATGATATATATTTTTATTATTATTTTTCATCCTTTGGATAATTTTTTTGGTGTGAAAAATTGTTGTTTAAGCCTTGTTTTGTGAAAGGTAGAGTTGTTTTGTCATAAAAGTGCACACCATGGGTTTTTTAAAATGTTCCGATATATTTCGCAACTATTATGTTATTTTTAGAACCTTTTTATGGTATTTTGAACATGTTACATTATCTATAATAAAATATGGCATGAAATTGGTGTTTTATTCCTTGTCAAGTTCTTAAAATAAATTGTTTTGTTTAAAAAGTGCATGTCATGTGTTCGGTAAATTGCCCGATTGGATTTTATGGGTGATGTGTGATTTAAAAATTATTTGTTTGGATTAATAAATTAATTTAAAGAATTATAAATGGTATTTTTGGGTCCTTATATTAATTTCCAATTTGTATTTACTTTTACAAACAAATGGGTTTTGGTTTACAACATGTTTTGGCCCGACTTGTCGGAAAATGACCAGTTTTACATCCTTATGAAAATGGTTGTGTTTTGAATATGTAACCTGAGTGTTTTAATGGATTTATGAATGTGGTTTTCTGTTATAAATTGTGTTTATACACCTCATTAATAAAATTTAAATTCTTACCTTGGTCAAAATTTATTTTTGAGAAAGGATTAAAGTCTTGTTTGGAATTTTTTTTATAAACATGGTTTCCATGTGTATTTCATGTTCTATATTTTGGGTCCATTTTATGGTCATAAAATTGATATATTAATTATTTTATGGGCTTAAAAATCTGTTTTTTTTATGTTATTGATGGTTTTATGTTCTTAAAATAACATTTTTGAATGGATTTTATGTGCAAGGCCTTGTTATACTCCTTGAAATTGTTTTTCTAAACTTTTTAGTGGTTTATTGATTCGTGAAAGAAATGTGAAGCATGTTTATGGGATATTTGTGTGTTTATGGTTTGGTAATATAATTTTGATGTGAAAATGGTATTTGATAATATGTTTAACTTTATTTAGAACTAAATGGAGTCTCGGGTATCTAGGTGGGTGGACGTGTACTAGTATGCTAGTAATCTCATAGGGTTTGGCCCCTGTTTCACGTAGCAAGATTGAAGATGAAAACACTAACTAAACTATGATGGTGATGTTGTTGGGGTACCACTAGTTTATGGGTATTCTCCCTACTAGTGGATCGTGTGTTCGAGAATGGATATTTATTATGGTTACTTTTACCGAGATACGAGGTACCTGGGGATCACAACTAACTAGTGCCTAGGGGTGTTCCCATGAGTTGTGCTCATTGGATATTTTTTATTCACCATCCACATACAGTGTGTTTGGTTGATTAATTCATCATTTTTTTTATTTATTGAAAAGTTCAAATTATTTAAAGTAGCCCTCTTGAAAACTATTTTCATTTTGAAGTTGTACCTCTTTGAAAACTGTTATTAGCATTCTTGTTTATAAAACATGAAAGTTTTTGTCTGGTAATTTTTTTATAGCATTGGAACTCATTTAGAAAACATACCTTTATATCTTGTATTTAAAATTTAAAATTGATTTTTCTGTTATTTTAAATGATGTGCATTGGGAATACAATATCAGGCTAACCTACTGAGTTTTAATACTCACACTTATAGTCTTATTCTGTTTTTAGACCTTGTGCAAGTTTCAACTTGAGTTCGATTGCCTTGGGTGACGTGTGATCATTATGTTGGAGAGTGAAAAGAGGGGTCACATTGAGTTATTTTGTTATCAGGTTTGTTCAATTTAGTTGTTGGTTTATTTGTACTTTCAGTTTCTTGTACAAATAATGTTTAGATCATTTTTTATATAAATGTATTTTGGGCTGTCCATTTCTTTCCACTATTTGTTTAATTGTTTATATATGGGTGAAATCATTCCCTTGTGTACTCTATTGATGCCCTTGGTTCTTGTCTCCATCCCAGGAGGATTTATAACGCCTCTCGGGACTTGTCGCGGGTTGGCCTAGGTGACCATTTCATGGTCGATTCGGGCTAGTTTGTGACAAAATGGTATCAAAGGAGGTCGGCTCTTAGAATACCTTTATTTTTAGAGCGCCCTTGTTAATTGGGAGATGTCAAGGTATATGGAGTAAGATTTTTGGTACATGAGGGGTAATTTCAGGAAGAGAATCATGAACTCTTTCTTATTATGATCCTCAAGTTTCTAAGGGATATCCGGTTTTATTAATGTCTTTTGTTCTTGTTGATTGTTTGGTGTTGGGATATGACAAGGGGAGTCTAACTAATGGCCTCTGTGAGCTTGCAGGACTTGTCAAGCCATGTGGAGCCGGTTCATGGTCCTAATAAGTCTCTATGTGTTAGTGTTGTGTTTGATATATGGATGCCAACCATATAGTCAAGTCACCCACTGACACTAATTCCTTTTTTTGGGTCTCTTGGACCTTTCATGAATTCTGAATTTTTGTTTTGAAAAGCCTTGTGTGAGAATTGTAAAAATTAGTTTTAAAGGAGTGGTTGGATTTTGAAAAGTTGAAAAGTGGTTTTCAAAAATGAAATATAAAAATGGTTTTGGAAGGTTTTTCTTTTTGTGAAACAATGTTTTGGGAGGAAGTATAAATGATTTAACAGGATTAGATTTTACCTAATCTAAACTTGTGGTTTGTTGAAATAAAATGATTTGAAAGTGTGAATCATTTTAAGGTGATTCTGAATATTAGTTTTAAATGGGGTGTTATAGAAAGTTGAAAAGTTTTTGAATATGATAAATTAGTTTTGTAAATTGGTTTTGAGAGGTTGGTGTTTTCCTGGAAAGGGTATTGGTCTCAATGGATATCGGATTAGGAAAATACACCTTGCTGAATTTCAGAAAAAAGGAATCGGTTATTTTGAGTAGCTTGGTTGTTTTAAAATTTGTTAAAATGAAAATGCGTAGGTTTTTAAGAAAATAGTTCTTGATTAAGTGTTGTTCGTTTTGTAAAATATGAAAAGGTTTTTTGACTTGGTGTTTGGTATTCCTTTTTGAAGGTGCGTTATTTTTGGAATGATGTTGTTTTGTTTTAACCTTTGGTGTTTTCATGGGTGTCACATGCATGGTTTTATTGATATCTAGAAGGATGGCCTTATTTAGTCAATAAGGTTTCCTTATGAATTTTCCATTCCTTCTTGTTTGGGGAGATTGTTGAGCCAATAAGGTTTATTTATTGCTTTCCCATTTCCTCTTGTTTTGAAAATCACAAACACCTTATCTTAAGGAAAATTTCATTTTACCATATGTTTTACTTTCATAAGGAAAATTTCATTCCCCAAATAAATTTATCATTACCATGTTTTCCATTATTCATTATTTTGTCTAAGTGTAAAATTCGGTTTCATATCCAAAATATCAGAATCATATAATACTTAGATATAGAGCATTCTATTTTCAGGATCTGAATTCTAACTCTGAGTTCCCTGAATTCAGAATCTGAACTCTTATGAGTTCTGACTCCGAGTTCTCTGAATTCAGACTCTGAACTCTTATGATTTCTGACTCTGAGTTCTCTGAATTCAGAATCTGAACTCTTATGAGTTCTGACTTTGATTTCTATGAAATCATACTCCGAAGTCTTATGAGTTCTGACTCCGAGTTCTCTAAAATCAGACTCGAAACTCTTATGAGTTCGGACTCCAAGTTCTCTAAAATCGGACTCCGAAATCTTATGATTTCTGACTCTGAGTTCTTTGAAATCAGACTCTAAACTCTTATGAGTTCTGACTCTAAATTCTGATGAATTCAGACTCTAAACTTTAATAAGTTTAGACTCCGAATTCTATAAAATCCAGGTTCTGAATTCCTTGGAAAACAGAATCCATATATCCTTCTTTTATAGATACCGAATGTATTTTTGGTTAGACTCTGAACTATTTTTCCTTAAACTCTGAATAATTGATTTTGGTTATATAACCATATTTTTTTTACTCGTGTTTTGATTACAAAACGATTTCATGCTTTCAGTTACTCACTAACCATTGTTTGCGTGACACATGTATAGGTTCCTCCAAAATTCAAGGAAAAATATGACCGTTGGAGGAGGGAGCCAACTGTTGAAGCCATGCCTATAAATAGAAGCTCATTTGAATGAGATCAGGAATTTTTAAACTTTAGATTTTGGTAGAACTCACTTACATGTTGTTGAAGTGATTTCTAGAGAGAGAGGCTCTTACAAACTCTCAGGCTTTGTGCAGAAATTTTGACCAAATTGTTCAAACTTTGTTTCATGCATAATTGATTTGTGTGACTCTGAATGTTGTTGAGTACATTCGAGGGCTTCTGGGGATAGGAAGACAGAGGTGCTGACTACCTTGAAGTTGAGGGCTTACGGGGATAGCAAGACAGACTCTGATCTTCATATCAAGGTCTTACCCTGGTGTGGGTAAGAAAGTATTTCTTGAAAGTATAAATCTAGGGACCTTTATCCAAGGTTGTTGGATACCCTTATCTTTGGGTTAAAATATTTACTATATGTTACTTGTTTTGTTTCAAGTTTTCCGATTCATTTTTTTTGTTGAGGAAATTATAAATTTCTTATACTTCCTTATACTTGTACACTCTAATTTAGTTTGATTATATACGCTTTAAGGTAGAATATTTATCTTTGTAAACTTTGGTTAAGTATCATTTCTGGATTTACTTTTCTGAAATTGCATTCTCGGAATCCTATTTCTGTAATCAAGCAAGTGTGTAGACTTAGAGGTGTTGTGAATTTTGTTTATACAAAATTTCCTTAAGTATTTTTTAAATTATAAAATTCACCCCCCCCCCCCATTGTATATTGAGTATCTACAGTATCATTTTGATCCTTCATTTGGTATCATAGGGGATTATCATACTCTATACCAACCCAACAATTGGTATTAGAGGATTGGTTCAAACTGAATTAATATCATGATTAGATTCAGAAGAGAATTATTCTTATTCTTATTTTCAGAATCAAATTTCCAAACTCATAAAATTCAGATTCATATTTTTCTTAGAGATACTCTAGTTCTATTTTCCTTCCTTGTGTTTTTTTTTAACTTCTATTACTAACAAGTTTTTGTGGTAAGATATTTTGTTTGAGATGGCAGGAATCAATGTCAGTTCCATAGACAAATTGAATCCAACCAGGACTCCTATTTTTTATGGGAATGATTATGAGTATTGGAGAGATCATATGAAGACATTTATTATCAATACTGGAGTGGATAATTTTGTTGTCCTTATCGGAGGATATAAAATCCATGAAAAGGAAGTTAGTACTTTCACCAATCAAGAAAAGCATGAATATCAACTGAATTATAAAGTACACAATACATTTCTATGTTCCATGACTAGGAACATCTATAGTCAAATATCTTCATGTGAAGATGAAAATAGTATTTGGAAGAAACTTGAAGTTACACATTTTGGTACTTCTAAATTAATAGAGACAAGAAGAGCTATGTTAAGAGCTGAATACCGTGGCTTTAAATTTCCTTATGGAGAACCCATAAGTAAAGTAAAACAAAGGTTTATGAAAATTGTGAATAGTTTACAATCCATGGGAGAAAAAGGACTAGATGATGAAGCTCTTGTGGATAAAATCATAGACATCATGCCTAATGAGTGGGAATCCAAGAGAACTGCTATTGATGAGAATAGAAAGGTCATTCAAATTTCTCTAGATGAGCTGTTTGAAACTCTTGTTTAACATGAGACTAGAATGAAGAGAGATTATAATAATATTAAAAAGAATAATGGGAATGGAGGAGTTGCTTTTACAACTAATTCAAATCATATGAAAGCCAAAACTTCTGAGAGGGTTACTAGATCCAAATATAAGAAGGTTATTATCCAATATGAATCCAATGGAAGTGAATCATTAGAAAATGAGTTAGCAAATCTTACTCGAAGGATGAACAAGATTTTTGGTCAGAAGAATTTTCAATCTAGATATAAGAAGAAAGAAAGGAAAGATAAGAAAGATTCAGAAGTCACGTGTTATGAATGCTAGAGAGCTGGACGTATAAGACCCGATTGTCCTACGCTTAATAGAAAGTAAAGAAAGGAAAATAATTCTGAGAGAAACATAAAAAAGTTATACAAAGTTAAAGCTAAGAAATTCTTGAAATCTAATGACACCTGGAGTGCCAGTGGTGGAGACTACTCGGATGAATCATCAAATTATGAATCTTCTGGATAGAAGAATCTTGGTATAATATCCAGACTACCTATTGAAAATCATTTCTTAATGGATAAAGTACACAATGTTAAATCCATGACCAATGTATCTCTGAATGCTAGTTATAGTGATAGAAAATATTATAAATCTTCTGATGAAGAATCTTCTTCTGATGAAGATAATACTTTACCTACCTATGAAGAAGTTTCTAGGTTTTCTAAGATTCTTAAGAATGAAAATTCTAAACTCAACAAAAATCTTGATAAGTAAAATTATAGGATTGCTATACTTACTAAGGAAATATCAGATCTTTATAAATATTTTGATAAGAAAACCCTTGACTTTTAATGTATTTCAAAAAAAACCTTGAGAAAGTAAATTCTAAGAAGGATAAACTTTCTAAGGATCTAGAAAATGTAATTTCTAAGAAAAATGTTTTTGAGCCTAACTCTAATTCTAAAACTAAAGTTTTGGAAGATAAGAACTTAGTTCTTAGACTAAAGTCAGAAATTTTTTACTTGAGGAAGTGTTTTTCAAACTTTACCTTAGGTAAGGAAAATTTTGATAAAATTTATTTTCAAATCCGACATCTTAGGAATAATTCTAGTTTTGGTTATACAAGTTCATAACTGATTTTCAGCAAGAATTATTTTGTTCCTCAAAGTTCTCCATTCTGTACCAAGTGTCAATGTGGTGGACACAGGGAAAAAATTTGTTCCTTAAACAAAACTCAGTCTTTAGGATTTCATAAAGCCCATTTTTCTAGGAAAATGTGGATACCTAAGATTTTGCTTTCTGAAATTTCCAGATACAAGAAAGTTTGGATTCCTAAAGTCTAACATTCTTATTTTCAGAAAAATAAGGAAAGTACCAACAGCAATACTTGGTACATGGATAGTGGATGTTCCCAGCATATCACTGGTAACAAAAACTTGTTTGAAAAGATTATCAAGACGAAATGAGGAAAAGTAACTTTCAGAGATAATTATAAGGGGGAATTATTGGTATATGTAACATCGTTCTTCTTGTAAAAACTTTTATTTCAAATGTCTTACTTGTTAAAGGTCTTAAGCACAACATCATTAGCATAAATAAATTATGTGATGAAGGATACCTTGTGAATTTTAGGAATGACAAGTGCTTAATACACAATTCCAAGGAAGATTTTATTATTTCTGCCCATAGGCAAGAGAATGTTTACACACTAAACATAGAAGACCTTAGGAGCCAATACTTACCTTTACTTGGTGAAATGGAAGACCATTCTTGGTTGTGGCATAGAATGTTAGGACACTGTAACATTAGGAACCTATGAAAACTTTCTAAGAAAAGACTAGTTATGGATCTAACGGAGCTTAGATTTGACTCTTCAAAAGTTTGTGATCCTTGTCAATTTGGAAAGCAACATAAATCAAGTTTTAAATCAATTGTTGAAGTCTCAACCACTGATGCATTATATTTGGTGCATATGTATCTTTTTGGACCAACACAAACTGGAAGCATCGGAGGAAAATATTATATATTTGTCTTAGTTGATGATTACAGTAGATTTACGTGGGCCTATTTTCTAGAAAAGAAATCTGAATCTTTTTATTATTTCAAAATTTTTAGAGCCCAAGTTAAAAATGATAAAAAACCCATCCTTTGATAACTATTCATAGTGATCATGGAGGAGAATTTCAAAATTCTGATTTTGAAACTTTTTGTAGTAGAGAAGGTATTACTCATAACTTCTCAGCACCCAGAACCCCTCAACAAAATGGTGTTGTTGAATGAAGAAATAGAATTCTTTAAGAGATAACAAGAACCATGCTGAGTGGGTATTCTATAGCCAAACATTTTTGGGTTGAAGTTGTAAGTACTGCTTATTATACTATAAATCGTGTTTTGATCAGACCTTTTCTTAATAAAACTCCTTATGAGTTATGGAATGGTAGAAAACCTAGACTCTCCTACTTAAAGGTTTTTGGTTTCAAGGTATTCATTTTGAATACTAAAGATAACTTACAAAAAAGCTCACCAAAAGATAATGAAGAAATTTTCTTAGGCTACTCCACAACTTCTATGGATTATAGAGTTTTCACTAAAAACACTTGTAGTATTGAAGAAATAGTACATTGAAAATTTGATGAAACTGATCCCTTTGTCTTTAAACAACCCCAACCTACATCTACAGATGTGTTTTCAAAAACTTATTATCAACCTTTGTTTGAAGATCCTTCTGATAAGGAAAATGTTCAAGAAGATTTTTATGAAGAATTTACCCCAGAAGATTTCCTACCTTATATTGATGAACAGGTTTTACAAAACCCAAGTTAGTCGTTTCTTAAGAATCATCCCAGTGATAGTATCATTGGTGATGTAAATCAACCTCTAAGGACTAGAAGTTACTTAGGAAATTAAGTATAACATCTAGCATTCCTTTCTCAATTAGAACCAAAATGCACTGATGAAGCTTTAGGTGATGATGATTAGATAAAATCTATGCAAGATGAACTAAATGAATTCGAAAGGAATAATGTTTAGACCTTGGTTGAAAGACCTAAAGAAAATTTTTTTATTGGAGTAAAATGGATCTTCAGAAATAAATGTGATGAAAATGAAATCATAGTAAGAAATAAAGCTACATTGGTTGCTAAAGGCTATAAACAACAAGAAGTAATAGACTATGAAGAAACCTATGCTCCAGTAGCTAGACTTGAATCTATTCTTATTATACTTTCCTTTGCAGAATTCTTCAACTTAAAACTTTTTCAAATGGATATGAAATGTGCTTTCCTTATTGGTTTTGTACAAGATGAAGTTTTTGTTGAACAACATCCTGGTTTTGAAGACAAAAAACATCTTGAACATGTTTATAAACTTACCAAAGCTTTGTATGGACTTAAGTAATCCCCTCGAGCCTGGTATGATAGACTTACAGGATTTTTACTTCAAAATAATTACGTTAAGAGAAATGCAGATCCAACCCTTTTTATAAAGAAAGATAAAAAATTGATTATCCAAATTTATGTTGATGGCATTATATTTGGTTCAACTCAGTAATATTTAACTGATCCCTTTGCGGATCTAATGAAATATGAGTTTGAAATAAGTATGATGGGTGAGTTAACATTTTTATTTGGTTTTAAAATTTTTCAAAAACCAAAAAATATATATATATCCCAACACAATTATATTAAAGATCTTTTTAAAAAGTATGGATATGAAAACACTAAGAGTATTAGTACTCCCATTGGTACCTCAAACACACTTGATCTTGATGAAGCTGGGAAACCAGTAGATCAAACATCCTTTATAGGTATGATAGAAAGATTACTTTAATTGATAGCTAGTCGTCCAGACTTAATGTTTTTAGTATTCTTATGTGAAATATATCAACCCAATGCTAAGGAATCTCATTTAAAGGCAGTGAAAATAATTTTTCGCTACTTAAAGGGAACCATGGATTTATGACTCTTATAATTCTGGAAATGATTTTATTTTGAAATGTTTTTCAAATGCTGACTTTAGTGGATGTATAATGGATAGAAAAAGTACATCCAAAACGTGTCATTTCTTAGGAGATTGATTAGTTTCTCGGTCATGTAATAAGCAACACTCAGTAGCACATTCCACTGCGGAAGATGAATATGTAGCAGATGGAAGTTATTGTGCTCAAGTATTGTGGATGCAACACACACTCACAGACTATGGTATGAGTTTTTCCAAAATAAAAATTTTGTCTGATAATACTAGTGCCATTGCCCTTATTAAAAACCCTGCACATCACTCTCTTGAAAAACACATAGATATTAGACATCAATTTCTTAGGGATCACACACATAAAGGGGATATCTTTCTTCAATTTATCGAAAGACGAGATCAACTTGCTAATATTTTCACAAAATCTTTACCCTATAATATATTTGAATACATTAAACAGATGTTAGGAATTATAAACATAAGTTAATCTTCCTTGTTAACTTTATATTGAAACCAATCTCCTTACAGTCATAAACTCCTTTTCATAGGGGGGGTACATTTTCTTGTTAGTGTTCAAAATATTTCGTAATGAAAATTTTCGTAGTTAGATTTTTCAAAAATCATTCGTAATGAAAATTTTCTTTGTTAGTTTTTTCAAAAAATTTAGTAATGAAAATTTGCGTAGTCAGATTTTTCAAATCTTTCATAATGAAAATTTTTGTAGTCTGATTTCTCAAATATTTCGTAAAGAAAATTTTTGTAGTCAGATTTTTCAAATCTTTCGTAATGAAAATTTTTGTAGTTATATTTTCTATGTTTTTGTAATGAATATTTTCTAAGTTTTCGTACTAAAGATTTTCAAAATCTATCATAATGGAAATTTTCATAGCCATATTTTTTTTCATAATCAAAATTTTTCTGAATCTAAATTTATTCAAGAAGAATTTTCCTATTAATGAATAATCTACTTGGAAATTTGAAAGGTATGTTTTCTTTCCTATGTTTTTTGTAATCATCCTTTACTTGCTGGTATTTTCTTTTGTTTTTAAATTTTTTGGATTCTATTTTCCTTAAATATGAATGTTTTTATTAAAACCTCAAAAGATCGGATCCAAGATTTCCTTGCGTCTATCATATCAACCATCAGATATGATTAGAAGGATTTTCAGCCATTCGATTGAGTTTGGAAAATGAAATTTTACATCAAATGCATATATAAAGGAACCCCAATGGTTTTCCCACATTAAATATCAAGTTATCATATGTTAAAGTGCTTCCCTTCTACATAAGCTCATTCTAGATTTCCAAAGGTTTCTCAATTCTGAATTTCTATAGAAGAATCCTCTCAGAAAGATATGTCTTCTTCCAAGACAATCTCAGAGTAGTGGGTATATAGAGAAAGGTTGTTTCCTCTGAACTTCTTCAACAATTATGATTCAATTATATCAAAAAACATCAAGCTGAATGGATGGGAGAGTGTTTGTATATCAAAACCAGGTGCTCAAGATTTGGTGTATCAAGATATGCTAACTGAGTTTTATGAATCAGTCAGTTTCTTTAAGGAAGAAGGAAGAGAGAATTTTTCATTTAAGAGTTATGGAAAGACTTATGCTCTTTCATATACAAAGGCATCTAGTTTGGTTGGGATTCCGTACAAAGGGGAAGCTAAGTTCTGTTCTCATAAGTTTCATGATGTCAAAGGAAGCTTTATTAAGGTGAAAGCTATGGAGTCCCTCAGCCTTACAGATGTTAAGACTCTGAAGATTTCCCACTTGTCTACAAACCATAATATTCTTGAATTATGGGTTCAAGGATTCATCATTATAAGGAAAGGGGACAAAGAAAATTTTAAGAAAAGTGACATGTATATTTTATATTTTCTGGTAAATCTGAGGAAGATCAATATGGTTAAGCATATTCTCATTACGATTGAGAATATTAAGAATGGAAACTTGAAGGCTTAGATAATAATGTATCCATCTATTCTTTCCAAATTAATTGTTCGGTGCTTAGAATATTTTAAAATTACTTGTAGCTAGAATCCAAGGAATTGAAAATTCATGCTAGTCAGTGATGATACCCTGAAGAGGATGAACATCGATTTTTCTAAGGACTCTGGAAAATTTTATGACTTACCAGAGGAAGAAGCTAAAGTTGTGATGAAGAAAAAATAAGTGGCTTAACCATCCAAAAAGGAAGGAAAGAAAAGGAAATTGAAGGAAGTAGAAGAGGAAGGAAAAACCCCAAAAGCTAAGGAAGTCCAATCCACACCTCCAAAGCCTAAGAATAAAAAATCCTATCCGGATGAGTTAGTAGCTAAGCGAAGGGAAGACAAGGAAAAATGAAAATTAGGGGAGCCTAGTTTTGGTTAGGATCCTGCTGAAGCAAAAGCCTTAAGAGATAAGACTACTGATGAGCTTGAAAAGAAAGATAAAGAAAAGAAGTTAAAGAAGAAGATGACTGAAGCCGAGATAGTGAAATCCCTTCTGAGGGATACTGAGAAAGCATTAGAGATCATTCTGGTACTAGAATCCTTCCTAGTAAAATCTTTACCTGAGACCCCAGGAAATAAATATGTGACTCCGAAAAAGGTCAAAGAAAAAGAAGTAGAAGAATTAGAAGAAGAATAAGAAGAAGAGAAAGAATAATGTAGTGGTGACACCGAAAATTTAATTAAGCAAGTTGAAGATTTCCATGAGAAGGAAAGTCCATATGAGAAGCTGTCAATCCGAACCTCTGAATAAAAATCCTCAAATTGGGCTACACCTGGGAAAGATGAGAATGGAGAGGATAAGAAGGGTGGAGAAGAAGTGAACAAGCTGTCTGAGGAAGAAAGTTCTAACCATGACTTCATTCATCCTGAGGATACTGAGGCAAGAACTGAGAAAGAAGATCTAGATGAAGATAAAATTGTTCGGCTGTCTAAAACTGAACATAAATCTCTGGATGAGGAATCTATTCTGAAATCTGATAAGGGTAAATAGGTGGTTGATGATACACCTACTAAAGTTGTTATAAAGAAGAAGAAAGATGATTAATATTCAAAGAGGAAACTCGATGAGTTAGAGAAAGAGACCTCACCAAGAAAACTTTAATATTTAGAATCATCATTCCTTGGACATGATTTCGTAGTAAAATGCTTGAAAAATCTTGTGGGGACTATTCCTATTTTTCCCAGCATTGACTCTAGATTCCATATGCTCCAACACTCCCTAAACCAAAAATCGGATTCAGTGTCCATGGTGATGGACAAGTGTGTCCATATTGAGGTTGATCACAAGAATTTATTCATTAACTATGATGCCCAAAAAAAGTCATGTAATAAAATGGTTGGTTGGTCAAAGAAGACAGCTAAAGATTTGAGAGAACATGATGAGTTCCAAGATGGTGTCAAGGAGGATTTTGATAGTGAATATGGTAAGATCAAAGATCTCATAAGTAGCTTTGAGAAAAAGATAACTCTCGAGCAGAATACTCAGATGAAAGTAGTAAAAGATCTGAATGGAAAGTTATACTCAGTTTTCCAAAGCTGGAAGAGAGAAAGAGATCTTTGGATTGAGATAGAAGAAAAGCTTGTCAAGCAGGAAGATGTCCTGAAGGCCCAGGAAGAGGTTCTCAAGGCTCAAGAAGATAGAATCAAATCCCTATAGAAGAAAGAAGAGGATCAATATCATATTCTAAAGTGAGATGAGGAAGATCACAAGGAGCTCAAAAAGCTGAAAACCATTTTGAAGAAGTTGATGCCCAAGGAAAAGGAAGGATAATAGACTCAATCCGATCTTTTGTTGAAATCTTATTCCTTGTATAATTTTTATTATCTTAATGAAATTTTGGTTGGTCGTTTTTTTTATGCTTTTTACTAATATTTTTGGTACCATAATTTCTTTTCCATTCCCTCAAATTATTTTTGAAAATCAAGAAGGGGGATAATTGAAAAATAATACTAAGAAAAGAAGAAATTTCCCTAAGTAAGGGGGAGTTTATCTAAGGGGGAGTTTTCATTACAAAGATTTCTATATTCAAGATAATGAAAAATCTCATTCCAAAAATATAGAATATGATCCTTAGAGTTCCAAAGACTAAGGGGGAGTTAGTCGTATTCATCATTTCCCATGTGATAATGGAGATAAGTTTTACTATCAAAGTACAGAAAAATATTTTCTAAGTACTTATATATTCTTTTTCATAAGTATGTTTGTGCTTTCCAAAAAGGGGGATATTGTTGAGTCAATAAGGTTTCCTTATGAATTTTCCATTCCTTCTTGTTTGGGGAGATTGTTGAGCCAATAAGGCTTCCTTATTTCTTTCCCATTTCCTCTTGTTTTGAAAATACCAAACACTATATCTTAAGGAAAATTTCATTTTACCATATGTTTTAATTTCATAAGGAAAATTTCCTTCCCCAAGGAAATTTATCATTACCACGTTTTCCGTTATTCATTATTTCGTCTAAGTCTAAAATTAAATTTCATATCCAAAACCTCAGAATAAAATAATACTTATATATAGAGTATTCTGTTTTTAGGATTTGAATTCTGACTCTGACTTCCCTAAATTCAGAATCTGATCTCTTATGAGTTCTGACTCCGAGTTCTCTGAATTTAGACTCTGAACTCTTATGAGTTCTGACTCCAAGTTATATGAATTCAGACTCTGAACTCTTATGAGTTCTGACACTAAGTTCTTTGAAATCAGACTCTGAACTCTTATGAGTTCTAACTCTAAGTTCTCTGAAATCAAACTCCAAACACTTATGAGTTCTGACTCCAAGTTCTCTGAAATCAGACTCCGAACTCTTATGAGTTCTGACTTCGAGTTCTCTGAAATCAGACTCTGAACTCTTATGAGTTATGACTCCGAATTCTGTTGAATTCAGAATCAAATCTTTTATATGTTCAGACTCTGAATTCTTATAAATTAAAACTTTGAATTTATTTGAAATTTAGACTCTGAATTCTATAAAATTCAGGTTCTGAATTCCTTGGAAAACAGAATCTTAATATCCTTGTATTATAGATACCGAATGTATTTTTGGTTAGACTCTGAAATATTTTTCCTTACACTCTGAATAATTGATTTTTGTTATGTAACCATATTTTTCCTTACTCAGGTTTTGATTACAAAATGATGTCGTGCTTTAATTTACTCACCAACCTTTGTTTGAGTGACACATGTATAGGTTCCTCTGAAATTCAAGGAAAAATATGATCTTTGGAGGAGGGATCTGACCGTTGAAGTAGTTCCTATAAATAGGAGCTCATTTGAACGATATCAGGACTTTTAGAACTTTAGCTTTTGGCAGAACTCACTTACATATAGTTGAAGTGATTTCTAGAGAGAGAGGCTCTTACAAACTCTAAGGCTTCGTGTAGAAAGTTTGAAAAGATTGTTCAAACTTTTCTTCATATAGAATTGCTTTGTGAGACTCCGAATGTTTCTGAGTACATTCTAGGGCTTACGAGGATAAGAAGACAGAGGTTCCAACTACCTTGAAGTTGAGTACTTGTAGGGATAGCAAAACATACTCTGATCTTCGTATCAAGGGCTTACCCTGGTGTGGGTAAGACAAAATTTCTTGAAAGTATAAATCAAGGGACCTTTATCCAAGGTTGTTGGATACCCTTCTCTTTGGGTTAAAAGATTTACTACTTGTTACTTGTTTTGTTTCAAGTTTTCCACTGCATTTTTTTTGTTGAGGAAATTATAAATTTCTTATACTTACTTATACTTGTACACTCTAATTTAGTTTCATTATATATGCTTTAAGGTATTATCTTTATCTTTGTAAAGTTTGGTTAAGTATCATTTCTGGATTCACTTTTTCGGAATTGCATTCTCGGAATCATATTTCTGGAATCAAGCAAGTGTGTCGACTTAGAGGTGTTGTGAATTTTGTTTATATAAAATTTCCATAAGGATTTATTAAAGTATACAATTCACCCCCCCCCCCCCCCCCTCTTGTATATTGAGTATCTACAGTATCATTTCGGTCCTTCATTTGGTATTATAGGAGATTATCATACTCCATACCAACTCAACAATTGGTATCAGGGGATTGGTTCAAACTGAATTAATCTCATGATTATATTCAGAAGATAATTCTTCTTTTTATTTTCAGAATCAAATTAATGGACTCATAAAGTTTGGATTCATATTTTTCATAGAGATACTCTAGTTCTATTTTCCTTGATTAATTTTTTTTTAAACTTCTATTACTGACAAGTTTTTGTGGTGAGATATTTTTTTGAGATGGAAGGAATCAATGTCAGTTCCATGGACAACCTGAATCCAACCTGACCTCCTATTTTTTATGGGAATGATAATGAGTATTGGAGAGATCGTATTAATACATTTATTATCAATACTGGAGTGGATAATTTTTTTATTCTTACCGAAGGATATAAAATACCTGAAAGGGAAGTTAGTACTTTCACCAATAAATAAAAGCATGAATATCAACTGAATTATAAAGTACGCAATAAATTTCTATTTTCCATGACTAGGAACATCTATAGTAAAATATCTTCATGTGAATCTACAAACAGTATCTGGAAGAAACATGAAGTTACACATTTTGGTACTTCTAAAGTAATAGAGACAAGAAGAGCTATGTTAAGAGCTAAATACCATGGCTTTAACTTTACTTATGGAGAACCCATAAGAAAAGTACAGCAAAGGTTTATAACAATTGTGAATAGTTTACAATCCATGGGAGAAAAAGGATTAGATGATGAATCTCTTGTTGATAAAATCATAGACATCATTCCAAATGAGTGAGAATCCAAGATAACTGTTATTGATGAGAATAGAAAGGTCACTCAGATATCTCTAGATGAGCTGTTTGGAACTCTTCCTTCAACATTAGACTAGAATGAAGAGAGATGATGATAATTTTAAAAAGAATAATGGGAATGGAGGAGTTTGATTACAACTACTTCAAATCATATGAAAGACAAAACTTTTAAGAGGGATACTAGATCCAAATCTAAGAAGGTTATTATCCAATTAGAATCCAGTGGAAGTGAATCTTCAGAAAATGAGTTATAAAATCTAGCTTGAAGGATGAACAAGATGGTTGGTCAGAAGAATTTTCAATCTAGATATAAGAAGAAAGAAAGGAAAGATAATAAATATTCATAATTCACATGTTATGAATGCAAGAGAGCTGGACATATAATACATAATTGTCATATTCTTAAGAGAAAGGAAAGAAAGGAAAAGCATTATGAGAGAAACAGAAATAAGTACTACAAAGCTAAAGCTAAAAAATTCTTGAAAGATAATGACACCTGGAGTGCCAGTGGTGGATACTCCTCAGATGAATCATCAAATTATGAATCTTCTAGACAGAAGAATCTTGGTCTAATAGCCAGACTACCTATTGAAAATAATTTCTTAATGGCTAAGGTACACAATGTTAAATCCATGACCAATGTATCTTTGAATGCTAGTTATAGTGATAGAAAATATTATAACTCTTATAATGAATAATCTTCTTCTGATGAATATAATACTTTACCTACCTATGAAGAAGTTTCTAGGTTTGTTATGCTTCTTGAGAATGAAAATTCTAAACTCTACAAAAAGGTTGATAAGTAAAATTCTAGGATTTCTATAATTACTAAGGAAATATCAGATCTTTCTAAAGATCTTCATAAGAAAACCCTTGATTTTGAAAGTATTTCCAAAAAATCTTGAGAAAATAAATTCTAAGAAGGATAAACTTTCAAAGGATATATAAAATTTAATTTCTAAGAAAAATGTTTTCGAGCCTTACTCTAGTTCTAAAAATAAAGTTTTGGAAGATAAGAACTTAGTTGTTAGACTAAAGTCAGAAATTTTTTCCTTGAGTAAGTGTTTTTCAAACATTACCTTAGGTAAGAAAAATTTTGATAAAATGTATTCTCAAATCTGGCCTCTTAGGAATAATTCTAGTTTTGGTTATACAAGTTCATAACCGATTTTCAGCAACAATTATGTTGTTCCCCAAAGTGATCTATTCTTCACCAAGTGTTAGTGTGGTGGACACTGGGCAAAAAAATTTTCCTTAAACAAAACCCAGTATCTAGGATTTTATAAAGCCTATTTTTCTAAGAAAATGTGGGTACCTAAGATTTTGCTTTCTGAAATTTCCATATCCAAGAAAGTTTGGATTAAGAAAGTCTAACATTATTATTTTTAGAAAAATAAGGAAAGTACCAACAACAATACTTGGTACATGGATAGTGAATGTTCTCAGCATATGACTAGTAACAAGAACTTCTTTGAAAAGATTATCAAGACGAAATGAGGAAAAGTAACTTTCAAAGATAATGATAAGGGGAATTATTGGTATATGTAACATCATTATCTTGGAAAAACTTTTATTTTAAATGCTTTACTTATTAAAGGTATTAATCACAACCTCATTAGCATAAGTCAATTACGTGATGAAGGTTACCTTGGGAATTTTAGGAATGAAAAGTGCTTAGTACACAATTCCAAGGAAGATTTTATTCTTTCTATCCATAGGCAAGAGAATGTTTACAGACTAAACTTAAAAGACCTTAGGATCCAAGACTTACCTTACCTTAGTGAAATGGAAGACCATTCTTGGTTGTGGAATAGAAGGTTAGGACATTGTAACCTTAGGAACCTATGAAAACTTTATAAGAAAAGACTAGTTAAGGATCAACTAGAGCTTAGATTTGATTATTCAAAAGTTTGTGATCCTTGTCAATTTTGAAAGCAACATAAATCAAGTTTTAAATCCATTATTGAAGTCTCAACCACCGATGCATTGCAGTTTCTATATATGGATATTTTTGGACCAACACAAACTGGAAGCATCGGAGGAAAATATTATGTATTTTTCTTAGTTGATGATTACACTAGATTTACGTGGGTCTATTTTCTAGCAAAGAAATCTGAAGCTTTTTCTTATTTCAAAAGTTTTAGAGCCCAAGTTAAAAATGAGAAAAACCTTCCTTTGATAACTATTCATAGTGATCATGGAGGAGAATTTCAAAATTCTGATTTGGAAACTTTTTGTAGTAGAAAAGGTATTACTCATAACTTCTCAGCACCCAGAACCCCTCAAAAAAATGGTGTTGTTTTAAGAAGAAATTGAATTCTTCAAGAGATAACAAGAACAATGTTGAGTGATTATTCTATAGCCAAACATTTTTGGGCTGAATCTGTAAGTACTGCTTGTTATACTATAAATCGTGTTTTGATCAGACATTTTCTTAATAAAACTCTTTATGAGTTATGGAATGGTAGAAAACCTAGACTCTCCTAATTCAAGGTTTTTGGCTGGAAGGTATTAATTTTGAATACTAAAGATAACTTACACAAATTCGCACCAAAATATGATGAAGGAATTTTCATAGGCTACTCCACAACTTCTAAGGCTTATAGAGTTTTCAATAAAAACACTTGTACTATTGAAGAAATAGTACATTTCAAATTTGATGAAACTGATCCCTTTGTCTTTAAACAACCCCAACCTACATCTTCGGATGTGTTTTCAAAAACTTATTATCAACCTTTGTTAGAAGATCCTTCAGATAAGGAAAATGTTCAAGAAGATGTTTCTGAAGCATTTACCCCAGAAGATTTCTTACCCTATGTTGATGAACAGGTTTTACAAAACCCAAGTCAGTCATTTATTAAGAATTATCCCAGTGATAGTATCATTGGTGATGTAAATCAACCTGTAAGGACTAGAAGTTCCTTAGGAAATGAAGTAATACATCTAGCATTCCTTTCTCAATTAGAACCAAAAAGCACTGATGGAGCTTTAGGTGATGATGATTAGATAAAAGCTATGAAAGATAAACTAAATTAATTTGAAAGGAATAATGTGTGGACCTTGGTTGAAAGACCAAAGGAAAATTCTGTTATTGGAGTAAAATGGGTCTTCAGAAATAAATGTGATGAAAATGAAATCATAGTAAGAAATAAAGCTAGATTGATTTCTAAAGGCTATAATCAACAAGAAAGAATAGACTATGAAGAAACCTATGCTCCATTAGCTAGATTTGAATCTATTCGTATTCTACTTGTCTTTGTAGCATTATTCAACTTCAAAATTTTTCAAATGGATGTGAAATGTTCTTTCCTTTAAGTTTTTGTACAAGAGGAAGTTTTTGTTTAACAAACTCCTGGTTTTGAAGACAGAAAACATCCTGAACATGTTTATAAACTTACCAAAGCTTTGTATGGACTTAAGAAAGCCCCTCGATCCTAGTATGATAGAATTACAGGATTTTTACTTCAAAATAATTACATTAAGGGAAATGCAGATCCAACCCTTTTTATAAATAAAGATAAGAAAAATGTTTTGATTGTCCACATTTATGTTGATGACATTATATTTGGTTCAACTTAGCAATCTTTAACTGATTCCTTTGCGGATCTAATGAAATATGAGTTTGAAATGAGTATGATGGGTGAGTTAATATTTTTCCTTGGTTTTCAAATTTCTCAAAAACCAAAAGGAATCTATATATACCAACACAAGTATATTAAATATCTTCTTAAAAAGTATGGATATGACAACACTAAGAGTATTAGATCTCCCATTGGTACATCAAACACACTTGATCTTGATGAAGCTGGGAAACCTATAGATCAAACATCTATTAGAGGTATGATAGGAAGCTTACTTCACTTGACAGCTAGTCGTCCAGACTTAAAGTTTTCAGTATTCTTATGTGCATGATATCAATCCAATCCTAAGGAATCTCATTTAAAGGCAGTGAAAATAATTTTTCACTACTAAAAGGGAACCATGGATTTAGGACTCTTTTATACTTCTGTAAATGATTTTATTTTGAAAAGTTTTTCAGATACTGACTTTGGTGGATGTAGAATGAATAGAAAAAGTACATCCAAAACATGTCATTTCTTAGGAGATTCATTAGTTTCTTGGTCATGTAAGAAGCAACACTCAGTAGCACTTTCCACTATTGAAGCTGAATATGTAGCAGCTAAAAGTTGTTATGCTCAAGTATTATGGATGCAACACACACTCACAGACTATGGTATGAGTTTTACCAAAATGAAAATTTTTTCTGATAATACTAGTGATATTTCCCTTAGTAAAAACCCTGCACACCACTCTCATGCAAAACACATAGATATTAGGCATCAATTCCTTAGGGATCACACATAGAAAGGGGATATCATTCTTCAATTTATCAGAACACAAGATCAACTTGCTGATATTTTCACAAAATCTTTACGCTCTGATAGATTTGAATACATTAAACAGAAGTTAGGAATGATAACCATAAGGTAATATTCCTTGTTAAATTTCTGTTGAAACCAATCTACTTACATTCATAAACTCTTTTTCATAGGAGGAGTACATTTTCTTGTTAGTGTTAAAAATATTTTGTAATGAAAATTTTTGTAGTTATATTTTTCAAAAACTTTCATAATGAAAATTTTTGTAGTTATATTTTTCAAAAAATTTCTCAATGAATCTTTTTATAGTCAGATTTTTCAAATCTTTCGTAATGAAAATTTTCATAGTCAGATTTCTCAAATCTTTCATAATGAAAATTTTCATAGTCAAATTTTTTAAATCTTTCGTAATGAAAATTTTCATAGTCATATTTTCTATTTTTTCGTAATGAATATTTTCTATGTTTTCATACTGAAGATTTTCCAAATCTATCATAATGGAAATTCTCATAGCCAGATTTTTTTTCATAATCAAAATTTTCCGGAATCTAAAGTTCTTCAAGAATAATTTTCATATTAATGAATAATCCTATAAATTTGAAAGGTATGTTTTCTTTCTTGAGATTTTGTAATCATCCTTTACTTTCTGGTATTTTATTTTGTTTTTAAACTTTTCAGATTCTCTTTTCCATAAATCTGAATTTTTTTTATTAAAACCTCAAAAGATCGAATCCAAGATTTCCTTGAGGCTATCATCTAGAGTGTTAGATCTGATCAAAAGGATTTTCATCCATTCGATTGAGTTTGTAAGATGAACTATCACATTAAATGCCTATATAAAGTAACCCCAATGGTTGTCTCACATCGAATCTCAAGCTCTCGCGTATTGAAGTGATGCCCTTCTATATAAGCTCATTCTAGATTTCCAACGGTTTCTCAATTCTGAATGTCTATAGAAGAATTATCTCAAAAAGATATGTCTTCTTCCAAGACAATCTCATAGTGGTAGTTATATAGAGAAAGGTTAGTGCATCCAAACTTCTTCAACAAGTATAATTCGATTATATTGAAAAACATCAAGATAAATAGATGGGAGAGTGTTTGTATATCAAAGCCAGGTGCTCAAGATTTGGTGGATCCGGATATGCTAACTGTGTTTTATGAATCAGTCAGTTTCTTTAAGGAAGAAGGTAGAGAGAAGTTTTCATATAAGAGTTATGGAAAGACTTATGCTATTTCATTTACAAAGGCATCTTGTTTGGTTGGTATTCCATACGAAGGGGAATTTGAGTTCTATTCTCACAAGTTGTATGATGTCAAAGGAATCTTTGTTAAGGTGAAAGCTATGGAGTCCCTCGGTCTTACAGATGTTAAGACTCCAAAGATTTATCACTTGTCTACAAACCATTGGATTATTGAATTATGGGTTCAAGGATTCATCATTCCGAGGAAAGGGGACAAAGACACTTTGAAAAAAAGTTACATGTATATTTTAGATTTTCTGGTAAATATGAGGAAGATAAATCTGGTTAAGCAAATTCTCATTACGATTGAGAATATTAAGAATGGAAACTTGAAGGCTCAGATAATCATGTATCCAGCTATTCTTTCCAAATTAATTTTTTTGGGCTTAGAATCTTTTAAATTTCCTTGTAGCTCGAAGCCAAGGAATTGAAAAGTCATGCTAGTCAGTGATGATACCCTGAAGAGGATGAACATCAGTTTTTCTAAGGACTCCAGAGAATTTTATGACTTAACAGAGGAAGAATATAAAGATGGGATAAATAAAAAAGAAGTTGTTGAACCATCCAAAAAGGAAATAAAGAAATTGAAATTGAAGGAAGTATAAGAGGAAGGAAAACCCCAAAATCTAAGGAAGTCCAATCCGCACCTCCAAAGCCTAAGAATCTAAAAAGCATATCCAGATGAGTTAGTAGCTAAGAGGAGGGAAGATAAGGAAAAAAGGAAATAAGGGGAGCCTAGTTTTGGTTTGGATCATGCTGAAGAAAAATACTTAAGAGAGAATACTACTGATGAGATTCAAAATCAAGCTAAAGAAAAGAAGTTAAAGAAGAAGATAAATGAAGCTGAGATAGTGCAATCCCTTCTGAGGGATACTAAGAAAGAATCATAGATCATTCTGGTACTAGAATCCTTCCTATTAGAAGCTTTACCTGAGACCTCGGGAAAGAAATATGTGACTTTGGAAAAGGTCAAAGAAAAATAAGTAGAAGAAGAAGAGGAAGAAAAAGGTTGTGGTGACACCGCAAATTTAATTAAGCAAGTTAAAGATTTTCATGAGAAGGAAAGTCCATCTAAGAAGCTTTCAATCTAAACCTCTGAAGGAAAATCCTCAAAGTTGGATGCACCTGGTAAAGATGAGAATGGAGAGGATAGGAAGGGTGAAGAAGAAGTGAACAAGCTATCTGAGGAAGAAAGTTCTAACCATGACTTCATTGATCCTGAGGATGCTGAGGCAAGAGATGAGAAAGAAGATATAGATGAAGATAAGACTGTTCAGCTGTCTGAAAGTGAACATAAATCTCTGGATGAGGAATCCATTCCAAAAGTTGATAAGGGTAAACAAGTGGTTGATGATACACCTACTAAAGTTGTTATAAATAAGAAGAAAGCTGATGAATATTCAAAGAGTAAACTTACTGAGTTAGAGAAAGAGCCATCACCAAGAAAACTTTCATATTCAGAATCATCATCCCTTGGACATGATTTCATAGTACAATCCTTGAAAATGTTTATGGGGACTTTTCCTATTTTTCCCTGCATTGACTCCATATTCCAGATGCTCCAACACTCCCTAAACCAAAAATCAGATTCAGTGTCTATGGTGATGGACAAGTGTGTCCATATTGAGGCTGATCTCAAGAATTTCTTCATTTACTATGATTCCCACAAAAGGTCCAGTAATAAAATGGTTGGCTGGTCAAATAAGACAGTTGAATATTTGAGAGAACTTTATGAGTTCCAAGATGGTGTTAAGGAGGCTTTTGACACTGAAGATGGTAAGATCAAAGATCTCACAAGTAGCTTTGAGAAAAAGATAATTCTCAAGAAGAATACTCAGATGCAAGAAGTAAAATATATGAATGGAAAGTTATACTCAGTTTCCAAAATCTGGAAGAGAGAAAGAGATCTACGAATTGAGATAGAAGAAAATCTTGTTAAGCAGGAAGATGTCCTGAAGGCCCAGGAAGAGGTTCTCAAGGCTCAAGAATATAGAATCAAAGCCCTAGAAAAGAAAGAAGAGGATCAAGATAAGATTCAAAAGTGAGATGAGGAAGATCACAAGGAGCTCAAAAATCTAAAAACCATTGTGAAGAAGTTGATTCCCAAGGAAAAGGAAGGATAACATACTCAATCTGATATTTTTTTGAAATATTCTTCCTTGTATAATTTTTCCTTTATTAATTAAATTTTGGTTTATCGTTTTTTTATGCTTTTTACTAATATTTCAGGTACCATAATTTATTTTCCATTCTCTCAAATTATTTTTGAAAATCACAAAGGGGGATAAGGGAAAAAGAATACTAAGAAAAGAATAAATTTCCCTAAGTAAGGGGGAGTTTATCTAAGGAAGAGTTTTCATTAAAAATATTTCAGTATACAAGATAATGAAAAATATCATTCAGGAAATCTAGAATACGGTCCTTATAGTTCCAAAGCCTAAGGGAGAGTTAGTCGTATTTTTCATTGCCCATGTGATAAGGCAGATAAGTTTTACTTTCAAAGTCTAGAAAAATATTTCTAAGTCCTTATATATTATTTTTCATAAGGATGTTTTTGCTTTCCAAAAAGGGGGATATTGTTGAGTCAATAAGGTTTCCTTATGACTTTTCCATTCCTTCTTGTTTGGGGAGATTTTTGAGCCAATAAGGTTTCCTTATTGCTTTTCCATTTCCTCTTTTTTTGAAAATCACAAACACTTTATCTTAAGAAAAATTTCATTTTACCATATGTTTTACTTTCATAAGGAAAATTTCCTTCCCAAAGGAAATTTATCATTACCATGTTTTCCATTATTCATTATTTTGTCTAAGTGTAAAATTAGGTTTTGTATCCAAAACCTCATAATCATATAATACTTTGATATAAAGCATTCTGTTTCCAGGATCTGAATTCTAACTCTGAGTTCCCTAAATTTAGACTCTGAAATCTTATGAGTTCTGACTCCGAGTTCTCTGAATTCAGACTCTAAACTCTTATGAGTTCTGACTCCAAGTTCTCTGAATTCAGACTCTGAAATATTATGAGTTCTGAGTCCAAGTTCTTTGAAATCAGACTCTGAAATCTTATGAGTTCTGACTCCGAGTTCTCTGAAATCAGACTCCGAACTCTTTTGAGTTCTGACTCCGAGTTCTCTGAAATTAGACTCTGAACTCTTATGGGTTCTGACTCTGAGTTCTCTGAAATTAGACTCCAAACTCTTATGGGTCCTGACTCCAAATTCTGATGAATTCAGACTCTGAACTTTTATAAGTTCGGACTTCTAATTCTTATAAATTCTGACTCTAAATTTCCTTGAAATTTAGACTTCGAATTCTATAGAATCCAAGTTTTTAATTCCTTGGAAAACAGAATCTGAATATCCTTGTATTATAGATACCGAATATATTTTTGGTTATACTCTAAACTATTTTTCCTTAAAATCCAAATAATTGATTTTGTTTATGTAACCATATTTTTTCTTACTCATGTTTTGATTACAAAATGATTTCATGCTTTCAGTTACTCACTAACCATTGTTTGAGTGAAACGTGTGAAGGTTCCTCAGAAATTCAAGGAAAATATGACCGTTGGAGGAGGGACCTGACCGTTGAAGTCGTGCCGATAAATAGGAGCTCATTTGAATGCACTCAGGACTTTTAAAACTTTATATTTTGTAAGAACTCACTTACATGTTGTTGAAGTGATTTATAGAGAGAGGGGATCTTATAAACTCTCAGGCTTCTTGTAGAAAGTTTGAAAAACTTGTTCAAACTTTTCTTCATGCATAATTGCTTTGTGCGGCTCTGAATGTTGCTAAGTACATTCGATGGATTTCGGGGATAGGAATACATAGGTGTTGACTACCTTGAAGTTGAGGTCTTGTGGGGATAGAAAGACAGACTCCGATATTCGTATCGAGGGCTTACCCTAATGTGGGTAAGATAGACTTTCTTGAAAGTATAAATCAAGGGACATTTATCCAAGTTTGTTGGATACCCTTCTCTTTGGGTTAAAATATTTACTAATTTTTACTTGTTTTGTTTCAAGTTTTCCACCTCATTTTGTTTATTAAGGAAATTATAAATTTCTTATACTTCCTTATACTTGTACACTCTGATTTAGTTAGATTCCATACGCTTTAAGTTATAATTTTTATCTTTGTAAACTTTGGTTAAGTATCATTTCTGGATTCACTTTTCTTGAATTGCATTCTCGGAATCATATTTCCAGAATCAAGAAAGTGTGTAGACTTTGAGGTGTTTTGAATTTTGTTTATACAAAATTTCCTTAAGGATTTTTTAAAGTATACAATTCACCCCCCCCCCCTCTTGTATATTGAGTATCTACAGTATTATTTTGATCCTTCAGTTGGTATCATAGGAGATTATCATACTCCATACCAACTCAACAGGCCTATATGGCATGGTGTTTGGGTTCCTGGGGTGACATGGAAATGTTCATGTGGGTGAGACTTGATGAAACACCATTGGTGAATGTGGAAACCCACCAAGTTAGTTTTTTTTCAAATTTGTTTTGAGCTGAAAACTTGTGGCCTTTTTTTATAAACCATTAGTTATGTGGCTAGTTTTTAATATGTCTTAGAAGAGTTGTTTATTCAGTAAGATTCCTTGTTATCTAGAAGTCATACTCTTGTTTTATATTAATATGAGATCTTATTGGTGGCATGGTTTTTGAGTAATGTTCATTTGGTTTCTAAATATGTGTTGGATATTGTGATTTGGCCACAGATAGTTCTATGTTTGCAAGATTTCCAATTGATAAACCTAATGATTCTTTCTCATGTTTCACAAGCTAGATCCACCTCCTCAAATAATTCCCCATACCGTTAGTTGAAATAGAGAGTTTTTTGGGATCGATTTAAAGTTCTTCTAAGTCGTGATAATTCTTTTGGATATAGTAGTTGTGTTCAGTTATGTTGATGTGTTTCACCATATTTCTTGTCCATTCTGTTCCTTATTTAGAGTGAGATAGAATTCTGATATGTATCTATGTGTTCCAATTTAGATTAAGGTTTTTTTTGTGCAAGTGAGTTTTTTAGTGGTGTGATCCTTAGCACCTGACTGTAGTGCAGCAGATGCTTCAAGATTCAGGGCTCCATCCATATGCCTCAGAGTGAATATTTTCACACAGTCAGGAAATCTATAGAGGAGTAGGGAGCTTGACCAGGCTCTTGTCTCCACCATTGTGGTATGGTTGTTTCTATGTATCTATTATGGTTCCTCATTACTATGAATTTCCCTTTGTCGTAACAAGCGTGGTGGACTTACCCCTCACACAGTGTATATGGTTATGCCTTCATGGATGTGGGTTTTTGATCAATGTCCCTATGTGGACCACCTATGAAAATCGGGTGCGGTCTTGGTGTTACCTATTCATAGGTGGAGAGTGTTTGGTAGTTCCTTTATTTCTTTTGTGGTTTTAGTGGCCTAATTATTGGGTCCTCTTCCCTCCCCTCCCTGAGTGGTGGGGGACCGGATCCGTGTCGAAAGTGTTGGCCCAGTTCTTGTCCCCTCCATTCGGGAGTGGGTGGTTTAGATGATCATATTGTAACCCTATTAACTTGGGTTTTTAGGTTTTTTTGGGAGAGTTTTGGTGGTCTTGTTAAGGTTAGTCCCAATTCTATTTCATTTTTAATTCTTTTTTTTTCATTTATAGTTGATCTATAATGGTGGAGAGACCCACTGCGGGTCTCGAAGATCTTTCCTTTAGGATTTTTCAGATGGTAGTTGTGATTTAATGGTGGGGAGACCATTCTGGAATCCACCCCAAGTCATTGGATTTTGTTAGTGAACTATGGTTTGGGTGATATTTGGGTTCATTGGAAGAAGGCCCAACAATCTAGTTCTTGTCTTGGTTGTGGTTGTGGTGGCTTGATCTTTCCATTGATTCTCCGTAATTTGTCATGAGTTAGTGTTTTGTTTGGGCAATATTATTAAGTTACATTGTTTTTGAATGATATTTACTTAGCTTTAGAGGCTGGATTATATTGATAAGGAATCCTCAGGTTTTGTTCTGTCAGTTGAAAAGCGTTATGGCTTTCCAAGGGCGGAAAGCTTTAATGGTGGGGAGAATTGTCACACTCGATTTTTTTATTTTCATGTCATGGTTTTGATCCAGTTCATTGAAAATCCAGATCCTTTTCTTAGGTTTTGGGTGAGATTAATTTTGAGTTTTGAACTACCATATATGTCTAATCACTCTAATTTGGCTTCCACATTTCTTTTTTAGGAGTTTTTGGAGAAAGAGTGGTTACTTCATGATTTGGGTCAACCGTGAGCTCATTTCCAATTTTAAAAACCAAATTCATTTATTTTATAACTCCTTTGTTTTTCAACATTTTTCACCTATTTCACTTCATCATTTCCTCAAATGACATATTCAAACTACCATATCCTTTTATACCCCTTAAGAATTCATAATAATGGTAAATTTGGGTTACTTATTTAGTTATTGGGCCAGACTGTGGGTCCAGTTTAAAAATAATAATTTTTTTCTTTCATTTTTTAATATGTTTCGGTGATTCCACCTCCCACTTAAAAAAAATACCTATCCTCACCCCCATTATCTATTTTAACTTTTTTTAGCTCATTTTAATCGCATATTATGGTGAAAGTTCTCAGGTTTCCTCAAATCTTCCATAATTGAGAAGGTAAATTGTTTCATACATAAATCATTAAATTCATACTCTATTTCGCTCATATCTTCTTTAAATGGTTCTTCAGGACCTTAGGAGACTCTCCAAGAAGTTACAAGCCATTCACATTTCTCTATGGGTGCATATCTAATGGAATACGAAGTGGTTTCTTGTTGAAAAGGTGAGATTCCTTCTCCTTTATCCCCCCTCTTCTTCCTCCTTTCATTATTTCTTGGTTTTATAATCTCCCATATTCATGATTTACCTAGGGTTCTGTTATAAAATTATTTTTATGGGGTTCTTGTTAGTTTGGGGCTGGTCTTCGTAGGTTTAGTGTTTGTAAACCCTCGGATGGTGATATTGGGTGTGTGTTTCCATTATGCCAAGGAATTGAGGTAGGATATCCCTTACACATGCCTTTATCATTTAATTTTCATCATTTTATTATTTTTAACATCGGATATATATATTTATTATTGTTTTCATCCTTTGTATAATTTTCTTGGTGTGAAAAATGGTTGTTTAAGCCTTGTTTTGTGAAAGGTAGAGTTGTTTTTACATAAAAGTGCACACCATGTGTTTGTTTAAATGTTACTCTATATTTTTCAACTATTTTGTGAGGTTTAGAACCCATTTTATGGTATTTTAAACATTTTACAGTATCTATAATAAAATATGTCATGAAATTGGTGTTTTATTCCTTTTCAAGCTCTTAAAATAAATTGTTTTTTTTTAAAAGGGCATGTCATGTGTTCGGTAAATTGCCCAGTTGGCTTTTATGTGTGATGTGTGATTTAAAAATTATTTGTTTGGATTTATAAATTAATTTGAAGAATTATAAATTGTATTTTTGGTCCCTTACATGGATTTCCAATTTGGATTTGGTTTTACAAACAAATTGTTTTTGGTTTACAACATGTTTTGGCCCAAGTTGTCAGAAAATGGCATGTTTCACATCCTTATGAAAATGGTTGTGTTTTGAATATGTAACCTGGGTGTTTTAATGGATTTATGAATGTTGTTTGCTGTTGTAAATTGTGTTTATACACCTCATTAATAAAATTGAAACACATACCTTGGTCAAATGTTAGTTTTGGGAAAGGCTTAAAGGCATATTTGGCATTTTTTTGTAAACATGGTTTTCATGTGTATTTTATGTTCTATATTTTGGGGCCATTTTATGGTCATGAAATTGAATTATTAATTGGTTTTGGGCCTTAAAAATATTTTTTTATGTTATTTATGGTTTTATGTTCTTAAAAGATCATTTTTGAATGTATTTTGTGTGCAAGGCCTCTTTATACTCCTTGAAATTATTTTACTAAACTTTTTAGTGGTTTATTGATTCGTGAAAGAAATGTGAAGCATGTTTGTGGGTTGTTTCTGTGTTTATGTTTTGGTAATGTAATTTTGATGTGAAAAGTATATTTGATAATATTTGTAACTTGATTGAGCATTAAATGTAATCTCGGGTATCTAAGTGGGCGGACGTGTACTAGTATGCTAGTGATCCCATGGGGTTTGGCCCATGTTTCACGTAGCAAGATTGACGATGACAACACTAACTAAACTATGATGTTGATGTTGTTAGGGGAAAACTAGGTTATGGGTATGATCCCTACTAATGGATTTTGTGCACGATAACGGATATTTATTATGGTTACTTTCACCGAGATACGAGGTACTTGGGGCTCACAACTAACTAGTGCCTAGGGGTGTTCGCGTGAGTTGTTCTCATTAGATATTTTGTACTCACCATCGGCATATGGTGTGTTTTTTTGATGAATTTAGCAGTGTGTGTGATTTATTTAAAAGTGTAAATTCTTTAAAGCAGCCCTCTTTAAAACTATTTTCATTTTGAAGTTTCACCTCTTTGAAAATTGTTACTAGTATTCTTGTTTATAAAACATGCAAGTTTTTGTCTGGTAATTTTTTTATAGAATGGGACCTCATTTGGAAAACACACCTTTATATCTTGTATTTAAAATTTTAAATTTATGTTTCTTTTATGTTAAAGGATGTGCATTGGTAATAGAATATTGGGATAACCTACTGAGTTTTAATACTCATGCCTATAGTCTTCTTCTATTTTTATCCCTTGTGCAGGTTTCAGCTTGAGTTCGATCGCCTTTGGAAACATGTGATCATTATGTTGGAGAGTGACTAGAGGGGTCACATGGAGTTAGTTGGTTATCATGTTTTGTCAGTTGTGTTATTGGTTTAGTTATACTTTCAGTTTTTTGTAAAAATAATGTTCAGATCAATTTTTATATAAATGTATTTTGGATTCTCCATTTCTTTCTGTTGTTTGTATGATTTTTTTATATAGGAAAAATCATTCCCTTGTGTACTCTATTGATGCCCTTAGTGCTTGTCGCCATCCCGAGAGGATCAGGAACACCTCTCGTGACTTGTTGTGAGTTGGCCTAGGTGATCGGTTCAGGGTCAACTCGGGATGGTTTGTGACATATATGAAACTCAAAATTGGTATCACTCCACTCCCTTGTTTGAACTTTCAAATGGGGTTCCCAAGGTGCCAATTTATAGCCAATATGGGAGGTGTTTTTGGGCACCTAGATTTCATAAAACCACTTGGACCATGGTTTTCAGAATTCATACAATATTATATTGCTTTTTTAAAAACTAAAAACTTGTTTAACCGCCTATTTAATATCTTAACCAAATGTTTGTAATAATTTGGGTGCCTATAGCCTGAGATACATATGAAATACAAAACATCATTTATGGCTTTGAAGAGATTTGGTTTCCTAGGAATATTAGTTCTATTGACCCTGTTAATGTATTAATTAGGATTTTGGGTCTGCATAAGAGTTGTAGCCAACATAATTTTGGGTCAATCAAAAAAAATTCATCCCAATTGGATGCACATATTGGTATAAGTGTGCAATTTAGTCCACATATTTTCTTGGATTCCTACGCAATTTAGTCCATTTTTCTTCAACTTTGTTTGGGCCCTCCAAATCACCTCCACCTACAATGAAATCAATCAAAAAATTAAAATCAACCTTTTTAACAGTGATTAACCCAAAAATAATTTAATCAAAAAATGATGTTCAATTTGTTATTAAATTTTTAATTTATGATACAAAATTATTTTATCATAGTGTCATAAGGGTAGAAATTAAACAGTGAATTGTGGTGCAATCAATAGCTGAGTGGACAACCCATCGTACAATCTATAATATGGATAAACTAAATTTTATTCCTATTTTATCCTTACCAAGGGTTTACCAGCTAATTTTAAACCAAATAAAGTATCAAAAAACATATTAAAAAAAAGAAAACCCATGGGAATCCTACTATGGAAGAACCTACCCAAGGATAATCTAGTTTCACCCATTACTTACTTTACTTAAAAAAGATAATTCAGGGGCACCTTATTATGGAAGAAACTACCCGGTTGAATAATCGAGGTCTTGAAAATTATTTCTTTGGAGGGAATATCACACTTAGTATTTGAATGTGATTTTATATCACTGTCTTATCTCATGTTATTCCATTTTATTTATGCGTGCATTTATTGATTTAGTTTTCAATCATATTCCCTCCACCAAACTAATATGTTCAAACCATATTCATGTGTAACTTTTATAAAACCCATGAGTTTGTGTTACTAACTCAAAAATAGAAGTCAAACATATTCATACATATCAAGATTCATCATATTCATAATGTACATTAACACTTCATGTAAATACATAGATTTATCTATATCAGTAATCTTGGAGAGATAGATAACCAACATCATTCACCATCCTAGATAAGGCATAAGACTCCAGGTACATAGGTAGTCCTACCCCAATTCTCTCTAACTGGGGATATTTTACTCAATATAGAATCCAATTTAACATAACTATAACATATAATATGCACAAACTATATTCAATAACTAAATTCAAGTTCATAACTTCAATTATAAACCGAGGACAAAGTATATGAAAAACTAAATTCATTACCATGCCTAGAATGTAATAAAAGCCTCTATATTAGATCCAAGATCCCTCAGCGCTGATTGAAACTCATGTGAGTGGGTACTTCATGTTCGGGTGGTGTTTTCTCGTCGGGTGGTGGAGTTTCGTCATATTTTCTAGGTGATGGTATTTGCTAGCCAGGTTGTGTCTTAGATCCCATCAAGCGAAAATGTTTGGTGTTCAAGATGGTATTTTCAACTTTTGTTCATTGGTTGTGGGTCATGTGTGGCATGTTGAGGAAAGAAAAAAATACAATGGTTTGGTTTTAATGGATTATGGTTTACATGATAGGCTCTCTGGTAGTCCTTCGATCGGTAGCGATTTACAGAAGGGGTGGATGGACTTTTGGTATTTTATCTACATGTCGGTCTCGGCCTAATTATTAGATATATTATTGTTTTTTCATCAGCAGTTGGAGAATCATTATTGTTTTCTAGTTGTATTTTTTTCATTTTTTTGTCTTGTTATTAGTTATCTAATGGGATTCATTTTTCATTATGAGAACTGGCTTTATCTTGTTTCATTTGTCAGGAAGTTATACTGCTTGCAGGTTCCTCTAAGTAGGTAGCCTCGAAAGAGGGATGTCTATGATGATATCCATCATTCATCCATATGTCCTCATGTTTGATGGGTGTGTGGGAACTTTTTCATTTATTTTTTCATGGTGTTTTCTATCTGATTTTTTGATGCATCAAGTTTAAAATGCATTGGATTCCTTACAAGCACTATTGGGTGGAAAGATCGAGAGAGATATTGGTGTGATGGAACTTATCATCCAATCCTCCTCCCACATGTCGATGAGGGATGGAGTAGTTCTCTATCATGATGTGTTTTCATCATGATACAACTCTTGGGGGCATCATCTTAAATAGGCATCACTACTGCATTATTGGATAGGGGGTAGATGAGACTTCTGGTTGGTACTTGCTATGATCTATGTTTCTTACTAAGAATTTGAGACCATGTAAGGTCATTGGGTCATGTTTTTTATAATTTTTTTCATCTAGTTCTTGTAATGGGTTTACCTTTTCCTAGTTTTCAAAAGGGAGTCTCTCTTTTTTATGTTTAATATAGGGGTCTTGACCCTCATCCTTTTCAAAAAAAACCTCACATAATTAATCATTATTTAAATACTTGATCATATCAATCATCTAAATAATTTTTATGTTTCTTAAATAATATCAAAATAAGTCCCCCTTTTGGTTTTAAATAATCAAAAATAATTAATTATGAACAATTCAGAATTTAAATATAAAAATTATATATTTTGGACTTTTTTAACAATTTATAACCCTTTATTAATTATCACTTAGGATTTCTAAAAAACCCTTTTATTTCTAGATCATAATTTATTCCATATATTTTAGTTAAAAGGTATTTAAAATATTATCATTTAATATTTATAAATAAAATATTTCATAAATATTTATTTAATTATAAATAATTTATAAATAATTTATCTATATACCTTTTATAAATTAAAACATCACAAAATAAATTTTATAATGATTTATAAACATTTTATAAATCATTAAAACCATTTTATATGTTAAAAATAATTTTAAACAATTTTCCTGTTTACACTTATGCAGAATCTCTATTTTATGTAAGGGTAACCTCCTACTACCCTAACATAGACAATCAATGTAAGGGTAAATATGTTTAACCCTTACACAACACATATCGTATAAGGGTATTGTGATCTTACATATATCTGAACTCCTTCGCATGAAGGTAAGCCCTATGTTACCTTTACATAGCCTTAAGAAAATCTTTGCTACATTTATGTAGCCTCTCTTGTAAGGGTAAATAGTTGATTACCTTTACATAACCCTTTTCAAAATTGCATAACCTTTACGCATAAACCATTTACCATTACGTGAGATTTTAAAACCATGCACTATCTTTATGTGTAAGGGTAATCAATATTATACCCTTACATGCCATATTTATGAAAACCATTTGTGTAAGGAATACAATACAGACTACCTTTATGTGAACCCTTCACATAAAGGTAAGCCTTGGGTATCCTTTATTACATAAGGGTAATGCCTTGGTTACCCTTAAGAATCTCAATTGTGTAAGGGTAAGGCCTTGGTTACCTTTATGCAACACATCTGCATAAGGGTAAACCTTTTTCCATATTTTCAATAAACCTAAAAAGTGAGGCTCTATTTTTGGTTTTATTCTTCATTTCAATGAAAGATTTCATATATCTAAATCATGAGTTTACTCTGATACCACTTAAGGGTTTTTTAGAGTCTAAAATCAAATATTAAAAGTAGTTGAAGCAATTAAAACACATTTTCTAAGGATATCCATGCAAGATAATATGAAACCTACATAAAAACGAAAATGAAGAATATAAATTAAAAAGTGTGTACCTTACACTGAAGAGAAATTACTATGTCTTCATCATCAACATATGGTTTAACAAAGATCACTAAATGTCAAAATTATCCAACCTCTGTGGTGTATCCATGGGTTACGCCTAAATCACTTGACATTTGAGTGGGATCCACCAACCTCCATGATATTCTAGCTTATCATAGTGAAATGGAATAAAAATAAGAGAACTATGGGTATTTGGGAGTTTCAACCAAGCATGTGGTAGTCACACACTCACTTCAATCACATAGGAGTATTTTAAATAGGAAACTAAGGATTCTCCTTAATTTTTGTCTCATTTATTCATGCATTAAAATGCATGTATAAATTCCATGGATAGTTCATGAATTGTATTCATTTACTCCCTTAAATTACATTATATATAACAATTCCTTATTGATATTCATTTTGGGAGAATCAATAAATAATAATTGTTCATCATTTTTCCACAATCGTAAATTGCATGGGCATGAAAATCCTAATTTGTATGCAATAAAATATTTCTTAAATATATTGTATATACATATAAGGCTTTAGAGTGTATTCCAATCACACATTTCCTCATAAAATTTTTCATCATAGATTCAAGTCATGAAAAATCATGAATAAAGCATCGATAATACCCAGATAAACTAAGAAAACTGCATATCTCAAAGTCGTTCTTTAGTAGTTACAAAGAGATAACAGCGTTCACCTTTTCAGGATCTATTAATACTCCTATTTCATAAATGAATTGGACAAGGAAATTTACCTCTTATATACAAAAAATAAAACTTTAAAATATTAGCATAAAGGTGATGTTCCCACAAGATACCCAACACTATGCCTAAGTGTTCTTCATGATCGACCTTAGTCCTAGAATACACCAAAATACAATTAATAAATACCACCAAAATGGAGTCAAGAAACCTTTAAAAAATTTAATTCATCAATTCCAATAACACCATTGGTGTAGTTTTTAAAAAAAGGAATAACCATATATTCATAATGACCATAACGACTCTATAAATCTATCTTTATAATATCCTCCTTCTAAACTTGAAGTTAGTGATAAATTGATCATAAATTAATATTATAGAACCATTTTATTCCCATTAATTGATAAAAAATCATTAATTTATTAAAGAGGATATTGATTATTTATCATAACCTCATTTAGATTTTTATAATCCACACAAATTTGAAGAGTTCTATTTACATTCTTTACAAAAATAACTGGTGCTCTCCATAGAGATATACTAGGTTTAATGAATCCTTTTTTATCCAAATCTTCCAGATAAACCTTTAATTCCCTTAATTCTTTTGGTTTTATCCTATAGGGCATAAGTTAAATAGGATTTTTCCCTAGTAATAGATCAATTGTAAAATAAAATTCTCTATCTGGTGGTAAACTAGAGAAATTTTCAGGCAATACATTAGAAAATTAGAGCATGATAGTTGGAAAATATATTGGTTTAATTACATCAGCAATTTCCTAAGTAACTAAAACTAATTGGTAGGAGATATTCCCATCCACCAGCACCAAATGTTCTTCTCTGTTTGCATTCACATCCCAAAATCATTTAAATATATTCTCAAAACCATAAAAATATATGAAACTAAACTTCTAGGAATAATAGTTGAAGTGGGGATTGAAGGATTTCAACCAATCCATCCCCAAAATAAGGTCAAATATATCCATATTAAGAAAAAATATAACCCAAAAAATCCTCCCCATCGATAGTTATAGAACACACTACACACTTAAAGGATCAATATGATCATTGGCCAATATGTGTTTGAAGTTTCAATACATGAGGTGTCATTTCAACATGAAATATCATATAATCCACAAAATTAGTAGTAATAAAAGAGTGAGACTCACTGTTATCAAAAAACATGCATGAGAGTAGATTACAAGTGAATAGTAACTCATGTCATATAAGGATTAGATTTATCATTCTTGATCATCTTCCTAGAACCATACAATTGTTTACTAGGTGCACCCAACAACTATTTATTTCTCTATTATGGTTGTGATAACTACTGAGGTGTCAATGTGATATGAGAGTCATCCTATTTTTCTCGATTCTGTAGGTGATTACCATTATGTCTCGATCAACCCATATGATCACAAGAATTATGGGACATGTTTAATCCATTTCCATTAGTTATCCTTAGAGTAACCTTACAATAACATTTTAGATGTCCTAAATTTCCATAATTGTGGAATTCTTATATATGAATCATGTATTACTACTTGATATCCTCAAATCCATTTATAATTTATTTCTCTATTTTGGTTGTGATGATTGTTGAGGTGTTAATGTGATATGAGAGTCACCTTGGTTTTCTCGGTTGGAAAAGTGATTACCATTACATCTAGATCGACCTGTATGAACATAAGAAGCATGGGACATGTTCGAGCCATTTCCATCAATCATCCTTAGAGTCACCTTACAATAACATTTTAGATGTCCCAACTTTCCATAATTGTGGAATTATTATATATTTTTTATGAATTCTTACTTGATATGTTCATAATATCCACACTAAAAACATATTAGCTAATAACTATAGTGAGGTGGAAATGATACTGAACCAACTGACTGGTTTCTTGTTTCTTTACTTGGTTGAGATTAATTATCTCTCTTCAGATTGTTCCCTATTTTGGGGTTCCCACATATACCCATGTAGGTAGAAGTGTTTCTCCCAATGTAGGTTCCCAAGATATCATTTTCCACTAATATCACCTTGTTCACCATCTCTGTATAGTTTTCAATACATAAGACAACCAACTTAGAGAATATTTCAAGTTTCAGCCCTACCTCAATGATCATTTCCTTTAAGTACTCACTAGAAGAAACTTTATGAACAAAACACATCAACCTCATGAATTGAGAAACATACTCCATCACAAATAGATTATCCTACTTCAGATTAAATAAATCAATCATCTTTGTGATCCTGAAGGTGTAGGGATAAAATAATTTGATAAAAAACTCCTCAAATCTTGACCATATAAGGTCTTGGTTCTATTTAGTCTAGAAACTAATATCCCACCACTACCTTTTAGGATCATTTGACATATAAACCACTAGTTTCAATTTTGTTTCCTCTAGGGTTCCTAAGAAAGTAAAAATTTTGATTTATCTTTGATATATATGCCTCCAATTATTCTGGTCTCCAATCTCCCTTACATATTGGTGGATTATAGTTTTAAAAATCCATGGGTTAATTTTCTTGGAATTGTTGTGGAATCTGATTATCCTTTTCCATGACTTGAAATGCTTGGATTATGCTCTATATGAGCTATTATTTTATTTGTGGTTTAGGTTGAACCATATTTTCAGATACTTTCTCTTGTGGGTTTCTTTTTCATTGAACCAATTCCATTATTTATAAAGAAAAAATAAAACATCACTTATTTATCACTCACTTGAAAATTAAGTCTTATAATATTTCAAATCATCTAAAGCAACAATAATCATCAAAAATTTCCAAAAATAATAAATTACATTATGAACAATGAAGTCCTAGTGGGAATTATTATTACTGATTCATGATATTCTATACTCATTGGTTAAACCCATGATAATGAGATGAGAACACACCTAGAAGTGTCTTAGAATAAATTTTATACTCGAACCGCATTGGTAGCTTAAATTTCAGCATAAATAGGTTAACTAAATATTTTTATGATATACATTTCAAGTTTTTAAATTCCTAACTACTTGCTACTATCCCAAAATGACAGACCAAACAAGACTGATACCATTTGTAACATTCCCAACCAACCCATTTTCTTGGGTCAGGTTGAAGGTTTTACTGACCTTAGGTGACATACCCAAGACACCAAAGGTTGTCAACAAGTTCTAAGGGCATTCTAGATCATTAAGGAATGATTTTCCCTAGATCGTGATCAAATTTTTGAAGATGAAATAAATAAAAATAATTCTATGTGATTCATGTAAATTAATTCAATATATATCAAACCAAAAATAAATATTAGAATATAATATAGAATAAAAAGTTAATTAATGACACAAATAAATAAAGTAGAACTCAAATACACCAAAGTGGCATTAACCCAAGAATCACCCCAAACAATCTCCAAGCTCTGAATCCATGTCCCAAGCCCACTACATCATCAGAGTAGTACAACACCTTTCCTTTACCTATATCTTGGTATATAATATCCATAAACACACCAAATTTCCCAAGCAGGGGGTGAGTATAAAAATCTTTAGGTAATCCCCAAAGACTTACCAACACACACCACTCAGAACAAGAACAAGTTAGCTCATAATTATATTTATACCAGATATAAGAATATGAAATTTTATAAAATTACATAATAAATAAATTTAACAAGTTTCCAAAACCATAACCACTCAGCATCATCATTCCATAACTCGCACACTCATGCATGCTCAATGGCAGTCTCAATACTCATAAGCAGTGACCTATACCATCATCAAGGTGTCACATGATGGAATCTACCATGTGCCACTTTGCAACCAACCCCAATTCAAAAACATCAAGGTGGTGAAATACAATTTAATAAACTCAAGCCAACCATACATGCCAATTTATCAACAAAATCCATTTCTTTTGAAAACCATCTTCTTACATTCAATTTATCAAACACCTTATGTTTATCATTTCAAAACCAAATATTTAGGTACTAAAACCAAGAAATATTTTCCAAAAAATAAAGATATGTTGATCTAAACATAAATCCTTCAAGTTCTATAATAATTAGCATGGGATAGATTCCACCCACCTCACAATAAATAATGAAAATGAGGAATGACATAAGAAACCTCTATATATAGCCTTGAAGATTCTTCCCCTAAATAAGTCCCAAAAATATCTCATAAAAATAAACATCATAGGACGTAGATCTATCCATAACATATTATATATATTTATTTATGAGAGAGAAGATGAGTTAATCTAGATATCACAATAAAGAATGAGGACTTACCATTGATTTTGGAGATCTAACACACCTTGGTTCACCAAAACCATCTTCAAGATCAATGGAAATTACCATGGATGCCTAGAAGAGGATATTAGTTCAATATTCGGATAAAATATGTGATAAATGAGGGTTTAAAGGTTAAAACCCAAGTTAAACTCTAATTTTTGGAACATTTAATGTACATCGCATAGTTAGGTCACACAGTTTGGTAAACCGAGAACTAACTATGTGCATATTAGTGTTTCCAAAACACACCCTTGACTGGTTGTATCACATGATTTGACAAATCATTTTTTGATGCAATTTCTCCACATGCATGATTTAATTTGTAACCCACACAATTTTAGAAAACTATGCACCTACTCAGTGACCCCTAGAACCTCTTGCACATATTCTTAGAGAAGTTCCACGGTTTTCCCAAACCATGATCAAACTGTGCATCCCTAAAAGCCCTTCTAAAACACCCCAAAACCATACACAAACTTCTAAAATTACTCCAAAGTATTATATAACTTTAAAATACATAATAAAATATAAAATTACCTAAAACTAAAGAAGTTAAAGTTTCTTCTCAAAATTTTCTTCTTTGAGACACATTTCCTTTTATGCACCTAGTTTCTTTTAAATGGTGTGTAAACTTACAATTGGATTTATAATATCATTAATTAGATTTAATAATGGTTTTTTAACTTCAACTTAAATATCTTTCTCTTTTAATGGTTTTTTATTATACTTCTTCTTCAGTAATAAGGGTTTCATCTCAAACTTTCCTTCTTTGAGATACATTTTCTTTTATGCACCTTATTTCTTTTAAAATGTGTGTATACTACCAATTGGATATATAATGTCATGAATTATATTTATTCATGGTCTTTTAAATTCAACTTCAAGATCTATATCTTTAAAGGGGTTTTATTTGAATGTTTCTTAAGTCGTAAGAGATTTCATCTCAATCACCCTTCATTGGGGCATGCTTTGATATTATGCACCATTCTTCATTTGTATGGTGTAACTACTTCCCCTTTGATTTATAATATCATAAATTATTTATGAACTTATACAATTCACTTTTATTCATTATCTTACTTATTTTAGGCAATGGATTATGTCTTCTATAAAATATATGGGTCATTCAAAACTCAATCTACTTTCTTGAGTTATAAAGTTTCTCCTTGAGTTTAACCTTTTATTCCATATGAAAAACCCTATTTCTATCTTGGTAGAATCGATTTTGGTTAAAATATTCATTATTAGTGATTTATATTCCTTATTGAAAATTAAAATATGTTAATAATAACTCAAATCTTCTTAAATGATGGTTTCCCATCCTTGCCCATAATTCCCCTTCCCACTAATGTTCTCCTTTTTAATTGGAAACTTGATTATGGTTTATCTCATTTTACCTTAATAATTCCATTATTATATTGTAAAAATGAAATTTTATCATCCCTTTTTCAATATGGGAGCTCAAAAAAAGTATTTTAGAATGGTTTTCCTTCCATGATCATTTATTGGATCTTCCGAACCACCCTCGAATTACGCATTCTCTTTATTTTTATCCCTTTTATATAATATTCTTCAGATGAACTTATTTTATTTTTTTATATAGATCTATTACATATATACCTAGTTAAATATAATTTTTATAGTTGGATTTATACAAGTTTTTAGTTCCCTTTGAAACTCCAACTTTTAAGTTAACTTGATTTTAGAGGAGATTTTTATTTCTTGTATCATGTCAAGAATCACCCCCATAAAATGTTTTTAAATAATAAATAATTTCTAAAAACCCTCATTATTTTATATAGTACCCTCTTAGATCAATTCTGGTTTTATATAAAACAATAATCTTTTTCCTTCTTTAAAAATATCATTTATTTATTTTTAAAAACATCACCTAAGTCGTTAATTTTTATCCATTATTCTCTTGGATCCTTCACATGAATCTTCTAAATTGGAACTATATATTCAATTACTATGTTCCTTTTTCAATTATAAAAGTTAAAAATTATTTAATTCCTTCTTCACTTGGGAATCCTTATGATTTAGCCTTTAGTTATTCCTTGAATTGGAATTAGGAAACTCACTTCCTTCTCATTGGTTTGATCAAGCTTATGATTTATGTAAGTTTTATTTTTATCATGTAGCACACATATGTATGATTTTCATTTATGTGATTGGTAGGTCCAGAATTATATAACCCCACAATGTATTGGGTAAAGATTTATATATCATGATATGTTATGTAATGGATTATGGAGTGAACCTAATCCACCATGGCACTTTATCCACTTTATGATGATGGTATTGGGAGTAATCCTTGAATTATGTTTGTGATATCGTGTTTTTTACTATTTCCACATGTTTATGATCTTATGAAATCATTTCATTTTTCCATTCCTCCACTGTTATGATCATCCTCTTTATGATATCATGTTATGCCTCTTGACTCTATTGTTATTATTTATTTCCATGTTTATTCCCTTATTGGGATTTCTAGCTCATACTTTCCCTTATAATTGGTTGGGTGTCCCTTATTTCATCATCTTCATTACATAAATTTTCATGAGACTCCATCATTATATTATTTGGTGAACTTGGGTTTTCAATTATATTTACATTATTAATCATGTTTCTTGATAGCTAGTTTGTCATAATCACCATATTTATTAGTATATCTCACATTCTAATTGATTGGTCTTGAGGTAATCATCTTATTCTTCCACACACCCATGGTTATATAGGTTCATTATGGTTCCTTCCATCACTAAAACCAAAAGAGTTAACATGAGTGATGAACATTTAATGTCATTTGGGGTTATCATAATCAATAATAAAAAAGGGATTCGACCTTAAAACCTTTTACTCTTTTACATCATCACATTATCCCATAATTCCTTTAGTTTAGCCTACACCAATATCAGTTTAAACTATATTACTTTAAGTTGGGTTATCTTATACTTATTATACTAGTCCCTCAAAGTAAATAAAAAATCAATCACTAATACAAAACTGGCCTTTAACAGCGCTAAAATTGCCCTTTATCAATGCTAAAAAATCATTTACTAATGGAGCATGATTAAAAGCCCTATGATTTTATCAGATCTAGAAAAGAACTGATAAAGGGGTCCTTTATCATACCTAAAAAATATTTATAAAGTGTGTATTTATCAGTTCTTTTAGAATCATTTATAAAGGATCCCATTTATTAGAGCTTTTATTTAGCATTGATAAAGGGACATTTCATCAGCTCTTGTAGAATCACTGATCAAGTCACCCTTTATTAGTGTACTGGTAAATTTAATGCACACTACAGAACCACAAATAGCACAGGTACAATATATAGATAAGATCAAAAAATAGTATATTGGTACAATACATATTATAAATGAAATAAAATTTACAACACAAATATTATAAAAAAATATATTATATAAATTTTAAACATTGGTTTATATAATTACATGAGTAAGTACAAATTATCACATACATTCAAAAACATCAATGTTCCTTTATCTTTGAACCTTGACCCCCAGTCATGATTTTTCTGAATAAACCATCCCAGATCAAGAAAAAGAATACACATGTATAAGAAAAATATCATTATTTTAGTAAAACTATAAAGAAATAAATTAAACAGAAATTATTGATTTTAAACTAAACTTTGAGTCATACCATAAACATTGTGTATCAGATTGAGTTTCGGTTGATTCTTGAACATCACCCCATTTATTGTTCATCTTCAAGAATTGTCTCTATTAAAATTAACTAAATAAGTATAAGATAAAAATGATAAGGAAATTAATTAAGTAATAAAATATAAAATTGTGAGAAAATAATCTAATCTTGTTTACTCGGTTTTGGCGATGTGATGTATGTTTTAAACTAAAATGACACTTGTATATTGAAAACACTCCCTTGAAGTCCTACCAGTCACACCATGCATCAGATTGAGGTGTATATAATTCATATAATTCCCAAATTACTTATGGAACATTTTTATAGAGTATCAAAACAATATGAATGTATTTTATCAGTTTTGAGCATGTAACTTGTGTTTTTTTAATAAAATGTCATTTTAAAATGGAAACATGAACTTTGATTCATATCAGTCACATCGTGTGTTTATTTTATGTAAGACCGATTCCTACAAATCAAAAATGAATTATGAATTATTTTTCTAAACTATTAATATAATCTGAGTGTGTTTGCTTGGTTTCCAGTGAGTGACGCTTTTTGAAATAAAATGTTAATTTTAAACTGATAACGGACACTTTGGGTCATACTGGTAACATCATGTAATAAATTTAGGTGATTCTGATTCCTACACGTTAAAAATTACTTATGGATCATTTTCCTAAAATATCAAAAAAAAAATGCATTGTATTGGTTTTGAGTATGTTGGTTGTCTTTTTTACTAAAATTAATGTCAATTTTAATTGAAAAAGACACATTTTAAGTCATATCAGCCACATAGTGTGTTGGATTGAGGTAAGGCTGATTCCTAATATAAAAATGAATTATGGATCATTTTTCTAATGTATCAAAACAATATGATTTTTTTTCTCATTTTTGAGTATGTTGGTTGCCTTTTTTACTAAAGTTAATGTCAATTTTAAATAAAAAACACTTGGAGTCATGTTGGTCACACTATGCATCGGATTGAGGTGAATATGATTTCTACACATCAAAAATTAATTATGGATCATTTTAAAAAACTATAAAAACAATCTGAATTTTTTTCTTGGTTTTGAGTATGTCACTTTTCTTTTTTACTAAAATGTCATTTTAAACTAGAAACACACACTTTGAGTCATACAGGTTATATAGTGTGTTAGTTTTATGTGATACAAATTAATACACATAAAAAAGACTTATGAATAGTTTTCCTAATTTATTAAGAAAATTTGAGTGTGTTTTCTTGGTTTTCAGTGAGTGATGCTTTTTGAACTAAAATGTCAATTTTAAACTGATAACAGACATTTCGAGTCATACAAGGAACATCGTGTATCGGATTAAGGTGTTCATAATTCCTACAAATTAAAAATGATTTATGTACCATTAACCTCAATTATCAAAACAATATGAATGTATTTTATTGGTTTTGAGTATGTTAGTTGTCTTTTTTACTAAAATTAGTGTCAATTTTAAATAAAAATACACATTTGGAGTCATACCGGTCACATAGTGCATTGGATTGAGGTGGGGATGATTTCTACATGTCATAAATGACTTATAAATCATTTTAAAAATGTATTAAAACAATATGAATGTGTTTTATTGATTTTGAGTATGCCACTTGTCTTTTTTACTAAAATTTCATTTTAAATTGGAAACATGAACTTTGAGTAATATTGATCACATCATGGGTTAGTTTGACATGAGGCTTATTCCAACACATCAAAAATGACTTATGAATCATTTTCCTAAATTATCAATGCAATATGAGTTGGTTTTCTCAGTTTTTAATGAGTGGAACTTTTTGAACTAAAATATCAATTTTAAACTGATACCAAACATTTTGATTCATACCAGTAACACCATGTATCATATTGAGGTGAGGTTGGTTCATACACATCAAAAATTACTTATGGATTGTTTTCCTAAATTTTCAAAATAATATGAATGTTTTTTCTCATCTTTGAGTATGTTAGTTGTATTTTTTACTAAAATTAATGACAATTTTAAATAAAAATGCACACTTGGAGTTATACCTGTCACACAGTGAATAGGATTGAGGTATATATGATTCCTACACATCCTAAATTACTTATTAATAGTTTTACGAAATTATCAAAACAATAAAGATGTATTTTCTTATTTTTGAGTATATCACTTGTGTTTTTACTAAAATGTCATCTTATGCTGGAAACACACACTTTGAGTCATATTGGTCACATTGTGTGTCAAATTGATGTGAGACTAATTCATACAAGTAAAAAATGACTTATGAATCATTTTCATAAATTATCAACACAATATAATCGCATTTTTTGGTTTTTAGTGAGTAACACTTTTTTTACTAAAATATCAATTTTAATATGATAACAAACACTTTGAGTAATAACGGGAACATCATGAATAAAATTAATGTGAATATGATTAATACAAATAAAAAATGACTTATGGATCCTTTTCCTAAATTATCAAAATAATATAAAAGCATTGGATTATTTTTCAATATGTTAGTTTTCTTTTTTACTAAAATTAATGTCAATTTTAAATAAAAAGACACACTTGGAGTCATACTGGTCACACCGTGTGTTGGATTGAGGTTTGGATAATTTCTACACATCAAAATTAACTTAAGGATCATTTTCTTAAAGTATAAAAACAATTAATTGTGTTTTCTTGGTTTTGATTATGTCAGTTTTCTTTTTTACTAAAATTAATTTCAATTTTAAATAAAAATACACACTCAGAGTCATACCAGTCACACTGTGCATCAGATTGAGGTGAGGCCGATTCCTACATGTCAAAAATTACTTATGGATAATTTTCCTAAATTATCAAAACAATATAAATTTTCTTTCTTAGTTTTGAGTATGTCATTTTTCTTTTTTACTAAAATTTCATTTTAAATTGGAAACACGCACTTTGAATCATACCGGTCACATCATGTGTCGGTTTGACATGAGACTGATTAATACACGTCAAAAATGACTGTAAATTGTTTCCCTAAATTATCAAGATAATATGAGTGTGTTTTCTTGGTTTTTAGTGAGTGATACATTTTGAACTAAAATTTCAATTTTAAACTGATAACGGACACTTTGAGTCATACCGGGAACATCATATATCAGATTTAGGTGAGCCTAATTCCTACAAATCAAAAATGACTTATGTATAATTTTACTAAGGTATCAAAACAATATATGTGCATTTTATTGGTTTTTAGTATGTTGGTTGTATTTTTACTAAAATTAATAATAATTTTAAATAAAAAGACGCATTTGGGGTTATACCAGTCACACCATACATTGGATTGAGGTGAGGGTGATTCATACACATCACAAAAGACTTATGAATCATTTTACTAAATTATAAAAATAATAAAAATGTGTTTTATCAATTTTTAGTATTTCATTTATCCTTTTTACTAATATTAATGTCAGTTTTAAATAAAAACATGCACTTGGAGTCATGCTGGTCACACCATGCGTCGGATTAAGGTAAGGCTGACTCATACATGTCACAAATAACTTATCAATCATTTTTTAAAAGTATAAAAAAAATAAAAATGTGTTTTTTGGTTTTGAGTATATTAGTTGTCTTTTTTAATAAAATTAATGTCAATTTTAAATAAAAAGACACACTTGGAGTCATACTGATCATGCCTTGAATACGATTGAGGTGTGGTTGATATATACACATCACAAATGACTTATAGATCATTTTTATAAAGTATCAAAACAATATGAATGTGTTTGATTAGTTTTGATCATGTCACTTCTCTTTTTTAATAAAATGTCATTTTAAACTAAAAACATGCACTTTGAGGAATACCGGTTATATCATGTGTTGCTTTGATGTGAGACTATTTCCTACATGTAACAAATGACTTATGAATCATTTTCCTAAATTTTCAAGATAATCTAAGCACATTTTTTTAGTTTTCAATGAGTGACACAAGTTTTGAACTATAATACCAATTTCAAACTAATAATGGATGCTTTCAGTCATACTGATCACACTGTGTATTGGATTGATATTTAGATTATTCTTATACCTCACAAATGACTTATGGATCATTTACCTTAACTATCAAAACAATATGAATGTGTTTTCTTAGTTTTAAGTATGTTAGTTTTCTTTTTTCCTAAAATTGATGTCAATTTTAAATAAAAAGACACACTTTGAGACATAATGGCCACACCTTTCATTTAATTGAGGTACAGCTAATTTTTACATGTCAAAAATGACTTATGGGTGGTTTTAATAAAGTATCAAACAATATTAATGTGTTTTCTCAATTTTTAGTATGTGATGTGTGTTTTGAAATAAAATGCAAATTGTGAACTAAAAATATATAGTTTAAGTCATACTGAGCACATTGTGTATTAGATTGAGGTGCATATGATTGAGTATTTTATATTTATTTTGCTTTAAACTATATGAAAAAATCAATAATAGAGAGAACATGTTCCATTATTATGGAAGAGGAAATCTCATTTCTATGGGACTTGGACTTCCCCAAGCTCTCATGTGGAGCCTTCAAGGCCCAAGGGAGTGTTCCACAATACTCCAGATAAGTATGGAATATTCTGGAACATGGTAAAGATGAAGATATTTCTAGAGAATTCTAGATAACATCATCAACATACCTCTTTTCCATGTGGTGGGGCGTGACATAATGTTACCTCAAACACTTCAAGTTTTAGGCATCATGGGGTTTCCTCTTCCATTATATAGGAACATGTTCTTTTTAATGTCTCACAAGCATGAACAACTTCAATCAAACCACCCCAACTCAAGAAAAGTAATCCACTTCTATAATAAAAAAATTCTTATGTTACTAATACTATAAAGAAATAAATTAAACATAAATATAAAAGAATTAATTCCTAGTCCCATTGTTTTAAACTATTATTCTAAATAATAAAATTTTTCATTCACCCACTATGGATACAAATGATATATGTTAGAATCTCAATCCCAAAAACATGATATATTTAACTACTTTAAATTAACATAACATTAATTTATTATACAAAATTCCCATAAAAACTTTTATCCTTTTGGGTTAGTGTAAAACTCATATAAAAACATTTTCCATCTTATTTTCTACAAAAAAACTAGCATAACACATTATATATTCTTTTATTATACTAAACATTAGTGAATCCCTTTATTTATTCATAGAAAACATTAAACATTAGTGTAAACCTATTATAGTTCATTGATTAAACTAAAATAAATATTTACATTTGAGTTAATAGGGAACATAATAAAATATATCCTTCCCTTTCACCATTATATAGAGTAAAAACTCCATGATAAACAATTTACCTTATTTGATTGAAAAAACCTCTCTGTGAACCATTATGTATTTTCAGAAGATACTAAACACCATTAAAAATTGTTTACAAATTTTTTATAGTATTAAACATTATTATAGACCTTTATATCATCTAAATGACACTAAAATCTAGAGCATCCAATAATTATTCCATGATTCTAATATATATTAGTATATCCTTTTCAATATTTTGGGTGATGATAAACTCTAACATAACATCATCATTATTTTTTCATCAAAATGGGAACATCCCTATTCTCATATATTTTTTATTGATAATTATGATGAGTTTTTTATTAATGATCTTATGATCATGGATCATTTTACAAAATGAATGAACACATGCATATTAGTGACAAACCAGTGGACACATTTTTTGATGGTGAGTTGGTGAACAAGTATTTATATGCATAATAAGGATAGGTTAAACACTACTCATGTAATAATTATGATATTCTATGTGATATAATGGTGGGATAAATTAATTTCACATCATATTCATTAAAAAGAATCAGTTTTAGTCAATCCTCATCACTAATATAAAGTTTATGTGTTACTTGTATGGATTTAATAAGCATTTGTAATAATATATCATGCATATAATTAATGATCTAATATACCAAATAATTTCACCACCCACCATTGTGAAACCATTGTATTGTTCTTTTATTCTATCATTTACAACCACACGTTATGGGACCCTAGATAGGTAATTAGTCTAATTTTATTCTAAAAATTATTAGAAAATTAACTAAAAAGTAGATAAAATGATGAGAAAATTAACTAAATAAGTAGTATAAATTCACCTCTTCATGATGCATGTATACATTCTGACACCATGTTTTCTGCTCATTTCTAAATAAATTTATTTCCTCTATTGTACTTCTCCTTGAGAAATAGATCAAAAATAATATATAAGAATTATGATACTAATTCTTCACACCCTAGATATATTTCTAAGGTCATAGATTATACTATATCACAAACATAGTAGGTAATCACCTAAATTTGTAGTTAGAAAACATTTTGACACCATGTACATTTCCTGCTAACCACTAAACAAATTTAATTCTTATTTTGAGTATGAAGGTTTTATGAAATATTTTTATTGCTGAGAAAATATATACAAACAAACAATTAAGAAATTTTTTTAATTAAATGGTAATTACATTCAAAATATACATCTTCGGGGTTCTAGTCTTCAGATGGTGTACGATCTCTTTTATAAATTTGAAAACATAATATACACAATTGTTGTCATTTTATTTCTTTGGAAACTAAAGAAACATTGACCAAAATAAGTAAATTGTTTTTAAATATGTTTTTACTATTAAATATTACTATATATACCATAATATGTTTCCATTTGAAGTAATCCATAATCTTTTTATGTTCAGTCACCAACCTCATGCCATGATTTGTCCTATATGTAGTGACTATCCTATCATAAGAAAAACATTTTTAAAACATAGATTAAAACATATAATTCAAATTTTATCTATAAAATGTTGATTGTAGTGTATTAAAAACTCACAATACATATCATGTGTGGTCAGTTTATTATATATCCATTCATTGGATCTAAAAAATAAATATTTGGGGTATCCATATTGACTGCAATCAACATTCAATGCTACCTAAAAAACAAAAACAAATAAGTAATAAAAAAATAAAAATATATTTTATGTGATTAGATTGTAGAGTTTTACCTCTGCATTGTAGGCATCAAAAAGAGTCTATCATCTATTATTTTTTTCTCAAATGCATCGTATATCTCATCTTTCTTCTTATCAATTTATTCTTTCTCTAAAGTAGTTTTTTGCATAGAATTGATATAGGGATTAATGAATTTGAATCGTTCTTTGCACAGTTTTCCCTTTATATAGTAGTATTATAAAAGTATATATAAAATATGAATAGTTATTATCTTTAATGAACATATTATCTTGTTATTTAGAAAAATTATTATAAAAATTTACCTTATGTATGTATTTACAACTGAGGCTCCCAGCCATTAAAACTTAAGAATCTCATTTATACTATCAAGAACAACTATGTATGTCATGAAAGTTCCATATATTTATTCTTAATATGGAATTTAATACATATTTTCATATATAAATGTGGTATATGCATGATGTTTTAATGATAATAAATATTCATTTGGAATTGGAGGGGAGAAGGTACTCCTGGAAGGTCCTTTTTTATTACTTAGTCAATTCACTAGTTTTCTTTGATCCAATATTTTGTTTTCATGTCGCTTTATCCATATGTAATATCATACCTCACTTCAGAACTTTTTTCAACTATTACATGTTTTTCATATGAATTTTTTTTAAAATACATACCACATGTATCTTTATAATATTAGATGACCATGATAAAAAAGTTCCAATAGCATTATTGACCATTATAATATCTAGATCATCAAGTGGAATAGGAAACTCAGTAGTTGGATCCTAATATACCTCAATCTCCACTCTCATGTGATCTTTCAGGATTTATTTATAGTGTATCTTGTCTCCCATCATATTATACACCATACACCTCACAACAAGGCAGTATGTGAGTGTTGATAGATAGAAATCACATGCAACTTTATCCTACAGAATTTTAGTAATGTAAAGTTATCGAAAATTGTTTGATTCACATTTAGGATAAATAGTAATGAAAAGATTTACTACCTAAAATAAGGTATGAAGTCGATGGGAATGACTAGCCTCAAATCTAGTGGGGTTATTTGGTTCTTCATGTAAGGATCTTTGTTCCACTGTCAGTTATATTTAATCATTTCTCATAAATTTTTCTTCTAAACTAGACTAGATAGTAATATCTTATAAATCATCTATTTTAACCTACAATCCTTTCATCATATTATATGTATCTTCATGTGTTTTTATCTTCTCGAAATATGTTTGAGGAGACACTGCAAACCCTACTCCTCTAACATGACCATATTGTTCTTGTCGCTTCAAATCTAATGAAAGTGGTTCTTCTTCTAGTATGGTCACTGAAGATTATTTTTTATAAATCGTATAAAAAATATGAACATAAATATATATATATTATGTAATACTATTATAAATCATAAATAATTAGTATTATGTCATACTTTCACATGTTTCCCATAATTCTTTTGTATTTTCATCAACTAGTGTACCCTCCTTATTTAAACGAGCCTCTTTCCATAGCACATGACATGGGATGGTAGTGGATTTGTATTTTGATTCATCAATTTAAATATAAATAAAGGAACATATGTTGTTTAATATCACATAAAAAATTTGTTGTTGATTTAAAATATATACCAATTTCTTCTCTAGTGATGTGTATCCCATCCTTGCTTTGAGATAGGGGTACAGTGGTTTTAATTCACATTATTTATTTTCATCACTCTTTTAATAATTCATAAAATGAAATTTTTGAATCAAATTTGATAAAATAAATAATTGCAAATAATATATTATTAACTAAAATGCAATGGAAATTATTTCTCATCATGATAAATGATGAAATCATTTAATGTTTTCTACTTTATGATGTGTATATAACTAACTAGTGGGTAGGAATTTAATTTCCCCTTAACATCCCTAAGATATAACTTGGTAAGAAGAGATCGAAAGCCTCTATAGGATTTTCCAGAGTCCATTAAAACAAATTTATTATGAAAATATTCTAATATAAATAAACTCTTCAAGGAATAATGAAGATTAAATCAATGTTTCATTATATAATTTTTCAGTAAAATAGATAAAGTATATCATAACATTACATTTATATCTTCCTGAAGGGTTTACTTCTTTACAGGCTATATGTGGTGCTATAAATCAACATAAATTGTGTAAAGACCCAGAAATTCCATATAATTTTTTTTTAAATTATTTGGGATTATTTTGAGGTCGCGAAATCTGATGGCACGTGATTCTGAGGTTTGGAGTACCTAGAATGATCCGTTGAAATTTTGTTAAGATTTAATTAGTGTACATGAGTATTTTTCCTGAAAAAGTGGAATAACTCTTAAACAGGTGCCCAGATCAGAAATATGAGGGCACTGTTGTGTTCAGGATAGCAGGTTTACCCTATGCACGACTTAAGTTTAGTTGGTGCAGGCCTCCGGTGAGAAAACCCAAAAATGGAATAACCGTAAATAAAATAATTAAATAAAGTTATTTTATTTTTCAAATGCTTATAACTCACGAATGATTACTCAGATTAAAAATCATAGACCACCACTGAGGTCATTAGGGTATTCTTTCTTTAGGAAGATACTAACATTGGCCGGAGGGGCCAACTATGGAAGTTAGTTTTTTCCGTAAAAAAAATAATTAAGTAACAATTATTTTATTGTTAAAATCCATAACTTCTAAACAGTAAATAAAATTGAAAATCAGAGAGTACCATTGAGTTCGTTGGGGTGTGTTCCCCTTAGGTGGAGCCTAACCTCGACAGGCGCAGGTTGAGGGTGAATGTTAATAATTTATTGAACTTTTTTTAATGTATGTTCAGCAAATGCATCAACGGCATTTTCTAACTTTTAAACTGATGCTCGGATTAAAAATATAAGGGAACTGTTGAATCCGTAGTGTCAGGATTCTCTTAAGGGTGGCTTCACATCGACCATAGAAGGTCACGGGAAAAAAGATATATTTTTGACATTTAAAAGAATAATAAAATAACAAAGTTATTTCATTTCCTTTCTTTCTTTTCCTCCAATGGACAAGCGGCGGTGGTGGGACCAATGACGTGTCAAGACATTAAATGGCTTAATTCCTCAATTCTTTGTAACAGCACTGTTGGAATTAGTAAAGTTTCTTAATTAATTGACCTCATTAATTCCATGTGTGTTACTCACCCTCCCCCTATCCTATTTATACAGATCTTGGGGAGAAGTATTGGCACGACTTCACCAAGAGACGAAGCTCTGGAAAAGTACCACAACGCCAAACACTTTGAGGACAGAACCTTTTCTAGAGGGTGGTGATGAGCTCCACCGAATGACGAACATTGACTCTTCCTCAAACATGGATGTTCTCCAATGATCTTGAGGTAGGGGTTTTATTTTGAAGTTGTCTTTGATGAATTAAATCCTAACCTGCTTTTTATCACCTTAACACAGAGGGCGTGGCCCAAAAAAACAATTCCCATACCCTTCGCCGCTTTGTTCTTGTTGTGAACTTAGGGGAACAATTTCCAAATTGACGGCAATATGAAATAGCGGGTCACGCTGTGTCAGCAGCAGCATGGAAGTGCCGTAGGCGCAGACAGCACCAAGAACGGACACTGGAGCACATCTGGTGACCTGTGGAAGAAACCGGCGGTGCGCCATGATGTTGGTGCCTAGAGGAGACCCGCGGAAACTGGCCATGGGCGGTGGAAGGTGGCCGACCCGAGCTGGCCGCACGGGACAAGTACGGCGCCCACAGACGCCACCGATGGAAGCAGTCGCAGTGCGGCGTGGCCCACGTCGCCCCGCGTTGACGGAACCTGATCAGCTGAACGGCCGACCGGTTAATGCAATGGGGAAGCGCTCCACCGGTTGGGTGAAACGGCCCCACAAACTCAGGTTCAGTGAAGGAGACAGTCTTCCTTCTAAAGAACCGAGCTGGTGCGGGCCGAACCCGTAACCTAGAGGGCCAGCGCGGGTGGGCCGAGCCCCACCTGGCGGGCCGAGTGAACCGAGGTCCAGGACCGCAAACCGAACTGGGCCGACCCCGATGGGCCGGACCCAATGAACTGGTCCAACCCTTAGTGGGATAGACCCGATCGTGGTCAGGTACACCCCGGGACATGTTGTGTTGGGCCGGTCAGACCGAGTCGGACCGAGCCCAGACCCAATCGGTACCCGAATAAAGAAACGCCTGTAACTGACAAACTTGGTGTTAGGTTGGCACGTTTTCAGTTCTGTTGGGACTCTTTTTGGGAAGTGGTCCTTTTGGAATATTCTGGTGGGCCCTACCGAGCCGGGTCAGACCGAGGTGTGAACACCCCCCCGTTTAACGGAAAGTGATGTAACTAACAAACCGGGAATCTGATTGATGCACCGTCTGTGGCATAAGGACCCTAGTGACAAGGAAGTCCATTTGAGATACTCTAAGTGGTTTTTTTCAAATTTTTACATGCAACCCGGGTTGGATCCGACTTGAATCCAACCTGGGCCTTTTTACAAAAGTGCTCATATCTCACAGACTGAGTGTCCAATCGACACGTTGTATGTTGCATTGGAACCCTTACTACATGGAGGTCCTTTGAGATTATTATTCATGGAACTTTTTGGTGGTTGAAATATGAACGATGTCTTGAGATGAGGATCCTCCCGGAATGAAGCATGCTTAGTGCGGGAATTTCGTGGCTGCCGTGACGGGAAGAATGAATAGTGATCCTGTGTGGGTCAGTACCTATCGATCTGGTGTGGGTCAGTGCTCAGAGATCCTCTGTGGGTCAGTGCATACCAATCCTATGTGGTTCAGATCCTATGTGGGTCAGCACTCAGCGATCCTATGTGGGTCAGCGCATATCGATCCTGTGTGGGTCAGATCCTGTGTGGGTCAGCGCATAATAATTCTATGTGGGTCAGCAGTAGAGCCTCTTGATAGAATAAGATGACCTATATTTATGACTAATCATCTGTACTTCTGTACTTAAGTTATATACACGTTTTTAGCTGAGTTCTTACCTTTGTTGTACTTTACCTTCGTGGTGTTACCTTCGTGGTGTTACCTTTGTGGTACTTTAACTTCATGGTGTTACCTTCGTGGTGTTACCATTGTGGTATTTTTACCTTCGTGGTGTTACCTTTGAGATACTTTTACCTTCATGGTGTTACCTTTATGGTGTTGCCTTTGTGGTACTTTACCTTCGTGGTGTTGCATTTGTGGTACATTTTACCTACATGGTGTTACCTTTGTGGTTCTTTACCTTCATAGTGTTACCTTCATGGTGTTACCTTTTTTGTACTTTACCTTCATGGTTCTACCTTTTTGGTACTTTTAACTTAGTGGGGTTACCTTCATGGTGTTACCTTTGACATAATTTTACCTTCGTGGTGTTACCTTCATGGTGTTACCTTTGTGGAACTTTTACCTTCGTGGTGTTACCTTTTTGGTGTTACCTTTTTGGTACTTTTACCTTAATGGTGTTACCTTTGGGGTATACTTCCCTCGTGGATCAATTGTGAAAATGGCTTAAAGGTTAGGGCCTTGTGTTTCCTCATGTAAGATATGAGTATATTTTTATAACTTAGGTATATGTATGGGCATATACCTAAGTAGAGTTGATGACTTCTTCGTGATTTGTGATTGAGGTATTAGTTTGTTGTATTATTATTTTGTGGAACTCTGGTAGACCTTTTGGGGTCTCAGGGTTCCTACTAAGTATTTTTATACTCACCCCTACACAGGATTCACCCGCGCCTTGTTGTGTCTTGTGCAGATGATGAGCAGTTGGGATAAGACTTGAGGGAGCCAGGACTAGGCGGTACACGAAGGAGACTGGATAATGTGGAGTGATGTGGAGACGATATATACCTACCCTTCAGGTAGGATCCTTGGTGGATGATCCGAGAGTTGTTTTCTCTTTTTATTTGTACTTGTACTTTTCAGTTGGATTTATATTCTTTCCCCCTTTACTTTCAGTACACTTTTTACTACAGCAGTTTACTTCATGGAAGCTTTTTGTTGGGTGTGTGTATTGTGTGTTTGTATAGGTTTAAATTAAATGCCTTCCTGTTATAGGGATATTCCTTTTTGGTGCTAGTCGCCAACCCCTGTCCTATGGAAGGCGGGCTTGGGGTAGTCATAGCATGGTCCCCGTGGGAAAGGTCATGAAAAAGTGGTATCATAGGAGTCGGTTCTACTGAATAACTAGGAATCTGATCTTTTTAATGTGGCAATATTTTTAAGTGTTATGAGTATGATTTTAAGTTTAGGAAATCCAGTGTTGGTGCGGCGGCCGATGTATCTATACACCAAGACCCTGAATTCTGATTTCTGACTCGGTGCATGAAAACACTGATTACGTGTGTTTTGGAAAAAAAATCCTTGGTTTCTTTGAATTCATCTCACTAGGTATAACTTAATGACCATGGAACACCTGTTCCTTATCATGATGGCACCGCGTAAATAGCAAGCTAGGATTCCTGAGAGAGTACACGATGACGACCCACCAAGTGATCCTGTGTGGATCAGCATTCTATCGATCCTGTGTGGATCAAAAATAGATGCTACCAATGGACCATGCACACTGAGTGAGCGCATTTCATGAGTTCCAGCAGCAGAGGCCTCTAAGGTTTCAAGGTGAGATAGATCCCCAGGCAGCTTAGAACTGGCTGGATACTGTGACTAGAGTTTTATACCTAGTTGGGACACCAGCAGATCAGATGGTGATCTTAGATGCTAGTCTTTATCAATTCATGACCATGAGGATGGTCCACATGGTTATGAGGCTTTGGTAAATGTATCATTACCCTATATGGTACCTTCAGGTAGTGTACCATCTATATCACTACTCGTTGGTCAGCAGTTACAACCGACGGTACCGGTAGAGGACACATGTAGGCTTAGTGCCTAACACATGTTTCATAATCAGATACCCCTCAGGTCCTGAGGAGATCCTAACTCACAGGAGGATAAGGACTAGCTTGAGTAGGTGTCTAAGTTTCTATCTAGCTAGGGCACCATTCGATCAGATATCGGTCCTAGTAGAGAGCCTTTTTACGTGGCTCAGCAGGATGACGATAGGGTTTAGATTACCATGATCTTGTGAAGAGGTGACTTTTCTGTGGAGAATCTTGAGATCCTTCCTTAGAGAAGGGGGTCTTTTCCTTAAAAATCTAAGGGGTGAGTGTTCCCAAGAGATTATACAGCTTCATAAGGACGACATTTCGGTAGCTGAGTATTCATTGAGGTGTACAGACCATCCTTGGTACTCGATGAATACAGTGCGGTCAGTGCTTCAGGGATCAGAACTTCGAGCGAGGTGCGTTTAGGGACATATAAGCTAGAACTATTCCTCTATGAATTCCTACTTGTGTTAGGGTTCTAGAGATAACCTTTTTGGTTGAATTTTCTTTGGCTGAGAGGATACAGCCAGTGATTGTTAGCAGTGGGAAAGAAGGAAACTGATGCCAGTCTCAGGGACTTGGTCATGTAAAATATTTCGGGAAGAGGAAGTGATAAGTACAGATGAATCTACAGGGTAGTAGACATGGAAGTGGAGCTAGGAGAGAAACTTGATGTGGTATACATTTTTACATGTTACAACCACCACCCTAATGTGGTCTCCACCAGGCTCATGGAGCTATATGATGGGGGAAGGGAGTAGCTGCATGCAGTCAAGGACTATGACCCAAGGGCTCCAGGAATGATTTGATGTACGGTCTATGTCTACTACTACCTATAGTATTAATATACATAGGTACCAATCATTCCTTCTTTCCACGAATCTTTTTCAAGAACTAGAGTTTCTTATTAAATAGATGAATTGACCCTTATGTCTGGAGGTACCTTTAGGAGGAGACTCGATAATCATTCTTATGCTGATGGTGTGATCCAAACCTTGAGGCAAGAGTTTCGGTTGGAACCTCTTGGTGGAAGTGTCTAGACCTTATGACGTTAGTTTGGGGATGGACTAGACATCCATAGTTCATACTCAGATTAACTATTTAGGCCAAAAGGATGTATTATATCTACAGCATTGGAATGGTGTTTTCCTTGGTCGGTGAAAAAAGGAAACCCAAGCAGCATAGGATAAACACATGCATAGGAGGGTGTATCCGATCACTCTTGAGTCGTACAACCTTACCCTCGTGGTAACTAGAGTTTTTAGTTTTTAGTTCCCAAAAGTAGTGGTAGAGTGTGGGGGAATATTTATAAAAGATGTTTCCAGGACTATCTCCCTGAATGGAGAGGGACTTATGCTTTGGATAAGTACAACCGAAGATTTTTACCCGACTCCTCCAGGGTAGTTTCACCCTTGTTAGCTTTGATGAAGAAGGGGGATCCTTTCCTATGGACGGAAAAGTGTCAACAGAGCTTTTACAAGCTGATATAGAGACTGAATAGTTCCCCATCTTGAGGCTACCAGAAGAGGGAGTTTGGTATGTAGTCTACTGCGACACATCAGGGACCAGAATAAGTTGTTTCCTGATGCAGGAGTGGGAAGTGATCGCTTATGGCTCACGGCAGTTGAGACAGCACAAGCATAAATATGCTACCCATGACCTGGAGTTAGCAGCAGTGGTCTTTGAGCTGAAGATGTAGTAGCACTACTTGATGGGTGAATGATTTACTGCTTACTCTAATCATAAGATTCTCAGGTATATCTTCCCCTAGAAGGACCTGAACCTGAGACAGCAATGACGACTAGAGTTCCTCTTGGACTATGACTTTGAGATAGTCTATACTTCTAGGAAGGTGAATGTGGTAGCAGACGCACTCAATAGGAGGTCTGGTCTACAGCTGCTGAGTGAGGAGTAAAAGTAGCTAGTCATGTTGTAGATATCCTTCATGGATAAATATAGAGCATCTTACCTTCAGTCTATGACTATCATTATCCCAATTATTCAGAGAGTTAGGAGGCACAACTTGGGGACGTTGACTGCAAGGCCCGACGTGCTCAGATATCCTCAATATGGTCTCCTGAAGGATTTCCTGAAGGTGGGGAGCACGTTGTTCTATTTAGAGGATGAACCATGGTACCAGTGATTATATGGGAGGAGGTGTTGAGGTAGTTTCATACATCCCCTTTAGTGGTACATCCTGGAGTGGCGGAGATGTACCAGGACCTTTGGTGTCAGTACTGGTTGCAAGGGATGAAGAAGGTAGCGGAAGAGTTTGTATCACGATGTCTCACTTGTTAGAAATTGAATAATACGTAGAGTAGTCATAAATATTATGCCGATAGTAGATGAAGACCCTTGGAGTTCGAGGAGGGATTCCATGTATTCCTATGGGTCTCACCCCGATGAGGATTACAGAGATTCGATCGAGGTGGAAAACTATCTCTGATGTTCATCAGACCTTTCTAGATCCTTAGCAGAGTAGGTGAGGTGGAGTAACATCTAGCTCTTCCCCCAAAAATTCACTAGGTTCATAATTTTTTCCATGAGTCATAGTTGAGGAGGTACGTGCAAGATTCATCGCACAATATCGACTGGGGTGAGCTGGGAATCAACGATGGGCTGACTTTTATAGAGTTTTTGGTAGAGATAGATGATCGAAAGGAGCAAGTCCTTTGTGGACAGATGATCCCTCTGGTGTGATTTCTATGCATCACGAGTGCCTCTAGGAGAGCACATGGGAGTAGGAGGCTCAGATTCATTCTTAGTACCCTCATTTGTTTGATTTGTCTTTGTTTTAGCTTTCGAGGACGAATGACCCTAAGGTGGGGAGAATTTAAAGATCCAGAAATTCCATATAATCTTTTTTAAAATTATTTGGGATTATTTCGAGGTCGTGAAATATGATGGCACGCAATTCTGAGGCCCATAGTACCCGGAATGATACGTTGAAATTTTTTTAAGATTTAATTAGCATGTGTGAGCAATTTTACTAAAAAAGTGGAATAACTATTAAACAAGTTCCCGAATCAGAAATCCTAGGGCACCGTTGTGTTCAAGATAGTGGATTTACCCTATGCATGACTTAAGTTTAGTCAGTTCATGCCTCCGATGAGAAAACATGAAAATAAAATAACCGTAAATAAAACAATTAAATAAAGTTATTTTATTTTTCAAATGCTTAAAACTCATGAATGGTTACTTGGATTAAAAATCTGAGACCACTGTTGAGCTCGTGAGGGTATGCTATCTTTAGGAAGATAGTAACATTTGCTGGTGCGGACCAATTATAGAAGTTAGTTTTGGGCTGTAAATAAAATAATTAACAATTATTTTATTTCTAAAATACATAACTTTTAAACAGTAACTCGGATTGAAAATACAAGAGTACCATTGAGTTATTTGGGGCATGTTCCACTTAGGCAAAGCCTAACCATGACTGGCACAGGTCGAGGGTGAATGTTAATAATTTATTGAAATTTTTTTAAGGTACATTCAGTAAACACACGAGCGGAATTTTATAACTTTTGAAACAGTGCTCGGATTAAAAATATAAGGGCACCGTTGAATCCGAAGCACTGGGATTCACTTAAGGGAGGCTTCACATCAACCGTAGAAGGTCCGGAGAAAAAAGTTATATTTTGGACATTTAAAAGAATAATAAAATAACAAAGTTATTTTATTTTCTTTCTTTCTTTTCCTCCAACAGAAAAGCGGCGGTGGAGGGACCAACGACATTTCAAGCCATTAAATGACTTGAATCCTCTATTCTTTGTAACAGCACCGTTGGAATTAAGAAGGTTCCTTAATTAATTGGACCTAATTAATTAAACATGTGTTACTCACCCTCCCACTCTCCTATTTATATGGATCCTGGGGAGGAGTAAGTGGCTTCACCAAGCAACGAAGCTATGGCAAAGTACTATGACGCCAACCACTTGGAGGATAGAACCGGTTCCAGCGGGCGGTGACAAGTGCCACCAAATGAAGAATACAGATTCTTCCTCAAACATGGACGTTCTCCAATGTTCTTGATGTAGGGGGGTTATTTTGAAGTTTTGTTTTATGAATTAAATCCTATACCTCTTGCTATCACCTTAACGTGGAGGGAGAGGTCCATACGAATAAGGCTTGGATCCTCCACCACTTCGTTCTTGTTGTGAACTTTGGGGAACAATTTTCAAATTGACGGTAACAGGAAATGGCAGGTCACACTGTGTCGGCAGTAGCACGGAAGAGTCGTAGGCACAGACAGCACCAAGAATGGACCCTGGAGCACGTCCAGTGAACCGTGGAAGAAACTGTTGGCGCACCATGATGGCGGTGGCTGGCAGTGGCCGGAGGAGACCTGCGGAAACCGGTCGCGAGCGATGGAAGGAGGCGCGCAACGGCGCGCCGCAGGGGTTAAGGGAAGTCGGCCTAAGCCAGCCGTTCGGGACAAGTGCGGTGCCCACAGGCACCGTCGGCGGAAGAAGTCGTAGCAAGAGGGTGCGGTGCGGCCCACGCCGTACTGCGTTGGTGAAACTTGGTCAGCCGAATGGCTGACGCCAGGAAAAGAGGCGGTCTGCCTTCTGGTGGATTGAGCCGGTGTTGACCGGACCCGCGGCCCAACGGGCCTGTATGAATGAGTCGGATCGGGCCAAGACCCAACCGGTACACGAATAAAGAAACACACATAACTGACGAACTAGGTGTCCAGTTGAAATGTCGTCAGTGATGTTGGGACCCCTTTTAGGAAGCAGTCCTTTTGGCATATTCTGGTGGGCTTTACCGAGCCAAGTCGGACTGAGGTGAGATCACCCCCTATTTCACGGAAAGGAATGTAACTAACATATCGGGCATCAGATTGACGTGTCGTCTATGGCATAAGGACCCTAGTGATAAGGAGTTACTTTTGAGATACTCTAAGTTTGTTTTGTTCGAGTTTGATGTGCAACCCACGTTGGATCATAATTGAATCCAACCTGTGCATTTTTACAAAAGTGCCCATATCTCATAGATCGGGTGTCTGATTGACACGCTATATGTTGTATTGGAACCCTTACGACATGGTAGTCATTTGGGATACTTCTTTTTAGAACTTCTTGGTGGTTGAAATATGACTGATATCTTGAGGAGCAGATCCTCCTAGAATCAAGCATGCTTAGTGCAGGAATCTCATGGCTAGTTGTGACAGGAAGAATGAATAGTGATCCTATGTGGGTCAGTACCTATCAATCATGTGTGGGTCAGTGCTCAGTGATCCTATGTGGGTCAACACATACCGATACTTTGTGGGTCAGATCCTCTGTGGGTTAGCGCTCAGCGATCCTGTGTGGGTTAGCACATACCAATCTTATGTGGGTCAGATCCTCTATGGGTCAGTGCTTAGTGATCCTGTGTGGGTCAGCGAATACCAATCCTGTGTGGGTCAGTAGTAGAGCCTATATATAGAATAATATGATCTATATTTATGACTAATCATTTGTAATTATGTACTTAATTTATATACCTGGTGGGAGATGAGTCCTTACCTTTGTAGTACATTACCTTCATGGTGTTACCTTCGTGGTGTTACCTTTGTGGTACTTTACCTTCATAGTGTTACATTTGTGGTAATTTTACCTTTGTGGTGTTACCTTTGTGGTACTTTTACCTTTGTGGTGTTACCTTCATGGTGTTACCTTTGTGGTACTTTTACCTTCGTGGTGTTACCTTTGTGGTACTTTTACCTTTGTGGTGTTACCTTTGTGGTAGTTTTACCTATGTGGTGTTACCTTAGTGGTGTTACCTTTGTGGTACTTTACCTTCATGGTGTTACCTTTGTGGTACTTTACCTTTGTAGTGTTACCTTTGTGGTAATTTTACCTTCGTTATGTCACCTTTGTGGTGTTACCTTTGTGGTACTTTTACCTTCATGGTGTTACCTTCTTGGTGTTACCTTTGTGGTACTTTTACCTTCGTGGTGTTACCTTTGTGGTACTTTTACCTTCATGGTGTTACCTTTGTGGTATACTTCCCTAGTGGATCAATTGTGAAAATGGATTAAATTTTGGGGCCTTGTGTTTCCTCATGTAAGAGATGAGTATATTTTGATAAATTAGGTATGTGTATGGGCATATACCTAAGTAGAGTTGATGACTACTTCATTCTTTGTGATTGAGGTCTTGCTTTGTGGTATTTTTCCTTTGTGGAACTCTGGGAGACCATCGGGGATCTCGGGGTACCTACTGAGTATTGTTATACTCACCCCTGAATGGGCTTCTCCCGCACCTTGTTGTGTCTTGTGTAGATGATGAGCAGTTGGGCTAAGACTTGAGGGAGCCAGGACCAGGCATTACACGAAAAAGACAAGCTAATGTGGGGTGATGTGGAGACGATCTGTACCTACCCTTCAGGTAGGATCCTTAATGGATGATCCAAGAGTTGTTTTCTCATTTCATTTATACTTGTACTTTTTAGTTAGTCTTGTATTATGGTCCTCTTTACTTTCAGTACACTTTTTACCACAACAATTTACTTCCTGGAAGCTTCTTGTTGGGTTCTTGGATTGTGTGTTTGTACAAGTTTAAAGGAAATGTCTTCCCGTTATAGGGATACGCCTTTTTTGTCCTATTCACCAACCCCTGGCCAATGGAAGGAGGGCTTGGGTTAGTCATGGCGTGGGCCCTGGGGGATGGGTAGTGACAAATTATCACATTCATCCTTATTGTGACCCCAACATAACTAATGAACATTTACATGTTGGGTTATATAGGTTGTCCATGTTGATTCCATCCAACCTCAAATTTTATACCCTTACTTTATTCCTTTATAATTTTATTAAAAACTATGATTTTGTGTTATTCTTGTTTTTTTTCGTCAACATGTTGTTAATACCCTAATAATTCTAAAGTTTTAGCATCAAGAGTTTTTTCTTCCCTGGGATTGGTAATATCATTATGTATAGAAGACATTGTGTGTATGAGTAGTCAAACATTTAATTTAGATTATGTTAATGAAGTAGATAACATATAATATTATGAGGAAAGTAATAGTATATTAAAAAACACTTTAATAATATCATTGAACTCTATTTATTTTTTTAAAGGTTTTAGGGATTTGGATCCTATATCAAGAATTTGAATCCCCTCTTTGTGGTCCCCTATAACATACAATATATTGTCTGTATTAGGACTAACATGAACTATTTTTTGTCTTCCAATGAAAGCGTTATCCTTGATTGAATTTTCATCTAAACCTACAGTTATTTTAGTCACCAATAGAATAATCGACCAATTCTTTTTCACTGGATCTAAGACATAAAATACTTACACTGCATGTGATTCCATTATGAATGGCTCATATTTTTTCCCTTCCACACTGAAATTCACCTTCATGAAGCCCATTTCATCAACTTTCACTACAATCATATTGTCAACCCATTTTCAATAGAAAATAGGCACTTGAAATTTTGTGTAATTCAACTCATATATCTATTTTATAATGCCAAAATATGACATATTTGTATAAATTGGATTTCTATCCTTGGAACCAGATATGTGCATTACTTCCTCCACAAGTGTAACTCTGCTATTTTTCATCGTAATATAGTCATCATGTTATCTTGTATAGAAATTATAACCATTGATTACAAAACCATTGTAATATATAACATTTTCATTTGGTCTTATGGCTAGCCATCAAAGTCGTTTGGAAATTGAATTTAGATTTTCATATAATTCCTTATAAATTTGACCTCAGAATCATCCTATAAACTATTTATTATGTGTATTTGATATCCATCCTTTATACCTTGATGGATTCAAATATCTAATAATTGTTTTGTAGGAATCAACATATGGATAAACATCTTCACTATAATGTGAAATTTAAAGGTGTGATTTATCCCACTATGTGATGGTAATTGTAACAACATATCTTTCAAAAATTCCTTCTCCCATAAGGTGTTCGTTGTGACGAGACTTTGTGAGACTAATGTTGTTAACATATGATACATAATCGGTATATAATTCAAAAAATTCTTCAGAAATATATCATTATATAATAAAACCTTATGGTCGACTTTGATTCTTGACATACCCTTTCAAAATATTCATATACCATTCAATGGGGTACATCCATCTATAATGAAAAAGACCACATAGTGGAACCTCTATATCCAAGTGAACTATCTAGTGAACCATTATATAAAATAATGATGGTGGGAATAATATATTTAATTCAAATAATATTACTGAAACCTCCTCATTCATGATTATAAACTTTTTCAGATCAATAACTTTACTACATATGGATTTGAAAAAGAAGCAGAGTCTGGTTAATGTATGTCGTACATTTGTAGGTAGAATTCAATGTAAAGTAGCAGGCATCAAATATTTCATCAAAACATGAAATTCATGTTATTTTAGTCCCTAAAACTTCAAATTAGTCATTAAAATTACATTCTTGGTATTTGATTAATACCCCTTTGGAACTTTTACACCATTAAGGAAAATGAAAATTTGTAATTTTTCCTATCTGGATAGAGTGTAAGTTGCTAGAGGAAGAAAAGTACCCTTCACTGGTTTCAAACCATCCTTATCCATATATCAATCATGTCCAACCTAGCCTTGATTCTATCTTTTTTTATGGGAACATTTTGTAATGTCCCAATAATACTATCAAAAACATTTTTTTCTACATGCATGACATCAAGAAAATTTCTGATGTATAAATAATAACAATATAGTAATTTAAAGAAAATTAATCTCTTTTTCAAACCAGATTTCATAACATTTTTCAAAAATGGTTTATCAAAAACAATGTCAATATCTTTTACTTTATCGAATAGTTGATCACCCATTAGTGGAGATGGTGTTATACCTTGTTCAGTATTCACATCGAATGTTGTTTCTTGGGGTCAGTATTTATTCCATCAAGGTAAAAAAATCAATGTCTTAAAAACACAATCTTTGGGGAATGTTTCAGTTGAACCAAGTGTTTTCATTCTTCACAAATGGTACACCCCAAAATTCCTTTAATGTTATATCCTGAAAAAATTTCATAATGAGGAAAGTCATTTATTGTCTACAACATGGGCCTCAATGTGAATTCTTCACTTAAATGAGCATCATGAATTGTAACACATGTATCTCACATCAATTTCAGGTCTTCAATCAATAGATCCAAATATACATCAATATCATTCTCAGGTTTCTTTGTTCTAGATATAAGTAGAGACGGCATAATGTATTTGTGCTTCATACATAGCCATGGAGGTAAGTTATAATTTACCAACATTATGGGCCATGTATTGTGAGTACTACTGTATACAAAAAAAGAATTTATTCCATCTATAGATAACACAATATGAAATTTTCTCATATCATTTTCAAATTCAAGATACTTGTATCGATCTGCACCACACATAGGTCATTTTATGAGTGATTCATGGTCCTTGTAAAGAAATATGCAATCATTTATATGAGCATGTATTTTTTTAGAGATCATTCCCATTTAAAGTAGCATTTGTTTAGTATCATATCTTCGACATGGAAGTTAATTTTATTTTAGTATCATATAATTCAGGAGACCAAGTAGTTTTGTAAAGCTGGTGTCACTCCATCCACTAACAGCTTTCAATTTATATAACTTCAATACAGCTGAAAATGTTGTGCATTTAGTACAACCAGTATAAAATAGTATCTTATCACAACTATTTAACTTCTCAAATAACTTTGGAAAATCATAAAGGTTATATTCAATTGAAATTTTAATTTCTTTCATGTGATATCTATCATTATTCACACTATTATTCATATAAAATGATCCATAAATCATAGTATCATCCCAATTTGTGTGCATGTTAATTTTTTCCCATGTTTAGTCAAAATTTTATAGCTTTGATCTATTCTGTGAAAAAACAAATATTCTTTTAACTCTTTAGAACTAATTTTTCTTGAATAAAAATAATATAAACATGGACAAAGGATTTGAGAAGGGTCTTATGCATGATCTATTGCAAAATTGATGAAATTTTTAACTTCATATTCATACTCTTTTGTTATACGATCAGTGTGCATCCATTTTTGATTCATATACATCTTTTTAAGTTCATAAAATATTAATTTTGTAGAAAAAATAAATAAATATGCATAAGATATTCATTATAAAAGGTGAAAGTTATATATATTTCTAATAATGGGAACCCAACATTTTATTGTTTTAAATAATTTTAGTATGCTTTGAAGGAAATGGGTAATTGAATTTAAGAAAAGAATTACTCTACTATGGTAGGTGTTATCCTATTAATTGATCCAAAAGCATCACTGGTACTTGGTATGGGATGACTACTTCTTAAAGTAAATCAAGAAACACAGTTTTATGTCCAGAAGATATGTGGGATTAGTCTCAAGCAATAAAATTCAATAATAATTGTTCGAGACATGAAGTTTATGAGTATGATAGTTATCTCCTTAATTTTTTTTAAATTACCGCATCTTAATTTAAAATTTAAAATATCATCTCAAAAATGATTTAAAATATCAAAATTACACTTTTTAAATTTTTAAAACCCCACTTTAAATCTATCTTTTTAAAATTAAAAATGAAAATCAACCCATTTTTTTCAAAACAATTAAGGGGATACAAAACCCTATTTCTATAAAAACAGTTAGCATAAAGTGAAAATTTTTAAAATCATATTCAAAAAACATTAAAAATAAATTAAAAGTTTAAAAATAGTTCCATGGAAATATGTACACTTTGAAATGTTTAAATATCTATAGGTTTAACTTGATATCACTTCATGAGTTTCAAAATGCCAAATCCATTTTTGTTCATTTTAATGGAAAACCATGTTTATTTTAATTTAAAAACCCAATTTATATTTTAAAACCAATTTTCCTTTTTAAAAAATGAAATTTAAAATATGAATGACCATAAAAATGCTAAATAGGTCACCAACCAATCTAAAACAAAGCATGGTTATTAAACATTTCATAAAAAATTTATAAATTTAACATGAATAAAAAAAATTCAGAAGACAGTGGTAAATTAATAATTTAAATCCTAACGTGATTGTCTTAGACTACCCACCTAAATATTGAGGTTCCCATTGGATTATTTTAAAATATAATCAAGGGACTATTCATTTATCAAAAACCAATTTCATCAAATATCACACAAGAAGCCATAAATCCAAGCTTTCACTTTCCATATGATTTATTCAAGAATAAACATCAATAAGTTTTTAAAAATATTCATGACATTGAAATATATTTTTCTAAATGATCATGAGGTTTTAGATGAAGTATATGTGTGATATACGGATTAGTTTTGATTTGAATTTATCTGAGTGTGAGTTGAGTTGGAGGTGCTCTAGTACCTGGGGTGAGAGGATGATAGAAGATTTGGTTTTTTTTGGAAAGGAAAGAACCATAAAGTTACACAAAGTTATGAGTTTGTACATTTTTGTGGGTGTTTAAAAGATCATGGTATGATTTTGGTTCTTTAGGTATTGTGAAAAAGTGATGAGACAATGAGTCAAAGGGTGAAATTGGGCATTTTTAGTGAAAATTTTGTTAAAGGAGGACTAAATAATGTTTTTTCATGATATCAGGTGTCATGAGATGGAAACCACGTCGTGTGTTTTTTTCACATTATATATTTATTCTTTTTTTATTGTGTAAAGTCTGTTAAACATGTTTACTTGTTCTAAAATTATCTATTCTGTGAAATTAAATTTTGGACTTGTGTTCTTTAATTATTTATATGTTTCATTTATATAAGATTGTTCTTAGAAATTCTATAAACTCCAAATCATTTTAAGATCCATAAAGGAATGTAGCTATCATATGTTTGGGTTATGTTACCTCATTTTATTTTGATAATGTAACCAGAATATTCACATGTCTTAGACCTTTGTTCAAGAAAGGAAATTTCTATTTGGTGCATATTTATGTTATGATATCTTGAGTACTTTTTATAAACTTGAATTTAGTTTTAAATCATGAGTTTAAATGGTATGAATATACTTAATTAATTATTATCTTTTATACCATGAGATCATAACATTAGAATATATATGAAAACATAAAAATCCATATATACCCATATGGGTGTGTATGTAGGGTGTGAGCTAAATATGCCTAGTAGCATTTCAATAAATATCCACCTATAACATAATACAATAATCACATAATAATAATAATAATAAATACACATCCCATAAAAGGAAAATATCCTATAGAAAACACTAACCAAAGGGTTTCCTAATAAGGGTGATAAAATCATAATGAAACTTTTTTTAATAAAGTGACAACATGACTTTAATAACTAGATGGGTGAAAATATTGTTACAAAAAAATCCTTGTTATAAATTAAGGATACCATTTATCAATTACCAATAAATCTATTTTGAAATACATATGGAGAATGTGTTTTTATTCTTTAAATAAAACCCAACCATGAGATTTTTCTGACATCAATATTTAAAATGAATAATATTTTAAATAAGCATTTATAAACCTTTATTAAACTATTTCTTTTTTCCTTTTAAATGAAAACAATCAATTGAAAATCATTTTCCTTAGCCCGGTCCTTATTTATTAAAAACACACATTTAGAAATCACTTTTGGATTTGTTTTTAATGAAATGCTACAAAGAAGGAAATCTCAATATAATAAAATGTAACTAAATTGAAATAAATAAATAGAACAAATCCAAATAAGAAACTATAGTGTAGAATATGTAAGCAATAAAATTAAATAAGTGTGATGATGGAAACCTTCCATAAAAGTGAAAGTGACTACCAAAAAATATATATAATAGCATAAGTATAAGTCCCAACCCATGGGGGGAGCTCTAAGATATAGGTTCTAAAGGTAACTAACTCGTTCATAGAACACTAGTCGACTATGTGACAAAAACAAGTAATTCAACCAGGCCTCTCGAGGAAACAACAAATGAACCCTAACTAATACCTCAATTAAGATAGATCAGAACCCATCTGTTTACCATACTATCTATGGTCTACCATGTGAAAACCACAAAACCATCCACATAGAAATCATTAATTCCATTAACAATAACAACCCACAATTAATAACACAATTGAAACCATGCATATTTTTGAAAACCCATTTGAAAGCTCTCAAGAAAAGAAATCATTTTTCTTGAGGCTATTTAAAAAAAAGGTAAGCTCAAAACTATTTTTAAATAAAAAAAACCATTTAAAACCCCAATTTAAAAACCTATATAAGAAAACCAAATTTAATTAGCGTGTTTAAATTTTAAAACTTCTCTTTAAATGTTATAAACATATCCAACTACACACATACATATATAAATAACTCTCAATAAAAATATTCACATATTTTCATGTGAACATGTGCCTGTTTCTAATATATATATATATATACCAATACATATGTCTATAATAATAAAACATAGAAAGATGAATACATAACATTGTACATATATAAATAACACAAAAATAAAATAAAACATAAGAAAACTTCTCAAACAAGGAAACACCAACTAATCAATGTCATGAACTCATGCATTACCCAAATAGATTTTATAAAAACCCTAAAATAATTTTAAAGAACCAAATTAATTTATTAAAACCATCATAAATATTTTATTAGCCAAAAATATAATTTATACTTTGAATGTAGATAAAAACATGGTCAAATCCATAAGAACCCAATTGGAAATCAATTATAATCCCTTTAAAACCTTGAGAAACAAGTATATTTAAATCAAATTAAACCCAAATAACAAATATAATTTTAGAGAAACCAATTTCAAACACCCAAGAAAATGAAAAAAATTAGGGAATAAAGAAATCATAAATACACCTACCTAGGGATATCGTAGATGATGCAAAAACTTCAGCAACAATGAGTGGAAGGCTTGAAAAAGAATGGAAAGAATCACACACATTGGAGTGATGAGGTGGAGAAAATAACATACATTGGATTAGAGCTTTGATTCATCCGAGAGAAAGTAGAGATATCACAGAATATTGGATTCGTTTGAGCCTTGATTCAAGTCTTGGATTCGTCCGTGCCTTGATTTAAGCCTTGGATTTATTTGATCCTTGATTTGAGTAATGGATTCGAGGAGGAGGGGTGTCGGCAGTAGGTGGCTTCTGTGGAAAGCTTGAGATATCATGACTGAATTAGTCGTGGTTATGGTTCTTTAAATAGATCAAGTGACTTTTATCAGCACTTCTAAAAAAGCGCTAATAAAGATACTTTTTATCAGTGATAAATTAATAAGCATTGATAAAAGATATCTTTATCAGCGCTAAAGAAGGGCTGATAAAAGGCATCTTTATCATTGAAAAAACTTTAGCATTGATAAAGGATTTATAATTATAATTATAAATAAAAAAATTATAAATGTAGTAAATATACATTTATAAATATATAATTTTATAAATATATAATAAATATAAAATTTTATAATTATAGTAAATATATATTTATAAATATATTTATAAATAAATATAATTTTAATTATATTTATAATTATTTATTTATAATTATAAATATAATTATATCATTATATATATTTATGTAATTGTATATATTTATTTAATAAATATATATATATAGTAAATATATTCATGATTTAAATATATTTATTATAATTTTATATTTATGAATATATTTAAATCATTATATATATTTATATTGTTATATATATTTATCTAATTATATATATATATATATAATATAAATTTAAATATAAATATAATAAATATATTCATCATTTAAGTATAATAATTATAATTTTATAATTATAAATATATTTATATCATTATATATATTTATATTATTAAATATATAATAAATATATATACATATAAATATATTAAATATATTCATTATTTAAATATATTTATTATAATTTTATAATTATTTATTTATAATTATATAAATACTTTTTGAAAAAATAATATTTATATATTTATATCATTATATATATTTATATAATTATATATATATTTGATAAAAAATATAAATATAAATATAGTAAATATATTCATTATTTAAATGAATTTATTAAAATTTATAATTATTTAAATATATATAATTATTTATTCATAAGTATATAAATACTTCTTAAAAAATAATATTTATTTATTCATAATTATAAATATATAAATTTAAAAATATACTAAATATACAATTATAAATATATTTATTTATAAATATTTATTTACAAATATATTTCTAACATTATTAATGAATATATAATTTTAAATGCATGCATGTTAAAAATGAGTGAAATTAAAAAATTAAAAATGAGTACACTTTAAAAATATTGAAAAAAGGGATAAGTTTTTTAACTAAATATAAATTATTTAAAAAATATGGATATGTATTGCCATAAATATGAATACTTATTGAAAATATTAAAACATTTTAAATTAATATATATAAATAAATAATAGAAAATGATTAAATTCCCAAAAAATATAAAAACTAAAAAATAAAAAATATTAGAAATGATTAAATAATACCTAACTGTAATAATATTAAAAATAAATAAATAAATTTACCGATTAAAAACATAAATTATTAAATGTATCATGTTATAATGAAAGTCTGAAATGAATACTAAAATTTGAATAAATTACATAAATATTAGGTGTATGTCTTTCTGTATAAGATTTCATTAATTGCATAAATATTTGTGTGTGTGCATTGTATATAAATATGCATTAATTACGTATATGTATGTAAAATCAATTTAACACACTTTTGATATATGTTAAATTGAAAAATCAAACGACGTTCAATTATGTCTATTAATCGATGCAATTAGTCAGTATTTTTAATTAATATTAATTTTTAATTATAAACCACTAAATATATGACTTAATTAATGTAAGAATAAATATTTTGTATTATATAAATCATAATTTAGAAAATATTATATACATTGACATATATATATATATATATATTAAATGTATTAATGAATAATTATGTATAAAAACCATTAAAAATGAATAAGACATTAATATGTTTTTAATTATTACATTTTATTCATTTTCTATATTTATATTTAATATATGTTATTTATTAGTATTTATAATTAATATATATATATATATATTAAACTTATTTATTTTTATTAATAATTTTTTCATTAATAATTTTTTTAATAATTTGTAATTTATTCATTTTTAATTTTTTAAAATTATTTAAATTTATTCATTTTACATATCTATATTTAATATATATTATTTATTAATATTTATAATCTATATATATGTTTATTAAATTTATTCATTTTTATCAATAATTTTTTAATTAATAAAATATTTAATATTTTTCTTAATTTACTCGTTTTTAATTTTTATTTTTTTAATTATTTCATTTTATTCATTTTACATATCTATATATTTAATATATATATATATATATATATATATATATATATTAGGTGTTTAGGGGTATAATTACATTCAAACACACACAAACCACACACACATACTGGAAAGGGAGGTCATAGGCCCCTCAAGGGGATACCTCACCCATCAAGTCTTATTTATTTAGTATATAACCCATAGACCCATTGGGCATGAAGTCCATTAAATGGCCTGAAATCCCAGTGTAACATCATGTCTGTGCCACCGCCTGCCTGTATAATGTCTGCATCACTTCCTACTTATGTCATCATCTACATCACCTCTTACATAGTATTGCAATAGTACATGCACCCAATAGGGCTTGAACCCAGGATCTCTTAGATGCGAAGAAAGAGCCTTTACCACTCGGGTACATGCTCATTGGTATATTTAATATATACTATTTATTGATATTTATAATTTATATATTTATATTAAATTTATTCATTTTTATCAATAATTATTTAATTAATAAATTTTTTAATATTGTATTTAATTTACTCATTTTTAATTTTTATTTGTTTAATTATTTCATTTTATTTGGGACCTTTATCAACGCTAAAAATAAAGCACTGATAAAGGATACCCTTTATTAGCACTAAAAATAAAGTGCTGATAAAAGGTACCCTTTATTAGCGCTAAAGAAAAGCACTGATAAAGGTTATGCTTTATCAGTGCTAAAAGAACTTTGTTAAAGTCCTATTTTGTAGTAGTTAATCCTTCTTAGTGGTTTGTAAAGAGTATATGATCAACCCAAGTATATTCTTTAGGAGTGTCTAGACAAGTGTGCAGTTAGGCCCCTTTTTTGTGCAGTGGGTCACAACTGAGTTAATACTCAACTAACCCTCTTTAGAGTTATTACCCCTAGGTATAACTATGTTTGAGCCTGTATCCACTTGCAAGTATCCATAAAGAGATGTAATTGCAAGTAAAACTACAGAATCTCTACTTTACCAAAATTTTAGGATATTCTCATGTACTTATACTTATCCCTTATACTTCTATCTAGAGTTTTCACTAAGGTTTTATCATCCTAATATCCAAAAATAACCCATCCTTACTTTGATACTGACTATGACAACCCAATCCTTAAACTATAATATTTCATGATTCTTATTATTCTTTTACAACAAATACAATCGAAGGATCTATAGGTCTAGTGTATTTGGCAGTTAAACATACAAATACATTATCTTAAACCTAAAAATATCATCTTTATTTAAAACTCCAAATAGTGATCCTAACATACATGGATATTTTAAAACTTTGTAGGATGTCTTGGGGAAAATACATAAGGAAAAGGTGAGCTAGAAATCCTAGTAAGGAAAAAACATGGTAATAAAGCATAACGTGTGAGTCGAGAAGCATAACATGATATCGTAAAGAGGATGATCATAAGTATGGATACATTGAATAAGGAAATTATGTCATAGGATTATAAACATGTGGTAATAACATAAAACATGATATCATAAACATAAGTTAAGGGTTACTCCCAAGACCATCATCATAAAGTTGAAAAAGTCCCATGGTGGGTTAATTTTACTCCCCAATCCCTTACATAAAATTTCAGGAGATATAAAGCTTTGCTTAATGCATTAGATGGATATATAATATAGGTACCACCCATCACATAAATTAAAATCATACATATTCATTCCAAATAAGGAAAATAAACCATACATACATCATAAAATTGATCAAACCTATGATAAGGGAGTGGGATTCATAATTATGGTTCAAGGAATAACCAAAGGATAAATCGTAAATATTACAAAGAGAATAAGGAATTAAATTTTTTTATACTTTCATAATTGAAGAACTTAAATAATTTCAGAACATATAGTTTTAATATAGAAAATTCATGGGAAATATCTAGGAGACGGAAGAATAAAAATATACCACTTGAGTGAAGTTTTATAAAATAATTAAATTATATTTTTAAAGAAAATAAAACAATAATTAAACCAAGAGTTTTCTACATAAAATAATTAGGGTTTTTATAATCTATTCATGGTTTAAAAATATTTAATGGGTGTGATGCTTGACATGTAAAAAGAAATAATAAAGTTCTCTTAAACCGAGTTTACATTAAAGTGGGAATTTCTAAGGGAACTACAAACATATATAACCCTAAAAATGAAAGGGATATTTAAATAATGATATATTTAAGGTATATACATACAAAAATATAAGAGGTACATGAGAATAATATTGCATAAAAAGGGAGAAAATAAAGAGAACTTGTAACTAACAATCAACGAAGGTGGTACGGAAGATCCCTTACCTCGGGTTCCGGATTCATTCTATGAACACAGTTAACTACATAAATGAAAAAAATAAGTGTATTAAATACTTACCTAATAACATTATTTAACTATATTTCATATTATAAGGTTATTTAACTTTCATATATTGTTTGTTTTTAATACATTTTTCTTACCTACATCGGTTACTTGAGGTTGTTCAATCAATTTTTCATAACTCCTTATGTATGTTGGCCATGGTAGAAAGCATTGTAAAATAGTTTTATAATATACAGAATATTAATAGTGTTATAGAAATAATTTTTTATATTAAATATTTTTTAAAATTCAACTATTATGGGTGGTGATGAAAAATTAAACCCATTGCTCATAGATGTGGTAGTCCGCACATACACGCGATTAATGTTTCCCTTTCTTAATAAATTAGAATAAAAGAAGGTAAATTATAATTTTAAAATTTTAAAATAATATTTATATTATGGATATAATGTTTATTTATCCATTAAATCATTTTAATCAACCATTAATGTAGGTGATGAAAAAAAAGAAGACGTCTTTTTGTGGAGGCGGTAGTCCGCGCAACACACTAACGACGCTTTTGTTTTTCTTATCAGATAGAGAGGAATAAATAATGGTTATTATTTAAATATAATAAAATATTAGTATAATAATTATATTTATTTCAATATATTTTTATGGATATAAAATATTTTCAAGATAGATATTAAGGATAAAAGTTATGAAGAGGGAAATACTTATATTAGAGACTTGATTTTCTCTTTGAGATTTCCTTAGAAGTGAAGGCGTTAAGCTAAATTACAGAGAACGGGGGATTAAGTATGAAAAAATTAATTCTAAAAGATGTATTTTGGATATATTTTCTATGTAAATTCTAATGGTAAGTGTAACCATGAATGGGTGGAACTGATACCTTTTAATAAGTGAAGAAATGGATCTTTTGGGAATACCCTTACACATCCATGATATCAATACAGTATTCCTTGGTCAATGACTCAATAATTTTGTAATAATTTAGTTTGGTGTGATATTGGGTCTTTAAAGCCTCAACAAGGACTTTTCATACATGTTTTAAAAATATTTCAAGTCTTTTACCCTAGGTTTTTCATTTTAACGTTTTGATTTTTACCTTGGTAACTAGTTTTTAACTAAGTAATTTATATTTTATTTTAAAAATATAAGGTAACCCATGTTACTGAATTTTGATGTTATGAAACTAATTTATCTCTATTTAATATAATTTAATTCATAAATATGATAAAATAAACTTTTAAATTAAAATATAAAATATATAAAAAACAGTTTTTTGTAGAAAAATAACTCTTAACAATTATGTGATCTATAATATTATTTAGTCTTGATTACTAATTGAATGAGTGTTAATATAGTTATATATAGGTTTAAACATAATATTATATTAATAATTTAATTTATATCAATTTTATTGATTAAATAAAAATTACATGATATTAATAAAACAATTTTTTTTAAAATAAACTTCTTTACCATTGTCGTGATAATTAACACTAATCTTACTAATATCATATTTATGTATAAAAATTAAATTGAAATTGTTATATAATATTTAAAATTTTAACTTAAATAGGAATTAAATTTTTTATATTTAATTTCTTAAAGTTATAGTGTCTAATTTTTATTATAAGCGCGTAAAAACAGTTTCTAGTATGAAGTATTTATTGAGTTTTAAAAATTTTAAACATGTGTTTTATAAATTCAACATTTTATTTTATTTTTTAATGATTTAATTTTGTTATTAAATATATATTTAATATATAAAAATGGTTTCTTAATTTGTTAATTCATTCTTTTCTAATAAAATTGATAGTTTTTAGCGAAATCGGTATTTTTATTATTCACCAAAAAAATCGTTTATTTCAGAGAAAATATCAAAATTTAATATTAGGATAATATAGATATAATGAATTAAAAAATAATTTTTATTTTATAAAATTATAATTCTAAAATTTTATATTTATCTTTTAAATAAAAAATATATAAATTATAAATAAAACTACTTTTACTAGAAAATAATTTTTTTAAACATTATGTGTTCTCAATATTTTTTTCATATCGATTTCTAATTTAAGTGATGTTACTATAAATTTTTATATATAATAATATTTTAAGGTGTAAATTTATTTTATTAGCAAAAAATTTACAATAATTAATAAAATAGTTTTTTGAAAATAAATATTACTTTTATATTAAACACGCTTTAACAAATACCGTTAATTTATTATTTATATTCCAACTATAGTGACCCATGATTTTAATATATGTTTTCCTCTAATTAATTCAATGTATTTAATAGCTTTGTTTATATAAAATATTGATCTTAAATGAAACCGTGATATATTTAGATAAAATATAAATAGCTAAGTAAGATTGTTAAAATCTAGCTGTTGAATTTTCAGGAATGAATAGGATTAAAAACTTTATGAAATATTTATAGAAATAAAATAAAATCTACTTTTAATATAAATAAAATTAAATTAATTTACCAAAAAAGACTAATATGATCATTTATTGTTTATAAAAGTTTTTTTCTAAAAAATCATTTTTATGCGATGTGCTTTTGTATTTCAAGAAATGAATGATTAATGATGATAAATTATGTTTGATATTAATAATTGGTTAACACCAATTTATTTGTTAAATGGTATGGGATAAGAATAATAACAGTTGATATTTGAAATTTTTATTTTCCAACAAAAACAGTTTTCCATTATATTTTATGATTTTATTTTAAACTTTTAATTTATAAATTTTTGAATTTTAATTTTAAAAAATGAACATAATATTTTTAATTTGAATAAAAAAATTATCTTAATACCTATTTTTTGTATTTTTATAAAATAATTGATTTTTAGGTAAATAGTAAAAATACCAATTTTGATAAAAAAAACTATCACTTTTATAATAAATGAATGAATTAAAATATTTAAAAAAAAATGATTTAAAAAATATATATTTAATAAGTAATATAAATAATTTAAGAATAATAGGTTGAATTTGTAAAACACATGTTTAACATTTTTGAAACTTAGGTAATATTTCAAACTAAAAACTATTTTTACACTAAAAACCAATTTTACATGCTTATATTAAAAATTAAACTTTATCATTTTTAGAAATTAAATATAAGAAAATATGTTTCCTATTTGAGTTCAAAATTATAATATTAGTTAAAATTTTCAATTTTATTTTTATGAATAAAGATAATATTAGTAAGATTAAAGTTAATTACCGCAATAATGTTGAACTAGATTTTTTTAAATGAATTTTTTATTAATATTTTTTAATTTGTATCTAATCAATTAATTTGATAAAATTTAAATAATTAATTTAATATTATTTTTAAATCTATATATAATTATATTAACACTCATTCAAATTCTTATCAATACTAAATATGATTAAGGACACATAACGGTTAAAAGTCACTTTTCTACAAAAACTGGTTTTTATATATTATATATTTTAATTAGAAAGTTTATTTTATCTTATTTATAAATCAAATTAGATTAAATTTAGGTTCAAAAAATAAAAAAAAATAGCATTGGTTACCTTATATTTCTATATAAAATATAAATTACTTAGTTAAAAACAAGTTACCATGGTAAAAATCAAAATATAAAAATGTAAAAACTTATAGAAAAAGAATTGAAACATGATTAAAACATGTGTATAAAGTATTTTATGAGGTTTTATTGACTCAATATTACCCCAAACTCTATTATTACAAATTTTGGAGTCTTTAAACAAGGAATAGTGTTTTGATATCATGGAAATGTAAAGGGTGTTCCTAAATGTTTAATTTTCTTCACTTATAAAAGGGGGCCACTTCCACCCCTCTATAGTTAAACTTAAAATTCTATTTTTCCTTGAAACTCTGCCCAAAATACCGTTCATATAAGTAATTTACTCATACTTAAGTCCCTGATCTCTATATGTTATCTTAATTCTTTTACTTTCAAGGAAATATCTAAGAGAAGATCAAGTCTCCAATGTAAGAATTACCCTTTCATAACTTTTTCTCCTTAATATTTCTCTAAAAAATACCTAATATAAATAAAAATATAATTAAATAAGTATCATTATTATAATTATATGTTATTTTATTAATTTAATAACCATTATTTATTCCTCTCTATTTTCTAATAAAAATAAAAGCGTCGTTGATGCGTTGCGCAAACTACTACCTCCACAAAGCGACGTCTTTCATTTTTCATCACCACCATTAATGTCTAATAAAAATGATGTAATAAATGAATAATTATGATATATAATATATATATATTACTCTTAAATTTTAAAATTTACATTTAACTTAATTACTCCTCATTCTTTGAGAAATGAAAATGTTAACTATGCGTTGTGTGAACTACTACCTCCATAAAGTAACATTTTTTTTGTTTTTCATCCTAATTTTAATTATTTATCCAAAAAACATAAGATATGATTCAAAAAAATTTAAAAAAATATTTAAATAATATTACTATACTTATTTTATAATGATATTAAACAATTTTATAACCATACTCACCCATCTATATATAGTGTATTCATGTTTTGGTCGGTTTAACCACCTATTTGAATAATAATATAAAACACTATCATGGGTAACTATGGTAAGTTAAATAATAATATTATTATAAGTTAATAGGAAATTAATTATTGGGTTTTTTTCTTTAATGGTTATATTATGTATTTAACTTATTATTAAAATATCTTCTTTGATCACTAAAACTATCGAAATAAGATGACAATAATTTGATTGATACAAAAATATAAGTAAAAACTATATAATAAATTAATATAATATAAAATAAATGGTTCATATTAAACTAAATATATAATAATAAGGTTCATAAGAATTTATCTAATAAAATTAATTTTATTATTCAGGAATTTAGGTGCATGCGCAATATGAATCTAAAACAAGGCAAGCATTTTCATCTCAAATTCCTCACTTTGAGAAATGATTGGTATTATGAACCTAATTTAATTTATTTGGTGTATATACTACCCATTTTAGATATAATTGTTAGGTCTATAAGACCTCTCTATTCCTTAAGCTTTTATTTTGAAAATCACAAACACCTTCTTCATAAATATATTTCCTTTCACTTACATAAATTTCCTTATAACCAAAATTTCTTTAGTATTTTGAGTTAAATATATTTTTATTAAGGCTTTTAGAAATATATTTTTTCATATCGAAAATGTTCTTAAGGTTCCAAAATTTGGTTCATGGTTATACCATACCAGAATTCCTTAAGACACTGTTTCTCGTTCTCTGTTTTCACTGCAATACCGATTTCCATCCAGAATGAAATCTGGTATCATATTTTCCTTATACTTAGATTTCCAGTATATCTATTTTCTAAAGTTCTTAAAATCTTAATTCCTAGTTATCGGTACTAAATCTCTTTAAGATAGATTTGTCATATCGATAACTAAAATCCCAATACTGAAATCCTTATACCGTTTTTATGCCATATCAAAAATACTATTACAATTTTCCTTAAAGATTTATCATACCAAAAATCTCGTACCATTTTTTAAATAATGAATTTCTTATACTGAGATTTTCTATATCAAAAAAATTATTTTCATACATCTTTAAATGTCAATGTTTTCAAAGATGAAATTTCTATTTTGGAAATTTCCATTCCGCATCTCTAAAGAATATTTTATTAATACCGTTTATGTTAGATAAATTGATATCATTTCTTATAATACCAATACTGGAGAATAAGAAACTTGTAACTAGAATTTCCTAATACTTTACTCATACCAATTTTATGAAAATCCATTCCAAAATTTATAATTCCAGAATTTATTATTAAAATCTTTATTTCCTTAATATTTCAAACCTTATAATTTCTTTTATATAATTTCAATTTTATCAGATTCCAAGTTTCTTACACTTAAGGTGGAAGATATTTATATTCATGGTTGGTTATATAAAATGATTTCATTGTTTCTATTATAAACTAACCATTGTATATTTTCCACGTGTCTAGTTCCCTCTGAGATTTAAGGAAATATGATCATTGGAGTGGAACCAACTAGTAGATTTTGAAAACTTTAAATAGGACCTCAAATGATGATATCTGTACTAGTTTAGTAGTTCACATGTTTGAATTTTGGAGTTCATCTCTCTAAAATTGAATTTCTCTAGAGTTATAGGCTCTTATAAACTCTCAAGATTCATGTAGAAAGTTTGAACGGCTTGTTCAAACTTTGATTTGTGTAGAATTGCTTCGTGCGGAGTTTTGATTTACTTAAAATCAGAGACTTCGGGATGTGAAGTCATAGAAGCTGATTTCCTTACAAATCGAGGGCTTACAGGGATAGCAAGATAGATACCAATCTTAGGATTTAGGGATTACTCGGGTTTGGGTAACACAGACTTTCTTATAAGTATAAAACAAGGAACCTTTATCCAAGGATGTTGGATACCCTCCTCTTTAGGTTAAAAGAAGATTGTAAATTTCCACTGCTTTGTAAAAGTTAGGAAGTTTTCTTTTTGTATAAACTTTATAACTTGTATATCTAACTGTAAGAGATTCTATATGCCTTGTGGTAGAATCTCTTTGCAAGAAAAGTTTCTTAAGCTTTATACTTAAGAACTTTATATTTCTCTAAGAAGGTGATTTCTTATTAGAGGTGTTGTGAATTTTGTTTCTACAAAATTTCCTTAAGAATTTTTTTAAAGTATACAATTCACCCCCCCCCCCCCCACCCTCTTGTGTATTGTGTATATTTAGTACTATTGTGATCCTAATATTGGTATAGAGTATAATATCATACTTCATACCAACCTATAAATTGGTATCAGAGGAAGATTACCTCATACTCTGAACCAATTTAACAATTTTTTTTAGAGTGTTGGTTCAATCTAAATTAATCTCACGATTAGATTTAGAAGATAAATCATCTTCTTCTTCATATTTTCAGAATCAAAATTTTGGACTCACAAGTTTGGACTCATATTTTCTTATAGATAATCTAGTTCTTATTTTTCTTATACTTTACAATTTTTCTTAAAGTTTTCTTTAAGAACTTTATATTTTCTTTAAGCACTACTACTAACCTTTTTTTTCAAATAAAGGTATATTATTTTTCTATGGTAGGATCCATGAATATTGATTCTTTGGATAATTTAAATCCTACCAAACCTATTATTTTTTATAGAAACGATTATGATTATGGGAGATATAAGATGAAGACTTTCATTATTAATGTTGGAGTTGATAACTACCTGATGCTGACAGGAGATTATAAAATTCCTGAAAAAGAATTGAGAACTTTTACTAATCAGGAGAAAGCAGAATACCAATCAAATTTCAGAGTCAGAAATACATTTCTATGTTCCATGACTAGGGACATCTATAATCAAATATCCTCATGTGAAGCTGCAAATAGTATTTGGAAGAAATTTGATGTTACACATTTTGTAACTTCTAAAGTTATAGAGACAATAAGAGCTATATTGAGAGCTGAATAACATGGATTTATCTATCCTTATGGAGAACCCATAATCAAAGCTCAGCAAAGGTTCATGACCATTGTGAATAGATTACAGTCTATGGGAGAAAAAGGTCTTGATGATGAAATACTTGTTGACAACACCATAGACATCATACTTAATGAATGAGAGTCCAAGAGCACAACAATTGATGAGAATAGGAAAGTCACCCAGATTTCCTTAGGTGGGATTTTTTGAACTCTTCTTCAGCATGAGACTATAATGAAGAGAGATGTGGATAACATTAAGAAAAAGAATAGAAATGGAAGTGTTGCTTTCACAACAACTTCTAACCATACTAAATCCAAAACTCCAGAAAGAGTTACTAGATTAAAGTCAAAGAAAATTAATATTTAGTCAGAATCTAGTGATACAGAAAAATTTGATAATGAGTTAGATAATCTTGCTCAGAGAATGAACAAGATATTAACACAGAAGAACTATAAAAATAAGTTTAACATGAGATACTACAAAGAAAAAAAAAGATGAGGAAGTTATTTACTAATAATGTAGAATAATTGGTCATATCATACCTGATTTTCCTCTTTTGAAAAATAAGGATAATAAGGAAAGGAATTCAGAGAGAAACAAGAAGAAGTTATACTGTTCTAAAAACAAGAAAAGTCTTAAAGAAAATGACACTTGGAGTGCTAGTTGTAGAGAATATTCTGAAAGTGAATCTTCTGAATCTAAATCATCATCAGAGAATAATATTGGATTCATTACTACTACTTCTTTCCCAAATACTTTTCTTATGGTTAAGGTACACATTGTCGAGGCTTTAACAAATTTATCTCTTGATAAGAGTTATTATCATGAAGATATTACATCTCATGAATATAATTCGTCTTCAGATAATGAAGAAATACCTTTGTATAAAGAAGTGTCTAGATTTTCCAAGTTGTTAGAATCAAAAAATTATAAAATTTATAAGAAACTAGACAAGGTAAATACTAGAGAAGAAGTTATTACAAAATAGATTCCAGATCTCACTAGAGATCTTGAAGATAAGGATGAGCTCCTAGAAAAACTTTCTAAAGACCTTAAGGATGTAAATTATGAAAAGGAAAAACTTTATAAATATCTTAAGAATGCTATTTCAAAAATAAATGTTTTTGAGGAAAAATCTAACTCTAAGGAAATAATTCCTGAGGATAGGAATTGATTCATAAGACTAAAATCTGAAATATATTCCATTAAGAAAATTTTTTCCAACTTTACTTCTGGTAAATAAAATTTTGACAAGATGTATTCCCAAATCAAACCTCACGGAAATACTTCTGGGGTAGGTTATACTCATAGAAAACCTATTTTCAAAAAAACTATTTTATTCCATCCAAATCCCCCTTCTGTACAAAATCTCAAAGTGGAGGACATTGGAGGAAAACCTATTCCTTAAACAAAATTAAATATCTAGGATTCCACAAGGCTTATTTTTTCAAACAAATGTGGGTTCCTAAAATTTTATTGTCTAACCCCAGATCCAAACAAGTTTGGATTTCGAAGATCTAAATTTTGTTTTTTTAGGAAAATAAAGAATGTACCAATAATATCTGGTATATGGATAGCGGATGTTCACGTTATATGACTGGTAAAAAAATTTATTTCCATAAGATTTTCAAAATGAAATATGGAAAAGTAACCTTTGGGGATAATTCTCAAGGAGAGATTGTTGATATAGGTAATATCATTCTTCTTGGAAAAGTTTTAATTTCTAATATTTTATTTGTTAACAGTATTAAGCACAACCTTATAAGAATAAGTTAATTATGTGATGAAGTTTACCTTGTGGATTTTAGGAATGATAAGTGTTTAGTTCACAATTCCAAGGATGAATATATTCTTACTGCCCATAGTCATGAGAATGTCTACACTTTGAACTTAGAAGACTTAAGAAGTCAAGATATTCCTTGCTTAAGTGAAATTGAAGATCAATATTGGCTTGGGCATATAAGGTTAGGACACTTCAACCTCAATAACCTTAGTAATCTCTCAAATAAAGTGTTAGTTAAGGATCTACTAGTTCTAAGTTTTGATTCTTCAAAATTTTGGGACCCTTGTCAGTTTGGAAAGCAACAAAAATCTATCTTTAAATATATTAGTGAAGTTTCAACATCTAATGTCCTACAGTTAGTGAAAATGGATTCATTTGGTCCTACACAAACTGGAAGTATTGTAGGAAAATATTATGTATTTGTTCTTGTTGATGACTGCACAAGATATACTTGGGTCTATTTTCTAGTAAGAAAATCTGAAGCCTTTTCTTATTTTGGAACTTTTCGAGATCAAGTAAAAAATAAGAAAAACCTACCATTGCTAACTATTCATAGTGATTATGGTGGTGAGTTTGTAAATCTAGATTTTGAAAAAAAAATAGTAATAAAGGTATTACTCACTATTTCTCAGCTCCTATAACTCCTCAACAAAATTGTGTTTTTGAAAGAAGGAACTGAATCCTTCAAAAATAACTAGAACCATGTTGAGTGAATATTCTATAGCAAAACACTTTTGGGAAGAAGTTGTAAGTACTGCCTGTTATACTATAAATCGAGTTTTGATAAGACCTTTTCTTAATAAAACTTCTTATGAGCTATGGACTGGTCGAAAACCAAAAGTTTATTACTTCAAAGTTTTTAGTTGTAAAGTTTTTATCCTTAATACTAAGGATAACTTACACAAATTTTCACCAAAATACAATGAAAGAATTTTATTAGGTATTCCAATAACTCTAAGGCTTATATATTTTTCAATAAAAAGACTTGTACTGTGGAGGAAACAATACATGTAAAATTTGATAAAATTGATCCTTCTGTTTTCAAACAACCTGATTTAAATATTAAAGATATATTTTCTAAAAATGATCAACAACCTATAGTTTAAGATTCTTCTACGGAAAATTTTCACGAAAATATTTCAAAAACATTTACCCTGGAAGATTTTCTACCTTATGTTGATGATAAAGTTTTACAAAACCCAAATCAGTTGTTACTTAGAAATCATCCTACTGATAATATCATAGGTGATGTTAATCAACCTGTAAGGACTAGAAGTTCCTAAATAAATGAAATTGAACATGTTCCTTTTCTTTCCCAATTCAAGTTAAAGACTCCTCAGAAAGACTTAAGTAATGAAGATTGGATAAAGGCTATGCAAGATGAAATCAATGAGTTTGTAAGGAATCAAGTCTGGACCTTGGTTGATATTCCTAAGGATACATCTATTATTGGTGTAAAATGGGTCTTCAGAAATAAATGTGATGAAAATGGGATTATATTTAGAAATAAATCTTGATTATTTGCTAAAGTTTATAACCAATAAGAAGGAATAGACTATGAAGAAACCTATGCACCGGTAGCAAGACTTGAATCTATCTGAATTCTTCTAGAATTTGCAGTATTTTATAATTTTAAATTTTATCAAATGTATGTGAAGTGTTCTTTCCTTAATGGATATGTACAGGAAGAAGTCTATATAGACCAACCCCTTGGTTTTGAATATGTAAAACATCCTAATCATGTATATAAACTTACCAAATCATTATATGGCCTTAAACAAGCCCCTAGAGCTTGGTATGATAGACTTAAAGGATTTTTACTTCAAAACAACTATTATAAGGGAACTGTGGATCCAAAACTTTTTATAAAGAAAGATAATAAATATATTTTAATTGTAAAAATATATGTTGATGACATTATATTCGGATCAACTCAACAATCCTTAACTGATTCCTTTTCGGATCTTATGAAGTGTGATTTTGAGATGAGTATAATGGGTGAGTTAACATTCTTTCTTGGTTTTCAAATTTCTCAAAAACCAGAAGGAACTTGTATATATCAACATAAGTACATCAAATATCTTCTTAAAAAGTTTGGGTATGATAAAACTAAGAGTATAAGTACTCCTATCAGAACTTCCAATACTCTTGATATTGATGAAGTAGGGAAACCTGTGGATCAAACATCTTATAGAGAAATGATAGGAAGTTTACTTTACTTAACAGCAGGTCGACCCGACTTAATGTTTTATGTTTGATTATGTGCAAGATATCAAGAAAATCCTAAGGAATCCCATCTTAAGGCTGTGAAAAGAATTTTTTGGTACTTAAAAGGAACCTTGGATTTAGGACTTTTTTATTCTTCTGGAAATGTTTTTGAACTAAAAATATTTTCAGATGCTGATTTTTCTAGTTGTAAAATTGATAGAAAGAGTACATCTGGAACTTTTCATTTCCAAGGAGATTCCTTAGTTTCTTGCTCTTATAAGAAACAAAATTCTGTAGCACTTTCCATTGTTGAAGCAGAATATGTAGCAGTTGGAAGTTGTTGTGCTCAAGTGTTGTGGATGCAACACACACTCATAGATTATGGAATGAGTTTTACCAAAACTGAAATCTTTTGTGATAACACTAGTGTCATAGCCCTAAGTAAAAATGCAACACATCACTCTTGTGTTAAACACATAGATATTAGGCATCACTTTCTTATAGATCACACACTCAAAGGAGATATAATTCTTCAATTCATCAGAACGCAAGAGAAACTTGCTGATATATTTACCAAACCATTACCATCACATATATTTGAATACATTAAATAGAAGCTAGGAATGATATCTGTAACATAATCATTCATATATACTTCTTGTTTAACCATCTCCTAACAATAAATTACTCTAAAATTCAGGGGGAGTACATATGTCTGAAAATATTAAAAAAAATCGTTTTCCATAAAAAATTTATTTTTTCAAAATTAGTGAGTTTCGGAATTGAATTTTTTTTGTATCTATTTTCTCAACAGACCAGAAATTTAACAGCTCCAAAAAATTTCGGTTGTGAAATTTTAAGAAAATATTTTCTTTAAGGAAATTTAACCTTAAGAAAATTTTTCCTTAAGTTGAACCAACTTTTAAGGAATTTTTTTAAATTTTTACATCTATTTTAAAAAAAAATCCCTGAATCAAAATTCTCAGAATCCATATTTCCAGAGTTTAAATTCTCAGAGTCAAATTTCCAGTGTCTAGTTTTTCTAACCCCAAGAAATTTTTTTCTTCGAGACTGATAATTTCTTTAGAGATTCCTTAAAGGTACATTTTTTTACCCTCTAGTTATTTTCTTATAGTTCTATTTTTTGGTATTTATTTCTTTAAAGAAATTTTTCTTCGGATTTGATAAAACCTCAAAATTTCTAAAACCTAAAAAAATTCCGTTATTTTGAGGTTTTTCTAAAACCTCAAAATTTCTTCGGATTTCCTTAGAATCTGAATTTTATTTTTCTAAAAACTCAAAATTTCGGTATGGATATATCTTTTCAACCATCTTCAACTATTAGATCAAATTGGAGAAATCTCAGTCATTTTATTTTCTTATGAAAGTTGAAAGTTCGTAGTATGTCTATATAAGGTATACACCACTTCATGAGGACCCCATCGGTTCCTTAAGCCTTCAAGTCGAAGTTCTACTTCTTCAGAGTTTTTCATTCCGGATTTCTTTAGATATTTTTTACAAATCCAAATGTAAGGTAGTTCCAACTAGATGGCAGTCAAGGATAATAAAGACAAGATGATATTTTGGGAGAGACTTGTATGTTTAGACTTTTACAATCAGTTTGATTCCCTCATCTTTTGTATTATCAAATGTAATCATTGGGAGAGTATTTGTGTATCAAAGGACAAGTTTCAAGATCATGTATATCCGGAACTAGTCATACAGTTTTATAACTCTGTCAATTTCTTTGAGAAGGACGGCAAGGAGTATTTCAGGTTTAAGGATTATGAAAAGTCTTACACTGTTTCATACCGAAAAGCAGCCAACATCCTAAAGATTCCCTATGAAGGAGAGGCCCTCATAGGTTCTTACAATATTCTGGATAAGGAAGGTTCTTTTGAAAAAAACCGTGATTTAGAATGTCTCGGCATCAGGGGAGTTCAGACATCGAAGTTCGCACACTTATCAGTGGACCATAAGTTGGTGGCATTATGGATTTAGGGGTTCTTTATCCCAAGAAAATGGTATAAAAATTCCTTAAAGACATGCGATATTCTCTTGTTAGAATTTTTCATCATCCTCAGGAAGGTTAATTTTGTTAAGTGTATTTTTCTTACAATTAATGTTATGAAAGCTAGTACCATCAAATCACAAATCCTGATGTATCCAACCACTATCTCAAGGATAGTTGTTATGGTCTTATCCGAAATGAAAATTGAATGCAATTCCACTTTGAAGTCTTGTGATATTATGTTTCTAAGTGAAGATACACTGAATAGAATGAAAGTTTCTTATAATCCGGACTCTAAGAAGTTTTAAGGAGTCATGACACCGGAAGTTTAAAAGCTGGTATTGAAGAAATCTATTCTGAAATCGTCCAAAGAGGCACCGAACAAGTTAATACTGGAATCTTCAAAAGTGCTTAAAAGAAGAAAATGTTAGATGAGGTCTCTCATGCTGATCTTATCTCTGTACATCTTGCTTCATTTGCACTAGTTATAAGGAAACTGAAGGATTACTCTGATGATATTATAACTGGATGGAGGAAATTAGCAGAATCTAGGAAGGAAGGGGATCTAACCTTTGGGTTGAATCTGGCAGAGGCAAAAGCTTTGAAGGTTCAAATTACTGATGTGTTAGAGAAATAAGCTAAGGAGAAGAAGTAGAAAATAAAGATAACTAAGATAGAGATTATATAATCCTTGTTGAAGGAAGTAGAAAAGTCCTCTGAGAAGCTACCAGTACCGGATGTCACTCTAGAACCTAAGAAGGTGAAGAAACTTGTAGTGATACCAGAAAATTTAGTAATACAGGAACCAAAAGTAGAAGTATAGGAAGAGGATGAGATCATTCAAGAAGATGAAAATGATGTTATTAGAAAAAGTTGATGATTATATTGCAACCCCGGGAGTTTCTACCGAGGAAGAAGAAGAATTTGAGACCAAAGTTGAAGAAGTAGAAGAGGTAGAAGAAGAGATTGATGTAACCAGAGATGAAGATGAAATCCATGAATCTGAAAATAGTGATACCGGAAGTGGAGAAGATAAAGAAGAAGAGATTCAAGGAGGATCATGAGATAATAAGACTATAGAAAATGAGGAAGTCCCTTATGGTTCCAAACCCTCTGCAGTACCGAAAGTTGATTAAGGGAAGGCCATTATGGTTGTCCCTTATAATGTGTACTCTCCTAAAAATATTGAGAAACCAAAATATTTTATTCTGATGGTCAATAAAGAAGAATCTGACTCTAATTCCTTGTCATCTATGGGTGATTAATTTGTAAAAAATTCACTAAGGAAATTAGTAAGTACCATTTCGGTACTTTCTAACTTAGATTCATGGAGCCAAATGATGCAGGAAACCTTAAACCAAAAGACGAATTCAACATCTATGCTGGTGGAAATGTTGGTGAAAGGTGAATCCAATCATAATAATCTTATAATTTATTACAAATCTCAAAAAGTTTCATGTCAGAAAGTGATGAGCTGGACCCAAACCTTATCAGATAAAGCTCTACAATTCTCAGACTTCATGGAATCGACAAAGGGAGATTTCAATGATGTAGCAAATGAGCTGACTAAAGTCAGTAATTCTTTCTCAGAGAAATTTTCAAGTGAGTTAGCTGTGAGGAAAAATGAATTCAAAAATCTTCTTTATCAAATTAATACCATAGCAGAAGTTTTCAATTATCATAAAGGAATATCTATTGGTCTTGTAAAGAAATCAGATTCACAAGAGGAAGTGATCAAAGCCCTTGAAGATAAGAATAGGTCCTAAGAATTTTGGATCTAGGATTTGGAAAAGAAGGTATCTAAGCAAGATACCTTGATAAAGAACCTTCAAGAAGATCACAAGGATGTGAAAAACATAAATTCCTTAGTGAAAAGTCTTCTTTCATAGAAGAAGAAGGAGGGTTGATACATTTTTTTCCCATGCCGAATTTTTGATGAGAAACTTAAGGAAAAATTCCTTTCAAATATTTTATATATTTTGTCTCATGTATATTTCTTTATAACCTTACAAGTCCCTCTCCATTCCTTTTTGAAAATCACAAAGGGGGAGAATTATATCAAAGGGAGTCGTTAAAGGAAGAAAAAATTATAAAGGAAAATTCCCTTAGGGTAAAATCTAAGGAAAAATGAATTATCTAACTTTAATCTATAAGGAAAAGTTCTACATATAAGGGGTAGTCTCTCTAAATACAAGAATATATATCTGAGTGGGATATTTCCATACTCTTATAATATTTACATAAGGGAAGAATAATTTACCCTAAGTCATATACTTAAGGGGGAGCTAAGTATTTCTAGCTCTGAGCATTTATTCCTTTCCTTTGTTAAATTTTTCTGAAGTTGTTTGTGCTTTCCAAAAAGGGGGAGATTGTTAGGTCTATAAGACCTCTCCATTTCTTAAGCTTTTATTTTAAAAATCACAAACACCTTCTTCGTAAATATATTTACTTACACTTACATAAATTTCTTTATAACCAAAATTTTCTTAGTCTTTTGAGTTAAATATATTTTTATTAAGGTTTTTAGAAATATATTTTCCATACCGAAAAAGTTCTTAAGGTTTCGAAATTTAGTTCATGATTATACCATACCAGAATTCCTTAAGACATCGTTTCCCAATCTCTGTTTTCACAAAGATACCTATTTCCATCCAAAATGAAATCTGGTATCATATTTTCCTTATACTTAGATTTCCAGTATTTTGGTTTTCTAAAGTTCTTAAACTCTGATTTCTTGGTTATCAGTACTGAAGATCCTTAAGATAGATTTGTCATACCGATACCTGAAATACTTATACCGTTTTTATGCCATACCAGAAATCCTATTACAATTTTCCTTACAGATTTTATCATACTGAAAATATCATACCATTTTTTCAATATCGAATTTCTTATACCGAGATTTTCTATACCGAAAATTTTATTTTCATACATCTTTAAATGCCTATGTTTTCAAAGATGAAATTTATATTCCATAAATTCTCATTCCACATTTCTAAATAATATCTTCTTAATAGCATTTATGTTAGAGACATTGATACCATTTCTTATGATACCGATACCAGATAATAAGAAACTGGTACCAAGAATTTTTTTATACTTTACTCATACCGATTTTATGAAAATCCATTTCAAAATTTATAATTATAGAATTTATTATTAAAAGCATTATTTCCTTAATATTTTGAACCTTATATTTCTTTCATATAATTTCAATTTTATAGAATTCTAAGTTTCTTACAATTAATATGTAAGATCTTTATATTCATGGTTAGATATATAAAATGATGTCATTGTTTCTATTATAAACTAACCGTTGTATGTTTTCCACGTGTCCAGGTCCCTCCGATATTTAAGGAAATATGACCGTTGGAGTGGAACTAACCAATAGATTTTGAAATATATAAATAAGACCCCATATGATGAGATCTGTACCAGTTCATGAGTTCACATGTTTGAATTTTGGAGTTCATCTCTCTAAAAGTGAATTGCTCTAGAGTGAGAGGCTCTTATAAACTCTCAGGATTCATGTATAAAGTTTGAATGACTTGTTAAAACTTTTCTTCATGCAGAATTTCTTCATGTGGAGGTTTGATTTCCTTAAAATCGGATACTTCGGGTTGTGAAGTAAGAGGTGTCGATTTCCTTACAAATCGAGGGCTTTTGGGGATAGCAAGACAGATACCGATCTTCGGATTGAGGGATTACCTGGGTTTGGGTAAGATAGATTTTCTTGTAAGTATAAAACAAGGAACCTTTATCCAAGGTTGTTGAGTACCCTCTTCTTTAGGTTAAAAGAATATTGAAAATTTCTGTTGCTTTATAAAATTTAGGAAGTTTTCTTTTTGTATAAACTTTCTAACTTGTATCTCTGACTGTAAGAGATTCTATATGCCTTGTGGTAGAATCTATTTGTAAGAAAAGTTTCTTAAGCTTTAGACTTAAGAACTTTATATTTCTCTAAGAAGGTGATTTCTTATTAGAGGTGCTGTGAATTTTGTTTATACAAAATTTCCTTAAGAAATTTTTTAAAGTATACAATTTACCCCCCCCCCCCCCTCTTGTATATTGTGCATAATTAGTACTATTGCGATCCTAATATTGTTATCGAGTAGAATATCATACTCCATACCAACCTATCAATTAGTATCATAGGAATATTACCTCATACTATTAACCAATTTAACAATTTGTTTTAGAGTGTTGGTTCAATCTGAATTAATCTCACGATTTGATTCAGAAGAGAAATCATTTTCTTCTTCATATTTCCAGAATCAGAATTTCAAACTCACAAGTTCAGAATCATATTTTCTTAGAGATACTCTAGTTCTTATTTTTCTTATACTTTAAAATTTTAATTAAATATTTCTTTAAGAACTTTATATTTTCTTCAAGCACTACTACTAACCTCTTTGTCTAAGAAAGGTATATTCTTTTTCTATGGCAGGATCCATACATATTGGTTCTTTGGACAATTTAAATCTTACAAGAACTCCTATTTTTGATGGAAAATATTATGATTACTTGAGAGATAGGATGAAGAGTTTTGTTATTAATATTGGATTTGATAACTACCTGATGCTGACAAGAGATTATAAAAATCCTGACAAGGAATTGAGAACTTTTACTAATCAGGAGAAAGCAGAATATCAAGATAATTTCAGAGTCATAAATACATTGCTATGTTCCATGACTAGGAACATCTATAGTTAAATATCCTCATATGAAGTTGCAAATAGTATCTGAAAAAAATTGGAAGTAACACATTTTGAAACTTCTAAAGTTATTGAAACAAGAAGAGCTATGTTGAGAGCTGAATATCATGGCTTTAGCTTTCCTTATAGAGAACCCATAATCAAAGTTTAGCAAAGGTTCATGAAAACTGTGAATATCTTATAGTCTATGGGAGAAAAAGGTCTTGATGATGAAATACTTTTTGACAAGATCATATATATCATGCCTAATGAATGGGAGTCCAAGAGGACAACAACTGATGAGAACAGGAAAGTCACCCAGATTTCCTTAGATGAGCTTTTTGGAACTCTTCTTCAGTATGAGACTAGAATGAAGAGAGATGCAGATAATATTAAGAAAAATAATAGAAATGGAAGTGTTTCTTTCACAACAAATTCTAACAACACTAAATCCAAAACTCCAGAAAGAGTTACTAGATCAAAGTCAAAGAAAATTACTATTCAGTCAGAATCTAGTGATACAGAAAAATTTGAGAATGAGTAAGATAATCTTGCTCAGAAATGAACAAGACAGTAACACAGAAGAACTATCAAAATAAGTTTAAGAAGAGAGACTACAAATAAAAGAAATATAGGGAAGTTTAATGCTATTAATGCAGAAGAACAGGTCATATCAAACCTAATTTCCCTATTTTGAAAAAGAAGGATAAGAAGGAAAGGAATTCAGAGAGAAACAAGAAGAAGTTATACCTTTATAAGCACAAGAAAAGTCTTAAATAAAATGACACTTGGAGTGTTAGCTTTGTAGACTCTTCTGAAATTGAATCTTTTGAATATGAATCATCAGCAGAGAATAATATCAGATTCATTACTACTACTTCTTTACCAAATACTTGTCTTATGGCCAAGGTATGCTATGTCGAGGCTTTTCCAAATTTATCTCTTGATAATAATTATTATCCTGAATATATTACTTCTCATGAAGATAATTCATCTTCACATAATGAAGAAATAACTTCATATGAAGAAGTATCTAGATTTTCCAAGTTTTTAGAAGCAAAAAATTATAAAATTTCTAAGAAACAAGACAAGGAAAATACTAGAGAATAAGTTCTTACAAAATATATTTCAGATCTCACTAGATAAATTTAAGATAAGTATGACCTCCTAGAAAAACTATCTAAAGACCTTAAGGAAGTAAATCATGAAAATAAAAAACTTTCTAAAGATCCTAATAATGCTATTTCAAAAATAAATGTTTTTGAGGAAAAATATAACTCTAATGAAATAATTCCTAAGTATAGGAATTTATTCATAAGACTAAAATATAAAATATATTCCCTTAAGAAACCTCTTTCCAACTTTACTTCTGGTAAAGAAAATTTTGACAAGATGCATTCCCAAATCAAACCTCACGAAAATACTTCTGGAGTAGGTTATACTCACAGAAAACCTATTTTCAAAAATAACTATTTTATTCCATCCAAAGCCCCCTTCTGTACAAAATGTCAAAGTGGAGGACATTGGAGGAAAACTTGCTACTTAAACAAAATTCAATCTCTAAGATTCCACAAGGCTTATTTTTTCAAACAGATGTGGGTTTCTAAAATTCTATTATGTGACCCCAAATCCAAAAAAGTTTGGATTCTGAAGATCTAAATTTTGTTTTTGCAGGAAAATGAAGAATGTACCAACAATATATGGTATATGGATAGCGGATGTTCCCATCATATGACTGGTAACAAAATTTATTTCCATAATATTGTCAAAATTAAAGGTGGAAAAGTAACCTTTGGGGATAATTCTCAAGGAGAGATTGTCGGTATGAGTAATATCATTATTCTTGGAAAAGTTTTAATTTCTAATGTTTTATTTGTTAATGTTCTTAAGCACAACATTATAATCATAATTAAATTATTTTATAAAGGTCACCTTGTCAATTTTAGGAATGATAAGTGTTTAGTTCACAATTCCAAGGATGAATATATTCTTACTGCCCATAGGCATGAGAATGTCTACACTTTTAACTTAGAAGAATTAAGAATTTAAGATCTTCCTTGCTTAAGTGTAATTGAAGATTAATCTTGGATTTGGCATAGAAGGTTAGGACACTGAAACCTTAAGAACCTCAGTAATCTCTCAAAGAAAGGGTTAGTAGGGATCTACCGGTTTTAAGTTTTGATTCTTCAAAAGTTTGTGACCCTTGTCAGTTTGGAAAGAAAAACAAATCAAGCTTTAAATCTATTAGTTAAGTTTCAATATCTAATTCCCTACAGTTAGTGCATATGGATATATTTGGTCCTACACAAACTAGAAGTATTGGAGGAAAATATTAGGTATTTTTTCTTGTTGATGATTACCCTAGATATACTTGGGTCTATTTTCTAGCAAGAAAATCTGAAGCCTTTTCTTATTTTAGAACTTTTCGAGCTCAAGTAAAAAATGAGAAAAACCTACCATTGATAACTATTCACAGTGATAATGGTGGTGAGTTTGTAAATCTGGATTTTGAAACTTTTTGAAGTAACAAAGATATTACTCAAAATTGCTCAGCTCTTAGAACTCCTCAACAAAATGGTGTTATTAAAAGAAGGAACTGAATCCTTCAAGAGATAAATAGAACCATGTTGAGTGAATATTCTATAGAAAAACACATTTGGGCTGAAGCTGTAAGTACTTCCTGTTATACTATAAATCGAGTTTCAATAAGACCTTTTCTTAATAAAACTCCTTATGAGCTATGGACTGGTCTAAAACCAAAAGTTTCTTACTTCAAGGTTTTTGGTTGTAAAGTTTTTATCCTTAATACTAAGGATAACTTACACAAATTTTCACCAAAATATGATGATGGAATTTTCTTGGGCTATTATACTAACTCTAAGACTTATAGAGTTTTCAATAAAAACACTTGTAATGTGGAAGAAATAGTACATGTTAAATTTGAAGAAACTGGTCCTTTTGTTTTCAAAAAACCTGATTTAAATCTTCAAGATATATTTTCTAAAAATGATCAACAACCTATAGTTAAAGATTATTCTAAAGAAAATGTTCACAAAAATATTCCTAAAACATTTTCCCCTAAAGATTTTCTACCTTAGGTTGATGATAAAGTTTTACAAAACCCAAATCAGTTGTTACTTAGAAATCATCCTATTGATAATATCATAGGTGATGTCAATCAACCAGTAAGAACTATAAGTTCCTTAACAAATGAAATTGAACATGTTGCTTTTCTTTTTCAATTCGAGCCAAATACTCCTAAGGAATCCTTAGGTGATGAAGATTTAATAGAGGCTATGCAAGATGAAATCAACGAGTTTGTAAGGAATCAAGTCAGGACCTTGGTTGAGAGACCTAAGGATACATCTGTTATTGGTGTAAAATGGGTCTTTAGAAATAAATGTGATGAAAATGGGATTATAGTTAGAAATAAATAAAGATTAGTTGCTAAAGTTTTTAACCAACAAGAAGAAAATAGACTATGAAGAAACCTATGCACTGGTAGCAATACTTGAATCTATCCAAATTCTTTTAGCATTTGCAGCATTCTATAATTTTAAACTTTATCAAATGGATGTGAAGTGTGATTTCCTTAATGGATATGTACAGGAAGAAGTCTATATAGACCAACACCTGGTTTTGAAGATGTAAAACATCCTATTCATGTATATAAATTTACCAAATCTTTATATGGCCTTAAACAAGCCCCTAGATATTGGTATGATAGACTTACAGGATTTTTACTTCAAAACAAATATTCTAAGGGAACCACGGATCCAACACTTTTTATAAAGAAAGATAAGAAAGATATTTTAATTGTAAAAATATATGTCGGTGAAATTATATTCGGATCAACTCAACAATCCTTAACAGATTCCTTTGCGGATCTTATAAAGTCTGAGTTTGAGATAAGTATGATGGGTGAGTTAACATTCTTTGTTGGTCTTCAAATTTCTCAAAAACCAGAAGGAAATTATATATCTCAATATATGTAAATAAAATATCTTCTTAAAAAGTTTGGGTATGATAACACTAAGAGTATAAGTACTCCTATCGAAACTTCCAATACTCTTGATATTAATGAAGTAGGGAAACCTGTGGATCAAAAATATTATAGAGAAATGATAGGAAGTTTACTATACTTAATAGCAAGTCGACCCGACTTAATGTTTTCTTTTTGCTTATGTGAAAGATATCAATAAAATCCTAAGGAATCCCATCTTAAGGCTGTGAAAATAATTTTTTGGTACTTAAAAGGAACCATGGATTTAGGACTTTTTTATTCTTCTAGAAATGTTTTTGAACTAAAAATATTTTTGGATGCTAATTTTTCTGGTTGTAAAATGGATGGAAAGAGTACATCCGGAACTTGTCATTTGCTAGGAGATTCCTTAGTTTCTTGGTCTTGTAAGAAACAATATTCTGTAGCACTTTCCACTACTGAAGCATAATATGTAGCAGTTGGAAGTTGTTGTACTCAAGTGTTGTAGATGCAACACACACTCACATATTATGGCATGAGTTTTACCAAAACTCAAATCTTGTGTGATAAAACTAGTTCCATAGCCCTAAGTAAAAAATCCATCACATCACTCTTGTGCTTTGCACATAGATATTAGGCATCACTTTCTTAGGGATCACACACCCAAAGGAGATATAATTCTTCAATTCATCGTAACGTAAGAACAACTTGCTAATATATTTACCAAACCATTACCATCCGATAGATTTGAATACATTAAACAAAATCTTGGAATGATATATATAAGATAATCATTCATATCTACTTCTTGTTTAACCATCTCCTAATAATAAATTACTTCAAAATTCATGGAGAGTACATATGTTTGAAAATTTTTAAAAAAAATTCCATAAAAATTTTAGTTTTCTGGAATCAGTGAGTTTTGGAATTGAGTTTTTTTTTATATCTGTTTTCTCAACAGACCTGAAATTTAACAGTTCCAAAAAATTTAGGTTGTGAAATTTTAAGAAAATTTTTTCTTTAATGAAATTTTTCCTTAAGTTAAACCAACTTTAAGAAAAAAATTTAATGTTTCTTATCTATTTTAAAAAAATCACAGAATCAAAATTCTCGGAATCCATATTTCTGAAGTTGAAATTCTCAGATTCAAATTTTGGGTGTCTAGTTTTTCTAACCCCAAGAAATTTTTTTCTTCGATACCAATAATTTCTTCAGAGATTATTTAAAGGTACATTTTTTTACACTCTAGTTATTTTCTTATAGTTCTATTTTTTGGTATTTCTTTCTTTAAAAGAAATTTTTCTTCAGATTCATGTTTCCTTAAAATCCGACTTTTATTTTTCTAAAACCTCAAAATTTTGGTATAGATATATCTTTTCAAACATCTTCAACTGTTAGATCATATTGGAGAAATATCAATCATTTTATTTTCTTATGAAAGTTTAAAGGTCGTAGTATTTCTATATAAGGTCTACCCCACTTCATGAGGACCCCACCGGTTCAATAAGCCTTCAAGTAGAAATTCTACTTCTTCAGAGTTTGTTATTCCAGATTTCTTCAGAGATTTCTTATAGATCCAAATGTCAGGCAGTTCCGACCAGATGGCAGTCAAGGAGAATAAAGACAAGATGATATTTCAGGAGAGACTTGTATGTTTAGACTTTTACAATCGGTATGATTCCCTAATCTCTCATATTATCAAATGTAATCATTGGGAGATTATTTTTATAGAAAAGGACAATTTTCAAGATCCTGTATATCCGGAACTAGTCATACAATTTTATGACTCTTTCTATTTTTTTAGAAGGATGGCACGGAGTATTTCAGGTTTAAGGATTATGAAAAGTCTTACGCCGTTTCATACCGCAAATCGGCCAACATCTTGAAGAGTCCCCATGAAGGAGAGGCGCTTATAGGTTCTTACAAAATTCCGGATAAGGAAGGTTCTTTCGAAAATAACCGTTCTTTAGAAAGTCTCAGCATCAGGGGGGTTAAGACTCAGAATTTTTCACACTTATCAATGTACCATAGGTTGGTGGCATTATGGATGGAGGGGTTCTTTATCCCAAGAAAAGGGGATAAAAATTCCTTAAATACATGTGACATTCTCTTGTTAGACTTTCTCATAAACCTTAGGAAGGTTAATTTTGTTAAGTATATTTTTCTTACGATTAATTTTGTAAAATCCGGTACCATCAAATCCCAAATCCTGATGTATCCTGCCACTATCTCAAGGATAGTTCTTATAGTCTTAGCCAAAATGAAAATTGAATGCAAGTTCACTTTTAAATATTGTAAGATTATGTTGCTAAGTGAAGATACGCTGAAGAGAATGAAAGTTTCTTACAATCCAGACTCTAAGAAGTTTGAAGAAGTCATGATGATAGAAGTTCAGAAGCCGGTATTTAAAGAAGCTATTCTGGAATCATCCAAAGAAGCACCAAAAAAGTCAGTACCAGAATATTCAAAAAGTGTTCAGAAGAAGAAAAAGTTGGATGAGGTCTCTCATGCTGATCCTATCTCAGTAGCTCCGGCTTCAATTCCACCAATTATAAAGAAACTGAAAGCTTATTCTGATGATATTGTAACTAGATGGAGGAAATTATTAGAATCTAGGAAGGAAGGGGATCCAACCTTTGGGTTGAATTCGGCAGAGGCAAAGGCTTTGAAGATTCAAACTGCTGATGTGTTATAGAAATAAGCTAAGGAGAGGAAGAAAAAAATAAAGAGAACTGAGATAGAGATTATACAATCCCTGTTGAAGGAAGTAGAAAAGTCCTATGAGAAGCTACCAGTACCAGATGTCACTCTGAAACCTAAGAAGGAGAAGAAACTTGTAGTGATACCAGAACCTGTAGTGATACTGGAATGTCAAGTAGAAGTACAGGAAGAGGATGAGATCATTCTAGAAGAAGAAAATGATGTGATTAGACGAGTTGATGATTATGTTTCAACCCTGGGAGTTTCTACCGAGGAAGAAGAAGAAGTAGAATTTGAGACTGTAGTTAAAAAGTAGAAGAGGTAGAAGAAGATATTAATGTAACCAGAGATGAAGATGAAATCCATGAATCGGAAAATAGTGATACCGGAAGTGAATAAGAGAAAGAAGAAGAGATTCAAGGAGGATCCGTAGATGATAAGACTATATAAAATGAGGAAGTCCCTCAGGGTTCCAAACCCTATGTAGTGCCGAAAGTTGATAAAGGGAAGTCCATTATGGTTTCCCCTTCTGATGTCGATGCTCTTAAAAATCTTTAGAATCTGGAATCCTCTGTTCCAAAGGTCAATAAAGAAGAATCTGACTTCGATTCCTCGTCATCTATGTGTGATGACTTTGTAAGAAAATTATTAAGGAAATTAGTGAGTTCCATTTCAGTAGTTTCTAGCTTAGATTCCTGGAGCCAAATGAGGCAGGAAACCTTAAATGAAAAGAAGAATTCAACATCTATGCTGATGGACATGGTGGTGAAAGGTGAATCTGATCATAATAATATTCTCATTGATTATAAAGCTCAAAAATTTTCGTGTCATAAAGTGATGAGATGGACCCAAACCTTATCAGATAAAGCTCTATAATTCTTGGACTTCATGGAATCAACAAAGGTAGCTTTCAATGATGTATAAAATGAGCCGACCAAAGTCTGGACTTCTTTCTCAAAGAAATTTTCAAGTGAGTTAGCTATGAGGAAAAATGAAGGCAAAAATCTTTTTGATCAAATGAATACCATAGCTGAAGTTTTCAATTATCAGAAAGGAATATCTGAAGGTCTTGTGAAGAAATTTGATTCACAAGAGGAAGTGATCAAAGCCCTTGAAGATAAGAATTGGTCCCAAGAATTCTGGATCCAAGCTTCGGAAAAGAAGGTAGCTGAGCAAGATACCTTGATAAAGAAGCTTCAAGAAGATCACACAGAGGTTAAAAAGATTAAGTCCTTGGTAAAAAGTCTTCTTTTATAGAAGAAGAATGAGGGTTGATAAAAAAATTTCCCATGCCAAATTTTTTATGAGAAACTTAATGAAAAATTCCTTGCAAATCTTTTATATATTTTTCCTCGTGTATATTTCTTTCTAACCTTACAGGTCCCTCTCTATTCCTTTTTTAAAATCACAAAGGGGGAGAATTCTATTAAAGGGAGCAGTTAAAGGAAGAAAAATGTATAAAGGAAAATTTCCTTAGGGTAAAATCTAAGGAAAAATAAATTTTCTTACTTTAATCTATAAGGAAAATTTATACATCTAGGGGGGGTCTCTCTAAATAGAACAATATATATCTGAGGGGGAGATTTACATACTCTAAGAACTTCTACATAAGGTAAGAATAACTTACCCTAAGTTATACACTTAAGGGGGAGCTAAGTATTTCTAACTCTGAGCATTTATTCCTTTCCTTTATCAAATTTTTCTAAAGTTGTTTGTGCTTTATAAAAAGGGGGAGATTGTTAGGTCTATAAGGCCTATCCATTTTTAAATCTTTTATTTTGAAAATCAGAAACACCGTCTTCATAAATATATTTCCTTAAACTTAGATAAATTTCCTTATAACCAAAATTTCCTTAGTCATTTGAGTTAAATATATTTTTATTAAGGTTTTTAGAAATATTTTTTTCCATACCGAAAATGTTCTTAAGGTTCTAAAATTTAGTACATGGTTATACCATACCATAATTCCTTAAGAAACCATTTCTCGTTCTCTGTTTTCACTACGATATCAATTTCCATCCAGAATGAAATCTAGTATCATATTTTTCTTATATTTAAATTTCCAGTATTTCAGTTTTCTAAAGTTCTTAAACTCTGACTTCTTGGTTATCGGTACTAAATCTCTTTAAGACAAATTTGTTATATCGATACCTAAAATCCCAATACCGAAATCCTTATACCATTTTTATGCCATACTAGAAATCCTATTTCAATTTTCCTTACAGATTTTATCATTCCTAAAATCTCATACCATTTTTTTAATACCGAATTTCTTATACCGAGATTTTATATACCGAAAATTTTATTTTAATACATCTTTAAATACTGATGTTTTCAAAGCCAAAATTTCTATTCCAAAAATTTTCATTCCTCATTTATAAAGAATATTTTCTTAATAATGTTTATGTTAGAGACATTGATATTGTTTCTTATGATACCAATACAGAAGAATAAGAAATTGGTATTGAGATATTCCTTATACTTTACTCATACCTATTTTATGAAAATCCATTCCAAAATTTATAATTCCGGAATTTATTATTAAAAGCTTTATTTCCTTAATATTATAAATCTTATAATTTCTTTCATATAATTTCAATTTTATCAGATTCCAAGTTTCTTACAGTTAAGTTGTAAGATATTTATATTCATGGTTAGTTATATAAAACGATGTCATTGTTTCTGTTATAAACGAACCATTGTATGTTTGCCACGTGTCCAGGTCCCTCTGAGATTTTAGGAAATATGACCGTTAGAGTGGAACCAACTAGTATATTTTGAAAGCAATAAATAGGACCTCAAATGATGAGATTCGTGCCAGTTCAGGAGTTCACATGTTTTCATTTTGGATTTCATCTCTCTAAAAGTGAATTTCTCTAGAGTGAGAGGCTCTTATAAACTCTCAGGATTCGTGCAGAAATTTTTAACGGCTTTTTCAAACTTTGCTTCATGCAGAGGTGTGATTTCCTTAAAATCAGATACTTCGGGTTGTGAAGTCATAGGTGCTGATTTCTTTACAAATCGAGGGCTTGTGGGGATAGCAAGAGAGATACTGATCTTAGGATTGAGGGTTTACCCGGGTTTGGGTAAGACAGACTTTATTTTATGTATAAAATAAGGAACCTTTATCAAAGGATGTTGGATACCCTCTTATTTGGGTTAAAAGAAGATTGTAAATTTCCACTGCTTTGTAAAAGTTAGGAATATTTCTTTTTTTATAAACTTTCTAACTTGTACTCTGACTGTAAGATATTTGATACGCCTTGTGGTAGAATCTATTTATAAGAAAATTTTCTTAAGCTCTAGACTTAATAACTTTATATTTCTCTAATAAGTTGATTTCTTATTAGATGTGTTGTGAATTTTGTTTATACAAAATTTCCTTAAGAAATTTTTTATAAGTATACAATTCACCCCCCCCCCCTCTTGTATATTGTGCATATTTAGTACTATTGTGATCCTAATATTGGTATAGAGTAGAATATCATACTCCATACCAACCTATAAATAATATCATTAATTATATTTTAATCATGGTATTTTAAGTCTAATTATAATATATTTCTTTCAAGGGGTTTTGATTAAAATGTTACTTAAGTCGTAAGGGTTTCATCTCAAAATTTACTTCTTTAAGACACATTATTTTATGCACCTATTTTCTTTTAAATAGTGTGTATAATACTAATTAGATATATAATATCATGTGTTGTCTTTATTCATGTCATTTTAACTTCAAATAAAATCACTCTCTCTTTCAAGGAGTTTTATTATAATTTTTCTTAAGCCGTAAGGGTTTAATCTCATAATTTCCTTATTTGGTACATAATTTATTTTATACACCTAATTTCTTTTAAATAATGTTTATATTGTAAATTTTATATATAATAGCTTGAATTATATTTATTCTTGGTATTTTAACTTCAAATTCAAACTATATCTCTTTCAAGGATTTTATTATAATGTTTTTTCAAAGGTGTATTGTCTCAATCACCCTTCATTGAGGCATGCTTTGATATTAGGCGTCAATATTCATTTTTATGGTGTAACTAATTACCCCATGATTTTTAATATCATAAATTATTCTTGAAATTGGAAACTTTACTTATATTCCTGACCTTCTTTGGTGTGGGATATGATTGATGTCTTCCCTAAAATATAAGGGGTTTTTTCATAACTCAATCTTCTTTCTTGAGTTATAATGTTTATCCTTGAGTTTCATCTTTAATTTCATATGTTATACCCTATATCTATATTTTTGAATCACTTTTGATTCAAATATTCCTTAATTGTGAGTTTTAATCATTTTTTAAAATGAAACTATGTTAATAATAATTCTCATCCACTTAAATGATGGTTTCCCCTCCTTGCCCATAATTACCATTTCCACCAATGTTCTTATTTTTAATTCAAAACCTAATTAAGTGTTATCTCATGTGAACATTATATTTACCTTATCATCATTTCAAAATAATGTTTTATTATCTTATTTTATGATGTTTTATTTTAACAAAGGTGTTTTAAAACATATAAAGGAATCTTTCATACCTCCTTCATGACTTTTTGGTTACAAGTTATCTTTATTTTTCCCAATTTCATGCAATATTATTCTCATGTACCACTTATATTTTTTTATATATTTATCTTACATATATACCTTGTTAAATATACCTTTATTTTTCAGTGTTATACATCTTTTTAGTTCTATTTTAAATTCCCACTTAATTAAACCCTATTTATGTGAACTTTTCTATTTATTGTATCATGTAAAGTATCACCCCCATTAAATGTTTTAGACCATGAATATCTTCTAAAAACACTAATTATTTTATGGATATCCCTCATAGTTCAATTATGGTTTTATATAAAATAGTAAGGTCTTTCCTTATTTAAAAATATCCTTTAGTTATTTAATAAAGATTCACCCAAGTGGTACACTTTTAGTCTTTCTTATCCTAGATATTTCCCATGAAATATATATATTAAAACTCAATGACCAATAACTATGTATAATTTTCAAATATGAACATTAAAATGATTTAATTCCTTATTCTCTTTGAAAAAATTATGATTTAGCCTTCGGTTATGCCTTGAATCAAAATTATGAAAGCCACTTCCTTATCATGGGTTTGATCATGATTATGATTTATGAATGGTTTATTTTTCTCATGTAGCACACATATCAGTTTAGCAAGAAACAAAAATCTAGATTTAAATCTATTAGTGAAGTTTCAACATATAATTCCCTATAGTTATTACATATGGATTTATTTGGTCCTATACAAACTGGAAGTATTGGAGGAAAATATTATATATTTGTTCTTGTTGATGACAACACTAGATATACTTGGGTCTATTTTCTAGAAAGAAAATCTGAAGCCTTTTCTTATTTTATCACTCTTCAAGCTCAAGTAAAAAAATGAGAAAACCCTACCATTGATAACTATTCATAGTGATCATGGTGGTGAGTTTGTAAATCTGGATTTTGAAACTTTTTGTACTAAGAAAGGTATTACTCACAGTTTCTCATATCCTAGAACTCCTCAACAAAATTGTGTTGTTTAAAGAAGGATTTGAATCCCTCAAGGGATAAATAGAACCATGTTGAGTGAATATTCTATAGAAAAACACTTTTGGGATGAAACTGAAAGTAGTGCCTGTTATACTATAAATTGAGTTTTGATAAGATCTTTTCTTAATGAAACTCTTTGTGAGCTATGGACTGGTCGAAAACCAAAATTTTCTTAATTCAAGGTTTTTGGTTGTAAAGTTTTTATCCTTAATATTAAGGATAACTTACACAAATTTTCACCAAAATATGATGAAGTAATTTTCTTAGGCTATTCCACTAACTCTAAGGCTTATAGAGTTTTCAATAAAAACACTTGTACTGTGGAGGAAACAGTACATTTTAAATTTGATGAAACTGATCCTTTTGTTTTCAACCAACCTAATTTAAATCTTCCAGATATATTTTCTAAAAATGATCAATAACCTATAGTTGAAGATTCTTCTAAAAAAATGTTTGTGAAAATATTCCTGAAACATTTACCCCTGAAGATTTTCTACCTAATGTTGATGATAAAGTTTTACATAACCCAAATTAGTTGTTACTTAGAAACCATCCTACTGATAATATCATAGGTGATGTAAATCAACCTGTAAGGACTTGAAGTTACTTAATGAATGAAAATTGAACTTGTTTCTTTTCTTTTCCAATTCGATCCAAAGACTCCTGAGGAATCCTTAGGTGATAAAGATTGGATAAAGGCTAAGCAAGATGAAATCAATGAGTTTGTAAGGAATCAAGTCTGGACCTTGGTTGAGAGACCTAAGAATACATCTGTTATTGGTGTAAAATGGGTCTTAAGAAATAAATGAGATTAAAATGGGATTATAGTTAGAAATAAATCAAGATTAGTTGCTAAAAGTCATAACCAACAATAATTCATAGACTGTGAAGAAACCTATGTACCGATAGCAAGACTTGAATCTATTTGAATTCTTCTAGCATTTACAGCATTCTATAATTTTAAACTTTATCAAATGGATGTGAAGTGTGCTTTCTTTAATGGATATGTACAGGAAGAAGTCTATGTAGACCAACCCCTTAGTTTTTAAGATGTAAAACATCCTAATCAAGTATATAAACTAACCAAATCTTTATATGGACTTAAACATGCCCCTAGTGCTTGGTATGATAAACTTACATGATTTTTACTTAAAAAACTATTCTAAGTGAACTGCGGATACAAAACTTTTTATAAAGAAAGATAAGAAAGATATTTTAATTGTAAAAATATATGTTGACAGCATTATATTCGGATCAACTCAATAATCCTTAACAAATTCCTTTGTGGATCTTTTGAAGTCTGAGTTTGAGATGAGTATGATGGGTGAGTTAACATTCTTTATTGGTTTTCAAATTTCTGAAAAACTAGAAGGAAAGTATATATCTTAACATAATTACATCAAAGATCTTCTTAAAAAGTTTGGGTATGATAACACTAAGAGTATAAGTACTCCTATCGGAACTTCCATTACTCTTGATATTGATAAAGCAGGAAAACCTGTGGATCAAATATCTTATAGAGGAATGATAGGAAGTTTACTTTACTTAATAGCAAGTCGACCCGACTTAATATTTTCTGTTTTCTTATGTGCAAGATATCAAGCAAATCCAAAGGAATCTCATCTTAAGGCTGTGAAAAGAATTTTCCGGTACTTAAAAGGAACCTTGGATTTAGGAATTTTTTATTCTTCTAAAAAAAATTTGAACTAAAAAGATTTTGGGATGCTGATTTTGCTGGTTGTAAAATGGATAGAAAGAGTACATTCAGAACTTTTCATTTCCTAGTAGATTCCTTAGTTTCTTGGTCTTGTAAGAAACAACAATCTGTAGAACTTTCCACTGCTAAAACAGAATATGTAGCAGCTGGAAGTTGTTGTTCTCAAGTGTTGTGTATGCAACACACAGTCACAGATTATCGCATGAGTTTTACGAAAACTCAAATCTTTTGTGATAACACTAGTGTCATAGCCCTAAGTAAAAACCCAACACATCACTCTCATTCTAAGTACATAGATATTAGGCATCACTTTCTTAGGGATCACACACTCAAAGGATATATAATTCTTCAATTCATTAGAATGCAAGAACAAATTGTTGATATATTTACCAAACTATTACCATCCGATAGATTTTAATATATTAAACAGAAGCTAGGAATGATATATGTAAGATAATAATTCATATCTACTTCTTGTTTAACCATATCTTAACAATAAATTACTCCAAAATTATGGGAGAGTATATATGTTTGAAAATTTTAAAAAAAAAATCCATAAAAATTTTATTTTTTTGGAATCAGTGAGTTTCGGAATTGAGTTTTTTTTTTGTATTTATTTTCTCAACAGGCCTTAAATTTAACAATTCCAAAGAAAATCGGTTGTGAAATTTTAAGAAAATTTTTTCTTTATGGAAATTTTTCTTTAAGTTAAACCAACTTTAAGGAATTTTTTTAAAGTTTTATGTCTATTTTAAAAAAATCCCAGAATTGAAATTCTTGGAATCCATATTTTCAGAGTTTAAATTCTCAGAGTCAAATTTCTGGTGTCTTGTTTTTCTAACCCCAAGAAATTTTTTTCTTCGATGCCTATAATTTATTCAGATATTCCTTAAAGGTACATTGTTTTACCCTCTAGTTATTTTCTTATAGTTCTATTTGTTGGTATTTCCTTCTTTTAAGAAATTTTTCATCAGATTCGTATTTCCTTAGAATTCGACTTTTATTTTTCTAAAACCTCAAAATTTCGGTATGGATATATCTTTTCAACCATCTTCAACCATTAGATAATATTGTACAAATATTAGTCATTTGATTTCTTTATGGAAGTTGAAAGGTAGTAGTATGTCTATATAAGCTCTACCCCACTTCATGAGTACCCCACTGGTTCCTTAATCCACCAAGTCGAACTTCTACTTCTTCAGAGTTTGTCATTCTGGATTTCTTCATAGATTTCTTACATATCCAAATGTCTGGTCATTCTGACCAGATGGTAGTCAAGGAGAATAAATACAAGATGATATTTTGGGAGATACTTGTATGTTTATACTTTTACAATTGGTATGATTCCATAATCTCTCATATTATCAAATGTAATCATTGGGAGAGTATTTTTGTAGCAAAGGACAAGTTTCAAGATCCTGTATATCTGGAACTAGTCATACAGTTTTATGACTCTGTCAATTTCTTTGAGAAGGACAGTAAGGACTATTTCATGTTTAAGGCTTATGAAAAGTCTTAAACCATTTCATACTGGAAATCATCCAACATCCTGAAGATTTCCTATGAAGGAGAGGCCCTCCTAGGTTATTACAAAATTCCTTATAAGGAAGGTTCTTTCAAAAAGAACCGTGCTTTAGAAAATCTCGGCATCAGGGGAGTTCAAACTTTGAATTTTGTATACTTATCAGTGGACCATAGGTTGGTGTCATTATGGATGCAGGCACTACAGCAAAACTGCCATTTAGCGGCGGTTTATAAAAATCGCCGCCAAATAAGGCGTCGGCAATCTATTAGCGGTGGTTATTTGCGTTTCGTAGTGGTTTGAGGAAAGCGTCATAGCTGTCTCATTTCGTGGTGGTTTTTCTGAATTTAGCGGTGGTTTTACAAGATGTCGGTATCCCTTTATTCGCGGCGGTTATAACCGCCGCGAATAAACTAAAATCCATCTGCCATAAAACCGCCGCTAAAGCCATCGGAACTGCCGTGGGATGAGGCAGTCGATGCGACTATTTAGAGGCGGTTATAACCGCTGCTAAAGGTAAATTAAAACTCACGTTTAGTGGCGGTTTTCGCTGTTTAGCGGTGGTTTAAACCGTCGCCAATTATCATTTAGCGGCGGTTTAAACCGCCGCTAAAAACTGCCCAGAAACAAAATTATATATTTTCTCTTTCTGCTGCACCACTGCCCTGAAAAACAAATCAAACCAGAAATGAGGGTTGATGATACTAGTCATGTGGAAGATCTGGCCATGAATGAACCAAATTTGAATGGTATAAGACAATTGAGAAATCAACATTCCTAATGATGGGTTTGATGAAAGGAGGAATCAAGTTTAGAAATGTTATGTGATTTTCATGAATATGGATGGTTACATGAAGTGAAAGGGTTTTTTAAAGTTTAGTTATTTCTTGAAGGTTAGAGATTTGTGAAATTGGTTTCCCCAGCCTTGGGGTAATGCCTTAGTTCCTATAAGACAAGTTTCGTGAATGAAAAATGTCCCACAAAACCATAAGAAGTGTAAGGGGTTTTACCAATATCACAAATATCATCAACCATTGTGAGAGTTATCACAACCATGGTGTTGAGTTTCAAGAGCTCAAGGGTGGTTGTTCATGAAAGATAACTACATATAGGGGTCAATCATCTGTTTTCCTCATGATGGTTTAAGTTTAAAAATTTTAGAGATTCTAAAAAAACTTCAATGTTTTAATTCCATTAAATGTCAAATAATGTTAGGTATTTATATGTGATTTTGAGGTGATAATATACTTTTAATGAATGTTACCACCTATGAGGTATATTTCATGAATGATGGAGACCTTCATGAGTAGACATACATTGTGAAATGGTTGTCATCATTTATGTGTGTCATCTTTTATGATGCCTTATATACCATCATGAAGAACCATTTTGTGTGTGAAGGTTTAGTCCTTCATGAATCCTTATGTTGATTTCGATCCATTTTTGTCATGGATTTACCTCAATATTTCAATTTATTCCATAATATCTCTTGTAATGAGTGAGTTATTTGATGTCATATAATTTCACCCTCATAATGAGAGTTGATGAAGGAGAGGAACTGCTAAAAACTAGAAATATGGACCTCCTGCTCATGAAACTCTTCTATAACCTAGGCCTATAAATAGGCATAGGGGTTTTGAGGGGGATACTAACCTTTCATGTATGATTCTTTGTACCTATATTTTCAAATATGACATGAATTTTACACATTGATAATATTTTTATCCTTAGTGCTTGTGATACATTACTCTTACCTGACTTCTAATTCCATGAGAGAAACTTCATGATACCTAGACCATTCATGTGGATACCTTCATGAATAAGAACCTTTTTTTGAAAAATAGTCAAAGAACTTCAATAATTTCATTTAAGGTATTGAGACTGTTGTTTCTAGGTGAAGTGAGATAGATGAGAATAGTATTCTTAGGGATAGATACCAGGATTCATTATAGAATTACACACTAAAAATCCATTCTTATCCTCACCAATTAAACCCAAAAAATTTCACCCCAAATCACTTGAATTCTAGAAAACAACAAGTACAACATTAAACCTCAATGATCAATAGTAATATAAATTATTATATTCTAGTTTCCAAAAAAAATCTTTTTACTACCATCTTTAAAAAATTATCTTATTATAATGGTTGAGAGTTTCTTAAATGATAAAAACAAGAAGTAATCCATATAATCAATTATCAATCAATAAGATTCAACGCATAGTAATATCATGAAAATCCATAAAGTACAAGCAACTCACTTTTTCCTTCTAATTTACTCTTAACTAGTTTACTATCTTTATTTAGTTTTTTCTTCTTTAAAGAGTGTTCCCCCATGTTCTCATTCCTCATAACCATAATTAATAAAGTAGTCATAAACAAACACATATAAAAATAATAATATAGGACCCTTAGAAAAGTTCTTAGTAGGCTAGTCAAACAATTTATTCCTAAAGATAGAAGATAAGTTTAGAAATATTCTACCTCACCAAAGTGTCCACAACACTATCCCCTTGATCACTATGAAATGGCCCAATTTTTTCAACACATCAACAATGGGTTTAACTCCTAATCATCAAAAATCTCGACTACCAATTCAAACACAGGCTTAAATGGAATGATGTATACCACACTCGAGAAATCAGGACATAAAAAGAAACATCAGAAATCAATAAAATGCATAAAAGGAAAATAAGAAATCAAGGAAATTTTAGGACATGAAAATGTGTGGTGGAAACTATGTTCCACAAATGTTACATCTACAAATCAACTGTTTCCATATTACACATCAACAAAATAACTACTCAGGGTCCGATGATGCATCGTCACCATCTCCACCTTCATTTCCACTTTGTGTTGTCACATGTAATAACATTATATTGAAAATTAAATACGGTTGCATATTTATATTAAAACTTAAAACCAATGAAAGCTATCAAACTAAATGATTTTGATTTTCTATGATTTACATGCATACCACCAATCGATGCACTCCCACCGGGGGCATATCTACTCATCTGCTGACGTATTTCAGTCAATTATTTCTGCAATGCAGATATCTGATCCCCCTGCTGGTGAACTGTGTTTCGTAAAGAAAAAATCTCTTTCTTAGCATCTCCGGGTATGGGCTAACTAAAGTCAGGAGTAGATGCAGCAGCTATCCCCGGTGGCCTGCTAAAAACCTCAGATGGAACGGGTTCCAAACCTATCCCGCGCACTCTCCCAGGATGCTCCTTCCCAAGGACTTTAGCAACTGGGTCATCCTGGGAGACAGGGTAGGAATGCGCAGGATTAGTGTCCCATAGTTCTTTAATTTTTACCTATAAATCAAATATCAATATATATTAACATAGTAAAAACCGATAATAAGTTATTATGATAAAAAATTGACTTCATACCCCAACTTCTTTAGCAGGATCATTAACAAAACATCCATCTGATTTCTTGTGAACATCCAACCATAGTTCAGTTATGGATGCTTCATGGCCTAAACTCTGTGACTGAATTAATCAAAGATAAATCAACAATTAAATATATTAAACAGATAATATTTTCTTATAAATATTTAAACTAATTAAAATATTACCAATGTCGTTTGGATTCGAGAAAAACTTTTTGAGCTCGCAGTGTGAGGGATGACTTGCTTCGCTCGATTTGACGCATTCTGTCTTGAGAGGTCCTGAAATAAATAAAATGCAATTTAAGGAAAGATGTATTGAATGTCATGTCCTTTTCATATACATGTATAAATGTAAAATGAGGATAATATAATAATATATATATTTCAATACCATCCGCTTCTGATCCCGATGCCTGTCAACAAACACTTTCCACTGCTCTTTTGGTAACCCACTGGGTAGCTTCTCATACATTTGTAGTGCGGTCAACGAAGCATTGTTGACATTACACCATAATCTCCATTTCAAATCTTTCCACTTCTTACCTAGATTTTTCAACGTTCACTTCCGTGCTATCACATCAGCAACAGTAAAGTGGAAGAACATCTCTATACATAAATTCATTTTGAACATATTAGTAACATGATATTCAATTAAAACATAATGTAATAAATTTACCTTGATTTGAGAATCAAACACTTCATTTTTCCAGCTTGGAGGCATATGTCTCCAATTTTCATATGAAATGGGAAGGGAAATGGGCTCTGCTTCCAGTTGGCCTAGAATCTGGACAAGTAACCCCGCGGAATCATCCGTAGGGACCCCGTAAGAATCAAATGGCACAACAATCTTCTCTCCATTCAGATTCCAAACATCTTAATTTTTTATGTTTTTCTCCACAGTTTCATTTTTTTCATCTTCAATGAGCAAACAATTAGTATAAACAAAATGCAATAAATTTATTTAATTAAAATTTGTACCTATGACAATGACACTCCAGTATGACCGGGATAAACTGGAAGGGGCGCGTCGCTGCCCCACTACTGAGGCTTCTGAAGGGGTAGTCGACGACTCACCCTCTACTGGGACATCCAAAGATGGTGTGAGAGATGGTGCAGGGGGATATGGTGTAGGGGTGTTGGCAGCTGGTGCCTTAGATGTCGTGGGGAGGGAGCCAGATGGATCGTCATCTGTCGCTGAACTGGATGAAATAATGTACCGCTTCTTCCTTGGCATTCCTGTCATTTAATCAAATAAAATTATGTTCAGAATATATATTTCAAAAAAAGTATACAGAAAAAAAAATTAAAAATGATAATAAATGGAGTACTAACAGAAAAAAAATATATAACAATGATAATGAATGACTGCAGAAATGAAACAAGTGGTTGCTGAATAAATAAATAATTTTACATACAATCATTTTCCCCTTCAATCATGTTGGTTCCCTGCTCCATTGCTTCGTCCACTTAATTCATCCTTTCTAGAATAATATTTTCAATATCATAATGGATAGATAATTCTGCTTCCTATTGCTGATTAAATTCAATTTCAGAGGTCAAATTTTCTACTTCATCGCCCATATCATACAAATCTCTTTGTATTATGTGAGAAACTACACTCCACCCTTCATCGGCAACATCATTCACATAATATACCATTTTTTCTTGCGATGCTAAGATATATGGATCATGCAGTTCACGATCACCAACATCCATCAAGCGAGAGAATTCACAGAAGTAAATTGCAAGGAATCTCTTTTAACACCTCTGATAATATCGACCCATTTTCATTTGAATAAAAAAACCGAAAAATGTACATGGTAGTTTAATTCAATAATATCATGTAGCTTTCAATAGTATTTCACTTCAGCAAATGTAAATATACCACTATTCTGTGTTCTCAAACCTACTTCTCGATCGACTGTACGAAATCTAAATCCATTTACATTATAAGCGTCGAACTTTCTAACTTCTTTTAGAGGACCTCTAGCAAGAAACTTCAAATCTTATGACATCTCTTCTCGAGTATCAGTATTCATGATCTAAAAAAAGAAATATAATTTATTAGATTTACAAAATGTATGTGTCAAACTAATATTTGTATTTATTGCAATATTTATGAACTTACACGTCGTGAAAACCATTCTACAAGATCTTTATTAACAGCTTTCGTTATATCTTTCTCATTTCGTGTTTGGCCTCTCATTCATCTATTTGTTTGTATCCTCGACTCTTAAATAAATGGATCTGCAATTTCACTATTCAGTAGCACATATCTATGTGCCTGTAATAATTCTAATTCAGTCAGTGTCACATTTGAAGTCATCCCAACTGATCAGCCAATAGCAGGAAATATTTTGGATTTCTGATGTATTTGAGATTGAGTCGATGTGTCGTCAACATGTCCAACTCGATTAAATCTTGTCTCAATATCATCCAAGTATCGAGAACAAAAGGTAAGACACTCCTCAGCCACATAGTCTTCAGCAATTGAGTCTTCTGGTTTAGCTTTATTTCTCACGTATGATTTCAAATGACCAAGATATCTGTGAAATAAAATAAACATAATTATGCATTTAATTAAGTACCAAAAATTGTTTACTTAACTGGAAAACATATAAATAAAGTACCTCTCAATTGGATACATTCATCGATAATGAATGGGGCCTCTTAATTTAGCTTCCTCAACCAAATGCACAGTTAAATGCATCATTACAGTAAAATAGGAAGGAGAAAAGATCATCTCCATTGAGCAAAGGGTCAATACAAACCTATCCTAGAGGTTGTCAAGCTGAAATGGATGTAGAGATTTCTCACATAGTTTTCTGAAAAATGTGCAGAATTGGAGTACAACAGCAGTAATATTTTCAGGTAATAATGTACGCAGTACCAATGGTAGTAACTGTTGTAACAAAATATGTGAATCGTGGCTTTTCAATCCCTGTAACTTACGATTATTCAAGTCAACACACCTCGAGATGTTACTTGAATACCCATCAGATACCTTAACATTCTTCAACATTCGAAGGAATGTATCTTTATCCATATTTTTCATTGCAAAAATTGTCGAAGGATACTTTTCATTCTCATTTGGCCAGAGATATCATTTTATATTCATTGCTTGTAAGTATTTGCAAGCATTGAGATGATCTTTCGACTTTCCATGATCATTAAGAAATGTGAAAATCAAATTGTCACAGACATTCTTCTCAATATGAATCACATCAAGATTATGGCTCAATAAATTAAATTCCCAATACGGAAGTTTGAAGAATATACTTTTTTTCTTCCATTGTTGTGTTCTGGTTTCGCTTGATGATGCACTTCGGACCTGTTTTCCGCTATCATTCAAATGATGAAACTTCCCAAATTTTGTTTCAACATTTTCAAGCTTTTTCAATATTTCAAAACCATTTAAAAACTTTGGAGGTGGTCTAAGATCAATGGAACCATTAAATTTTGATCTTTTTAGCCAAAATCTATGAGATGCATCGAGAAATCTTCGATGACACAAGAAGCACCATTTTCTACTGTGAGGTAGCCGTTTGGGCTCAAAATAAAAGTTACAAACGGGACAAGCCAAACCCGTGTAAGTGTTCCAACTAGATAAATTCCCAAGCCCAGGGAAGTCACTAATGGTCCACATTAAAGCAGCATGCATTTTGAACATTATTTTAGAAGAAGTATCAAATTTCTCAACATCGTTGCTCCATAACTCCTACAATTCGTCAATCAAAGGCTGCAAGTATACATCAATATCATTTCCAGGCATTTTTTTTCTAGGAATAATCATCGAAAGGATAAAAGATGTTTGTTGCATACACATCCACGGAGGCAGATTATAAGGGATCAAAACAACTAGACAAATGCTATAATTGGTACTCAAAGTCCCAAATGGGTTGAATCCATCGGTAGCCAATCCCAATCGAACATTCCTAGGATCAGCTGAGAAATCTAGATGTAATGAATCAAATGTCTTCCACGATTGAGAATCTTGTGGATGTATCATTAACCCATCATTGTTATTATCTACAGAATTCCACTTCATGTGTTCGGTGGTTTTCGATGACATGAATAATCTTTGCAATCGAGGCTTCAAAGGAAAGTAACGCAAAACCTATGCAGGTGTTCTCCTTTTCTTCTTCTCCATGAAATTATGTTCATTCAGACTTCCAACGTCACCCTTTTCCTGCCATCTAGAAGAAGAACATTTCTTGCAATTCTATCTACTTGAATCCTCTCCCCAATAAAGCATACAATCATTAGGACACACATGTATTTTTGTATAATTCAGACCAAGCTTGTTAACAACTTTTTTCATATCATAAAAAGATTCTGAGATTTTTGCTTTAGGAAATGCATCATGAATCAATTCCAATATCATGTACATTACCTTATTTTTAATTCCACATAGACATTTGATATGGTACAACTTCAGCAGAAATGAAATATTTGAATATTTCAAACACCCACTATACAACTCTTGATTTTCATCATCAACTAAATCATGAAACGCATTTTCCTCAGTGAAGTTTCCTCTTACATTTGGCTCCACAGAATCAAGAGTAGGATCCAATGATATGTGACAATCTTGATATGCCTGTGTTACACTCTCAAAAACATCACTTGTCACATTGCAATTTGTATCACCCTCTTCTGGTTGTTCTGATATGTTTTGATGCTGATAGTGGTGTCTTGCAGTGTCGAATACATCATTTATTAGGTTTTTTATTTCATTTTCCATTGTTGATGAACTTGGGACCTCATTCTGCGGATTAACATTAGTGCTCAATCTTTCTGTAACGTTCGATTCTCCATGCCAAATCCAACACAAATATTGAGCAGGGAATTGCTTCAGTATTAAATGTTCATAAACCTCATCTCTCTTCAACCATGTTCTAAATTTACATTTAGGACATAGACATTTTATTCTCCCTTCAACGGATCGATTAGAAATTGCAAAATCTAAAAACTCATTCAAACCCTTAACATACTGAGGTGTGTTCCTCGGTAATGTGATCCAGCTTTTATCCATGTATATCACAATGTGCCTACACAAAAAACAAGGAATTTAATAAAATAGAATTAAAACAATCAATAAATATAATCAAAGAACCGCCGCTAAACAACCGTCGCTAAACAAAGGTTTTGTTGTAGTGACATCACATATTCCAAATGGAAAATCCAGTATCACCCATCCTTATATTAGATTCTCATGCTCAAAATAGACAGTTTCAATAACAATGAAATATCTAGATAAATTAAAATGCAGTAAGAATAATAAAAAACTCATGAACCATACCATCACATAAAATAAATATAAATTAATCGAGTACATTATAGAACATGATAACCAACATAATAAAATGGCTGGATAGGCTGAAACCTAAACATCCCCAAAAATAAAACCAAACCTAGAACACTATCAACCATGTATGTGTAACCCTAGTCACCACTCAAAGGAATGCTCCCAGACTCAAGCCTAAGGAAAGTCATACCTTCCAAAATAAAAATATTCCATTGACCCCCCCCCCTCTCAAACAAACTCGGTCTCCCTTTCATCCCTCTCATTTGAAGGAACCCACATGACAAGTGCTTATGAAAATGCCCATGTGGCCATTTAAAATTGTTTAAAGTGGTTAGTAATGTTTTTATTGAATTTATAATTCTATAACATAACTTTGTTGGTTTTATAATGGATTTCAAACCAATTATGTCAAACTACGCAAAGGGAAGGATAATAAAACAACAATAGGTTGACCTCATTAGAAGAGATCCACTTCTCCCACATAATAATCATCACTACCTGAATATGATGGGTTTACCATAAGATGTGTATTTTTATTCCTCAAGCATAACCATTTAATTGCATCACTAACTAATGATGCCTAAATAGGTGGCATGCATATCTAATCATTCCATCAGTGTGTTACATTGCAAGCACTGGCACATTTCTAATGTATACACCCCCCATGGTAATTCAAAATAAACATCAACCAATATCAAATGGTCCTCCCCAGTTGTGTTCCTTATACTCAGAAGGACATGCTAACCTACATGGAATAACACTTCACACCATAGGAGTTTCCTAGTCATAATTTGTTGAAAATGGATCGCATACTATGGAACACTCTATACAGATCATTGAACGCAGGTTTTGGATGTGTCCAACACACTTTAACCATCATTATATTTAAGAGATAAAAACTATATTCTAAAAGTAATTCTAGATTAGATTCAAATTTGAATGTACACGTGACAATCCTCTAAGTTATATCAACATGTTCTATGACATAAAGTATATAAGCCAATAATAACAGATTAGTATATCAAATCACTTGATCATTTTTATGAAATCATCCAGAGATTTGGAATAACATAGATTTTTTATTAACACCTGGGTATCTCAACCTCATAGATAAGTGGAGATTAAATCATAGATGATCATTGATTGAACTATTTCCACTGAATACATATGGTTTCATAATCCATTTTTGAAACATGATGGTTACCACATGTATCAACATATAGTGCCCTGAGCTTTCAAAATCAAAATGGAAAATACTTTATACTATCCATTGTATTATCAGACCTGTGAATCTTGGTATTCAATGGTCCATAAGAAATACTTGTGTAGAGTTGTACTATCTTGTATGACTATAAATCATGCTAATGACCCCTTGAGTCATCCAACACTGATGACAGTGAATAAGAATGGTCAAACAACCTTATATATGGTTTAACATTACCTAGGAATTTCAATCCGATAGAAACTAGTCGTTACATGATGAACATCCCTGAAAAAAGGGTCAAAGTTTTTCATGACCACCTATCCTACCTAGGTGTCATTTTAGAAACTATGTGTTATAATTAAGACCAAATTTTACCTGAAATGCACCTCATGTCTAAAACTCCTTATAAAAATTTATCACAGATTTTAAGTTATAATGGAATTACCTACCTTTAGAAATCCCATTAGAAAAACATACAGCATCGACCCTATAAGGGGGTAATGCCTAAAAGTTCCCTAGGCTTAAGGTCTTATCATTTCGGTCCAAGCAATAGAAAAATAGGCCTACAGGTAATGATCGTAATCCCATTTCAAGGAAACTACTTAATAAATGTTTAAACTACCATTACTCTAGGGTCAAATCTAAGAACACCACATTAAGGATTTATTTGAGTCGATATATTTCATTACATTCATTCTTGGAACATTTAAAGGCTAAATTTAAACATTAAGTTTAATGAATGTGTGAGTCCTCTATGAGCCTCATTTGTTATATTTTATAGTTATGGATTTTGACCATAGGGGGGATGCTTTGTATTGACATGAATGATGTGCTGATTATGATTGTATGTGTGTTCGGGGCTCCAATAGGGGGGTTGTCCAGCTATGGGGGAGGGGTTGTCCAGCCGGGGGGCTGTCCAGTCTGGGGGTTGTCTAGTCCGGGGGGCTCTCTAGCCAAGGGGGAGGGGCTCCAGCAGGGGGGTGTTGTCTATCCAGGGGGATATGGGGGGATGTCCAGTCAGGGGGGGTTGTCCATCCAGGGGGGTTGTCCATCCGGGGGGGCTGGGGGATGTCCAACCAGGGGGGGGATGGGGGGCTGTCCAGCCAGGGGGGTTGGGGGCTGTCCAGCCAGGGGGGAAGGGCTCCAGCAGGGGGGGTTGTCCAGCCAGGGGGGGAGCTAGGGGGATGTCCATCCAGGGGGTGGGCTCCAGTAGGGGGGTTGTCCATCCAGGGGGAGCTGGGGAAAATAAATCATAATAAGGTTGATCTAAAATTCTCATAAAAGGTAAACATTTGCATTAAAAATAAAATCTTATTATTGAGTATAAAATATTATATGAAAATGATGACATAATCAGAGTGCATGAGCATAAAATTATAATATTTATAACCATGAAAACCTAGGTCATAAAACATGAAAACATGGTGTAAAGATTTCAAGAAAGGTAAGATATATAAGAATCAATAATCCTGAGCCAAGTGAAATCAATCTTGATCAAAGGAAACATTTATCACAATATAGATCATAATGAAATATTATTTATATCATAGAAAATTTCCATCAAAGAATCCATATAGAACCCTTACAATTAGAATAACCATATAGCAGACTTCGAAAAGTATTATCCAGATAAAATAATCATTACCTAATCCATTACAGTGCAACCAAGGAGCACTCATCATATAACCTATAACTGGCTCACCTAGAGCTATATGGGAACACCCATGATCAAGAATAATATACATATACCATTCAATAATAATTTATATAGATCATTCATGGAATGATAAACATAATGAAACAACCATTATTGTTTCCAAAACATTATTAACCCATGAAAGATAAATGGGTTACTTGAAAATTTCTTTGAGAGTCCTCTGGTTTGAATTTAAAAAACCAACCTTAGGGTTCTGTATAGGTCGTCGAAGAAGCAATGTCACCGGGGTCACGGGGTCGCCGGGGTCTTGGGGGCTTGGGGTCGCCGAGGTCGCGGGGTCGTCAGGGTCGCGGGGGAAGCGGAGGGCCGGGGTCGCGGGGGAAGCGGGGGATCGGGGGAAATGTGAGGAGGTTCGGGGTTGGGGGAAGGGCCAGCTGTAAAAAAAACCAGGGTTTCACGGAGGTTTATTATAAACCGCCGTGAAACCATTTTTAAAATAGTTTTAGCGGCGGTTCTTAGAACCGCCGCTAAACAGCGGATGTGTTGTAGTGAGGGGTTCTTTATCCCAAGAAAAGGGGATAAAAATTACTTAAAGACATGCAACATTATATTGTTAGACTTTCTCATCAACCTCAGGAAGGTTAAATTTTTTAAGTATATTTTTCTTACGATTAATGTTGTGAAAGCCAGTACCATAAAATCCCAAATCCCGATGTATCCTTCCACTATCTCAAGGATAGTTTTTATGGTCTTAGCTGAAATGAAAATTGAATGCAAGTCCACTTTGAAGTCTTGTAAGATTATGTTTCTAAGTGAAGATACGATGAAGAGAATGAAAGTTTCTTACAATCTGGACTCCAAGAAGTTTGAAGAAGTCATGGCGCCAGAAGTTCAGAAGCCAGTATTTAAGGAAACTATGCCGGAAACATCCAAATGGGAACTAAAAAAGTCAATACCGAAATCTTCAAAAAGTGATCAGAAGAAGAAAAATTCAGATGAGGTCTCTCATTTCGATCCTATCTTAGTAGCTCCGTCTTTAGTTCCACCAGTTATAAGGAAACTGAATGCTTAATCTGATGATATTGTAACTGGCTGGAGGAAATTAGTTGAATCCAAAAAGGAAGGGGATCCAACCTTTGGGTTGAATCTGATAGAGGCAAAGTCTTTTAAGATTCAAACTGCTGATGTGTTAGAGAAAGAAGCTAAGGAGAATAAGTAGAAAAGAAAGAGAACTAAGACAGAGATTATACAATCCTTACTAAAGGAATTAGAAAATTCCTCTGAGAAGCTACCAGTACCGGATGTCAATCCAGAACCTAAGAATGCAGAGAAACCTATAGTGATACCAGAACCTATAGTGATACTGGAACTGCAAGTAGAAGTACATGAAGAGGATAAGATCATTCAAGAAGAAGAAAATGATGTGATTAGATAAGTTGATGATTATGTTGCAACCCCGGGAGTTTCTACCGATGAAGAAGAAGAAGAAGAAGTTGAGATTGAAGTTGAAGAAGTTTAGACTGAAGTTGAAGAAGTAGAGAGGTAGAAGAAGAGATTGATGTAACCTAAGATGAAGATTTGAAATCCATGAATCTGAAAATAGTGATACCAGAAGTAAAGAAGAGAAAGAATAAGAGATTTAAGGAGGATCCTAAGATGATAAGACTATAGAAAATGAAGAAGTACCTCAGGGTTCCAAACTCTCTGTAGTTCCAAAAGTTGATAAAGGGAAGGCCATTATGGTTTCCCCTTCTGATGCCGACTCTCCTCAAAATCTTGGGAATCCAGAATCCACTGTTATGAAGGTCAATAAAGAATAATTTGACTCCGAGTCCTCGTCATCTATGGGTGATGACTTTGTAAAAAATTCATTAACGAAATTAGTAAGTACCATTTTGGTACTTGCTAACTTATATTCTTGGAGCTAAATGATGCAGGAAACCTTAAACCAAAAGAAGAATTCAATATCTACACTGATAGAAAAGGTGGTGAAAGGTAAATACAATCATAATAATCTTCTCCTTGATTATAAAGCTCAAATAATTTTATGTTAGAAAGTGATAAGTCAGACCCAAACATTATCAGATAAATCTCTACAATTCTCAGACTTCATGGAATCTATAAAGGGAGCTTTCAATGATGTAAAAAATGAGCTGACCAAAGTCTGGACTTCTTTCTCATAGAACTTTTCAAGTGAGTTAGCTACGAGGAAAAATGAAGGCAAAAATATTCTTGATTAGATGAATACCATAGCTGAAGTTGTCAATTATCAAAAAGTAATATATGATGGTCTTGTGAAGAAATCAGATTCACAAGAGGAAGTGATCAAATCCCTTGAAGATAAAAATAGGCCCCAAGAATTCCGGATCCAGGCTTTGGAAAAGAAGGTAGCTGAGTAAGATTCCTTGATAAAGAAGCTTCAAGAAGTTCACAAGGAGGTGAAAAGTCTTCTTTCAGAGAATAATAAGGGGGGTTGATACATTTTTTTCCCATGCCGAATTTTTGATGAGAAACTTAATGAAAAAATTCTTACAAATCTTTTATATATTTTGTCTCGTGTATATTTCTTTCTAAACTTACAGGTCCCTCTCCATTCCTTTTTGAAAATCACAAAGAGGGAGAATTATATTAAAGGGAGTAGTTAAAGGAATAAAAATTATAAAAGAAAATTTCCTAAGGGTAAAATCTAAAGAAAAATAAATTTTATAACTTTCATCTATAAGGAAAAGTTCTAAATCTATGGGGAGTCTCTATAAATAGAAGAATATATATCTGAGGGTGAGATTTCCATTCTCTATGAACTTCTACATAAGGGAAGAATAATTTACCTTAAGTTATACACTTAAGGGGGAGGTAAGTATTTGTAACTCTGAGTATTTATTCCTTTCCTTTGTCAAATTTTTCTAAAGTTATTTGTGATTTCCAAAAGGGGGAAGATTGTTCGGTCTGTAAAACCTCTCCATTCCTTAAGCTTTTATTTTAAAAATCAAAAACACCTTCTTCCTAAATATATTTTCTTACACTTATATAAATTTACATATAACCAAAATTTCCTTAGTCTTTTGAGTTAAATATATTTTTATTAAGGTTTTTAGAAATCTGTTTTTTTATACCGGAAAAGTTCTTAAGGTTCTGAAATTTGGTTCATGGTTATACCATACCGAAATTCCTAAAGACACCGTTTACCATTCTCTGTTTTCACTGCGATACAGATTTCCATCCAGAATAAAATCTGATATCATATTTTCCTTATACTTAGATTTCTAGTATTTCGGTTTTCTAAAGTTCTTAAACTCCGACTTCCTGGTTATCGGTATTGAAGATCCTTAAGACAGATTTGTCATAACGATACCTGAAATCTCAATACCGAAATACTTATACCGTTTTTATGACATACTGGAAATCCTATTACAATTTTCCTTATATATTTTATCATACCAAAAATATCATATCGTTTTTTCAATACCGAATTTCTTATAGTGATATTTTCTATACCAAAAATTTTATTTTTATACATCTTTAAATGTCGATGCTTTCAAACCTGAAATTTATATTCCGGAAATTTTCATTCCACATTTCTAAATAATATATTCGTAATACTTTTTATCTTAGAGATATTGATACCATTTCTTATGATACCGATACCAGAGAATAAGAAACTAGTACTGAGAATTTACTTATACTTTACTCATACCAATTTTAGGAAAATACATTTCGAATTTTATAATTCCAGAATTTATTATTAAAATCTTTATTTCCTTAATATTCTGAACCTTATAATTTATTTCATATAATTTCAATTTTATCGGATTCCAAGTTTCTTACACTTAAGGTGTAAGATCTTTATATTCATGGTTAGTTATATAAAATGATGTCGTTGTTTCTGTTATAAACTAATAGTTGTATGTTTGACACATGTCCAGGTCCATCCACGATTTAAGGAAATATGATTGTTGGAGTGGAATTGACCAGTATATTTTGAAAGCTATAAATAGGACCTCAGATGATGTGATCTGTACCAGTTTAGGAGTTCAAATGTTTGCATTTTGGAGTTCATCTCTCAAAAAGTGAATTGCTCTAGTGTGAGAGGATCTTATAAACTCTCAAGCTTCATGTAGAAAGTTTGTATGGATTGTTAAAACTTTTCTTCATACAGAATTGCTTCGTGTAGAGTTTTGGTTTCCTTAAAATCAGAGACTTTAGGTTGGGAAGTTAGAGGTACTGATTTCCTTACAAATTGAGGGATTTTGGGGATAGAAAGACAGATATCGATCTTAGAATTGAGATATTACACAAGTTTGGGTACGATAGACTTTCTTTTAAGTATAAAATAAGGAACCTGTATCCAAGGTTTTTGTATACCCTCTTATTTGGGTTAAAAGAATATTATAAATTTCTGATGCTTTTTAAAAGTTAGAAATTTTTCTTTTTGTATAAACTTTCTAACTTGTATCTCTAACTGTAAGATATTCTATATGACTTGTGGCAGAATATATTTGTAAGAAAATTTTCTTAAGCTTTAGACTTAAGAACTTTATATTTCTCTAATAAGGTGATTTCATATTATAGGTGTTGTGAATTTTGTTTATACAAATTTTCCTTAAGAAATTTTTTAAATTATACAATTCACCCCCCCCCCCCTTTGTATATTGTGTATATTTAGTACTATTATGATCCTAATATTGGTATAGAGTAGAATATCATACTCCATACCAACCTACCAATTGGTATCAGAGAAATATTACCTCATACTCTGAACCAATTTAAAAATTTATTTCAGAGTGTTGGTTCAATCTGAATTAATCTCACAATAAGATTCAGAAGAGAAATCATCTTCTTATTCATATTTTCGGAATCAGAATTTTGGACTCACAGGTCTGGACTCATATTTTCTTAGAGATAGACTAGTTCTTATTTTTCTTAGACTTTACAATTTTTCTTAAAGTTTTCTTTAAGAACTTTATATTCTCTTCAATCACTACTACTAACCTTTTTGTCGAAAAAAGCTATATTCTTTTTCTATGGAAGGATCCATGAATATTGGTTCTTTAGACAATTTAAATCCTACCAGACCACCTATTTTTTATGGAAACTATTATGAGTACTGGAGAGATAGGATGAAGACTTTCTTTATTAATATTGGATTTTATAACAATGTGATGCTGACAGGATATTATAAAATTCCTAACAAGGAATTGAGAACTTTTACTAATTAGGAGAAAGCAGAATATCAAGCTAATTTCAGAGTCAGAAATACATTGCTATGTTCCATTACTAGGAACATCTATAGTCAAATATATTCATGTGAAGCTGAAAATAGTATCTAGAAAAAATTAGAAGTTACACATTTTGGAACTTCTAAAGTTATAGAAACATGAAGAGCTATGTTGAGAGCTGAATATCATGGCTTTAGCTTTCCTTATGCAGAACCCATAAGAAAAGTTCAGAAAAGGTTCATTACCATTGTGAATAGATTACAGTCTATGGGAGAAAAAGGTCTTGATGATGAAATACTTGTTGACAAGATCATAGACATCATTCTTAATGAATGGGAGTCCAAGAGGATAGAAATTGATGAGAAATGGAAAGTCACCCAGATTTCCTTTGATGAGATTTTTGGAACTCTTATTCAACATGAGACTAGAATGAAGAGAGATGAGGATAATATTAAGAAAAAGAATGGAAATGGAAGTGTTTCTTTCACAACAACTTCTAACCATACAAAATCCAAAACTCCATAAAGATTTACTAGATTAAAGTTAAAGAAAATTACTATTCAGTCAGAATCTAGTGATACAGAAAAATCTCAGAATGGGTTAGCTAATCTTACTTGGAGAATGAAAAAGATAGTAATGCAGAAGAACTATTAAAATAATTTTAATAAGAGAGACTAAAAATAAAATAAATATGGGGAAGTTATTTGCTACGAATGCATAATAACAGGTCATATAATACCTGATTTCCCTCTTTTGAAAAAGAAGGATAAGAAGGAAAGGAATTTAGAGAGAAACAAGAATAAGTTATAACTTTATAAGCACAAGAAAAGTCTTAAAACAAACTACACTTAGAGTTCTAGTTGTGGAGACTCTTATGAAATTGAATCTTTTGAATATGAATCATCAGCACAAAATAATATCAGATTCCTTTCTACTATTTCTTTCCCAAATAGTTTTCTTATGGCCAAGATACACTCTACCAAGGCTTTAACAAATTTATCTCTTGATAAGAATTATTATTCTGAAGATATTACTTCTGATAAAGATAATTCATCTTTAGATAATGAATAAATACCTTCGTATAAATAAGTATCTAGATTTTCCAAGTTGTTAGAAGCAAAAAAAATATAAAATTTCCAAGAAACTATACAAGAGAAATACTAGAGAAGAAGTTCTTTAAAAGAGATTTCAGATCTCACTAGATATCTTGAAGATAAGGATGAGATTCTAGAAAAACTTTCTAAAGACCTTAAGAAAGTAAATTCTGAAAAATAAAAACTTTCTAAAGATCTTAAGAATGATATTTCAAAAATAAATGTTTTTTAGGAAAAATATAACTCTAAGGAAATAATTTTTCAGGATAGGAATTTAGTCATAAGACTAAAATCCGAAATATATTCTCGTAAGAAACTTTTTTCCAACTTTACTTCTGGTAAAGAAAATTTTGACAAGTTGTATTCGCAAATCTGACCTCATGGAAATACTTCTGGAGTAGGTTATACTTAGAGAAAACCTATTTTCAAAAATAACTATTTTATTCCATCCAAATCCCCCTTTTGTACAAAATTTCAAAGTGGGGGACATTGAAGGAAAACCTATTCCTTAAATAAAATTCAATCCCTAGGATTCCACAAGACTTATTTTTTCAAACAAATGTGGTTTCCTAAAATTTTATTGTCTAACCCCTGATCCAAACAAGTTTGCATTCCAAAGATCTAAATTTTTTTTCAGGAAAATGAAGAATTTACCAACAATATCTGGTATATGGATAGCAGATGTTCCCATCATATGACTCGTAACAAAATTTATTTCCATAAGATTGTCAAAATGAAAGGTGGAAAAGTAACCTTTGGGGATAATTCTCAAGGAGAGATTTTCGGTATAGGTAATATCATTCTTTATTCTAAAGTTTTAATTTCTAATGTTTTATTTGTTAATGGTCTTAAGCACAACATTATAATAATAATTCAATTATGTGATGAAGGTTAGCTTGTAAATTTTATGAATGATAAGTGTTTAGTTCACAATTCTAAGGATGAATATATTCTTACTTCCCATAGGCATGAGAATGTATACACTTTGAACTTAGAAGAATTAAGAAGTCAAGATCTTCATTTCTTAAGTGCAATTGAAGAAAAATCTTGGCTTTGGCATAGAAGGTTAGGACACTGAAACCTTAAGAGCCTTAGTAATATCTCAAATAAATGGTTAGTTAAGGATCTACCGGTTCTAAGTTTTTATTCTTCAAAAGTTTGTGACCCTTATCAGTTTGTCATGAAACACAAATCTAGGTTTAAATCTATTAGTGAAGTTTCAACATCTAATTCCCTATAGTTAGTGCCTATGGATTTATTTGGTCCTACACAAAGTGGAAGTATTAGAGGAAAATTTTATGTATTTGTTCTTGTTGATGACTACACTAGATATACTTGGGTCTATTTTCTAGAAAGAAAATCTGAAGCCTTTTCTTATTTTAGAACTTTTTGAGCTCAAGTAAAAAATGAGAAAAACCTACGATTGATAACTACTCATATTGATCATGGTGGTGAGTTTGTAAATCGGTATTTTGAAACTTTTTGTAGTAATAAAGGTATTACTCACAATTTCTCATCTCCTATAACTCCTCAACAAAATGTTGTTGTTGAAAGAAGGAACTGAATCCTTCAAGAGATAACTAGAACCTTATTGAGTGAATATTCTATAGCAAAACACTTTTGGAATGAAGCTGTAAGTACTGCCTGTTATACTATAAATCGAGTTTTGAAAAGACCTTTTCTAAATAAATCTTCTTATGAGCTATGGACTGGTCGTAAACCAAAAGTTTCTTACTTCAAGGTTTTGGTTGTAAAGTTTTTATCCTTAATACTAAGGATAAATTACACAAATTTGCACCAAAATCCGATGATGGAATTTTCTTGGGCTATTCCACTAACTCTAAGGATTATATAGTTTTTATAAAAAAGACTTATACTGTGGAGGAAATAGTACATGTTAAATTTGATGAAACTGATCCTTTTGTTTTCAAACAACCTGATTTAAATCTTCCAGATATATTTTCTAAAAATGATCAACAACCTATAGTTGAAGATTCTTCTAAGGAAAATGTTTGTGAAAATATTACTGAAACATTTACTCCTGAAGATTTTCTACCTTATGTTGATGATAAAGTGTAATGAAACCCAAATCAGTTGTTACTTAGAAATCATCCTACTAATAATATCATAGGTGATGTCAATCAACCTGTAAGGACTAGAAGTTCCTTAAGGAATGTAATTGAATATGTTACTTTTCTTTCCCAATTTGAACCAAAGACTCCTGAGGAAGCCTTTGGTGATGAAGATTGGATAAAGTTTATACAAGATGAAATCAATGAGTTTTAAGGATCAAGTCTAGACCTTAGTTGAGAGACCTAAGGATATATCTATTATTGGTGTAAAATGGGTCTTCAAAAATAAATGTGATGAAAATGGGATTGTAGTTAGAAATAAATCAAGATTATTTTCTAAAATTTATAACCAACAAGAAGGCATAGACTATGAAGAAAACTATGCACCAGTAGCAAGACTCAAATCTATCTGAATTATTATATCATTTACTTCTTTCTATAATTTTAAACTTTATCAAATGGATGTGAAGTGTGATTTCCTTAATGGATATGTATAGGAAGAAGTCTATGTATACCAAACCCCTATTTTTAAAGATGTAAAACATCCTAATCATGTATATAAACTTACCAAAGATTTTTATGGCCTTAAACAATCCCCCAGTGCTTGGTATGATAGAATTACATGATTTTTACTTCAAAACAACTATTCTAAAGGAACTGCGAATCCAACACTTTTTATAAAGAAAGATAAGAAATATATTTTAATTATAAAAATATATGTTGACGACATTATATTCATATCAAATAAACAATCCTTAACAGATTCGTTTGTGGATTTTATGAAGTCTGAGTTTGAGATGAGTATGATGGGTGAGTTAACATTCTTTCTTTGTTTTCAAATTTCTCAAAAACTGAAAGAAACTTATATATCTCAACATAAGTATATCAAATATCTTCTTAAAAAGTTTGGGTATGATAACACTAAGAGTATAAGTACTCCTATCAAAACTTCCAATACTTTTGATATTGATGAAGCAGGGAAACCTGTGGATCAAACATCTTATAGAGGAATGATATGAAGTTTATTTTACTTAACATTAAGTCGACCTGACTTAATGTTTTCTATTTGATTATGTGAAAGATATCTAGAAAATCCTAAGGAATCTCATCTTAAGGTTGTGAAAAGAATTTTCTGGTACTTAAAAGGAACCTTGGATTTAGGACTTTTTTATTCTTCTAGAAATTTTTTTGAACTAAAAAGCTTTTCAGATGCTGATTTTGCTCATTGTAAAATGAATAGAAAGAGTACATTCAGAACTTGTCATTTCCTAGAAAATTCCTTAGTTTCTTAGTCTTGTAAGAAACAACATTCTGTAGCACTTTTCACTGCTGAAGCAGAATATGTAGTAGCTAGAAGTTGTTGTGCTCAAGTGTTGTGGATACAACGCACACTCACATATTATGGCATGAGTTTTACCAAACCTCAAATCTTGTGTGATAACACTAGTGTCATAGCCCTAAGTAAAAACTCATCACATCATCTTGTGATAAGTACATAGATATTAGGAATCACTTTCTTAGGTATCACACACTCAAAGGAGATATAATTATTCAATTCATCAGAATGAAAGAACAACTTGTTGATATATTTACCAAACCATTACCATTTGATAGAGTTGAATACATTAAACAGAAGCTATGAATGATATTTGTAAGATAATAGTTCATATCTACTTCTTGTTTAACCATATCCTAATAATAAATTACTCCAAAATTCAGGGAGAGTACATATGTTTGAAAATTTTAAAAAAAATTGTTTTCCATAAAAATTTTATTTTTCCAGAATCAGCGAGTTTCAAAGTTGAGTTTTTTTTTGTATCTATTTTCTCAACAGACCTAAAATTTAACAGTTCCAAAAAAATTTGGTTGTTTTACTTCAAGAAAATTTTTTCTCTAATGAAATTTAACCTTAAGGAAATTTTTCCTTAAGTTAAACCAAATTTAAGGAATTTTTTTAATGTTTTCTATCTATTTAAAAAAAATCCCAGAATCAAAATTCTCAAAATCCATATTTCTGGAGTTGAAATTCTTAGAGTCAAATTTCCGGTGTCTAGTTTTTCTAACCCCAAGAATTTTTTTTCTTCGATACCAATAATTTCTTCAGATATTCCTTAAAATTACATTTTTTTACCCTCTCGTTATTTTCTTATAGTTCTATTTTTTGGTATTTCTTTCTTTTAAGAAATTTTTCTTCGGATTCATATTTCCTTATAATCCGACTTTTATTTTTCTAAAACCTAAAAATTTTGATATGGATATATCTTTTCAACCATCTTCAACTGTTAGATCATATTGGACATATCTCAGTCGTTTTATTTTCTTATGTAAGTTGAAAGGTAGTAGTATGTCTATATAAGGTCTACCCCACTTCATGAGGACCCCGCCGATTCCATAAGCCTTCAAGTCAAAGTTCTACTTCTTCATATAATGTCATTTAAGATTTCTTCAGAGATTTATTACAGATCCAAATGTCAGTCAGTTCTGACCAGATGGTAGTCAAGGAGAATAAAGACAAGATGGTATTTCGGGAGAGACTTGTATGTTTACACTTTTACAATCGGTATGATTCCCTCATCTCTTATATTATCAAATGTAATAATTGGGAGAGTATTTTTGTTGCAAAGGACAAGTTTCAAGATCCTGTATATCCGGAACTAGTCATACAGTTTTATGACTCTGTCAATTTCTTTGAGAAGGATGGAAAGTATTATTTCAGGTTTATGGCTTATGAAAATTATTACACCATTTCATACCAGAAAGCGGACAACATCCTGAAGATTACTTATGAAGGAGAGGCCCTCATAGTTTCTTACAAAATTATGGATAAAGAAGGTTCTTTTGAAAAGAACCATGCTTTAGAAAGTCTTGACATCAGGGGATTTCAGACTCCGAAGTTTTCACACTTATCAGTGGACCATAGGTTGGTGGCATTATGGGTGTAGGGGTTCCTTATCTCAAGAAAAGGGGATAAAAATTCCTTAAATACATGTGACATTATCTTGTTAGGATTTCTCATCAACCTAAGGAAGGTTAATTTTGTTAAGTATATTTTTCTTACGATTAATGATGTGAAAGCCGGTATCATCAAATCCCAAATACTCATGTATCCTGCCACTATCTCAAGGATAGTTGTCATGGTCTTAGCCGAAATAAAAATTGAATGCAAGTACACTTTGGCATCTTGTAAGATTATGTTGCTAAGTGAAGATATGCTAAAGAGAATGGAATTTTCTTACAATTTGGACTCTAAGAACTTTGAATAAGTCGTGACGCTGGAAGTTCAGAAGCTGGTATTGAAGGAAGCTCTTCTGGAATCGTCCAAAGAAGCACCGAAAAATTCAGTACTAGAATCTTCAAAAAGTGATCAGAATAAGAAAAAGTCAGATGAGGTATCTCATGTCGATTCTATCTCAATAGCTCTGGATTCAGTTCCACCAGTTATAAGGAAACTGAATGCTTACTCTGATGATATTTTAACTGGCTGTAGGAAATTAGCTGAATCCAAGAAGGAAGGGGATCCAACCTTTGGGTTGAATCTGGCAGAGGCAAAGGCTTTGAAGATTCAAACTGCTGATGTGTTAGAGAAAGAAGCTAAGGATAAGAAGCAAAAAAGAAAGAGAACTGAGAAAGAGATTATACAATCCTTGCAGAAGGAAGTAGAAAATTCCTCTAAGAAGCTACCAGTACCAGATATCACTCCGGAACCTAAGAAGGCGATGAAACTTGTAGTGATACCAGATCCTGTAGTGATACGGGAACCGCAAGTAGAATTACAAGAAAAGGATGAGATCATTAAATAAGAAGAAAATGATGTTATTAGACAAGTTGATGATTATGTTGCAACCCCGGGAGTTTCTACTGAGGAAGAAGAAGAAGAAGAAGTTGAGACCGAAGTTGAAGAAGTTGAAGAGGTGGAAGAAGAGATTGATGTAACCAAAGATGAAGATGAAATCCATGAATCTGAAAATAATGATACCGGAAGTGAAGAAGATAAAGAACAAGAGATTCAAGGAGGATCCGGAGATGATAAGACTATATAAAATGAGGAAATACCTCAGGGTTCCAAACCCTCTGCAGTGCTGAAAGTTGATAAAGGGAAGACCATTATGGTTGCCCCTTCTGATGTCGACTCTCCTCAAAATCTTGAGAATCCGGAATCCTCTCTTCCGAAGGTCAATAAATAAGAATCTGACTCTGAGTCCTCGTCATCTATGGGTGATTACTTTATAAAAAATTCATTAAGGAAATTAGTAAGTACCATTTTGGTACTTGCTAACTTAGATTCTCGGAGCCAAATGATGCAGGAAACCTTAACCCAAAAGGTGAATTCAACATCTATGTTGATGGACATGGGGGTGAAAGTTGAAGCTAATCATAATAATATTCTCATGGATTACAAAGCTCAAAAATTTTCATGTCAGAAAGTGATGAGCCCAACCCAAACCTTATCAGATAAATCTATACAATTCTTGGACTTCATGGACTCGACAAAGGGAGTTTTCAATGATGTATCAAATTATCTGACCAAAGTCCGGACTTCTTTCTCAGAGAAATTTTCAAGTGAGTTGGCTGTGAGGAAAAATGAAGGAAAAATCTTCTTGATCAAATGAATACCACAGCTGAAATTTTCAATTATCATAATGGAATATCTACTGGTCTTATGAAGAAATCGGATTCACAAGAGGAATTTATCAAATCCCTTGAATATAAGAATTGGTCCCTTGAATTACCGATCCATGCTTTGGAAAAGAAGGTAACAAAGCAAGATTCCTTGGTAAATAAGCTTAAAGAAGATCACAAGAAGGTGAAAATGATTAAGTTCTTGGTGAAAAGTCTTATTTCAGAGAAGGAGGGTCGATAAATTTTTTTCCCATGCCAAATTTTTTATGAGAAACTTAATGAAAAATTACTTTCAAATATTTTATATATTTTGTCTCGTGTATATTTCTTTCTAACCTTACTGGTCCCTCCCCATTCCTTTTTGAAAATCACAAACGGGGAGAATTATATCAAAGGGATCAGTTAAAGGAAGAAAAATTTATAAAGGAAAATTTCCTTAGGGTAAAATCTAAAGAAAAATAAATTTTCTAACTTTCATCTATAAGGAGAAGTTCTACTTCTAAGGGGAGTCTCTATAAATAGAAGAATATATATCTAAGGGGGAGATTTCCATACTCTAAGAACTTCTATATAAGGGAAGAATAATTTACCCTAAGTCATACACTTAAGGGGGGTCTAAGTATTTCTAACTCTGAGCATTTATTCCTTTCCTCTATCAAATGTTTCTGAAGGTTTTTGTGCTTTCCAAAAAGTGGGAAATTGTTAGGTCTATAAGACCTCTCAATTTATTAATATTTTATTTTGAAAATCACAAACACCTTATTCATAATTATATTTCCTTACACATACATAAATTTCCTTATAACCAAAATTTCCTTAGTCTTTTGAGTTAAATATATTTTTATTAAGGTTTTTAGAAATCTATTTTTCCATACCAGAAAAGTTCTTAAGGTTCTGAAATTTGGTTCATGGTTATACCATACTGGAATTCCTTAATACATCGTTTCCCATTCTTTGTTTTCACTGTGATACCAATTTCCATCCAGAATTAAATCCAGTATCATATTTTCCATATACTTAAATTTCCAGTATTTTGGTTTTCTAAAGTTCTTAAACTACGAATTCATGGTTATCGATACTGAAGCTCCTTAAGACAAATTTGTCATACTGATACCTGAAATCCCAATACCAAAATCCTTATACCATTTTTATGCCATACCATAAATCCTATTACAATTTTCCTTATATATTTTATCATACTAAAAATCTCGTACCTTTTTTTCAATACCGAATTTCATATACTGAGATTTTATATAACGAAAATTTTATTTTAATACATCATTAAATGCCAATGTTTTAGAAGCTGAAATTTTTATTTCGAAAATTTTCATTCCACATGTCTAAAGAATATTTTCTTAATACCATTTATGTTAGAAACATTGATATTGTTTCTTATGATACCGATACCAGAGAAAAATAAATTGGTACCAAGAATTTCCTTATACTTTACTCATACCGATTTAATGAAAATCCATTCCAAGATTTATAATCCCAGAATTTATTATTAAAATCTTTATTTCTGTAATATTCCAAACCTTATAATTTCTTTCATATAATTTCAATTTTATCAGATTCCAAGTTTCTTACAATTAAGGTGTAAGATCTTTATATTCATGGTTAGTTATATAAAATGATGTCATTGTTTCTGTTATAAACTAACCGTTATATGTTTTTCACATGTCCAGGTCCCTCTGAGATTTAAGGAAATATGAACGTTGGAGTGGAATCGACCAGTAGATTTTGAAAGCTATAAATAGGACCTTAGATGATGAGATCTATACCAGTTCAGGAGTTCACATGTTTGCATTTTGGATTTCATCTCTCTAAAAGTGAATTTCTCTAGAGTGAGAGGCTCTTATAAACTCTTAGGCTTTGTGCAGAAAGTTTGAACGGCTTGTTCAAACTTTACATCGTGCAGAATTGCTTTGTTCAGAGGTGTGATTTCCTTAAAATCAGAGACTTCAGGTTGTGAAGTCAGAGGTTCTGATTTCCTTACAAATCAAGGGCTTGCGGGGATAGCAAGACAGATACCGATCTTAGGATTAGGGGCTTACTTGGGTTTGGTTAAGATAGACTTTATTATAAGTATAAAATAAGGAACCTTTATCCAAGCTTGTTGGATACCCTCCTCTTTGGGTTAAAATAAGATTTTAAATTTTTTATGCTTTGTAAAAGTTAAAAAGTTTTCTTTATGTATAAATTTTCTAACTTGTATCTCTGACTGTAAGAGATTCTATATGCCTTGTGTTAGAATATCTTTGTAAGAAAAGTTTCTTAAGATTTAGACTTAAAAACTTTATATTTCTCTAAGAAGTTGATTTCTTATTAGAGGTGATGTGGATTTTATTTATACAAAATTTCCTTAAGAAAATTTTTAAAGTATACAATTCACCCCCCCCCCCATTTTATATTGTGCATATTTAGTACTATTGTGATCCTAATATTGGTATAAAGTATAATATCATACTTCATACCAACCTATCAATTGGTATTAGAGTAATATTACCTCATACTCTAAACCAATTTAACAATTTGTTTCAGAGTGTTGGTTCAATCTGAATTAATCTCACGATTAGATTCAGAATAGAAATCATCTTCTTCTTCATATTTTCGGAATCAAAATTTTAGACTCACAATTCCGAACTCATATTTTCTTAGAGATACTCTAATTCTTATTTTTCTTAGACTTTACAATTTTTCTTAAAGTTTTCTTTAAGAAATTTATATTTTCTTCAAGCACTACTACTAAAATTTTTGTCGAAGAAAGGTATATTATTTTTCTATGGAAGGATCCATGTATATTGGTTCTTTGGACAATTTAAATATTAAAAGAAATCCTATTTTTGATGGAAAATATTATGAGTACTCGAGAGATAGGATGAAGACTTTTGTTATTAATATTGGATTTGATAACTTCCTGATGCTGACAGGAGATTATAAAAATCCTGACAAGGAATTGAGAACTTTTACTAATCAGGAGAAAGCATAATATCAAGCCAATTTCAAAGTCATAAATACATTGCTATGTTCCATGACTAGGAACATCTATAGTTAAATATCCTCATGTGAAGTTTCAAATAGTATCTGAAAAAAATTGGAAGTAACACATTTTGAAACTTCTAAAGTTATAGAGACAAGAAGAGCTATGTTGAGAGCTGAATATCATGGCTTTAGCTTTCCTTATGGAGAACCCATCATCAAAGTTTAGCAAAGGTTCATGAACATTATGAATATCTTACAGTCTATGGGAGAAAAAGATCTTGATGATGAAATACTTGTTGACAAGACCATAGATATCATGCCTAATGAATGGGAGACCAAGAGGATAGCAATTGATGAGAACAGGAAAGTCACCCAGATTTCCTTAGATGAGCTTTTTGGAACTCTTCTTCAGTATGAGACTAGAATGAAGAGAGATACGGATAATATTAAGAAAAAGAATGGAAATGTAAGTGTTTCTTTCACAAAAACTTCTAACAATACGAAATCCAAAACTCCAGAAAGAGTTACTAGATCAAAGTCAAAGAAAATGACTATTCAGTCAGAATATAGTGATATAGAAAAATCTGAGAATGAGTTAGCTAATCTTTCTTGGAGAATGAACAAGATAGTAACAGATAAGAACTATCAAAATAAGTTTAAGAATAGAGACTAGAAATAGAATAAATATAGGGAAGTTTCATGCTACTAATGCAGAAGAACAGGTTATATCAAACCCGATTTACCTCTTTTGAAAAAGAAGGATAAGAAGGAAAGGAATTCAGAGAGAAACAAGAAGAAGTTATACCTTTCTAAGCATAAGAAAAGTCTTAAATAAAATGACACTTGGAGTGTTAGTTGTGTAGACTCTTCTGAAATTGAATCTTTTGAATATGAATCATCAGTAGAGAATAATATCGGATTCATTACTACTACTTCTTTCCCAAATACTTGTCTTATGGACAAGGTATGCTCTGTCGTGGCTTTTCCAAATTTATATCTTGATAAGAATTATTATCCTGAATATATTAATTCTCATGAAGATAATTCATCTTTAAATAATGAAAAAATAACTTCATATGAAGAAGTGTCTAGATTTTCCAAGTTGTTAGAAGAAAAAAATTATAAATTTCTAAGAAACAAGACAAGGAAAATACTAGAGAATAAGTTCTTACAAAAGATATTTCATATCTCACTATAGATCTTGAAGATAAGGATGAGTTCCTAGAAAAACGTTCTAAAGACCTTAAAGAAGTAAATTATTAAAATGAAAAACTTTATAAAGATCCTAAGAATGCTATTTCAAAAATAAATGTTTTTGAGGAAAAATCTAACTCTAATGAAATAATTCCTAAGTATAGGAATTTAGTCATAAGACTAAACTCTAAAATATATTCCCTTAAGAAACCTCTTTCCAACTTTACTTCTGGTAAAGAAAATTTTGACAAGATGTATTCCCAAATCAGACCTCACGAAAATACTTCAGGAGTAGGTTATACTCACAGAAAACCTATTTTCAAAAATAACTATTTTATTCCATCCAAAGACCCCTTCTGTACAAAATTTCAAAGTGGAGGACATTGGAGGAAAACCTATTACTTAAACAAAATTAAATCTCTAAGATTCCACGTGGCTTATTTTTATAAACAAATGTGGGTTTCTAAAATTCTATTGTCTAACCCCGAATCCAAAAAAATTTGGATTCCGAAGATCTAAATTTTGTTTTTTCAGGAAAATGAATAATGTACCAACAATATATGGTATATGGATAGCGGATGTTCTCATCATATGACTGGTAACAAAAGTTATTTCCATAAGATTATCAAAATTAAAGGTGTAAAAGTAACCTTTGTGGATAATTCTCAAGGAGATATTGTCGATATAGGTAATATCATTATTCTTGGAAAAGTTTTAATTTCTAATGTTTTATTTTTTAATGTTCTTAAGAACAAAATTATAATCATAATTCAATTATGTGATGAAGGTTACCTTGCCAATTTTAGGAATTATAAGTTTTTAGTTCACAATTCCAAGGATGAATATATTCTTACTGCCCATAGGCATGATAATGTCTACACTTTGAACTTAGAAGACTTAAGAATTTAATATCTTCCTTGCTTAAGTGTAATTGAAGATTAATCTTAGATTTGGCATAGAAGGTTAGGACACTAAAACCTTAAGAACCTCAGTAATCTCTCAAAGAAAGGGTTAGTAGGGATCTACCAGTTCTAAGTTTTGATTCTTCAAAAGTTTGTGACCCTTTTCAGTTTTGAAAGAAACACAAATCAAGATTTAAATCTACTAGTGAAGTTTCAACATCTAATTCCCTATAGTTAGTGCATATGGATATATTTGGTCCTACACAAACTGGAAGTATTAGAGGAAAATATTATGTATTTGTTCTTGTTTATGACTACACTAGATATACTTGGGTCTATTTTCTAACAAGAAAATCTGAAGCCTTTTCTTATTTTAGAACTTTTTGAGATCAATTAAAAAATGAGAAAAACCTACAATTGATAACTATTCACAGTGATCATGGTGGTGAGTTTGTAAATCTGGATTTTGAAACTTTTTGTAGTAAAAAAGGTATTACTCACAATTGCTCAGATCTTAGAACTCCTCAACAAAATGGTGTTATTAAAAGAAGGAACTGAATCCTTCAAGAGATAACTAGAACCATGTTGAGTGAATATTCTATAGAAAAACACTTTTGGGCTGAAGCTGTAAGTACTGCCTCTTATACTATAAATCGAGTTTTGATAAGACCTTTTCTTAATAAAACTCTTTATGAGCTATGGACTGGTCGAAAACCAAAAGTTTCTTACTTCAAGGTTTTTGGTTGTAAAGTTTTTATCCTTAATACTAAGGATAACTTACACAAATTTTCACCAAAATATGATGAAGGAATTTTCTTGGGCTATTATACTAACTCTAAGGGTTATAGAGTTTTTAATAAAAACACTTGTACTGTGGAAGAAATAGTACATGTTAAATTTTATGAAACTGATCCTTTTGTTTTCAAACAACCTGATTTAAATATTCCAGATATATCTTCTAAAAATGATCAACAACCTATAGTTGAATATTATTCTAAGGAAAATGTTCACAAAAATATTCCTGAAACATTTTCCCCTAAAGATTTTCTACCTTATGTTGATGATCAAGTTTTACAAAACCCAAATCAGTTGTTACTTAGAAATCATCCTATTGATAATATCATAGGTGATGTCAATCAACCAGTAAGGACTATAAGTTCCTTATCGAATGAAATTGAACATGTTGCTTTTCTTTTTCAATTCGAGCCAAAGACTCCTGAGGAATCCTTAGGTGATGAAGATTGGATAGAGGCTATGCAAGATGAAATCAACGAGTTTGTAAGGAATCAAGTATGGACCTTGGTTGAGATACCTAAGGATACATCTGTTATTGGTGTAAAATGGGTCTTCACAAATAAATGTGATGAAAATGGGATTATAGTTAGAAATAAATCAATATTAGTTGCTAAAGTTTTTAACCAACAAGAATACAATAGACTATGAAGAAACCTATGCACTAGTAGCAATACTTGAATCTATCCAAATTCTTTTAGCATTTGCAGCATTCTATAATTTCAAACTTTATCAAATGGATGTGAAGTGTGATTTCCTTAATGGATATGTACAGGAAGAAATCTATGTAGACCAAAACCTGGTTTTCAAGATGTAAAACATCCTATTCATGTATATAAACTTACCAAATCGTTATATGGACTTAAACAAGCCCCTATATATTGGTATGATAGACTTATAGGATTTTTACTTCAAAATAACTATTCTAAGGGAACCACAGATCCAACACTTTTTATAAAGATATATAATAAATATATTTTAATTGTAAAAATATATGTTGGTGAAATTATATTTAGATCAACTCAACAATCCTTAACAGATTCCTTTGCAGATCTTATGAAGTCTGAGTTTGAGATGAATATGATGGGTGAGTTAAACTTCTTTGTTGGTTTTTAAGTTTCTCAAAAACCAGAAGGAATTTATATATCTCAATATATGTAAATCATAGATCTTCTTAAAAAGTTTGGGTATGATAACACTAAGAGTATAAGTAATCCTATCAGAACTTCCAATACTCTTGATATTGACAAAGTAGGGAAACCTGTGGATCAAAAATCTTATAGAGTAATGATAGGAAGTTTACTTTACTTAACAGCAAGTCGACCTGACTTAATGTTTTCTGTTTGCTTATGTGAAAGATATCAATAAAATCCTAAGGAATCCCATCTTAAGGCTGTGAAAATAATTTTTTGGTACTTAAAAGTAACCTTGGATTTAGGACTTTTTTATTCTTCTAGAAATGTTTTTTAACTAAAAAGATTTTTGGATACTAATTTTTATGGTTGTAAAATGGATAGAAAGAGTACATCCGAAACTTTTCATTTCCTAGGAGATTCCTTAGTTTCTTGGTCTTGTAAGAAACAACATTCTGTAGCACTTTCCACTGCCGAAGCATAATATGTAGCAGCTGGAAGTTGTTGTACTCAATTGTTGTAGATGCAACACACACTCAGATATTATGGCATGAGTTTTACCAAAACTCAAATCTTGTGTGATAAAACTAGTGCCATAGCCCTAAGTAAAAAACCCAGCACATCACTCTTGTGCTTTGCACATAGATATTAGGCATCACTTTCTTAGGGATCACACACCCAAAGGAGATATAATTCTTCAATTCATCGGAACTTAAGAACAGCTTGCTAATATATTTACCAAACCATTACCATCCGATAGATTTGAATACATTAAACAAAACCTTGGAATGATATCTGTAAGATAATCATTCATATCTACTTCTTGTTTAACCATCTCCTAATAATAAATTACTTCAAAATTCATGGAGAGTACATATGTTTGAAAATTTTAAAAAAAGGTTTTCCATAAAAAATTTATTTTTCCGGAATCAGTGAGTTTTGGAATTGAGTTTTTTTTATATCTGTTTTCTCAATAGACCTGAAATTTAATAGTTCCAAAAAATTTCGGTTGTGAAATTTTAAAAAAAAAATTCTTTAAGGAAATTTTTCCTTAAGTTAAACCAACTTTAAGAAAAAAATTTAAAGTTTCCTATCTATTTTAAAAAAATCCCAAAATCGAAATTCTCATAATCCATATTTCCGAAGTTGAAATTCTCAGATTCAAATTTTCAGTGTCTAGTTTTTCTAACCCCAAGAAATTTTTTTCTTCGATACCAATAATTTATTTAGAGATTCTTTAAAGGTATATTTTTTTACACTCTAGTTATTTTCTTATAGTTCTATTTGTTGGTATTTCTTTCTTTAAAGAACTTTTTCTTCATATTCATGTTTCCTTAAAATCCGATTTTTATTTTTCTAAAACCTCAAAATTTTGGAATAGATATATCTTTTCAACCATCTTAAACTATTAGATCATATTGTAGAGATCTAAGTCACTTGATTTTCTTATGAAAGTTTAAAGGTCATAGTATTTCTATATAAGGTCTACCCCACTTCATGAGGACCCCACCGGTTCAATAATCCTTCAAGTAAAAGTTCTACTTCTTTAGAGTTTGTCATTGAGGATTTCTTTAGAGATTTATTATAGATCTAAATGTCAGGCAGTTCCAACCAGATGGAAGTCAAGGAGAATAAAGACAAGATGATATTTTAGGAGAGACTTGTATGTTTAGACTTTTATAATTAGTATGATTCCCTAATCTCTCGTATTATCAAATGTAATCATTGGGAAAGTATTTTTATAGAAAAGGACAATTTTAAAGATCTTGTATATCCGGAACTAGTCATATAGTTTTATGACTCTTTCTATTTTTTGAGAAGGACAGCACGGATTATTTCATGTTTAAGGATTATGAAAAGTCTTACACCATTTCATACCGGAAAGCGGCCAACATCCTGAAGATTCCCTATGAAGGAGAGGCCCTTATAAATTCTTACAAAATTCCAGATAAGGAAGGTTCTTTCAAAAATAATCGTGCTTTAGAAAGTCTCAACATCAGGGGAGTGCAGACTCTGAATTTTTCACACTTATCAGTGGACCATAGGTTGGTGGCATTATGGATGCAGGGGTCCTTTATCCCAAGAAAAGGGGATAAAAATTCCTTAAAGACATGCGATATTCTCTTGTTAGACTTTATCATAAACCTTAGTAAGGTTAATTTTGTTAAGTATATTTTTCATACGATTAATGTTGTTAAATCCGGTACTATCAAATCCCAAATCCTGATGTATCCTGGCACTATCTCAAGGATAGTTCTTATGGTCTTATCCGAAATGAAAATTGAATGCAAGTTCACTTTGAAATATTGTAAGATTATGATTCTAAGTGAATATATTCTGAAGAGAATGAAATTTTCTTACAATCCAAACTCTTAGAAGTTTGAAGAAGTCCTGACAATGGAAGTTCAAAAGTTGTTATTGAAGGAAGATTTTCTGGAATCATCCAAAGAAGCACCGAAAAAGTCAGTACCAGAATCTTCAAAAAGTGCTTAGAAGAAGAAAAAGTCGGATGAGGTCTCTCTTGCCGATCCTATATCAGTAGCTCCGGCTTCAATTACACCAATTATAAAGAAACTGAAAGCTTATTCTGATGATATTGTAACTGGCTGGAGGAAATTAATAGAATCCAGGAAGGAAGGAGACCAACCTTTGGTTTGAATTCGACAGAGGCAAAGGCTTTGAAGATTCAAACTGCTGATGTGTTAGAGAAAGAAGCTAAGGAGAGGAAGAAAAAAATAAAGAGAACTGAGATAGAGATTATACAATCCTTTTTGAAATAATTAGAAAAGTCCTCTAAGAAGCTACCAGTACCAGATGTCACTTTGGAACCTAAGAAGGAGAAGAAACTTGTAGTGATACCAGAACCTATAGTGATACCGGAATGTCAAGTAGAAGTAAAGGAAAAGGATGAGATCATTCCAGAAAAATAAAATGATGAGATTAGACAAGTTGATGATTATGTTTCAACCCTGGGAGTTTCTAATGAGGAATAAGAAGAAGTAGAAGTTGAGACTGAAGTTGAAGAAGTAGAAGAGGTAGAAGAAGAGATTTATGTAACCAGAGATGGAGATGAAATCCATGAATCGGAAAATAGTGATACCGGAAGTGAATAAGAGAAAGAAGAAGAGATTCAAGGAGGATCTGGAGATGATAAGACTATAGAAAATGAGGAAGTCCCTCAGGGTTCCAAACCCTATGTAGTGTCGAAAGTTGATAAAGGGGAGGCCATTATAGTTTCCCCTTCTGATGTTGATGCTCCTAAAAATATTTAGAATCCAAAATCCTCTGTTCCAAAGGTCAATAAAGAAGAATATAACTTTGAGTCCTCATCATCTATGGGTGATGACTTTGTAAGAAAATTATTGAGGAAATTATTGAGTACCATTTCAGTACTTACTAGATTAGATTCCCGGAGCCAAATGATACAGGAAACCTTAAACAAAAAGATGAATTCAACATCTATGCTGATGGACATGGTGGTGAAAGGTGAAGCCGATCATAATAATCTTCCATTGATTATAAAGCTCAAAAAGTTCCATGTCATAAAGTGATGAGCCGGACCCAAACCTTATCAGATAAAGCTCTACAATTCTTGGACTTCATGGAATCGACAAAGGTGTCTTTCAATGATGTATAAAACGAGCTGACCAAAGTCCAAACTTCTTTCTCAAAGAAATTTTCAAGTGAGTTATCTATGAGGCAAAATGAAGCAAAAAATCTTCTTGATCAAATGAATACCATAGCTGAAGTTTTCAATTATCAGAAAGGAATATCTGCTGGTCTTGTAAAGAAATTTGATTCACAAGAGGAATTGATCAAATCCCTTGAAGATAAGAATTGGTCCCAAGAATTTTGGATCCAGGCTTCGGAAAAGAAGGTAGCTGAGAAAGATTCCTTGATAAAGAAGCTTAAAGAATACCACACAGAGGTTAAAAAGATTAAGTCCTTGGTAAAAAGTCTTCTTTCATAGAAGAAGAAGGAGGGTTGATAAAAAAAATTCCCATGCCAAATTTTTGATGAGAAACTTAATGAAAAATTCCTTGCACCATGTATATTTCTTTCTAAACTTACAGGTCCCTCTCCATTCCTTTTTTCAAATCACAAAGGGGGAGAATTCTATCAAAGGGAGTAGTTAAAGGAAGAAAAATGTATAAAGGAAAATTTCCTTAGTGTAAAATCTAAGGAAAAATAAATTTTCTAACTTTAATCTATAAGTAAAAGTTTTACATCTAAGGGGGGTCTCTCTAAATATAATAATATATATCTAAGAGGGAGATTTCCATACTCTAATAACTTCTACATAAGGTAAGAATAATTTACCCTAAGTTGTACACTTAAGGGGGAGCTAAGTATTTCTAACTCTGAGCATTTATTCCTTTCCTTTATCAAATTTTTCCTAAGTTGTTTGTGCTTTCCAAAAAGGGGGAGATTGTTAGATCTATAAGACCTCTCCATTTTTAAAGCTTTTATTTTGAAAATCAGAAACACCTTCTTCATAAATATATTTCCTTACACTTACATAAATTTCCTTATAACCAAAATTTTCTTAGTCTTTTGAGTTAAATATATTTTTATTAAGGTTTTTAGAAATCTTTTTTTTCATACCGAAGAAGTTCTTAAGGTTCTGAAATTTGGTTCATGGTTATACCATACCATAATTCCTTAAGAAACTGTTTCCCATTCTCTATTTTCACTGCGATATCAATTTCCATCCAGAATGAAATCTAGTATCATATTTTTCTTATATTTAGATTTCCAGTATTTCAGTTTTCTAAAGTTCTTAAACTCTGACGTCTTGGTTATCGGTACTAAATCTCCTTAAGACAGATTTTTCATACTGATACCTAAAATCCCAATACCGAAATCCTTATATCATTTTTATGCCATACTGGAAATCCTATTTTAATTTTCCTTACAGATTTTATCATTCCTAAAATCTCGTACCATTTTTTCAATACCGAATTTCTTATACCGAGATTTTCTATACTGAAAATTTTGTTTTCATACATCTTTAAATGCCGATGTTTTCAAAGCCAAAATTTCTATTCCAGAAATTTTCATTCCTCATTTCTAAAGAATATTTTCTTAATACTTTTTATGTTAGAGACATTGATACCATTTCTTATGATACCGATACAGGAGAATAAGAAACTAGTATCGAGATATTACTTATACTTTACTCATACCTATTTTATGAAAATCCATTCCGAAATTTATAATTCCAGAATTTATTATTAAAAGCTTTATTTCCTTAATATTTTGAATCTTATAATTTCTTTCATATAATTTCAATTTTATCAGATTCCAAGTTTCTTATAGTTAAGGTGTAAGATATTTATATTCATGGTTAGTTATATAAAACGATGTCGTTGTTTCTGTTATAAACTAACCATTGTATGTTTTCCACGTGTCCAGGTCCCTCTGAGATTTTAGGAAATATGACTGTTAGAGTGGAACCAACCAGTAGATTTTGAAAGCTATAAATATGACCTCAAATGATGAGATTCGTACTAGTTCAGGATTTCACATGTTTGCATTTTGGAGTTCATCTCTCTAAAAGTGAATTGCTCTAGAGTGAGAGTCTCTTATAAACTCTCAGGATTCGTGCAGAAAGTTTTAATAGCTTTTTCAAACTTTGCTTCATGCAGAATTGATTCATGCAGAGGTGTGATTTCCTTAAAATCAGAGACTTCAGGTTATGAAGTTAGAGGGGCTTATTTCTTTACAAATCGAGGTCTTGTGGGGATAGCAAGAGAGATACCGATCTTAGGATTGAGGGCTTACCCGGGTTTGGGTAAGACAGACTTTCTTTTAAGTATAAAACAAGGAACCTTTATCCAAGGATGTTGGATACCCTCCTTTTTGGGTTAAAAGAAGATTGTAAATTTCTACTGCTTTGTAAAAGTTAGAAATATTTCTTTTTGTATAAACTTTCTAACTTGTATCTATGACTGTAAGTGATTCTATACGCCTTGTGTTAGAATCTCTTTATAAGAAAATTTTCTTAAGATCTAGACTTAAGAACTTTATATTTCTCTAATAAGGTGATTTCTTATTAGAGGTGTTGTGAATTTTGTTTACATAAAATTTCCTTAAGAAATTTTTTATAAGTATACAATTCACCCCCCCCCCCCTCTTGTATATTGTGCATATTTAGTACTATTGTGATCCTAATATTGGTATAGAGTAGAATATTATACTCCATACCAACCTATCAATAATATAATTAATTATATTTTAATCATGTTATTTTAAGTCTAATTATAATATATTTCTTTCAAGGGGTTTTGATTAAAATGTTACTTAAGTCGTAAGGGTTTCATCTCAAAATTTACTTCTTTAAGACACATTTTTTTATGCACCTATTTTCTTTTAAATAGTGTGTATAATACTAATTAGATATATAATATCATGTGTTGTCTTTGTTCATGTCATTTTAACTTCAAATTAAATCACTCTCTCTTTCAAGGATTTTTATTAGAATTTTTCTTAAGCCGTAAGGGTTTCATCTCATAATTTCCTTCTTTGGGACATAATTTATTTTATACACCTAATTTTTTTTAAATAATTTTTATATTGTAAATTTTATATATAATAGCTTGAATTATCTTTATTCTTGGTATTTTAACTTCAAATTCAAACTATATCTCTTTCAAGGATTTTATTATAATGTTTTTCCAAAGGTGTATTGTCTCAATCACCCTTCATTGAGGCATGCTTTGATATTAGGCATCAATATTAATTTTTATGGTGTAACTAATTACCCCATGATTTTTAATATCATAAATTATTCTTGAAATTTTAAACTTTACTTATATTCCTGATCTTCTTTGGTGTGGGATATGATTGATGTATTCCCTAAAATATAAGGGGTTTTTTCATAACTAAATCTTCTTTCTTGAGTTATAATGTTTCTCCTTGAGTTTCATCTTTAATTTCATATGTTATACCCTGTATCTATATTTTTGAATCACTTTTGATTCAAATATTCCTTAATTGTGAGTTTTAATCATTTTTTAAAATGAAACTATGTTAATAATAATTCTCATCCACTTAAATGATGGTTTCCCCTCCTTGCCCATAATTATCATTTCCACTAATGTTCTTATTTTTAATTCAAAACCTAATTAAGTGTTATCTCATGTGAACATTATATTTACCTTATCATCATTTCAAAATAATGTTTTATTATCTTATTTTATGATGTTTTATTTTAACAAAGGTGTTTTAAAACATATAAAGGAATCTTTCATACCTCCTTCATGACTTTTTGGTTACAAGTTCTCTTTATTTTTCCCACTTTCATGCAATATTATTCTCATGTACCACTTATATTTTTGTATATATTTATCTTACATATAAACATTGTTAAATATCCCTTTATTTTTCAGTGTTATACATATTTTTAGTTCTATTTTAAATCCCCACTTAATTAAACCCTATTTATGTGAACTTTTCTATTTCTTGTATCATGTAAAGTATCACCCCCATTAAATGTTTTAGACCATGAATAGATTTTAAAAACACTAATTATTTTATGGATATCCCTCATAGTTCAATTATGGTTTTATATAAAATAGTAAGTTCTTTCCTTATTTAAAAATATCCTTTAGTTATTTAATAAAGATTCACCCAAGTGGTACACTTTTAGTCTTTCTTCTCATAGATATTTCCCATGAAATATATATATTAGAACTCAATGACCAATAACTATGTATAATTTTCAAATTTGAACATTAAAATGATTTAATTCCTTATTCTCTTTGAAAAACTTATGATTTAGCCTTCGGTTATTCCTTGAATCAAAATTATGAAAGCCACTTCCTTATCATGGGTTTGATCATGATTATGATTTATGAATGGTTTATTTTTCTCATGTAGCACACATATGTATGATTTTCATTTATGTAATGGGTGTATCAAGAATTATATATCCCTCTAATGTATTTGGTAAATTTATATATCTCATGATATGTTATATAAGGGATTAGGGAGTGGACCTAATACACCATGGGACTTTGTCCACTTTATGATGATTTTATTGTGAGTAACCCTTGACTTATGTTTATGATATCATGGTTTATGTTATTGACACATGTTTATGATCTCTTATGACATCATTTCCTTATTCAATTTCTCCATGCTTATGATTTTACTCTCTATAATATCATTCCTATTGACTCTCATGTTATGCTTTATTACCATGTTTATTCCCTTACTAGGATATCTATATCACCCTTTTCCTTATGTACTTTCCCTAGGATTTTCATAGTAAATTTAGAAGATCTATGGGATTTAGGATAATTATGTGGATTTTTAAATAAATATGATGTTTTTTTGTTTAAGATTATGTATTTATGTGTCTAATCTTCCAAACACACTAGACCTCTCATTCCTCAGTTTGTATTTGTTGGAAAATAATGTTAAGAATCATGAAATAATATGTTTTTAAGGATTGGGACTCTATAGTTAGTATCAAAGGAATATATAGTTATTTTTTTAGATTAATATGGGAAAAAATTAGTGAAAAACCTATAGAGGAGTCTAATGTATAAGCCTATGTATAGTATATTATCCTAAAATATCAGTAAAGTAGGTATTATGTGGTTTTCGTTGCAATAACATTTTTATCTATATAATGGAAAGTGAATTCAAGATTTGGTACAGTTATACCTAAGGGTAATAAACCTAAAGAGGGTGTGTTGATAATTAACTCAACTATAACCTACTACATGATAAAGATATCTAACTTCACACCTAGATACACACTCTTGAGGTATATACTTTGGTTGATAATGTTCTATTTACAATTTGATATAAAGGATTTATTTTATAGTTACATTGAGATACTAGGTTTATATGTATAAAATAACCCAACTTAAAGTAACATAGGTTAAACTAAGATTGTTATATTCTGAACTAAATGAATTTCAGGCTAACGTGATGATGTAAAAGGGTGAAATGTTTTAAGGTTGAATCACTTTTATGTTATTGATTATGATAATCCCTCTATGATGTTAAATTTTCATCAATCATGTTAACCATTTTGGTTTTAGTGATGGATTAAACTAGAAGGAACTTATTTAACCTTGTTTTTGAGGTATAATGTGATGATTAAATTAATGATCAGCCTATTAGAATGGGAGATAGAATAAGAAATATGGTGATTATGCCAAAATTGCTATTATGAAAAATGATTAACAACGTAACCATAGTTGAAAAATTGAGTGCACCAAATAAGAGAAGGATAGAGGCTTATAAAAATTTAGGTAATAAATATGATGAAATAAGGTAAATTCAACCACCAATATGACAAAGATTTGGGAAGAAGCAATAAGGTAATTTCTTTAAAGGGACTGTAAAATTATTTACTTGTGGAAGAGGGGTTCATCTAGCATCAAACATTCGTAGGAATATGAAGAGGCTGGTTATCATGATGGGAGTGGAAAGAATGTATCCAAAAGAACAATTAATGGACCAATTCCTTTAGTGTGAAAAACTTGGGAATTATCTATGTCAATTACCTACTCTAAAGGGTAACAAGAATGATAGGCATCAACAACTTCCAAGGCTAAGGGAATAAGATAAATTCTACAAAATCACAACTATGGAAGTATGTTATGAAAATGATGTCGAGTGAGGAACACTAATAATCCACTCAATAACTATGAGTATTATATTTCTATTTTATTCAAACCACTCCTTTGTACTGATAATGTTTTCCAAGAACATCAAATTCTCACCTAGATTTCTAGATGTTGAATTATTAATAAAAAATTCCATTGGTACGATTATTATATCTCAAGTTTAAGTTTATGGTAAAGTGTCCTATGAAAATAGTATTATCCTTCCCTGATAAATTTAATGTGATTTTGGAAATGGATTTGTTCTCTCCACTTAGAGTAAAAAATTATTTGGAATAAGGAGATCATGTTTTATATCAACCTATGGTAGTCTATATAAGGATGATTATAAACACCCTTTATAATAAAATTATACAATGTGAGTCTCGATACTTAATAATGATAGAATATTTTCTCAAAAGTTTGGAGAAAACTCAATATCAAGGATAATATTTTTTTAAGGAAAATATGTGTTTCCTAAGTTTTTAAGGTTAATGTTAAGCTAGAAATTATATCTCAAGTTGTGTCTATCTACAAGACACCCCTAGATATTTCCATTAGTAGGAAATAAATATAATTATAAGGACACAATTTATTTATGGATGGGAGAATGTAATGACCCAATATTTTAGTATTTTTTTCCAATAATTAATTCAATGTGTTGAATAGATTGCTCCACATGCATCCCAGAACTTAATTGAAACCGTGATAAACTTAGATAAAATATAAATATTTAGGTGTGATGGTTAAAACCTAGCCATTGAATTAGAAAGAATGAAAAGAAGTAATTGTTTTATGAAGTATTTATAAAAATAAAATAATGTCTACTTTTAATATGAATGAAACTTAATTAGTTTACCTAAAATGACTAATAAGATCATTTATTGTTTAGAAAAATATTTTTTCCTAAAAATTACCTTTTCATGTGAAATGAATTTGTATTTCAAGAAACATATGACTAGTGATGATAAATTGTGTTTGCTATTAATAATTAATTAATTCCAATTTATTTTTTAAATGGTATGAATTAAGAATAAAAACATTTAATGTTTGAAAATTTCATTCTCCAATAAAAATAATTTTTCATTATATTTTATGATTTTATTCAAAACTTGAATTTATAAATTTTAAAATTTGAATTTTGAAAAATTAACATTGTTTTTGGATTTTTGAATAACAATATTAGTTTAATATTTATTTTTTATTTTTTTTTGAAATAATCAATTTTTAGTTGAATAGTAAGAATACTGATTTTGCTAAAAACTATCACTTTTATAATAAAATAATGAATTAAATGTTTAAAAAATAATTTTTTTATAAAATATATATATTTAATAGGTGATATAAATCTTTTAAAAATGGTGGGTTAAATTTATAAAACACATGTTCAACATTTTTGAAACTCAAGTAATATTTCACAATAAAAAATGTTTTTACATGCTTATATTAAAAATTAGACTTTATAAATTTTAGAAATTAAATATAAAAAAATATTTCCTGTTTTAGTTAAAAATTAAAATATTATTTAACAATTTTAATTTTATTTTTAGGCATAAATATAATATTAGTAAGATTAAAGTTAATTTCCCTGATAATAGTGAAAGATATTTTTTTAAATGAATTGTTTTATTAATATTATGTATTTATTATCTAATAAGTTAATTTTATATAATATAAATGATGAATATAATATTATTTTTAAACCTATATATAATTATATTAACAATAATTTAATTAGTAATCAATATTAAATAATATTAAGAACATGTAATAGTTAAAATTCATTTTTCTACTAAAACTTATATATATATATATATATCATTTTTTAATTTAAAAGATGAGTTTATATTATTTAGAAATTAAATTATATTAAATTTATATTAAATTTAGGTTTAAAACATAAAAAAATTAATAGTGATTTCCTTATATTTTTAAATAAAATATAAATTACTTCGTTAAAAACTAGATACCAAGGTAAAAAAATCAAAATATAAAAATGTAAAAACCAATGTTAAAAGACTTGAAATGTGTTTAAAACATGTGTGAAAAGTATTTTATGAATATTTATTGACCTAATATCATTACAAAATCAATTATTATTAAATTTTTGAGTCATTTAACAAGGAATAGTGTATTGATATTATGGAAGTGTAAAGGGTATTCCCAAAAGTGCACTTTTCATCACTTATAAAAAGGGATCACTTACACCCCTCCATAGTTACACCTAACATTTTAATTTTCCTTTAACCTCTACCAAAAGTACCTATAATATAATTCCTTTGTTAATATTTAATCCCATGGTCTATAGAAGTCATATTAAGTCCTTTACTTCCAAGGAAATATCTGAGAGAAGATCAGGTCTCCAGTGTAAGTATTACCTTCTTCGTAACTTTTTCTCCATAATATTTATATTAAAAATATATTATATCCATAAAAATATAATGAAATAAATATAATTATTATAATTATATTTTATTATATTAATTAAATAACCATGATTTATTTCTCTTCATCCTCTAAGAAAAATAAAAACGTTGTTAGTATGTTGTCTCGATTACCACCTCTACAAAGCGACGTATTCAATTTTTTATTACCATGTTTCATGGATGATAAAAATGATATAATGTAAGAATAAATATTTTATCTATAATATATATATTATTTTAAATGTAAAAATTATATTTTACCTTAATTCTCCCTTATTCTTTGATAAATGAAAACATTGACCATGCATTGTGTAGATTACTACCTCCACAAAGTATCATTTTTCATTTCCCATAATGTTTTTTATTATTTATCCAAACCACTTAAATATAATTCAAAAAATTAAAAACATATAAATAATATCATTATCCTTCTATTATAGTGATATTATATAATTCCTTAACCATACTCACTCATCGAGATATAGTGTGTTCATGTTTGGGTTGGTTTAACCACTTACTTGAATAATTCTATAAAAATATATCATGGAAATACTAATATTATTATAATTTAATAGGAAATTAATTATTTTTTTCTATAATGGTTACATTATGTATTTAACATATTATTAAAATATCTTCTTCGGTTGCTAAAACTACCTAAATAAGCCGACACCAATTTAATGTTTACGCAAACATAAAAAAACTATATAATAAATAAATAGAGTATAATAATAAATGGTTAATTTTAAATTAAATATATAAGAATAATTTTATTGATAAGTTATCTAATAAAATCAATTTTATTATTTAGGAATTTAGGCGCATGCAGAGAATGAATCTAGAATAGGGTAAGGGTTTTCATCTCAAATTCTTCTCTTTGAGACATGTTTGGTATTATGAACCTAATTTCATTTATATGGCGCATATACTATCTATCTGATATATAATATCATGAATTATCTTTTAATCATGTTATTTTAATTCCAATCATAAAATCTCTCTTTCAAGGGGTTTTTATTGAAATGATAATTAAGGCATAAGGGTTTCGTCTCAAAATTTCCTTCTTTGGGACACATTTTCTTTAATGTGTCCAGTTTATTTTACATGGTGTGTACACAATAGATTGGATATAAAATATAATAGATTATAATTATTCAAGTTATTTGAACTTAAACTTCAATATCTCTCTCTTTCAAGGGGTTTATATTAGAACTTTTCTTAATCCATAAGGTTTTCATCTCAAAATTTCCTTCTTTGAGACAAATTTTCTTTTATGCACTTTATTTATTTTAAATAGTGTGCATACTTCCAATTGGATATATATTATAATTAATTGTCTTTATTCATGGTATTTTAACTTTAACATAAAACTTTATCTCTTTAAATGGGTTTTATTAGAATTTTGCTTAAGTCAAAAGGGTACCATATCAATCACCCTTTATTGAGGCATGCTTTGATATTATGCACCACTCTTAATTTGTATGGTGTAACTACTTCTCAAATGAATTGTAATATCATAAGTTATTATTTAACATGGAAACTTAACTTTCATTCATATTCTTCCTTTTTTTGGGATATTATATATGTCTTTCCTAAAATATAAGGTGTTTTTCATATCTCAAACTTCTTTCTTGAGTTATAATGTTTATCCTTGAGATTTGTCTTTCATTTCATATAGTATACCATATATATATATATATATATTGGGTGATCACTTTTGATTCAAATCTTCCTTAATAGTGGGTTCTGATCCTTTTTGAAAATTCATCTGGGTTAAGAATAATTCTCATCCAACTAAATGAGGGTTTTACCTCTTTGTCCATAATTACCCTTTCCTCCAATGTTCTCATTTTTAATTAGAAACCACATTAAGAATTATCTCATGTGAACATAATATTTACCTTTATATTATTTTTAAAATAAATTTTTATTATCTTATTTTATGATGTGGTATTTAAAAAAAGGTGTTTTAAAACATAAAGGGATCATCCATGCCTCCTTCGTGACTTCTCGGTTACAAGTTATCTTTATTTTTATCCCTTTTATGAAATATTATTCTCATATACCTATTATATTTTTTTATATATGTACCTTACATATATACCTTATTAAATATATCTTTCATTATTTGGATTATATATATTTTTAGTTCCCTTTGAAATTATCACTTTTTAGTAAACCTGATTTATGGTAATTTTCCTATTTCTTATCTCATGTCAAGCACCACCCCCATAAAATATTTTTAAACCATTAATATCTTCTAAAAATGATAATTATTTTATGGATAACCCTATTGGTTTAATTATGGTTTTATGGGAAATAATAAAGTGTTTCCTTCTTTAAAAATATCCTTTAGTTGTTTTTTAAAGCTTCAGCCAAGTGGTACGTTTTTATTCTTTCTTCCCCTAGATATTTATCATGAAATCTATATATTGAATCTAAATGATCAAGTACTATATTTAATTTTCAAATATGAATATAAAAATTATTTAATTCCTTCTTATCTTGGGATTACTTATTATTTATCATTCAGTTATGCCTTAAATCATAATTATGAAACATGATTCCTTCTCATGGGTTTGATCATTCTTATGATTTCTGTTTGGTTTATTCTCTTTTGGTGACATGCATATATATGATTTTCAGTTATGTTATGGGTGGGTCTGAAATTATATATCTCTCAAATGAATTGGTTAAAGCTTTATATCTCATGATATGTTATGTAAGAGATTAGTCAGTGAACATAATCCACTATAGGACTTTGTCCACTTTATGATGATGGTATTTTGAGTGACCCTTGACTTATGTTTATGATATCATGTTTTATATTGTTACCACATGTTTATGATATAATGACATCATTTCTTTATGAATTTTATCTATTCTTATTACCATTATCTTTATGATATCATGTTTTTCCTCTTGATTCTCACATTATTCTTTATTTCCATGTTTATTCTCATATTGGGCTTTCTATATCACCCTTTTCCTTAATGAACAAGAATGAATAAAAAATACTAATTTTGCTAAAAAATATCATGATTATAATACAATAATGACTTAAAATATTAATAAACCCATTTTTCGATCATCCAACACTACATTATAAGATTAAGAAGGATCAAAGAGATTATGTGGAGATACATAAGAAGTTGTATGTCATGTAGAATGAAAAACCCTATGAGTTTAAGGTTTATGATGAAGGAGTTATGAAATTTTGGAAACAAATTTTTGTTCCATAATATCCAGAGATAAAGAAGGAGAAATTTCATGATTCTCATAGCTTGACATTCTCCATACACTGAGAAAACATGAAAATGTATAGAGATTTGTGGGAACACTATTAGTGGGATAATATGAAGAATAAGATTTTGGAATATACATCAAAGTTCCTAGTGTGCCAAAAAGTGACGGTTGAGGTCCAAAGGAATTATTCAAACATTTTACATACCTATATGTAAATGGTAAAACATTATAATGTATTTTTTCATGGGTATTCCAAAGATATCAAAAGATAACAATGTTTTATCAGTTATGGGGGACCATCTAACAAAGACGGGTCACTCCATTATCATTTTAGTGGACTTCTCACTCAATTTCCTTGAAAAGATATTCATTAGAGAAGTGGTGAGGCTGCATAGAATACCATTATAAATTATATATGATCAATATCTGAGGTTTACCTCAAATTTATAGAAGCTTATTCATAATTATCTAAACATATAGTTGAACTTTAGTATGGACCATCTTCCCTAGATTAATGGTCAATATGAACGGACTATCCTAACACTTGAGGATATGTTTAGAGCTTAATCGATGGACTTCCAGGGTGTTTAGGACCAATATCTTCTTTTGGTTGATTTCTCTTACAAAAATAGTTTACACTCAAGCATACAAATGGACCCATACATAGACCTCTATGGGAAGAGATGTAAAACACCTTCATGTTGGGATGAACTAGTTGAACAAAAGTTTCTAGGACCAGAGATGGTCAAAGAAAAGGTAGAAAATTTCAAGAACATTCAACATCACTTCAAATCATAACAAAGTTTATAGAAGAGTTATGTTGATAACCTTAAATATGACATGTAGTTCGAAGTTAGTGATAAAGTGTTTCTTAATATATCTCTATAGAAAAGAGTCATGGGATTTAAGAAGAATGGGAAACTAAGTCTAAGATATATTGGACCCTTTGATATTCTTGATCACATAAAAGTTGTGGCATATCGACTATCCTTCCCACCAAACCTATCCAAAGTATATTATGTTTTTCACTTATCCCTCTTGAGGAATTATATACCAGATCCCTCACATGTACTGAATCTAGAGGTGGTACAGTTAGAGAATGATATATCTTTCGAGGCGCAGCTAGTGAAGATCTAAGACCACAGAGACAAAAAAATTTCACAAAAAGGCAACTCACATTTTTAAATTACATTTTAGAAACCATATGTATTAAGAAAATGTGGGAACCCAAATATACCATGAAACAAAATTACCCTCATTTGTTTTCACTTTAGTGTATGAAATCAAATTTCAAGGGTAAAATTTCTTAAGAGGGAGAATGTAATAACCTGAGATATTAATGATTATTTCCCATCAATAAGTATTGTTTTTAGTATCTCATATTACATGGAATAACAAAATAAACCAAAAAACATGAAACCTTAATAGAATTAAATTATTCAAGACAAGTGTTATATTAGTTATACTAGTAGGATTAGATAGTAGTAACTAAATTTTGAGTTCCTATATTTATAAAAAAAATATAATTTGAATTTAGAAAAGTTTAATTTTGAATTTTGAATATCAATATTAGATTAAGATTAATTTTTGGTTTTTTTCTAAAATAATTGATTTTAATGTGAACAGAAAAAATACTGATTTTATTAAAAACTATCACTTTTATAATATAAGAATGAATTAAAATTTTAAGAAACCCTTTTTATAAAAAATATATATATATATTTAATAAGTAATGTAAATTATTTAAAAAAATTATGTTAAATTTATAAAACACATGTTTAAAAATTTTAAACTCATGTAATATTTCACACTAAAAACTATTTTTACGCGCTTATAATAAAAAAAATTATTTATCACTTTTAGAAATTAAATATAAAAAAAATAATTTACTATTTTAGTTAAACATTTCAATATTAGATAACAAGTTCAATTTAATTTTTAAGGAAAAAAGATAATATCAGTAAGATTAATGTTAATTACCACGATAAAGGTAAAAAAAATTTTAAAGAATTATTTTATAAATTATATTTAATATTTATTTAATAAATAAAATTGATATAAATTAAATTTTGACTATAATATTATGTTTAAACCCATAAATAATTATATTAACACTCATTAAATTGGTTATAAATATTAAAAAATATTAGAAAGCATATAATGGTTAAAATTCATTTTTCTATAAAAACTATTTTTTATATATTATATATTTTAATTTAGAATTTTATTTTTTTAATTTAGAAATTGAATTAGATTAAAATTATATTAAATTTTGTTTTAAAATTTCAAAGTTTTGAAATATGGGTTATGCTATATTTTTAAATAAATTAAAAATTACTTATTTAAAAAATACTTACCAAGGTAAAAATCAAAATGTCAAAATGTAAAAACCTGTGGTGAAAGACTTGAAACATATTTAAAACATGTGTGCAGAGTATTTTAAGAGATTTTATCATCCCAATATCACCCAAAAACTACATTATTACAAAATTTTATAGATTTTTACCATAGAATAGTGTGATGATATCATGAAAGGGTAAAAGGTATTCCTAAAAGTGTCATTTTCTTCACTTATAAAAGGGGATCACTTCCACCCATAAATGGTTACACTTAACATTAAAATTTACCTTGAGCCTCTAAAAAATACCTATAATAGAATTAATTTTATAATACTTAGTCCCCTAGTCTCTATAAGTTATCTTTAGGCATTCACTTCCAAGGAAATATCTTAGAGAAGATCAAGTCTCCAACGTAAGTATTACCTTCTTCGTAACTTTTTTTCCTGAATATTTCTCTTTAAAATATATTATATACATAAAAATATAATAAAATAAGTATAATTATTATACTTTAATGTTATTATATTAATTAAAAAACCATTATTTATTTATCTCCATATGCCAAGAAAAACAAAAGTGTTGTTAGTGCGTTGCGCGGACTGTCGCCTCTACAAAGTGACATATTTTTTTTTCATCATCAACATCCATGGATGATAAAAATAATGTGATGAATGAATAAATTAAATATATATATATAATATAAATATCATTCTAAATTTTTAAAATTATTATTTACCTTCTTTCCCTTTAATTCATTGAGAAATAGAAACATTAATTGTGTGTATGTGTGAATTACCGCTTCCATAAGCAATGGGTTTCATTTATCATCACCACACATCATGGTTGGATTTAAAAATATAATTAATATAGAAAAATTATGTACATAACCCTATTAAGATCCTATATATTATGAAACTATTTTATAGTGCATTCTACTATGGTCAACATACATAAGGAGTTATGGAAAAATTGATCGAACAACCCCAAATAATCGATATAAGCAAAAAATATATTAAAAAAGGTACCAAAATATGTTATATGGAACTTATAAAATTAAATATGTATGAATAATTTTATTTTTTATATATCTAATGAACTTAATTTAATTAATTGGGAATTTAAATGCAACTGTAGAGTGCTTTCGAACATGAGGTAAGGGTTTTGTCTTAGAATTTCCTTCTTTGAGACATATTTTTTTATGAACATACTTTCATTTAAATAGATTTTAGACTTAAAATTGGATATATAATAGCATGAATTATATTTATTCATTTCATTTGAACTTAAAAATCAAACTTTATCTCTTTCAATGGGTTTTATTAAAATGTTTCTTAAGGCAAAAGGGTACCATCTCAATCACCCTTCATTGAGGAATGATTTGATATTATGCACCAATATTTATTTGTATTGTGTAAATACTGACCCCATGACTTATAATATTATAAATTAGTTTTGAACTTAGAAAATACACTCCCATAAATTTTATTCCTTATTTTGCGCTATTATTGATGTCTTCTCAAAAATATATATGGTTTTTTATAACTCAAAATGATTTATTGATTTATATTATTTCTCCTTGAGTTTTCTATTTAATTTATTATAGTATAAATTATATTTATATTAGGAGGAAAATTTTGATTAAAATATTCTTTTTTGGTGATTTTTAATCCTTTTTGAAAATGAAACTTTGTTAATAATAATTCTTATCCATTTAGACGACAGTTTCCCATCCTTGTCCATAATTACCCTTTCTTCCAATGTTTTCCTTTTTAATTAGAAACCTCATTAAGTGTTATCTCATGTGAACATCATATAAAACTTATAATATTTTCAAAATAAAGTTTTATTATCTTATTTTATGATGTTTGATTTCAAAAATGTTGTTTTAAAACATATAAAAGGATCTTTCATACCTCCTTCGTGACTTGTCAGTTACAAGTTCTCATTTTTTTATCCCTTTTATGAAATATTATTCTCATGTAATTTTTTTTATATATTTACCTTAAATATATAAATTTTTAAACTTCATTTTCATTGTTGAGGTTATACTTATTTTAGTTCCCTTTAAAATTTCCACTTTTACGTAAACCCAGTTTAAGGGAACTTTATTATTTCTAATCTCATGTCAAGCATCACACCCATGAAATTTTTTTAAACCATGAATATCTTCTAAAAACCATAATTATTTTATAGATAACTCTCTTATTTCAATTCAGGTTTTATAGAAAATAATAAGGTATCTCCTTCTTTCAAAACATCCTTTACAAATTTCATAAAGCTTCACCCAAGTGGTACATTTTTATTATTTCTTCTCCCTGAACTCATGAATTTTATAAATTATAACTCTATGTATAGGACTTTTGAAACTTTTTAAATTATTAAATTTCCAAGAAATATAATTCCTTATTGTCTTTGGGAATCAGCTAATTTGGAGGTGGCTTCAGATGTTGAGAATGGTGAGGAATATGATCCCTTTTGACTTTGTTAGACATGTTGTATCGGTTGTACTTGTGCTCTTTTTTTATTTAATAAATTTGGAGGACTGGGAATTTTTCCTAGGCCTACGCCTTTTCGTTAGGGAGCGAGCCTAATCCACAATGGGACTTTTTTCACTTTATGATGTTGGTCTTGGAAGTGACCATTAACTTATGTTTCTAATATCATTATTTATATTGTTTCCACATGTTTATTATCTTATGACATAATTTACTTATGTTATCTATTTATGATTATGATAATATTCTTTATGATATCTTATTATTCCTTTTCACTCACACGTTATGCTTTATTTCTATGTTTATTCTCTTATTGGGCTTTCCAACTCACACTTTTCCTTATGTATTTTCCTCGAGATATCCTATAAATTTTTAAAAGATTAATAATAGTTAGGAGAACTATGTAGAGTTTTAAATAAATATTATTTTTTATGTTTAAGATGATGTATTTTTATGTCTAAACTTCAAAATACACTAGACCTATAGATCCTTCAATTGTAGTTATTTTGAGGGATTAAGTTGAGAATTATCAGATAACCCAACTTACAGTAATATAGGTTAAACTGATATTGATATAGTTTTAATTAAATTAATTATAAGAAAACATGATGATGTAAAAGAGTAAAAGGTATTAAGGTTGAATCAATTTTATTTTATTTATTATGATAATCCCCTTATGATGTTAAATGTTCATCACTCACATTAACCCTTTTGGTTTTAGTAATGGATAGAACCAAAATAAATTGAGTTAATATTGAGTGTGAGAAAATAATGTGATGATTACCTCAATTATAAACCCAATATAATGGTATATGGATTGAGAAATATAGTGATTATATCAAACCAACTATCACAAAACATGATTAAGAAAGTAACCATATTTTAAAAGCTCAGTGCACAAAAGAAGAGAAAGATGGAGGATTATGAAAATTCAGGAAATAAATATGATGAAAGAGAGGGATATTAAATCACATATATGCCAAAAATTTTGGAATAATAACTAAGGTAATTACCTCAAGGTTATTGGAAAATTATTTACTTATAGAAGATGGGTTCATTGAATCATAAAACTGTTATAGGAATATAAAGAGGTCGATTAGCACAATGGGAGTGGAAAGTGTACATCCAAAAACACCACTAATAGTCTAGTTACTTAAGTGTGTCAAACTTGGGAATTATCTAATTCAATACCATAATCAAAAGGCTAATAAGGATGTAATAATAAACAACTTACAAGTCAAGGGGAATAAGAGAAATACTAAGAAATTGCAACTACAAATATAAGTTATAAAAATATTGTGGAGTGAGAAACACTGATCATCCACTTAATAACTATGAGTACTATATATCTATCTTTTTCAACCTACTCCTCTGTACCTATAATTTTTTCTAAGAAAATAAAATCATCACCTATATGTCTAGATATTTAATTATTAATAAAAACATCTAGTGGTGCATTTATTGTATCCCAAGATTAAGTTCATGGGAAAGTGTCTTATAAAAATCTTATTATACTTCCTTGATAAATTTCATGTGATTTTGGTAATGGATTTTTTCTCTCCAATTAAAGGAAAAAATTATTTTTAATAAGGAGATCACATTTAATATCAACATATGTTAGTCTCTGAAAGGATGATTATGAACATCCTTTATAAGCAAATTATACAACGTGAGTCTATATACTGAATAATGATATACTCTTGGATCAAAGAGTTAGAGAAAACTTGATATCAGGGATAATCCTATTCTAAGGAAAAATATATGTTTTCTAAGTTTTTAAGGCTGATATCACTTTATAAATTATAACTCAGGTCACGTTTATCTACAATACACCCTAAGATATTTTCATTAGTAGGTAATAATTAAATGTGTGAGGACATAATTTATTTAAGAGGTGGAGAATGTAAAATCCTAATATTTTAATATATGTTTCACCTAATTAAGTCAATGTGTTTGATATCTTTCTCCACATGCAACATTAAACTTAAATAAAATCATGATATATTTATAATAAATATAAATATTTAAGTGTATTCATTAAAACATATTTATTGAATTAGTAGGAATGAATTTGAGTAATAACTTTATGAAATATTTATATAAATAAAATAAATTCTACTTTTAATATGAATTAAATTTAATTAGTTTACCTAAAATGACTACTAAGATCATTTATTATTTAGAAAAGTATTTTTCCCAAAATTTGTCTTTTTATGTGATATAAATTTTTATTTCAAGAAACATATGATTAATGATTATAAATTATGTTTGATATTAATAATTTTTTAACACCAATTTAGTTTTTAAATAGTATGTAATAATAATAACAACAATTAATATTTTAAAATGTCATTTTCTAATAAAAATTAGTTTTTATTATATTTTATAATTTTATTCAAAAATGGAATTTTCAAATTTTAGAATTTTAATTTGAAAAAATGAACATAATTTTTTAAATTTTAAAAATAATATTATCTTAATATTTATTTTTTATATTTTTCTAAATTAATCAATTTTTAGGGGAATAGTAAAAATACTATTTTTTTAAACTATCACTTTTATAATACAATAATAACTTACAAGATTAAGACTACATTTTTATATACAATATATATATTCAATAAGTAATATAAATTATTTTACAGAAAAATACTATGTTGAATTTATAAAACACATGTTTAACATTTTTGAAACTCAAGTAATATTTCACACTAAAAACTGTTTTTACGTGCTTATATTAAAATTTAGACATTATCACATTTAGAAATTAAATATAAAAAAATGTATTTCTCATTTAATTTAAACATTTAAATATTAGTTAACAAGTTAAAATTCATATTTAGTTATAAATATAGCATTAGTAAGATTAAAATTAATTATTGTGGTAGTGGTAAAATAGTTTTTTAAATGTATTATTTTATTAATATCAAGTAAATTTTATTCCATCAATCAAATTGATATAATTTAAATTATGAATATAATATTATTTTTAAACCTATATATAATTATATTAACACTCATTAAATTTTTAATCCATACTAAATAAGATTAAAGATCACATAATGGTTAAAAGTCATTTTTCTACAAAAAACTATTTTTTATATATTATATATTTTAATTTAAAAGTTGATTTTTTATGATTTTGAAATTGAATTATTTTAAATAGAGATTAAATTTAAGTTTAAAATATAAAAATTTGTTAATATATATTACCATATATTTTTAAATAAAATATAAATTTCTTAGTTAAAAAATTAGTTACCAAGGTAAAAAACAAAATGTAAAAATGTAAAAAAAATGGTAAAAGACTTGAAACATGTTTAAAACATGTTTAGAAAGTCTTAGTTTAGGATTTATAGAACAAATACCACCCCAAAATCCATTATTATGAATTTTTTGAATCACTAACGATGGAATAACATAATTATATCATGGAAGGGTAAAGGATAATCCCAAAAGTGCATTTTTCTTCACTTATAAAAGGGGATCAATTCCACCCCTCCATGGTTACACTTCACATTAAAATTTCCATTGAACCAATTACTAAAATACCTCTAGTATAATTAATTTTATCATAATTAATCCCTTTTTCTATATAATTTATCTTAATTCCTTCACTTCTAAGGAAATATCTAAGAGAAGATCAAGTCTCCAGCATAAGTATTACTTTCTTCGTAAATTTTTCTCCTTGATATTTCTCTTCAAAATATATTATTTACATATAAATATAATTAAATAAGTATAATTATTATAATTATATTTTATTATATTCATATAATAACTATTAATTATTCTTATCCCTCCATTAATAAAAACAAAAGGGTCATTAGTGCATTGTGTGGACTACCGCCTCCACAAAGTGATGTCTTCCATTTTTAATCACCATAATTAATGGATGATAAAAAGGATGTGATGGATGAATAAATATTATATATATAATATAAATATGACACTTAAATTTAAAAATTATAATTTACCTTCTTTCCCTCTAATTCATTGAGAAATGGAAACATTAATCAAGCATACGTGTAGACTGCCACTTCAACGAGTAACGAATTTCATTTGTCATAAAAACCCATCATAGTTCACTTTAAAAAAATATTTAATATATAAAATTATTTACAAAACACAATTAATATTTTAGATATTATGAAACCAATTTATAATACTTTCAACCATGTTCAGCATATATAAGGAGTTACAGAAAAATTGACCAAACAACCTCAAGTAGTCGACATAAGAAAAAATTAAATTAAAAATAAGTACCAAAAGATAATGTATGGACCTTATAAAATTAAATATGGATGAATAATTTTCTTAATCATATATATATAATTAACTTAATTTAATTATTTGGGAATTTAATTGCAAGTTCAAAGTGCTTTTGGACACAAGTTAAGGGTTTCATCTCAAAATTTTCTTATTTAATACATATTTTATTTTATGAACTTAATTTCAATTAAATAGAATATATACTACCAATTTGATATATAATAGAATTAATTATATTTATTCATGGTATTTTAACTTCAATGTCAAATATTTTATTTTTCAAGGGGTTTTATTAGAATATTTTTTAAGTCAAAAGGGTACCATATCAATCACCCTTCATTGAGGTATGCTTTAATATTATGAAAGAATATTCATTTTTATAGTGTAACTAATATCCCTATGATTTATAATATCATAAATTATTATTGAACTTAGAAACTCTACTTTCATTCATGCTCTTCTTTTTTGTGGGTTGTGATTGATGTCTTCCATAAAATATAAGGTGTTTTTCATAACTCACTTTACTTTCTTGAATTATAATGTTTCTCCTTGATTTTCATATTTCATTTCATATGGTATAACCTATGTTTATATTGGGTGATCACTTTGGATTAAAATATTACTTACTGATTATTTATAATATTTTTTTAAAATTCAAGTATGTTTAAAATAATTCTCATCCATTTAAAAGATAGTTTCCCCTCATTATCCATAATTACCCTTTTCTCCGATGTTCTCCTTTTTAATTGGAAATATGAAAAAGTTTTATCTAATTTGAACATCATATTCACCTTCTAAATTTTTAAAAATAATAACTACCATATTATATAATGTGGTATTATAACAAAGGTGTTTTAAAACATGAAAAGGATCTTCCATACCTACTTTGTGAATTGTCAGTTACAAGTTCTCTTTATTTTTCTCCCTTTTATGCAATATTATTCTCATTTACCTATTATATTTTTGTATATATGTCCATTATATATACATCCCTTTCATTATTTGTGTTATGAATTTTTTGTTCCCTTTAAAATTATCACTTTTAACTAAACCTGTTTTAAGGAAACTTTCCTATTTTTTGACTCATGTCAAGCATCACGCCATGAATTGTTTTTAACCCATGAATAGATTATAAAAACCCTAATTATTTTATATGGAACCCTATTGGTTAAATTGTGTTTTTATGGAAAAAATAAGGTCTCTCCTTATTTAAAAATATCCTTTAGTTATTTCATAATGCTTCATCCAAGTGGTACATTTTTATTCTTTCTTATTCTAGATATTTCTCATGAATTTTTTACATTGAAAGTCTATGTTCAGGACCTATATACCTTCTTAAATTATGAAAGTCACAAAAAAAATAATTCATTGTTTTCTTTTGAATCCTTATGATTTAGCCTTTGGTTATTACTTGAATCATAATTATGAAAATCGGTTCCTTCACATGGATTTGATCATGATTATAATTTATGTATGGTTTATTTTCCACATGTGGAACACAAATTTATGATTTTTATTTATGTAATTGGTGGGACTAGAATTATATAGGCCTCCAATTAATTGTTTAAATATTTATATCTCATGACATATTATTTATGATATTAGTTAGTAAACCTAATCCATCATGGGACTTTGTCTACTTTATGATGATGGTCTTGGTAGTGACCCTTGACTTATGTTTATAATATCATGATTTATAATATTTTTTCATGTTTTTGATCTTGTTATATTATTTAATTATTCCATTTATTTATGCTTATTAACATCCTCTTTATGATATCATGTTGTGACTCATGAATCTCATGTTATGCTTTATTTAAATATTTATTCCCTTACTAGGACTCACCTTTTTTCTATTGTATTTCCCCCCAGAATATCATATGTAGTTTTAGAAGATTTATGGGAGTTGGAAGCACTACGCTGAGTTTTAGATAAATATGTTGTTTTATGTTTAATATGATGTATTTTTTTTCTAACCATCCAAATACACTAGACATTTAGATCCTTTGATTGTATTTATTTGAAAAGAATACTAAGAATCATAAAATACTAAGTGTATATGACCTGGGTCACAATTTAGTCATAACTAGTTTGGAAAGGTGAATGGTTTAAAGAGGGAATATATATGGAATACTCACAATGTAATTTCCTAGGTTTTATGAAATTATACTATCACGGCGTGGTCATGGTCTATTACACCGTAACATAATAGTTTCTAATGCTAGAATAAATTCATAATTCCACCAAAATTCTTCTATTTTACATTAATTTATCTAAACCTTGGACAACCATAGGTGTGACCCTAGTTACCCTTGAACCCCCATTTATTTTTGTTGACTCTCAGTTTCAATGGATTGATTGTTTGTGATTTGGGGTGAGTTTGCCTCTATATTCTTCCTAATTCCCTCCCTGTTTTCTCTTCTTTGAAGGTCATGGTAGTAGTGTTAGTTCAATATTTGGGATTTTGGGTCATGGTTGTGATAATAATTAATGTGATTTAGATTTTTGTGGTTCCTATTACATGGTTTTGTCATTTTGATCAACTCTTTCCTTTTTATTGTTGTACATTGGTTGTTGAAGTTTCAATTGAGGTGGGGGATTTAATAACTCTCATTTTTTATGTGTGAATTATAGAAGTTTCATACTATTTCTTTCTTTGGGTGGATAATATGGATTATCCTAATAAAGATAATGAATTGAATAAATTAAATTGTATTAGAATGGGTGATTCACATATGGTTATATGTTTTACCTGGAATTGATTATGTGATTGTTGACTGCTGATGTTATTGCTAAAAATATTTTACTACCAAAATATGTATCATGTTGGGGTTGTGATTTAAGTGATGGGATATACATTAATAAATTTATAATCACATAAATATGGTAATTAAGTAGTTTTTTAGAATCTGGATTGATGTTTTATCATCAATACAAGATATTTTAAAGGAACGTGATGGCATATCTTGGAAAAGGGTCTTGTGAAAGTGCTTGTTGCTAGAATTTTTTCTCGAGTGGATCACTGATATTGTTGAGTTACTATCTCTATATTTGTGTGGTTGTGGTTGAATGTAGTTGTGTCTATTTTTTAGATGATTTTATGTGTTTTTATTGGGGTTGCATCTACCTTTCCATAGTTAAAAATATGTAATGTGGTTGTTGATGTAGAATGGTGGCATAGTTAGTTGTGTGGATAAGGAAGTGATGTGTAGTTGTTGGCATGAGATGAGTAGAGATTGTGTAGTGGTTAGTTATCTGACATGGGGATATTTTTATTTACTTAGTATCAATGGGGTATTATCCATGATAATGAAAATAGAAAATGTGTATGTGATATAATTGAATAAACAATGGGATTTAAATGAAACTGTTAATACTTAAATTGAATGGGTGGTGGCTATGGGAGTTGGAAGAGAAAGTTTTGTTATTAAATATGTAATTAAATGGATTAATGAATTTATTTGAAATGTAAATGTTAAATTAATAAATGATGTGTTTATATGGGAATAAATATAGGTTATTTTGGTTGCTTTTTCTGGAAAGTGGGGCTGGTTTTGTGGAATATATTTGACAATGATGGCAGTGCATAGTGGTGGTGGTGTAGTGATGTTTGTGGGTTATATTAGAGTTGTTTTTATGTCAACTATATAGTTTTGTCTTTCATTTTATTTCATTATACTTTTATTTTATTTTGATTTCTTTATGCTCCCTACTTGAGTCATATAACCCTATAGACACCCAAATGTTTTAGGTTCTGTTTTTTTTTCAACGTCTAGGTTAATGAGGGAACAAATGGATTACTACTCCCTCTTCACTGCACTATAGCAACCCTAACTCTAGTATCTCAGAACTGGTTTCTACTTTATTACATTTCTATAAGATACAAGGAATCGCATCCCGCAAGATCGAATAGTTTAGTAGTCTTAGTAAACTAGATACATACTTGAAATTATTATTATAATTGAAAACATAAAATACAAAAGGTATTTTCTTTTAGAACACCATTATTATTCATATCATATCCATGAATATAAATCAGAAAACACTTCCCAGTATCCTAGGTAAAATAAAATATAATAAAGGGGTGGTATCAGATGCTCAGTAATTGTAAACGTACAATGAAAGCTATGAATGATTATAGAAAGGTAAATAACTAAAACACATGTAATTTAATCAATAACTTGAGAATAATGTGGTGGTAATTAATGATGATCAAATAATTTCATATGAATAATCACATGAGCTTGAAAACTTAACTATGGATATTCTAACTACTCGAATAATCATGTGGAATATCAATTAATTAATTAATAATGATGGAGTGCATAATGTCAGACATATAAAACATAGCGTTGAGTCCTTATGCCAACACATCTAAATAAATGGGTAATGCCTCAACCAAAACCCAGTCTAGTTTGTCTCATGAGACCTACCAATGAATCAAGGACCTATAGTGGGCCCCATTTATCACTTACTAAGTCCAATTCATTTATCATATGAAAGGGGTGAAACATAATCCACATACATATTCATATTTAAATTATCATAAAAATTTAAATACTTTCCCCAGTCAATAAAAATAATCATAAACCATCAAGAGTAATATGAATCGTATCAATATAGTACTTACCTAGTCAAACTAATAATAAACCATCCAAAAAAATAATAAGGATAGTATAATTGGATTATATCCCCATTAAATCATAAGTTACATCAAAGGATGTCTTATTAGATTTAAAATTATTTTGAAATATCACTTGGAACATTTCTTGAGGAAAATCACCTTTCTTTAAAAAACACCCTTTTTATTTTAAAACATAAAAATTCACAAAATATTGTCAAAATCCTTTTATTTTAAAATCACTTTTAGAAACTAATAATTCCAAAAATATTAGGAATTTTTTTTATAAATAACCTTGTAAACTTGAAAGGGAATCTTTAGAGAAATTATGTTCATGATGGTGGGTAATTTTTTAAATATCATATAAGTTAAGAATAGAATTCCTTTTGCACTATAAAAGGTTAGAAATGTGCCCCATCAAAAAATGACAAGAATATTCCTTTAAAACCATTTTGTAAAAAGTAAAAAATGAGTAAAAGTTTCTTTAATAAATCATTTAGATAATGTTAAAACATTTTTGTAAAACTTGGTTTTGGAAGAAAATGGAATTTTTACCGAAGAGATAAATAAAGTCATATTTTCTTAAAAACATTTTTTTATAAATTTTAAGTACCAAAGAAAGAAAAAATAGTACTATTTTTTTGAAAAATTTAATTAATAGCCTAGGTATAAAAAAAATATTTAGTTTAAGATTGAAATATCAAATAATTCTCCCAAGGAATACATTAACAAAAACAATCTTGAATAATGGTGAGATTGTGAAATAAACCCTTACCACTTTTGTAACTTTTGAATAATAATCCCCATGAAAGAAATAACTTCAAATGAAACTTTAAATAACATGAATAGAAATATATTCATGATATATAATATCAAAAGGGGTAGTATATACACCACATAAAGGAAATAAGTGGTGAATATGGAATATGTCTTATGAAAGTAAAAGTGAGATGAGAAACCCTTTATCATGTATATTCTTTCTCATCCTAAATAATAAACTTATGTTAATTATTTAGTTGATTAAGAACATTTTTCAATTTTATTATTCCTTTTATTTCACTTATTACCATGCTATGTATAATTACTTAATCAATTAAGTTTACGTCAAGTGTTTTGATGATATTTGACTTAAGTGTCAAAAATGACTTAAGTAGGTTGACTATTGGTCTAAGAGGTCATTATTTAAACATATATAGAATAATAATCATTAAATAATTATTATATTTTTACATAAATTATACTTTTAAAATAAATCATTAAATATTGTTTTGATAAATAAAGTATGTTACGATCATGGAGATGGTAGGTCATACGTATGCATGAGTTACATTTCCATTTTTCAACGATCATTATGGGAAGGTGGTAAGTAATATTTTATCATAAAATAATGATCATAATATCAAAAATAAATATTATTTATTTAAATATACTTATATATATCATCCATGTGGTGTGTTAATGAAAATACGGTTGCATCGCTTTGTGAAGGCGGTAGTCCACACGTACATGAACGACATTATCAGCTTTTAGTGAGTGAAAAGGTAAGAAATAAAATGATATATTATATTTTAATAATAATTATTATTTCATTAATATCATGATTATTTCACTTATATAACATATATTACTTAACTTTATCTATATTACCTTCCATGTAAAGCATTAGTGAAAAACGAATCACAACACTTCGTGAGACGGTAGTCTGCCGTACACACGAGCGATATTATTGTATCCCCTATGGAATGGAAAGTAAAAAAGGAATATATGATATAATTACTCTAGATATATAATTATTTTATAAATATTATATGTAAATAATACCCAACCATGATATTTTTTGATAGAAAACATGTCACATTGGTTCGCAAGGTGGTAATCTGTCGTACACACAAGTGACATTATTGTTTCCCATTTGTGAGAAGAGGATATGGATATAGGTAATTATATTAACATAATAACATCCCAGTATATTGTATATACCTTTGATATTATATAATCATAAATTAAGATGATTTTAAGTAGGTTTAATAATAAATAAAACAAAAACGCATAGTTAGGAATTTTACCTCTTCTCGGACCACCTCTTTAGGATTATAGCTAAAGTATTCCTAGAATGGATTTATGACCAAACCAATGATTATATAATTAGGGTGTGTAATTTAGGAATTTATTTAAGTGTTTATTTACTAAACCAAAAAGTTTTTAAGGTTTTAATAAGAGAGGTGATGGGATGGCCTTTTATAAGTTAGGTGAGTGGCACACTTAAAATTTTTGAAAAGAAAAAGTTGTAACCAAATTTTTCACATGACACAAGGGTCAAAAATGAATTATTCTAGATACTTAGATATTATAAAGTCTAAATATGTCTATAAAATGGGTTTTTGAAAAATTTTGGGTCATTTTAACTATTATATTCTTATTTTAACCCCTGGTAAATCAGTTTTTACCTTAACCATGGTAAATAGTTTTTACTATTTTTACTATTCATTATGGTAAAAAATTAAGATGAACTTATTAGATGATATAAATTATTATGATTCAAAATATGGAATCAATTTTTTTAAATTACATTCACATAATTGGAAAATTTTAATTTAAAATAAATCCCATGGATGTGATGTGAAAACGAGTTTTCAAAGAGAAAATGTTAAAAATGTTACAAAGTTTTTATACCAAAATTCAATATGAGAATGATTCTAATGATTTAAATTGGATTAATAGATATATAATTGAAATAATTTTACTTTAAACCCAATTTAAAATATAATTTAAATTTATAAATAATTTAAAATAAAAGGCATTTTTCAATTCAAATTTAGTATTCTTCACTATTCATCAAAAAAATTAATCTTTTCAAAAAAAATTCAAAAATTCATCCAAATATAATTTTGAGATTTAGATTTAAAAAATTAAGTTTATTTTTTAAATCAAATTTTCTAAAAATTTTAAAAATTAATTTTAAGTTATGTGCACAAAGCGCTAATAGACCGCATTTTAGAAAAATATAGTTTTTTAGAAAACATTTCTTTTTCTTTTAAATGATTCTTATTTTATTTATAATAAATAAATGACCATTGAATTTATTTTATACATTTTTAACCCATAAAATTTTCATAATAGTTGGTACTATTCATACATGCCATCTTAATGGCTAGGTTATAATGGTATTGTTTAAATAATGATATTTTAATAGAGTATAGTGTTTCGTTCAAGCCTGATGTTGTGTGGTTTGAAAACTATAGAAGAGATTGAATTTATTTAAAAATAAATATATCATAAAGTATTAGGGTGTTAAATTATCTTATAAGATTGGTGTTGTCTGTCATATACACTATCAAACGTGATGTTCCTCTTTTAAAACCTTGGGGTGTTACATTCTCCCCACATAAATAAATTGTGTCCTTACAATTTAATCTTGATCTCGGTAATTAAGGGTTTGAAATTTGAAAATACCTTTATTGAAATATCACATCGTGATAAGGGTTTATAAAAAATCCTATTGATAAGATAGAAATAGAACTATAAAGGTAATATCAAATAACACATAACTAGGTTTAGAAGAACATTAGTGGAAATTAAATATATGGACATGGAAAAAAAGCATAAATAATTATAGAGATTGATAGAGGTCATTGATGACAATAAAGTGAATGATAAATGTAAATTTAAGGACCTAAAAACCATAAATATGTGATGACTTAAAATACCATTAGTTCAACATAAATGTAGGTATTAGTATAACATTTTATTTCAATATCCTTTTCCTAGAGTTGGGGAATTCCTTTACCATCTAAACTTAGAATATATGAAAATATACTTACTTGATATCTTTCTATTTCATAGGAATAATTTTATCTTTTTTTTTTGCTTCGATCATATTACACTTCATTTATTTCTATAAGAAATGAATATACAAGATAAATTTTTTATGCTTGAAGTACTAAAATTAACTTTTAACGGATAATATAATCCATAAAAGAGGTAAAATTATTTCCATATATTTATAAATATTTTCCAAAACCAAAATGGTTATCATAAGTTATCCAATATAATACATTAATATCTAAACCTAAATAGTGAAACCACTAGTTCAATATTGACATTTATTTTTCAAATTGTTTAACTAAAAACAATAACATATTAACCAGGAAATCATGTAGGCAAATGGTAAGTGTTAAACCCTTATCATCCTTCAATTGTGGGTTTAATCCCCGTAGCCTTATCGGATGCGATCGGATGTCACCCATCATGTGGGTTGTCCTTTTTCTAAAACCATATTATTATAATTCCTATAATTTTCCAAAAATATAATAACCCATAATTACCTCAACATTAAAATTGTATAAACATTAAAGGTTACCAATACCTTTATAAAAACTAATTTATCATTATTATCTCAATATAGGGCATATATTAAGGTTTATCCCCCCTCGATCATGTGTTTTCTCTGAATTCCAACTTTCCACTAAATCACATTTCTTATTCATTGATACCATTCAACATATGTTTTAAAATAATTAATGAAATAGTATTGTAGTACAATCCTTATACATTTCATAATTCTTATAACCATAATATCATTGATTAAAATACTAATATAACATAATTATTGAATCCAAACACAAGCACATTAATCATTCCACTTCATCTATAGTAATAGCATAAGATTGACCTTGACCCCTTAGCTCATTATGAGGTACATTCCATTAATACTTGGGGCATTCATTTGTATAGTTCCCTATGTCCTTATTATGGAATCATTTCATATAGAAAGATTCTTTATTTCCATTTCAATCATGAGTATGGTAGCCTTTTTCTACACACTTGAATCAAACTCATTTTATTTTTAATCATGTACCAAGGTGTTTCCTCCCACAAGTATCACATGTTGTAAAATCATTCTTTCCCTTATTCCTTTTATCCATATTTTTCTCTGCCTCCTACTCTTCTCTTTCTTTCCTTAGAAGCCATAAGACTTGGATAATTCTTTCTCTATCTTGATAGCACATGATATTATATCCTTGTATGATGATAAAGTTTGTGAGACTAGTTCCCTTTGGAGTATTGGATTAATCCCATCAAAGAAATGGTTAATCTTTCTCTATGGATTATGTACCAAGTTCTCAACATGCCTTTCTAACCTTATAAATTTGGCCTCATACTTGTAAACATTTTCCTCTTATTTATCTCTTAACTTAATAACAATCATTATATATTTGTTTTTTTCACACTAGGAAAATATTTTTCCAAGAATAGTACCTTTAAATACTTCTACTCCATGCTTGTCATTTACTCCTCATCCTTAGTGTTTTGAATTAATGACCCACATTGATCTAAATCTCATGGGAGATAATAAACTAACAAGAAAACTTTCTCCCTTTCACTAATTCCTATAGTAATAAATATCTTTTATAAGTAACTTATACATTGATTGGATAAAAATGGATTTTTAGTCCCATTTAATGATGGAGGTTGTTGACGCATGAAGTAATTTTACATCATTACACCATGTGGAGGATCAGAAAGAAGATCCATATGGGAAAGGTTATTACTCATAACCCAAGTAATATAATGCAATATGGTTATAATTTGATCAGTTCTAGCTCTATCTCAACCTCCAACTTCATTATCTTTCCCATAGTGGAAATCCCTATATAGGGAACGTTCATTGATACGATTATCATTCCTTCTTTTAATAACCATTTATAAACAATTAAATACACTATATTATATCATATCATTATGAAACATAATGTATAATCCCAAAACTAGTGAAATAATTAACATAAATTGAAAATTTTATACATACAAATATCATAATAATAAACATGGTTTCTTTGGGGATATATTTATTTTCAACTCCTTCATAATATTTTATAAAGAAAATATAATTTATCCTAAAAATATCCCACGAAAGTGTTAAACTAGGTGTTGTTGATTCAATAAGGTCTCTTTATGACTTTTCATTCCTCTATGTTTTGAAAATCAAAAACACTCTATCTTAAGGAAAATTATATTTTCCCTAATAATTATCTTAATAAAGAAAATTTTATTTTTCCAAGGAAATTTTATCCTTAACTATGTTTTTATTGTTCATTTTATAGTTTCTCTAAATCTAAATAATTTTATTCCTAAATCTAAAATTCAGTTTCATGTATAAAACCTTATAATCCTATAAATACTTAGATATAGAGTATTCTGTTTTCAGGTTCCGAATTCAGGTTCCGAATTCTCTGAAATTCAGGTTCCAAATTCTCTGAAATTCAGACTCTAAATTCTCTGAAATTCAGACTCTAAATTCTCTGAAATTCAGACTCTAAATTCTCTGAAATTAATCCTCCAAATTCTCTGAAATTCAGACTCTGAATTCCCTGAAATATAGACTCCAAATTCTTTGAAATTCAGACTCTAAATTCTCTGAAATGTAGACTCTGAATTCCATGAAATTCAAACTCCGAATTCTCTAAAATTTAGACTCTAAATTATTTAGAATTTTGACTCCGAATTCCTTAGAATTCTAACTCTGAATTACTTATAATTCAGACTTTGAATTATTAAGAATTCCGACTCTGAATTTCAAAGAATTCAGACTCCTAATTCCTCAGAATTTGGACTCTAAATTCTTCATAATTCGGACTCTGAATTCTTTGGAAAATAGAATTTGAATATCCATGATTTATAGACTTTGAATGTTTATTTGGTTAGACTCTGAACTTTATTTTTTCCTAGACTCTAAAAAATTATATTTGGTTAAGCAGCCTTATTTTTCTTACACTTGTTATAGTTATGAAATGAAGTCGTACAATCTGTTTCTAACTAACTATTGTTTGAGTGACACGTGTACAGGTCCCTCTGAAATTCAAGGAAAAATGTGGTCATTGGAGGAGGTAGATGATTGTTAGAAAAGTACCTATAAATAGGATCTCATTTGAACAAGATCATAGTTAGTTAGTTAGTTGATCACTCTAGAGATTGCATGTTGTTGAAGTGATTTCTAGAGAGAGAGACTCCCATTATTTGTGCGTACTGAACATCTTGTTCAGCTTGCTTTGTACAACTCTGATTTTTGTTGAGTACAATCGAGGACTTACAGGTATAGGAAGATAGAGGTGTCTACTACCTTAAAGTTTGAGGACTTCTAGGGATAGGAAGATAGAGGTACCGAATACCTTAAAGATCGAGGGATTGTAGGGATATCAAGATAGATTTTGATATTCCTATCGAGGGCTTACTCTGGTGTGGGTAAGACAGACTTTCTTGAAAGTATAAATCAAGGGACCTTTATCCAAGGTTGTTGGATACCCTTCTCTTTGGGTTAAAATATTTCATACTTGTTACTTGTTTTGTTTCAAGTTTATTTCAGCTACTTTTTTATAAATAAAAAAAGTATAACTTTCTTATACTTTCTTGTTCTCTTATAAAATCTAATTAATAAGATTCTATATGCTTTAAGGTAGAATCTTTTCCTTGTAAACTTTACTTAAGTTTCATTTTTAGAACAACATTTCCAAAACCTAGCAAGTTTGTAGAACTAAAATAGTTCTTGTGAATTTACATTGTTTAACTCTGTTAAAAATAGTTTTCCTTAAGGTTAAAAACAAATTTTTTTAAACTTATAATTCACCCCCCCCCCCACCCCCTCTTGTAAATTGAGCATCTACACCATTATTTCAATCCTACAATTGGTATCGAAGGAGGTTTCTGAAATACTTATATTCATATATTTTTTTTTCTTGCTCAAGTTTTCATTGTTCTAATTTTTTTCCTTGACTAGGAATTTTTATCCTTGTTTACAAACTTTTACTATTATCTTGTTTTTGTGGAAATATATTTTCTTCTAAGATGGTAGGAATGAATGTTGGTTTGATTGAAAATCTAAATCCAACCAGACTACCTATATTTGATGGTAATGATTGTGAATATTAGAGAGATCGTATAAAGACTTTTGTTTTTAATACTAGAGTGTATAACTTTATCATGCTTACTAGATATTACAAGATTCATGACAAGGAAGTAAAAAACTTTTACCAATCAAGAAAAGTCAGAATATCCACTAAACTACAAGGTACATGATACTTTGTTGTGCTCCATGACTACTAATATATATATTCAGATTTCTTCTTTTGAAGCTGCTAATTATATTTAGAATAAGTTAGAGGTTACACATTTTAGTACATCCAAAGTTATAGAAACTAGAAGAGCTATGCTTAGAGCATAATATCATGGATTTCTATTTCCTTATGGAGAACCAGTGTGCAAGGTGAAACAAAGGTTTATGACTATTATTAACAGTTTATAGTCTATGGGTGATAAAGGTCTTGATGATGAATCTCTTGTGGAAAATATTATAGATATCATGCTCAATGAGTGGGAATCTAAGAGAATAGTAATTGATGAGAATAGGAAAGTATCCCAAATTACTCTTGATGAACTTTTTGGAACTTTTATTCAACATGAGATAAGAATGAAAAGAGATGCTGATATTAATAAGAAGAAAAAGTGAAATGGAACTGTATCCTTTACTACTACTAAGTCCAAGACTCTTGAAAGAGTTACAAGATCCAAGTCAAAGAAAATCACTATTATATCTGAATCAAGTAAAAGTGAACATTCTGAGAATGGTCTAGATAATATTTCTTGAAGGATGAATAATATATTAGGAAAGAAAGACTTTCAGTATAGATATAAGAAGAAAGAAATAAAAACAAGAAAGATTCAGAAGTCACTTTTTATGAATGCAAAAGAGAAGGGTATATCAGGCCGAATTGTCCTATGCTTAAGAAAAAGTATAGAAAAAAAAAGAATTCTGATAGGAATAGAAAGAAGTACTATAAGAATAAATCTAAGAAAGTTTTGAAAGCAAATGACACCTGGAGTTCCAGTGGTGGAGACTCTTCTGATGAATCCTCAGAGTATGAATCTTCTAGTCAGAAGAATCTTGGTCTACTATCCAAATTACCTATTGAAAATCATTGTCTAATGGCCAACGTACATAATTATGAATATATTACCAATATATATTTGAATACAAATTATACTGATGATAAATACTATAAGTATTCAGATGAATAATCTTCTTCAGATGAAGATAATACATTACCTTCTTATGAAGAAGTGTCTAAGTTTGCTAAACTTCTTGAGAATGAAAATTCTAAACTCAAGAAAAATATTGATAAAGAAAATTCTAGAATTTTTATTCTTAATAAATAAGTATTATATCTTTCTAAAGATCATTATAAGAAAATTTATGATTTTGAAAGTGTTTCAAAAAACCTTGAGGAAGTTAATTCTAAGAAGGATAAACTTTCTAAGGATCTTGAAAAAGTAATTTCTAAGAAAAATATTTTAGAGACTAACTCTAGTTCTAAAACTAACTTTTTTTAGGATAAAAACTTGGTTATTAAACTAAAGTCGGAAATATTTTCCTTGAGGAAGTTTTTGTCAAACTTTACCTCTGGTATGGAAAATTTTGACAAGATGTGTTCCCAAATTCGACCCCTAAGGAATAGTTTTGGATTTGGTTATAATCATTATAAACCAATTTTTAGTAATAACTATTTTGTTTCTCAAAGTGATCTATTCTGCACTAAATGTCGGTATAGTGTACATTGGGCTAAAAAGTGTTCTTTAAATAAAACTCAGTCTTTAGGTTTTTATAAAGCATATTTTTCTAAGAAAATGTGGATTCCTAAAATCTTACTTTCTGAAATTTCCAGAACCAAGAATGTTTGGATTCTGAAAGCCTAACACACCTATTATCAGCAAAATAAATATAGTACCAATCGGAATAAATAGTACATGGATAGTGGATGTTCCTAGTATAGGACTGGTAAAAAAAATTCTTTAAAAATATTATCAAGATGAAAGGAGGAAAACTAAATTTCGGAGATAATGATCAAGGAGAAATTATTGTTATAAGTAACATTGTTATTCTTGGAGAAACTTTGATTTAAAATGTTTTATTTGTTATAGGTCTTAAGAAAAACCTCATTAGCATAAGTCAATTATGTGATGAAGGTTACCTTGTGAATTTTAGGAATGATAAGTGCTAGTACACAATTCCAAGGAAGATTTTATTCTTTATACCCACAGACAAGAGAATGTATATACACTAAACTTAGAAGACCTTAGTAGCCAAGACCTACCTTGCCTTAGTACAATTGAAGATCAATATTGGTTATGTAATAGAAGGTTAGGACACCGTTACCTTAGGAACCTATGTAAACTCTCTAATAAAAGACTTGTTAAGGATCTACCAGAGATTAGATTTGATTCTTAAAAATTTTGTGATCCTTATAAATATGGAAAGTAACATAAATCAAGTTTTAAATCAATTTGTTAAGTCTCAATTACTGATGAACTACAGTTGGTGCGTATGGATCTTTTTAGAACAACACAAACTGGAAGTATTGGAGCAAAATATTATGTATTTGTCTTAGTTGATGATTACACTAGATTTATGTGGGTTTATTTTCTAGAAAATAAATATGAAGCTTTTTCTTATTTAAAAATTTTTAGTGCCCAAGTTAAAAATGATAAAAACCTTCCATTGATAACTATCCATAGTGATCATGGAGGAGAATTTCAAAATTCTGGTTTTGAAACTTTTTGTAGTAAAAAAGGCATTACTCATAATTTCTCAGCACTAAGAACTCCTCAACAGAATGGTGTTGTTGAAAGAAAAAATAAAATTCTTCAAAAGATAACTAGAACTATGTTGAGTGAATATTCTATAGCTAAAAACTTTTGGGATGAAGCTTTAAGTACTACTTGTTATACTATAAATCAAGTTTTAATTAGACTTTTTCTTAACAAAACCCCTTATGAATTTTGGAATGGTAGAAAACCTAGACTTTTATACTTCAAAGTATTTTGTTGTAAAGTATTCATTCTGAATACTAAAGATAATTTACATAAATTTGCACCCAAATATGATGAAGGAATTTTCCTAGGCTACTCCACAACTTTTAAGTCTTATAGAGTTTTTAATAAAAATATTTGTACTGTTGAAGAAACAGTACATGTTAAATTTAATGAAACTGATCCTTTTGTTTTTAAACAACCCCAACCTACATCTTCATATGTGTTTTCAAAAACTGATTATCAAACCTTGAAAAAAGATCATTCTGATAAGAAAAATTCTCAATAAAGTGTTTTTGAAGTGTTTAACCCAAAATATTTCCTACCATATATTGATGAACAGGTTTTAAAAAGCCCAAATTAGTTGTTTCTTAAGAATCATCCCAGTTATAGTATCATTGGTGATGTAAATCAACCTGTAAGGACTAAAAGTTTCTTAAGAAATGAAGTATAACATCTAGCATTCCTTTCTAAATTAGAACCAAAAATCACTAATGAATCTTTAGGTGATGATGATTAGATTAAATTCATGCAAGATGAGCTAAATGAATTCGAAATGAATTGAGTCTAGACCTTAGTTGAAAGACCTAAGGAGACTTCTCTTATTGTAGTAAAATTGGTCTTTAGAAATAAGTGTGATAAAAATAGAATCATTGTAAGAAATAAGTATAGATTATTTACTAAAGTATATAATCAACAAGAAGGAATAAACTATGAAGAAACCTATGCTCCAATATCCATAATTGAATCTATTTGTATTTTACTTTCCTTTACAGCATTCTTCAACTTTAAACTTTTTCAAATAAATGTTAAATGTGATTTCCTTAATAGATATGTTCAATAAGAAGTTTTTGTTGAACAACCTCTTGGTTTTGAAGACACAAAACATCCTAAACATGTTTTCAAACTTACCAAAGATTTATATGGACTTAAACAAGCTCCTAAATCCTGGTATGATAGACTTACAGGATTTTTGTTACAAAAAAACTATGTTAAGGGAAATGTTAATCCAACCCTTTTTATAAAGAAAAATAAGAAAAATGTTTTGAATGTTCAAATTTATGTTGATGACATTATATTTGGTTCAACTCAGAAATCTTTAACTGATTCGTTTGTGGATTTAATGAAATATGAGTTTAAAACAAGTGTGATGGGTGAGTTAACTTTTTTACTAGGTTTTAGAATTTCTTAAAAACTAGAAGAAACTTATATATCTCAACATAATTATATTAAATATCTTCTTAAAAATTATGGATATAACAACACTAAAAGTATAATTACTCCCATTGGTACCTCAAATTCACTTGATCATGATGAAGCTGAAAAACCAGTAGATCAATTATCATTTAGAGGTATGATAGGAAGTTTACTATACTTGATAGTTAGTCATCCAGACTTATTGTTTTCAGTATGATTATGTGCAAGATATTTATCCAATCCTAAGAAATCTCATTTAAAGGTAGTGAAAAGAATCTTTCACTATTTAAGGGTAACCATGGATTTAGGACTCTTTTATACTTCTGGAAATTATTTAGTTTTAAAAAAAATTAGATGCTGAATTTGGTGGATATAGAATAGATGGGAAAATTACATCCGGAACTTTTCACTTCTTAAGAGATTAATTAGTTTCTTGGTCATGAAAAAATCATAACCCAGTAGCACTTTCCACTACTGAAGCTGAATATGTATCAGCTGGAAGTTGTTGTGATCAAGTGTTATGGATGCAACACACACTCATAGACAATAGTATGAGTTTTACTAAAACATAAATATTGTGTGATAACACTAGTTCCATTTCCCTAAGTAAAAACCCTACACATCACTCAAATTCAAAACACATAGATATTAGGCATCACTTTCTTAGGGATCACACACAAAAAGGAGATATTATTCTTCAATTTATCAGAACGCAAGATCAATTTGTTAATATTTTCAGAAAATCTTTTCCTTCCGATAGATTGGAATAATTTAAACAAAAGTTAGGAATGATAATTATAAGGTAATCTTCCAAATTAACTTCTTGTTGAAACCTATCTCCTTACAGTAAGAAATTCATTTTCATAGGGTGGTACATTTTCTTGTTAAGGGAAAAAAATTTCCCATAGTCAAAAATTTTCGTAATCAAATTTTTCGTAATCAAATTTTTTAGTAGTTAAAATTTTTTGTAATCAAATTTTTTGTAATAAAATTTTCCGTAATCAATTTTTTTTAATCAAATTTTTCATAATCAAATTTTTATTAATCAAATATTTTCATAGTCAAATTTTTTTCGTAGTCAAAAAAACTTTGAATTTTAAAATTTTTACTTAAGAAAAATTTTCGGAATCTAAAGTTCTTCAAAAAGAATTTTCCTTATTACTGATAATTTTCCTAGTATTCTGGAAGGTATGTTTCATTTCTTAAATTTTCATAATCATTTTTTTCATTTTGGTATTTTCATCTTATTTAAGAAAATTTTCTAGATTCACTTTTCCTTACATCTGAATTTTTATCTTAAAAACCTCAAAAGATCGGAACCTACCAAATTCCTTCTTCGGCTATCATATCAACCTTCATATATGATAAAAAGTGTTTCCACCATTGGATCTCTTAAAGAAGATGAACCATCACCTAAAACACCTATATAAGGACCCCCCCCCCCAATGGTTTTCCCACATTGGTTTTCAAATCCTTGGCGTGATGAAGTTTTTCTCCACTAATTAAGGTCATTACGAATCTTCAGGTTTTCCTCAATTCCGAATGTCTATGGAATCTTCTACTCAGAAAAAAATGTCATCAGTAAAGGAAATTTCTGAGTGGAAGATATACAGAGAAATTTCCGTTGATCCGAAAATCTTCTAAGTATGATTCTATAATCTCAAAGAATATCAAGTTGAATAGATGGGAGAGTTTATGTATATCCAAACTGAAGGCACAAGATCCAGTTTATCCAGAGTTTTTGGTAGCATTTTATGAATATGTAAGTTTTTTAATAAAGGTGGGAGAGATAAGTTTTCCCATAAAAGTTATGAGAAACCCTATTCCCTTTCCTACAGTATGGAAACCAACTTACTTGTAATTACTTATGATGGAGAAGCTGAGTTTTGTACTCACAAGATTCCAGGCGTATCAGGATTGTCTAATAAGGAAAAGGCTTTAGAGTGCCTTGGTCTATCAGAATTAAAGACTTTGAAGATTATCCATATCTCTAAAAATCTTTGGATTCTTGAGCTATTGGTTCAGAGATTTCTCATTCCGAGAAAAGGTGATAAGGATACCCTAAAGAAGAGTGATATTTATTCTTTATACTTTTTGGTGAATCTCATAAAGATAAATTTGGTGAAGTATGTTTTTTTGAAAATCGTGAATATCTAGAATGGGACTCTGAAATCTCAAATCATCATGTATCTGGTTATTCTATCCAAGATTATAGTCCTTTTTCTATAATCATTAAAAATCCCTTGTAGTTCTAAGCCAAGGAATTTCAATGTAATGTTGTTGAGTGATGATACTCTAAGGAGAATTAAGGTTGGTTTTTCTAGTTAATCAAGAGAATTCTATGATTTATCTGAATTAGAAATCAAAGATCTATCAAAGAAACCAGAAGTGACTGAAACTTACAAGAAGGGTGGAAATAAGAGGAAGGTGAAGGAATTGGAAAAGAAAGAAAAAAATCATGCGGATAAGGAAACAAAATCAGCACCACCTAAGCCAAATAAGAAAAATACTTATCCAGATGAAGTGGTTTCCAAGTGGAGAGAAGACACGAAGAATAAGAAGGAAGGGGATTCTAGTTTTGTCTTGGACCCTACTGAGGAAAAACCTTTGAAGTTGAAGGCTGTTGAGGATATTTAGAAGTAATAAAAAGAAAATAAGCATAGGAAACAGATGTATGAAGCTGATATTGTTCAATCTCTTCTCAAGACTATTGATAAATCCTCAGAACAAATTCAAGTACCAGAATCCTTTTTGTAATAATAACTCCCTATAACTCTGGGAAAGAATATGGTGATTCCAGAACCAGAACAATAAGAAGAAATAGTTCATGAAGAATAATTTGAATAGGAAGAATAATAAGGAAGTGATTATACAGATTACATGATAAGACAAGTGGAATAATATCATGAGAATGAGAGTCCCTCTGAAAATTTGTCTATCTGAACTTCTGAAGCTGAATCTTTAAAACTTGTTACACTAGTAAAAGAAGAAAAAGGGCATAAAGAAGTGAATAAACCATCTGAAGAAGAGAGTAGCAATCATTATTTCGTTCAACCAGAGGATCTTATAGTAGATGATGAGAAATAAAATCTTGAGGAAGACAAGATTGTTCAACTATAAGATAGTGAACATGAATCACCCAAAGAAGAAGAGATTATTCCAAGTGCTGATAAGGGAAAATAGGTGTTGGTTGATACACCTAGTAAATCTATAGTGAAAAATAAAGATGTTGGTGGTTCGTCTAAGAGGAAAATTGAAGATATAGAAAAAGAATCCTCACCAACCAAACAGTCTGATTCGGAATCTTCCTCTCTTAGACATGATTTCGTAGTTAAATCTTTGAAGAAGCTGGTTGATATTATTTCCTTGTTTCTGAGTATAGACTTTAGGTGCCAAATGCTTCATCACTCAGTTAATCAGAAAGAAGATTCAGTCACCATGCTTATGGATAATTTTGTCAGGATTGAGGCCTATTTCAAAGCCTTCTTTATTGGATATGAAGCTCACAAAAGATCGTTCAAGGAAATCACAAAGTGTTCAAGGAAATCTATCGAAGAGATGAGAATCATTGATGATTTTCAACAAAATGTGAAGGGTGATTTTGACACCGAAGATGGAAAGTTTAAAGATCTTACTAAAAGTTTTAAGGAAAATCTAAGTCTCGAACAGACAACTCGGAAGCAGGAAGTCAATGATATGAATGGGAAGCTTAATTCAGTGGCTATGAATTGGAAGAGGGAAAGAGATCTTAGAATAGAGTTTTAAGAAAATCTTTCTAAGCAAGAAGATCTTTTGAAGGCTCAGGCAGATATTATTAAGTCTTAGGAAGAAAAGATCAAAGACTTAGAGAAGAAAAATAAAGATCAGGATCAACTGCTTAAGCATGTAGAAGAAGATCACAAGGAGCTTAAGAAGATGAAAACCATTGTGAATAAGTTAATACCAAAGGAGAAAGAAGGATAATTTTTTCAATCCTATCTTTTGTTGTATTTACCTCTTTGTATAAATTTTTCCCATTATAATGAAATCTTTGGTTGTTAATCATGTGTTTTGTTGTATAGTACTAATTTTTCAGGTACCATATTTTTTCCATTCTCTTTATTCCTTTTTAAAAATCTCAAAGGGAGAGAAAGGAATGATAAAAAGAATACTAAGTAGAGAAGTAAATTCCCTAAGTAAGGGGGATCTATCTAAGGGGTATTTTCATCAAAGAATAATTCCTTATACAGTAAAAGTAAAAATCTATTTAAGGAATTAAAGAATATGATCCTTATGGATTTCAAAACCTAAGGGGGAGTTATTCGTATTCACCAGGATTCATAAGTTAAGGGAGATAAGTTTTTTTCAAGTCCACAAAGAAAAATTCTAAGTCCTTATATTCCTTTTCATAAGGATGTTTGTGATTTCCAAAAAGAGGGATATTGTTGAGTAAATAAGGTCTCCTTATGACTTTTCCATTCCTCTATGTTTTGAAAATCACAAACACTCTATCTTAAGGAAAATTATATTTTCCCTAAGAATTATCTTAATAGGGAAAAATTTCCTTCCCTGAGGAAATTTTATCCTTACCTATATTTTCATTATTCAATTTATAGTTTATCTAAATCTAACTCATTTTATTCCTAAGTATAAAATTTGGTTTCACATATAAAACCTCATAATCCTATAAATACTTAGATATAGAGTATTCTATTTTCAGGTTCCGAATTCAGGTTCTGAATTCTCTGAAATTCAGGTTTCGAATTCTCTGAAATTTATACTCTGAATTCTCTGAAATTCAGACTCTGGATTTTCTGAAATTCAGACTCCAAATTCTCTGAAATTCAGACTCTGAATTCTCTGAAATTTAGACTCTGAATTCCCAGAAATTAGGACTCTGAATTCTCTAAAATTCATACTGCAAATTCTCTGAAATTCAGACTCCAAATTTTCTTAAATTCAGACTCCAAATTCTTCATAATTCTGACTCCAAATTCCTTAGAATTTAAACTATGAATTATTTAGAAAAAAAAATCTGAATATCCATTATTTATAGTCTCTGAATGTTTATTTGGTTAGACTCTGAACTTTATTTTTTCCTAGACTCCTGAAAATTATATTTGGTTAAGCAACCTTATTTTTCTTACACTTGTTATAGTTATGAAACGATGTCGTACAATTTGTTTCTAACTAACTATTATTTGAGTGACACGTGTACAGGTCCCTATGAAATTCAAGGAAAATATGACCATTGGAGGAGGGATCCAACCATTGGGAAAGTGCCTATAAATATGAGCTCATAGTTAGTTAGTTGTTTGATCACTCTAGAGATTGCATACTGTTGAAGTGATTTATAGAGAGAGAGACTCTCGTTCTTTATGCAAACTGAACATCTTATTCAACTTGCTTCATGTTAATCTGATTGTTGCTGAGTACAATCGAGAAATTTTGGGGATTGGAAGATAGAGGTATCGAATAACTTAAAGTTCGAGGACTTCCAGGGATAGAAAGATAGAGGTTTTGACTACCTTAAAAATCGAGTTCTTGCAAGGATAGCAAGACAGATTCTGATATTCCTATCAAGGGATTACCTTGGTGTGGGTAAGATAGACTTTCTTGAAAGTATAAATAAATGGAACTTTATCCAAGGTTGTTGGATACCCTTCTTTTTGGGTTAAAAGATTTTATACTTGTTACTTGTTTTGTTTCAAGTTTATTTCTAATTCATTTTGACAAAGGAAGAAAGTATAAATTTCTTATACTTTATTGTTCTCTTATAAAATCTGATTAATAAGATTCTATATGATTTAAGGTAGAATCTTTTATTTGTAAACTTTCCTTAAGTTTCATTCCCAGAACCAAATTTCCAGAACCTATAATGTTTGTAGAACTAAAATAGGTCTTATGAATTTACATTATTTAACTCTGTTAAACATAGTTTTCTTTAAGGTTAAAAACAAAAGTTTTTAAACTTACAATTCACCCCCCCCCCCTGAAAATTGAGAATATACATCATTATTTCGATCCTATAGGTGTACAGTAAGACCCATTTTCATACACCAGGTGATGATTGGGTCAATCCTAATGTGTCCTTTTTTGAGATATTAGCCTTAGGTTCATCTATTATAGAACCACGTACACTTTTAATATCCAAATAGGGATGTAGTTACTAGGAAAACCACAAAATCTATTCCTTAATAAAAAATTAGGATGTTATTCTATATATATCCTCAAAGTCTATCATATGGTTATGTTCCCTAATCTATGTTTTCTTAAAGATAGTTCCCAAGGGTTCTACTAAACTTCATATGATAGCAACTGAAGTGACATCAACCCCACCCTAGTAACCTAGAGTTGGTGTCTACTTTATTATATTGGTATAAGATATAATGAATTGTATCCCATAGTACCACATAATTTATTAGTCTTGGTAAAATAGATACATAATTGAAATTATTATTAAAATTGAAAACATAAAATAAAAAAGTATTTTCTTTGAGAACTTTATTATTCCTCAGAGTGTATCCCTGTATATCAATCATAAACACTTCTTAGTATCCTAGGGAAAATAAAACATAATAAAGGGGTGAGCTCAGATTCTTAGTAAGGGTAAGTGTATAGTGAAAGCTATGAATAAATAAGGAATAATCAATATATAAAGGTAAATAACTGAAACATATATAATTTAATCAATAACTTGTGTATAATATGGCAGGAATAAATGGTGATCAAATAATTCCATATAAATTATCAAATAATCTTGAAAACTTAACCATTAATATTCTAACTAACCAAATAATCACATGGAATATAAATAACTAAATTCATAATGATGGAGTTCATAATACTGGACATATAAAACATACCATCAAGGCCTTGTTCTAAGAAATCTAAATAAATGGGTAAGGCCTCAGCTAAAACCCAATATAGTTTTTTTCATTAGACCTACCGATGCATAGAGGGGCTATATTAGGTCTCACCTATCATATATTAAATCCAATGCATTCCTCATATGAATGGGGTGAAACATAATCTACGTAAACATTCATATTTAAGATATAATATGAAATATAAATACTTTCCCCCAATCAATTAACATAATCATAAACCATCCAAATTAAAATGAATGGTATCAATATAGTACTTCCCTGGTCAAATTGATCATAAACCATACGGATAAATAATAAGGATGGTATCATTATATTATATCCCCATTAAAGAATAAGTTACATCAAAGTATGTCTTCTTAAATAGAAAATGATTTTGAAAGATCACTTGGAATATTTTATGAGGAAAATAACCTTTCCTTGAAAATCACTTTTTTATTTTAAAATTATAAAATTCATAAAATAATATCAAAATCCTTTTCTTTGAAAATATATTTTAAAAACTAAGCATTTCTATAATATTATTAAAAAAAATTATTTAGAAATAACCTTGTAAAATTACAATTGAATCTTTAAATAAATGACATTCATGATGGTGGGTAATTCCATACATCTCATATAAGTTAAAAAGAACATTCCATTTTCACTATAAAAAGGTTTAAAAAGTGTCTCATATAGAAAATAACATGAATATTCCTTTCAAAACATTTTTTAAAAAGTTAAAAATGGGTAAAAATATATTTAATAAATCATTTTCTGAATGATAAAATATTTTTGAAAACATTTTTAGAAAAAATGGTTTTAGAAGAAAAATGTTTTTTGACCAAATAGAGAAATAAAATAGATTTATTTTAAGATATAAATATATAATATTTACCCGTAGGGAGACTTAAACAAAAAAAATCTTGAATAATGATAATATTTTGAAATAAACCCTTACCACTTTGGTAACTCATGATCCCCAAGAAAGAAATAACATTAAATTAAACTTTAAATGCCATAAATAGAAATAGATTCATGATATAACATATCAAAAGGGTTAGTATATACAATACAAAAAGAAAATAAGTGGTTAATATTTAATATGTCTCATATAAGTAAAAGCGTGATGATAAACCCTTACCTTGAGTCTGACTCATCATTTACATCGGGTGTTTCGATGATATTTGACTTATGTGTCAAAAATGACTTCAATAAGTTGACTATTGTTCTAAGAGTTCATTATTTAAATATCTAAAAAATAATAATCATGAAAAAATTATCATATTTATACATAAATTTTAATTTTAATATCAATAATGAAATATAGTTTTGATAAATGAAGTATGTTATGATCATGGAGATGGTAGGTCCTACGTACCCATGAGTAACATTTCTATTTTTCAATGATCATTATGGAAAGGAGGTAATCAATATTTTATCTTTAAATAATGATAATAATATCATAAATACCATATTATTTCTTTAAATATACTTATATATATAATCTATGTGGTGTGGTGATGAAAATAGAGTCACATCTCTTTGTGAAGGGGTAGTCCACACGTATACGAACGACGTTATCATCTTTCAGTGAGTGAAAAGGTCAGAAATAAAATGATATATTATCTTTTTAGAATTATAAATATTTCATGAATATCATAATTATTTCATGTATATCACAAATATTCATTAACTTTATCTTTATTGCCTTCCATGTAAAGCCTTACTGAAAAATGAATCACATCACTTCGCGAGGTGGTAGTCTACTGTACACAAAAGTGGCGTTATCATATCCCCTATGAAAAGGAAAGTAAAAAAAGTTATATATTGTATAATGAATATAGAGGTATAATTTTGTTATAAATATCATATATAAACTTTATATTCATCATCATACATAACCATGAGAGGTGTTTATGGAAAATGTGACGCATCGCTTCATGAGGCGGTAGTCCACCGTTCAAACGAGCGATATTATAATTTATCATTTTAGGGAAGAGGAGACTAATATAGTTCATTACCTTAACATAATAATATATAAGTATATGGGATATACTTTTGTTATTATATAATCATGAATTAAGAATATTAAAAGGATGTGTAAGAAGAAATAAAACAAAAACGCATAGTTAGGAATTTTACCACTTCTCAAACCATCACTTTGGGATTATACCTAGATTATTCTTAGAATTAATTTATGAACAAAAAAGGACTATATAATGAGTTTATGGAAGTTAGGAAGTTATTTGGGTAGTTTTTGGATAAAAAAAGGTTTTATAGTGTGAATAAGAGATGATAGGGGTGTCCTTTTATAAGTGAGGTGAGTGGCACACTTGTAATTTTTTAAAAGAAAAAGGTGTACCCACATTTTTTACATGCCAAAAGGGTATAAAATGGAGTATTATAGATAATTATACATTATAAGGTTAAAATATGACCACAAATTGTGTGTTTTACAAGTTTTGAGTCATTTTTAACCCTTATCTTCTTAGTTTAACCCCTCGATAAATTAGTTTTTACCTTAACCATGGTAAATAATTTTTTCAGTTTTTACTATTCATTGTGGTCAAAAATTAAGTTGAAATTATTATATAATATAAATTATTCTGATTAAAAATATATAATCCATTTTTCAAAATTCCATTCATAGAAATGGAAAATTTTAATTTAAAATTAATCTTGTAAATACGATGAGAAAATGGGTTTTCAAAGAGAAAATGTAAACAAGTTTAAAAAAAAATATCAAAATTCAATATAAAAATGATTAGAATGACCTAAATTGGATTAATAAATATATAATTGAACTAATTTTACTTTTAAAACAATTTAAAATATAATTTATCTGAATAAATAATTTAAACAAAAAGGCAGTTTTTAATTAAAATTCAGTATTTTTCACTATTCATCAAAAAAGTAATCTTTTCAGAAAATTATAAAAAAATCACCCAAAGATAATTTTTACATGTAGATTTAAAAAATTAATTTTATTTTTATAAATAAATTTTCTAAAATTGGTAAATATTTATTTTAAATTATGTGCACAAAGCACGATTGGACCGCCTTTTAGAAAAATACAGTTTTTCAGAAAACATTTATTTTTCTTCCAAATGATTCTTATTTTATTTATAATCAATAGATAACCATTGAATTTATTTTATACATATAAAATCTATATGATTTTTATAATTTATTTAGTATTATTCATACTATCCAACTTAATGTCTAGGTTGTAATGGTAATGTTTAAATAATAATATTTTAATAGAGTATCAAGTTTCATTCAAGCCCAATGTTGCATGATTTTTAAGCTATTAAAGATATTAAATATATTTAAAAATAAATATATCATAAAGTCTTAGTGTGTTAAATTATCTTCTAATATTGTTGTTGTGTGTCATATACATTATCAAATATGATGTTCCTCTTTTAAAATCTTGGGGTGTTACACACTCTCCCTTCTAAGTGTGGTGTAATGGAATGGTTATATGGATGTGATGATTATACTTTGTGGGGGTCATGCATAGTAGGAGGAGTGAATGAGGTTGATGTACTTCATATTCATGATACCCTACTGAGATAGATATCTGATGAGGTTACAATGTGTGGTGAATATGTGTGTATGTGTTATATGGTTGTCATTGTGGTTATGGTATGGTTAATATTGATGATAAAGAGTGTGTTGGACCTTTCATGGGTTGGGGTAGGTAAGGATATAGTCTAACCCACATCATATTTGATAGTATTGGTATGGTGTGTTATGGTATGGCCGCAAAAGGTATGGGAGCACATAAAATTTTTCATTAGGTCATGAGATAGATAAACTAGTGGGGAAATGGTTGTAGGGTTACCTTTTTTATATTATTTCATTATTATTTTATTATACTTGGATTCACTATTAGGTGAGTACCTTAGTGAGTATGGGTTATAGTTTCCCTTATATTCCTTTGTTGTTTATGTTGTTTATTCACTGAAACATTAGTATATTTCATCCACATTTTCATGAGTGTTATTGAGGAGGATACTAATAAGTATATATGTATGAACACCCCTATATATATATATTTATTTATTTATTAGGTTTTCAGGGTGAGTATGGTGACCGATATAGATAGTACTAGCTTGGAGTTTAGGATTTATGTTGGTGTTTTTTTTAGGATTTACATTTTGATATTCATTTTGGAGACTTATATCTATATGGTGTATCATGTATTTTGGATTATTGTGATATTTTGGTTTTATTTTATATTATGGTGTTGATTAGTGTTTTTATCTTAATTTTCTTGGTATATTTGAGTTTAATTCTTCTCATTTTCATGTTTTATACCCTCGGTGCTAATCACCAACCTGAGACCTATTGGAGATAGGCTTTGGGGGTCACTCTCGTCTTCACTGCAAGCCCAGAAGGGGTTCCCAGTGTGGTTGGTTCATAAAAAAGTGGTATAAGAGCTATAAATTTGAGTTAATATGGAGTTTGGAGTCAGGAACTGGTGAGGATTTCATGGGTAGTTAGGGAAATAGTGTTAGTTAAATTTAGTGTGTGATGTGGAAAATGTGACTTTCTAGGACACCGGCGATTAGGTCGCCCTATGATATGGTGTAGGGACCTTAAGTATACTGAACATACAAAGTAAGATAATGTTTATTGAATCATGAAAACATAATAAATGTACATGAATCGTGATTTTTATGCTTGTATTTGAATTGGGTGATATTGGAGAAATTAAAATGAATCTAATTAAAATAATATGATTAAATGAATTCCATGATAATGGGATTAGGAAATTGTTTCTTTTTTTGCAATGATAAATTTTTTTCATCATCCATGCATGCTTTATGTTTTTGAGGAATAGTAAGACAATCTATTTAACCACAAAAGTATTTATCTGTATGAGGAGGATGAGCTTTAGAGGAAGACATTTTGTGAGTTCTAGTATCAGGGGTTATAAAAGTATAAGGGGAGTGTCTATAATATAGAGATGAAGCACTAACTGGAGGAGCTCAAGATTACCTCTAGTTTCATACAATCCAAATCAGAGTATTTGGTTCCATTGGTAGCTAGTTAGATGATAATAGAAATGATCCAATGTTGGATTTTATATATTATGGAGTTAAAGTAAGTTGATATTTTATTGGATAATTTTTAGGGGTATTTTTTTATCATAAGCAATGAGAGTGGTGAAGAGGCAAGAGATGAACTCCCTTTAACAAGGGAACCTAATTATGTGGGAACTCTGGATCATATTTAAGGACCTCCTTCACTTATCCCTTAGTATTTTCCCAAATGATAACTCTAGATCACGTTACCTAGAGGAGGTGTTGCACCCAATTATTCAATATGTTGTCACCCTATTTATGCTACCTGTATATTTGGAGGTGTATAAGAAGGATAATATAATTGAGAGGATACATATTCAATCAATCTCATATCAAGATGGGAGTCATCAAAGATCTTTAAGGGGTAGGGATGTTAGTGTAGGATCTCGGGTGTCTAGGATATTAAGGTTTCGACTGATGGGGATCTAGCCTCAATAGTTTTATTTCCATTTTTCTGTATCTTTAGGTTTATATACATCTATCATGAGATATACACTAGTGTTTTTTGTTTATATAGGTCATTACCATCAGTGATGTCAATTGAAAGATCTATGAGTATAGTTGTATGATCTATTACAACAAAGTTTTTTTTAGCTGAGTGATTCACCTTGGGGTGCACCAGTTTTGTTCGTAAAGAATGTTGATGGTGGTTTGTAGCTTTGTATCGATTATCATCACTAGAACCAAGTGACAGTGAAAAAATACTATCCTCTTCTATGGATTTATGATTTATTTGATCAACTGAAGTGAGAAAGTTGGTTCTCAAAGATTGATTTTCGATCAGGATATCATCAAATTTGGGTGAAGGATGGGGATATTTAGAAGATTTATTTCTGTTATTATCATGGAAATTATGAGTTTGTTGTAATTTCATTTGGTGTGAAGAATTCTCCAATCATGTTCATGGGTTTAATGAACATAGTGTTCAGAGAGTTCTTGGATAATTTTGTGGTGGTTTTTATTGATGACATCCTTGTGTACTCCACGTCTGAGGAGGAGCATACAGAGCATCAGTGTATTTATTTGGGAGTTATTCATCATGAGAATTTATTTAATAAGTCACCTAAGTGTGAGTTTTGGTTTCATGAATTCCATTTCTTGGGTAATGTGGTATAATAGTAGGGATTAGTTTTGGACCCTTGGAAGATAGAATAATTTGTTTCTTAGGAAATCCCCAAGATAGTAGCAGTGGTGAGAAGTTTCCTTGGACTTGCAGGATATTACAGAATATTTGTAGATAATTTCTCTCAGTTTGTGACTCATATGAAATCCCTGAACAGAAAGGATCATGTGTTCTTGTTGACCAACCAGTGTCAGGCAGATTTTGAGTACCTGAAGGAGAATTTTTTCAGTGCTCCAATCCTTTGTTTTCTAGTGGAGGGAGTTCAGTTTAAGGTTTTTTGTAACACTTCATGTCTTGGGTTGGGATGTGTTTTGATACAGTAGATATCAGTTGTTTTATATTGTTTTAAGTAATTAAATCCCCATGAGCACATCTATGCCAATCATTGTCTTGTGTTATCAGTATTTGTGTTTACTTTGAAGTTGTGGAAACATTACCTCATCGGTGAGTATTGTGTGGTTTTTACTGATCATAAGAGCCTGAGGTATGTCTTCTCCTAGCATGATTTGAACTTGTTTTATCATCAGTGGATGAAATTATTAAATGATTATGTCTTCTATATTTATTATATTTCAGGAAAGGTAAATTTTTTAGCTGCTTCACTGAGCAAGAAGTCACATAGTGATGTCATGTGTAAATCTGGAGATTACTAGAGAGTTATGGAATAACTCTTAGTGGTGAATCTGAATATAGGATAGGTTGGAGGCATAGGTTTTATTTTCCAAATAACATTTTAGTCATCTTTGGTTCAACAGGTGGAGGATTCCTAGCTAGGGGATTCTGAGGTATAGGTCTGGAGGGCCTAAGTTATTTTTTGTGATACCCCTGATGGTTGGTCTAAGGATAGACAACACTGGATATTATTCAAGGGAAGGCTTTTCATTACTTTATCTATGGATTATATGTTCTATGTGAGTTTAATATCTCACCTTTGGTGGTACATATCAGCATGAAAAAGATGTACCGAGCTTTGAGAGGTCAGTTTTGGTGGCTTGAGTTGAAGAATGCAGTTGCTGAGTTTTTTTCTCGATGTTCGGTCTCATAAGGTTAAGGTTGAGCACCATGTTCCTGGTAGTTTTCTCTCACCGTTAAATGTTCCTCGGTAGAAGTGGTAGGACACCTCTATGAACTTCATTACCAGTTTACCTCAATCTTAGGGAGGCTATGATGTTATATGGGTGATAGTGGATCATTTGAAAAAATCATCCCATTTTATAGTGATCGGGGAGTTGAGCTCAGTAAAGGTTTTTTCAAGGTAGTATCTAGAGGAGGTGGTGTGACTCCACAGAGTCTTGAGTAAAATCATCTCTGATTGAGACCCTTATTTTACCTCCAGGGTGTGGAGAGGTCCCGAGTCTGATTTTGGATCTCAGTTATTCCTTTCCACTACTTTTCATCTATAGACAGATGGTTAGACAAAGCAGACCATCCATACTCTCGAAGACATGTTGTAATCTTATGTTCTAGGTTTTGGAGGTTTTTTTATGATACACCTTCCCTTGGTCAAGTTTTCTTACAATAATATTTTCCACTCCAATATTGGTACAATTTCATTTAAATCTTTGTACGACCGACCATTATGTTCTCCATTGTGATGGACTGGGGTCAGATAGGTGGTAATTCTTAGGAAAAAACTAGTACATAATATGTCATAGATGGTTTAGTTAATTCATGAAAGGATAAAGGCAGCACAATATCATCAATTATCCTATGTTGATCATAGGAGGATACCTCTATAGTTCGATGTTGGAGATCATGTGTTCCTAAATGTGAATCCTCATCATGGGCAATGAAGGTTTGGTCATGGGAGTACGCTTTCTCCCTAGTTTTTTAGGCCTTTAGAGGCATTTTTTCATGTTGGAGTCATGGAATATCAGATAACACGTCCCCTATAGATAAGTATAATACATGATGTTTTCCATGATTCCTAGCTCTGTTGTTATCTGCACAATGACTTTCATGTCATCCATTAGGGTGAGATCGATGTTGATGATGATATGGCCTTTGAGGAGTGTCCCTATAGAGATCTAGGACTTCTAAGAGATGGTGTTATTTGGGAATTATATTCCCTTGGTTCATGTTTTGTAGTGTAATGTTATCATGGAGGAGAATAACTAGGAATGTGATTCGTGTATGTACACTCAATACACCGATATATTTGATGTTTAACTCTTCTTTTGTAATGTTATTCTCTTATAGATTTTGACCTTCCTGGTTTATGAGATGGTTCCCTCTTGTTTCTTATCAGTAACCTTACTCTAGTTTAATAGGTTTCTCCTCCAAGAGAGTATTTAGGATTTGGTTGTTGTTATTGTGTGGTTTTATGCTTGTTTCCTCTAATGAGGTGGTTGATCTCCTATGATGGCGAGATCCTTGATAGGTATCTCATGGGGTGGCTGTTTGGATGACCCCTTTTTGTTTTCTATATGGGTTTGGTTTTAGATTCTCAAGGATGATAATTTTTTGAGAGGATTTAGTTGTAAGGGACCATATTCATCTAGTCCCACACTTTTCATGTTTTAGAATCAGGTGGTGCTCGAAGGAGGCCTAGAGTGGGTCTGGAGGTGTTTGGATGATAAAATCTAGAAGCAAGGAGGGTTCACAATGTGTAATGGTTGAAAGTCATGAATGTGCAGTTCATGGATTGGGTGATATCCAGATTCATGGTCAGTCAAATCAGATACATGGATCCATTGGCTACGTGAGATAGGCTATGTGGCTAGATCAACTACATGGATGAATCGGCTACGTAGATCCATCAGTTACATGAGACCAACTACGTGGTTGAATCTGCTATGTGGATGAATCATCTATATGGATGGATCAGATATGTGGATTGTAAACATGAGAGATCAGCTATATGAGTGATTGTCTATATGAATTGGTTATATAGATGGATCGGTTATATGAATCGGCTACGTGGATATATCAGCAACGTGAATCAGCTACATGGACATATTGACCACGTGAGAAATCGGCTATGTGAGTGATCAGTTATATGGATTGGATACATGAGCAATCAACTATTTGAGCAATAATTAATGTGGATCGGCTATATGAAAATGACTACGTGGGTATTTTGGCTACATAGTGCTTCTATCTACATAAAATCATCCACCTAGAGTTTTCTGTAAGTTTCATGAAAATGGTCATGTAGGTCTTTTGGTGATGCGAATCAACAGCCTTCAAAGGCCAATTCATTGAGGATAATTATATCCTTGATTTTTCTAAGATATTTAAGGATATAAATGAATCTCTCCACATGGAGTTTAATGAGATCCTCAATAGTTAGAATTAAATCATTTGTGATCTGAAAATTCTAATTGTCTTGTATTTGTAGACTCAAAAATGAATTTCCTTCCCTTAATTCCTTTTTATTTTCTCTCTCGAGAATAGAGGTTCCAAAGTCTTCCCTTGGAGTTATGGAATAATTCTTTCGTTGGCCCATGTTTACTTTAGTAATGACTCCATCTTATGTGTGCCCCATGTTTTGGGTGCAGTGAGTCACATAAAGCTTATTCTTTAGGGTAGGGGATTCATTGCTTCTCCTAATTATTTAAATGCAATTGTAAAGTTATCATGGTTTATCCCTTTAGATGATAATGTAATTAACCTAATTAATATTGAACTAGATTAATAAACAATTGAATTGTGATCATCTATTATTTCTTTCTATTGTGATAATGGTTTGCCTTATGTTTTTATGGATAGTGTGTGACCTATTTTATGCTTATGTAGCATGTAGTTTGCTCTTTTTAGTATGTTTTTCTATATGTAAAATGGTAAAGAATGTAAATCTGTAATTAATTGATAATTAATTGGTTATAGAATAAATAGTAACATTTAATAAATCCAGTATTTGTTATAATTTGATAATGATCAAATTGATGTGAGTATGCATATTTAATTTAATATGTATTTATATGTGTGGATGTAATTTTATAAATAATGTGAATCATGTTAATTCTTCTTGATGAAAATAATTAAAGGCATGTTTAAATTAATTGTTTAACTTTTGATAGCTTATTATAGCTAGATGACTTAGGTTTTCCATAATTGGAACCTATGAATAATGATTTGGTTAATTCAAGATGGAATAAAAACTGATTGGGTGACAAAGATAATTTTTAGGGCCTAAGTTACATGTTTTATTGAGAAGTTTGAGTGCCTTGTGATTGGATCCATGAGAGCTCATTTATGTATGAAGCCTATATGCCTTGTTTTAAGGCCTAGATTACCCTATTGATTGTTCCTGTTTTCTTACTTCCTTGTGATGTGCTCTGGATGTGAGCTTATGATGTGATATGGGCCTAGTATGGTTGATCCTGGGATGGGTAATGTGATATGATTAAGGGAGGCACGGATGATATAATATTAGTTGATGTCTATGATGGTGATATGCTTTGAGATATACATGTGGTTTTCGAGGATGGAAACATAGATGATGGAATGGGTTGAATCTATGTTTACCCATTGATGTGATAAAGTTGTATTCTTACTTGAAATTAATATGTTTAATGGTCTATGGCTGAGTTTCTTGTTTTATCTATATTCTTTTCCCCACTACTGGAGGTATTTGTATATTCTTGGTTTCATTTTTCCTCTTGGTGGTATCTTAGGATAGTTTTCTTAGAGTACCTGTAATTATGGAAAGTAGTAATGTTTAATAAATTCTTAACTCATGAGGTTGGTAATGATAGAATGAAAATACTGGAAATATGTTAATCTTGAGAAATTATGGACTTGGTTTGGATTATTCCTGGTGGGCATGGACTTGAATTAATGGTTAATTAATTAATTACTAAAGGTAAATCGTAAAAATAAAATAATGGATTTAATGTAGCGCTTTAAATGCTTGTGTGCTTCTAGGATATCTAGTCTTAGTAGTGGCAGTCAGGAGTCTGAGTGACATTAGCTACAATTGATTCTAAGACTAGGTTATTCCCATAGTTTGGTTGTGGGTTATTTTATATCATGTATGATTTGTGATCTCATATTCTACCTCACCCATGTAGTTTAAAGAAACTAACACCTAGTGAATTATGGGAGGTCATTTTTTCCAATATCTCAGTGGGAGGATGGATGGCTGACTACCCCCTCTGGTCCCACTTTCTTCTCTTGGTTGTTATTTGTACTCGTATGCACATCAGTTAGTTTCCCCATATATATGTGTATAGGTATGTGATGGCTTGTGGTTTTTTCACACACATGTATCCTTGTATATATTATCCAAATGGTTATTATAGGTATGACGTGTATAGGTTGTGATAGATTGAGGTTCCTTACTTGGTGTATGGGTTGTGATGGCTTGAGGTATAATACTCGATATATGATACACATCATATAGGATATGGTAGCTCTTGTAAACTACATGGTCACTATATATAGTGATGTGATATGGGATGATGTGATGATGTGGTGCACTAGGTGCATGTTGTGATGTCATGCATAGGTGTCTTTGAGTTGGATTATTTTAGAATGAGATGGCTCAAGACATGAAACATTGGGGAAGAGCAGCAAACTAGTGGGGAAGGAGTAGGGTACCCTTGATGTTTAATTATTATATTATATGCTCTCTTGTATGCAATACTTGGTGAGAGTTTTCCATGGTGAGGTTAGGAACTTAGTATACCTATTTAGGTGAAAATTTAGTTTCACTATTTTTCACTGTGATTTAGCATGCTTTCTTTATCATTTTCATGAGAGGATTTGGGGAGGATCTTATTGAATATGCTATTATGATCACCCCACATGTATATAAACTATTTTTCAAGTCAGCCGGAGCAGGTTGGAGATTGGGCTAGATATTACTAGCATGTGGTTTTGTAGGAGTTGTTTGAGCTTCATGGTCACTACCATATTTACCTTTTTGGTACTTATAGTTTATTTTTTGGTCATTTCAATACTATATGAAATTTCATGTTAGCACTTTGGATTTATTTTATATATTTGAGTAGGATTTTTTATGTGTATCTATCTTATATATATATTCTACATGTTCTATTATAAGGAAATGTCTCATATATGTATGTTTATTATACCCTAGATTCTAGTCATCAACCCAGGGCATACTGGAGGTGGGAATTGGGAAATCACCATATCCCTTCTTTCATTTCAATCCTAGAAGGGGTACCCTTTGGGGGAGGGGATCATGAAAAAGTGGTATCAAAGTTTTAGGTTAATAGATAATATAAAGTTTGGAGTTAGGAATAGGTGAGGTTTCATGGGTTGTTAAGGTAACAATGTTATCTAAGTTTAGTAAGAGATATAAAAAATGAATACTGGTTAAAATTCTAGTATTTAAGTGCCCCTGTGATCTGATGCATAAACCTTTAAGTTTACTGAACCTATTAAATGAAGTGAAATTGGTTGTAGGGTAGATACCTAGGAAAGTATCATGCATCATTATTCTTTGTGAATGTGTTTGAAATGGGTAGACCTATAAAAAATAATTAATTTATTGATGTTAAGTATTCCATATTTAAGTCTTATGAGTTTAACAGATTGTTATTTTACAATCATGGCTCTAGGTCGACGTCCTCATTAGGTTCATGTCAAATATGTTCAATAGTTTATGTTAGCATATCATCGTAGAGTATAGGTTTATGACTACAACACTTAGAGGAGGACACTCCAAGATTTTCACCTCCAGAGTCTACAAAAGCATAAGGAATATTTTTTTGACTCAATTAGAGAAGTCTGGTTAGAGGAGGTCAAGATAGATTTTAGTTTGATTCATGCTAGTAAGGAGCATTGGGTTTCGTTGGTTATGGAGATGCTACATGGATCGGTAAGGAAGTTGTGGTTCTTATTCATCAGGGATCATGAGGAGTTAACAGTCTCATGGGAGAAGTTCTGAGACTAGTTCCGAACAGAATTTATTTCTTTAACTGTGAAGGTGTTGAGTCACTATGAGCTTCTTACCCTTCAGTAGGGGAGTTATAGAATGTGATAGTTTGGGATATATTTTAGGAACCTTTTATGATATACTTCAACCCTATTTCTATATGATGGGGTAAGGGAGAGGAATTTAAAAGAGGATTTTTCATCCATAGATCCATCACTTGGTCACCCTGTTTATGTTGAAGATGTATCTTGAGGTGCTGGTGAGAGTATAGGTTATTGATAGTTCACTATCTAGAACTAAATATTTATTAGAGGAGATTTTTTTTATTCATTATGAAGTGTATCTATGGTATGGGGTTCCCATTTGTTGGTACATAAGAGTTTTTAGTCAGCTAAGGGTAGTTCCTAGACCTCAACATATCATTTCTCTGGGGGTGTAAGCTCTCAAACCTATGATAAGGGATAAGACATGTGTTTTTCTTGTGTATTTTAATGCCATAAATGGTAAGAGTGACTAACCTTTTGAGTATTTGGTGTGTGTTAGGTGTTATGCTTCAGGTTCCACCATTGAGGCAGTTTCAGCCAAGGTATCAGTAGAAAGGTGTTCTAGTTTGGGACAAGTGGAGACGATATGAGGTAGGAAGAGGACAGCCCTGAGACACTCCTCATCCTAATAGAGCATAGTGAGTCCATGGAGGTTTTCATCAGTAGGGTCATAGAGTCCATGGAGTAGTTCATGGTCAGATTTATGCTTTAGCATTACCAGCACCATGCGAGCCAGACGTCGTTCGAGGTATCCTTTTCTTGTTTTCTATATGGGTGCATGCTTTATTTGATTTGGGAGCTATACAATCGTTTATATCACCTATCCACATACAGGCTTTGAGACTTGAGGTATATATTCATATATTTCCCTTGGATTTGACTATGCTAGTTGGAGGTCGAGCTGACTTATATGAAGTATATAGTGACTGTGATCTAGTGTTGGGACAACACCACTCTTGGGGAGATTTCTTATTTTTATAAAAACATCCATATGACATCATCCTTGGTATGGATTGGTTGTGTTCAGTGTAAGATATCATGGATTTCTTCAGAAGGTAGGTTGTCTTATATGATGCTGATAGAGAGCCAGTGGTGTTTGTTGGTAAGTGAGACCCTCAGATGGATCAGAAGTGTATTCCATTATTGTCTTCCTTAATGGACAAGTTGTTTCTAAGTTTTTCAAAGGTTCAGTAGTTGTAATTTCCAAGGTTTGTATAGTAGTATCATGATGTCTTTACAGAGGAAGTTTTAGCATTACCCCCTCGATCGGAGATCAAGTTTAGGATCAAGGTACAACTAGACATGTCTTCTATCTCGATGTCTCTGTATAGAATGGTGACTTCTGAGATATGAGAGATATGAATATATCTCAATTATATATTATAGTGAGGTTTTTTTAGCTGAGTGAGTCGCATTAGGGTACACCAGTTTTTTTCATAAAGAAGGTTGGTGGTGGTTTATGGATTTGTATCAATTATCATCGATTAAATAAAGTGATAGTTAATAATATTTATCCTCTTCTATATATTGATGAGTTATTTTACAGTTTAAGAAAGAAAGTTGGTTCTTGAAGATTGATCTGGAGTGAGGAAATGGTTGGATGTGGTTGAAGGATGAGGATATTCAAAAGATTGTTTTCCATTTTCATAATTGGAATTACGAGTTCATTGTAATTCCATTCGGTGTGATGAATTCTTCTATCGTGCTTATGGAGTTGATGAATGTAGTGTTAAAAGAGTTTCTAGATAAGTTTGTTGTGTTTTTCATTGATGACATCCTTATGTAATCCATGTCTGATGAGGAGCATTAAAAGCATCTGCGTGTCATTTTGGGAGTTCTTCATCATGAGTATCTATTTAGGAAGTCATCAAAGTATGCTTTCTAGGCTCACAAAGTCTATTTATTGGGGCATGTAGAATCCCATAATAGAGTATTTGTGGGACCTTTGAAGATAGAATCAGTAGTTTCTTGGGCATCCCCCAAGATAGTGGAGGAGGTGAGAAGTTTTCTTGGTCTTACAAGCTATTAAAATAGGTTAGTATCTCATTTATATTGGTTTGTGACTCCTCTAATAGCCTTGAACAAAAAGTATTAGGCATCCTTGTGGACCAACCATTTTCAATAATCTTTCTAGTACCTAAAGGAGAAGTTTTCCAGTGCTCCATTCCTTAGTTTTCTAGAGGAATAAGTTCAGTTCGTGGTTTTATATGACATTTTGTATCTTGGTTTGAGATTTGTTCTAATGTAGTATAGATCAGCTATTTATTATAGGTCTCGATAGTTATTTCCCCATGATCATAATAATTCCACTTGTGATATTGAATTGGTGGTGGTTATGTTTTCTTTGAAGTTGTGGAAACATTACCTCATCAATGATAATTTTGTTGTTTTTACCGACCATAAGAGCTTAAGGTATGTATTCTCACCGTGTGACTTGAATTTTCATCAATGTCGGTGGATGGAATTTTTTTTAGTATTATGAATTTGATATTTTGTATATTCTAGGAAAGGGAAATGTTGTAGTTGATGTGCTAAGTAGGAATTCACATAGTGAAATCATGTGTAAATCCATATATTTCAAGAGAGTGATGAAATAACTCTTAGTGATGCATCTGGATATGGGAGAGGTTGGAGGAAAATGTTGTCTTTTCTAGATTATGGTGTAGTCGCCTTCGGTTCAGTAGGTGGAGGAGTCTTAGCTAGGGGATTCTGAGGTGGAGTTCCAGAGGGATAGATTTATTTTTGGTGATTCCCCTAATGGTTGGCCTAAGGATGGATAACATTAGGTGTTGTTCCAAGGAAGGATTTTTTTTCCTTTAGAGATGCATGATATTGTTCTCTATGAGTTCCATAGCTCACCTTTAGTGGTACATCCTAGCATGAAAAAGATGTATCAGGTTTTGAGAGGTCATTTTTGGTATCCTTGGTTGAAGCATGCATTTTCTAAGTTTTTTTCTCGATGTTTGGTATTCCAGAAGGTAAAATCCTTAATGGTTTTCTCTATCCATTAGATGTTCCCTAGTGGAAGTGAGTGGACATCTCAATGAACTTCATTATTGATTTACCTTGAGCTATGGAAGGCTATGATTCAATATGGGTGATAGTGGATTATTTGATGAAATCATCCCACTTTATAGTGATTAGGGATTCAATCTCAGTATAGGTTTTGTCAAGGTAGTATCTGGAGGATGTGGTGCAACTCCACAGAGTCCAAAGGATGGTCATCTTTGATTGGTTTCCTCATTTTACCTTTATGGTGTGGAGAGGTCTTCATCATGATTTTGGATCTCTATTATGCCTTAACACAACTTTTTATCCATTGATAGATGGTCGGATATAGCAAACCATCCAGATTCTTGAAGATATGTTGTGCTCTTTTTCCCTAGACTTTGGAGGTTCTTCGATGAGTCATCTTCCCTTGGTCGAGTTTGCTTACAATAATATTTTTCACTCCACTATTGTTATGGAATCGTTTGAATATTTGTGTGGTTGACCTTTCTATTCTCAATTATACTGAACTTGAGTTTGAGAGGCATAAATTCTCAGGTCAGAATAGGTACAAAATATAAAAAAGATGGTTCAGGTAATTCATGAAAGGATGAAGGTAGTTCAAGATCATCAAAAAACCTATATCAATAATTTGAGTAGGCCTTTGGAGTTCAACATTAGAGATCATGTGTTCTTGAATGTGACTTCTCTTTGTGGGCAGTGAAGGTTTCATCATGGCTGTAAGATTTCTCCCCAGTTTTTTGGGATCTTTGAGGTGTTGGATCATGTTGGATTTGTGGCATATTAGATAGAACTTACCCCACATATAACAAGAATAAATTATGTTTTTCATGTGTCAAAGCTCCATAATTATCTTCATGACAACTTTCATGTCATCTTTTTGGGTGAGATCGATGTTGAAAAGGATACGACCTTCGAGGAGCGGCCTATAGAGCTCCAAGATAGCCAAGAGAAGGTGTTTTATAGGCACATTATTCCCTTGGTTTATGTCTTGTGGTGGTATGGTGGAATGTAAAATAATACCTGGGAATGTGAGTTGCAGATGCATACTCAGTACCTCGATCTTTTTGATGTTTATCTCTTCTCTTGTAACATTTTTCTCTTATGGATTTTGATATTTATGGTTTATGAGATGGTTCCCTCTTGTTTCTTGTTGGTAACCTTGCTCTAGTTTGAGAGGTATCTCCCTCGGCATAGTGTTTAGGAGCTGTTTATTGTTGTTTCATGGTTTTATGATTGTTTCCTCTCATGAGTTGGTTTATCTCCTATGATGGAGAGATCCTTGAGAGGTATCTCACGAGGTGTCTGTTTGTACAACCCCTTTTCATTTTCTCTCTGGGTTTGGTTTTGGATTCTCGAGGATGAGAATTTTTTTAGATGTATCTAATGTAATTGGATCTGTCTAGTCTGGCCCTTTGCATGTTTCCAAATCTCATGGTGCTCAAAGAAGTCCTACAGTGGGTCTAAAGGTGTTTGTATGCTAAAATCTAGAATCATAGATGATTCACTAAGTGTAAGGGTTTCACATTGTGAATATGTGGTTTAATGTTTGGGTGGGATCCTGATTCAAGGTCAGTAGAATTAGTTATGTGGAGCCATCGACAAAATGGATCCATCGACTATGTGAGATTAGGTAGGTGGGTGAATCAGTTATGTGGTATCATCGGCTATGTGAGATCGACTACATGGATGAATCAGATATGTGGATGGATTGGCTACATGAGCGATCAGATATGTGAGTGATTGGATACATGAATTTTTTATTTGGATGGATCATCTATGTGAATTAGCTACATAGATGGATTATCTATGTGAGTTGATTGTGTGGTTAGATCGGAAACATGAGCTATCGGCTATGTGAGCGATCAGCTATGTGAGTGATCGACTACATGATTGATCATCTATATGAATCAGATATGTGAGTGATCGGCTATACAAGCGATAAGATATATGGATTATCTATGTAAAAACAGTTACGTGGGGATTTTGTCTATGTGGTTCTTCTAGCTACATAAAATCGACCACCTATAGTTTTCAACCAGTTTTTTGAAAATGACCATGTGGGTATTTCGATGGAACGAATTAAGGACCTTCAAAGAATGATTCATTAAGTATAATTATATCATTGATTATTCTGAGATGGATAAGCTTTTGTGTCTCTAAATGTGTATTTTAATGAGATCTACAATGCTTGGAATTAAATCTTTTTTATCTAAAAATTATGATCATCCTGTATTTTTCAGCTCAAAAATAAAGGTCCTTCCCTTTGTTTCTTCCTATTTGATTTCTCTTAAGACTAAAGGTTTTAAATAATTCCCTTAGAGTCATATAATACTAATGTCTTTGGACAATGTTTCCTCCAGCAGTGACTCCATCTTATGTGTGCCCCCTATTTTTGGTGCAGCGAGTCACGTGAAGCTTCTTCTTCCAAGTAGGGGATTTGTTTCTTCTCCTAATTATTTACATGTAATCATAAAGTTATCATGATTTATACCTTTATATGAAAATATAATTAACCTAATGAATATTGAACTATATTAATAAAGAATTGGATTTCTATCATCTATTGTTGCTTTCTACTATGATAATAGTTTGCCTCGTGTTTTTATAAATAGTGTGTGATCTATAATATGCTTATGTTGTGTGTTGTTATGCCCTTTTTAGCATGTTTTTCTTGATCAAAAATGGTAAAGATCATAAATCTAGGATTAATTTATAATTAATTGGATGGAGAATAAAGAGGTATGTTTAATGAATCCAGGGATTTTTGTAATTTGATAATGATAAAATTAATGTGAGTATGCATATTTAATTGAATATATAATTCCATGTATTTATGGAATTTGATAAAGAATGTAAATCATGTTAATACTAATGAAAATAATTAAAGGAATGTTTAAATTAATTGTTTAACTTTTGATATCTTGTTATATATTGATTCCCTAGGTTTCCTATAATTGGTACCTATGAATAATGAATCAATTAATTTAGGATGGAATAATAACTATTTGTGTGATAAATATAATTTCTAGGGCCTGATTTATCTATTTGATTGAGAAGTTCGAGTGCCTTATGATCGGATCCATGAGAGTTAATTTATTTGTGAAGGTTGGATGCCTTGTTTTAGGGCATAGATTTCCCTATTCAATGTGCTTGTTTTCTTACTACCTTATGATGTGATCTGGATGTGATCTTGCAATGTGATATGATCCTAGAATGGATGATCCTAGGATGGATGATGTGATATGATCCTGGGATGGATGAGCCTAAGATGGATGATATGATATGAGGAGAGTAGGCCCAGATGATGTGGCATTATTTGACGCTTGTGATGGTGAGATGCATTATAATATGCATGTGGGTGTTGGGGATGGCACCATAGATGATGGAATGGGTTTAATCTGATCTTATCCATTAATGTGATAAATCTAGATTCTTGCTTGAAATGAATCTATTTGATGGTCAATGGTTGGGTTTCTTATTTTATCTACATTCCATTCCCCACTATTTGAGGTAGCTAGATGTGCTTGGTTGCATTTTTCCTCATAGTGGTGGCTTAGGATGGTTTTCCTATAGTACCTAGAATTATTAAAATTAATAATGTTTAATAAATGCTTAACCCATAGGGTTGGTAATGATGGAATGAAAATTCTAGAAAAATGTTAATATTAAGAAAACATGGACTCAATTTGGATTATGACTAGAGGTCATGGACTTGGATTAATTGTTAATGAATTAATTATAGAAAGGAAATGGTAAAAATAAAATAATGAATTTAATGTATCTCTTTAAATGATTGTGTGATTATAGGATATCTAGTCTTAGTAGTGGCAGTCAGGAGTCTGAGTAATGTTAGATGTAGTTGAGTATAAGTATAGGTTATACTCATAGTGTGGGTGTGATCTATAGTGTGTCATATATGATTTGTGATCTCATATGTTACCCCACTCATGTATGTTAGGTAAACTAACACCCAATGGACTCTGGGAGGGTGTTTTCCCCAATATTATGGTTGGAGGATGGATGGATAACTATCCCCTCTGGCCCTTCTCTCTTCTCTTGGTAGTTATTTGTACTAGTATGAACAGCAGTTAGTTTCCCCATATATTTGTGTAGAGGGATGTGATGGTTTTTGGTTATTTCATACACATGTATCCCAAGATATAGTATCTGAATTGTTATTATAGGTATGAAGTGTATAGGTTGTGATGGCTTGAGGTGCCTTACTCAGTGTATGGGTTGTGATGGCTAGAGGTATAATACCCAATGTATGATACACATCATATGAGTTGTGGTGGCTCCCAGAAACTACTTGGTTACTATATATGATGATGTGATATGATATTATGTGATGATGTGATATAAGAGGTGAATTTTGTGATGCCTTGACCGAGTGTCTTTGGGCTAGATTATTTTAGAGAGAGATGGATCATGATGTGAGATATTGGGGTAGAGTGGAAAAACAATGAAGAAGTGGGAGTAGGGTACCCTTGATTTTTTATTATTATATTATATTATCTCTTGTATGTGATACTTGGTGAGAGTTAGACATGGTGAGGCTAGGAACTTAGTATACTTGTTTTGGTGGTGAGTTATTTTCACTATTGTTAATTGTGCTTCAGCATGATTTATTTATCTTTTTCACAAGAGGTTCTGGGGAGGATCATACCGAGTATACTATTATACTCACCCCATATATATATAAACTATTATTCAAGTAATTCAGAGTAAGTTGGAGATCAGGATGGATATTACTAGAATGTGGTTTTGTATAAGTTGTTTGGGCTTCGTGGTCGATGTCATCTTTACCTTTTTGGTACTTGTAGTTTCTTTTTCATTCATTTTAGTACCGTATGGAATTTCATGTTAGCACTTGGGATTTCTTTTATATATCTAATTAGGTGTTGTTTAGTGTGTCTATCTTATATACCACTTCCACATGTTCTCTTAGAGGGTAATTCCTTCCATATGTATGTTTATTATACCCTTGGTGTTAGTCGCCAACCCAGGGCCTACTGGAGGTGGGACCCAGGCAGTCATCATATCCCTTCTCTCATTACTAGCTCTGGAGGGGTACCCTTTTGGGGGGAGGGTGTGAAATTGGTTCAAAAGAAACATTATACCCTCAATATTATAGAATAACCTCGATAAACCATTCATAACCTCTTTAAATTAAATTTTTTGAAAGTTAGTGGGAGTTCACATCTTTTATTATAATGACATCAGATAAGAGTAAGTTTTGGTTAGAGAATTTTGACGGAACAGATTTCAAATTTTAGAAGATGTATATAGTGGATAATTAGATATATAAAGATCTTCATAATCCATTAACTGGGCCTAAATTAGAAGTAATTAAAAGGGGGAATGGTAGAGTCTTGATAAAAAATTACTTGGATTGATGCAAATCTCACTTCCTAGAATGTGTCATACAACATTTGGGGCGGGAAACCAACATCATAACTTATAAAGACCTTAGTTGACATGTATGAGAAGCCCATGATAATGAATAAAGTTTCATTATTAAGGAGAATTTTAGTAATGATGATTTTGGAAGGAAGTTTTGTATCTGATCATTTTAACAACTTTATGTTAGTAAAGGTAACCTTCAAATATCTGGTTTGGGTGTTATTATTTATTTATTTGCTTCTGGAATCTTATGATGTGATGGTGAAATTTATGAGTAACTCTAGAAGAAAGATGAATTTAAGTTCAAATATGTTTGAAACTTGATCTTGAATGAATAAATTCATCAGAAGAAGATACATACATCTTCTAGAAATTCATATAATGTGGAAGGAATAGGGATATTCACAATGCATAAAATTCATCATAAGGGGAAAGTTTGAATTATTCTTATTAGGAGTAGCTCAGTGGATGGTTCTCCCTTGTGTTGGAATAATGGGAATAAAGGACACCTAAAAAATAATTGAAATAAATAGAGGGTGAACTCAATAAGATAATCCTATTGAATTATATCTATGAATCCCACAATGGAATATAGGTGTATATTTTTCCTGAGTGTCATTGATTCGTTGGAGTCTTGGGTTATAGACTCAAAAGATTTATTCCACTCAACATCCAAGAGGGGGAGTATGATAAATTATATTTCCAAAAGGCTTGTAAAGGTTCACCTTGTGGATTAAAAGGATATCAATATTATGGGGAAATTTGATATTTCAATCCGAATAAGGAATATAATCACACTATAGTTGAAGTATGTGTGGTACATTTCAGGCCTTCATAATAACCTTATTTTCATTGGGAAACTAGACAATGTAAGATTCTTTAATTTCTTTGTGGATGGATCATGGAAAATTTCATGTGTATACATGATTGTTTCAAAAGAAATTAAGGATAAAACTTTGTACCTTATAGGATTATTGGGAGGTGAAAATCATTTTAGGGAAATAACTTATGTTAAGTTGTATTATGATGGTTTGGTGTATCTTAGTGACAAAGGGATGAAGATCATTACTATTAGAGGATTGTTGAAGTCCAAAATCATGGAGTTAAGAATGTGAGAGGATTGGGTCTTCGAGAAGCATCATAATTTTTCTTTCCAAACGGAAGGGAAAATTCCAAAGTGTTGGAAGTTGGAGCTACTTCACACTGATGTTTGGGGATCGGTTCCCTTATTCTTTCACAAAGGTTTAATATTTTATGTGACCATAATCAATGATTCCACATGGAAGGTGTGTGTGTGTGTGTACATTATAAGGCACAAGTATGAGGTGTTCAAGAATTTTGTTCAATGGAGATTTGTGGTTGAAAAGGAGACCAGAATCAAGTTTAAGTTCTTAAAATTAGATAATAGTGGTGAGTATGGAAGCAATAAGTTCTGAAGATTTTGTTAGTGGGAGGGAATTCAGTTCTAGAAGACCATACTAGGGAATCCTAAACACAATGGAGTTGAGGAAATAATGAATTGAACTTTGGTGAAGAAATATAAGAGCATGTGGATCCACATGGGGTTTCTCAAAAGATTTTGGGAAGAAGTAGTGAACTATGCCACCCAGTTAATCAACCAAAGTTTATATTTACAAATTGGATAGAAACTATCATAAGCCTATTATTATATAAGTAAGTTTTATCTCAACCACCTCATATAATTCATCACAGTATATTATATCCATTTTGATGTCAAGGAATGATACAAGTTAGAGACTAAGTCTTGAGAATATTACTTTATGGGTTATGAAAATGAAGAGTATCATTTTTGACTCTGGGATAATAATCTTCAAATGGTCATTAGAATTCAGAATGTAATCTTCAATAAAGAGATTATGTAGAACTATCAGAACCAGGTAGTAAATTTCAATAAGAGAAAATTATCATCATAAGTTTTGGTTCACCAAGATAGGTGTTCAAAATGTATTAACATTGTATAAATTCCATAAATCATGATAGTTTTGGAAACACCAAACCAACTGGAGGAGTTTTTGGAAGGAGGCTAGATTATAATGGTTTTTACAAAGCCTAAATCATTATAGAGTTCAAGTACTATAGAATCTAAAGTAGTGGAAGTTCATACTTCAGAAGTTGTAGTACTAGAAGGAGCTTGGTTATAGGGATAATTGCAGAGGTCTACTAGGGAAGGGTTCCAACTAAAAAGATATGAAATTACTTTGCATTATTTGATTATAATGGATGATGGATAACCTAAAATACTAGGTGAGGTATGGATTTTAGAAGACTTAAATTAGTGGGAGTTATCCATGAGGGATGAACTAGATTCCCTATATGTGTCTGAAACATGGGAGTTAATGGAAAGACCTATTGGGAAGAGAGTCTTACAAAACAAGTGTGTTTTTTGACTGAAGGAAGAGGTTTATGGTAATAGAAATTACAAGTTTAGTCTAATTTTTAAGGTATTTAAACAAATATAATGAGTTAATTTATCTAATATTTTTTATCTGGTAGTCAAGTACACAATTATTCAATTGATATTAAGCATGGTTGCTTTTGAAAGATTGTATCAAGATCAGATGGATGTAAAGACAACATTTCTTCATGGGGACTTAGAAGAATAAATATTTATGGAACAACAAAGGGGTAAAAAAAACATCATAACTCAAATCTTGTGTGTGAGATAAACCATGGCCTTTATGTCCTGAATAAAGCACCAAGGAATTGGAATCATAAGTTCAACAATTTCATGATGGTTTAGAATTTCATCCAGAGCAATGTTGTTCATTTCTGTTACTGGAAAGTGTTTGATGGTGGGAGTTTCCTCATCCTTAAACTTTATGTGTGTGAAATTATTATAGTATTTCTTGTGAAAGAAAGGATTTATGATTTAAAATTTGAGTTGTCTATAAGCTTTGATATAAAGGAACTTGTTCTGAAAAAATTGATTTTGGGGATGTATATTGAAAGAGACCTTAGTTTAAATTATTTGCACCTAAATTAGGAAGTTTGTATTTATAAAGTGGTGGAACACTTCAGAATTAGTGAAGAAAAACTAGTGACTTCACCCTTGAAATCACATTTCAATATAAGTAAATAGAATCACCTTGAATAGAAGCAGAATTAGAGTACATCGTTAGAGTTCCATTTGCATAAACTATTGGAATTTTGATATATTCTATGGTTTTTACTCACCCATACATTATATAGGTGATAGAAATCATCAGCTGATACGTGTAAAATCCTGGAAAGGAACATTGGGAAGTGGTGAAATAGATTCTTTAGTACTTTCAGGGCTCCAAAATCAAGGTAATTTTATTTAGAAAGAACGATTCTTTATAAGGATTTCTATATTTAGACATTTTAGGAGATTTATATTCACTAAAGAGTACTTTCAGATACATTTTTACATTATTCAGAATAATAGTTAGTTGGATGTTCAAACTTCAATCAGTGTCTGGTTTCTCGATAATATAAGTAAAGTGCATTACTTTAATAGAAGTGGTAAATGAGTTTATTTGACTGAAGGTTTTGTTAAAGGATATTAGAAATAGGAAAAGTGATGGGTGTCTATTTTTTGATTCAAAAATTGTGATTCAATTAACTAAGAATCTAATATTTTATTCTATAATGAAGCATATTTATTTAATGTTTCACTTTATTCAAAGTTCATTGGGATATAGGTATATGGACTTACATAAGATTAAAGGAATATGAAATCCAATGTAAAAGTTTAAGAAAGTGGTTAATAAATATGTATTTAGGATATGTTGTACCTCATCTAGACTGGGTTGACTAGAAGATGTAGTGGTAACCATGTTGCTACTCAATAGAAGTTTAGATAATAGATGGAAGTTTTTCAAAGATGAAGGGGGATTTGTTATGACGCCCAAAAAGATGATTTCAAAGTGATAGATTGTTGGTTAATTTAAAAAGTGTGGAAACCATTTTTTTTTATGTGGATGGAATGAGACTAAGGGAAGGAGAAAATCTAGATGATGTGATTTCGGAAATATGATGGTATGGTTGAATGAAAACAATAAAGTTCAGATGACCAAAAGTTGGGTATACTGGATGAAGGACCGGACATGGTTATCATGAGTCATACCATCAAAAGATTATTTCTAGAGGAATTGTGGGAAAATATGAGGAATCATAAGATATCCAGAAGCTGTAACTATTCACAGGGAGGGAAATTTGAGGTAGTGGAGATACTTTTCCAATTAAAGGGTCACCCATGAAGATTAATTGAGGTAGACTTCATCATAAAGAAATCATATTGTGGTAATAACTAAAATCATTGGTTGGACATTCCTACTTTAGGAGGTTTTATCACTTGTGATCAGTTTACTAAGCATTGTAATCATCTTTTTTTGTTCTCTAAATAAAAAAAGCAACATTTCCCCATGGATTAGGCTGTAAGCCTGAACTATGTAATATCTTATTTTGTTCTTTTCCTTGATTTTCTTTATATCATTATTTCTGTTGTTCTTGTTTCCATTATCTTGAATAAGGGTGCAACAACATGGTGATTTGGGAGTGTTTTATCTTTATTGTTTTATACATTGGTTTATGAGTTCATTCTGTAACTTTTTTATGCTTTCATAAGTTCTAATAAAGCTTCATATGGTAGTTTTATTATAAGTAGGCCTTATGTGGACCTAACATGGGGGATACTAGTGGTGGAGGTTTCTTTTAATAGATGAAAGTACAATCATCCTTGATGTTGTTGGTGGAGGATTCTTAGTGAGTAGACTTAAAGGTGGAGGTGATGCGGGATCATGAATTTCATAGTGATGCTCTAGAGGGGTGGTTGGAGTTTTATAGACATTATGTGTTTTTTCATGGGATATTGGTTATTCCGATAACAATGTGAGAGGAGGTTATCTATAAGTTTCATAGCACATCTTTGGTAGTACATCCTGGTGTATTCAAGATTTATCATGCCTTAATGAGTTAGCTTTACTGTCCTGGGATGAAGTGATCAATAGCATAGTTTGTATCATGATGTTTGGTCTACCAGTAGGTAAAGGTAGATCATTGTGTTCCGGGTGATTTATTGCAGCTATTGTATGTACTCTAATGGAAGTGTAAGGATATATCGATGGATTTTTCATTAGTTTACCCTAATCTAAAGGAGGGTATGATGTTATTTGGGTGATTTTGTATTGGTTAATGAAGTCGGATCATTTTCTAATGATTAAGGAGTCAGGTACTATGGATTTTCTTACGAGGCAGTATGTGGATAAGGTAGTGATACTTCATGGGATACTAAGGACAATCATCTCTAATCGGGATCCTAGATCGACATTGTGAGTCTGGGGAGGTATTTAGCATGATTTTTTCCCATAGTTCCTCCTTATCATTTCTTTTCATCTTTAGATTATTTTAAATATGAAGTGATCCATTCAAACACTACAGGATATGTTGTGTATATACATATTGGATTTTATTGGTTCATTGATAAATCAACTTCATTTGGTTAAGTTTTCTTATAATAGAATTTATCACACTTCCATTTCCATGGTTCTATTCAAGACATTTTATGGATGTCCTTACAAGTCTTTGTTGTGTCATACCAAGATTAGGGAGTTAGTGGTCGTTATACCATATGTGGTACAGAGCATGACATATAAATTTCAAATGATTTTGGAGTGGATTAAGGTACTGTGGGATCATAGAAAGTCTTATAATGACTGAAGGTTGATACCTCTAGAGTTCAATTTTTATGATCATGTATTATTGAGGGTTTACTCTCATTATGATTAGTGTAGTTTTGGATGAGGGAGTAATATTTCTCCCCAATTTATCATTCCCTTTGAGGTGTTTGGGTGAATCGATGAGATGATGTATTGGTTTTCATTTATCCCGTAGTTGGATGGCATCCATGATGTCTTTAATGTGTTATAGCTTCATTGATATCTTCACGATGATTATCATGACATAAATTGAATATAGTTATATATTGATTATGATGCAATGTTTGTGGAGTGGTCAATCAAGATTTAAGATCATAGAGAGAAGGTGTTATATGGGTGAGTTATCCCTTTTCTTTTCCTTTATTAGAGGTATGGTGGATTAGAGGAATGTACTTGAGAACGTGTGTCATAAATGTGTTCTCAGTACCCCAAAATACTTTTGAGATTTTTTTTACTATAATGATTGGGGTTTTTAATTTCTTACTGTAATGTTTGAAATTATTGTTTATGTTTGTTTTTTATCATTGACTATATGGTGTTGTTTTATTCTTAGTGGTGTAATTTTCATTGTTTGGGAGATATATCCTATGGAGATTTGGGTTTGTAGGGTAGGAATTTTCTTAATGGGTTAGGTTTTGATTCTCTAGGATGATAATTTTTTGAGATGTATCTAATGTAATGACCTAGACATTTTTGGCCCATTACTTTGTGTGATTCAAGTGTTGGAGGTGTCAGGAAGAGATTATAGGGAGATAGGTGTTGTTATAGCTGAAATTTCATCTAATAAAGGTAGGTCATAGTGTGGCCTTAGGAATCATGATGTGAATGGTTGGTTGTAGTATAGGGAAAAATTTATTGTTGGTGTATTGGAGTGCGAAGTAGGTGTCACACCCCTAGTGTGTGGACTACTAGAGTTGGTGTTGGCATTGGGATTTTGGTCATGACATGATCAGGTCTGTAGCAGCATGAGCTAACCTTGATAAGATGGTATGGATCTCATAAAGTTTCTTTTATCAATTTGGGTCTGGAGGGGTTGAATTTGATAGTTCTACCAGTTGGTTGGTCATGGTACATTTACCTCTATCACAACATGAGGCCCTAGAAGAATATTTTTGTGATTCTATTTAGAGTGAAGTCACACTGTGGTGATTGGGTCGCAGTGTGATCCTTCTTCAATCATACTAGATTTGTAGAGTTGAATGAGTTTTATATGGGATAGATATAAGATATTATCAATATTATTTTCAAGGGTTTGGTGAAATTAGTCTATTGCGGTGTAATTATGGTGTATCACTCCATGACATAGTAGTTTTTAGTGCTGGTATAAATTCAAAATTTCACCTGAATTATTTTATTTTACCTTGATTTCTCTAAAACTTGGTAAACCATGGATGCAATCGTGGAGACCCTTAACCCCCCCCCCCCCCATTGATTGTTGTTAACTATAAACTTCAATATGTCAACCATTTGTGATCTGAGGTGATTTTACCTCTCTATTATTCTTAATTCTCTCCTTGTTTTCTATTTTTTAGAGGCCATGTAAAAAAATTTGGTTCGTTTTGGGGGATTTTGGGTCATGGTTGTGATGTGAATTTATTTGGTTTGGGTTATTGGGGTTTCCCTTGCATAGTTTTGGCATTGTGATAAGCTCTTACCTTCTTTTTATTTTGCAGTGGCTGGTAAAGATTTAATTGAGGTAGGGGATTTGAGAACTCTCATTTTTATATGTGAGTTATGGAAGTTTCATGATCTTACTTTCTTTGGGTGGATGGAATGTATTGTCCTTATAACAACCCAAAATTTTATAAATGAAATTACTTTTTGAATGAATAAATATATTATCAAGTAATGTAGTTATAGAAAACACATTCACTAATTTTTTAATTTTGGATAGTTATAGTCTATTGGATTTAAGATACCATTAATAATTGTAACACCTTGCAAATTCTAAAAGCGTAACTTGTATTCGATAGTGTGTAGGACACGCAACACCAAGCATGTAAGGAATATAATATCCCAAAACTTTATAGTATATTTACTATTTTAAATAGATTCAATATATTTTATAAATTTCAATGCATGAAACATTGAGTTATCATGTGTTACACACAATAACAACCTTCTTCTATAGCTTGTGTTACACGTAAGACCGAGTTTTACCAAACAAAAATATATTATTAAAATATCATTATAAGATATAACCCAGCCATTAAATTAGCGGTTATGAATAGAATTAAATAACTTATGAAAATATATGATTTAAAAAAATATAAAATAAATTCATTGGTTACAAATTAATTATAAATGAATATAAGAACCAATTGAATATAAAAGAATATTTTTATAGAAAACTATTTTTATAATCAAAAAGTTTTTTTATCCTAATAAATTAAATTAATTAAAATTATTGATTTATATTAATTTAATATATATATATTATATATTCAATAAAATATTTTTAATATTCATCAAATATGTTTGATAAGCATAAGATAATAACAAACTCAATTTTACACAGAAAAACCTATATTTTCATTAAGTCACTTTTACCACATTTTAATGGAGAACCTATTTTAAATTAAATTTTAGGAATTTTTATAGATTATATATGTAAAAAATAAACTTAATATTTTAAATAAAAACATAAAAATTGGTTTATGGTGAATTTTTGGTATTTTTTTGCGAAGTTTCATTTTTTAATAAAAAATGAAAAATACTGAATTTTAATTCAAACATATTTTTAATATTATTTATTTATAAGGTTAAATTATATTTTAAATTGGTTTAAAATATTAATTATATCATATTTTTATCAATTAATCCAATTTAAGTCATTGTAATCAATTTCACTTTAAAATTGGGTATAAAAACTTAGCAAACTTTTGGACGTTTTTACTTTAAAAACCCTCATTGTCGTCTCATCAACGGGATTAAATTTAAATTAATTTCTAAAAATTATATGATTTTAATTTGGAAAAAATATATTCCATATTTAGAATCATAATAATTTATAATTTCTAATAATTTCAACTTAGGTTTTGACCAAAAATATTAGTGAAAGTAATTAAAATTAATTACAATGATTAATGTAAAATTAAACTTTATAAAGGACTAAACCTTAATCTTAAGGTCCCAAATGACATAAAAATTGTAAAATAGTCATTATATGTCAATATTTAGACCATATATTTTATTTTTTAGAAATTTTATCATTATAGTATCCACTTTCCATGGGAAAAATGTGGGTGGAATTCCCTTTCCCAAAATTTACAAGAGTGTCACTCCTCCTCCGCTATAAAAAGGCCTCCTCTCCTCCCACTTCCTCACACCTCTCAAGACACTTTGGATGGAAAAATATCTGACCAAATAGATCCTAAAAATACATCCCCTAAACATAGAATAATCCCCATGGGAATAAATCTATCCAAGGAATCCCTTTGGTGAAAACTAAAAGGAGTTACCCAAAGAAGAGGTAACATCTTTCCTCAAAATCTTTAGTTTTATTTCCATAATCCACCCCCTTAAATTATTCCTATATTATTATTATATAAAAAATATTATCCTAAATATACTAGGATTTTTTTTTATGTTAGGTTTTCAACCTACACTCGTACACACTTCCATCTAATAGGTAACGAACATACTATTAGTGTATGGTGAACTTCCACCTCACAAAATGATGATTGTTTGTTTTTCCTTTACCACATTTCATGGTTGGAAATTATGATGTAGAACCTATTTATATATGTTATATATGATATTTATTAGTTATTTGTTTTTATTTAATTATTTTATAACACTTACCCTTATACTTTCCATTTTTTATAAATATGATAACATCGTTTGTGGAAGTGTGGACTACCGCCTCCTCAAAGCGATGTGATCCATTCACACTATACATATAAAGTAATAAGGATGGTTTTAATTAAAAATATGTGACATAAAAAAATATATTATATTCATGAAATAATTATATTTTTGTAAATATAATATATATCATTTTCTTTATTACCCTTTCACACACTTAAAAAGTGATAACGTCGTTTGTGGACGTGTGGACTACCGCCTCCTTCTTTTTACATCACAATAATTATATGTATAAGTATATATGATTAAATAATATTTTATTTATTATATAATTATCATTCTAGAAATATTAGTTTTACTTACCTTGTTTCCAAAATGATCGTTGAAAAATGGGAACGTTACTCATGTATACGTACGGCCTACCATCTCCATGATTGTAACATTGGTTCATTTTTCATAACCATATTTAATAATTGGTTTTAAAAGTATAATTGATGTATAAATATGATAATTATTTCATGATTATTGTTTTGGATATTTTATATAATGACCCTTTTGACCATAGTTTACCTAACAAAGTTGTTTTTGACACATGAACCGAATTTTCTAAAAAACACCCGATGTAAACTTAATTGTTTAAGTAGTTGTATAAAACATGGTAATAGGTGAAATAAAAGTAATGATAAACATGAAAAAGTTTATTAATCAAGTAAATAATTAACATAAGTTTATTATTCAGGAATATAAAGACACATGAGACAATTCAGACTCAAGGTGAGGTATTTTCATCTCACTTTTTACATCCATGAGATAAATGTCATGTTCACCATTTATATATTTTGTGTGGTGTATTTAATACCCATTTTGATATATTATATCATTAATTATTTTATATTAATGGTATTCAAAACTTTCATTTAATATTATTCCTTCATGAGGCTTATGATTTAAAATGTTTCAAAGTGGCATGGGACACTTTGGGATGTTTAAAGATTATTTTCCTCAAGAATAATTTTAATGATATTTCAATGGTATTTACATTATAAGAAATTATATGACCATTTTCCAATAAACCCTTTCATTTTCTTCTTCTATATTTATTCATGTCCTTTATCATGAAATAATACCATTTTTTCTACTCTTTAGTACTTAAAATGTATTAGAAAATGTTTTTAAGAAAAACCTACTTTATTTCTCTCTTTAGTTAGAGAACCTGTTTTCTTCTAAAAAAAACATTTTCTAAAAAGGTTTTCAAAAAAAATTAACCTTTAAAAAATAATTTATTAAAGAAATTTATACCCTTTTTGTCTTTTACCAATTTTTTCAAAGGAATCTTCTTGTCTCTTTGACAACAAGGCATTTTTTATACCTTTTTACAGTGTAAAAGGAATGTTCTTTTTACCACATACGACATATACGGATTTACCCACAATCATTTATTTGAAACATCCTTTTCATTTATAAAAGGTTACTTTTTAAATAAAGTATTTTTAAAATAGAATTTCAAAGAAAAGGTCTTTCAAAAGTTTTTTCAAAACAAAAGAATATTTTCTTCAAGAATGTTTTTAAAAGATATTTTTATAATATTTACATTCATCAATGACAAAAACCCTTTATTTTACAACACTTAGGATATTTTGTATTGATACCATACTTAATCTTCATCTAGAAGGTTTATGATTGATTTTATAAAGTATATTATTCACATTAACTTCCTTGATTCCTTTTATTCCCCTTGAAATATTCAATTTCCTATAAACATTTGGCATTGAATTTCCCCTAAATATCCATATCATTTTTCATGGATATGATTATTACCTGAAATATATACCATTTTTTATATGGCATGTACATTAAAAGTTATTTAATTATTTGGGTAAATATTGATAATTGTGTATTCTTTATTCAATTCAGATATTTGATAAGGCATATTGTTTATTAATTAAATAGATTACTCAATATAAAGAATTTTTTGGACATGCAATGACAGGTAGAACCCATACTTTATATAGATCCTCAATGCATTGATATTTTATCATAAGATAAATAAGTTGCACAAATTAAATGGGTTTTTACCTGTAGTTTTAAACTATTTGGAGGATAGATCTTGACAATATAGGTTTTCATGTTCCTTAGATATAAGGTCCAATAATTAAATATTTTCTTCATTTAGATTCATTTATTATTTATCCATGAGATTTTGTGTCAAAATATCTATGGATGCATTTCATTTTCAGTTACTTGATTAAATGGAATTGTTTCGGTTTCTTACCTTTCCATATTTATTTTTCCTTATCTAGTTATTTGAATGGCATGTGTTTTCATTACCTTTCCTTATTATTTATTCATTTCCATTTAAACCTATTGAATACTTTGCATGTGTTTCCAGTTATTTAACATGACATAACTATTATTCTCATTGATTCATTATTTATTTCTATATACTTTACCCTTACTAAGAATTTGATCTCACCCTTATTATGTTTCCTTTTCCCAGGAATCCAAGAAGTGTACTAAGAAAGATATGCAATGATATGATAGATGGATTAAAGTTATTATCCTCAAAAGAAGAAGAAAAATATTTTGTAATTAGTGTATTCATTTGTATGACAAGACTAATGTATATATCTGGTTTACCAAGACTACTAAACTATTTGGTCCTTTGGGATGTGACTTGCTTGTATCTTATTCCAATATAATGGTACTAGACACTGGCTTCGGTATTGATGGGGTGAGGTTGCTACAATTGGTATTAGAGCAAGTTTACTTGCAACATTAGAAACTAGATTTATGAAAACATAGATTAGAGAGAATAACCCTAAGATAGAATTTGAGGTTAAGTATATAAGAACATCCTAGAATTTTGGGAATGTAGATATTATGTGGGTATTCCTAGCAATACATCCCTATCTAGATACTATAAGTAGATGTGGTTCTGTAACAGATGTACCTATGGATAACAAATCTAACAAGGTGTGTTTGGCCTAAATCAGAAAAACCTATTATATGAAAATGGGTCTTACTGCACATCTGGTTTGAAACTCCCTGGGGATATGCTTAAGATAATTCACATTTTCTTTACAACACATTATGAAGGATTTGAATATGTGATGAAAATGAATAACCTGGGTTAAACCTAAGGTGTTTTAGATTTAAAACAAGGTTTCGTGATTTAGAAATACTAGAGACAATATTATGGATAAACCCTAGACCAAGGAAGTACCTATGTAGAAATAAAATGAATAAAGTATTTATTTATTGAGGTTGTATTGAAAACCTTAGTTAAAATGATATTTAGTGATTAACTTTATTTTAAGTATGTCCATTATATTTATTTTGGAATTTATATTAATATGATTTTTTAAAGTACAGCCCATATTTAGGGTGACAACCAATCAAATCTGGAAAGGTCGTGGGTCTTGAACCCATGACCAAAGGATGGTAAGGGTTTAACGCCAACCACTGACCTATGCAATGTCCTGGTTAATATGTCATTATTTTTAGTTGAACAATTTGATGAATAAATATAAATGATGAACCAGTAGTGTTACTATTTGGTTTTATAGATTAATATATTAACTATATTAGTTTTAGATAATATTTAGAGACAAATAGTTATACTTATCACTCTTTTATGGGTCTTATGATCCATTAAATATTTATTTTGGTGCTTCGAGAATCAAAGTTAATTTTTGGATATCTATTTCTTGAAGTAATGGATGAATTGGAAATTGATAGAAGCACAAAAAAAGGATGAAATTGTTTCTATATAAATATATAGAGTAAGTATATTTTATTATATTATTAGGTTATAAAATAATTACTCAACATTAGGAAAATTATCTTACAAAAAAATTGTCCTAATACCTTATTTTTTGTTGAACTAATGGTCTTATAAATCATCACAGATTTATGGATTTGAGGCCCTCAAGTTTCCATTAATAATTCAATTTTTTGTGATTGATAACCTCAATAACTCCCTATAAATATTTACACTTTTCCTCTAAGTACGTATCACTACTTTCCACTAATGTTCTCCTACTTTGATACCTAGTTATATGTTAGTTCGTGTGGCCTTTATACTTATCATTCTCTATTTTATAGAGGATGTTTTATGAAACCTTATAATGATGTGGGATTTTAACATAGGAAATATCAATTAATATATTACCAAGATTGAGTTTAAAATGTGAGTACACAATTTAATTAAAGAAGGTAGAATTTAACGCCCTGAAAATTCTAAAAGAGTAACTTGTATTCGATAGCATGTAGGATATGCAACACCAAATGCTTAAGGGAATATAATATCCCGAAACTTTATAGTATATTTACTATTTTAAATATATTAAATATATTCTATATATTAAAATTCATGAAACACTGAGTTAGTGTGTGTTACACATAGGAGCGACCTTCTTCGATAGCTTGTGTCACACGCAAGACTGAGTTTTACCAAACAACAATATATTATTAAAATATTATTTTAAGATATAACCTAGTTGTTCAATTAGCGGTTATGAATAGGATTAACTAAATTATTAAAAATATGGTTTAAAAAAATATAAAATAAATTCATTGGTTACAAATTAATTATAAATGAATATAAGAAAAAATTGAATATAAAAGAATATTTTTATAGAAAACATTTTTTATGCTCACAAAGAAATTTTATCCTAATAAATTAAATTAACTAAACTTAGTGAGTGATATTAATGTAATATATATATTATATATTCAATCAAATATTTTTGATATTTATCCAATATATTTGATAAGCATAAGATAAGAACAAACCTAATTTTACATATAAAAACCTATATTTTTATTAAGGCAATTTTACCGCCTTTTAAGGTCGAACCTATTTTAAATTAAATTTTTGAAAATTTTATAAATTTTATATGTAAAAATAAAATTAATCTTTGAAAACGAAATAAAAAAATAGGTTAGGGTGAATTTTTGGTATTTTTCTGTGAAGTTTCATTTTTTAATGTAAAGTGAAAAATGCTGAATTTTAATTCATAACTGATTTTTCATCTAACTTATTTATAAGATAAAATTATATTTTAAATTTGTTTCAAAGTTTAATTATATAATATTTTTTCAATTAATACAATTTAGTTCTTTGAAATTGGGTATAAAAACTTATCAAAATTTCAGATATTTTTACTTTAAAAACTAGCATTGTCGTCCCATCTACGGGATTAAATTTAAATTAATTTCTTCTAATTATGTGATTGGAAATTGGAAAAATAGATTTCATATTTTTAATCATAACAATTTATAATTTATAATAATTTAAACTCAGTTTTTGACCAAAAATATTAGTGAAAGTAATTAAAATTAATTATAACAATTAAGGTAAAATTAAGCTTAATAAGGGACTAAACCTTAATCTTAAGGGCCCAAATGACCTAAAAAATTATATAAGAGAAATTGGATGGCCATATTTTGACCCTATACTCCATTTAATCTAAATTTTACCATTATGGTATCCACTCTACATGGGAAAACTGTGGGTGTAATTCTCTTTCCTAAAATTTACATGAGTGTCACTCCTCCTCAACTATAAAAATGACTCCTCTCCTCCCACTTACTCACACCTCTCAAGCCACTTTGTCTCAAAATATATATGACAAAATAGATCCTAAAAATCCCTTCCCTCAACCTAGAATCCTCCCCATGGGCATAAATCCATCCAAGGAATCTCTTTGGTGCAAACCAAAAGGAGTTACCCAAAGAATATGTAACATCTTTCCCCAAGCACTTTAGTTTTATTTCCAAACTACACCCCCTTTAATTATTCATATATAAATATTATATAAAAACACCAATATCCTAAATATACTATTATTTTTTTATTTTAAGGTTTTTACCTACACTCACACACACTTTCATCTAATGGGTAACAAACATATTATTCGTGTACGGCAAACTACTGCCTCACGAAATGATGATTGTTCATTTTTCCTTTACCACCTTTCATGGTTGGGAATTATGATGAAAAATATGTTTATATATGTTATATATTGTATTTTATATTTATTTATTCTTATTTAATTATTTTATAACACATACCCTTATACTTTCAATTTTGTGTAAATATGATAACATCGTTTGTGGAAGTGTGGACTACTGCCTCCTCAAAGTAATGTGATCCGTTCACGTTATACATGAAACGTATAAAGGATGGTTTTAATTAAAAATATGTGACATAAAAAAAAATATATAATATTCATGAAATAATTACCTTTATTTAAATATAATATATATCATTTTATTTATTACCCTTTCACACACTTAAAAATTGATAATGATGTTCGTGGACGTGTGGGCTACCGCATCCTCAACACGATGTGATTCCTTTTAAATCACAAGAATTATATGTATAATTATGCATGATTAAATAATATTATATTTATTATATAATTATAATTATGTAAAGATTAATGTTACTTTCCTTCTTTCCATAACGATCATTGAAAAATAGGAATGTTACACATGCTTATGTACGGCCTATCATCTCCATGATTGTAACGTTGGTTTATTTTTCATGACCATATTTAATAATTGGTTTTAAAAGTATAATTTTTGTATAAATATTATAATTATGACATTATTATTATTCTTTATATGTTATATAATGACACTTTTTACCATATTTGACCTACTAAATTTGTTTTTGACACATGAACCGAATTTGATCAAAAACACCTAACTTAAACTTAATTGTTTAAGTAGTTGTATAAAACATGGTAATAAGTGAAATAAAATAAATTATAAAAATTAAAAATGTTATTAAGAAATTAAATAATTAATATAAGCTTATTATTCATGATATAAAGATACACGAGACAATTTGGACTCAAGGTAAGGGATTTTCATCTCAATTTTTACATTCGTGAGATAAATATCATGTTCACCATTTACTTATTTTTTGTGGTGTATATACTACTCATGTTGATATATTACATCATAAATTATTTTATCTTCATGGTATTTAAAAATTTTATTTAATATTATTAATTTATGAGGCTTATTATTTAAAATGTTTCAAAGTGGTATGGGATATTTTGGGATGTTTAAAGATTATTTTCCTCAAGAATAATTCTAATGATCTTTCAATGCTATTTCCATTTGAGTAAATAACATGACCATTGTTCAATAAACCATTTTATTTGCTTCTTATGTGGTTATTTATGGCCTTCATCATGAAATAATATCATTTTTCCACTCTTTGGTACTTAAAATGTATTAGAAAATGTTTTTAAGAAAACCCGACTTTATTTCTTTCTTTAGTTGTAGAACTTGTTTTCTTATAAAAACCCTATTTTATAAAAATGTTTTCAAAAATATTTTTAAACTTTCCAAAATTATTTATTAAATTAATTTTTACCCTTTTTTTTCTTTTACCAATGTTTTCAAAGGAATCCTCTTGTTGCTTTCCCGACAAGGCATTTTTCAAACCTTTTTACCATGCAAAAGAAATGTTCTTTTTACCTTACATGGAATGTATAGATTTAACCAATGTCATTTCTTTGAGGATTATTTTGAATGTTTAAAAGGTTAATTTTTAATGAAATTTTTTAGAAAAGTGAATTTTAAAGAAAAGTTTTTTCAAAAGGTTTTTCAAAATAAAAGGATATTTTCTTCAATAATTTTTTTAAAAGATATTTTTATAATGTTTTCATTCATCAATGATAGCAACCCTTTATTTTACTCTACTTGGGATATATTATATTGATACCATACTTAATATTCCTTTAAACGGTTTATGATTGATTTGTCCAAGGATGGTATTCAAATTCACTTCCTTGATTCCTTTTAGTCCCCATGAAATATTTAATTTCCTATGAACATTTGAAATTTAATTTTCCCTAAATATCCATATCATTTTTCATGGATATGATTATTTCCTGAAACGTATACCATTTTTCATATGGTGTTTACATTGAAAGTTATTTAATTATTTGAGGAAATATTGATAATTCATTATTCTTTATTTAATACAGATATTTGATAAGGCGTGTTGTTTATTAATTAAATTGATTAATCGATATGAAGAATAATTTGGATATTAAATTATGGGTGGAGCCTAGACTTTATATATCCCCTAGATGCATCGATAGGTTCTTATGAGATAAATAAGTTGTGTAAATTAAATGTATTTCTACCTGTAGTTTTAAATTGCCTGTAGAATATATCTTGATAGTAGAGTTTTTCATGTGTCTTAGACATAACGTCCAATAAATAAGCATTTCCTTCATTTAGATTAATTTATTATTTATCCATGAGATTTTTCATTTAAATATCTATGGATTTATTTAATTTTCATTTCACTGATTAAATTTCATGTGTTTCAGTTTCTTACCTTGCCATATTTTTTTTTCCTTATCAAATTATTTTAACGGCATGTGTTTTCGTTGTCTTTCCTTATTGTCTATTCACTTTTTTTCAGCCTATTGAATACTTGTAATGTGTTTCTAGTTATTTACCATACTATAATTTTTATTATCATTGATTCCTTATTGATTTTTCTATACAAGGATATGCTAGATGGATTGGTTATTATCCTCGAAAGAAGAAAAAAATTATTTTGTAATTAGTGTATTAATTTGTAAGACAAGACTCGTGTATGTATCTGGTTTACCAAGACTACTAAATAGTTCGGCCCTTTGAGATGTGACTTACTTGTATCTTATGCCAATGTAATGGTAGTAGACACCAGCTCTGGGATTTTTAGGTTCGAGTCGCTATAAGAATCATAACCACTAGAAATATATTCATTGTATAGTAACCATTATTATTAGTATATTAAGGGTTATGATAAATTCAAATTGACGTAGACGGAAGAAGTGGTGACCTTGACCAGTGGGATTGTACACTATGAAGACCATTTAGAGATGACATCACTGGGATTTTCCCTTGACCAATCCCAAGCTGAGATTCAATAGCTAAAGCATGTGAAAAACTTTTTTTTGGGAGAATTTCAATCTTATCGAGATCACGGCCCAAACCATGTTCATTGAACCACCCCAATAAAGTATCGGCATCGCACACATTACCCTTAGGGAATATGTTGGTGTAATAAGGGCTTATGTAAATAGAACCTAATAGTAGGAATTTTTATATTTTTATTTTTAATAAAATAATGATTATATTTTTATTTTTATTATTAATTTATAAATGATTAAATAATGAGTTTGATAAAAATTGATTTTAATATGATGAAACACAAATTGTATTTTTAAGAAATATATAGTTTTAATCAAGACACACTTTTGTATGAATTCATGAATTTTTGAAATAAATTTTATTTTAATAAAATATTATTATTAAATATTATTTATTTAAATATAAATGATAATATAATTTTATGAAGCCAAATGTAATTTTATAAGGGTCAAAAACTATTATCATCGTAAAAACCCTTATTTTTTAATAAATATATAATTTATTTAATAGTATAAATTTTCATATTTAGAGAATTTTTTTTATAAAATAAATATAATTTTTGAAATTAGTATGTCCAAATTAGCCAATAATGAATTTATCATAATTTTCTAAGACAATCAAATTTTTGGGTAAAAATCAAATACAATATAAATATACAATATATATTAGGGAATTATAAAAGTCCAAAAGTGATGTAATAAATATTATAAAGAGTATCCAAAACCAAAATTATGTTTACACTTTAAATTAAATTATTTTTGAAGTTATTTGATTAATTTTATAAACCCTTAATGAATCCTCCAAAACCTATATTATATTTTAAGGTTTTAAAATTAATTATTTATGAACATGACTCACTTAAACATCACAAAGAGTATTATTTTAATTATTTAGATTCTTATCCCTATAAAATATTGAAATCCACTCCTATTTGGTAGAAACTATGGGCAAAAACCATGGGAAGGTTTGTGGTTTTGATTATTTTATCATATAGAGTCCAAAATCAAAGTTTATAAATTAATAAAAAATCCCCCCTCTTTTTATATAAATACCCACTCATACTCCCACTACTCTTCACTAAAAATACTTTAATCACAAATTTAATATGAATTTACCTCTTTATATCCCTCCCGAGGTTCCCCCAAGATCTCAAGAATCTCCTCCCGAGATTTTAGAAACACCCTCTCAAGATAAGGGATCATCTCCTTCTCCTCTTTATTCAAGCACTTTCTTTATATAATGCCTTTTTATATCTAATTATTTATATTGGGATATGTTTTTACACATACCTATTATTTTCCCTATGATTCCCAAGTTATTAGATACCCTTTTCAATCTCATTTACCTATTCCATAAACCTTTATATACATCCGTTATGCTGTCAAAATTATCCTAGGATTTTTCATGCCAAACATTTGTGTAGTGAATAACCATCCCCGTTTCCACTCAAAGGCATTCACCTTGTTGTAAATTTCCTTTATTTATTGTTTAATTTAATTTATGCAACTCATAATCCTTAATAATGGGGTTAAAAGTGATGAAATGCATCTTATGTTGTATGATCTATATGGCACGCTTATGCATGTACATGATATGAATGTGATGGGTGGGCCCAGAATTATATATCCCTCCAATAAATTGAGAAATGTTTTTATCTCATGATATTCCATGTATGTTTATTTTAATTTTATCCTAATATGTATTGGATATTATCCTTCACTACACCATAATCAGACTTTAGTGGCGGTTTTTTAGCGGTAGTTTATTAAAAATCATCGCTAAACCTTTTATTTTTTTCACACACCTGACACTTCTCCCCTACCCCCCGAAGCCCTACCAGTCCCGACCCTCACCACACCTCGCCACCGGTCCCTACTCTCACCACCCCTCGGCACCAGTCCCGACCCTCACCCCCCCCCCCCCTGACCCTCACCGCCCCTCACTGTCGGTCCCGACCTAGCCACTCACTGCTGCTCTCCGCTAGTCCTGACCTAGCACCTTGCTACCCCTCACCATTGGTAGGTTTTCAATTACTATTTCATGTGGATGTTTAATAATTTAAATTGAAAGATATTTGGTTTAAAATGATAATGTTTAAGGTATGAATTTGTGGTTTGATATCTATAATATAATGTTTATAGGATGAACTCCTCATAGGGATGAGTCTTAGACTGATGTGTTTGGGTGTTGAAATTTCAAGTATGCTAAATTGGTTGAACTTAAATATGTGTTTGACATTGTGTTGAGTAAAACCTTGAGATAATATTTGGAATGAGAAAGATTTAATGAATTGAATTCAATTCTTTGTTCTTACATAGAGTGATTATAATTTAATGTTTATTTTTTATATAAAAATGATGAATTTGAATTTGATGATTTAAAATGGGAATTGTGTTGGGAATCTCATGACATATAGAGTTTTGTAAATATTAGTAATTATATTTGGATTCTTTAGTATTTAATTAATGATATTGTGTTATATCGTGGTTGGGTAAAAAGAGATGATAAGAATGTTTGGATAAATGTAAGAGTTGTTGTTGAATTCTTATTATTAAAGTATAAGATTGGGTGATTGTGTTTATAACTGTTTTTTTAATAATAAATGGGGATAATGTTTTTTGGGAAAATTAGTGGGGGTGTTTGGCATGGCATAGTGTGTTGATCTTGTATAAATTTTCATTGATTAGCTTTCGAAATAATGTCTTGATTTTTGATATATGAAGTAATAAATGAGATAATTTGTGATGGATAAAGGAGGATTTAATTAAAATTTCAATTCTGGAATTGTATGGAAATAAGGGGAAAATTAGAATGTATGAATAAACTGAATTGTTTGACTTATAATGGAATTAAAGTTGTATTGATTAATGGATGAATGCTTGTGTTAGCATAGTCTAATAATGAATTGATTGATGTTTCAATGAGTATTGTGTTGAAATTAAAGTGTTGATTGTATGGTAACATGATGTGTTCATGTTGTTTTTCAATTTATATTTCCTGACTTGCTTTTGTAGGGGAAATCCTTGAGTTAGGCTATGATTCAACCATGAGTTTGGTTATGATACAACAATAGGAGAATTAGGCCATGGGTTCGATAACCAGAGGGTTTTTCCTTGTGCTTGGAATAACTATTATTTTTAACCACTTAATAATCAATCTCCTCATAGTTCCCCATTTCCATGAATCTATAGAACACACCTTCATATTAGAGACTTGAATGTAAACAAACTCATCCCATTTCATATAGGTGATCAAAAAAAATTAAAAAATTGTCACACTATAGAATGAATATACATGTTATGGATTAATGAATTTAGTATAAAACATAGGAATGTGCTCATAAGTCTCTTCCTAAAGGAATCTAAACTATTTGTTCTAAATAAAAATTTACTAAAGTAGATCCAAGAACACGTCTACTTAAATGCATTCCCTTGAAACCAAAGACCTGTTTAGCATCATTGTAGTTAAAACAGTTTTTATAGTCTTTCTTACCAATAATGAAATTCCACCTATAGCTTCAATATTGAACAAATGGATTGGTATACCCACAAACTCGGTCCAAATTGGACCCACTAAAGAATCCATCCCTATTTTCCAATTTGGATTCTTTTGTAGCAATTTTTTTTTTTTGAAAACCTTGAATTTTCCATGATTCCCATCACCAGTAATGGTTAAAATATTCTTCCACATTAAATTTTATAATCACATTTATCTCATTGAGTAGGATAATATCAACCCATTATAGGCTAATGTTATTTATATATCTTTTAAGAACAACCAGAGAAGGAATACTAAACAAAAAAAATATCAAAAAGAGAAAAAATAATGATAAAATTATAGTAATGATACCTAATATTCCATGAACATATTCACTAAGACATTATTTTAATGGTATATAATGATATATTTAAAGAAAATTCCACTTAATGAGAAATGAACCTTTGAAACATTAAGAATTGATGGATTTTCATAGTTCTAAATTAAAAGAAATAAGATAAATAAAATCATAGATATATATAAAAGAGAGAAAATTTGAATAACACATCCTTTATCATCATCAATCCAGCAATTAACTCAATGAAAAAAATGTTACAAAATGTATCCATTAAATAAAAAAGTGTATCATGATAGTGGCTTAATAGTTTTGAGAATCATGTTGGTCCTCTAATCAATTATTGACATTGGATTGTTATACTTTTTTCAATTATTTCTTAAAATAATATTTTTATTAAAAATGGATTTCAACATGTATTTTTCCTCTTGGTTTTCTTAATAGTTTTTAAATAAAAAATGTAACTCTTTTACACATAATTTTCCTCACAACTAGACTTTATGGATTTCAATTATCCTTTTTAAAATGCTTCATTATTTACTATATGTATTTATATAGGAAAACCATATTTAATATATTCATATTTTTTTTAACTAGTATATATGAATATATTTTCCTATTTAGTAATAGTTATGTATTTTAAATTTTTTAATAATTTGTAGGCACATTGTGATATATATGGAAAAAAGTTGGATCACATTATCGAGGAACACGGATTAGTATGATAAGTATTTGAAAGATTTTTTGGATTTTTCAATTTCCAATTGATCCGTTGATATGAGAATAATATGTCCATGTCCTAAATGTAAATTTAGAATATGGTTTACGAGAGATGAAGTTTATGAATACTTAATATTGAAGCAATTCCCTGCTCAATATTTGTGTTGGATTTGGCATGGAGAATCGAATGTTACAGAAAGGTTGAGCACTGATTTCAATCCATATAACGAGATCCCAACTTCTTAAACAATTGAAAATGAAATGAAAAACCTTATAAATGATGCATTTGGCATTTAAAGACACCAACATCAACATCAAAACATATCATAACAACCATTTGAGGGTGCTATAAATAGCAACGTGACAAGTGATGTTTTGAGACTGTAGTACAACCATATCAAGATTTTAACATATAATTGGATCCTCTTATTGATTCTATGGAGACTAATGAAAGAGAAAAATTCACTGAGAAGATAGATGCATTTCATGGTTTAGTTGATGATTAAAATAAAGAGTTATATGGTGGGTGTTTGAAATATTCAAAACTTTCTTTTCTGCTGAAGTTGTACTATATCAAATGCTTATGTGGAATTACAAATAAGAAAATATCCATGATATTTGAATTGTTGTGTGATGTATTTCTTGAAGAAAATATCCCTGATTATTTTTATGATATGAAAAAATTTGTTAACAAACTTTGTTTGAATTATACAAAAATGCATGCATGTTCCAATGATTGTATGATTTATTGGGATGAGGATTCAAGAAGTTAGGATTGAAAAAAAATGTTCTTCTTCTAGATGGTAGTTTATTGGGTGATGTTGGAAGTCTAAATCAACATAATACCATGAATAAGAAGAAAAGGAACACACCTGCAAAGGTTTTTCATTACTTTCCTTTAAATCATTTATTGCAAAGATTATTCATATCATCAAAAACTATTAAACACATGAAGTGATATTCTATAGATAATAATAGTGATGGGTTAATGCATTATCCAATAGATTAAAAATTCTGGACGACATTTGATTCGTTACATCCAAATTTCTCATCTGGTCCTAAGAATGTTTGATTGGGATTGGCTGCTGATGGATTCAACCCATTTGGGAATTTGAGTATCAGTTATAGCATTTGTTTGGTTGTTTTGAAGTCATACAATATTCCTCTGTGGATGTGTATGAAACAAACATATTTTATCATTTCAATGATTATTACTAGAAAAAAAATTCCTAGAAATGATATTGATGTATACTTGCAGCCATTAATTGAAGAATTATAAGAGTTATGGAGAAACAGTGTTGAGATATATGATGCATATTCTAGAACAATGTTCCAAATGCAAGCTACTCTAATGTGGACCATTAGTGACTTTCCTGGACTTGGGAATTTAGTTGGTTAGAACACTTACACGGATTTGCCTTGTCCTGTTTGTAACTTTGATTTTGAGCCTGAATGGATACCTCATAGTAGAAAATTGTGCTTCTTGTGTCATCAAAGATTTCTCGATGCATCTCATAGATTTCGGCTGAACAAGTCAAAATTAAATGGTTTCATTGATTGTAAACCACCTCCAAAGTTGTTAATGGGTTCTAAAATATTGGCACAACTTGGAAATATTGAAACAAAATTTGGGAATGTGCATTATTTTAATGATAGTGGGAAATTATTTCAAAGTACATCATCAAGTGAAATCTGAATGCGACAATGAAAGAAAAAAAGTATATTCTTCAAACTATCGTATTGGGAATTTAATTTACTATGGAATAATATTGATGTGATGCATATTGAGAAGAATGATTATGACAGTTTCATATTCACATTTATTAATGAGCATGGAAAGTCAAAGGGTCATCTAAATGCTTGGAAAGACTTACAAGTAATTAACATAAAGAATGATCTCTAGCCAAATGAGAATGAAAAGTATGCTCTAACAATTTTTGCAATGAAAAATAGGGATAAAGATATATTCCTTTGAATTTTAAAACATGTGAAGGTATATGATGGGTATTCAAGTAACATATTAAGGTGTGTTGAATTAAATAATTATAGGTTACATGGATTGAAAATCCATGATTCACATATTTTGTTATAGTAGTTACTTCCATTAGTATTGCGTACATTATTACCTGAAAAGGTTACTATTATTGTACTTCATTTCTGTACATTTTTCAGACAACTATGTGTGAATAATATACATCTATTTTATCTTGAAAACCTTTAGGAGGGATTTTTATTGACACTCTGTGTAATGTATATGATCTTTCCTTCCTCATTTTTTATTGTCATGATGCATTTAACTATGCATTTGTTTGAGAAATCTAAATTAGGAGGCCCCATACATTATTAATGGATGTATCCAATTACGAGTTAGTTTATATATATATGTTTTTAATTTTAGTAAACAATTATTTTCATTTCATTAAATAAATAATTATGTTTTTTTATTTTATTTCACAGATATCTTGGGCATTTAAAATCATACATGAAAAATAAAGCTCAACCTGAAGGCTCTTTTTCTGAAGGCTATTTGGCATAGGAGTGTCTTACCTTTTATTCTAGATACTTGGATGATATTGAGACAATATTAAATCTAGTTGTACGTGTTGAAAACACATTGAATCAATCTGAAATTCATGGGAAATAAAAAATATTTCCTGTTATTGGCTGATCAGTTGGGAAAAGCTTAAATATTACACTAAAAGAAATGAAATTATGACAGGCACATAGATATGTGCTTATGAATAGTGAAATTGCAGATCCATTTATTTAATATTTGAGGGTACAAACAAAGATATGAATGAGAGGATGAAAACTAAATGAGAAATATATAAAAAAATTATTAATAAAGATTTTTTAGAATGGTTTACATGATGTGTAAGTTCGTAAATATTGAAATCATTATAGATATTAGGTTGATACATATATTTTGTAAATATAATAATGTATATTAATTTTTTTAGATCACGAATATTGATACTTGAGTATATTTGTCAGAATATTTTAAGTTTCTTATTCTAGGTCCTCTAAAATATGCTAGAAAGTTTGACGCTTACAATGTGAATGGATTTAGATTCTATATAGTCAATCGAGAAGAGGGTTTGAAAACATAGAATAGTGGCATATTTATGTTTTTTGAAGTGAGATACTATGGAAAGTTGACTGATATTATATAATTAAACTACCACAGTCATTTTTTAGTTGTTTTATTCAAATTTAATTATTTGGATATTATTAGGGGTGTTAAAAGAGATTCCTTGCAATTTACTTCTGTAAACTTCTCTTGCTTGATGGATGTTGGTGATCGTGAACTACATGATCTATATATCTTATAATAGAAACTGAAAATGGTATATTATGTGAAATATTTCATGGATGAAGGGTGGAGTGTAGTTGGTCACATGAAATAAAGAGACTTGTATGATATGGGTGATGAAGTGGAATATTTGACCTCTGACATTGAATCCCATAAACTACAAGAAGAGGGCTTATTTTTCCATCATGATATTGAAAATATTAGTCTTTCAAAGGTAGATAAAGTATATAAAGTAATGATGGAGTAGGAAACTGAAATTATTGAAGGAGAAAATGATTTTATGTGCAATTATCCATTCATTTATCATCCACTTATTTCATTTGTGCAGTTATTCATTATCATTGTTATGTATATTTTGTTTGTTATTACTATGAATCTATTATAATTTCTATTTTTCTGCATGAATTTTTTGAAATATATGTTTTGAACTTAATTTTATTTGATTAAATGATAGGAATTCCAAGGAGGAAGCGTTATACTGATTCTATTCAACTCTCAGTCAACGTTCCATCGACCACATCGAAATATGGTGATCCATATGTCTCCCTCCCTATAGCATCTAAGACACCACCTGCTTTCCCCCTGCACCATATCTCTTTGTCAGCATCCCATCAGCAGCTCAGTTAAGGGCTCCTATTCACTAGCCTTAGTAGTGAGGGAGTGGGGATCCACTCCTAGTTCTCCATAGGGATATTGGAGGGTGACTTTTATGGGTAAAAATTTTAATATGAATAAATTTATTACACTTTTTTTATGCTACTAAAAGTTTTTTTATAAAATATGGAAACAATGCTACTACGGAGAAAAATATGAAAAGTTTAGATGTATGAAATCTTACTGGACTAAAGATAGTTGTCCCATTTGATTCCTATAGGGTCCCTATGGTTGACACCATGGGATTACTTTGCTAGATTCTAGGCTAGATGGCGGCGGATCCGGTTACCCTTCCTATTAAGTTTGATGATTGGATACATATGCCTTCATCTTGGAAAAATGAAGTTTCTGATTCACAAATAAAGGTAATTTTAATACATTATGGTGTAATTGAATTTCATTATGTTATTAAATGATAATATTTTCAAAATGAATCTTTGTGTATAGATGTTTTTCAACTTTACCATTGCTGATATGATAGCACGAAAGTAGACATTGAAGAATTTGGGCAAGAAATGGAAAGATTATAAATGGATATTATGGAATGAAGTCAACTATGATTCATTGAGTTCCAAACAAATGTATGATAAGGTACCCAATGGAGTACCTAGAGAGCAATGAAAATTTTTTATTGATAGGCATCATGATGAGAAGCACATGGTATTTAAATATATATGATTATATTAATATCATTTTACATTTATACATGTATATGAAAAGGATATGGCATTGCATAAATTACTATTAAATTATATTTTATTTATTTCAGGATCTTTCAAGGAAGAATGCATCAAGTCGGGCTAAACCAGTCATCCCTCACACTATGGGGTCAAAGAGTTTTTCTAAAAGCTGATCGACTCTGGTAATCTTTTCATTAGTTTAAATATTTATTAAACAATAATATCTATTTAATATATTAAATTACTGATTTATCTTTGTTTAATGAAGTCACAAATTTTAGGCCACCAAGCATCCCGAATAGAAGTGTGGTTGGATGTTCGTAAAAAATCTGATGGGATTTTTGTTAATAATCCTGCCAAAGAAGTTAGGGTATGAATTCATGTTTCATTATAATAACTTATTATCATTTTTCACTATGTTAATATATATTTCTTCTAATATGACTGATATTTTATTTATAGGTAAAAATTAAAGAACTATGGGATTACAATCTCATGTAGTCCTACTCAGTCTCCCAGGATGATCTAGTTGGTAAAGTCCTTATAAAGGAGCATCCTGGTCGAGTGCACAGGATGGGTTTGGGACCATTACCATCTGAGGTATTTGGCAGGAAAATGGGTATTTCAAGTGCATCTACTCCTGATTGAAGTAACTCCCTACCCCAAGATTCTCATAGAAAATTTGATTCTATGCAAAACACAAATTAGGAACATGGGGCTGAGATATCCGTTTTGAAGAAAGTGTTGCTTGATTTATTTCAAAAGATAACCATATCTATCCTCAGGAATTTTGCATTGATGAATAGTGGTGAGCAGGTAAATCACACAACTTTAAAATCATTTAGTTCATAAAATTTTATTGATTTTAAGTTTAAATATAAATATACACCATTGTTTAATTTTCAATATAATTGTCTTACAGGATCCGGTAGCAGAAGTAGATATGGAGATAGAGAGGGTGATGAGAAGAGTTCATCATTGGTCAATGATTAGTGGAGAGGGTTTTTTCATGTATTAGTAGGTCCAATGTGTGTATTTTTTTTATCTTTTTCTTATATTTTATATGGGATCGGTACGATGGGTTCCCTATGTATGTGTTTTATAACCATGTGTCTATATCTTGGTTTTCAACTGGCTATAGATATTGAAATTTATTTATAATAATATATGATGTTTAGTTTATTGTCTCTCTTTTACATATAGGTTGATCTGACTATTATATTCCACTATTTCCCACTTAATTCATGGTGCCTTACTAAGTATGTTTATACTCACACCTGCATGGGATTTATATGCATAATTTTTTTCTTATACAGACAACTAATAGATTGGTGGTGTCCTTAGTGAACCTAGTATCTATGGAACATAGAAATAAGTGTAGTCACTAACCATGTTTGGTGGTCGGACTTAGGGATCTTGAGTTGGGAACTCCTCTTCTTTTTGCATTCAGTTGTTTCTAGGTTGGGACCTACTTTCCTTCTTCTTGGTTAAGAAATTATTTTACCCTTTTCCTTTCCTAGATATTTATCTATCTCATTCTGATGTATTTCCTAGAGGTTACTACATGAATTCTTTATACCATATAGGTTTTATTTTATTATACCTATGCACTATTTCATGGAGTTTAGTGTGTGTGTGTGTGTGTTCATGTATAATAGTATAAAGCCTCCCACTTTAGTGATATTCTTACTTTATGATTGTTGTTGGAACTTTACTTATTGGGGGTGAACATGTGGCGTCACTCTTATATTACTGGTGTCCTAAGTAGGGCCCTTATATGTAAATTCATGACACAAAACCCCATGGTTTTCTCTAAGACCATAATCTTTATCTAACCCCAACCATTATAGGAAAGTCTATACCCTTTTAAAAATATCACATCATGACCCAGTCCTACTGATCAAGGATCATTCTATGTTATCTCTCACTAAACTAAGGTCCTATATCACTTATCCATACAATGATATCTCAATACTATAAATTCAAGTCAGTTTTAATCCTTGATTATGGAAGTTTAGATCATTTATGGATATTTAGGGTGATTTCTCTTTTGGTATCTTTGTGTTGTTTTGGGTGTATCTTCTCTTTTAGGATTCAAAATTTTACCATATATGGTTCTTTATGGATATTGATCATGATATCTTATTTGGATTGTAGGGATGTATTGTTGGAACATTTTCACTTAATGTTCAGCTATTTTGGTGAGATTTTTAATGGTAAGGAGACATGTGATAGTTAAATCATCTCATATTCATTATGATTTTATAATGGATATTCCATTTAGTTGTTTATATTTCATTTATTCTTCTTTTGGTTCATGTGCTGCTTGAATTCTTATTAATTCTATCTAAAATTTGGATAAGCATTCCTTGGAAATGTGTTGTGTAATAGTTTAAATAATTACTTGCAAATGATTTGTTTTTGGAATAGTTTATTATAATCGTATTTCAAAATATTTACAGGATTTATTGGTTTTCTTGGTATTAATCATCCAATATGATGATATATTTGATGATATCGTCAAATTTTCATTGTTATTCTTGTGTTGTTCTGGCTACAGGTTCTGGGGCTACAGAATCTGTAGATTTTTTTTAATTCATGATTTAGTGGCAGTTTAAACCACCTCTAGATATATTATTTTTTTATAGTGGTTTAAACCACTATTATATTATGGTATTTTTTGGGGCGGTGGTTTTATCTATTTTAGTTTCGGGTTTTTTTTAAAAAAAAATCAGAATGTAGTGGTGGTTTTCAAGCGCCACTAGACTGCAATTTTTTTACAGGAAAAACCATCACTAAAACTAAAAAAACTACCATGAAATACTCGTTCTATAATAGTCTCTAGAAACCACCATTAAATGGAAGGAATTATTATGTGTTAAATATCGACGCCAATTTTAGCGATGATTTTTTGAAACTGCCGTAGAAGCATGTGGTGGCAGTTTAAACCACCGATAAATGGAGTTTTTGTTATAGTTCTTGACTTATACTTATGATGTCATGTTTTATGTTGTTGTCAAATTTCAATGTTTCTTTTATGTTATCATATTATATCATGTTTTGATGTTCAGTTTTATGATTCTCACTAATATTATTTTACCTTGATATACTTATTGACTCTCATTTATTACTTTCATCATGTTTTTCTTTGATTATTCCCTTACTAGGATTTATAGGTCCCCCCATTCTTATGTACGTCCCTAGGTCATCCATTTAGTTTGATAATAATTCATAGAATCTAAGGGAATTTTATAGAGTTTTAGTTTATTTCATTGTATTTATGTTGAAAGTTATTACACTTTGTACATAACTACTCAATGAAACTATGCCTCACAGTCTTCTATGGTTGTATTAAGTGTATCTTTAGGTAATAAAACTTGAATTAAGTTGTGTTAAAATATGGTTTGTCATAGTTGGTATCAGAGGAAAGGATATTTATTTTTGGGATTGGGATTAGAAAATACATCCTTATCTGGATACTACAATTATATGTGGCTCTGGCATGGTTATACCTAGGGGTAATAATCCTAAAAAGGGTTCGTTAAGCTTGACTCAATCATCACTTGGTGAACAATAAAGAGTCCTTACAGCACACCTATTTTGATAGTCCCAGGTGATATGATTTAGTAAATTCACAAGCTTCTTACAAACCATATTAAGGGAGAAAAAATTTCCATAAGATTTTATATTAGGAAATAGATCATGGATAACTTAGATTGAAACCTATAAATTCATAGAATAAGGAATGTATGTCATTTATGAGTTATACCTTCATTTTTAGTAGTTTTTATTTTATGTTGAGTAGTTTTAAAATTCTCATCCCTGATTTTTCCTTTATTTTAGTCAATAGTTGGGAATAAGAGGAACTGCATCAACAACCAATGTGATGTAAAATGTAATGACTACCCAAATGAGATGCTCAGCCTGATGGGAGTAGGAATCATGAACTTCAAGACAATAATTTCTTAGATAAATCAAGTTTTTAATAGAAACTTTAATCAAGGGTAAAACCCACATCCCCCTTAAGAAATGGCATGTTTCAATTAATACCATTATGTGACAAAGATCTTTGACTCTTAGTGGATCTTCTGATCCCTTAATCGCATGACAATGGATCAAATCCATTTAAAATGTCTTTTCCATCCTTCAATGATCTAAGAAAGAGAAGGTCTTGTTAGTTGTTTATCGTGTGGAGAGAGAAGTTGTTCAATGGTGGATGTTGATCAAAAATATGAATCTCGAGGAATATATTGAATTTATGGAGTGAAAATAATTATGGAAAATGTTTTTCGATAAATATTTTCCTCACACTCTATGACTGAAAATAGAGATGGATTTCCTTAGCCTTAAGCAAAATGAAGATGAATACATTAGGGAGTATGAGTTTAACTTCACAATAATTTCCTGATGTACCTCCATATTTTTCATTTCCCCTAAAAGTAAATTTGACCACTTATTTGGTGGGATAAAGCTGAATCTATGAAAAGATTTAGCAATTTGAGACTTTAGAAACGACAAGAAAATTATCATATGTTCCCTCAAAGTTGAAATAGAGTTTCTTGAATCTCAAAGGTCTCATGGTTCATGAGATGAGAAGTATATAATGGATTTTAATCCTAGAATTATTATGGAGAAAACTCATGGTGGTAATAAATTACAATATCCCACTTGTAAAAAGTGTGGGAAGAAGCATCCTAGAAATTACCTGAAGGGGGCAAGTAAATGCTTTAGTTGTGGGAAGGAAGGGCACCTAGCTAGAAAATGCCATCGGGAGTAACCCACCAATGTAATGGAAGAAAGGAATTATCCTATAAAACCTCATCCTATTGTTTAATGTTTCAACTAAAGGGAACTAGGACACTATTCAAACCAATGCACAAGCCAATGGTTGTTGAAGACAATTGATGACAATATCCTCCAAGGTCTAGAGACAAAGGGCGATCTTATGTAATCCCAACTACAAAGGTGAATCCTAAAAATGACATGGTGATAGGTATGATAGTTATTCATTCAAGGATATAGAACATACTATTTGATTTCAGTTATACACATTCTTTTATATCATGCAAGTTTAGTGGAACTATTCAAACACAGCTGTAAAACATTGAAGTATAGTTATTAGTGAAAAAAAATGGTGCAATTATTTAATCCCAAGTATATAACTCTTAAATTTTCCATATTTGTGGGTTTAACTACCTATATAATCTTGTGATACTCCCTTTAGTGGAATTTGATGATATTCTAGGTATGTACATTCTTTCCTTGTATATATAAAACATAAATTGTTGAAAGAAGGAAATCATCTTCCGTATCGCAAATTGCTCTCTGATTCTCTACAAGTGCAAGGAGGAGGATGAATATCCTTTGGAATCATTATCTCAATCATGTATATTATTTCATTATGAGTAAACTTATCTATCTCAAATGGTTGAGACTAAGTAAGAGATCATCCTTGATGACATTCCCATTGTAAGGGAATATGTTGATGTGTTTCCTGAAGAATTTCCTAGTATTCCACCAAGAAGTGAGGTTGAGTTATCAATTGAGATTATACCTAGATATTTTCTAATATCCAAGAATACTTATAGAATGGCCATTGTTGAACTTGATGAGCTGAAGAAGGAACTAAAGGAGAATCTGTATAAAGGGTTTATATACCCTAGTGCTTTAGTGTGGGGTGCACTGGTCCTCTTTATCAAGAATAAGGATAGTTCAATGAGCCTCTATATTGATTATCATGAGCTCAACAAGATCATGATAATGAAAAAGTATCATCTACTATGGATTGCTGACTTTTTCAATCAACTACATGGATCCTAGTACTTCTCTAAGGTGGATCTTCAGTTGGGATATTATCAAGTAAAGGTGGAGAATGAGGATATCCCCAAGATTACTTTTTTGTATAAGGTACTGAAACTATGAGTTCATAGTGATGACATTTGGACTCACTAATACTCTAGAAATCTTGATGGACTTGATGAATAGAGTATTTAGGGATTTCCTTGACAAATTCATGGTAGATTTTATAAATGATATTCTTATCAACTCCAAATGAAAGGAGGAACAGGAGGAGCATTTAAATTCTATACTAAAGACTTTTCAAAAGGAAAATTTATTTTTGAAGTGTAGTAAATGTGAGTTTTGGATGGAGAAACTAACATTATTAGGGAATGTTATCACCAGTAAAGGGATGTCTTTAGATCCTAAAAAATAGAGGAAATTGAAGGATGAATTAGACCAACATCTATAATGGAAATCAGTAGTTTCCTTGGACTAACTGGGCACTATCGTCAATTTGTGAGAAACTACACACAATTTTCAATCCCTCTAACCAAGATAACCTGAAAGGGAGTTAATTTTGTCTAGACTGATGAATTATAAGAGAGATTTAAAGATCTAAAAAAGATGTTAATCACTAAACCTATGCTCACATTACCCACCAGTGGGGAAGGATTTGTGATTTACAGACATGTGTCTAAAAAAATTCTTGGGTTATGTACTCATGAAAGATTAAAAAGTGATAGCATATGCCTCCCTCAAATTAAATATCCATGAGAAATACTACCCAAAACATGATCTAGAATTGGTTGTAGTGATCTTCTCATTGAATATTTTGTGACATTATCTCTATAGGGAGAAGTGTGACATATATACAAATCATAAAATACTCAATTATATATTCACATAAAAGTATATCAATATGCTCTAATGAAGGTGGTTATATCTGATTAAAGATTATTATTGTTCAGTCCATTACAATCCTAGGAAAGTGAACAAAGTGTCAAATGCTTGGAGTAGAAAGGATCTTGAAACCCTATCCATGATGAGGATTGAAATAGGTCCAATATTCTTGGAAATGAAAAGTATGGACATGGATATATTAAAAGGATATTTTTCTTACCTTTCTCAAATAACTACTCAACCATCTATTCTTGAGAGGATAAATGAGGCCCAAAAAGATAATGAGGTGCTATAGAAAAAGGTAGTGAATATTCTAGAGTTCAACTTTTCTAAAGATGGGGTTATGAGTTTTGGAACCCAGATATGTGTCACATCAAAACCAGAACTAAAGAGGGAAATTATAGATGATTCACATAGATTATCCTTATCCATTCATATAGTAAGCACTAAGATATATATATATCTGAATAAAAATTTCTGATGGGATAACATAAAGATGAAGATTGCGGAATTTGTATCTCGATTCTTGGTATAACAACAAGTCAAGGCTAGACAATAAAAGTATATGGGTATGATGTAACCATTTCCCATACCAGTATGAAAATGGGAAAACATAATTATGGATTTCATGGAAAGACTCCCCATGACACCTAAATGCAATAATGCCATCTAGGTGGCAGTCGATCACCTTAAAAAGTTAGTGCATTTCATTGTTATCAAGGAAGATTTCTCTCTTGACTAAATCACTAATATATACATAAGGGAAGTGGTAATACCGCATGGAGTTCCACTATCCATTGTATCATATTAATATTCAAGATTTACCTCAATATTATGAAGAATACTTTAGCAAGCATTGGATATAGAGCTAAGTTTCAATAATGCTTATCACCCTCAGATGGATGGATAGTCTGAAAGGACCATTAAAACTCTAGAGGATATATTGAGATTATGTTCAATGGATTTAAAAATATGTCGGAATCAACACCTTCCCCTATTGGATTTCTCATATAATAATAGTTTCCATTCTAGGATTCAAAAGGCACCTTAAGAGTATTTATATGGGAAGAGGTTTAGGACTCCAACATGTTGGGATGAAATTGGAGATCAAAAGCTAATGAGACCTGATTTTATCCAAGAGATGATAGATAAGGTTCAAACCATTCAGCATCATATGAAATTCACACAAATTAGATAAAAAATCTGTGCAAAAAATCTTCGATGAGACCTGGAGTTCGAGGTAAGAGATTTGGTGTTTCTTCATATATCTCCATGGAAGAAATTAATGAGGTTTGAGAAGAAGGGAATGATTAGTCCAAGATACATTGGCCCCTTTGAGATCCTTGATCACATCGGAGTTGTGGCCTATTTAATAGCACTCACACCGAACCTATCTCAAGTACATGATGTGTTCCATGTATCCCTCTCGAGGAAGTAGATACTAGACCCCTCACATGTACTAAATCCATAGGTGGTGCCATTAGATAATTATATTTCATATGAGGAGCATCCAGATAAGATCTTAGATCATAGAGATGAAGTTCTATAGAAGAATAAAATTCATCTCGTCAAATTGTTGTGAAAGAACTGCAAGTTTGACAAAGCAACTTGGGAACCAGAAGAGGCGATGAAATAGAAATACCATCATCTGTTTTAATGTATGAAAAGAAAATTTCAAGGGTGAAATTTTTTAAGTGGGGGATAATGTAATGACCCAAACTTTTATAAATGAAATTCCCTTTTGAGAAAATAAATACCTTATCAAGTAGTGTAGTTATATAAAACACATGCACTACTTTGGATATTTTGTACATTTATAGTTTATTGGATTTAAAATTCCATTAAGCATCATAACCATTAATAATATAGACATCATATAGTTACCATTAATATTAGTATATTAAGAGTTATGATAAAGTCTGATTGACATAAATAGAAGAATCGATGGCCTCATCCAGTAGAATCATACCTTATGAATCCCATTTATCAAAGCTTGTGAGGGAGATGGCATCACTAGGATTTCCCTTGACTAAGCCCAATATGTGATTCAATAATTAAATCATGAGAAAAAAATATGTATAAGATAAGTTCAAGCTTATCGATATCATGACCCAAACCATGTTTGTTGAACCACCCTAAGAAAGTTTCACTATCACACACCTTACCCTTATAGAATATGTTGGTGTAATAAGGGGTTATGTATCTAGACCCTAACAGTATGGATTTTCTTATTTTTATTTTTTTTAAATGATGATTATATTTATCATTTTTATTATTATTTTATAAATGATTAAATAATGAGTTTGATAAAATTAAATTTTGATACAATTAAATAAAAATTATATTGTTTGGAAATATATAGTTTTAATCAAGACACTCTTTTTAATGAATTAAAGAGTTTTTCAAATAAATTTTATTTTAATAAAATATTATTATCAAATAATTGTAACGACCCAAAATTTTATTAATGAAAATTCCTCTTGATCTAATTAAATATATTATTATATAAAATGGTTATATAAAATATAAACTTCCTTGGTTTTATGTTTTTGGATTTCAAAATACCGTTAAGAATTGATATAGTAACTAATATAGCCATTGAACAGTGATCACTTTATTAGTGTAAATATAGGACTTTAACAAATCCAATTTACTCAGACAAAGGAAGCGATGGACTCATCCAGTAGAATTTCTCCATACAAATCCCATTTATTGGAGCTCAGAAAGGAGGTGGTGTCACTGGGATTCGCTCTTGACCAAGCCCAAGCCCATCTTCAACACGTTAATCTTGAACAAAATATCCTATGGTAGAAGTGGAAGTTAATAGAGATTACCACCCGAGTGATGTTATCCAAGCCACCCCAAGAGTCTGTCACCATCGCATACCTTACCCTTAGGTCTTATGCAGGTGTTATAATAGGATATGTAAAAATACCCTAGCACTATGATTATGTTCATTATTTTTTTATAGAGAATATACATTCATTTTATTATTGTTACTTTGTAAATATTTTTTAAATCATAAATAGTATTTTTAGTTAATATTCAATTAAGAAATATATTTTGATGAATTAATGGTTTTTTGAATTTAATAATATTTTAATAAAATATTATTACTAAATTAATTTTTATTAAATATAAATGATCATATAATTTTTATGAGTACAATTATAATTTTTATTAAGGTTTGAAAACTATTTTTGTCAAAACCCATGAATTTTCAATAAATGTTGGTTTTTATTTTAAAATTAAAAATTAAAATATTTATAAAATTATTTAGATAAAATGAATATTTTTTTGGATTCAGGGCATTGAAATTATCTAATGGTGAATTTTTCATAATTTTCTGAGACAGTCGAATTTTTGGGTAAAAATTAAATACCGTTTAAATATACAATGTGTTTTATGACATCATAATTACCCAATAATGATGTAATAAAATACTATAAAAGTAATTTTCGGCCAATATATGTTTTACCTTTAAAATAATGTGATTTTATATTTATTTGATTTATTTTACAAAGCCTTAGTGGACCCTCCAAGACTTATAAAACATTTTAACATTTTAAAATGATTTACTTGAGTGTGTGACTCACCTCCACATAAGCAAGACAAATATTTTAATAAGTTCATTAATTGGCCTTATAAAATAATTTTTTCCACTCCCAATTGGAAAAAACCATGGGCAAAAACCATGGGATGGTTTATGGTTTTGATTATTTTAATGTGTAGTGTCCAAAACCTAAATAATAAATAATTCCCTCTATTTTCATATATAAACCCACCCAAGATCCCACTTCATCTTCACTCAAATAATTTGGAGATATACCAAAATATGACCTCGTATCTCTAGAATCCTCCCAAGGCTCCCCAATCTCCCAATAATCCTCTCTAAAACCTCTCCCAAGCCTTTGGGATCACACTTCCAAGTAAGAGATTTCTTCCTTTCTCATTTTTTTCCAAATTTATTTATATTGTTATACCATTTTATTTTCAATTAAAAATGTTATGGTATAATTTATCACCTCCCCTATACTTCCATTCTTATTTTTTAATGATTATATACCTCTTTCTCTCTCATTAATGCCTCTCATGCACACTCGTTACCATGCCAAAATTCTATAAGGAATTTCTCTCTTCTCATTTACATTTAAGCAATTCTTTTAAATTATGAATCTAAATTTCATTAAATATGTTGGTAAATGTATCTATATGGACCCATTAATGTCTATTTCATTTATATATTATGATATACCCCTTTCTCTCTCGTTAACCATTTTTATTAACTCTTATGTCACGCTGTTATGCTGCTGAAATTGCACCGCGATTTTTCAAGCCAAAATTATTGTGTAGTGAATACCATGACCATTTCTCTATCAATGGTATTAACCTTTATGAACATTTACTTATTGATTATATAGTTTCATGTATTAATTACACATTCCTTTATCATGGAATAAATGATGATGTCTAATGAATCCATGTTGTATGATCTAAGTGGCACACTTATACATGAAATGAAATGATTAAGAAGGGTGTGCCCTGATAACGCTCCAATGCATTGGGTAAAGATTAGTATCATGATATGTCAAGTGAAATGAGGTTTTACTCATGATAATTCAAGTGAAATGAGGTTTTAATCATGATCTATGTGCAATGAGTCTTGTATCATGCTAATATCATGTTAAATGTTGTTGCCACATTTCCAGGTTATAATAATCATGTTATATCATGCCTTTATGTTTATGTTTCTCTTTACTCCATTGATATGTATATTGAATAACATGTTCTATATTATTTATGTTATTCCTTGTTTACTCCCTTAATTTTCTTTATATATCACCATTTTCTTATGCATGTCCTCAGGTTATCCCATGCAATGCTAAGTACGAAGTAATGTGTGTGGTCATGTAAAAGAAGTTTTCAATAAAGATGTGTATTTCATGTTTTAAGTTGTTATGTAATGTTTCTAAGCCCCAAAAACACTATACCTCTCAATATTCTATGTTGTATAAAGTTAATATTTTATGAAATAAGTTATGTTTAAGTGTGAAATAAAGAGAAGGGTTGTTATAATAATTTTTATTTAAATATAAATGATAATATAAATTTATAAAGTCAAATGTAACTTTTATAAGGGATGGAAACTGTTATCATCATAAAAAACCCATACTTTTCAATAAATAGGGATATTTTATTAAAAAGTGTAAATTTTTATATTTAGAGAATTATTTTGATAAAATAAATATTATTTTTGAAATCATAACATTAAAATTATCTAATGGTGAATTTAACATAATATTCTGAGACAGTCAAATTTTTGGGTAAAAATTAAATATGGTATAAATATATGGTATGTATTATGACAACATAAAATCCAAAAAGTGATGTAATAAATACTATAAATAGTATTCATGACCAAAATTATGTTTCCCCTTTAAAATAAGGTATTTTTTAAGTTATTTGATTAATTTTATAAACCCTTAATGAATCCTCCAAAACCTATATTATCTTTTAAGGTTTTAAAATCAATTATTTATGGACATGACACACTTCCAAATTACCAATAGTATTATTATAATGAGTTATATTCTTATCTTTATAAAATATTGAAAACCAATCCTATTTCGTAGAAACCATATGTGAAAACCATGGTAAGATTTATGGTTTTGATTATTATATCATATAGAGTCCAAAACCTAAGTTTAGAAATTAATAAAGAAGCCACCATTTCTAAACCCCTCCTAAGGTTCCCCCAATCTCTTAAGAAGCTCCTCCCAATATTTTAGAAGTTCCCACTCAAGATAAAGGATTTTCTCTTTCTCCTCTTTATTTAAGAACTTTTTTTATAATGCCTTTTTATCTCTAATTTCTCATGTTAGGATATGTTTTTACACATCCCTCTTACTATCCCTATGATTACCAAGTGATGAGATACCCCTTTAACTCTCATTCACCCCTTTTATAAACCTTTATGTACACCCATTATGCTACTGAAGTTATCCTTTGATTTTCCATGTCAAACATTTATGTAGTGAATACCCATCCCCGTTTCCACTCAAGGGTATTCACCTAGTTATACCTATCCTTTATTAATTATGTAATTCCATTTATGTGACCCAAACTCCTTAATTGTGGGGTTAAAAGTGATGAAATAAATCCTTATATTGTATGATCTATGTGGCACACTTATGCATATACATGATATGAATGTGACAGGTGGGCCCAAAATTATATAGCCCTCCAATGCATTGGGTGATATTTTTATCTCATGATATTCCATGTATGGTACATAGGAGGTTATCATAAGTACACTATATTATGATGTCTTGGAATTTAGCCTTGACTTATGCATATGATGTCATGTTTTATGTTGTTTCCACATTCCCATGTTGTATTTATGCTATCATCGTATATCATGCTTCAATGTTAAAGTTTATGATTCTCATCCCTCTTATATTACCTTTATATACATATTGAATCACATGAATTACTTTCATCATGTTTTGATTTTATTATTCCCTTATTGGGCTTTATAGATCACCCCTTTCTTATATACATCCCAAATTTATCTCGTGAAGTTTTAGAAGAATCAATAGAATCTATGGGCATGTTATAGAGTTTTATTTTATCTCATTGTATTTATGTTGCAATTTATTATGCTATGTACCTAATTACCCAAAGTCACTAGGCCTCATGATCTTATGGGGTTATACTAAGTGTATATTTATGTAATAAATCATGAATTAATGTGTATTAAAATATTGTTTGTCATGGTCCTAATAAATATAATGAATTAAATTAATGGAGATTGATGGAAAGGGGTGATTTTCATATGATTATATTTTTTTCTTAACATTGCTTATATAATTTTTTACTACTAATGGTACTACTAAAAATATTTTACTAGAAAGATATATTTTATTTTTTTGTTATAATTTAATGATGGTATCACCATTCATAAAATCCTAATCATGTAAAGACAGTAACAAACTAGTTGTGTGGAATCTGGATTATTGTGATAGCACTCATGTAAGATATGTTAAATGAATGTGGAAACATATCTTGGAAAATCAGGTTGTGGAAGTGCTTGTTGATGGAATTTATTATTGTGTGGCTCACTATTATTGAATAGTTACTATTACTATGATTGTTTGGTTGTGGTGTAAAATGGTTTTTTCTATTTTTTAGATGATGGTATGTGTTTTTGAGTGGGGTTGCAGCTAAATTTCCATAGTTGTAAAGAGGGAATGTTGTTAATGATGTGGAATGGTGGAATAATTGGTTGTGTGGATGAGGAAGTGATGTGTGGCTATTATCATGAGATGTGTATAGGTTCTACAGTGGTCAGTTAGCTAACATCAATCTATTTTGAGTTGCTCGATAGTAATGGGGTGCGATTGGTAATAATAAAAATGGTAAATGGGTGTGGTCTAAAATTTAATATACTATAGGCATTAAATGAAATTGTTAATACATGAATTGAATGGGTAGTGTCTATAATAAAAGTGGAATTAAGATAAGAATAGTTTGTCATTAAATATGAAATCGAGTGGCTTAATGAATGTAATATAGTAGGTAAATGGAAAATTTGGAAAGGTTTAAAGGATGTGTTTAAATGAGAACATAGATTGGTTGTTTTGGCTGTTTTGTGTGGAAAGTGGGGCTGATTTTGTGGCGTATAGTTGGTAGTTATGGAAGTGTGAAGCAGTGGTGGTGTAGTGATGTTTTTAGTCTATGATAGAGTTGTTTTTTAACCCTATAGGATGGGATTGTGTGTGGTTTTATTATACTTATATTTTCTTGTGATTTCTTTATACACCCCACCCAAGTTGGATAACCTTGTTGACACCCAAATTTTTTGGGTTCTAACTGTTTTCCCTAATGTACAAGTTGGAAAGGGAATGGATGTATTAATATTATATCTTCCCTACTCTTCCTTCTAAGTGTGGTGTAGTGGACTGGTTATGTGAACATGGTGATAATATTCAGTGGGGGTTATAAATGGTAGGAGGAGGGCATGGGGTTAATATCCTTCATGTTCATGATACCCTACTGAGATGGATATGTGATAAGGTTATGATGTTTCATGGATATGTGGGTATGTGTTATATGGTTGTGGTTTTGGTTTTGGTTATAGTATGATTGATATTGGTGCTAGTGAGAGTGATGGACCTTGTGAGGGTTGGGGTAAGTAGAGTTGTGGTCCAACCCATATCAGATGTGATGAGATTGACATGGTGCATTGTGGCATGACTGTGGAAGGGATGGGATCACATAACATTTGTTGTTAGGGAATTAGAGAAATGAACCAGTGATCCTTGGTGAATATGGGTGATAGTTTTCCTTAAAGGTGCTTGTTGGTTTTTTTGTTTATTCACCAAATCATTAATATGATTATTTCATAAAAAAGTTGTTTTGAGGAGGATACTACTGATTATACATGTATACTCACCCATATATGTATAAATTTGTTTTTCAAATTTATAGGGTGAGTTTGGTGACCAATCTGGAGAGTAATAGCTTGAAGTTTGGGGATTCTGTTGGTGTTGTTGCTTAGGAGTTTTGTTTTGGTATTCATTTTATAGACTTGTATTTGTATGATGTATCATGAATTGTGAATCATTATGGTATTTTGGTTTTATTTTATATCATGGTGTTAATTTGTGGTTTTTACCTTATGTTCCTGGGATATTTGAGGGTAATTCCTCACATCTGCATGTTTTATACCCGAAGTGCTAGTCGCTAACTTGGGGCCTATTGGAGGCGGGCTTCAAGGGACACTTCCGTATTCACTACAAGCCTAGGAGGGGATCTTAATAGAGGTAGGTTATGACACATATTGTAATAGACATTTAAAAACCCAAACTCATTTATTAAATATTTAATAAACTTATAATTATTAATTTATAGTCTCCATCCCAAATGAAAAATCACAAATTTAGGCATGAATTTCCATTCTTCACATCATCACTTACTCTCATGCAATTTTCCAACTCACGCACATGAGTGAACCTTCATAAGTGGAATCATCCATAACGACATAATCCCTCGACATCATATCTCCATAAAGCTACATGTCATCCCCTCAATTGGGAAACACTTTCAATGTGGGAAGTGAAAAATTCAAGGCAATAATGGGGATAGTGGTAAGTAGGGGATGTCATGTTAGGGAAACAATGATAGGGGTTGGGTTTATAGATGAATACTGGCACTCACATACTCAAGACACCTACCATTAACATCTCAGACAATGAAAATTATTTTTATATGCTTATATTTCAATATTAGTAAATTTATTAAAATTTAAATATCTACATATATTAAAACAAAATCAAGTTTGTGTATCCATGAATAGATACCTGAATTATATGTAAAACATGAACCCCACCCAAACCTAATTTAGAGGTATATAAACCCAATTTAATTAGTTCAGGTTATGTCGGGAACCTATATCCACCTATATTCGTAAACTATGATATAATATATCATATTATGTGATCATATCATTACATATGATAACATATATCATAAAATGAGGCACGGTTCAAAATCTATATCGCATTTGATAATACTAAATATAATATATATTTTCAAATGGTAAACCTATATTGAAGCTTATGATATTAAATACGATATCATTTATTTCTTTATTTACAACATGATTTCTAAAATAAATAAATAAATAATGGAAAGGATTTAATACCACATGTGGGTTTCTTAAGACCAAATAACACATATTCAACATAGTGGAAGACAATAGAAACCCATAAACCAAGATCTTACGTGATATAAAACTAAAATCATATAAAAAAATAAAGAATATGTGTACCTTACACCAAATATGGTTGATCCTCTTATCTTCAAACACATATTTAATAAAGATCCCTAATAAGCTGTAAAAGGAATCCTCCCTCTATAGTGTGTACATGGGCTAATAAATCACTTGATAATTGGGTAGGAACCTCCTTATTTCCATGGTATGTAAGTACCTCTCAAAGCAAAGGAACAAGAATAAGAGAAATTTTGGGTACGATGAATTGACAGAAGACTTCACCATTATCTCAATGGATTAAACCGATTTATATAGGCCTTAGGGAAACTCCCTGATATTTCTATGCATTTAATCATGTGTTTGTAGCATATGAGTAAAGGGAATGTAGTTATAATTGATTTTTTACCTTTGATCATATGTGTGTATTTATTATATAAATGCATTTAATTCAATTTTATCATATGTTTCATTATATGAAATGTTAATCATCGATGATAGCATTATGTGGAAGATCCCAAAACATTAACACTTTAACATTTTTTCCATTCATCAATCATAAACTTACTATGTTAATTATTGGGTATGATTAATATAGATCATTGCTTTACGATATAGAAATATTGTATACTATGATTGGATATGGCGGTAATAATATGATATCACCATATTGTGCCTTATGATATGACTTTTAAAGGCATATAATTCACTTTGACTATAATAAAATCATACCATAAAATATAACTATGCCATACACTATAATATAGTCTGACGTGTATCATATACACATTAGTATATGGTGCATATCTCCATCAATTACCTACTAATATATTATTATTATTCTCATAGCCTATTTTTCTTTGCCTTTTAAACCTGATAGTTGATAATGAACAACATAAAATGGGTTATTTTTAAAAAATATATACAAAACAAAAACTAAGGAAAAATTAATAAACGCGATATGCATGGTTTCAAAAAATATAAAGAAAAAATATATTATTTTATAAAAATAATGAAAAGGTGATATCATTTTATTTTTAAACTCGTAAAATGAAACATTTAATTATGTTAAATTTAAAGTTGTATTATTCAATCATGTTATATTAATAACTATCCCATCCTATTTTAATAAAACTCTCTTGTAACATCTTGACCTAGTCTGGATACTCAAACCCAACCTAGAGCCGAATCAGAATGTTACTCAATCCTTGCCCCATCCCCCAACTTCCAAAAGCCCAATAAAAGACATACCACATCTAACACCAACCATGAGGAACAATGTGATAACTCAACACCATCACCAAATGAATACTTCTATAACATACGCAATGTAACCATGAATATAAATGCATAAAAATACACCACACTAATAAAAATACTCCATAGAACCAAGAAAACCTTGTATAAATAACAAAAACACGATAGAAAATACAATTATTCACTAGTCTCTACTGGATAGCCACCATTAATCCATCCCATCCAATAAATCAAAGATCCTTGAAACATGAAACTCAAAAAAAAATTCATCTACATGTGCACCAAGATGAATATACAAGGGGTGAGTATGATAACTCACTATGATTTCCCTGATGACTTCCTATACACCACATTCATATGAAAGAACAAGTGGATAAAATTTATTTTATGAAATCATATCCAACCCATGATAAATGATATAATCAAAACACAATGTATCAATCACAATCAACATAAATAACTTTTCATAAAACAACAACTAGTCATTTCAAGACACTATCAATTTCATGCCATCCAACTCATACACAACCTTACCCTAAAACATATGGCAACTTTAAACCCATGAAACAACCATCATTGTCTTACTAAAAACCCTGACCATTCAATTGGAGTTTCTAAAGTAACTCAATCCCACAAAAAATCCACACCAAAACATTTCATATAACATCAAACAAACCTAAGGGAACTTTAAACCATGAGAAACATGAAACTTATACCTCCTACTTGCAAGTGGAATAACTACCCAACCTTTTCCATCATCTCTATCAAACCTGAAGAGGAACTAACATTGAAGTGGGAATTATAACTACCTTGTCAACCCTGACAAGTCTTCTATACTGATGTGGGGATTCCATCATCCTTTTCAAACCTAACAAGGCACCCACACTGAAGTTAAAATTTCCCAAACCAATAACACTTAACCCGATGAGGCCACTATATTTAAATGGAGTTTTCAAACAACTCTAAACAAATTATTAATCCACACTAGACCATGTTAGTCATTTCATCAAAACAAAAAACACAACCACCTCATATAACATCAAAAAAAAACAAAAAATAATAGACAAAATCACTAATTTTCCCAAATTCATTTCTTCTATAAAACACCCACACACCCAAAAGATCCCCCTTTTCTATGAAATCAACTCACACAAACACCGTTTTAACAGTACATAAGTCTGTATATATAAATCCTTTAAATTAATTTTAAAGATTAATTTTGAAAACCAAAATGAAAGATAAACTACTTTATCATACAATATATAGAATGAGAATCCACCTGTAACAATCATGATGTTATCACCAAGTTAATATTTCCCAAACAAGATCTAAACACCCTCCACCCTCAATTGAAGTTTAAACATAAAAGACTAAAATTTAATTTATAAGAAAAAACCTGAAAATCTAAAATTTATTAAGAAAATAGAAATACTTATCATTTTTTAATCCAACATGAACACCACTACCAGCGACATGCAATATACCTACCATAAACTTACTTATATTTTATAAGTAAAATACCCAACATTCAATAGGGTTTCTTGATAGCTCAGTGAAACCCCTATACAAAAACCCTAGATACAACCACCCATATGAGAATAGATCAAGAATAAAAGAAGATAAGAAGAAATGAGGGACTTTCCTTCAATCCATAAACCTTGAAGGGAAATAAATCACCCTAATACCATAGAAAATCACCCAAGATTGGAATATTTATTAGTCCCTTAGGATCGTTGTAACCACGCTGAGAGAGGGGGTAATTAGTATGGATAACTATTTACTAATTAAAACTCTTTCATTTTACCTTTTCACTTGTTAGAGTGAATATATATAAACCTATCATCTCACACTCGGTTTTCATGAATGAAATGATGAAATAAACAATAAATAACAAATCAAATAGATATTTATGAGGTTTTATCACAATGTGTGAGCTAGTACTTGGATTATGGTGGTTGTTATCCAATATACACATGACTAATATTTTATTATCAAGAACAACCAAGGGCAAGGGAATGGAATTGAACCCTTATACTTAAAACCAACCATATTATAATGCATGACATCAACTATATCAATAAGCACCAACTTTCAATTCTTCATAGGCACAGGAACCAACGGGTTCCTTTCTTTACAACCAAATTTGATTGAGTTCTCTTTAAAGTAATATCAACAAGATAAATGAAAGTCTATATTGGACTGAGTCATCCTGATATTCGTCCTCAGTCATATAGAAATCTCTTTATGGTTTCCTATATTCTTCAACTTTAGTAACACTAACACTTGCGATACCCAATAATAGTAATGTGGGATTCGTATCACTCCTCTATCTTTTATTAACACATCATTGACCTGAATATATTTAGTATTTTTCACAACAGTCACTCTCATAATTCCTCTCTTTCTTCTACAATGATAATATATGCTCAAAAGAAGTACTTAATTGATATATCTTCCTTTTTATTCTACTTGAAATCATATTATTCTTGATAAACTTAGTAATATCACTTGGATAATATTCCACAATTAAATTATGGAAACTTCCTTTAACTCTACATCATGATCTTTATATTAAAACACTTTCTTTTATATCGATCAAATATACTATAAGAATAATGTGATAGTGATCCTATAAGATATAGAAGCAAATATTATCATTCAAACCACATTTCATGTCACTCAAGGATCTTATCATATTTCCTTGATATTCTCAATTGATTTCTTCTAAAGATACAACTTCTTTTTTTATTGGAACTTCTTCAAAAATTGTAGCTTCCTTCCACATATGCATGATCACGTGTAGAAATATAATTATAGTGTGAAGCTTCATCTCATTAAATCTTAGCACCATAATTTTATCTTTAATCATAGATTAATACTCATCATTTTGATATTTAAACATTAAATAACATCAAAGAATTGTTAGATTTAAATCTTATGTTTTGATAAGTGTATTTCATGAATACTTTTTAGACTATTTTAATGTATTTATTTTTGTAATTAAATGATAAATCTTTCCAATTTTGGAATGAATTGAGTTATTTTATGTTTTATGGAAGTAAGCGATGAATGTATGAAAAAGGAACAAAAAGGGGTAGAAATGTGATCTTGGCGCAACACTGGATTTTTGAGAGAGAAAGAAGATGGAAATTATGGAGCAGAACCAATACATGTCATGTACTGAGAGTACACAATGTGTAGTATCATTTTATGGCATGCCACAAATTGTGAATCCAAGTCGTGACAAGCATACATGATATGAATGACCAGTACACGATGTGATGACAGTCAAAGTTCAAATTAATGAACATGATACGCGTAGGAGTGATGCGAACACGGAGGCAACTCAGATAAGGATTACAGGTCATATACTTCACTTACACATCATGTAGTTATTCAAAGATTAAAATCAGCATACGAAACTCACGAACGCGGATGTAGAATGCGGAACCCAGACACAGACCATGAGTACACGACATATACCTTCATTACACATCCTGACCGGCGTTGGGTATACCCCATTCAGAACCTATAAATAGAGCCCCTTTGCACACCATTTGAGGGATATTTTGTAAAGAGAAATATATCAAGATGCCTATAGACAAAGGTTCACCTGCTTCCACCACTTTTGTAGTATTTTTCTTTTATTTATTTTCTACACCCGCTCATGGTTAGCATGAGAGGGTGATTTCTTTGTGCTGGTGCATGCGTGATAAAGGGGAGTTTAATGTACAATGCATTTTATAATTAATTAAATTCATGTTGGTATTTCATATTTGATATTTAATTCTATCAACTTTCCTAATTCTTCTTGCATGACCATTATGAGCAGGGTTCGGGATTGGTTTTAATTTCTTTCTTTATGCATGACCATTTCCTAGATTGAATACATTTGTTTAATATATGATCTATGGACTAGAATTCCACCATGACCATTGGTTTTATCATGTTCTTATGTTTAAATAAGGTTTTGGGTTACCCACCATTTTCTATCTGAAGTACCTGACCATGAAAAAATGATAAATTTGGATAGATAGAGTTTTGCATGACCATTGTACTCACTAGGACCTGAATACAACACCACATAATTCCTAATTAATTATCTTATATCTTGTCATCCCTTGAACATGAAATCATTTCTACCCAATATCCGTTTTATATTTTATTCCCCCACCTTCTCCACAAATCCAATACTCGATAGTTTAGAATTAATTTCTTCGATTCAAAATTAGTTTAGATCTCAGTTATTTAATTAACATTTTCTCCAACTCTATCTCTGTGAGTTCAACCTCGAACTTGCAATTCATATACTACCCAGTAGTTTAGTGCATTGTTTGTTTCATGTTTTTGAATTTCTAAATTTGGTAACCCAGCGGGAATTAACGATTCCCATAGGGCTATCAAATTTTTGGCATAATTACTGGGGATAAGAGCAGAAAATTTATTGTTCAGATAATTTAGACAAAAACTTTTCTCAACTTTTCTATTTACTAATTTTAGCATAATATTTTTATTTAAATTTTATTTTACCGCACTGGGTATTTTTTTTTTGTGATGATAGGTATGTAGAGTGGAATGAATATTAAGGAGAGGTTTGCCTTCCTACTAGATGATATGGCGCAAATACTCGATAAAGTTAAAATGATGAGAAGTCAACCCTATGAGTGCCCAAAACTGTACCCAACCACAAAACCCCAAAGCCTGGAGCTAAAATTCTATGAGGAGCACCGCGAACAAAGATGCATGGACAATGAAGCAAAGGTAAGTACCACTTACAATTTTTATATTTATGTTGATCATAATTCCCTATAGTTTACAAGATCACAATATGATGAAGAGGGTGACCTTATTATAGAACTCGAATGGTCTGAAGCACACTGGAGAAGGCAATAATAAGAAGATGAAATTAAAGAAAAGGGAACCTTTACTGAAATGCTACAAATCCTCCTAACAAAATTGGGACCACAGTCGAAGGAAGAAGAAGTTGATGAATAAGATGAGGATGAAGGAATGATAGATTCCGAATTTATGAAAAACTTTTTATAAATTTTAAGTGTGCCACATGAAGAAGAGGAGGAGGAAGAACAAGTTGCACCCTGCACTGACTATGTAGAGGAACAAAAAGAAGAAGTAGAAACAGAATAAGTTAAATATCTAGAGGCTAAACCTAAAAAAATCATTGAAAAAACTCAACAAATGTAGCTAGTAGTTAAAGAAGATGAATTTTATAGAGTCTGGATCGACGCTGAAATTCTGTTGGTGATACTCATGTTGTTCAGACTTTGGTCACCGCCTCTGAGGACCACACCAATTAAATTGAGGAGAATTCAAGATGATTTGGGAGGAATTCAAAGTCAAAATTGGTAAACATGATACGGTTAGTATTATACCATACTTCAATCAGCTTACCCAAGTATGGTCGAGCTAAAAAACCGTTAAAAAAGAGCAGATTTTGAGAGGAAACCTGAGTTTTTTATTGCTTTACTTCAATTTATATTTATTGCTTTCATAGAATTTATTTTTATATTAGGATTTAGATTTAATTACTATTATATTTTTTATATTTATTTCAAGGGAATGTACTTTCACTTGTTTGTTTATTTTTCAGGTCTATCAAAGGCACAGGTAGAAGGAATCAACCCATGTTTGAAGAATCAATTGAAAGGGGAGTAAGAATTTCAATTCATAATTTTTGTATTCCTCACATTTTTTTAAATTTTTTAAATCTTTAATTGGAAATTGCATGCCCACATTTGATTCATCCTTTAATCAACTGATCTAGGAGACATGAAACCACCTAGTACATTTACCATGCCATGCATTTAAATTTCTTTGTCAATAAATTTAAATGAGAAAAATGGGGAAAATAATTAGTAGAGATAAAAATCAAGATTAGTATTTGACAAATCATGATTTAGGGGAGAATGATGAACATTGTAAATGAATTTTTTTGAGATTTTCCCATGTTTTTAATTTCTAATATTTTCATTAATCAGTTTAATTATTCATATAAATTTCCATGAGTGATTGACCTAACCATTTGTCTCATTCTCGAGACATCCACTGAGACAATATTTCTCATTCTTTCTTTAGTATATTTCTTGAGAAACTCAGGCATGTTTTCTTCTAGAACTTTCTTTTCATCTTATAAAAGTTATGACTAAACAGAATCACTTTTAAAATGATTGATGAATTATTTTTGTTAGCCCTTATCCTAAGACCCACCTTGAATTGATCCTTTTTAAGCTCGTTTAATCCATGAATTTCCTTTTTATGAAATGAACCTTATTAAATGCCTATTTTATCCATTCCCACCTTCCTCTAAATGTTTTTCATGATATTTAAAAGAATAATTATGGGGGTGGGAAATTATTGGGTGTACCAGGATATAAATCATTATGTATATTTTACTGTGGGATTTTCTATTGTGATCTGGGAAAGGTCGTGACATATTTTATTGTATTTTCTTGTTATCTACTATTTCTATAAAAACAATTGAAAAAAAATATTAAATTTGAAAAAAAAAATGAAGAAAAATGGGTTGTGTTTTGGGAGGATAAAAAATAACTATTTTCTCAACCAACTATTTTGGATAATATGTGGTTAGGTTATGGATGTGAGATTCATCTTAAGCATAGATTTCAAAAAAGAAAAAAATTAATAAAAAGAAAAAAACAAGAGAGGATGATTATTTCATTACACTTACATGTATCATGATCCCACTTTGAGCTTTTGGGGGGAAGAGAGAGTTGAAATTTTTAAATAAAGACAATCATTGAACTTATCTTTTGTTATCATTCAAAATAATTTAGAGTCAAACCTCTTTTTTAAGCCTTACTTTTTACATCATTTACCTACCTACCCTGAAGCCGCAGAGTCATTTGATCCAAAAAGATGAATCCCTCATGATTGTTTATGATTATATCTTTATGCAGTGGATATGATAAATGTATTGTAATCCTATGGTAAGTTACATGTTTTTGAGGTATTTTCTGAATTCTATTTACATTTCTACCAAAATAATGGGAGGAAAAATTCTTGTGAGGTAAATTGCAAGTGGCATGCATATTGATAATGAATTGAAAAATGAAAATATATGGATTAAGAAACTTTTATATTTCAAAAGAGGAAAATTAAGATACTTGGTTGACTTGTTTCTTTGAAAAATGAGGCATTGAAAAAAAAAATTGCATATGATGCTCGAGAATTTTAATTTTCCATTTGATCAATTGATTTTATTGAAATTGAATTTGAATCATGGTAAGGTGAAAGTCATTTGTAGTATGTTGAGATTACATGTAACATCCTAAGTAAGTAATGAATAATAGATATTATTATCTATGTCTATTTATGAATTAGACAGTGTTTTAGAGGCTTAAAACAAGAATAAATCCAATCTTAAGCATGGAATACACTAATATTTTTAAAAGATTGTTTTACTGCCTTTTGATGGAAAACCATTTTTAAATCAAACTTTTAACAATTTTATAAGATCTATTTGTCAAAATAAACTTATTATTTATTATTGGGACAATGAAATTTGCTTTGGATAAATTTTTTGTATTTTTCTGACAATGTTCATTTTTTAATGAATAGTGAAAAATACTGCATTTTACATCAAAACTGCATTTTCATCTAATTTAATTATATGGTTAGATTATATTTTTAATTGGTTTTAAAGTTTAAATAGAATATATTTTTACCATATAATTCAATGGTGGTCATTATAATTAATTTCACTTTGGAATTGGGCATAAACAAGTGTCAAACTTTTCATAGATATTGTTTCAAAAAAACCCGCTATTTGTTTTGACAACGGGAATTATTTTTAAATTAATTATTGCAATTTTTATGTTTGTAATTTGGTAAAATGGATTATATATTTTTAATCAGAAGGTCCAAATTATCTAATTAAGGCTCTTTTGTTTTTGGACATTATGAATAGTAACGACGGTAATTATCTTTAATTATCTTGATTAATTAGTAATCGGGTAGTTAAGGATAATAAAATAATATCATAATAATAACAAATAAACCCAAAATGTGTCCTAATGCTACTAGTTGTGTCATGTCCAACCATGGGATGCCTTGTTCCAAACTTGGGGACCCCATGGAATCACTTTTGTGTGATAATGACTTTTTATCTTTTTATTTTTAAAGAAAGTTAAATATAACAAAAAATGTATCACCTGAGTAAAAAAAATAATTTTGTCTAAATAAATGATATATTGGACTATAAATAGTAATTGGAAAGCTAAAAAGATTTCCTACATAATAGTATTTTTTTATAATTTTTAGACATTAAATAAATAAAATTATTTATGACATCATGATGATGCAGTGATTACCTCATTAATGAATGATTTAAATAAAATGAAAAGATAATGTAAAATCTAAGACTTACACTTGTCAAAGACATATTGGATTAGTATATTTCGAACCCTTATCACCTTATCCTCAAAATACATCAATGTGGGACTTTTAAAATCCGAAACTCATTTGAAAATAAAGTAACATTTTATACCTTTCCAAGAGTGCCCCTCCTCTCCTCTTATAAAAGGCCCACACCTCTACCTCCTTACCCGCACTTCTCAAGCCATTGTCTCGGCCAAGATCTGCTCATTTTATCTCTCCACATCCCTCTCTTTATCCTATAAGCCTTATCTTAGGCAGAAATCTCTTCAAGAAACCCTTTTTGTTCTAACCAAGAGGAGTTACTCGATTTAAAGGAGATTAAAGAACAATCGAGTCAAGTCGGATACAAGGTATGGGACTTCGTCTCAATATCCTTTCATTGAGGCATATTTTTCTTTATACACAACCTTCTTTTATACGGTGTATAAACCCCTTTGACTTTTATGTTTATTCAAAAGGAATCTTTTTTATACGAAGCGTTTTACTAAACGACAAAAGGGAATGTTTTTTTTTTGTCATATATATGCGGCGACAACGACTTCTACACCGCCATGACCATTATTTGAGTTTCGAATTCTTCTACAAGCCATAACTTTTTTAAATGAAAAATAAATACCATGCTTTACTTTTCTTTTATTTTGGTATTGAAAATGGTTTTCATAATGTTTTTATTATATCAATGTGTTGTATTGATATCTTGTGATTGAAATGTGGAAATGTTATGTTTCCTTTATGCATGTTTTATGTCATACGATTATGTTATGGTTCTTGGGAATTGTTATGAAGATGGGTGGTTCCGTGATAAACTAAGGGTGGGTGAGCCCGATATAGCTCTCCAATGCATTGGGTAACGCAAAGGGGTTAAAAGTTAAGGTTTCTCCGAAGATATTTAGGGAATATACTGTGATGGGTATTCCAAACGTAACCATGAGGGTTACTCCCTATGTAAGAATGTTATGAATGCCTCAAGTTACCTTTATGTCTTATAATTTCTATGATTTATTCATGATTTGATGAGGTATGTTAAAATGATTATGTTTTATGAGTAAAGTATGATTTCATACATGGACTAATGTTTTCATTTCGTACTTTTATATCCCTTACTGAGCTTTTTATGCTCATCCCAAGTTTTTTAAATGTTTTTCACAGGTCAAGGTAAAGGTACATGATGTGATTATAGGGTCAAGGAAGTGTCATGAAAGAATCTATGTTTTGTTTTAAATATGTTTCCGTTGATGGGGAAAAAATGAATACTATCTTTTATGTAACCACTTTGTTTAAATGTGGAATGTAATGCATGATTAATGATCTAATTCTCTAAAACTCTAAACCTGAAAAGATCCTCAATGTGAAATCTTGTAATAACTCAAGATTAAGTAATGTTTAAGGCTGGGGCATTATATTAAATCCTTGAGGAAAATACTAAATTCATGTGTGGGGGGATTTGATAAGTGTATTTCATGAATACTTTTTAGACTGTTTTAATGTATTGATTTGTGTAATTAAAAGATAAATCTTTCCAATTTTGAAATGAATTGAGTTATTTTAGGTTTTATGGAAGGAAGTGATGAATGTATGAAAAAGGAACAAAAAGGGGTGGAAATATGAGCTTGGAACGACATCAGATTTTGAGAGAGAAAGAAGGTAGAAATTATGGAGTAGAACTAGTATACATCGTGTACTGGGAGTACACAGTGTGTAGTATCAGTTTTTGAAATTCCACAGACAGTGAATCCAATTCGTGACAAGCATAAATGTTGTGAATGACCAGTACACATTGTGTACCTTTAGAACACGACGTGACTTCAGTCAAACTTCAAATTAATGAATGCAATACACACGGGAGTCACACGGATGCGGAGGCAACTCGGATAAGGATTACACATCGTGTACTTCACTTACAATCATGTAGTGAGTTAAAGACTAAAATCAGCATAAGAAACTCATGCACACAGATACAAAATACAGAACATGGATACAAACCATGAGTACACGATGTTTACCTTCAGTACACGTTGTGACCGATGTCGGGCATACCCCATTAACACCTATAAATAGAGCCCCTCTACACACCATTTTAGGGATATTCTAGATGGAGAAAGACACCATGAAACATTTAGATGAAGGTGCACCTTCTACTGTAAAGACCCGTAAATTTCAAGGGAAATTTTTTCTTAATTTTCTTTGAGATTTTGCGAGTACGCAGTTTCTGACGGCACCTGATTCTGAGGCCCGGTGTGCCTGGAATCAATTTCTGAAGTTTAGCTCGGGTACGTTCAGTAAAGGAATGAGCGGGTTTTCCTAACTTTTGAACCGGTGCTCGGAATCGAAATCCAAGGGCACCAATGAAACCACAGCGCCGGTAATTGCTTAGGAACACCTTTTCCGGAGTTGTGTTTGCTCGGGTGAGGTTATTAATTAATTGTGTTAACTAAAGAATAAAAATAAAATTTGTGCAACCAATCTTATTTTTATTTAAGGTAGCTTAAACCTACGCTTGGAGGTTGGGGTGGGACCCACTAGTTCCTAACTACCCTAGGTAGGATATTAGTGAAGTGGGGCCCACATGAGCCTCATCCCTTTATTTCTTTTTTACCTCCCATGTGCATTTAATATGGTAACTCACCCGCACCCCCCTCTTAAATGCCAAGTCAACTCTCACGTTTAATTGGATTATTTAACGCCTCATTAATTAGACAACGCTCGATAATTAAATCATGATCTGTTTTTGAATTTTAAAAACAGTTGGCATGAGAAATAAAATAAGGCAAAGCCTTATTTTATTATGTTGGTTTTCCTTGTGCGAGAAGGATTTGAAGAGGAGAGATCAAGTCTTGGAATCCTCATCTTCCTCCTTGAAGAATGCGAAGAACGCACTGTCGCCGACGAAGAACTCCAGCCTCTGAAGAAGGACGACGAAGGACGCTGAACCCTCGGAGATCGACGACGTGACGCTGTGTACCGCGACGCCAATGATTCTCTTCTCCAAGACGTCGACGAAGCTTACAGAACCTTCTTTCGCGATGATTATTTCCCACGACGAACCTTCGTTCGACGACACCTTGAGGTAGGGTTAATTTTGTTCGTGAATATTCTTTGTCGTTCATCGTATTTTATTTTGGGCCGCCTGTTATCATTATAACGGGAGGAGGTCGGACCACACGAACACAGCCGACCCTCCTCCCTCTTTGTTGTTGTTCTTGTTGAGGCACGAACAAAAGCAGCGCGGTGCAACGTCACTGCGCGGGAACAAGGAGGAACACGGCGAAGAAGCGCGGCGCCAGAGTCGGGCCGCGGCGAAGGGGCACGGAGCCATCGCGCCGTGCCGGAGAACCACGAGGAGGCTGCGGCGGAGGGGCACGGTGTTGTCGCGCCGCGTCGGTCGGACCAAGGCTGCGGCCTTTGGCCGCGGCGGAGCAGGAGAGGGCGGTCGGAGCCGCCGGTCGTCGGTGCACAGGGGGTCGGACCGGCTGGTCCCGCGCGACACCCTGGCCGGCCGTTACGGCCGGCCAGATTCGAAAACTGGGGGATTAAACCCCCAGTCAATTAATCAGGCGGACCCCCCGTGGGTCCGCCGTCTGTTTGAAGGGGGTGGCGGCTCCCCCACTTCCGCGCTCACGCGGCGCGTGGCACCCGCATCGGGTCGGGCCGCCCGCGCTGGGTCAGGTCGCTCGCACTGGGCCGGGCCGGGCCGCGCCCTGATGGGCCGGACCCGGACCTGGGTTGGGTCGACCCGGTTCAGGCCGACCCAGGGGATCTTGGGTCGGGTCGGTCCGGGCCCAAAACCCCCTAATACCAGACAAGTTCGTTTAAATGCCCGTAACTTGGGCTACGGACCTCTGATCGACGCACCATCAGTTTTGATGCGATCCTTAGATCGAGACAGTCGTTTCAGTATATTACACTCAAGGTTTCAGAGAACTTTGGGTATGGCCGAGTTGGTTCGAACACGAAACCAATCGGGCCCTCGGAGCGGAAACGCTTATAACTTGAGCTCCGAACGTCCGATTGACATGCCGTCTACTTTGTTGGATTCCTCTTAGTGAGACAGACCTTTTGGATTACTTCGCTAGAGGTTTGGACGTAGTTGGAGTGCGTTCGGGTTGGTTTTGACTTAAAATCCAACCGGGCCCCTAGAACGAAAAAGCCAATAACTCTCAGACTGAGCGTCTGATTGACGCGTCATCCGTCACGTTGAGTTCCTCTTGACAAGACAAAACTTTGGGATACATCAACTCTGAACTACATGTCAGTTGATGTATCAACCCCCCTTGGCTCGTGGAGCGGACCCTCTTAGAATCGAGCATTCTATGTGCGGGAACCCTAGAGCTGGCTGCAACGATGAAGACTGCATTGAAATCCTATGTGGGTTCGGCAGCGATGAAGACCGTACTGAAATCCTCCGTGGTTTCGACGGCGATGAAGACTGCACTGAAATCCTATGTGGTTTTGGCATCGATGAAGACCGTACTGAAATCCTCCGTGGGTTCGACAGCAATGAAGACTGCACTGAAATCCTATGTGGGTTCGGCAGCGATAAAGACCGTATTGAAATCCTTCGTGGGTTCGACGACAATGACTACTGTTCTTGTATCTTACGTGGGTTTGGCAGTGTCTGACTCTATTCTTACTATCCTACGTGATTCTGGAAGAGTATCTGGTCTATATCCTATGTGGGTCCAATAGCTTAGCTGGTTTAGTATCCTACGTGGGTCCCAGCTTAGATGAATCAGTGGCTATATCTGATCATCTCTATCACCTTACGAAGAAGTATACCTGTGTGAGTTGAGTCTTGACTTTCAATCATTATCTTCGATATGATTGACTTGCTTTCCTATGTGGATTGTGTTGTACTTTCCTATATGGATTGGGTTGTACTATCCAGTGTGGACGTGATCGAACTTGGGCTCGAATGTTGGAGCCAAACTGGAAATGATGACTTAGGTATATGTATGGTCATATACCTAAGTAGTGTTGGTTGTTACTTTGTGATTGTATCTTTCCTTTTTGGATTATCCTTTGTGGATTCTAGGTCACCTTCAGGGGTCTCGGAGTCCCTATTGAGTAGCGTATACTCACCCCTGCACGGGCTATGCCTGCACTACGTTGTGTTGGATGCAGACGACGGACATCGCTGATCACGGTTGAGGCTTGTGAAGCAATTCGGTACCTAGAGGTGGACCACTGGACGGGACGTACACGGAGCGGACGGCTGGACCTGAGGAGCTGAGGAGGCTATCTGTACCCACCCTTCAGGTGGGACTTCCAATGGACGGCTCAGCATTGCTGCTTTACTTTTCAGTTGTTGTACTTTCTTTCAGTTGTACTTTACTTCAGTTGGGTTTGTATTCTGGCCCATTTACTTTCCAGCACTTATAGTTGTACCCAGTTTACTTAGTGTTTACTTCATCTTGCTTACTCTGGTGTTTTTTTACTTTATAAAGGCAATGTCTTCCCTTTTTATCGGGATTTACGCCTTTAGTGCTAGTCGCCAGCCCCTAGACTATGGGAGGCAGGCTTGGGGTAGTCACGGCACGGGCCCCAAGGACCGGTCGTGATAAATTGGTATCAGAGGAGTTCGGTTCTACCGCAGAACTCTGGACTCTAGTCTTTCTTCTATGTAAAGCAATAGTGTTAAGGGTATTGAGTGCGGTTATCAGTCCAGGGAGTCCAATGTTGGTGCGGCAGCTGACGTATCCGTACACTAGGACCCTGACTTCTGATTTCCGACTCAATGCACGAAAACATTGATTGCATGTGTGTTTCAAAAGTTTTCTTTGTGATTACTTTGTGTTAGCTCACCAGGTATACTATTTTGACTGTGACGCACCTGTTTCTTTTCAGGATGGCCCCACGACGGCAACCAGCTAGGGTTCTGAGATTTGAGCGAGACGACAGTCCACCGAGCGATGAGGCCTCGGTGCAGGGCCCTTTGACAGTGGAGGCATTGGTGGTACCTCTACCCACCGAGCCACCGATACTACCAAACCCAGCCGCTGATAGTGCACGTCACCTTAGTGCACTTCATGAGTTTCAGCGTCAGAGACCTCCCAGGTTCTGCGGGGAGACGGACCCTTAGGCATCCGAGGATTGGCTGGAGGCGGTTGTATGATTTTTCATGTTAGTGGGGACACCAGTCGACCTCATGGTGATCCTCGCAGCGAGCCTCCTGCACGCGGAAACAGGCAGATGGTAGAGCTTGATGCTTCAAGTACACGATGAGGCATCTCTCCTATAGACGGACTTTGAGAGCCTCTTCCGCTCAGAGTTCGTCCCAGCCACCCTCTGTGCGGTGCGCATTCAGGAGCTACTATAGCTGCAGTAGGGCAGCATGACGGTCGCCCAGTACTCGGCGAGATTTACTGATCTCTCGCGCTATTCGACGGACATGGTACGAAACTCATTCTTCTGGGCCCGGACCTTCGAGTAGGGATTTAGGCATGAGATTAGAGCATCGATGATCTCCCTCAGCATTCTGACGCAAGCAGGAGTACTGGAGAGAGCCCTCCTCATTGAGAGCTTTCTTGATGAGCCTACACCAGCAGCGAGACCTACCGCAGGGCGGCATGTAGTAGAGTCATCTACAGCTGGCAGTCGACGGATGTCACAGGGGTCCAGGTGGACTAGATCATCAGGAAGACGACCTCAGGACACTGGCTCCGAGGTGCGGGGCACACGGCGCAGAGCCAGCCTTCCGAGGAGCAAACAGTGCTACGCATGCGGTGGGCAGGGCCACATGGCTCGTGACTGCCCGACCCTCCGTGCAGAGGAGCAGCAGACAGTTGAGGGGCCACCCAGGCAGAGGTAGAGGGTCCACCGTGGTGGTCCGCAAAGAGTAGGCAGACGAGGCAGGGGAGCTGGCCGAGCAGCAGGTGGTGGGTGACACTTTGAGGCTTTACCACCACTGCAACCAGGAGGTCCACCCCGACCACAGGGAGCTGGCGGATGGAGTTAGGCTCAGCTTCAGGCAGCGGATGTCTATGACCACGGTGCGCCGGAGATGATTCAAGGTACTATCTATGTCTACTCTACCCATTCTGTAGTTTTTATAGACACAGGAGCGAGTCATTCTTTTATTGTCGCTGCCTTTATTCGGAGCTCGGAGATTCTGATGGATCCGTTGGCTCGATCCTTACGGCTAGAGACTCCTACGGGAGCAGACTCGATGATTACACACTGGTTCCGGCAGTGTGAGATTACTCTAGGAGGCGAGAGCTCTGGCTGAGATCTTCTTGTAGCGGCGTCGAGGCCTTACGACGTCATCTTGGGCATGGATTGGTTATCTACAGTCCATGCTTAGATAGACTGTATTAGGCGCAAGGTGCGGTGTGTCCTCCCTGAAGGGAGCAGGTTCACCTTCACCGGTGAGAAGGGAGCCTTTGCAGCGCAGGATGAACTCACGCAGAGTAGAGGATAACCCATCACTCCTCAGTTGGCTAGCCTCATCCTAGGAGCGGTTTACGTGTGGAGTCCGAGTTTTCCTGTAGTGGTGGATCAGTATGCGGACGTTTTTCCTGATGACGTTCCAGGACTACCTCCTCGTAGAGAGGTAGAATTTTATATTGACTTTTACCCCAGGACAGCCCCGATATCCACTCCAGCATATCGGATGGCTCTCGCTGAGCTTCGAGATCTGTGGGTACAGTTGGAGGACTTGCAGGGCAAGGGATTCATCCGACCCAGTGTTTCACCCTGGGCTTCCCCGATTTTGTTCGCCAAGAAGGCGGACGGGAGCTTGCGACTGTGTGTCGACTATCGACGCCTGAACCAGGTGACCGTGAGGAACAAGTATCTACTACCGAGGATTGAAGCCTTCTTCGATCAGCTCAAGGGAGCACGGTGGTTCTCGGAGATAGACCTCAGGTCAGGCTATCATCAGCTCAGAGTTCGGGATGAGGACGTGCAGAAGACGACCTTCAGATGTCGGTATGGCCACTATGAGTTCTTGGTTATGCCATTTGGTGTAACCAATGATCCAGCGGTATTCATAAGTCTCATGAACAGGATCTTTCAGCCATACCTCAATCGATTTGTCGTGGTCTTCATAGATGACATATTGATATACTCGACCACTGAGGAGGAGCACGCCTACCACTTGCGGGTTGTATTGGACACACTCAGAGAGCACCAGTTGTATAGTAAGCTCTCAAAGTGTCGTTTCTAGTTATGTGAGGTCCACTTCTTGGGACACATCATCTCTGAGGTGGGAGTTGCGGTAGATCCTGCGAAGATCGAGGCAGTGCTAGCTTGGGAGCCACCTAGGAGCGTGACGGAGGTGCGGAGTTTCTTGGGACTAGCTGGGTACTACCGGAGATTCGTGTCAGACTTCTCCAGAGTTGCGGCACCGCTCTCAGCTTTGACGAAGAAGGGGAAACCCTTCGTGTGGTCAGACAGATGTTAGTAGAGCTTCCAGGAGCTGAGATAGAGATTGACCAGCGCACCTATCTTGAGGCTACTGGAGGAGGGAGTGGGGTACGTAGTCTACTGCAATGCATCAGGGACCGGTCTCGGATGTGTCTTGATGCAGGAGCTGGCAGTGATCGCCTATGGATCACGTCAGTTGAGGCAACATGAGCAGAACTATGCTACCCATGACCTGGAGTTAGCAGCAGTGGTCTTCGCTCTGAAGATGTGGTGACACTATCTGATGGGTGAGCGCTTTACAGTCTACTCTAACCACCAGAGTCTCAGGTACATATTCTCGCAGAAGGACCTGAATCTGAGACAGCGGTGATGGCTCGAGTTCCTCCAGGACTATGACTTTGAGATAGTCTATACTCCTGGAAAGGGGAACGTAGTAGCCGATGCTCTCAGCAGGAGGACGAGCATTCAGCTACTTGGGGAGGCGATAGAGAAGATGGCCGCTTTGCATATATACTTCGTGGATAGAGATGGACCAGCCTTTCTTCAGTCACTCACAGTCACTCCTCCACTTATTCAGTGGGTCAGAGAGGCACAACGTGGGGACGTTGACTGTGAGACGCGGCGTGCACAGATATCCTCAGGACAGGCACCTGATGGATTCTCTGTGGGAGGAGAGCACGTCATCCTTTTTAGAGGACGTACCATGGTACCAACTGCTTTGAAGGAGGAGGCGTTGAGAGAGTTTCACACTTCCCCTTTAGCGGTACATCCAGGAGTGGAGAAGATGTACCAGGATCTCAGACGACAGCACTGGTGGCTGGGTATGAAGAAGGTCGTGGCAGAGTTCGTTTATCGATGCCTCACCTGCCAGCAGGTGAAGGCGGAGCACCAGGTACCAGCAGGCTTGTTACAGCCCTTGGAGGTCCCAGAGTGGAAGTGGGACGTGATATCTATGGATTTCGTGACTGGACTTCCACGTACTTCTAGAGGTCATGACTCCATTTGGGTGATTGTCAACCGACTCACCAAGTCGGCTCACTTCTTACCCATCAGAGAGCAGGGCTCAGTAGAGAGCTTGGGATGTCTCTACGTTCAGGTGATTGTACGGCTTCATGGTGTGCCATCATCTATCGTCTCCGATCGATATGATCGCTTTACTTCCCGGCTTTGGAAGGGGTTGCAGGAGGCATTCGGGACGCAGCTACGTCTGAGCACTGCCTTTCACCCTCAGACAGATGGTCAGACGGAGAGGACCATTCAGACTCTCGAGGAAATGCTCTGTGCATGTGTCCTCGACTTTGGTCGCAGCTGGGAGGAACACCTACCCTTGGTGGAGTTTGCGTACAACAACAGCTACCACTCCACCATCAGGATGGCACCATACAAGGCTTTGTACATCTAACCTTACAGATCACCTCTGTGTTGGACAGACCCTGGGGAGTCAGCACTTGTGGGACCAGAGATGGTCCGGGCTATGACAGAGAAGGTCCAGGTCATCCAGGAGCGGATGAGGACAACTCAGAGCCGACATAAGTCTTATGCTGACAGGAGATAGAGACTACTAGAGTTCGAGGATGGCGACCATGTCTTCTTGAGGGTCTCACCTCGACGTGGATTATGGAGATTTGGTCAGGGCGGCAAGTTATCTCCGCGCTTCATCGGACCATTCCAGGTTCTCAGCAGGATAGACGAGGTGGCTTATCGCTTGGCTCTACCACCTTAGTTGCACCGGGTGCACGACGTCTTCCACGTATCTCAGCTGAGGAGATACGTGCATGACCCGACGCATATCATCGACCATGGGGAGTTAGACATTGACGATGGGGTGAATTTTGCAGAGGTCCCGGTGGAGATTGAGGATCGAAAGGAGCGGGTCCTATGTGGGCGGTCGATTCCTCTAGTACGCATCAGATGGAAGCACGGGAACCTCTCGGAGAGCACTTGGGAGCGGGAGGCTCAAATGCGTGCTCAGTACCCTCATTTGTTTCCATAGTTTGTGATGTATCTTTACGGGGACGTAAAGCCCTGAGGTGGGAGTAATGTAAAGACCCTTAAATTTCAATGGAAATTTTTTCTTAATTTTCTTTGGGATTTTACGAGTATGCAGTTTCTGACGGCACCTGATTATAAGGCCCGGTGTGCCCGGAATCAATTTCCTAAGTTTAGCTCGGGTACATTCAGTAAACGAACGAGCGGGTTTTCCTAACTTTTGAACCGGTACTCGGAATCAAAATCTGAGGGCACCGATGAAACCGCAACGCCGGTAATTGCTTAGGAACACCTTTTCCAGAGTTGCGTTTGTTCGGGTGAGGTTATTAATTAATTGGGTTAACTAAAGAATAAAAATAAAATTCGTGCAACCAATTTTATTTTTATTTAAGGTAGCTTAAACCTACGCTTGGAGGTTGGGGTGGGACCCACTAGTTCTTAACTACCCTAGGTAGGATATTAGTGAATTGGGTCCCACACGAGCCCCACCCCTTTATTTCCTTTTTACCTCCCACGTGCATTTAATATGGTAACTCACCCGCACCCCCCTCTTAAATGCCAAGTCGACTCTCTCATTTAATTGGATTATTAAACGCCTCATTAATTGGACAATGCTCGATAATTAAATCGTGATCTGTTTTTGAATTTCAAAAATAGTTGGCATGAGAAATAAAATAAGGCAAAGCCTTATTTTATTATTTTGGTTTTCATTGTGCGAGAAGGATTTGAAGAGGAGAGATCAAGTCTTGGAATCCTCATCTTCCTCCTTGAAGAACACGAAGAACGCATCATCGCCGACGAAGAACGCCAGTCTCCGATGAAGGATGAGGAAGGACGTCGAACCCTCAGAGATTGACGACGCGACGCCGTGTACCGCGACGCCAATGATTCTCTTCTCCGAGACGTCGACGACGCTTACGGAACCTTCTTCCGCGACGATTATTTCCCGCGACGAACCTTCGTTCGACAACACCTTGAGGTAGGGTTAATTTTGTTCGTGAATATTCTTTGTCGTTAATTGTATTTTATTTTGGGCCGCCTGTTATCGTTATAACGGGAGGAGGTCGGACAGCACGAACACGGCCGACCCTCCTCCCTCTTTTTTGTTGTTCTTGTTGCAGCACGAACAAAAGCAGTGCGGTGCAACGGCACTGTGCAGGAACAAGGAGGAACACGGCGAAGAAGCGCGGCGACGGAGTCGGGCCGCGGCGAAGGGGCGCGGCACCGCCACGCCGCGCCGGAGAACCACGAGGAGGTCGTGGTGGAGGGGCACGGTGTTGTCGCGCCGCGCCGGTCGGACCAAGGCCGCGACCTTCATCCACGGCGGAGTAGGAGAGGGCGGCCGGAGCCGCCGGCCGCTGGTGCGTAGGGGGCGGGACTGGCTGGTCCCGCGTGACACCCTGGTCGGCCGTTACGGTTGGGCAGATCCGAAAACCGGGGGGATTAAACCCCTGGTCAATGAAGCAGGTGGACCCCCCGTGGGTCCGCCATCCATTTTAAGGGGGTGGGGGCTCCCCCCCCCCTTCCGCGCTCACGCGGCGCGCGGCGCCTGCACCGGGTCGGGCCGCCCGCGCCGGGCCGGGCAGCCCGCGCCAGGCCGAGCCGCCCGCGCTGGATCGGGTCACGCCAGCCAGGCCGAGCCACGCCCTAATGGGCTGGACCTGGACCCGGGTCGGGTCGACCTGGCTCGGGCTGACCCAGGGGGTCTTGGGTCGGGTCAGTCTGGGCCCAAAACCCCCTAATTTCAGACAAGTTCGTTTAAATGCTCGTAACTTGGGCTACGGACCTCCGATCGACGTACCGTCAGTTGAGATGTGATCCTTGGATCGAGAAGGTCGTTTCGGTATATTAAACTCAAGGTTTAGAAGAACTTTGTGTATGGCCAGGTTAGTTTGAACACGAAACCAACCGGGCCCTCGGAGCGGAAATGCTTATAACTTGAGCTTCGGACGTCCGATTGACATGTCGTCAACTTTGTTGGATTCCTCTTAGTGAGACGGACCTTTTGGCTTACTCATATTGAGGTTTGGATGCAGTTGGATTGCAGTCGGGTTGGTTTTGACTTAAAATCCAACCGGGCCCCTGGAACGAAAACGCCAATAACTCTTAAACCGGGCGTCTGATTGACGCGTCGTCCATCACATTGAGTTCCTCTTAATAAGACGGAACTTTGGGATACATCAACTCCAGACTACGTGTCAGTTGATGTATTGACCCCCCTTGGCTCATGGAGCAGACCCTCTCAGAATCGAGCATGCTGTGTGCGGGAACCCTAGAGCTGGCTGCGACGATGAAGACTGCACTGAAATCCTATGTGGGTTCGGCAGCGATGAAGACCGTACTGAAATCCTCCGTGGGTTCGACGACGATGAAGACTGCACTGAAATCCTATGTGGGTTTGGCAGCGATGAAGACCATACTGAAATCCTCTGTGGGTTCGACGGCGATGAAGACTGCACTAAAATCCTATGTGGGTTCGGCAGTGATGAAGACCGTACTGAAATTCTCCGTGGGTTCGACGACAATGACTACTATTCTTGTATCCTACGTGGGTCTGGCAGTGTTTGACTTTGTTCTTGCTATCCTACGTGGGTCTGGTAGAGTAGCTGGTCTATATCCTATGTGGTTCCGACAGCTTAGCTGGTTTAGTATCCTACGTGGGTCCCAGCTTAGATGAATCAGTGGCTATATCTGATCATCTCTATCACCTTACGAATAATTATACCTATGTGAGCTGAGTCTTGACTTTCAATCATTATCTTCAATATGATTGACTTGCTTTCCTATGTGGATTGTGTTGTGCTTTCCTGTGTGGATTGGGTTATACTATCCAGTGTGGACGTGATCGAACTTGGGCTCAGATGTTGGAGTCGAACTAGAAATGATGACTTAGGTATATGTATGGGCATATACCTAAGTAGTGTTGGTTGTTACTTCGTGATTGTATCTTTCCTTTGTGGATTATCCTTTGTGGATTCTGGGAGACCTTCGGGGGTCTCAGGGTCCCTACTGAGTAGCGTATACTCACCCCTGCACAGGCTATGCCCGCACTACGTTGTGTTGGATGCAGACGACGGATAGCGCTGATCGCGGTTGAGGCTTGTGAAGCAAGTCGGTACCTAGAGGTGGACCACTGGGCGAGACGTACACGGAGCGGATGACTAGACCCAAGGAGCTGAGGAGGCTATCTGTACCCACCCTTCAGGTGGGACTTCCAGTGGACGGCTCGACATTTCTGCTTTACTTTTCAGTTGTTGTACTTTCTTTCAGTTTTACTTTACTTCAGTTAGGTTTGTATTCTAGCCCATTTACTTTCCAGCTCTTACAATTGTACCCAGTTTACTTAGTGTTTACTTTAGCTTGCTTACTCTGGTGTTTTTTTACTTTATAAAGGCAATGACTTCCCTTTTTATCGGGATTTACGCCTTTGGTGCTAGTCGCCAGCCCCTGGCCTATGGGAGGCGGGCTTGGGGTAGTCACGGCACGGGCCCCGAGGACGGGTCATGACATCTACCACCATTTCTGTAGGATTTTTCCTTTATTTATTTTCTACACCCGCTCATGGTTAGCATGAGTGGGTGATTTCTTTGTGTCGGTGCGTACATGATGAAGGGGAATTGAATGTATGAGGTATTTTATAATTAATGCAATTCATGTTGGAATTTCATATTTTCTCTTGAATTTTATCCTCTTTCCTAATTCTTCTTACATGACCATTGTGAGCGGGGTTCAGGATTGGGTTTAATTTCTTTCTTTGCAAATTTCCATTACCTAGATTGAATATATTTTTAATATTCAATCTAGGGACTTGACTTCCACCATGACCATTGGATTTGTCATGTCCCTATATTTAAATAAGGTTTTGGGTTACCCATAATTTTCTATCTAAAGTACCTGACCATGAGAAAAAGATAAATTATGATGGAGAGGGTTTTTCATGACCATTGTACTCACTAGTACCTAATTCCAACACCACATAATTTTTAATTAATTATCTTATACCTTTTCATCCCTTGAACCTATAATCATTACTGACTGACACCAATTTTATATTTTCTTCGCCCACCTTCTCCACAAATACAATGCTCAATAGTTTGGATTTAATTTCTTCAATTCAAAATTAGTTTAGGAATTAGTTATTTAATTAATATTTTCTCCAACCCTATCTCTGTGGGTTTGACCTAGGACTTGTAATTCCTATATTACTCAGTAGTTTAGTGCATTGCTTTTTTCATGTTTTTAAATTTCTAAATTTAGTAACCCGGTGGGAATTAAAGACACCCATAGGGCTATCATGTTTCACATGGAAACTCTCATTTAATATTACATACCCAATAGTAGGATCTTACATACCCTTTTAAATCCTTAGGTTACTCTTACGCATCATCAAAGTTAATCTTACATGAGACAAAATGCTTCTTATGTATTCTCTGTAATCTCATAATTACTCTTACATGTACCCAAAATTAATATTATGTAAGGTGTTAAACTTCAGAGTTAATATTATGTATCAGCATATTAATATTCTATAAGCTCTTAGTACACTCTGGGAGATATTATGTATCATTAAATTAATATTTTTTATACTATGAGTTATTATTACATTTCATAGTGTAGATTTACTAATACTATAAATTTACTCTTATTCATCCCAAAGTAAACTATCTCAGTACTTTTCCAATTTCCACTATGTGAGATATTATGTATTTAATTTTATATTTTTTTTCTAACACTAGGATATGACTTATCGAGTAAAATATCAGAGTTATTCATATGTATGAATTCTAGCTAACTCCATCTTTCTTCAAATCAACTCAAAACTTATTTAAAACATTTATAGCCACTTTAATTCATCTTAAATCACTTCGAAAGATTGTAGAATTGCATTCATTCATATCAAAATGATACCAAAGTTCTTTCAACATATATTAAATCCTTATAGTATTTCAATGGTATTCCACCGCCTCAATTTCTTCATCTCTACTTTAAAGTTTATCCAAAGCTTCATTAATTATGCTTTCGTTATTTATCAATTAATACAACACCTATTTGTATAACTCATCTCTAAATCTTCATCATCATCCAAGTAATATTTCCATATAATGTATAAATCTTCAATATTAATAACAATAGGATGGATATTTACTAAAATTCACAACTAGATTTATTCTTCTACATGCACAATCAGCCCCACAATCTTTATACTCCATGAAATCCCATCCCAGCTAACTATATTCTCAAGCCCATTATTTGTAATATCCTACTAATTTAATTTTTCAAATTAACGTACAAAATATTTCTAAACTCTAAGAATTTTCATCCCCACACTTCAACCATATTTTCCAATCTTTAATAAATGAATAACCTTCTTAGTAACAGAATCATTAACAACAAATCAAAATCATAAAAACAATGATAACTATCACAGACATATTTCATGACCAACTCAACTTTTTCCCTTTACTAAAATCCTTCCATTAACATTATTCAATAAATGAATATATTAAATGCAACATGATAAATGGAAATACCTTACTCTTAATATCATTTTCCAACATATGAATGGATCTCTAGTAACATATCTAAGGGAAGGAAATAATATAAATAATTTATATCAACTCTAAGATACATCTTAATTCCATATTCTATGGGGTTCTTCATCTTAATTTAACATTCTCATCATAACATATATTTAAATTTTTTCTTATTATCAACAAATACAATACATAATCATCCAAGGTACTAACAATATCTCATATAAGGGTTGAAATGAGGGAGATTCTATGAGTTTTAGGTAAAAAAATAAATTTTTGGGGCACTTTTTTAAAGAATGAATAACCCAAATTCAAAATCTCTCAAACCATGCATGGGGATATGTATTTATTTCTATATAAAAAATCTTAGGATACATGGACTGATTACATGGTCTTCAAAAATTTGTATAGGACCATGCATTTCCTTCTAGAATCCTTTTTTTGCCTCGAAGCACCTTAAAAATGGTCTAGTCTAACTTAACCCAAATATTTTCCTTTAATCCAAACAACTAGTCATTATAATTCAACCCACATTAAATTTTTTTCATCCTCAAAAAACTAGGTACCACCCAATTTATCAAACAACCACCAAAAATTGGGAATAAAAACTTTCCCCATCATTGAGATTTATATTCTCAAAAATTTAGCACATATGTTGATCTGAGAACATTCATTTATTAGGTATGAAATTTTTTTATATACTTCCCATTATTAATACTGAGATATTATATGTGTTTCAAGGAATCTAGAATAAGTTAAGGATATTCTAGTTTCATGAAATTTTGGTTGGAGTGTTGGATTTTATTAATTAATGTTAAAATCACTTTACTTTGATAATATTTTCAAAAAAAAGTGATTATATGAAGAAAATCGAGTAGATAAACAAAGGTGATCAAATAGAATTAGGTGACTAGATGAATAAAATTGACTTAATTTTGCTAAGATGAGACTATTGGACAAACAAAGGTCAACAGATGAAGTTTTTTGTTGAATGTTTTATGATTCTTATATGCTATATCATAAGAAATTTTCGATGAAGAAAATATAGCGATGAATTTCTATTCTGAAAGTTTACAATATCATGAGTTATAAAAGATATCATTATCCAAGTGTTTTATATAAAGGGGGATAAACTTTTTTGGGTGTAAAAAGTTTCTTTTACTAATATTTTTGGAAGTCCATCAAATAGAGGTTTGGCTGAGAAAAGTTTGTATTCAAGGTTTAATAAGTTTGGAAGATGCAGTAGTGTGAAGTTTGTGATGGATATTTATGAATTTTATTGGACAAAGGAATTTTTTTGAAGTTCAAAAGGATGTTGTTCGATAATGTCATCAGATGAAGTCCAAATCGGACAGAGTCCCACTAGATGAAGTTCATCGAATGAACATTGGTCATCGGTTGAAATTTTCTAATGCAGGGTATCAGATGAAGAAAGTGTCTAAGAAAGACTTCTGATAAGTTTCTATGAAGTTGTTATGGGAAAATATATAGAGATTATAATTATATGGAGATTATCATCGGATGAAAAATATGTTACAAAATTTCTTACCCGATAAACTTTCAATGGTATAATGTTTTAACAGTATAAAGTTATTTATAAAGATTTCATAAATATATAAAGTATGAAAATGTTATGTTGATAATTCAAAGTTCCAAATATCATGGAAGTATAATCTTTGATTCTCACCGATTTTGAAGGAACTATGTTGAAGAAATTGGTGCTTAGGTTTTAGGGAAACTTCAAGAATTATCTGAAAGATTTTAGATACATTCAAGTGAAGTGTATTCAGTGGGAGATTTTAATTTTGAGTTTTCATTAAGAGGGAAAGTAAAATTGGAATCCCCTCCTTTTATCCTTATCATGAATCTATAAATAATATGCAAGTACAGAATAGTTTAAGAGTACTATTTATGTGTGTGAAAGTGGAAGTATTGAAGAATTGATTCTGGATTGATATTTTGGATGAACTTCTGCAATCCAAAGTTTGAGCAAGAATATTCCAGCCAAGGAATATTTTGGTTGAGGTTAAAGAATAAGTAGATATCGATCAGTGGTTTTTTCATCTATGAAAAGATAGAGTTTTAAGTCATCAGAAAAACATTTATATTAGGTTGGATTTAATGTACAATGTGGTGTAATAAAGTTGTGCCAATTATTATAAGGCACTGAACAAACTTTCCGAATGAAATTTTAGGATGGACTTATTAGAAGGACAAATTAGTTTGAGAAATTGGATGAATGATTAATGGAAATAAATTTGTGATGAAGTCCAAGAAGAATGTTCTTGTCTTCTTTTAGGCAAGAAAGTGAATAATAAGTGTTTTACAAGAAGAGAAAAGGTGAATAAGTACAATCAGTATAGTGACAACATAATAAACCTATTTTTGGAGGTTTCTAAAGTTGTTATGAAATATTTATTATGTATTATATTTATAGAAATCACATGAATTATAGTCTTGATAATACTATAAGGAAAGGGTAGGTGTACTCCCTACTTTTTGTAACCACGTAAAAATGATTATTTTCTAGTGGATTATTTCCAAACCATGTCAAGTACTAGCTACTCTTACTGAGTAGTAAACCTTGTAAATTATTGTGTTCATATGGAATGTGATTGTGTGCTTGTTTTCAAAAAAGTTATAAATCTTTTATAGGAGGAGAATATTTTTTCATAAAAAAGAAATTTTAAAAAATAAAATATTACTAATTCACCCCTCCCCCTCTCAGTGATCCTATTGGGTCCTTTCAGGAGGTATCAAAGGGTAAGGTTTCCTTCATTGAATATTTACTAAAGTTTGAAGAAAAGAGAAGTTTCTATGGTTGTTCAGATTTTTTTTAAGTATGAATAGATCTTTAAGATGAAGAATAAAATCTCAAGAGGTTAGAAAAAATTTTGTGTGCAACAAAATATGAAAGTGTAAGGTAAGAAAGTTGATGAAAAATAGAAACAAAACTCCAAACAGTATGAAATTTTCAAAGGGAGATGTGATTAATATGTTTATATATAAACTTGTGGTGGATTTTTGAATACACTATATATGTGTTGGTTTAACCATCAACAATATAGATAATCCATAAGAAGCTAGGGGAAAAGTTTGAGGGGGATTCAACCCACTCAAAAGAGAAAATCTAAGAACGTTAGTTTTAATATTGAAAATAGATTCCAAAATTTAAAAACCATTTTTGAAATATGTGATAAACTTTTACATCTTAAAAAAGTATGTCTTGTAATGATATCAGCACAACAAATCTTATATAACAAATCAAAAAAGTTTTATGTGAAGAAATAAAAAAGGCAAGGAAAAAATCTCTTGTTGTTGAAACTTTTCTCAAAACTACAAAATGAGAATGACCCTAGATTTTAGATAGTAGGTGATATTCACATATGATAGTATATTTTAATCAATTGAATAATTTTAAAGGCTTTAAAAAGGGTACAATGACTTTTTTCAATGATGAGTGACTTGAAATCAAAGGTGTTGAATCTATCATCATTAGGGGAGAAAATTTGAAATCCAAAAGAGCCTTATTTTTTAATGGGATAAAATTCAATTTTTTAAGTGTTTTATAACATTATGATGAAGGTAAAAAAGTTTTTTTATAAAATATGTCTTATTATTAAAGAGATTAGAATATGGTAAAGTCATTGTGAAAGGGCAATGAACCAATGGAAACTTGTTTCAATTTGGTAGTGCATAAAGTTCATGTTATCTGAGTGTGATGGATGAAAATAAACTATGGAATAAGAGTCTAGGATATATGTGTCAGAGGAATATGATCAAACTAACAAATAAAGATAGTATTTGTGATATTCCCTACATGATAAGAATAATATATTTGTGTTGTTCCATTGGTCAAAAATAAAATTTACAAAATCAGTATATAAGAAAGTTGACATTAATTTAACTCATCCCTTGGAGCTGATACATTCAGATATTTTTTGACTGATGAGTAAAAATCAACACACCTTAATAACCACTTTATTTATTTCATTGATGACTTTACTCACATTATAAGTATTATGTTTTTGAAACATAAATTAGAGGCTCTAAGAATGTTTAATAATTTCAGGAGAAGTGTATAGAAGGAATGTGGATATTCAGTGAAGAAGTTACAAAATGATAGTGGTGGTGAATATAAAAATGAGTAGTTTATAAATTATCTTGAAAAAATTGACATTCGTTGTGAGTTTAGTGCACCATACACACCACAAAAAAATGGTGTTTCTTGAAGAAGAAATAGAAGTTTGGTGGAAATGGAGTGAATAATGTTGATCAAACATGATACTTCTCATTATTTTTGGATGCAGGCTATCATTACAATGGTTTATATTCAAAATTGATGTTTCTATAGTCCAAAATCTGATATGACTCCTTAAAAATGTTTTACAATAAAACCCCAAGTCAAAATTACCTAAGGGTATTCGATAGTCCTTACAATATAAAATTCAAGGGTGGAAATCTTGGTAAGTTTGATCAGAGGGGTGTTGATGGAATCTTTCTTGGATACTCTCCTAATGGTATAGGATACATATGTTTTAATAAAGAAACATGATATATTTTTGATTTCATAGATTTAAAATTTCTTGAAAAATCTAATAATAAAGTTTCATAAACATATGCAGATGATGAAGATAGGGAATATTAGATGGTTGCAAGCAATGTGAAAAGGTCATTAATGATAGTAACAATTTTTAATCTTCTCAAGATGAGGATTTAGACTCATCTTTCTCAAGTTATTAATAATAACTTTGTACATCTCATCTGGGGTTGATGAAGTAAGTGAAAGTTCAAAAAATCATTAGTGATCAATGACAATAGGTTCAAACTAGAAAAACATCTAGGTTAGTTTCACACATTTCCTTATATTTAAAAGTTGAGCCAAAATATGTTAATAAAGCCTTTGAGCATCAATAGTGGATTAATTCTATGAATATTGAGTTGGAACAAATTGAGAAGAATGATATTTGGGAACTTGTACTCAAACCAAACAATAAAAATGTTATTAGTAAAAGGTGGGTGTTTTGAAATAAGTTGAATGAAGAAGGTGAACTGATAATAAAAAATTCAAGTTTGGTTTGTAAAGGTTACTCACAAATTGAAGGCATTAATTTTGATGATACTTTTTATCTAGTTGAAATATTATAAAATTTTAGAATATTTCTTGTTATGACTGCTCAAATAAGATATAAATTTTTCAAATGGAGGTAAAGTAAGCTTATCTTAATGAAGAACTTGATGAAGAAGTTTCTATTGAACAACCATGTGGCTTCATGATTATGAAAGATGAAACTTATATGAGTAAATTAAAAAAAATGATTTATATGGGTTGAAGTAAACTCCAAGATCTTGGTATTCCAAATTGGATACTTATATATGGAAGTTAAAATTTAAGAAAGGAATAATTGATAGTAACCTTTATATCAAAGAAAATTAGGATGTTTCCCCCATTGTGATTGTTTATGTTGATAATATTATCTTTTTTTAGGATTGATGAAGAAACTTTTGAAAAGTTTATTGAGGAAATGAATAAGATTTTTGAGATATCCATGTTAGGAGAGATGAAATATTTTCTTAGATTACAAATCTCATAAAATAAGAAATATGTTTTCCTATCTCAATAGAAGTATGTTAAAGAACTTATAAGTAAATTTGAAAAGGAAGACTCAAAACTAGTTTCCACACCAATCTTAATGGGAAAAAAATTGTCAAAAGATGATGAAGGAAAGGATGTTTATTCTAAAGATTTTAGAAAGTTTGTTATAAGTTTATTGTATTTTACAGCCTCAAGAACAAATATAGTGTATGTTCTTACCCTTTTTTATAGATACCAAAGTGAACCTAAATAATATCATCTCATGGTTGGAAAAAAAATTATCAGATATATCAAAGGCACAACTAATTTCAGGTTGAAATATGACAACATATGAAAATTAAATTGTTTGGTTATACAAATACAGATTGGTCAGGAAGTGTTGATGATAGAAAATCCACATTTTGTGGATTATTTTTCTTGGGAGAAATATGTGTTAGTTTAGCATACAAAGAAACAGAATTCAGAAACTCTCATTGTAGTAGAATTTGAATATGTTTTTGTCACTCAAGATTCAACACAACTTATGTGGATGAATACATAGTTGGAAGACTTGTTTGTTAATATGAAGTTTCTCATTCTTTTGGGTTGTGATAATCAGAGTGCTATAAATCTCACTAAAAATATAGTGCAACATTCTCATTCTAAGAACATTGATATAAAATCTCACTTCACCAAAGATCATGTGGATAAAAATGAACTAATGTTGGAGTTTGTTACAATAATAGAGAAAGTTGCTGATATTTTCAAAAAACCATTGTCGAAGGAAACATTCCATAAGTTGAGGTTGATAATGGGTTTTCAAACTCCCTTACTTCAAGGCTAACATATGTGATACCAGTCTCCTAACCATATTGTCTACGGATAGTGTTGTCAGGGGGGGTAAGTTCTTGTATCATAAATCTATCCATTAGAATTTGCTTAACCTTTTAAGGAAGAGCATGTATTTAGGGGTGTTTGTAAAAGAGGAAATTTGTTATTTCAGTGTGTATGTGTGTGTGAACTATTTTAATAGTTTGTTAAAGTGGATATAGGAAATTTTCTCTTCTAGGAAAAATGTTTTTTGTGATGAAAGTTTCCAGTATAAGAAGAGATATAAGGACAAAGTTTATCAAGTCATTTCTTATGAACAACATGGTTTTCTTATTCAGTGATTCTTGTTTCCTGCACCAAGTTCACTCACATAGGCTTGTAATTTTTGGATATATAATCCATTGCGTGATTTTAAAAGTTTTGAAGATTTATGTTCTTTGGTTGATAACAAAATCTAAATGGGGGTATTGTTTGGACCAAGCTATTGGATCTATTTCAAGGAAGCTAGAAGGATTTAAGGAGATTCTAGTTATACAAAATTTTGGTTGGAGTGTTGGATTTTTTTGATCAACATTAAAATCACTTTAATTTGATAATATTTTTGACAAAAGTGATCAGGTGAAGAAGATGTACTAGAAAAACAAAGGTGGTCGGATGAAGTTTGATGGCTGGATGAAGAAAATTAACTGAATCTTTCTAAACCAAGTCCATCTGATAGAGTTTGGTGACCAAGCTAGAGAGTACTAGTTTGGAGTTTAGGGTTTTTATTGGTGTTACTACTTAGGAGTTTTATTTTGGTATTCTTTTTGCAGACTTGTATATGTATGACATTTCATGAATTATGGATTATTATGGGATTTTGGTTTTATTTTATATTATGGTGTTAATTGGTGGTTTTTTCCTTGTGTTCCTAGGATATTTAAGTGAAATTTCTCTAATATTCATGTTTTATACCCACAGTGCTAGTTTCCAACTAGGGACTTATTAGAGGAAGACTTCGAGGGGGGGAACTATCATCTTCACTATAAGCCTAGGAGGGATTCCTAGTGGAGGTAGGTTATGAAACATATTTCAAGTTATGATATATTGAAAAAACAAAGGATTTAAACTATGTCATAAATAGGGATGGAAACGGGTAGGGTGACCACTAATTTTGGGATACCTGAACCCAATTAATAATTTGACAACAAAACCCAAACCTGGCTAAGGTTAAAATCAAATACCAGAACCCCAAACCTGGATAAAAATGTGATACCCATTTAAAAACCCAAACCCATTTATTAAATATTTAATAAAATTATAATTATTATTTTATAATCTCCCTCCCAAGTGACATATTACAAATCTTGGCATGACTTTCCATTCCCCACAATATCACTTCCTCTCATATAGTTTTCCAAATCATGAACATGAGTGACCTTTCATAAGTGGAATTGTCCATAATGATGTAATCCCTCAACATCATACCTCCTTGAAGCTGCATGTCATCCCTTAAATTAGGTAGAACTTTCAATGTGGGGAGTGGGAAAATCAAGGCGATAATGTAGATAGTGGAAGAGAGGGGATGTCGTGTCAGGGAAATGATGGTAGGGGTTAGGTTTATAGGTGAGGATTGGCACTCACATACTCAATCCACCCACCATTAACATACCCAACAATGAAAATTATTTTTATATGCATATATTTTAATATTGATGAATTTAATAAAATATAAATCTCTATATATATTAAAACAAAAACATGTTTGTGTATCCAGTAATAGATACTCGAATTTGTACCTGAATATAATCAAGTACAGGATGTAAAACATGAACCATGTACAAACCTAATTTAGAGGTATCTAAACTCGATTTAATTGGGTCTGGTAGGGTCGGGTACCTATTTCTACCCATAGTCATAAACTACGAAATCCTATATCATATTATGTGATCGTATCAATACTAACGATATCATATAACATAAAATGGGGCACAATTCAAAATCTATATTAAATTTGATAATATTGAATACAATATCCATTTTCAAATGGGAAACCTATATTGAGGCTTATGATATTCAATATGATAACATTTATTTCTATATCTACAACATGATTTTATGAATCAAAAAATAATTGAAAGGCTTTAATACCATATATGGGTTTCTTAGGATCAAATAACACATATTTAACATAGTGAAATATAATAGAGAACCTTAAACCAATATCTTATGTGCTATAAAACTGAAACCATCTATAAACAAAATTAAGAACATGTGTACCTTACACCAAAGATAGTCAATCATCTTGGATTCAAACACAAATTTGATAAAGATTCCTGAGAAGAAGCAAAAGGATTCCTCCCTCTATGGTGTATCCATGGGTTGATGAATCACCTGAAAATTGGGTAGGAACCTCCTTATTTCCACGGTATGTTGACCTCTCAAATCAAAGGAAGAAGAATAAGAGATATTTTGGGTAGGGAGAATCGACAGGAGATATCACCACTATCTCAATGGATTCAAATTGTTTATATAAGCCTTAGGGACACTCCTTGATCTTTTTATGCATTTACTCCTAAATTCATAACATACGAGTAAATAGAATGTGATTATAAACAATTTTTAACCTTAGATAAAAAGTGTGTATTTATTATATAAATGCATTTGATTTAATTTTATCATATGTTTATTTATATGAAATGTTAATCATCGATGATATCCATATGTAGAAGATCCACAAATGTTAACACTTTAACATTTGACTTCCTTTTATCAATCATAAACTTATCATGATAATCATATGGTATGATTAATATAGATCATTGCTTTGCGATATAGCCATATTGTATACTATGATTAGATATGGAAGTGGTAATATGATATCACCATATTGTGTCTTTGATATGCCTTTTTAAGTCATATAATTTCTTTGACTATATGGAAATCATACCATACAATATCCCTATATCATACACTATAATATAGGCTAGCATGTATCATATACACATTAGCCTATGGGGCATATCACCATCAATTACATCCCAAGTTATTATTGTTATTCTCATACCTTATTTTTATTGGACTTCTAAACTGGTGGTCAATAATGAACAACATAAAAATAAGTTATTTTTTAAAAAAATATACAAAAAAATCAAGGAAAAATTAATGAACCTAATATGAATGGTTTTTAAAATTATAGAGAAAAATATATATTATTTTATAAAAATAATGACAAGGTAATATCATTTCATTATGAAACTCTTTAAAATGAAACATTTTGTTATGTTACATTTCATGTTGTTTTATTCAATAATGTTATATTAATGATTATCCTATAAAATTTTAATAAAACTCTCTTATAAAATCTCGACCTGGTTTGGATACTCAAACCCAACCTCGATTTGAATCATAATGTTGCTTTATCCTTAGCATTATCCCCAATTGATAAAGGCCCAATAAAAGGCATACCACATTTAACACCAACTATGAGTAAAAATGTGATAATTCAACACCATCGCCAATGACATACTTTTATAACATGCATAATGGAACCATGAATATTAATGCATAAAAATATACCAATCTAATACAAATACTCCATAGTACTAGGAAAACCTTGTATAAACAACCAAAACACAATAGGAAATACAACCCCCCACTAGTATTTGTTTTCCAAAAACCATTACTCCATCTCATCTAATAAAGAAAGGATTTGTTAAACATGTAACTCAAAAAAATATCATATGCATGTGCACCATGATGCACATGCAAGGGGTGAGTATGACAACTCACTAAGATTTCCTTAATGACTTATGATTCACCTCATCCATGTGAAAAATAAGTAGGTCATATGTGTTTTATGAAAACATGTCCAACCCTAGATATATTATATAATTAAAACACTATGTATCAGTCACAATCAACATAAATAACTTCTCCTAAAACAATAACCAATCATGTCATAACACCATCAATTTCATGCCAGTCAACGCATACACAACCTTACCCACAAACCCAAGGAAACTCTAAACCCATGAAAAAACCATCATTGTCTTACCAACAACCCCTATATTTAAGTGTATTTTCTAATGTAACTCAATCCCATAACAAATACACACCAAACCTAAGGGAAATTTAAACCATGAGTAACAATAAACTTATACCTTCCTCTCACAAGTGAACTAACTACTCAACCTTTTCCATTATCTCCATCAAACCCAAAGAGGAACCCACTCTGAAGTGGGAATTGCATCTACCTTATCAACCTCGATATGGTTTTAATACTGAAGTTGAAATTCCATCATCCTTGTCAAACCTAACAAGGAACCCACACTAAAGTGCAAATTTCCCAAACCAACCTAACCCGAAGAGGCTTTTATACTTTGGTGGGGTTTTCAAACCACTCTAAACCTATGTATAATCCACACTAAACCATGTTAGTTATTTCATAGAAATCAACAACATAACCACCTCATATAACATCAAACAAACAACAGATCAATACACAAAATCTCTAATTTTTCCAAATTAGTGTTTTCCAGAAAACGCCCATGCACCCAGAAGATCCCCCATTTTGTTTCCATGAAATCCACTCACATAAACACTACTTTAACAATACATAATCCCACATATATAAATCCTAAAATCAATTTTAAAGATTGATTTTTAAAACCAACATGCAAGAAAATCCACTTTATCATATAATAGAGAGAATGAGAAGTCACCTATCTCAATCATGATGCTAACCCCAAGACAATATTTTCCAGCAAATATCTAAACACCCTCCACCCTTAATTAAAGTTTAAACATAAACACCAAAATTTATTCCATAATAAAAAAACTAAAAATATTAAATTGATGAAGAATTTATAAATACGTACCATTTGTTAATCCAACATGAACACCATTGCCAATAACATGAAATATAACCACCATGAACTCCCTTAGACTTTACAAATAAAATACCCAAAATTTGATAGGGTTTTGTTATGACTCAATGAAACCCCTATGTATAAACCCTAGATCTAACCACCCATATGAGAATAGATCAAGAACAAAAGAAGATAAGAAGAAAGGAGGGACTTTCCTTCGATCCATGAGCCTTTTAGGTTAAGAAATCACCCTAAAATCCTCGAAAAATCACAAATTATTGGAATATTTATTGGTCCCATAGGATTTGTGTATTCACACCAAGATAGGGGGATCAATATAGAAAAGTATTTACTAATTAAAACAATTTCATTTGACCTTTTGACTTGTTAGAGTCAATAGATCTCATACTCTCATCTCATACTCAGTTTCATGCACGTAATAATGAAAGAAACAATAAAGAACACATCACAAAAATGTTTATGAGGTTTTACAATGTGTGAACTAGTACTTGGTGTATGGTGGTTGTTATCCCACATACACATGACTGGTATTTTATTATCAAGAACAACCAAGGGAAAGCGATCATCCTTGAATCCTTATACATGACACCAACTAGATTATAATGAATGAAATTAATAGACTCAGTAAGCAATAATTTGTAGTTCTTCATAGGCACCAGTATCAACCAAGTTCTTTCTTCACAACCAGATTAGATTGAGTTCTCTTTGAAGTAAGATCAACAAGATAAACACAAGTCTCTATAGGACTTATTTGTCCTGATATTCTTCTCTGTTATTATAACAATCTCTTTTTGGTTTCTTGTCTTCTTAAACTTAAATAACATTAACACTTGTGATATCAAATAATAGTAATTTAGGATTTTTAATACCCCTATATTCAATGAAACATTCTCATTACAAACACTTTAATATAAAATATCACTTTATCAAAGAGCATGTGAAGAAAAATGAACAAAATTTGGAGTTTTTACCTACAATGGAAGTTGCTGATATTTTCATAAAACCATTGTCTAAGGAAAAATTTCACAAGATGAGGTTGATAATGGGTGTTAAACCTCCCTATCTTCAAGGATAAGGTTTTTGATATAATTCCCCTATCAATCTTGTCATTGGATAGTGTTTTCAAGGGGGATAAAAATGTTTTTAACATAAATTTATCCATTGGTATGTGCTTAACCTTTTAAGGAAGGGCATGCATTTAGAGAAAGTTTGTAAAAAGGGAAAGTTGTGATTTAGAAATGTATGTGTGTGTAAACTATTTTAATAGTTCATTGAATTGGATGTAGGAAAGTTGATCTTATAGAAAAATATTTTTTTGTGATGAAAGTTTATAGTGGAAGAATAAGTGTAAGGACAAAGTTTCTTAAGTCACTAATTATGGAAAACATGATATTGTTGTTCAATGAATCTTTTTTCGTATACTAAGTTCACTCACGTAGGATAAGAATTATTAGATATATAATTTGTTTCATGAGTTTCAAAGTTTCATTGATTTATGTTCCTTGTTTAACAACAAAATCCAAAGGGGGAGATTGTGGGGACCAAGTTGTTGGATGTGTTTTAAGGAAGATGGAAGAAGATGAAGAGATACTAGTTATATGAAAGTTTGATTAGAGTGTTGGATTTTGTTAATCGGTATTAAAATTAATTTACTTTGATAATATTTTCAATAAAGGTGATCAGATGAAGAAAATGGTATAGGAAAACAAAGGTGATCAGATGAATTTAGGTGACTGGATGAAGAAAATAGACTAAAGTTTATTGAAATGAGTCCATTGTACAAACAAAGGTCAATGAAAAAAGTTTTGTGTTGAAATTTTTATGATTCTTATAAGATCCATTAGATGAAATTTTTTATGAATAAAATTTAGTGATGCTTTTTTGTTCTGAAAGTTTCCAACATCATGAGTTATGAAAAATCTCATGATCCAAGTGTTTTGTGGAAAGGGGGAAAAACTTGTTCAGGTGTACAAATTTCCTTCTATAAATATTTATGGAAGTCTATTAGACAGAATTTTGGCTAAGAAAATTTTGTATTCAAGGTTTAAGAAATTTTTAAGATGTTATAGTATGAAGTTTGTGATGGATATTTGTGAAGTATAGCAGATGTGGGAAAGTTGTTGAAGTTTAAAGGGATGATGCTCAAGAATTTCATCGAACGAAGTAAAAATAAGATGAAGTTCATTGGATGAACATTGCTCATTGGTTGAATTTTTTTGATGCAAGGAATCAGACAAAGAAAGTGTCTGGGAAATACTTTTGAGAAGTTCATATGAAGTTTTTATGGGAAAAAACAGATATAGATTCTCATCAGATGAAAGATTTGCTAAAAATTTTATTACCAGACAAACTTTTAGTGGTATAATTTTTTACCGAGGCAATGTTATTTATAAAGTTATCATAAAGATATCAAATATTATTATGTTATGATGGCCATTAAAAGTTATAAATATCATGGAAGGATAATTTATGATTATCACTAAGTTTGAAATAAGTCTATTGAAGAAATGGGTGCTCAGGTTTTATAAAAGCTTCAAGAATTCTCTACAAGCTTTGAGATACATTAAAGTGAAGTGTACTGGGTAGGATATTTGAATTTTGAGTTTTCATTAAGAAGGAAAGTAAAATCAGAATCCTTTCCTTTTATGCTTCTCATGCGTCAATAAATAGGATGCAAGTACAGTATGGTGTAATAGTATTGTTAATGTGTGCAAAAGTTGTTATTGATGAAGAATTAATTTCAAATGGAGATTTTGGATGAACTTTTGTAAGAAAAAGTTTGAGTAGGAATTTTCCAACCAAGGAATGTCATATTTGATGTTGAAGAAGAAGTATATATTGATCAAATGTTTTTATCATCAGTTAACAGATAGTGTTTTAAGTCACTAAAGGAACATTTATATTAGGCATAATTAGACATAAAAAGTGGTGTAAGAAAGTTGTGTCAATGATCAGAAGACGTCGAATGAACTTTTTGGATGAAATTTTTGAATGGATTTATTTGATAGAAAAATCAGATGGAGAAATTATATGAACAAAGAATGGATGGAAGTTTTGTACTGAATTCCATGAAGAAATCTCTTTCCTACTTCTATATAATAAAGTAAAGAAGAAATGTTTTGTAGGAAGAGAAAAAGTGAAAAGTACAAGCAGCACATCAACAACATATTGAACCTGTTAGTGAAGGTTTATAAAGTTTTTATGAAATATTTGTTGCATCTTATATATGTGGGCATCACATGCACTGTAGTCTTGATAATAGTGCAACACAAGTGTAATGATGATCCTTTATTTTTGTAACCATATATAAAGGATTGTTTTCTAGTGGATTGTGTGGTATTGAATTATTTCCAAACCATTATAAGGACTAGCTATTCTTATTTAGTAATGAACCTTTTAAATTCTTGTGTTCCTATGGAATGTGGTTGCGTGCTTATTTTTAGAAAAGTTATAACTCTTTTATAGGAGGAAAAGGTTGTTTTATAATAAAGAAATTGTAAAAATAAAATATCACTGATTCACCCCTCCCCCTCTTAGTGATCCTATTGGGTCCTTTCACCCACCAACAAGGATTATCATCCTCTATCAATGGGTATTTTATTATGTGAAACTACCACCAAATTTTTAGTAACATCTATAAAAAACATTATCAAATCATACAATTCCATGGTGTTTCCTGAACATATTCATCTAAAGTCACATCATTACATGCTTAAACCAATATATCCGCAATTAGAACCAAATTTTTTACCCAAATATGTTTTTTAACCAACAATTTAGACAATATATGAAAAATTATGTCCATCGTGACCACCCACAACCAAATCCAAGAGAAATTATCCAAACCATGACATGTATCTCTTTTCAAAACTTTGATGCTTACACCCTTAAGTTATACTAACTAAGTTACCAAATATCCAATCCTAAAATGAATACAATCATTCACATTCATCATGCCACCTCACTCAAAAGAGTTATATCCCATTTATCCACTAAAATGCAAAGTGTATTTAAAGTAATGATAAGAATAATTATATTTGAAAACTCACATCAATCATTATATCATGAAACTCCCCTCATAGGAAGTTTATAACACATTAAACCAACTCATCACAATGTGTTCTGAACTTTGGATCAAAATGAAGTTAACCACTATAATCATACTAAAATCCTTATCCTCCTTAGCTAAAAAATTAACAAATTCTACCAAGAAACCAACAAAAAAACCACCTAACTATTTATATAACCTAATAATTATCCTCTCATACTAGCAATACCAACCAGATTCCTAATTTGTACTTCAGATGAATCCTAGCTGCTCTAAGATCATGATTTACCTACACCACCTAACCCTCCTAAAACCCAAGGCCAGCCCTGAGATAAAGTTCATTTCTTCTTGAATATATTTTCATAACTCATAAATCCTTCAGTTAATTACTATATTAACCACTCACCAACTATCTCTAAATTGTATTTGAAATTTTGACAAAATACTCGTACATTGTTATACCATCCAAAGAATCCTCAAACATCTGATAACCAAGCCAATTGTTATCCATGCTCCCAATACCAACACACTCCCACGATGAATACTATTATTATTCTAACACCCTTTTATCAAGTCAACTATTCATACCTCAAGCACCAAATAATGCATATTTGGTATGCATCCACATATATACAATGAATCCACAAGGTTCCTATGTCCGCCTAGGCTTGCCCACTCCAACCAACTCATGTATGTAGTTCGACCCAACCTATACTACCACCACAACATTACAACCAAAGGTGATGTAATCGAATGATACCTCGGCATCATTCCACACTAGGGGAAACCAAAACAAAACATTAAGGAAATTTCTATGGTTCCTTCAACCACTAATCAATATACCAAACTTGGCCTTTTGGAAAATACTCCTTGAAGGGACAAATAAATAATCATCCATATTACACTACCAATGGGATAAAATATTTTTCCACACTATCTAGAAGCCATCTTCAATTCATCTCCCACTATCACATAACAAACAACTACTCCATCTCCCATGGTGTATCCACACTTAAACAGCTGATTGTATCCATGTTCCATCCAACACCCATGGATTCACTAAAATACCACAATGATATGAGTTACTCTTGCCTATTTCCATAATCAATCCCATCCCCATAGAGTAATATTACGCATTGAACCTAAACCCAAAAAACCTCAGGGGTCATGATCCTTGAGAGCCAACAATCACCTACTATGATGTTACCACAAAACAAATCCAGTAAACCAATATGTGGGGAAAAATCACTTCACCCTGATAACTTACCCTCTATTAAGTAATATCATTATTGAAAATGAGGCATTACCACTAAAAACAAATTTCTACCATTTACTTAGGGATTTAATCAAGCATTAAAATAATCATTGTAATATAACTTTTTCTCACAACCACAGCTTTTCCAAAACTATTTTTACATAATTTCTAAATCTTATCATTATTTATAAAATACCAATTTGAAAAGATCCTTACCCATTTCAAACCATAAAATATCCATAAACTTGTAAATCACATAATTTTGAAAATGTATTAATTTTAACCTAAACTGGATCATAGGTTTCAATAAAACCACTAACTTTAAAACTATAAAACACCCACTTTGAACATATCAATTGTATTAACACACTCCAATAAAACCCATCTTCAAAATTTTGTTCAAAGAAAATGCAAATAACCTCATGGAGTTACCCCAAATCATTTAATATGAAAATTTAATTCAAAAACTTGTATTATTACCAAAAATTTTGGTAAGCCATTATAAAACAATTTTAAACTTTCAAAAATTGTTTCCTCACCAAAAAGGATGAACCAAAATATGGCTCGTTTGTAAATACATAACTCATTTCATTTTAAAAATTGAATTCATAGAAAATAATTTTGACACAAAATTTTGGCTTTCCCATTAAAAGAGAAACACAACCTAAAAACAACCTTTTGTTAAAACCATATAATTATTTTACATGCATAAGAGAAAAATTTGTGCAATAGTGTCTACACTATCAAAAAAACCATCACCTAAAGTGGACTGTTGACATCAACCTAGTTAATTTTCCACTAAATGAATCATTTAGACTTAGATATATTGTTCTTTGTTTATTTCTATATTGTTTGATTCACATCCTATTTTATGGAATCCTATCATCAATTTCTAAAATTCAATACGAGCGGTCAACATAACCTATAGTGAAATTTAGACCCATATCAAAGCTATTAACCAAACAACCAGTCACCAATGCCAAAATACTAAGTAAACTTTCATAACCATGTACTTACTCTAAAAATTATTTTCCAATCTTAATCACAACACAAAAATTTTCAATATCATATGTTGAAATATTCTTTTCCAAATTCAACAATAAAGAAATAACCCTTTTCTATGTTTTATTTCAAATTCATTTATAAAAAACACATCAACAACCATGCATATTCAAACACATTCCATGAAATACTTATAATGGTATTATATGATGAATGAGAATCAAATCTCATCTCAATCCATTATGGCCAAGAAAACTCATTTGGGCAAGATAAAAAAACCTGACCCATTTTGAGTTAGATGAAAACTCACATTCTCAGACTTCTTGAGAAACTTAGGTTTCACTATAAATATATTGATTGGGTGTTTTTATAGTATTTCTCTTGAGTCTTGATATGTCCCATCATCACGCTTATTTAACCCTAACTGAACCAAACTAATGTCATTGAAACAACTCAACCCGATCCAAATACTCAAACCTGACCTCAAGCCGAATCAAAAAATTATTCATCCCTTGGCGCCATCCCCCAACCACCAAAGGCCTGTTAAAAGACATGTTACATCCAGCACCAACCATAGGGAATCATTTAATGACTAAACACCATCATTGATTTCATACCTATACAACATGTACAGTATAATCATGCATTTAAATGTACACAAACATACCACACCAATAAAAATTATCCATAGTATCAATATGAATTTGTACAAATAACCAAGACACCATAGGGGACACGAACCCTCACTGGTCTGTAATAGACAACCTTTGATGTTGTGTCTCATCCAAAAAATCAATGATCACTACAACCTATAATTCAGGAAAATATCAACTATATGTGTATCAAGATGCACATGCAATGGGTGAGTATGATAACTTGGTAAGATTTACTTGATGACTTTCCACGCACCCCATAAATGTGAAAATAAAGTGGCTCATATGTGCTTTATGAGAACATGTCTAACCCGTGATAATTGACATAATCAAAACACGATATATTATTCACAACCAACATAAATAAATTTTCATAAAATAGTGGCATGTCATGTAATAAAACCATTAATTTCATGCCAACCAACTCACATAGAACCTTTCACCTCAAATTTGTGGTAACTCTAAACTCATGCCACAACCATTATTGTCTTACTAACAACCTCCACACTCAAGTGAAGTTTCCAAACCAACCCAAACCCAAAAAAAATATGCACCAAACCATTTCATATAACATAAATCAAAACCAATAGAACATTATGCATTGGGTAGAAACCAATTAGTACCTCTTACTCATGAGTGAACTGATTACCCAACCTTTTCTATCATCCCATTCAAACCCAACAAGTCACCCATGCTTAAGTGATAATTATATCATCTTTTTTAACCCCAATGAGTCACCCACACCAAACTAGAAATTTTATCATCCATGTTAAACTCGAAAATACACCCACATTAAAGCAAGAATATCCTAAACCAACCTTGCCTAACCTGAAGTGGACCCCATGCTCAGTGGAGCCTCCAAACCACCTTAAACCCACAAATAATCCACATCAAACCATGCTAGTCATGTCATCAAAAGTAACAGCACAATCATCTCTTATAACATCAACTGAGCAAGAATGCAATACATGAAATTAACAATTTTCCCAAATTCACATTTTTCATAAAACACCCACACACCTAAAATATCCCCCTTTTGTTTCCATGAAATTCACTCACACCAAAACTGCTTTAACAATGCACATTTTTCATGTATAAATTCTTAAAAAAATTGAATATTTCTTTTGAAAACCAACATGAAAGTTGACCTACCTTACCACATAATAACATGAATGAGAAGCCACCTACCGTAATCATGATGGTGACACCAAATCAATCTTTCTCGGCCAATATCCAACCTTCATCCACCCTTAATTGAGGTTTAAACCTAAAAGCCCAAAATTTTAATCCACAAGAAAAAACCTGAAAAATATCAAATTGATGAAGAATGAAGAAATAATTATTGTTCATTAATTCAATGTGAAGATCATCACCCACGGCATGCATTCTAGCCACCATTGATGTCCTTATACTTTATGATAAAAAGATCCAACATTCGATGGGGTTTCTTCATGATTTAGTAGAATCCATGTTCCTAAAACCTCAAATCCAACCTTTCACGTGAGAAGAGATTAAGAATAAGGAGAAAATAATATGAAATGAGGGACTTGCCTTCAATACATGAGGCTTGGAGGGTGATAAATCACTCCTAAACCCTATAAAAATTGCCTAATAAGGGGATCTCTTGTGTGATGGTTGGAATGAGGGAGATCCTGTCATGACCCGACCCAAGTCGGGGCTCAAGCCACAACTACCCCAAGCTCGCCTCCATAGTCAAGGGGTGGTGACAAGTGATGAAGGCACAAATAACTTTGGGAGGCCTTTTTATAGGTACTTGTACACACACACATAGCCAACTCAATGAAAAATCATAGAGGAAAAGAAATAAAAGATGCAACAATGATATAAATAAAGAAAACATGCATGGACCTTTAAACAATACAAATTATGGCAGTGAAAACTGAAAAGAAAAAGGGAAAAATACATGCTCAATCAGAAATGTGTCCCAACCTAAAAAAACTGGAAAAGGCTAAATAGTTGAGAGATCTCAGCTCATGTATCCCAAGATACAACCACCTTATGTGGTCCAAGTACCCAATATCCATAAGCTTCTCAGAAGTCACGGTTGACATGTCCATTATCTTTAAAAGACACGTCACATGTGGGAAAATCCTATGCAAGGGTGAGTATATACATACCCAGTAGAACACCTTGAAAGGGGTGAAGGGGGAGCAGTAAGAGATACAATTGAAGAGGAAAATAGTAGAAAAAATAAGGTATAGTGAAAGAGTACAACTCAACCCAACAAGAGAGTGAAAGTAAATTCATCCAAACACAAAGAGATCAACATGATGAAAAGATGAACTTCTTATTGAGTCTTTGCTACCTATAGCAGGAGAGTGGACTCATCCAAACACAAGAAGCTAAACATGGAAGGCACGTGGCATACCCCGCGTGTCTTCACCTCTCTTAAAGGGGAGTATCTAAATATAAAGGGTGAATTCAGAAGGAAGAATATATATATGCTCTATCAAAGAAACTCAAATGAGAGAGTAAGGGGATATTAATCTCACAGCTCAGCCCAAGAACAAGAGTAGAAAACAGTTCCAAAATTAGTCCATCAATGATTCCCATCACCTCATAGGTTTTCCCTAAACACATGATCCTAAGGGGCTAAATCACCACACCTTGATACGATCCGCTTTGGGTGGCACTGACTCACCCGCACAGTTTTAGGTCACGTCACAAAAATTCATCTCAGTGGGGAAAGCATCTCTCTTCCTTGTGAGTCCAAAGTTATGTCAAACCAATCTCATCATTATAACACATATGATAGGGGATACAAGTTCTAGGTAAGGATCATAAGTCCTTTTATGACAGGAGGGTCCTACTCTGATAGTCACCGAGGAACTCCACTACCTAGCCCAGATGGAGGGTTACACTCAGGAATGTTATTGAGGAAATCCATTACTCAGTCCTGTTGGAGGGTTACACCCAGAAAGTCATCAAGTAACTCCATTGATCAGCCCTACTAGAGGGTTACGCCTAGAAAGTCATCAGGGAACTCCACTGCCCAGTCCTAATGGAGGATTATGCCTGGAAAATCATCATGGAGCGCCACTTCCTAGCCCTACTAGAGGGTAATCCTGAAATGTCGAGGAACTCCACTATGCATCCCTATTGTAGGGTAACTCAGAAAGATCATCAGGGAACGCCACTGCCCAGCCCTACTGTAGGGTAAGCCCAGTACTATCATCGGGGAACTCTACTACCCAGCCCTGTTGGAGGGTAACTTGGAAAGATCATTGTGGAATGCCACTACCTAGCCCTATTGGAGGGTAAGCCTAGTACTTTCATTGGGGAACTCCACTGCCCATCCCTACTCGAGGGTAAGCCCGGAATGCTCTGGTGATTCTATATGATCATTGTTATCATTTGGTGTTGCCTTAGTGCATGCCAAACCCAAAACATTTCACATCCTATCTTGAAATCCACTATCGAGGGAACCATCACATTCTATGTGGAAAAAAACTTAGGATAGGCTACTCACAGGCCAAAATTTGAGTTCAAACAAAGGGGATACGGGTGTTTGAAGAATTCTTAGAATAGCTCAAGGGGAACATGGTGTACCCCTCCTGTACGCGCGCCCCTATTTTGGTGCAACAAGGCTGTGTCAATCATCTTTCTTCTATGTAGGATTTTCCTTAATATTTTTCAAATTTGTATCATGTGGGATGATTATACAAATGTTTATCCTTGTGAATATAGTTGATTCCAAATTAATAAAGATAATATAATTGTTCTAAAATTTATACAAAAGGGTTAGGGGAGCATGATGTTTGGTCTTACTATTTTATTGGTATTTTTATTGATATTGTGAATTGTATGGGATAATTACCCATTGAAAATAATGATCATTGGTGGTCCTTACTTGAACTTATGTTCTTGTGAACTATGGAATGCATGTTGTGTGGTTGATGACAATATGTAATATGTAATTAGCTAATCACGTATAGTCGGTTCATAAAATGGATGCCCCAGGATCATACGGTTTTTGTGATAACACCCTTAATTAACAAAGTGAAATTTAAAAGTGATCCTTTGATAAATTTGAAAATATGGTGTATGATATATTATGTGGGGGGTAGTGAACACAATATGTTTGAGCAGTGGGGTTGTGGTGGAAGATGGATTCAGACTTGGCAGCTTAGATTTTGTTGTGTTTTGGGATGTGTTGGTTTCCTGGTTGGTATGGATGGTGATAACAATGAGTTGGAAAATAAATCTTCACATGTTTTAGTGGAATGGGTTGGTAACAGGGAATCTAGAAAGCGGTTTAATATTAATTAAAGACTGAAAACAAATTGTGGATTGCTTTCTACTTGTGTGGGTTGTGTATTTAGTATTGGCAGCGGATGTGGGGGACCTTTTAAGTTGGTTGGTGATCTTCTTATAAACCCATAGGTGGGGATTGTGTGGATTTATTTGTGTGTGTGTGTGTGTACATTGTATTATTCTTGTGATTTCTATGCACATCCCACCATTATCTATCATTATGTGTTAACACCCACATAATCATGTGGGAGGGTGTCTTTCCCAAAATCCTGGTGGGAGGATGGATGGTTGGCCACCCGCTTTTCCCTACTCCCTCTTCCAGGAAATAGTGGCATGGGTGTCTTCGAGCTAGTTGTGATGTGTAGTCCTAGGTGTCTTCGGGACGAGTTGTGGTGTGTTGTACCAAGTGTCTTTGGGATGATATGTTATGTGTGTCTTAGGTGTCTTCGGGATGAGATGCAATGTGACGTGATGTGATGTGTGGCCCAGGTGTGTGCAGGAGGGATACAATGTGATGTATGGCCCAAGTGTGTGTGGGTGGGATGTGCTCTGAGGTGTGGCCTAGGTGTGTGTGGGAAGGATGTGATGTGATATATTTATGAGAGGTGGGAGCTCCAGGACATTTTCCATTGGGGTGTGAGAGCAGCTAATCAGTGGGAAAGTGGTGTGGGGTACCCTATCATCGATGTAATTTATATTATATTATATTACTTGGATGTTTTATTTGGTGATAGAGCCTTGGTGAGGATGGGGTTATGGTTAGTCTACCTATTAGGTTCTATTTGGTTATGTTATTTTATCATAGGTGCATTAGTATGCTCCTTCCACTTGTGCATGATGGACTTTGGTTTTCCTACTAAGTATACATGTATGCTCACCCTATATATATAAAAAATATTTTCAGGTTTCTAGGAGGATTATGTGGATTGTTCTAGGCGTTACTAGATCAGACCTTGGTACAGTTGTTGTGTTGCTGCTCTAGCTATGTTTTGGGTATTTACTTTTTGGTTTTTCTTATATATATTCCATGGAGTTGATTATGGTTGATACATCCTATCTCCTGATTTTGTTTTCTTATAAAGGGAAATGTCACCCATATTGTGATATTTACACCCACTTGGTGCTAGTCGTCAACCCAGGGCCTACTGGAGGCGGGAATCGGTGGGTCATTATCTCTCTTTATTCATTAACAACCCATGAGGGGTATCTTTGAAGGGAGGAGGTCATAAAAGAGTGGTATCAAAGCTGATGGTTGAGAGATATGGTGGAGTTCGAAGTTAGGCACAGTGAGGAATGCATGGGTTGGTATGGAAACAATGTCAATTGACCTTAGTGCGTGACATAGGTCAGGGAGAATATCTAGGGCATGGGATTTTAGGGCCCCCCATGATCCATTTCATGGACTTTGAGCTTATTGAATGACTAGGTGAGATGGGATTGCTTGCAGGGTAGAGACCTGGGAGAGTTACATAAATCATGATGACTTATGTTCTTATTTGAATTGGGTTGTTTGTGGAATGTTAAAATGAATAAAATGGATTAATGTTAATTAAAATATATCATAATGAAAATCCATACTATCTAGATTAGGGAAATCCTTATTTCTCTTTCAGCTATAGATATTGGTCATCGTCTGCATGTGGCTTGGGCTGTGAAGGTTCCGTAGTTTGACTTGGTTGATCAATGGAGGGTTGATCCAGCTGAGGATGATGATTAGTGGTAGTGGATTTTGTGAGCTTTTTATCCATGGGATTTGACAAAGTAAGAGGGGTTCATTTCTGGTATGGAAATAGAGAGTTGGCTAGATGAGCTAGAGATCACTTTCTATTTGATTTTATCCCTAATATAGTACAAGTTCCCTTTATCAGTTAGTCATATGTGAGGGTTTTCGTGTCGGTGGTGGATGTTGTACCTTGGTGAGTGGAAGGAGGCAGATATTTCATAGGTCAACTTCCTGAAGGAGTTTTGAGCAGAGTTCCTCTCTTTAACCATGAAGCCTGAGAAGAGGAAGGAGCTAATCTCCCTTTAGTAGGGGAGTATGTTTGTGCGGGATCTTGGGTTAAGTTCAAGGACCTTTTGTGTTTCACCCCATATCTTTTTCTGAATGAGGAGTCCTGAGCAAGGTGTCTTGAGGAGGCACTCCATCCTTCAATCCAGTATGCAGTTACACCTTTTATGTTACCAATGTACCTAGAGGTTTAGAAGAAGGTAGAGGTGATCAAGTGGATTCACTCATTAGAATTTTTTCTATGATAGGGGAACCAATAGGGTTCCATGAGGATCAGAGTTGTTGGTGGCAAGCCTCGGGTGTCCAGGGTCTTTGAGGTTTCAACCATCCAGGAGTTGACCTCGACAGTTTTCCTTTCAACATTTTGGTTTTTGTTCCTTTCCTTTGGGCTTGAGATCGATGTGTTTATTCTATGGGGTTCACATCCATCTTCAATACCAGTGCCCAATTGATGGTTGATCTCATTTTGGTTGAGGCAGGCATGTTCATTGTCAACATCATCATGAGTTACCAACAAGGTCATTCCAACAATAAGGGAAACAAGCTTATGGTCCAGATAGGGAGGATGATTCAGGTAGATTATGACCTTATAATGTTCCTTAATCTCAGGTACCTCAACCCAATCATGGTCATGGAGGTGGCCGATGTTTTGGGAATGGACGTAGAGAGGCTTCCCATACCCCTGGTGTTGACTACACTAGTCGGAGGCCAGAACAGCTTGTTTGATGTGTATCGGGGGTGTAGACTGATGATGTGGATGCATCAGTCCCGTGGGGATCTTTTTTTTTTTGATATGCAGTTATAAAATTCCATCCTTAGCATCAAATGGTTGTATTCTATGCATGTTTTTATTGAATACTTTGAGAGGATAATCGTTTCTTCGGATGTGGATGGTCATCCCATGGTTTACAATGGTGAGCGGAGTTGTCAGGTGGGCAGTCGACACATGGATCCCCTTCATTCCTTGTTGGATGAGTTTTCTATAGAATTAGTAGATATAAGGATAGAGGAGTATCCTAGGGTTTTCAGTGAATTTATGGAAGTTTTCCCTGATTAAGTTGTGACACTACCCCCTCGACGTGACGTTGAGTTCATGATAGACTTCCAGTTTAGTGCTTCTCTGATTTTGATGGATCCTTATCAGATGATACCATTTCATTTATGGGAGTTGAGTATTCAGATTGATGATATAATATATAAAGTCTTCATTCATCCTAGTGTGTTGCCTTGGGGCACTCTAGTGTTGTTCACTAAGAATGTGGATGGTATTCTGAGGTTGTTCATAGACTATCGGAGGCTGAATCAGGTGACAATCAAGAACCATTACCCACTTTCAAGGATCGATAATCTTTTTGACCAGCTGATAGGGTTGATTTGGTTTTATAAGATTGACTTATGATTTGGATATCACCAATTAAGTGTGAAGGAGGGTGATATCCCGAAGACAGCCTTTAGATGCACATATGGGCACTTTAAATTTGTGTTCATGTCGTTCGGTGTTACGAACATGCTATATTTGTTCATGGGTCTTATGAACTCCATGTTCTATGATTTTTTGGATTAGTTCTTCGTTGTACTCATCGATGATATCTTGATCTATTCAAATTCAAAAGAAGAGCATCTCGAGAATCCATGAGCTATCTTGTAGGTTCTTTAGCGCCGCCATCTCTATGGAAAGTTGTTCAAGTGTAAGTTTTGGACACAAGAAATCCATTTCCTTAGACATGTGGTGTCTTATTAGGGTGTGGTGATTTACCCAACAAAGGCCGAGGCAGTTTTTTCATGGGCAGCACCCAAGAATGTGGCAAAGGTTCATAGCTTTCTTGGTCTTGTAGGCTATTATCAGAGGTTTGTTCCCAATTTCTCTTGATTTGTAGCCTCGTTGATAGCATTGAATAGGAAGGACCAAGCTTTTGTGTGGACCAATAAATGTCCAGTAGTATTTGGTTACCTAAAGGGGAAATTGGTCAGTTCTCCAGTGCTCCAATGCTTCGATTTCTAGAGGAAGGGGTAATATTTGAGGTGTTTTGTGACGCTTCCCATAAGGTCTTGGGATGCATCATGATGTAGAAGAATGAAGTGATCTATTATGGGTCTAGGTAGTTATTCCCTCATGAATGTAACTATACCACCTATGATCTAGATCTAGAGGCAGTTGTGATTATACTAAATTTGTGGAAAAATTACCTCATTAAAGAGCACTTTGTGGTCTTCGTGGATCATAAGAGTTTGAGGCATGTATTTTCCCATCATGATCTAAATCTACAACAGAAAAGGTGGATGGAGTTTCTTCAGGACTATGATTTTGAGATATCCTACACCTTAGGAAATGGGAATGTTGTGGCTGATGCTTTGAGTAGAAAGTCATAGAAGGGTGTTTTTCGGGAGTCTGCAGATGCTTGGAGATCTATGGAGGAGTTATCATCTCTACACTTAAGTGCAAGGGTGGATGGTAGTAGAGGTTGTTTGCTTCAAATGGTGGTTCAGTCTTCCCTGATGCAGCAAGTGGAGGAGTCTCAGTGGAGAGACTCAGAGGTAGAGGTGATGCGTGATCATGTTGGCCATGGTGATGCTCTGGAGGGATGGTTAGAGGATAGTCAGAACTAGATATTGTTTCAAGTAAGACTATTTGTTTTGGTAGTAATGCACAATGGAGATATTCATGAGTTACATATCTCACATTTGGTGGTACATCATGGAATTTATAAGATGTATCGCAGCTTGAGGCTGCAGTTTTGGTGGCCTGGGATGAAGCGGGTAGTGGTGGAGTTTGTGACAAGGTGCTTGGTTTTCTAGCAGGTAAAGGCATATCATCGTGTTCCTAGTGGTTTGTTACAACCCTTGGATATTTCTGGGTGAAAATGGGATGACATCTCAATGAATTTCGTCACAGGGTTACCCAGATCTCAGGGAGGTTGTAATTCTATTTGGGTGATTGTGGATCAGTTGATGAAATCATCCCACTTCTTAGTGATCAATGAGTTGGGTATATTGGATGATTTGGATAAGAGTTACGTGGATGATGTGGTGCGGTTTCATGGAGTTATGAGGTCTATTGTCTCAGATCGGGACACACATTTTACCTCATGAGTCTAGAGGGGATTGTATCATGCTTTTGACATTCAGTTATGCCTCATCACTTCTTTCCACCCTTAGACATATGGGAAGATGGAACGGACTATCTAGACACTGGAGGATATATTGTGGTCATGTGTCTTGGACTTCGGTGGATCATGGGAACAACACTTATCCTTGGTTGAGTTTACTTATAATAATAATTATCACTCTTCCATTGACATGAACCTATTTTAGGCTTTGTACAGATGATTGTTTAATTCTTCGTTGTATTGGACTAAGGTTGGGTAGATAATAGTTCTTGGTCCTGAGGTAGTACAAAGCACAATAGAGAAGGTTCAGTTGGTTCAAGAGAGGATGAAATCAGCAAAAGACTAGTATAAGTATTATGTTGATCGCAGGAGTAGGCCCCTAGAGTTTGAGGTTAGGGACCATGTGTTCTTGAAGGTTTCCCCTTGATGTGGGCAGAAAAGGTTTGGTAATGGGAGTAAGATCTTGCCTCGGTTTTTTAGACCTTTCAAGATGTTGGGAAGAGTTGGCGATGTGGCATATCAGTTGGTGTTACCATCACGGTTGGGAAGGATCCATGATGTCTTCCACATCTCTTAGATCCTAGATATCTTCATAATGACTCGCATTTCATTGACTGGGGAGAGTTGGATATTGAGGATAATGAAACCTTTATGGAGCATCTAGTGGATATCCAAGACCATCGAGAGAAGGTGTTGTGAGGATGAACCATTCCTCTGGTCTAGGTGCTATAGAAGCACGATGGCTTAGAGGAGAGTACTTGGGATCATGAGACATAGATGAAATCCCAGTACTGGAGTTATTTTGAGTTTTCCTTTCTTTTATTTTCTTTGTGATGTGTTGTTAGTAAATTGTTGTTTTATGAAATATATTGTTTTCCCCCTTGATGTGATGTGTGATCTATGATGTGTGGTGATGTTCTGACATGAGAAAGAGGGAATACTTGATTCCTAATTAAGACACATTCTACTATGATGCGATTAAACCCATGTGGGTGAGTTAGTGTTTCCTAGAGCGAATAGTATCTTAACATGGAGGATGTAATTCCTAGATTCCTATGTTCGGGACGGCATAGTTTTTTAGCTGTTATGAGAGTTTGGGTTAGCAAGTTTGATTAGTGGTGATGTTTTAGGTGTAACGAGATCCTTGAGAGGTATCTTAAGGGATGGTTATTAGGAACCATACTCTCTTTTCTTCTGGGTTAGTTTTGAATTCTTGAGGTCAATAATAGTTTAAGAGATATCTGATGTAATGGCCCAGACCTTCTATCATGTTACTTTACTAAAAATCTGATGTTTGAGTTGTCTGGGGGTGGTTCGGGGTTTTTTGGGGGCATGTGAGTCATTCCAATGGTGAATCATTACAATAGTTTACCAAATTTCAAATTTTTTAATGGTAACTCATTATGGAAGTAGATCACCCTAGTGGTGACTCGTCTAGTGGTAGCTCATCCTAGTAAGGACTCATCTGGCAGTGACTCACAGGCGGCGACTCGCCGATGGTGACTTGCTGGTGGTGACTCGTCTGGTAGTGACTCATCTTGGTAGTGAATCGTCCGGCAGTGAATCACTTTCAGTGGCTCATCTGGAGGTGAATATCTGGCGGTGACTCACTAGTGGCGACTTGTCTGGTGGTGACTTATTTCAACAGTTTTCCAAATTTCTAGAAATTTTCAGGTTTTCTAGTTTTGATTTTTTATAATTATTTTGATGAGAAATGAGTTTAATGACATAATTAATGATTTTAAAAGTCATTTCAAAGTGTGTTAGTCATATATTAAGTTTCTAAAAAGTTTGGTCACCTTTAAAATGTTTAAAACTTGTGGCTTTGATGAGATCTGATTAAATGGTCAAACTAAGTCATTTCAAATTCTGTTAGTTTTGGATCTAATTCTTATAAGGAGAAGATATTCCCTTCATTTATTTCTTCTTATTTATATTGATATGGGAGGTTCTAAATCTTTCTTCCTTGGAGTCCTGGAATAAGGTACTGCAGTTGGTTCAAGTTCCCCCTTGAAGAAGTCCCCTCTTGTACGCGCTCCCCTATTTTAGTGCAACAAGGTTGTGTCAGTCATCTTTCTTCCAGGTAGGATTTTCCTTCATCTTTCTCAAATGTGTATCACGAAGGATGGGTATACAAATGTTTATCCTTGTGAATATAGTCAATTCCGAATTAATAAAGATAATAGAATTTGTCTAAAATTTGTACAAAAGGGGAAGGGGAGCGTGATGTTTGGTCTTACTATTTTATTGATATTTTTATTGATGTTGTGAATTGTATGGGATAATTACCCACTAAAAATCATGATTTTTTGTGGTGCTTTCTTGAACTTATATTCTTGTGAACTATGGAAATAATGTTGTGTGGTTGATGACAACACATAATATGTAATTGTCTAATCATGTATAGTCGGTTGAAAAAATGGATGCCCCAAGATCATACAGTTTCTATGATAACACCATTAATTAACAAAGTGAAATTGAAAAGAGATCCTTTTCTAAATCTGAAAATATGTTGTATGAGATGTGATGTGTGGGGGGTTAGTGTTCATGATATGGTTGAGTAGTGGGGTTGTGGTGGAAGATGGATTCAGACTTGGTTGATGGGATTTTATTTAAAAATGTTGCTTGTTGTGTTTTGGGATGTGTTAGTTGCCCAGTTGGTATGGATGGTGATAACAATGAGTTGGAAAATAAATTTGTACATGTTTTAGTGGAATGGATTAGTAACGGAGAATCTAGAAAGCAGTTTAATATTAATTAAAGACTGAAAATAAACTATGGATTGCTTTCAACTTGTGTGGGTTGTGTATTTAGTATTGGCAGTAGACGTGGGGGGACTTGTAAGTTGGTTGGTGATCTAATTATAAACCCTTAAGTGGAGATTGTGTGGCTTTGTATGTATGTATGTATGTATTGTATTTTCCTTGTGATTTCTATAACCCCACCCTTGTCAAACACTATGTCTTGACACCCACATAGTCATGTGGGAGGGTGTCTTTCCCAACATCCCAGTGTGAGGATGGATGACTGGCCACCCGCTCTTCCTTACTCCCTCTTCCAGGCGATAGTGGCCCAGGTGTCTTCAGTCGAGTTGTGATGTGTGGTCCTAGGTGTCTTAGGCATGAGTTGTGGTGTGTTGTCCCAAGTGTATTTGGGATGAGATGTGATGTGTGTCCCAAGTGTCTTTAGGATGAGATGTAATGTGATGTAATGTGATGTGTGGCCTAGGTGTGTGTGAGTGGGATGTGATATGAGGTGTGTCCCGGGTGTGTGCGAGTGAGATGTGATGTGATATATTTGGAAGAGGTGGGAGCACCAGGACATTTTATGTTGGGGTGTGAGAGTGACTAATTAGTTGGAAAGTTGTGGGGGGTACCCTATCATCAACGTGCTTTATATTATATTATATTACCCGGATGCATTATTTGGTGAGTGAGCCTTAGTGAGGATGGGGTTATGGTTTTTCTACCTATTAGGTGTTTTTTGGTTATGCTATTTTCTCACAGGTGCATTAATATGCTCCTTCCACTTGTGCATGAGAGACTTCGGTTTTCTTACCAAGTATAATTGTATGTTTACCCTATGTATATAATTTTTTTTTTCAATTTTCTAGGAGGATTATGTGGATCGTGTTGGGCATTACTAGCTCGGTCCATGGGACAGTTGATGTGTTGCTGCTCTAGTTTTGTTTTGGGTATTTACTTTGGAGACTTTTATTTGTATCAGTTTTTATTTACACATGAATTGTGGGATGTTTTTTGAGTTTTATTATATATATGTCATGGAGTTGATTATGGTTGATACATCCCATATCCCTGCTTAGTTTTCTTATAATGGGTAATTCCTCCCATATTGTGAGATTTGTACACTCTTGGTGTTATTCGCCAACCCGGGGCCTACTGGAGGCGGGACTCGGGGGTTCATTATCTCCCTTTCTTCATTAATATCCTAGGAGGGGTATCTTTTGAGGGAGGGAGTAATGAAAAAAACCATGAAAATGGTGGGGGAATTTTTCACACCAAAGGGCATAACTAGAAACTCATGATGTCCGTAGCGACATCAGAATGCCAACTTTGGAATATCAGCCTTGTAAACCCTCAACTAGTGGTAGTCGGACCTGAGATCAATCTTAGAGAACCATCTTGCACCTCGTAACTGATTAAAGAGGTTGTAAATCCTTGGCAGGGGGTATTTGTTCTTTATTGTGTCTTGGTTCAAGCAATGATAATCTATGTAAATCTGTAAGCTCTCATATACCTTTTTCATGAATAGAACTAGAGCTTCCTAGGGGGACACATCGGGTCTGATAAAACCTTTCTCACGAAGGTCCTCCAACTAAAACCATAACTCCCAGAGTTTGGTAGGTTCCATCTGATACACCGCATAAGATATCAGGGCAGTCCCTAGTTGCAAGTCAAAGCAAAACTCCATCTCCCAACTCAAAGGTAGTCTTGAAATGTTCTCAAGTCTTCATATAATCCTCCACAACTGAAGGAACCAGATGCTTGAAGAGTCTACTACACCAAGGGATACACTTTATAACTGATGGTTAATAGGTTGCAACCTCCTGTTTGTAGCATCCACCTATCCTTCCATGAGATCTCTCTCACCAGAAAAGGATAATCCCATCCCATCATGTAGGCATATGATTTTTATGCGGTGACAATAAATATAGTCTTAGACCATAGAAAGAAAATTCATACCCAGTATGACATCATAGGGTTTCATCGTGATGACCAAAAGTTCCCACATGAACCTCTCTCTTCTAAATGATAGATCACACTGTTAACAGATGAAAGATACAGAAGAATCATTCTCTGTAGGAACCTCAAGATGAAGATGTTACACCAACCCCTCTATTTGGAGCTCCAGCTCCCTCACCAGGAGTATCGAGATAAAATAATGATAGACACTTGTGTATACTAATATTGAGGCAAGAGTAGAATAAACATAGATTGTACCTCAAATCATCTCGTGTGCTGCAGGGTCGTAGACATCCAAAACATGCAGTTGTTGGTGACCCCGACTGCCAGCTCCTTGAGCCTGACGTGGGCCGTTTGGTGGTGGTGGTGGAAGGATCTCATAGCGTCGTTCTCCACCTAAAGATTATCCTACTCCTCTTCTAGCTCCACCTCCCTAGGGACCACCCTTCCCATGCCTGGGAGATCCCTGGTCACAATGTTGTCTCTACCATGGCAGTCTATCATCTATCTACCTGGGCTGCTCAAAACGTCTGGTCGACTCCTCTTTGGGTTGCACTAGTCCTCTGCATTGTCTTATCCACATATAACCATGTGTTTGAGCTTTCTCACATAAGGGTCTCATGTTTCATGATCTCTGGTGCCTTCCAGTTATTGTAGATGACTCAGCTCTATTGTGATCACTACCATCTCCAGCTATCTAGAAACCCCTGTGATAGAAAATTATCTATCAAAAGTGATTTCTCTAGCACCCTAACATAGGTGGGGATACACAAGGAACTATTTTGGCTCAGATCTCTCTATAGAGTCCCTACTCAAACTTCCATGCTTGGGAGTAGACGTCGCAGATCATGTCGAGAGAGTATCGTGTAAGGTCTGTGAACCTAGATACGTACTCATCCACTATCATCCCTCCTTGTTAATGCTCCAAAAGATCCTGATTATTGGACTGAGCATAAGTAGAAGGGGTATTACTCCTCACATAACAGATTCTAGAAGTCATCCCACAAGAGTATCAACTCATCGTGTATTTGTGTAACCAGGATCCACCAATGACCAGCCACTCCATGGAAAAGGTTGGATAACGAAGCCACCATCTGATATTTCAGGGTCTGAATGAGCCTGAAGATACAGACCACCAACTCTATCCAATCCTCTTCTTCCTGAGGATATATCTTGTCATAGAACCTCAACAGTCTCTAACGCTGGAACTCACAAAGTGCGCTAAACATGCACACGTCCTCAGCCTGCCCTGTTGGGATAATCTTCTTCTCAACAGGTTGAGGTGTTGTTACCTAACCACCTAGAGGAAGGGGATCTTGAGATATACCTTGAACTGAGGCATTGTCACTCATAGGGTTGTCATCATGAATCAGAGATGGTATCCTGGCTATCTGTCATCACAGAGCCATTCTAAAAGTTATTAAGGAGTACCATGGTCAGATGAGCACACACACACACACACATCAACAATAATGGGGAGATGACTCAAGAATTACTGTCAAAGACTCAATCTTATATGATGCATGTATTATTTATCCATAAAACAAATGTCTCAGTCGACAAGTAGGTGGTTAAAGTCTTAGTGAATGGATATGTCGGTCACTCGCACCATCACTGGACTCCTTGGCCTGAGAGTCACGATCAAGACACTTTGACATTATTTCCCTAAAACCAACCAATCCTATTAAGGGGAAATGTATGGACAACATTTGAAGGAATGAAATTTATCTGATACCAATCTGTCATGACATGACCCAAGTCGGGGCTCAAGCCGCAACTACCCCAAGCCTGCCTCCACAGGCCAGGGGGTGGCGATAAGCACCGAAGGCACAACTAACTCAAGGAGTCATTTGCCTAACTACTTGTACACATGCATAGAACCAACTCAATGAAAAAGCATAGAAGTAAAGAAATAAAAGATGCAACACTGCTATAAAGAAACCAAACATGCATGGACCTCTAAACAGTACAAAGTATGGTAGTGTAAACTGAAAAGAAAAAGGGAAAAATACATGCCCAACTAGAAATGTGTCCCAACCTAAAAAAACTGGAAAAGAGTAAAAATTTGAGAGAGCTCAACTCCTGTATCCCAAGCTACGACCCCCCATACACAGTTCAAGCACCCAATATCTTTAAGCTCCTCAGAAGTCATGGTTGACCTGTCTATAGTCTATAAAAGACACGACACGTTTGGGAAAATCCCATACAGGGGTGAGTATATACATACCTAATAGAAAACCTTGGAAGGGGTGAAGGGGGAGTAGTAGGAGATGCAACTGAAGAGGAAAACAGTAGATTGAATAAGGTACAGTGAAAGAGTATAGTTCAACCTAATAAGAGAGTGAAAGTAAACTCATCCAAATACAAGGATCTCGACACGATGATAAGATGAAATTCTCATCGAGTATTCTCTACCTATAGTAGGAGAGTAGACTTATCCAACCATGAGAATCTAGATATGGGAAGCATGTGTCATACCCTACATGTCTTAACCTCTACTAGAATGAGAGTATCCAAATCCAAAGGGTGAATCCAGAATGAAGAATATCTATATGATCTGTCAAAGAAACCCAAACGAGAGAGTAAGGAGATCTTCATCTTACAACTCATCCCAAGAAGAAGAGTAGCCAGCAATTCTAAAAGAAGTCCATCAATGACACCCAACACCTCACATGTATTCCCTGAACATGCGAGTCTAAGGGGATCAATCACCATACCTTGATACTATTTACTTTGGGAGACACTAACTCACCCACATAGTTTTAGGTCACATCACAAAAACACATCTTGGTGGGGAAAGTGTCGCTACTCCTTGTGAGTCTAAAGCTACATCAAACCACATCTCATAATTGTGTCACACAGTCGAGGGGCTACAAGTTCTAGGTAAGAATCTCATGTCCTGGTATGATAGGAGGGTCATACTCTGATAATCACTGAGGAACTCCACTACCCAACCCAGCTAGAGGGTTACACTCCGTAATTTCATCAAGGAACTCCACTACCTAGCCCTACTGGAAGGTTACGTTTGGAAAGTCATCAAGGAACTCAACTGTCCAGCCCCACTGGAGGGTTATGCTTGGAAAATCATCGGGGAATGCTACTGCTCTGCCCTGCTAGAGGGTAAGCCTGAAACATTGAGGAACTCCACTGCCTAGCCCTTCTAGAGGGTAACTCAAAAAGGTCATCAGGGAACGCTACTACCCAGCCCTGCTGAAGGTAAACCCGGTACTATCATCAGGAAACTCTATTGCTCATGCTGGAGGGTAACTCAAAAAGATTATTGGGGAATTCCAATGCCCAACCCTTCTAAAGGGTAAGACCAATACTGTTATTAGAGAACTCCACTGCCCAGTCCTGTTGGAGGGTAATCCCAGAATGTTATGGTGATTCTATATGATTGCTTTCATCATCGGGTGTCGCCTCAATGCGTTCCAAACCCAAAATATTTTACATCATATCTCGAAAGCCTTTACTGATGGAAACATCGTGTTTTACGCAAAAAAACACTCGGGATTGGCTAATTGTGGTCCAAAATCTGAGTTCGAACGAAGGAGATACAGGTGCTTAAAGATTGATCATAAGAGCTCAAGGGGAACACGATGTACGAGGGGACCCACACGGCATGTGGTCCCACTCCACATCTCGGTCATGTCCCTGGCTGACACACGACTCCACCCCATGTAGTAGAACACGACGTGTGGGTGGACTATATGTTGTGTCATGACTAACTAGGATCGGAGTCGTGTCCTGTGGTCATGTCTTTGTACTCTCACACGGAGTCCCCACCCGTGTGACTCGTCACACAGGTTGTCCAACCAGGGAAGGTAAACATGGCGTGTGAGGGAGCACTACACATTGTGTCATCCTTAACTTTCTCAAACCCTAACCATCACCACAGAAAGGGGATACATGTTGTGTGTTCTTAGTTTTACATGGCGTGTAGTCGAGTTTTTCACAAATAATCATATCTGCGATCCACATGGTAGATTTGGTCATTTCACCATGTTTTTCCATAGATATCGCCTCCAATCTGCCCATGAACATCGGATCTGGTCTGGATCTACAGTTTTTGGCCCTCTAGTGGCTGAAAACCGATCTTCAATTGAGTTGTGCATTCTCAAACATCATTGCATGCCTTGGATCTTCTACGGTTTATTTCTCACGATATTTTAATTAAAAAAATCTTTAGGAACTTGCAATCCTCCTCGATCTGTAACTGTTTCATCAATCTGAACTTTGCTCACGAAATCTTTATCGCTTCATTAATCTACCTCAAATCCGGGTACTCGATCGAGCTCGGGTCGCCCCACAATTGTCAAACCAGAAACCACGGGGATTCCATCGATAAAGAACACGAAGAAACTTTGGGATAAAGGCACCAAAAACAAAATTTCAAATGTTGTTGGGCAAACGTTCTTGACCAATGACTTAGAATAGGGATTATGGGTTAGAAATAATTGATAACAAATTAAGTTTCAGTATGTTGACACATGAAAATGTTGTGTGGAGGGGCATAGATAAAAGAATGGTTATCAATCCTCTCAAACATTTAATTTTTTGGTCGGAGTAGAGTACTCGAGAGGGGGGTGAATTGAGTATTTATTCAAAAATTTTGTTTAAAATTTATTCCCAAAAGGTTTCCCCAATAAAGGGAAATACAACCCATTTAATCAAGGTTATACTTTTATAAAAGTTTGACTATTTAAATAACTTCTTAAAATATTGATTAATTCTCAGTAATCTTAATATTGGTAATTAACATTACTTTTGAAGTTATTATAATAAGTCAATACAATGATAACTTCTTTCCAAGATTAACTATCAAAGTGAATTTAGTGAATTCAAAATTAAACAGTAAAAGAAAGAAAACTAAATTAATTAGAACAGTGGATATAAAACAAGTGGTTCAGTATCAAGATGAGACCTAATCCACTCTACTTAGTGATCACCTGCCACCAAGCAGTTTATATAAATAAACTTGATACACACCCTGGATCGGGGTTAACAATAGTACACAAGATTGTCCAGGTCACACGACATCTTCCACAGTTTTTCATGGGTACAAACTACCAGGCCACACAGGGACCTCTTCCACACTTATATGTGGGTATAAACAAGTGTAAAAAGATTTTTGATAAAGGATATCTTGTATCCTTTAGTTTAATGCAGGAGACAGAGTGTGTTGTTATACGGATACACACATTGCTCGAAAGCTAATAAAATGATACACAACAGAGTAGAAATGATGAGATAAGTTTAAAATTGCTCTGAGTGTTTGTCTATACAGCTCTGGACTTTTAGGATGAAACAGATGCAGAAATCGAGTCCTCTCGTTGAAAATAGAGTATCGCAAGTTAGTTGGCATGTGTTCTTCATGGTGTTTGACAGTGTGAAGATGACCTCAACTCTGGGATTAGAGTATGATTCGTATGTTCTTCAGCAGTGTCTAGTTTCATGTGTCAATTCTCTCTTCAAAAATGTTCTAAGTGTTTTCTTCTTTGTCGTGCTCACACACTTGCTTCACATTATTCCACTTTTATGTACATCCTGTTTCTGGGCCGCACTACTCTTTTATCTTGGAGAACATGTGTTGGAGTCGACATGTTGCGTGTATTCTACACCTCGTACCTCGTACTGTCAGGTGACATGTCTACAAAGAAACATTAATTATGTCAGTACATTTAAAATCTTCAAATATGATCGTTAGAGATTAAATTGAAAAACAACAAAATAGATTAAGAAACGGTGTCACAGTTTGTTTGTAAACAATGTCTCTATGAACCAGTGTCTCCTTGAAACGGTGTCTGGATTAGTCATGGTGTCTGGATGGTCACAGTGTCTGGTCACGGTGTCTGGTTCACGGTGTCTAGTTCATGGTGTCTATTCGCGGTATCTAGTTCACGGTATCTGGTTCATGGTGTATGGTCACGATGTCTGGTTCATAGTGTCTAGTCACGGTGTCTGGGTCATAGTGTCTGGTTCACGGTGTCTGGATCACGGTGTCTGGTTCACGGTGTCTGAGTTCTTTTCCAGAAAAACATAACCGGTGGTAGACTCACGATGTCTCAGACTTAGCCAAATATCTGTATTCAAACTTAAGGAGTGATATTCATAGAATGGATTAGACTTAATCATTTATCAACAAAGTCATTATATAGTAAATCAAAGATAGTGTACATTAATCAAACTGAATGTATAACACTTAAGATCTTTGGATAGCTTTACTTAAATCATAAGAATACTAAACAATTGTACATGTGATGTGAGATAGATTACACATAATTAACAAGTTTTATAGACTAAATAGGATTCATGATCATTAAAACATGATTAATACATGAGGATTCCAACAATCTCCCCCTTTTTGATGATCACAAATCATGTGAATTTAGAGTGTATATTGTATACATTACATATTTCGTTATTCTTTCTTTAGTGTGCATATTTCTCCCCCTTTTGGGATTATAAAAAATAGTGAATAAGAAATAGAAAATAAGAATGTATCAATGCATTAGAGAAAAAGAGTTTCGGTACAAACAGGAAGTAACAAAACAAAGACAAAAAGCATCCCTATCAAAAGAGAGTAGTCATTATTCTTCATCATTGGATGGTATTCTCTTTTCCCTTAGCAGTAACATCAGAAGAAGAAGCCATAGGAGCAGGGGTGGAAATGGAAGAAGGGAGTGAGATGGTTGATAGAGAAGGTAAAGGAAGACCTTCGAAGACATAAGGGGCCAATGTAGGTGCAATAGAAGACCAAGGTAGTTGTTGATCATGGATTACAGGCCCGATCTAACTCTGGGCCTAACTGATAGACATAGAATTGGAGGCTAGGGTAGAGGTGAAGGTCAGAAAACTAGAGCTTAGAGGTGCAGCCACAAGAGCAACAATGACAATACTTTGTACCTAAAGATAAGGCCTTAAAAATTTGATGAAGTCGGCAATGATCTCTCCACCATACTACATAGCTTTTTCAAAGTCATCCTTGTTCTCCATAAACTTGTCCAACAGACGAGTGAACTCTGTGAGCTTTTGGACTTGAGTCTTGAAGGCTTGATTAACAGGAGGAATTCTCAGATTTTCCACAAGGTACTTGAAATCATTGGTCATATTAGTCTTAGAGAAGATCTGATTGAAATAGAAGTCCATTTTCTTGGAAATTTCTTACTGAGAATCATCAGCAATCTTAGAATAGATTTTCACCAAATCAAGAACTTTGTCACTGTTCTTGATAACTTCATATAGATATTCTTTATTAAAACCACTAAGTACAGCCTGAAGTTCTTCTTTGACCATTTTTCTGAGCAGATCATTGTTTAAGGAAGGTTGAGAAGATTTACTAGAGGCATTAGAAGTAGTGACAGTCGAGGTAAGATATTTCAGTTGGTTGAGCACTTTTTGAAGGCATCCCTTATACTCATCAGTTAACTTTTTAAGTACAATAACAAGTTCACACATCTCTTTCACAATTTGTTTGTTTATTTAAACTACCTTTTAAACTAAAGAGGTTATATGAGGTTGAATCAGTGAGGCTACTTCCTGAGGGGTCTCAGGAATGATAGTCTCAACAAGATGATAAGCAAGCTTTGATCTCAAATTCATCACTTTCTGCATTTTGTCAACCATACCTCTTAGAGTTTGTACTTCATCACTAAGCAGTTTGTTCTCAACTCTAACTTCCTGAATCTCATGAAGCATTTTGGGTTAAATCTTCCAGATGACTTTTTACAATAACAATGAAGAATCTCTCTCACTTAGATTTGTTATAGGAGTTGGTTGGGTATTCAGGAGTTTTTCAACCCCAGCCAAAAGGGTTACTCCGAATTCTTTCAGGTCATCTGTATTCACCAAGGTTAGAGTAACTAGTGAAGGTTTAGAGATAGAAGCTAAGACAAGATTAGGTTCTTTGGAAGAGATAGCTTTAGGAGCAGATACCATTTTCAACTAAAACATAGTAAACAAGTCAAGACCTTTAACTGAGACTTCCTAGGAGTCATTCATATCAAAATAACTCAGGAACTTATACCATGTGTCCATTGAGTTTGGATCAATCGGATTTGGCACTTCAACAGATTCTAGACTGGGGGGATGCTCCCCCTCAACAGGTTCATCCTTCTCAGGACTGAGAGGCTTAGGTACTTAATCTATTTCCACAAATTCATCCCTTATTTCCTCAACCATTTCCTTTCAAGCCAATTGAAAGGCTTGTTATATTCTCTCTTCAGTAGAAATAATTACTTCAGGAACAACTTGCTCCTCTGGGAGTGCCTCAAGGTCAGATTATTGCATAACATGAATATTTTCTTCTATAAGATCTTCCACATCATCCTTTTCAGATTCTTTAGCAATAGATTCTTCCTCAACACTGGGTTGTTCTTACAAATCATCAACATCTTTAGAAATAGGTATTTCCTTATCAATTACTACTTGAGGAGCAGGTGTATTGTCTTCCTCATCAAGAATAGTTTCTCTGGGAGTCACAACAGCCTCTTCTTCTTCTTCTTCTTCAAAATACTCAACAACTTAATCTGGTTCCAAACCAAGATCAGAAATACCTTTAGGTCTTGAAGGATGTTCCACTGTATTGAACTTTTCATAGATCCTATCATTGTCTTCCACCCATGTCTTTTTCCAAGGATTCCAATTTATTTTCATCATCTTTATAATAACTTTTGACAGTCAAAACTCATAATCCTTGATAACTTCTTCATTTGGTCCAACCAATACTTTGGCATAAATCATGGCTGAGATAAGCCGAGAATAAAATAGGGAGGTTGACTTGGATGGGGTCTTGATCAATTCACACATATGGTGTGTGACATACTTACAAAGATTGATCTTATGTCCGTTCTTCATGAGATGAATCAAAAATATATCCTGATATTTAAGTACAGCGAAATCACCTTTTTGGGGGCTAATCAAGTTCTGAATAAACTTAAACAGAAGTCTAGATTCTCTATCTTGCTCAGAAGCTATGGCTCTCCTCTTAGTTCCATTTCCAGTTAAAATTATCAAGGCATATTCCAAAACAAAGAATCTACTTGGAGGTGGAGGACCTCTCTGGTAATCCTCACAAATGTCTTCATGAGGTATCCTAAGGCATGAAACCCATAACCTCGAAGAAAAAGTTCATCTCTGGCCATTTATCCAACTCCTTACAACATGGCCATCTTCATAATCAAAAAAAAATTGCACATACTGATAAAATTGTGCAACTAGATTTGGGTAGATAGGTCTATCTTCCTTTGCAAACCAATCTAACCAACCTTGTTCTTTAAATACTTTAAAAACCATAGGCTTACTCGTCAGAAGCCACTTAGGGCATATCTCTTTCTCAGGTACAACTATTCAGTTTACTAGATTTTGATTCAGAGGACCCTCGGGTGCTAACTTTGGTGTTATCTTTAACTTCTTCTTTGAACTGCATTTCTCAGGAGTCGACGATGAAGGACATTTCATCCTGGGCATTCACCGAAGGTTCAAGAGAGAATAGGTTTGAAGGGTTGAAGAAGGGTTACGGTTTGAGATAATAAAAGGGTTCTCAAGTGAAGAACGATTGAAACTTCTTTTATTTTATCATTTAGGAATACTAATCATCGCAAAAACAAAAGCGCGGGAAAGAAAATGGGTAAAATAAGTAATCACTGCAATACGGGTTCTAATTTATAAATAAAATAACAAAGCATTCTTATGGTGAGATAGTAACTGACTCTCACGGTGAGATAATAACAGGCGTTCACGGTGAGACAGTAACAAGTGTTTACGGTGAGACCGTAACAAGTATTATTTCTAGATCGTGCGACCGTATTGTTAGAGACAGTAAGTGTCAGACAGTAACCAAGAAATACTAACTATGAGACCATAAACATGAAATAGTAAGTCTTAAGATAGTAAAATATGAAATAGTAAGATATTTACTTAAGGTTTATCATACCAAATTCATGTATGATGTAGTCTATTCTTTTTAAATTTAATGGTTTGGCGAATATATCAGCAATCTGATATTCAGATCCAATGAATTCCAAAGTGATATTACCCTTTTGATAATGATCTCTCAAAAAGTGAAGTCTTACATCAATATGCTTTTTCCTGGAGTGTGAAATAGGATTTTTCGAGATATTAATATCACTTGTGTTGTCACAATTTATAGGTACATGCCTAAATTGATATCCATAATCTAGTAATGTGTGTTTCATCCACAAAATTTGTTCACATCAACTACCAACAACTATGTATTCAGCTTCTACAGTAGATAATGCAACAAAATTTTGTTTCTTACTACACCATGATACTAGTGACTTGCCTAAAAAGTGACATGTCCTAGAGGTGCTTTTTCTATCTAACTTACAACCACTGAAGTCAGCATCAGAATAACTAACTGGTTCAAATTATTATCCTCTAGGATAGAACAGTCTTAGATTGGGTGTATGCTTGAGGTATTTAAAAATTCTCTTTACAGCATTTAAATGAGACTCCTTAGGGTTTGCTTGAAACTGAGCACACATACACACACTAAACATAATGTCAGGTCGACTAGAAGTTAAGTAGAGTAAACTTCCAATAATTCCTCTATAAGTGGTTAGATCGACAAATTTTCCATCTTTATCAAGATCCAACTTACACGTAGTAATCATTGGAGTGTCACTACCTTTAGTGCTATCTAAACCAAAATGTTTTAGAAGATCTATAGTGTATTTACTTTGATTTAAAATAATACCATCATTATTTTGAAAGATTTGAAATCCAAGAAAGAATTTTAGTTCACCCATTAAACTCATTTCAAATTTGTTTTGCATCATTTTAAAAAAATCAATACATAAAGAATTTCTTGAAGATCCAAAGATAATGTCATCTACATAAATTTAAACTACTAAAACATCATTGGAAATTTGTTTTATAAAAAGGGTAGGATCAGCTATTCCTTTTGTAAAACCTTTGGAAATAAGAAAGGTACTTATTCTATCATACCAAGCTCTTGGATCTTGTTTTAAACCATATAAAGCTTTTGATGATTTAAAAATATGATTTGGAAAGTGAGGATTTGTAAAACCAGAGGGTTTCTCAACAAAGACATCCTCAATTATATACCCATTTAGGAATGCAATCTTAACATCCATTTGATATAGTTTGAAATGCGGATGTGCAGCATAAGCAAGCATAATTCTGATGGCTTTAAGTCTAGTTACTGGTGAAAAGGTCTCTTCATAGTCAATTCCCCCTTCTTGATTGTAGCCTTGTGCAACCAATCTAGCCTTATTTCTAATGATTTTACCAGCTTCATCTACTTTATTTCTAAACACCCATTTAGTGCCTATGGTGAATGTGTCTTTGGGTTTTTCGACAAGTTTCCAAACTTTGTTCCTTTCAAACTGATTAAGTTCTTCTTGAATATTCATTACCCAAAATTCATCATTGATAGAATCATTAATGTTTTTAGGTTCAAGTTGTGATAAAAAAAAACTTTATGTTCAACCTTATTTCTAAGAGAAGCTCTAGTTTGAGTTCATTTGTCTAAGTCTCCTACAACAACATCTAAGGGATGGTTCTTAAGAGTTCTAACAACTCTAGAAAAGGAAGGACTAGTGATTTGAGTTTCATCAGCAGTGTCAGGTTCATTGTGACTTGAGTCTAAGGAATTTCCAGAACTAAAAGATTTCATAAATTCCTTCATAGGAAGATTTGAGGATTTTGAATTAATGTCCAGATTTGATACATCATCCTCCAGGTTCTCTAAAATGGTTTTAGGCTCATGTGGATCTGTTTCATCAAATTTGATATGGACAGATTCTTCCACAAATTTAGTTCTTTTATTGAACACTCTATAGGCTTTACTAGCGATGGAATGTCCTAAAAAGATTCCTTCATCACTCTTGAATGAAAATTTGTCAAGATTTTCCTTAATATTAAGGATATAGACTTTGCAACCAAAAAATTTGAAGTATCTAACTTTGGGTTTTCGATTGTTCCATAACTCATAAGGAGTCCTTTTAAGAATAGGTATAGTCAATACTCTATTGATTATGTAGCATGTTGTATTGATAGCTTCAGCCCAAAAATAAATAGGTAGGTCATATTCACTAATCATGGTTCTAGCAATCTCTTACAGGTTTCTATTTATTCTTTCTACAACTCCATTTTTTTGTGGTGTTCTAGGGGTAGAGAAATTATGACTATAGCCATTTTATGAGAAAAAGGATTCAAACTCTTGATTTTCAAACTCACGACCATGATCACTTCTCAAGTTATTAATTCTAAGTCCACTAAGATTTTATACATACTTGGAGTATTTAATAAAGTAAGAATATGCTTCACTTCTATGAGCTAGGAAGTATACCCAAGTGTATCTAGAAAAGTCATCTACAAGAACATAAACATAGTGCTTCCCATTTAAACTAGAAACTCTAGATGGTCCAAACAAATTCATGTGAACCAGTTCGAGAGGTTGAGAAGTTGACACTTCTTTCTTTGGTTTAAAGAAAATGTTGTGTTGTTTTCCCTTTTGAAATGGATTACACACTTTATCATTTGAAAACTCAAGTTTGGGTAGGTCTTTTACTAAGCCTTATCTAGTTGGCTTTCTAAGGGAGTGAATATTATAGTGTCCTGGTCTCCTATGCCAAATCCAAGACTCTTTATGAAATACACTTAAACATGAAGCATTTTGAGAAACTAAAGAATCTAAGTTAACAAAATATACATTATCATTTCTTAATGAAGAAAACACTAATTCTTCTTTATAATTAAAGACATTGCAAGCATCATTTTAAAATCTAACATGAAATCCATCATCACATAATTGAGAAATACTAAGCAGATTATATTTCAATCCATCAACAAATAGTACTTTAGAAATCAAAACTGAGTTAGAGTTACCGATTTGGCCAAGTCCAATAATTTTTCCTTTGGCATTGTCACCAAAAGTGACATGTCCTCCATCAATTTTTATTATATTCTTGAAGCATGAGTAGTCTCCTGTCATGTGTCATGAACACCCATTATCCAAGTACCATAAACTTTTACATAAACTCTTTAAGCAGCTTTCCTACAAAATGATCAAGAGAAAACAGATTTTGGTACCCATACTTGTTTGGGTCTAGTAACATTAGTGATAAGTGTTTTAGGAACCCATGTCTGCCTCATAGGTTTCCTATATGCATTATGTAAAGTATTTGAAAAATAGACTCTATTGGGTCCAGAAAAACTTGAAACGGTAGAAAGTGTATCATAACTTGAACTGGTTGATTTGTTTCCAGAACTCGGAGTAAAGCTGTATGTCCTAGATTTAGAAACAAAGTTTGTTCTACCAAAATTTCTTTTTCCAGGTTGATAGCTAATGCCAGTATTATATTTAGGGGAAACTTGTTTACCTAGAATTTGAGTAAGAGTATTTTTCCCATTGGTAAACTTTTCTAAGTCATTATTCAATTGCTTATGAGACATTTTTAATTCATTGTTCTCCTTGAGTAGTTGAGCATTTTTCTCTTTTTTAGTTGTAAGTTCTGATTTAACAGCCACAATAAGAGCATGTTGTTTCTTCAAAGATTTATATTTATCTTTTAGTTCATTTCATGTTTCTTCAAGAATATTGCAGTATTCAAACATTTATTCTTTAGACATATTTTTAGAGTCACTCTCATCTTCAAAATAGTATGAATTATGTACATAAGATTTCAGTGTTACCTCAGATATTTTTTTCATAAAACACATATTGGCATTGTTAGCCTGTTCATCATGTAAAAATTCTGAGTCACTTGAATTGTCCTCAAAAGCACTCCAGGTTGCTTTCATTGCTTTTTTATACTTTCTGTCTTTGTCCTCATATTTCTTTTTGTACTTGAGCTTTGGACATTCAGCCTTGATATATCCTTTGCGCTTACATTCATAGCAGACAATCTCACTAGTCTTGTCACTTATTTTCCAATATTTCTTCCAACTTCCTTTTTGATTATATCTTCCCTTGAAGTTAGTCTTTTTGAAAAAGTTCTTCTTCTTTTAAAATCTCTTGAATCTTCTGGATAATTGAGTCATCTCCTCATCACTGTCAGGTGATGATTGTTCACTACTGGAACTCTCTACATAAACTTTCAATTTCCCTTTGTCTTTGTGTTTAGAGGTGGTGGTCTTGAATGCCACAAATTTTCTTTTGGGTCCATCATCCTCTTACTTGTTGACTTTCAGCTCCTCTTCATACATCATCAGTTTCCCAATGAGTTATTTTACAGGTAGCTTGCTGATGTCACGTGATTCTTTAATAGAGATGGAGGTTCCTCTCCATCTGTCAGGCAGACATCTGAGAATTCTCACGATCTATTCCTTGGCAGTGACTTCTCTTCCAAGGGAAATCATTGTGTTGACAATTTCATTAAACCTAAGATACATACCATAAATAGGCTCATCAGGTTTCATTTTAAAGTTGTCGTATTTAATAATATAAGTATTAAGTCTCATTTTTTTCACACTAGATGTTCCTTCATGTGAAACAGACAAAGTGTCCCAAATTTCATGGGTAGTTTTACAAGCAGAAATTCTATTAAATTCTTCACCTCCTAAGGAGCAATATAAAGCATTCATAGCTTTGCAATTGTTATTGTAGTGACTTTTGGTAGGTTCATCCCAAGTGATTCTATCAGTAGCGGGAATCTTATATTCATCTGTAATTGAAGACCAAATTTCAAAACCTATACTTTCTAAGTGCATTTTCATTTTGATTTTCCATTGAGCATAATTGGTTCCATTAAAGAATGGTGGTCTATTGGTTGCAAAACCTTCCAATCTATTATCCATAATAAATAAATACTTTGAAAGATCTGGAAATTTAGAATTAACAAAAATTTACAGATCTTTAAAGAATAACTACAATCATAGTTGAATAAGGTTAAAAACAGAGTCTTGATAAACAACATCCAATACCAAATGTTGGTTGGAGTAGAGTACTCAAGAGGGGGGGGGGTGAATTGTGTATCAATTCAAAAATTTTGTTTAAAAATTATTCCCAAAAGGTTTCCTCAATAAAGTAAAATACAGCCCAGTTAATCAAGGTTATACTGTTATGAAAGTTTGACTGTTTAAGTAACTTCTTAGAAGATTGATTAATTCTCAGTAATCTTAATATTGGTAATTAACATTACTTTTGAAGCTATTATAAAATGTCAATACAGTGATAACTTCTTTCCAATATTAACTATCAAAGTGAATTTAGTGAATTCTGAATTAAACAGTAAAACAGAGAAAACTAAATTAATCAGCACAGCGGATATAAAACAAGTGGTTCAGTATCAAGCTAAAACCTAATCTACTCCACTTCTACCACCAAGCAGTTTATATAAATAAACTCGATCCACACCCTGGATCGAGGTTAACAATCGTACATAGGATTGTCCAGGTCACACGACCTCTTCCACAGTTTTTCATGGGTACAAACTATCAGGCCACACATAGACCTCTTCCACACTTATCTGTGGGTATACACAAGTGTAAAAAGATGTTTGAGAAAGGATATCTTGTATCATTTAGTTTAATGAAGGAGACGGAGTGTGTTGTTATAAAGATACACACACTGCTCGAAAGCTAATAAAATGATACACAATAGATCAGAAATGATAAGATAAGTTTAAAACTGCTCTGAGTGTTTGTCTATGTAGCTCTAAACTTCTAGAATGAAGTAGATGTAGAAATCGAGTCCTCTCATGGAAAACAAAGTATTGCAAGTCAGTTGGCGTGTGTTCTTCGTGGTGTTTGACAGTGTGAAGATGTCCTCGACTCTGGGATTCGAGTATGCTTCGTATGTTCTTCAGTAGTGTCGAGTTGCATGTGTCAATTCTCTCTTCGAAAATGTTCTATGTGTTTTCTTCGTTGTCGTGCTCACACACTTGTTTCGCGTTATTCCACTTTCATGTACATCCTGTTTCTGGGCCACACTACTCTTTTATCATGGAGCGCATGTGTTGGAGCCGACAGGTTGCATGTATTCTGCACCTCGTACCTCGTACTGTCAGGTGACATGTCTACAAAGAAACATTAATTATGTCAGTGCATTGAAAATCTTCAAATATGACCGTTAGAGATTAAATTGAAAAATGACAAAACAGATTAAGAAACGGTGTGACAGTTTGTCTGTAAACGACATCTTTATGAACTGATGTCTCCTTGAAACAGTGTCTGGATTGGTCACGGTGTCTGGATGGTCACGGTGTCTGGTCACTGTGTCTGGTTCACGGTGTCTAGTTCACGGTGTCTGGTTCACGGTGTCTGGTCACGATCTATGGTTCACGATGTCTGGTTCACGGTGTCTGGTCACGGTGTCTGGTTCACGGTGTCTGGTCCCAGTGTCTGGGTCACGGTGTCTGGTTCACGATGTCTGAGTTCTTTGCCAGAAAAACATAACTGGTGGTAGACTCACGGTGTCTCAAAATTAACCAAATATATGTATTCAGACTTAAGCAGTGATATTCATAGAATGAATTAGACTTAATCATTTATCAACGAAGTCATTATAAAGCAAATCAAAGATAGTGGACATTAATCAAACTGAATGTGTAGCACTTAAGATCTTTGGATAGCTTTACTTAAAGCATAAGAATACTAAACATTGTACATGTGATGTGAGATAGATTACACAGAATTAACAGGGTTTGTAGACTGAATATGACTTGTGATCATTAAAACATGATTAATACATGAGGAGTCCAATATATTCCAAAGGCGTAGAACATCAAAAGACGAGTCCTACCAGTCCTACCTCTGTTTTGGATCGATTGTTAGTGAAGAACGCGCTCGCGCAATGATTGGAAGAAGTTGTTGCGTTCGTTGCACTTCGATTCACCTTGATCCAGAGGTTCGTCGTTGAGCTCTTGGCAAATTCCCAAGATTATGACCCAACCCCGAGTAGCTTACCACGACGATATATTTATAACTTTTTGAGTTAGGTCAAATAAATAAATTAAATAAATTAATCAATTAATTTAATCTACTTAACGTACCGACAACGAGCGGGGGTTCAAACGTATCGCGTTGACTCATTTTATGTCGCACCTAGGGTAAACGCCATGTTCTGGATCCAATCGTGGTCTCAAATTTTTGACCCGATCAACCGTTTGAGAATTATCCCGTTTTCTTTAATTAATCGCGCGAGCAATATAAAATATATAAAATATTTTTATAAAATTAATTTTGAGGACACTGGGGCTCGGAATCACATGCCGTCTCAGCGCCCAACTCTGGAAATATATTTAAAGATATTTTAATGTCTTACAAGGCAAAACTTGGGTCTCTACAGATCCGATGAGTTTTAGGTAAAATATAAAGTTTCAAATCACTTTTTAAAGACTGCACACCCTGAATACACAGTTTCCTTGACCACGAGACCATGCATTTATTTCTGTCCAAAAAATCCCATGCCACACTATTTGACTGCGCAATCTCTAAAGCATGCAGGAGACCATGTATTTTCCTTTAGATTCCCGTTTTTTTTGTCTCCAGACACCTCTGAACCATTTCAAATACTTTTCAACACTTCCCATTGTTGCCAAACATGTTTCCATAACTAATTTAGCTAAACCCGAATATTTTTCTCTAATCACAGAAATCGAGCCTTACATCTCTCAACACAGTTTAAAATTTTAAATATACCGAATGAAACAAATTGATTTTTTATTTATATTTTTTAAATTTATTATTACTATTATCATTTTATTTTATTTCAATATTTTTAAATATATTTATACAATAATAATTCGCTTTTTAACCATCGTTCTCAAGATAACTTGAAAAATAATCAAGGATCATTTGACAACAAAAAAACTTTTATGATATGAATTAAAAAAAAGATAATAAATAAGGGATTGACAATTGAGATGTACATAGAAAACGTGTAATTAGAAAATATAATATATTTTATCCATTAATTTTGATGTGTTAATGATAATAATAAATAAAATTAGAAATACTTTTGTTAATAAAATTTATTTTTAGAGTAAGGAATGCAATAAACTGGTTTTTATTTATATTTTCCCCAAAAATACACATCATTCGTTCAGGATACCTACGAGGCCGTTGGTGGAACATATTCCACGCTTGCGCCCGCCGGCGCTTCCATCGCGTGCGTCTGGTTAACTTGTTGAATGCTTCTTCACCGCTGCTTCGTGACGAGCCATCACCATCTACCATTCATACGAAGATCCGTTGCATATAGTCGTAAGTTCTCGATATTTGAAATGTCTCAACGTCCGAACTTCCAGGGTGGCCGTGGGGGTCGCGCCGGTCGCGGATTTGGCCGTCGTGGCGGCGGAGGTGGCGGCGGAGGACGTGGGGAGCAGCGCTGGTGGGATCCAGCTTGGCGCGCCGAGCGTTTGAAACAGAAAGATTCCGAGGTATTTCTATGTTCAATCAATTTATAATATAGGTTTTCCTCGCCATGGCTTCAGTTGCAGACTCGCTGTAAAATCTCGCTGAACGCTTTGGTGGATGTATGGTATCTTTGCAAATAATGAAAAACATGGTGATTTCATTATTAGATGGATGTCTTGGATGCGAATATGTGGCGAACTAAGCTGGAACTGTTAAAGAGGGGCGCTGAGCAGGAGTTGATAATTAAGCGTAGTTACCGGCGAGAAGATCAGTCAATCCTGTCTGAGATGGCCAATCAGTTGGGGCTCTACTTGTAAGTGTTTCTGGTACTGAAAAAAACACCCCTTTGTTTGAATGCACACGGTCATGGTTATAGTTTGTCCCAGTTGCCCCGAGACTATTTTGCATGCATCGTTCAATATTTTCAGATATTTTGTTTAATAGACAGGAGATGAAGTTACTATGGATAGTAAGTCCATATTGCCAGCGGGACAGTCCCGGTGGAGTTTTCTTTTTGAAAATACTCTCCTGGGCATAAGCATAAGTTAAACGGTAAACTAGAATTACAAGTTGGCCAGCTTGATGCTGAAACATCGTGCTTAGCCACTTATTTTAGCGAATGAAAGTTAAAAAGTAAACAAGTAAACATGAATTACAAGATGACCGGTGGGATACTGAAACTTCAACCTTAGCTACTCATACAAGAAAATGGAAATTCGTATATGAGGTGTCTCAAAATTTCCTCTACCGTTATTTTATCGGTTTGTTTTAGGGTTACATATTTTGTTCTGATGGATGCTTGGAGAAGTGTCTTGTTTAATCTTTATCGCCTTCCCTTGACTATTTTGCTTACCCTTTCTCCATGTAATAGCTGACAGGAGTTTCTCTTATAAAGTGCGTGGGGCCTGCTTTAAACTGCATTGTGATGTTCTTTTGTGTTTCTTTGTTATCTTATTTTTTCAAGTGTGGTGCGTTTTATGAGCCTTATTAACATTATTTTTCTTACCCACACGGTAGCTATGCTAATTTTTTATCAGAAAGGTTGATATACAATCTGGTGACTGTGAGTTGAATTGATTGAAGGATTTCACATCATAAATGACTTGATATTCTCAAGGTTTTGTTGTAATGGCACGCGCTTAAAATTGGCTTGTTTATTTACATATCTATAAAAAATGTAGTAGTAGCATAAATAGTTTGTTTGCTTGTGTTAGTTTTAGTTTTGTACTACGATCCTCAATCACTCATTAATTTATTATGTTATATCACACGTTGGGATTTGTAAAGTTTCTCAAAGTAATATGAAAAATGTTTAGTTATATAAAAAATCATGAAAATAAGAATAACATCTATATGCTACGCACCCAACTAAATGATCAATAACCAGCAATGCATTAATTTAGGGTTTGTTTGGCAATGGACACTTATAAAAAAAGTTTCTAGCACTTACCACTTATATGTACTTTTGTAAAAGCCTTTTCACATTACTTATTAGAAACGTGGCATTTTGATACGTGATCCAAGACCCGCTAGGAAGTGTCCTAGGAACCTTGTTCAACGTTTGTGTGTTGAGCACCCAGATCTCCGCAAGAAAAAAAGGAAAGTGTGTGCAGATAGTGAAAATGAGAAGGATGTGGGAAAATGGCCAAGGTAGAGCCCAAAGAGAACTTGCCTTTAAGAACTCTAGCCACAAGATGTTACAAAGGGCGACCAATCCTTTGACAAGTCAAGAATTAAGCAAGAACACAAATGTTGCAAGCAGAATTCACCATAATAACATTGTCCAAAGAGTACAAGGGGGTGACTGTTTATAGGCAAAGAGTAATACAAAAGTTTAACACCTAGTTTCCATAAGTCAAAAAGGCTAAATGATGTTTTTGACAAATTTGTCACATGCCCATAACTTTAGGAGACAAGTAACACACCTTTTTGGAAAGTAAAGACAACTAACCCACTAGTTTTGACTTTGAAGATTCCATGGTGGGGCGGGTTTGAAATTCGTAGCACACCATGGGTTGGGTCTTTAAAAGCATGTTTGAGCTTTAATTATATAGGCTCAGATGCTCCCCCCAAGCAAGGGTATTGGGCCTCCCCATGGATATTCATGATTAATCCATATATGGCCTCCTTCATCCTCTTGTCCACTTGTGTGCGTTCCGCCCTACTCGTCAAGTCCGCCTCCAACCCCTCGATGCCTATGTGTGCCATGATCCTCATCACCCCATCCCTCCTCAAAAGGCTCTAATCTGAAAATTCAAAGGGAGAAAGATCAACATTAACGGTGACACTAACATTTCCATACCTGTTGGGTAACTCAATCTTGTAGGCATTATAATTGATCTTCTCTAAGACTTGGAAACGTGCATATCCTCATGGATGAAGTTTTGATTTTCGTTGCATCAGGAACCTCCCTTTTAGCAGGTATTGCCATACCAAACCACCTAGATCAAATGTAACTTGTTTCCAACACTTCTTTGCTCGATCACCATATTCTTAAAGACACGACACAAGATGACATTGATGAGTTAGGAGATTTGGTGGTAAAACATTCTCCCTTGTATAGATGCACGAGAGTTTCCTCCCCCTCTAAAGCTCTCTCTATCTCTCTTTTCCCTCAACACTCTTGTTTTCACTCTTAATTTCACTTTTGTTTTTAACTCTTTTCTTTCCCCCGTTTCTTTTGATGTCACTCATCACTCCTTTTTCACTCTTGATTCCACTCTTTTCATTCTCTCCATTTTTTTCTTTTTTCTTTGTCTCTTTTCACAATCTCTCTCAATCCTCACTTTGTTTTCATAAGCTTGCAAAGGCTTCAAGGGTGTAAGTATAACCGTCCTCCTGTTGAGAAAACAAAATCTGAAACGAGAAAAATTAGAATAGCAGTTGGTGTATCCATCATGTGCGACCCTCCTATCAAATTTTCAATAAGATATGACTAACATGCACGGGAACAACATCACATTTCACCTTGTCTCCATACTTCCCAATAGAAAAATGTGCCCCCTTTGCTCTTGATCATGTTTTTCTTCGGGTTGAGCACTCAAAGCATGCCTTACCACAAACATTTCTCCATGTACGGGGCTCTCTATTTCCACATTCGAACACTCCTCAAGTAGTGACATTTCATCTTCGCTTGAGCTAGCACTAAAAACATCTCTATCATCCAAAATAATCACGGTTCTCTTGTTTGGGTATTGTGAAGCTAAATTTCCAAATCCCTGACATTTAAAACATTTGATATCTCGTGATTTGGAAACAACCTTACCCTTTGTTTTATCTTTGGATTTCAGAAAGAATGGTTTTGGTTTGGTCACCTCCTTTGAATCCATTTTGTGTTTGTGGTTTGGAATCCTTGAATTTGAAAGAAGATTTAAATTTTTTACCATAAGATGTAGGGCACATCCTTCTTGGCTTTACTTGCCTCTCCGTAGTAGCCATGTGAAGTAGATCCTCCATGTCCATGCAGTGATGCATGTCCACTATGTCTCGAATGTCATGGTTGAGGCCATTCACAAACCCTGTCATGGTGGCCTCTCGCCCTTCTTCAATATTGACCCGAATCATGATGATCTCAATCTCTTTGCGATACTTCTCAACACTCATGGCTCCTTGTTTCAAACCCTGCAACTTGAGGAACAAATCACGATAATAGTTGTCAGAAATGAACCTCTTACGCATTACCACTTTCATCTCCTCCCAAGTGTAGATGAGTCTTTCTCCACTTCGTCGTCGACTCACTTGTAGTTGGTCCCATCAAATACTAGCATAGTCGGTGAATTCCACGACCGCCAACTTCACCTTGTTTTCCTCCAAGTAGTTGTGATTCCAAATGGAGAAGAAATATGAGTTTCTCAACTTCAAGAATGATATACTGTACGTCCAAAGTGACTAAGAAATGACGTCTGTAGGTGTAGAAGAAAATGGATCAGAATTGATGTCTGTCCGATTTGAAGAGAAATGAAGATGGAAGAAGGGATAAAAAAATGACGAACCCGATTTCTTTCAACTGGGCTCTGATATCAAATGATATGTGATCCAAGACCTGGTAGGAAGTGTCATAGGAATCTTGTTCATTGTTCGTGTGTTGAGCACTCAGATCTCCGCAAAAAAACAAGTGAAATGTGGTGTGCGGATAGTGAAAATGAGAAGGTTGAGGGAAAATGGTCAAGGTAAAACCCAAAGATAACTTTTCTCTAAGAACTCTAGTCACAAGTTGCCACAAAGGATGACCAATCCTTTGATAAGTCAAGAATTAAGCAAACACAAAAGTTGCAAAGAAAACTCACCATAATAACATCACTTTCATTCATGATGTCCAAAGAGTACTAGGGGTGACTATTTATAGGCAAAGAGTGATACAAAAGTCTAACACCTAGTTTTCACAAGTCAAAAAGCCTAAATGATGCTTTTGATAATTTTGGCACATGTTCATAACTTTAGGAGACAAGTAGCACACCCTTTTATAAAGTAAAGACAACTAGACCACCACTTTTGACTTTTGAAGATTCCAATGTGGGGTGAGCTTGAAATTCGTAGCACAACATGAGTTGGGTATTTAAAAGCATGTTTGGGTCTTAATTAATGTAAATATAGGCCCAGGTGCTTCTCTCAAGTAAGGGTATTGGGCCTTCCCATGGATATTCATGATTAATCCATATAAGGCCTGCTTCATCCTCCTGGTCCGCTCCCTTGTCTTTGGACCTCCAATTTCTCGCAATGGGTCTTATCCACTTGTGTGCGTTCCGCCCTCCTTGTCAAGTTTGCCTCCAAACTCTCGATGCCTATGTATGCCAGTGCCATGATCCTCATCACATTTTGTCACCTTTATTAATAATGTTTTTTAAGTCAAGTGTTTTTTTTTAAATCTTACAGGCAATATTTATTTTTTATAATCACTTAGCATAATTTACCGTCGTTATTAGTATTTTTTTAAGTGTTAAGCTCTTACAGCTGAAAACATACTGTTTCATCTAAATCTGCATTTTAACCAACTTAAAAGAGTTTCTTAAATATCATTTACTATCAAAAGTTGAAAAAATCATTAAAATTGACAATGGGATATTAAATATTTGATTGAATGCTGCACCATACGAGTCCCATATGAATCTTGCTGAAACTTGTTAACTTCTAATATATATTCTCATATTTAAATCTTATTAATGGTTCAGTATGCTTTTAGTGCAACTCCTAAGTGAAAGCGAGTCCTATGAAAATCTTATTCAATTTGAGACCCAAATGAATATGATTGAATCGGACATTGGTTTAATTATCATTGGGATGGGTTTGTGCTTCTTTAGTGCGATGTGATTATTTTTAGTTCAATTTTTTTCCTTCTAATTTTTTGATTTTTTACATCACTCATTCTTTGCTTCATAATGTTAATTTCTTCACCAAGTCATTTGTTAATTATTGATAAAGCTTTCTTACGAATTCTCTCCATGATTTTCTGTTCCGGAAAGAAAGCCATGCATATAATAAGGGAAAGACCCTAGTCATCAGCAAGTCTTCGCTCCCTGATTACCGTGCAGATCTTGATGACCGACATGGATCTGCACAAAAAGAGGTACATTTTTTGTTTATCATATACGGATCAAACCTGTCCGTTTTTTGACATTGTAATAACCCTTTTTCATTTTGTTCCCTTTCAGATCCGAATGTCCACAGAAATTGAGAGAAAAGTTGGGAATTTGTTGGGCAGCTCAAAATTAGCAGCTCAGGATAATGATTTTACTCGCACACCATCTAGTTCACGCCCTGCCTTGCCATCTATTGGAGCATCTGCTCAGGGGTCTGGACAATTACTTCCTGGTGTAAATATGTCTGAATTTTTCTCAAAATCAGCAACCACTTCAGCCAAGGAGAAGCTCAGTGATGAACTTAAATGTAAACAGGACAGATTGATGGTAGGATTTGCTAACTTGACTATAACAACATTTTCTTTCTTGTTCTGTATGATGCCATAAACCCTTCGCTTGTTCAATATTGTGAGGAAGGGACTATGATAGGAATCTATGAGCTGGAGGAAGTTTTGGTTAAGGGGTATTGTTGTCTTTGAATAGGGTAGTTTGTTATGGGGGAGTTGGGGGAATTTGTTAGAGTTTGTTGGTAGTGGGGGAAGTAGCCATCTCCACGTGGGGGGGGGGGGATTGTTATAAGTAGCAGCAGGGGGGGCGGGGTGAGGGAGGCAGCAAGGAGAGTACTGGAGAATCGGCCGTAGGCTTGGCAAAATGGCCTGTGGACTTGGGCGGAGCTCTCTGTGCCTTCCGATTTTCTTCCCCCTCTTCTGCCTGTATTCCATTTGCTTCTCTTCTATTATACAAAGTAGCCGATGTTGGGTCATTATCATTTTGTCCGATCTGCCCGCGCGCACTGTGTTGGGTCATTATCATTTTGTCCGATCTGCCTGCGCGCACTGTGTGTTTCCAATTCGTCTCGGTGCACACTCCATCCGTGATTCGTATAGAACGCGCTTGGAAAACACATTTCCGTCTTCCTTTATTCGACAGAGATGACCACTGCCGTCCACTCCTTTGCTCCACCCATGTCGTTCCTACTGCTATGTTCGGCGAAACACGACACCGCACAACGGGCTCTCTCCTTTCTGCCCACCAAAGTCATGCGGTTCTTGCTTGCACTAGTTTGCCGGCGCACACTCTGCCGCCATCGGACCTGTTGCCGCCCCCGCCCGATCTTAGCCCAACTGACACGTACCCCCATCAGACTTCGCCAGTGAGGGCGGCGCGCTTCATCAACCGCTCGTTGCCTTCCAACGTGTCACGCCTCGCCGCACCTAGCTGGTACGTACACCGCTTCATGTGAGCAGCAGAACACAAAAAAAATAAAAATAAAAAAACAGAGGTCCACTGCTCTCACCACCTGTGGCGCCCTTTCCAGCTTCTCAAACCCGCCCAGTTTCTCCCCTTCCCACGACCACTCACTGCCCAGATACCCCCACACCACCGGCAGGTTCACTGAAGGGCTGCCTGGTGATGGAGACTCGCAAGCACACTCGCCAGGACGGGGTCGACTAACAGTTAGGCCGCCTTGAGGCCTTGCTGGAAACCTGGGGACAGGAGCAGACCGCCTTCCGACAGGAGTAGGCTGCCTCCTGACAAGCCCAGGCGCACAATATTGCCAACCTCACCAAAATTGTCTCCGGCTTGGTCTGTCACTTGGACAAGGCCCCGCAGCCGGACGAGGCACGTCCGTCTCTAGTAACAGAGGTCTCTTCCTCACGCGCCCGACAACCAGACAACCCCCCTGCGCTCGCTTTGGATGCTGGTGTAGCCGCACTACCTGTCCACTCCGGCTCAGTGCAACGGTCTCTTGCTCGGTGGGTTTAGCTCCTAGTTTTCGCTGGCACAGATCCAAGGGGTTTGATCGAGCGCGATGAGTTGTTTTTTCATATTCACCAGACCACCGAAGTTGGCAAAATCACCCTGACTCAGTTAAGTATGGAGGGCATCGCCATTCACTGGTTTACAATTTTGCGCGAGATATATCACTCTTACGTGGACAATGTTCAAAGAGGAGCTGATCGAATGTTTCAGTGGCTTGGAAATCCAAAACCCCTACGAAGAGCTTGCGGCCCTCCAACAACATGGCTCAGTTCATGATTATATTGAGTAGTTTGAGTATCTGACATCCTTGCTACCCTGATAATTTGAGGCCCGGTATGTCGGTTATTTCCTGCATGGCTTAAGCGACGACATTCGCAGTTGAGTTTGCATTCACGACCCATCGACTCGATTGCACACCATGCGCTTATCTCGAAATGTGAAGCTTGCTATGACAGGCGGTGAGAGTTCCCAATTCCATAGCGGTGGGTCCCGCAAATTCTCCAAGGTTCGCGAGTCTGAACCATGACATCCTCCAATCCGCTCGGGACTGCACCAACTGGATAGAGTTTTTCTCCAACCACCCAACCACAGAGTTGCCGCTCGGAATGGGGCTCCCCGTGAGCCTCTTACTCACGCGCCCCCTCACGGACGCGGTGTTCGACACTTGACCACCCAAGAGTGGGAGGATCGACGCCGCAAGAGACTTTGTTTCCGATGCGGTCAACTCTACAGGCCCATGCACCGGTGTCTCGATCCACACTTGCGGGTTCTTTTACTGGGCGAGGACGATGTTGGAAATGAAGACTGGGCAGCCCAGTGGGGTCCTGAGGCACCCTGCGACAACGCGGATCCCGTTCCTCCCATCCAGCCTTGAGGACAAGGCTGTTTTCAAGGGGAGGCAAGTGATTGGAACCTATGAGCTTGAGGGAGTTTTGGTTAAGGGGTATTGTTGTCTTTGTATAGGGTAGTTTGTTATGGGGGAGTCGGGGGAATTTGTTAGAATTTGTTGGTAGTGGGGGGAGTAGCCATCTCCACGTGGCGGGGGGGGGGGGGGGGGGTGAGCGAGGCAGCAAGGAGAATACTGGAGAATCGGTAGTAGGCTTGGGAAAACGGCCTGCGGGCTTGGACGGAGCTCTTTGAGCCTTCCAATCTTCTTCCTTCTATTCTGCCTGTATTTCATTTGCTTCTCTTCTATTATACAAAGTAGCCGGTGTTGGGTCATTATACAAAGTAGCCGGTGTTGGGTCATTATCTGACTACCGAGGCACCCAAGCAGGAAACCTTTATCTAGGTTCTGCCTAAGCGGGTTATAGGAGCTAGGGGCTTTAAGATTATGTTTGAGAAATTTCATGGGATGAGATGGAATGGTCAGTAATGAGATGCATAATGAAATGTAATGACATGGAGTGAAATGAAATGAAATTTTCCATGGTTTGGAAGCTTCATAATGGAATGAAATGACCTTATAAATCATTATTTAAGATTTGATATAAAATTAAAGGAACAAATGAATTTGTTATTTGAAAATTTTAAAATTATCCTTATTATTTTAATCTACTTTATCTTTATTTTTTGAAATATTTTTATACCATAACTTATTTTTATTTCCATGCCTTTAGTGACCCTCTCATTCGGAGGGATCATTAAAAAGGGGGTATGGGATGACCATGGATGACTTGACCTTTAATGGGCCATCCCACCCTCTCATGAAAAATTCTCCCAAAGAAACTCCCAAATAGTTTCTCTGGGCCGTTTGGTATGTTGGTGGTGTTTTTTAAAATGTGGGTTACAGCTGCCAACGACAGCACACGACGCTACAAAGAAACCAACAAAAAAAAAAAAAAAACAGGCCCGGGGACTCGACCTCGTGACCTGCGCCCCCAACCCCTCCCTCCCGTGCCACCCTAGCCCCATGCGGGGGGCATTGGTGGTGTTTTTTAATTAAGTGAAAGTGGAAATAGAAAAGAAGCCTGAAGTGGAAGTGAAGTTGGAAGTGAAAGACAATAAAGTATAACCGTACACTTGGCATGCTGGACAATGTTAAAATGGAAAAAAGCTAAAATTAACAGAAAGACAAAAATTCCTCGTTGATTTTCCTCTCAACTAATGCGAGACACATGAGATGACCCAATCTTCACAGCACAGGACAACAGACGAAGGATTCAATTTGGGGCTAAGTGATGGATGATGGGTATGGATAGTGGATGCAAGAAGTCAATCAACGCTGTAAGGAGCGTAATCTATTACTTAGATATCACACTCAGGCGGTGGGGATGAGGTAGCCAATCCACACAACAACTCACTTGGGTTGAGACACGAATTGGAGGATTTGTGATCTCGGATCACCAATCTAACTTGTAGATTGACATGACAAGAATACACAAGAACAATAGAAGTAACAAGGGGTTCCTCACAATGAAGAGAAAACAAACTCTTAAAAAAAAGTTTTACTAATACAAACTTGAATGCCATACATGAGCCATGACATTGGCCATTTATAGCAAAAGAGAGATACAATAGTCAAGAGTCTAATACCCTAAAGCCATAAAGTCTAAACCTACTTGCCCTCGTAAAGTCAAAAAATGAAGTTGAATGAAGACTTTCCGAAAAGTAGCCCATTGTTTTTGACTTTAGGGAGGTGTAAAAGATGCTTTCCACAAATAGGTCTTGACTTTATTTCCATAGCTCTTTGGACTTGACTTTGCTGTCCCCATGGATGACTTTGGAGATTCTACATGGTTGGGCTTCTAAATTCGTGGGCCCATGTGTCATGGACTTTGGTAGGCACATTTGGGTTTGAATAAATGATATTATGGGCCCATTTGCTCCCTCCATGTAAGAGGACATGCATTGGGACTTTAATGTTGTGAGATGGGTTCCCATTGTCTCTTGCAACGTCTTAATCCTTCTATGCGTCATTGGGCCATGCAACTCGAAGTCCTCCACTTGTGCACTTGGCTTAGCTTCCTTGGCACGGTTGTCAATGTCATCCACCTCCTGCCGCCTCTCCCCCTCCCGTTTTCACTTCCTCCCAATTTCATGGTACCTAACGGGGCATCAGATCATTGACAATAGTTTTTTTTGAATAGCACATTGTTGCTATTATTATCATCGATTTGTGGTGCATGAGTAGTTTTACTTGATCCTAAAATTTAAAGTATATGGTAGTGCTGATGTTTGTTTTCTTGTTGGAACCTAGGTTGATCAAGAGTGGAGAATGTCAAAACACATTGAAAGTAAGTTGTGTTTGCTGTCAGTTGGTCTTAAATGATGAAATATGACCTCGTTAAAGGCTGGAAGAAGTTTGGAGATGGGTTGATGGCGTTTGAAGAAGTTTTGGTGAATGAGAACAAACCACGTTGTTGTTGAAGACTTGATTCGAGATGTAGTTTTGATTGAAGAATGGAAGAAAGGAAGTGTTTTTCGTTGGATGCCACGAAGAGGAAAACCACGCTGCTGTTTACCGTACCACGTCATGGTTCTTAAATTATAATCATGGCTCTCAATGTTTTGAAGAAGCTGGTTTGACAAAATTTCTGGACACCATGGGATGATCAAACCATGTAGTGATTAATGGATGTGGTAAAGTTTGTGTTTGCAAAAACAAGGTATGAAGGAATTATGTCCGTGGTTGTGGAGTGGTTTTTCCTAGAGAAGCTATTAGAAAATTCATGACAAAACCACTTCATGATAGGGATGAAACCACGACGTGGTTGGTATCAAATATGAATTTCAAATTGAGGAAACAGGTGAAAATTAAGTAGCAGAGAGACTTGAATGCCATGGTTTTCAGAGCCAATGCTTTGACCGACAAACCACATCATGGTTAAGGAGGCTACATCGTGGTTTTCAAGATATATGTTCGATTTGCAGATATTGAGAACTTTTCAAATATGGAAACTTGTGGATCTTTATGGGAGATTTGACTTGACTATTTTGGTCATTTTTGAAGTCTTATTATTGGGCGACACATGACACAACAATTTAGAAAAATTTAGAGGAAAAATCTTGAAGAGATTGAGGCTTTAAAGGCCTGAACATGACATTCACAGAAGAAGGGAGATGAATATATTGAAAATCCGAGTGCTTGTGAGAGTCGTTGGGACAGAAGAGCTAAAGAACACATGCTTAATTGAAGATTTGAAACAACTCATGGAGATGGAGATGAAGAGAAACGCCTACATTGGTTTGGTTTATTGATTTTCTTTAACGTTTTTCATTATAATGGTTTGCGAGTCGATCTTTTGTGACCTTGTCTTGAAGCATTGAGTGGAGAGATACGAAGTGGTGGTGATCCTTGAACTCAGTTGTGAACCAATCCTAAAATTTATGAACACAAGAATGCGTTAGTGGATTATTGGTACATCGACATATCACTGTTGAATGCTCTTGGACATAGTCCTTTTTGGGTGAATCATGCAAAATCTCCGTTTTCTTTTGCTTTATTTTTTTTTACTTGGGATGATTTGCTTAGGTGGTTTGATGTGGCAGATTCTTGAGTTCTTGTTTACACAAGAACAAGTTCCATTCGACGAGAAAAACACTCACCCTAATGTACCCCACTCTCTTAGTAATTAATGGCGCGTTATTACGCGCGCCATAGCGCCATGGCTAGCACCAACCTCCATCACACAATGCAGTGGATGCGCAGTAGCTCTGTTGAGATTGCTGAGCGTGGCGTGTGTTGCGCCGTGGCGTAGTTTTGTGTTGCGCACGCCGCAACACCATCCAAAAGTTCTCTTTTTTTCATCCAACTGGAAGACTTCTAAACTTGCCCAACCTAAACAACTTTTACCCGTTTTTCAATATATACCTAACTTGTCGACCCAGCGACCAATAATCTCTTTCCCAAAAATGTGGGACCCAGATGCTTCAAACATGCATGTCCTTTGGCCTCTCTCCTTCCTGACACTGTGTGGTTCTTCCCAGACTGGTACATTGCAGGTCCTCAAGTGATTTCGTGCAAGCCAACCTATTTTATTTTTTTCCTGTATTGAGAATAAACCAAGCAATTCTAACATCCCTAACCAGTCCATTTCCCAATTTTTTTCTTGATTTTTTCATTGACCCTCCTGCTTCATCTTTTTATTTTTTTCCTTTGATTCTGGATTTATATTTGAATTACTTGCATGCGACTTTTTGTTCCTATTTTATTTGTTGGTATATTTTCCTTTTTTTTTCTGGGAGTTTGGGTGACTGTTGTGGCTTTTAATTATATCATTGATTGTGTTTTTTTTTTCCTTTTGAGATTTATGTTTATCTGTTAGATGTCTCATGTTTTTATCTTTGTCTGTGTCAGTACTTTATGAGTTGTATTGATGACCTTATTTGTTTTTGATGTACAATGTGTGAACCATTATGTCTTCTGTGATAACTATGCTATTATTTGGTATTGTTATTATGCTTATATGCCCTTTTTGCGCCATCAATCAATATTGCCGTGCGCCAGGCGCCAGGCGCCGTGTAATAGGTCAAGGGATACCTCTGGAGCCTGGAAAGTATATCCTAGGAGGGGCAAAAAGGTCCCAACAGCTAGCCTAATGACTTGAGGTGGTTCCCGCACAGCTGTTTGTTATGGATGCCCTTATGAGGTAGTTTTAAATGAAGAGGGAGGGGAAAGATAGAGGGTAGAGAGGAATATTCTTAGTAACGGCTCATGGCTTGGGCGGGAGTGAGAGAGCCATCTCCTCCTATAGTGTTTCTTCAGTGAATCATTCTCTTCTCTTCTTCTACACATACCGTATCACACCAGCTGTTAGTTATAATATATCAGAAGGAATTCTCTGGGAGAACGCGTGCTTATCGTTTTTGTCTGACCTGCCAGATTTGAGGAATGACAGTGGAGACTTGGCACCAAGCTTGCCTAGAAGGAGTATAAGGTTGAATGGGGAGGGTTGAATCTGCACTCTCTGAATTGGCATCAACAGTGGAGAATGTAACCCAGCTTCAATAGAAGCAGGACCATGAAATGAAAGAACAAGCCGAATTTTGCAAGTATATCACAAGACTGGTGCGATGCTCAGTGAAGACGCCATAACAATTAGAGGATCGTCCTTCGTTCGTGATGGATTTATTTGCGTCGCATTCAGTGGAGCCTGGTGAATTCGGGAAGCAGGGACAGGTCATTGGAATGGCCACGAATCATCCTGACACTGGATCCGATCAACATTTAGCTGTGAGGTGGGTGGAACTACCTGTGTTTGATGTTGGGGATCCGAGGGGTTGGATCGCGCGAACTGAATTGTTTTTCCAGATCAACCAGACACTTGAGGAAGTGAAGGTGTCATTCGCACAGGTAAACATGAAAGTTGTTGCGATCCACTGGTTTACCATTTTAGGAGAAGTTCAACCAGAAGTGACTTAGTGTTTAAAGAAGAGCTTATGGAGTGATTTAGTGGACTGGAAATCTAAAATCCATATGAGGAGATGACCACACTACAACAAAAAGGAAACGGTCCAGGACTATGTTGAACAATTTGAATACTTGGCTTCGCTGCTACCATGTCAGCCCAAGCAGCAGTATATAGGCTACTTTCTTCACGGCTTGCGAGGTGAGATTTACAGTTGGGTTCGTATACATAATCTAGAGATGCGGTTACAAGCAATGCGCCTCACTCGACATGTAGGGATAACAGTAAGGAAAGGGGTGGGCCTTCAAATCTGTGGAGGGGGACTGTGCCCTTTGAATGGACGTGACAGAAGTATGTGGCAATAGACTCCGCGCTTTAGTTCACAACAACAGAGTTGGCCATTGTTTCAGCAAGACAGACAAGTGGGAATTATTGCGGGAGGGCCTGGCCAGGAGGCACCAAAACAAGGGGTTCAAGGAGAGGGGTATGACACTTAACTATTCAAGAGTAAGAGAGAAGAAAGAAGGGGCTGTGTTTCAGGTGTGGGATGCCTTATAACCTGATACACAAATGTCTTGATTCGAAGATGAGAGCCATACTATTAGGTGAAGATGTAGTTTAACAAGGGGAAGTAGTGACGATTGAGGTAGTTGAGCAAGAGGTTGGGAAATTGCAAGAAGAGGCAGAATGTCAGGTGTTAGACTATTGAGGCCCAGGCACCGACTACCAGACCCAAGGCGGGGAAGATTTGACTTAAATGAAGGTGCAAGATAAGGTGTTTGGAATTATGGTTTTAGTTCCGCTGGACAGTGGATCCACCCACAATGTCATACCCTAAGATTACTATATTGGCTTAGCTGTCCAAGAAACAAAAAAAGTGTCAAGCTCGGTGATGGACACGGGTTGTGGTCCCAAGGTGTATGCCAACAATTGAGGGTTGACATGGGAACATATGCTTGTTCGATTGATGCTCATGTTTTGGATATAGGAGGATTAGACTTAATATTGGGAATTGCTGTTCTTGGGGTGGTAAAAACCAATTTGAAGACCGTGACTATGAAGTTCATGGCTTGGGGATAGGTGTATACCCTTCAAGGAGTTGTTCAAACAGGCCAGGCAGTCTCTTCTCTGTACGGGTTAACCAACCACTTCGTTGGAGGTGAAAACAAGTACTCAATGGAAGTAGGAAAACCGAGTTGCAGGGAGCCTTTATTACACAAGTTGTAGAGACTGATCATGAAACCGAAAACAGTGTTTAGTGAGCCTAAGAAATTACCCCCTCAACGTCAAAGTGATCACAAAATTTATTTGGTCAAGAGTAAGGACCGGTGTCGGTAAAGCATTAGTATCCACATTCTTGGAAGAATGAGATTGAAAGATAAGTCCGGGAAATGTTTCAATTGGGAACCATCCGAACCAGTACAGGTGCCCACTCCATACCCATACCGTTTTTTTAAAAAAAGATGGTACTTGTCAGATGTGCGTGGATTACTGGTTACTTAACAAAGTAACAATTCTAGATAAGTTTTCTATTCCAGTAGTTGAAGAGTTATTGGATGAATTGCACGGGACAACCTATTTTTCTAAGCTGGATCTCAAGTCAGACCACCATTAGATCCGAATGTGGGAAGAGGATGTGGAGAAAACTTTCCGCACACACAATAGCCATTATGAATACTTGGTGATGTCATTTGGCCTCACCAATGCTCCTTCAACTTTCCAATCTAAAATGAACGATTTTTTTTGGCCCCTTTTTCGCAAGTATGTGCTTATATTTTTTTGTTGATGTCTTGGCTTACAGTCAGGGGTGGAACTCACATTTGCAACACTTTTGTTTACAAGTTTTGTAAGACAACCACTTCTTTGCAAATCATAAGAAATGCTCTCTTGCCCTACGGGAAGTGGAATATCTGTGCCACATATCGCATGCAGGGGTTGCTATGGACCTTGCCAAAATTCGGGTTTTGCTAGACTGGTTGAAACCTAGCTTCTTCTATCAAGGGTGTCCGAGGTTTTCTAGGACTCACATGATACTACAGAAAATCCATCCAGGGTAACGAGGCGTGGGAGCGGCAAAGAATTAACCGCTGTGGATTAGCAGTGTTGGATTGCAAAGCTGCTGGGGTATCAATTTGAACTGATATATAAATCGGGGAGAGACAACACAACAGCGGATTCTCCATCCCTGAAGGAGGATACGTCAGAATTTTGGCTATGCAAGTCATGTCCTGTGTGGTAAGAGGGCTGCGATTTAACAGTGGGTGTACAGGAGGACCCCCACCTCAACAAAATCATGCAACAAGTGAAGTCAGGAAATAAAGCCCACAAAGGGTTTACTTATTCACAAGGAATGCTGTTGTATAAGGGGCGATTGGTGATACTAGACACTTCCAATTGGATGCCGAAACTGTTAAAAAAATTTCATACCTCTCCCCAGGGCGGGCATTTAGGATACTATAAAACTTATAGAAAGCTGACTGGCAATTTATATTGGGTGGACGTGCGACAACGAGAATTAAACTATGTCCAACAGTGCGAGACCTATCAACGCTATGAATATTTTACCCTATCTCCGACAGGTTTATTGCAGCCCTTGGAAATTCCAGAAGCAGTGTGAGAGGACATTTCGGCAGATTTCATTACGCGGCTGCCAAAATCAAAGGGATATGATGTGATCTTTAGTGGTGGTGGACAAACTCTCTAAATATGCCCATTTCTTTAGTGGTCAACCGATGCTTAGCGACTTATCTCACGTGTTTTGCAGGCGAGCAACCAAAAGGGTGGTGTTTTGGTTACCATGGGCGGAGTTCTGTTACAACAACACTTGGCATGCAACCTTTAACACTACTCCCTTTGAGGAGGTGGTGTATGGGCGAAACCCCCCAACCATTTTTAGTTTCTTGCCGAGTGAGGTGAGGGTGGAGGCAGTTGCAAATGCGTTAGTGGAGTGCGATGAGGCTCCCAAACAACTCAAGCACCATTTGTCCCGTGCACAAAATTACATGAAGCACCATGCGAACGAACATCGATGAGATGTTTCTTTTCAAGTGGGGGACTGAGTTTATTTGAAACTCGGACCCCATAGACAACAAACAGTAGCTCAACGCATTAATCAAAAGCTGTTCGCCCGGTTCTATGGCCCTTTTGCGGTGCTTAGATGAATTGACCCTGTGGCTTATAGCTGGATTTACCCCTGAAACACAAATACATCCTGTTTTTCATGTGTCACAACTCAGGAGGCTATTGGGAATCAAGTTTTGCATTCGAGTCTGCCCACGAGACTGGACGAGGACTCTACATAGGGGACTGAGCTAGAAGAGGTGACGACCAGGCGAATCAGTTGGCACAATAATGTGGCTGTTCCTTAGTGAATGATCAAATGGAAGATGAATTCTTTATTTGCAATCAGTTTCCTTCCCCCAGTCTTGAGGGCAATACTTTTCTTCCAGGAGGGGCGAGTAATAGGGCATGGGATACACCTGGTGTCACATGCCTTGGCCCATATTGTCTGAACGACGTTCGAGTGGGGACCCTACATGAACTCAAGTGTGTCTTCCTGTATGTCAGAGGTTGCTGAATTGTGGTGAGAGCCTAAAACAATCATGAAGAGACTATGCCTTCAAAGTAAAGCCCAAGGGTCATGCCCGAGTCTGTCGAAAATCTGGCAAGACTCGTTCGTATAATGAACATCCCAAAAACTTGTGGACAAATAAACAAAGAGCCAAGGGGGCCCCCGCAGTTCAGAATATAAAGCAATAAAACTATCTACATGATACATCAAAACATAACAGAGTAACAACATATAACATGACATCATCATCATAATTTTCAAAAAGCGGTGGGATGGCCACGACAACATTGGTGTAGTGTGGAGCGGCGCCCCACCGCGATTGATGTCTGGATCGTGGACGATATGCGATATTGCTGCTCGCGCTGTGATCGCGACGGCCACGACAATGTTGCTATCGTGTTGGCCGCACCGCGTTTTGGCGCCCCAAAAAAAATCCCCCCTAACCCGTTAAACCCCCTTGCTCTCGCTTCGAACACCCTATTTCTCCCTTCACTGTAGTCGACGACGCTCTCCCCTGCTGTTGTTGCTACCGGTGCCGATGACCTCTCCTTTGCTTTCCTACAGACTAGGTGCCACTTCTTCCTCACTGCAGCGGACAAACCAAACCACCTTGTCTTTTATTCTCCCTTTTTCCCTCTACTGCCACCCAGTGGCGCAATGACGCTAGGCGGAGGAAAAGGCTCCTATAACGGGGTGAAGGTCCTGTTAGGCTGAAAAAACCCAACATCTTAGACATCCCTAAAAACAAATGTTTTTTTGGGTCAAAGTGACCATTGCGCCAGGTTGGGAATAATATCCTCCCAAACTAAGAAAATCAATTTGGGCGTGTGTTTATTTTTTTTATGTTTTGTTTTTATTTTTCAGTATATATGTGTAGAATTATATAATTTAAATTATATTAATTGGTCCGTGATTGGACAAAAAAGCGTCTGCCCCGCCACGCTGCGTCGCGATTTGAGATTGACTACTATGATTATCATATAAATTTAACATTACATTGACAAATACATAAGTTGAACAATAAATGAAAGGTAAACTGGCCTCCGACCCAACTAACACAATCCAATCTGTTGAATCCTCGACTTTCACAACCTGTTAGACCGAACCACTTGTCTAGCTCCAAGCAGTACCCGTGCCTCGGAAGAAAGCAAGGTCTACCCACGCATATCGAAACCCATGCCGTGTACGTAGTTAGGGGGTTAGTCCAGTGACCCAGTAGGTATCCCCGATGCCTCAATAATACTGAGTGCTGTGATTAAGTGGATGCGCATGCAGTACAAATATGAATGTAAGACGTGCTTGTGCAACACACCCACCCAAGAACACAACACACAATGCACATACGAGCATACATGTTAGGTTGCTCACCGGGCCACCAAGACACCTAACCTCACTTGCTTTGGCCAATGTCGGAAAAATAGTCACCTTGTACCACAAAGCCCGACCCATACCCGAAGATGCAGGGTAGGTTATCGTATGCTAACTAGGCCACCACAACACTTGACCTCACCTGTTTCGGCCAATGCCGAAAGAGTCACCTCATACCACAAATCTTGACCCATACCCGAAGATGCAGGGTAGGGTGCCTTACCAAGTCCCGACCTCTACCCGGAGATATAGGGTGGGGCGTCTTATCAAACCCGACCCATACCCGAAGACTCCGAGTAGGTCGCACAAAGTTTCGAACCATCCTTCCCCACTCAAGGGAGGTCGCACGTCATAGTCTCAGACCACACCTTCTCACTGAAGTTTGATCACACATCAAGTCTCAAACCACACCTTCTCACTCAAGGTTTATCTCACATCAAGTACCCGACCACACCTTCTCACTCAAGGCTGGTCACACATCACATCTTCTCACTCAAGGCTAGGTACACACCATGTCTCATACCGCACTTAACTCATGTTTGGCCCAGACATCATCAATCTCATGTCATCCCATCATGACTCACCATCTTCTCAATCAAGACGGGGTCACAGTAGTTGGTTTCAGCACATCACAACAAGTAACAGGCGCATCGGATAACAAGCGTCCCCCACTGTCCCAACAATAACATCCCAACATAAGGGTACTACAGGGATAACCCTTGGCTTCTCCCTTGTCAACCTCTCAAGGTTGCCCACACAAGCATAAAATATACCCGACGCCTTCACAATGAAGGAACTCGTCACCCTAACCCATCTGCCAAAACACCAGGTTGCCCAAGCCTTGACTGGGCCTAACAGCTCACTCAAGGCCCGCCTTACCCAAGAGGACAACCCCTCCTCACATCATGGAACCAGACACGGTTCCATCGAACCCGAGCCAATTTACCCATCTCTACCCTTTAAGGGGTCAAATACATCAATCCAAACCAACCCAACACTTTGATACCGAAAGCACAACATCACCGTCTAACATACACAATCACGCATCCTCATACAACAACACAAGCCACAAGGCAATCACAATCATGGAGCACATCAAAGCAATCACGCCTTAGAAAACCGGGCATTGCCCCTACAAGGACAAATGAACCAAAACAATCTCAAACCAATCCTTTCCTACTTTCCTTTAAAACCAAGTCAAAATCCTCTTTACAAATCATTTAGAAAAGACATCACATGTTGTCCTACTCATGTTAGGCCCCGGGCTAAAATCTCATCAAAACGTGCTTTAAAAATCTCACATTCCATTTCAAAACCCATTCTTGAAACCATCCCATTTCCTTTTAAATCTCATTTAATTCAATCCTCTTTTTAAAGTCATCTTTTTTTAAAAGGAAACCTCTTGCTCTTGAAATTCAACTCACGCCACCAAACAATCCATAAAGAGGGCCATCAACACTTGTTCGACCAACCCATTTATTGGACTCAACCTGCGAAAACGATTCTTAAGACAAAATTGATTTGGGTCCAACCCATTTATTAGAGAGAGAAAATTATTAATGGAGAGATTTATCTCAACATTAATAGAGGATTTTTTCTCAACATTAATGGAGAATTAATTCTCAATATTAATGGATGAAAAAATTAATGTTAACTGCATTAATTGGAGATATGGACTTGGGGTCTATATAAATGGATTCAATGACATTTGTTGGGGACGATTGACGAGCGGAAGACAAGGCCTGACAAAGGTGGTGGTGGCTCCCCTTCCGGGGAAGCCAACCCGGGTGCACACAGAGATGAAGATGAAGGCACCAGAGCCAAAGGCGAAGGTCGAGACCCAAAAGGGCGGAGGCCAGAAGGAGGGAGCCGAAAGATGCGACGACCGAACGGTGTTGGTGACACATCTTTCGGTGATCTGGGTAGAGTTCTGAGAGATGAAAATTCTTGTAACCTAGATGTTTTTTCTCATTGAATGAAAGTGACGCTACTGTTCTCCCGTGGATGTAGGACGAAAGTTCGAACCACGTAATCCTGTTGTGCATTGTTTTGTACTTTGTGCTTGCATGAGTGTTTGCGTGTCGTGCACTTTTGTTCATTGATGTGTGAATGAAGACCTTAAGAGGACCAGAACCAGATGCAAGGACGACTCGATGCGGTGGCTGGGGTGCTTGGACTTCCTAGTTTCGGACACCAAAGTCGTGGGGGATCTTCCGGAGCAAGTTCCGCACTTGTTGCTTTGGGCTCCGATCCCCAACAAATGCGCCACCATCGAATCGTTTAGCAAGTTATGCGGTCCATGTTAACTATTAGACCGACGTGAGCCCATCTCAATTTATGGACAAGATAACACAAGGCATACAACATGGAATAATTATAATGATGGAATATGAACATAAAATCTTCAAAAGAACAAGAGACTCATTAAAGTCAAGACTACCTACCTCAACCGACGATCCGTAAATTGATCCCAACCTCATACCGACCTCCTTGAAGTCCATGAGCACCTATCTCAACCATAAACACTCAAATTTAATAAATCGATCATTTAAAACCAAAAACCCATGATGGCATTGCTGATGTCAAACTCACTAGCGACATCACAGTGTTGAAACCACGGGCAACGGTGTGCGGTCCACTCTTGACACACACTTGGACTAAGCCACACAAAATCCCCGATTTATATCCCCGAATCGACGACCGATTTAACCCAAATTCGCCAAAAATCTAAATAAGTCCGCGGGGGAAACATACCTCAAGGTAAACAATGAACGAAGGCATGGACATCTCTTTCTGGGACCTCCTCTACAAGTTGCACACCAAAGCCTCATGAAGTAGGACGATTCCACCATGACTCGGTGGAATCGTCTCCTCGAAACCCTAATCGACGAACCAAAATCAGAAGAATACGAGGGAACAAAGAGAATGAGCTGGATCCTACCTCGAATCCATGCGACGAAACTCTCTTGAACCACCTAGATCGAAGGGAGACAAAAAGGAGGAATAGAGAGCCGAGGAGGGCTCTTCCTCTTCCAAGCGCTTGGTAACGATCACGTCGTGGCCCCTCTGGGTCATGACGTGACCGCCCCCCAGAAAGAGGGCGCGACCCCCCTGCCAAAACACCGTCACGACGTGGCCAAAGTGGTCGCGCCATGATGGCTCATCCCATTGGTGCCCCCACACCGTGGCATCTTGTCGTTAGGCTGTGGTATCCCGCATTCACCCCTGCTTCCACGTCGACTGGTCATGCCGTGGCACCCTCTGCCATGCTGCGACTATACTCCACCAAAACTTCTCTAAGTCAAAGAACCTCCTGCATCCCCCCAAAACCTTACTTACCTTCACGACACGACCCCCTAGGTCATGACGTGACTTCCTCAAAACCTTATGTATGGGGACTTAACCTAATCAACACATTGAGGCGTCACGCTGTGGCGCCCCTCCACCGCGTCTTGACTTCCTCCCTTACACAGGCCGTCGCACTGCAGCGCCTCAAGGCCACGACGCGACCTCTTCCTTCATGCTGGCCTTCACAAAACTTGCCACCTTTCACGTTGTGGCGCCCGGTCGTCAAGCCGTGACACCTTGCCTACAACAGAATTCATCCATCAACACATGAAAACTTGCCCCATGACCAAAATTTCAAAATTTCCCATGATTTTCACCAACTCGCAGCGACGCGGGTTGTTACAAACTCCCCACCATAACGCTTCTTGAGAAGCCACGACAGTTCCCCAACCATAAATCCTGACCTGCCTCGATCGTCAGTTCATCAATAAGACATCGCATTTCATCACTGAATGCCTGATGCACTTCCGCTGCGCAACTCTAACCAACAACGCACATCATTCACCTAAAGGCGAGCTACCTGCTCATCGAGCTTCCCACGATTCTATCCAGAACCACCATCACATTTCTAGCGTCGTTTCGCTCAGAGCTATCCATAAACTCTTTTGATGTGGGTTCCACCTCACCGCTTCTAATTGCACATAAAATCATCAGTTCGTCCTTCCCTGACCGACTTTCTCAAAAAACCCACGACCCCACCAAATCCCCGGAGGCATCACAAAATAATCCTAATGTCCACATCGACGTCTAAACCAGACAACCTATGTGATTCCATGGCCAGATCCTCGACCAACCAAATCCATTGATGTACTCCACACGCGAGCATCGACACATCTCCAATCCGACTCACTCTCGGATGCCACCGCATCCACGACCCCAATCAAAACGAGAATTGCACATTTACGATCGATTTGATGCTCTCCACCATAGGATTATCCTTATTGTTGTCTCACTGCACCAAAACATCCGATCTCTACTGCCCACTTCCCGTCCATTACTGCACGTAATGACTGGACGCACTGCTCATACCCAAGCACCAACATGAAACGCTGATCCCCAGACACCAAGATGATGCTCACCCGAGTTTCCAAAACACCCTTTGGCATCCAAGGGTTTTACACTAAAACCAAAATCTCAAAATCCCCTACCGGTTCTTCCTCAAAAACCGCTCCCGTTTTTCAAAAACCATTTTAAAACCCAATTTCAAAAACCTTTTCTCTAAGATTTTCACAAAACCAATGAATCCCAGACCACTTTCAATACACCGGCATTGCGAGCCATTTTAAGTAAAACTAACTTGTAAAACCATTTCACGCACACCTCGTGCCGCTGCAGGAGTTTCTTTCCAAAATTGGATTTTTCTCAAAAACCATCCCAAAAATCATTGCCCTATGGCGACTGAACAATAACTATCACAATCAGTCAGATAAACCCCTTAAATCCATATTAATCTAATAAACTCTTATAATATAATCGAGAAATCATTGATTATATTATAAGTTGCTTCAATTTATAGTGAATCCCGACGAAGCAACATGTCAAACAACACCGCCTATAGGCGCATGTAACATGCTCTAAACATGCCACTATCATGATGCATGAACAACTCACCGACTCAGCGACTCCCAACTCCCGACCGAGCCCTACGACTTATCTTGAGTCTCATCCATCCCACCTTGGGATTCTCAGTCCAACTCCTCACTTATTATAGAGTGCCTAGTCCCAACACTGGATGCCCCTTGACAACTTGGGTTTCGTCCGATGTCATGCAGGCCAAACATGCGCTTGGTCCACCTTTCGAGTCCCGACAACTTAACTCCACCTTTATCTGTCACTGTCCTATCCCAAAACACGCTCTGATAACATTTTGTCATGCCTTTGCCTGTATCTCCCGAACGACACTCAAGCGGGGACACTACATGACCTCCGACACGCTTCCTTGTAAGCCAAAGGTTGCCGACTAGCGTTGAGGGTCTAACACAATTGTGGGGAGACTATGCCCTCAAAGTAAATCCTAGGGTAATGCCTAAGCCTAGTGAAAATTCGGTATGACTTGTCCGTATAATGGATATCCCAAAAACCTGGGAACAAATAAACAGATAGCCAAGAGGGCCTCCACAATCCAGAATAGAAAACAGGAAAACTATCTACATGATACATCAAAACATAATAGAGCACCAACAAATAACATGACATCATCATATAAATAAAACAATGGCACATTGGCCAGTACTCAATAACTGCAAGGTAAATTGGCCTTTGGCCCAACTCACATAATCCAATTTGTCAAATCCTCGACCCCACAACTTGCTAGATCGAACCACGTGTCCAGCTCTAAGCAGTATTTGTGCCCTGAAAGAAAACATGAAGGTCCTGTTAGAGTTGGTGTTCTGAGAACCAACTGTTTGTACTTTGATTACATGAATGTACACTTATTATATATTGTTCATTATTCTGCATGACTATAATATAATAATGTCCTGAAATATTTGTTGCATTAATAAGGTCATGACAGATCCCCGCTATGATGAGAACCTTGAAATGCTATAACAATATTCTTAAATAAAAGTTCTACGGTTGGATGACATAGTATGACATGACACATAGTATACAGACCGTCATGTGCGAGTACTCGTAAGAAGACGAGACTCTCTCATGGAGTTCGCACTTGGTAATCTCCAAGATGGGAGATTATGAGAACATATCCGCTATTAGTAATTCCGCATGTCTTGGTGTCATCGGACATTGCTATCTACGAGCATGTGTAATAGTCCTTAGACTGAAAGATTATCATTAACTCATGTCATGACTCGCGCACTTAGATTTGCTGACGAAAACCGTCACGAAGACAGTTGGCGGGAAGTAGGGTACGTTGGGTGCGTCACGAATGACATGTTGTTAATGGAAAAGTCGAGGAAGGATTTGTCCCTTCCATATTTATGGAAGTAGATATCTCGGGCCCTTTGATTGAAATAGAATTGTCGCCCAAATTCAATGGCCATGGTGTCACGACGAGTTTATTTCTGGAAGTCAAAGAATGACGGATCAAACATATAGGTTTATGACACTGCCATGAAACCTGCTTGATGAGATATTGAGACAAAGAGATTAAATTACACGGTAAACGTTTGTATGAGGTGACACGTCAATGCGGCCTCAACTTCTTTCTCTTGGGTGCCTTGACCCATTGCTAGACAGTAATCTTGGACTTTAGGCAAACCCGCTTAATGCCAACGAGAAAGAGGCCTAGAGGGTCACACACTAAGTGTATTCAAGTATCTCAAGTAGAATAAAGATCATTCCCGTATGTGGTTTAATAATTATTCAAGGAAGCCTAAATCATTTTAATGTTGGTGGAAGAATAAAATGAAAACCAGATATACACGCCGTGTACATTGAATGTACACGCCGTGTAGTTTTCATTTTGGAAAGAAAATGAAAACAAGATATACACGCCGTGTACATTGAATGTACACGCCGTGTAGTTTTTATTTTGGAAAGGAAATGAAAAACGAGTACATGCTGCGTATTAATGATTACACGCTGTGTAGTTTTTCTAGTCGGGATTTTGAGGAAATAATATCGTTTTATTAAATGATATTTATTATAATCAGCGTGGGCGCATGTCAAGGAATTAATGATTCGATATGGGGGTTTTCAATAAGAGTTGATGAAATAAATAAAACGCGTAACGCGTTTATTTATTGTCATAACTCTATAACCTCAAATCCGATTATAAATATCCTCACAACCCCAACACTTTTCCCTAATCGCTGTGCACAACAATTCTGGAAAATTCTCTCAAGGCCGAAAGAACTCCTTCCTCCAAGAACGCTCTCAAGACCGAGAGAGATCCTCCTCCATCGGATCAAGGCGATCTAAGGCGGACAACGCAAGCAAAGGCTTCTCCACGCTAGCACCCAGAGATTCCTTTGACGACGTCTAGAGATACGTGGTGCACGTGTGGATCACCACTAGAGGAAGTCTACACTTGGCTTCTGCGACGCAACGACGAATCACATCGGAACGTGATCAGAAATATCAACGAAGAAAGAACGTCATAAAAGGTATTTCTTGTCAATTAATTAAATTAATTATAATCAACCTGTGATGATCTTCCTTTGTGGTTCCAGGACTATTCTTCTTCTTTGTCTATTTCTGTGATTCGATCCGTGGAGTCTGACATTTATCGTCGTATTGATCCCGGATTGATCATTGCTAATGACAAAAAGCCAAGTGGGCACATCCACCCACGAGCTTCAGCTGCGCCCGGGACCTTCAAGTCTACCCATGTACATCGAAAACCATGTCGTGTACGCGTATGAGGTGAGGTCCAATGTCCCAGTAGGAATCTCTGATGTCTCAACAATGCTGAGTGCTCGTGCGATCAAGTGAATGTGTATGTGGTATATATACGAGTATACGTGTCAAGTTATCATTTGCTAACCAGACTACCACAACATCTGACCTCACATGCTTCGATCAATGTTGGAAGGAGTCACCTCGTACCACATATCCCGACCCATACCCAAAGATGCAGGGTAAGGTGCTTTACCAAGTCCTGACTTCTATTCGAAGATGGAGGGTAAGGTGTATTACCAAACCCGACCTATACCCAAAGACTTTGGGTGGGTCGCACGTCAAGTCTCGAACCATCCCTTCTTACCCAAGGGAGGTCTCACATTGTCATCTCAAACCACACATTCTCACACAAGGTTGGTCACACGTTAAGTCTCAAATCACATCTTCTCACTCAAGTTTGGTCTCACATCAAGTACCCGACCACACCTTTTCACTTAAGGTTGGTCACACAATCTTGATCACAATCCACAAGGCAATCATAATCGCGGAGCACATCAAAGCAATTATGCTTTAGAAAACTGGGCATCGCCCCCGAGGTCAAATAGACCAAAACAATCTCAAACCAAGCCCTTCCGGCTTTCCTTTAAAACCAAGTCAAAATCCTCTTTACAAATCATTTAGAAATAGCATCACATGTTGTCTTATTGATGCTAGGCCCTTGACCAAAATCCCATCAAAACGTTATTTAAAAACCCCACATTTGTTTTGAAATGCCATTTGAAAACTCATTCTCAAAACTATACCATTTCCTTATAAACCCCATTTAAATCAACCCTCTTTAAAATCTCATTTTTTAAAAAAGGAAACCTCTTGCTCTTGAAATTCATATCACGCCACCAAGCAATCCATAAAGAGGACCACCGACATTCGTTCGACCAAGGCGCCATTATCTAACCGTTTAGCTAACTATGCGGCCCATGTTGACTATTAGGCCTACGCGAGCCCATCCCAATTTATTTGTAAGTTCACACAAGGCATACAATATGCTGACAATAATTATAATGATGACATACGAACATAAAATCATCAAAAGAACAAGCGGCTCATTAAAGTCAAGGCAACCTACCTTAAACAGTTATTCATAAATCAATCCCAAGCTTGTACTAACCTCCTGCGAGCCCACAAGCACCTATCTCAACCATAAACACCCTCAATTTAATAAAATGATCATTTATAACCAAAAACCCACGATGCCATAATCGACGCCAAACTCATTGACGATATCAGTGTCGTAACCACAAGCAACGGGGTGCGATCCACTCCCGATATGCACCTGGACCTAAACCACCCAAAAGCCCCAATTTATATTCCCGAATCAACGACCAATTTAACCCAAATTCACCAAAGCCCAAGGGGGTTCCAAATAGCCCCCCTGAAATTACCAAAAGACTCCTTGGTCACGGCGTGGCCATAATGGTCACGCCATGGCGCCTCCTCGCAAGGTTGCGTCACGGTTGATAGGATTCAGCTCGTGGGTGTTTCCAAATTTGAGATATGATAGTTTTTTGAATTTGAGATATCTTTTTTCTATCACATAGATAAGGCTGCATGTGTTGCTCATGGGTAGATATATCTTTTATATCTATTTAGATGAGATAAGTGTTTGATTTTTAAACATGACATATACATGGTGTTTTGGAAATTTAAGATATAATACTTTATATCTTATCTGTTTTCGAAAAAGGAAACCGTGAAAGCTTTAAAAGGAGAAGCAGGCGGTGATGATCAAAAAGAGAGAGAGGGCTTCTTAAGATGTAGTCCACCGAGATCAAGGGGAAAGGGGCTGCCGTGTTTGCGGTAGCCCGTGTGGCTTGTCGGTAATGGCGAACGAGGCATCGACGGTGGATCTACGATGTGATGGGATATTGCGTTTGAGATAGCATGTGCGACGCATCGACATGGGACAGATGCGAAGCAACAACAATGAGATTGATGATCGGGGTCATGTATCGAAAGTCTTCTTGATTGCGGTGATCAAGTGGCGTGTTCCGGTTGATGATAGGCGATACATCATGATGACGGGATCATGAGAGAGAAAAATCCTTCGGGTGTCGTAAGACAGGGCGGGGCTGACGTATGTTTGGATTTGATCCCCGACGTAGTGGCGTTTCATCGACCCAAAGGGTGGCGTTTTGTCACAGATGGATTTTCAAGCATGGTGTTTTCGAGATGATTATCAGAGAGGCGAAAGTGTATCAGGGTGTTATTTTCACGTAGGCTTTTCTATGCTCTCATTGTAATTCAAGTTCGGACATTATTTGGATTTTGTATTTTTTGGTCCATAGTGGATATTTTGGAGTTGCCATGTGGTTTTTTGATCCTTCACATTGGAGAGTTTTTACACATTAAAAATCTTGTGTGCTGATTCTTTTTTTGTTCTGCTGTAAGATTTCACTTTCATTGTTTCATTGGATTTCCCACAAATTGTGTCGTAAGCGATTTTTGTCATGAGATTGGGATTCTCTCCCAACAATTGGTATCAGAGGTGATGGTTCAGACTTGCAATCTGATGTGAGAATTATGAAAGCTTCTGAGAGGATATATGACGTGTGCATGACGCGGAATAGGGTTTGGAAAACAAAGCAGGTTGAGAGAAGTGTTTTAGGTTTTACACATAATTCTTTTTTTTCGGAGTGTCATCAATGAAGAAAGAATTAAATTGAAGATCAAAGTGATGCGCTTACCTGCTCAGGGGATGTTGAGAAGGGGAAGTAATTTGTTTCTGTGGGTGCTCCAAGATTGGGTGGCGATCATGATTATGAGAGAGCCCGATATTGCTGGTTTCGGTCTTATTTGATATGACAATGCAAATTCAAATATGATAAGACTTCAACGTTTGAATTTCTTTTTGCAGGGGGAGCTGTCAATTTTTTGTCAGAATTACAAAAGGGCGTTGTCATATTTTATGTCAGAGTTGCGAAAGGGTGTTGTCATATTTTTTGCAGAGGATGATGGTAGGTGCGATGCCATCAGGTTTTCGGTCAAACCGAGTTTGTTGGATGATATCTCTATTGACGAGCTGAAAGAGGGAGATTGATAGGATTTAGCCCGTGGGTGTTTCCAAATTTGAGATACGATAGTTTTTTGAATTTGAGATATCTTTTTTCTATCACTAAGATAAAGCTGCATGTGTTGCTTATGGGGAGATATATCTTTTATATCTATTTAAATGAGATAAGTTTTTGATTCTTAAACATGACAGATATATGGTGTTTTGGAAATTTAAGATATAATACTTTATATCTTATCTGTTTTTGAAAAAGGAAACTGTGAAGACTTTAAAAGGAGAAACAATTGGTGGTGATCAAAAAGAGAGAGGGCTTCTCAAGATGTAGTCCACCGGGATCAGGGGAAAGAGGTTGTCGTGTTTGCGGTAGCTCATGTGGCTCGTCGACAATGGCAAACGAGGCATTGACAGTGGATCTACGATGTGATGGGACATCATGTTTGAGATAGCATGTGTGGCACATCGACATGGGACACACGTGCAAAGTAACAACGACGAGATTGATGATCAGGGCCATATATTGAAAAACTTCTTGATTGCGGTGATCAGTTGACGTGTTCTGGTTGATGATCGACGGTACATCATGATGTCGAGATCATGAGTGAGAAAAATCATTCGGGTGTCGCAAGACAGTGCGAGCCTGACGCATGTTCGGATTTGATCCCCGAGGTAGTGACGTTTCATCGACAGAAGGGTGACGTTTTGTCATAGATGGATTTTCCAGCATGGTGTTTTCGAGATGATTATCATAGAGGCGAAAGAGGTGTATTGGGTGTGGTTTTTACACAGTTTTTTCTACGCTCATTGTAATTCAAGTTCGGGCATTATTTGAATTCTGTACTCTCTAATTCATAGTGGATATTTCAGAGTTTCCCTGTGGTTTTTTGATCCTTCACATTGGAGGGTTTTTCCACGTTAAAATCATACATGGTGATTCCTTTTTTGTTCTGCTGTAAGATTTCACTTTCATTGTTTAATCGGATTTCCCACAAATTGTGTCCCAAGCGATTTTCGTTCCGAGATTGGGATTCTCTCCCAACAACGGTGTGGCCCCTCTGGGTCATGGCGTGACCGCCCCCTAGACAAAGGGCCCGACCCCCTGTCAAAACACCGACACAACGTGACTAGAGTGCTCACGCCGTGATGGCTCATTTCATGGGTGTCCCCACGCCGTGGCTTCCATTGCAAGGCCGTGGCACCCTGTGTTCACCCCCGCCTCCACGCCGACTGTCACTTCATGGCACCCTCCACCACGCCGTGACCATGCTCCATCAAAATTTCTCCAAGTCAAATACGTCACACATCCCCCAAAACCTTACGTACCATCACAGTGTGATTCCCCTGGGTCACGACGTGACTTCCTCAAAACCTTACGCACGGGGGCTTAGCCAAATTGACACATCCAGGCGTCACGCCGTGGTGCTCCACCACGCTTTGACTTCCTCCCTCACACAGTCCGTCATGTCGTGGTGCCTCTAGGCTACGACGTGACCTCTTCACACCCGCCTTCACAAAACTTGCCACCTGTCACATGTGATGCCCTGCCTACAACAGAGTTCATCCACCAACACCCGAGAATCGTTCCAGAACCAAAAAGTCAATTTTTTCCTGATTTTCTCTAACCCGTAATGACGCAGGTCATTACACTTGGAACCTGGAAAGTATATTCCAGGAGGGGAAAAAAGCTCCCATCAGCTAGCCTAACGACTTGAGGTGGTCCCCGCACAACTGCTTGTTATGGATTCCCTCGTGAGGCAGTTTTAAAAGACGGGGGAAGGGAAAGAGAGAGGGTAGAGAGAAGTATTCTTAGTAACGACCTGGGGCTTGGGCGGTAGTGAGAGAGCCATCTCCTCTTGTAGTGTTTCTTCCCGGGATCCTTCTCTTCTCCTCTTCTACACCTATTGCATCACACCAGCTGCTAGTCATAATATATCAAAGGGAATTCTCTAGGGGAACGTGTGCTTATCACCTTGCAATGCGCTTTTGCGCCTGGGCCCTTGTCGCCATTGTGCGCCATGCACCGTTGATAACTATGTCCCCTCTTAGGGGGATTGGGATCTTGGTGGTTGCAACTTTACTAATCTTCTCAGAGCTTATTTATAGGATGGCAGACCTCATTTGGTGTTAAATTTTTGTTAGTAGAGAAATATTTTTTTGATCATTATCATTATTATTATCATTTTTGACATGGAAGTCAGACTTAAATGCATTTCATTTTTTTCGAATTCATTATTTACAGGAAAGTGAGAGTGCAAGGTCCATGCAAGCATTCAGAGAAAAGCTTCCTGCATTCAAAGTGAAATCTGAGTTTCTGAAAGCGGTTGCTAACAATCAAGTATGTTTTTGATTTTGCCCGCATCACATTTCTTAATTTTAAAATTACTTTGCAGTTGACAGGTACTGATTACAGTGTTGGTGAATTATTTGCTTATTTTAACTTTTTATGGTTTCACCTCAAAATTATGCGCCAATTAGCAGAGCAACTAAAAAAGAACATTTTAAATATCATAATGTATAATCTCATTTTATGTGGAAAATATGGGTCCTTACCAACTGTATATTTGATTTAACGGTTCTTCAAGAATTTGGGTATTATTATTGTTGAGTGCTAAAAGATATTATTTAGTATATAACTGAATCATGCTTTGTTATCAACGTTAACGTTTGATTAAATGGTCAAGGGATGTTTGCTTAATTTAATAATTTATTACTCTGCTTACTTTAAAAATAATTTTCTTCTATCTTTCAACACATATTATAGCTGAAGTGGAAAAACCATCAAAAAGTTAAAAAGAACCCTTTTCCTTTGGTTCTGGTTTCTCCCCTGGTCTGGCCTTATGGTGCAACACCCTTGCCTCCCAGACCATTAATAACTTCAACTTGAAGCTTCGATTCTTTAGATTTTCTTTTATAATCAGCTTCTCTTCTGGTTTGCGTGCTGCGTTTCAGACTTGGCCCAAGAAGTCACCAGGAATCATAGGCTATAGGGTCCCAAAAGCATGCAGGCTAGCATGAAAAGATGCCATCCTATCACGCTGAACAATGCTGTGAGCATGTGTCACTACATAGAGACATCCACAAGTATATCATCCCCAGAAACATAAAATTCAAGGGAACTGCAATATCTCTAACTTTGGTTCACAAAAGGATAACATCATACAGGATTCCACCCCAAGAATTTTCTCCTTTGTCGATCTTCTTGGTTCTAAAAGTATCTCCGGTGTGTGCTCGGATGCTCGAAGGACATCAACCATGCATCCTTTCCCATGAGGAAAACAATCTAAGCATCTTCCTGGGCTCCCATTTCACTCATAAATGGGACCAAGTACACATGAAATCAGCAGCAAAACCTTAATCAACACCTTGCTCTGTACGATTTACAATCTAGCCTAGCCTAGCCTAGCAGACAATCCTTTGCTTTGATACCACCCGCAAGACCCATAGCTTCAAGTTGAAGTTATTAATAGCCTGGGGGGCTGGGTTTAGGTTGGGAGATGACAACAGGACCATTTCAAGGGTTATGTGTGAGAAAGAGGAGGTGAGGCTGGGAAAAAGGAGGATTGAAGTTCTGACCTGTTTAAAACAAATGGACCTGGCTGGAGACATTAAGGAAGGTAACTATAAACCGGAAAGAAATGTCTTTAGAATTTAAATTGAATGGTGAGTTGGTTACTCTTCATGGGATGCTAAACTTTAAGGTGATGCCCGAAGCATCTTTATCAGAAGGGAGAAGATCTTAGTGCAAGGGATACAATGGGAACCGGGGGTGGGGGGGGCGGTGGGGGGGGGGGGGCGGTCAGTTCCAATGGAAGGCTGGTCTCCGTGTTCTGCAAGAAGCTTAGAGAGGGGGCAGAACCACTGAATGTTCGACCATTCAGACATGCTTGTCATCTCAAGAAAATGGAGCCATTGCGAAGGCCTTTTGTTTTTTCCACCCTCTTGCCCATTTTGGATGGGAACTGTCATCACAACATTGATTTTCAACCAAACAAGCGTGCTCACATGTAATTAGATTATCTTTAAATACATCTCATGTTACCCGTGAACTAGAAATCATGTTTTATGCATGTTAATGTAAAATCATCTTACTGTTAATTGATGATTGGAATAAAAAATAATGTTATATTCTTCTTCTCTCTGAAATTATATATATATATTGTCGACATATTTTCACTGTTTTTTAAATCTGTTCAGGGGTTGATTACTTTATATGACATTTGTAATCTGTTTTAGGAGTTTTTCTATAGTAATTATTGGTTAGTGGAGGAAAGGAAAACCACTTATTCATGCTATTTTCAGTCACGAGATATTTTCAATCACTTGATATGGTTCTATTCATGTTGTGAGTTGGGTTCTGTGATCATTTGCAAAATATCTGCAACTATATTTGTGGCATTTCATTTAGCGTTGTAGTTGTTACTTCCCTGTGTACAATATTTTTTTTATGTTTGCTGAATCTCTTTAAAATTCTTTGGATATGTAGGTATTAGTTGTTTCTGGAGAGACTGGTTGTGGTAAAACTACACAGCTGTCTCAGTTCCTTTTAGAAGAGGAGATATCATCTCTACGTGGTGCTGATTGCAGGATAGTATGTACTCAGCCCCGACGTATATCTGCCATATCTGTTGCAGCACGGGTATCTTCTGAAAGGGGTGAAAGTCTCGGTGAAACAGTTGGCTATCAGATCCGCTTGGAGGCAAAGCGCTCTGCTCATACTCGACTACTATTTTGCACAACTGGAGTGTTACTTCGGCAATTAGTAACATGCCTTCCTTCTCACACCTTTTTTTTTTCAGGCAAAGGCTCCATTTGACATAACATATTGAAGCTGCTTATCCTCCGTTTGACGAAACTTATTTAAAATTGCTTATAGCACTTACATCACCACTTATGATAAGTGCTTTTATATAAGTGTAACCAGGGTTGGTTATTGAAAAAGTTTTTTTCTGTCACATTTTTGAGTGGTTTTCTTCTGGAATTTAAGTGTGCTGTTTCTCAGTTGCAGAACAAACGCCACTTATTTTTTCAATTTTCTAATTATAGGTGATAAATGCTGTAAACACTTTTCAGTAATCACTGTCAAACAGTCTTGTAATGCTTAGTGTTTTATCAAAAAGTGACGAGTGATATAGACCCAATAAGTACCGTCAAACGGAGCCGAAATCTTTCTTGTTGCTTGTTATTGTTTTCCCTCTTTCTATTTACTTGCTGATTTCATTTTTCTGTTGTAATAGTTAAGAGTGAACATTGATTTGAGATTTATTTATTTATTTTTTTGGGAATGTCAAAACACCATAATCTGTCTGATGGAACATAAACCAAGAAATTGTTTGTTTTTTATTTTGATTTAGATTAATTTTCTTGACATTTTCTGATGACTTTTTCTTGCTTGAATATATTTGAATTTATTATGACAGGTTCAGGACCCTGATTTTACTGGTGCAAGTCATTTGGTAGTAGATGAAATACATGAAAGAGGCATGAATGAAGACTTCTTATTAATAATATTACGGGATCTTCTTCCTAGGCGCCCTGATCTACGCCTTATTCTTATGAGTGCTACAATCAATGCCGAGTTGTTTTCCAAATATTTTGATAATGCACCTACTATGCACATACCGGTATTGTCTTGCGAGTCTTGTTTGATGGGAATTTATGTTTGCCCATCAAGTGAAAGCTGTAATTACCTTGTCATCTGTAGGGATTGGCATTTCCTGTGGCAGAATTGTTTTTAGAAGATCTACTAGAAAAAACTCGATATACCATCAAATCAGAAGTTGACAGTTTTGATGGAAGCTCAAGGAGGCGGCGGAGACAAGCAGATTCAAAGAAGGATCCTTTAACTGAATTATTTGAGGTATGTTTTACTGGTTATCCTGTTCCTAGTGCAACTCTCTGCATTTATGGCTTCTGATTTATTACAGATTATGGGGAGTAGCACTTTTATGATACCTTTTCTTCTCATTTCTATCATTGTTTTCAACTCTGAAGATTATTTTCCCTTTTGGGCATACTACTACATCTATAATGAAACCTTCCATTTACCCTTGAGGTATTTTTTTTTATGGTATCGATGTTTTTCAGTCTGTTAACTTGGATTAATTTTGGCTTCCGAAATGTCAGTATTCTTACTATGCAAATTGGATAAGAGATGACCCTAAGTTTGTGTCCTGTCAAGGGCCTGTGACCAGTGTTCTAAACTGTAACCAAAATGGGCCACATACTCTAAATTCAAGCACGGACTAAACTTGAGGAAACCTTCCAATAAACTAAATAATGCTGCAAAGTAATTATTAATAATATTTTGAGCCCACATAAGTGATATGGAACATGCATGTTCAAAGGTGCTTATACCAACATGATAAATAAAAATGAACATAATATCCACCCAGTGCAAAAAATAAGTAGTCACATGCAACAATACATCCCAATTTTAATAATACGAGTATTTGGATAAAATTAACTCCAAGTAAAGGATCATACAATAAGAGATAGATCAAATGTGTGATTGCCTCTGCTCATTTGGCAGACTGTCAACCTTGCCTGTCAGTGGGACTTCCTGAAAAATAATGTCGAGGTGAGCGAATGCTTAATGGGAACCTGCTGCTACCCTTCCACAGTAATAGAGTTTATATAAATCCATATGAATAAGAAAAATGAACGAAACATAAATATGCATTCAAGCATCATACTGACCATTGGGCTGCTCAATCAACCAAATTTCCTCGATTGGTTTTAGTAGAACTAATGCCCAAACATCTGTCTGACTTAAATTTCATGGATCCTAGGCCAAGATTGGTAGTATGAAGAAGGCAACTACCCATTGACATGACCTAGCTCAAACTTTGTATTGCTGTAGTTAAATAGAGCCACCACATGCTAATTTTGACTAATGATCCTCTGGGTATCCCATGGATGAGTCTTTTTTGATACATGTTTGCATGCAACCTTATCACTAACTGACAATTGACAATTAAGAGGGGTCGAAAGATCAAACCATGTGGTTGGGTTCCCTTCTTCATATGAATTGCGGCGGAATACATCTTTGTGTCACGTGTAAGACCAATATGTGAGTGTCTATCTAAATAAAAAACTGATAGGAATGTGGGGTCAGTGGGTGTTGGGGAGCTGCCGCGGCAGGGTCATGGGGTGCAGGGGGACTGCTGTTGCGTGAAGGTAGAGGGAATAATTCCCCTAATTACCAGGGGGCATTGTTGTAAATTGTATTAAATAGTTGTTGGGGTTGTTAGGCGGTGGGTTGGGGGGAATAATAAATGGGGCAGGATAGTAGGTTGGGGAAGACTACGAATGTTTTTTTTGAAGGATCTGCTAGGCAGATTGGGGGCTGCGGCCTTGGGCTTCGGGGAGCGACTTCGGGGAGTTCTACTTTCTTCTACTTCTTTCTCCTTCAATTTCTGCTGTAACACAGCACACAATTGTTAATAGAAACCACCGTTTTCCTCTCTCTCGCACTTGGATTCCTATCAATTGGTGCTTTTATTGAGTGGGTCTTGAGCATGAGTCGAGTTGTGGAGTGGAACTCGAGAGAGAATCTTGATCGAAGCTGATGATGCAAATGCAGCAGACACGGCAACAGCTTTCTCACGTGCAAACGAATCTGACACACCAGCTATGTACTCGCAGCAGTGGAGTCCAACCCACAGCTGTTCAAGATCGGCAGGTACGGAATAGTGTTGGACATAACAACCGACAATAGGTTCATACAGTATTGGCGACTCCCACGCGTTGGGTGAAACAGATGCAAGTGCTCGAGGCGAGCATGGCCAAGCTGGCCAGGCTTGAAGAGGAGAGGAGAGCGACCTCCTGGCATGAGATGATGCCGTTTTTTGCTGGAGAAGGTCCTGAATCTTAGATCACCAATGCTGAGGATTATTTTTGGTTTCATCAAACACGGGAAGATTTGAAGATATGGAAGACACGACTATGTATGCCAGGAACGGTAGGAAATTGGTTTATATCGTTGGAAGCGTTTAAGTCTGAGCCTGACCTCACTTGGCCACAACTCAAAGAAGAGTTGCGCCTTAGTTTTGGTAGTGCGGCAGTGGTATAAACAGTGGATTCAATTTCATAAGAGCCTGGAGGAATGTGCTGAGGAGGAGCATAGCGTGATGCTGCGGAATGAGCCAGCATAAGCGCCAACGCCTGTAGAGCTGTCTCAACATTCTTCCAATTGTCCGACACCTACAGCGGCGGTAGAAATGGTGAGAAGGAAGGTTGCTGTAGAGAGCTTGAGTGACTTCTGGTCTGATCAGGACGAGAACGTTAAAGAGGAGCAGCAGGGTATCCAATTGGAAAGGTAAGAAGAGCAGGAAACTACAAAATTTGTACAGCCGCAGCGTGAGTTGGTGCTGGCGCAAGATCATGTGCTTGTTGAGTTGTCAGCGATAGTAACACAGCTTGCGAAACACCAAGAGGAGTTTAATTTAAGGCTCAGAATGTTAGCAAAGGGAAGTCAGTTATTGTTGAGGGAAGGGAAAGCAGTCTTAAGCCCAAATCTGAAAAAGGAATTCAGCGGGGTGAAGCAGTAGCGGATGACTAGTAATTGTGGTTTGCAGAGCGAGGGGAGCTGCACGCGTTGTTCAAGCAAGTGGTGATGCCGTCTTTTCTTGGAGGTGTACCTGTGGCGATGTTTACCAAGGCTAAAGTTCAAATTCTAACAGTCTCAGGAAGAGGAGCTTAGGGGAGGAATAAGAAGGTGCAACCTCATGAACTAGGTTACAACTGTCTACAAACTCATTTGGAGTTTCTGGCTGGACTGCCATGGCAGAGGGACAGTCAATGGACTATTAAGCACCTGGTTGTACAAAAATTGAAACCAGATGCAGGAGGATTGGTTGGGTATTTTGTTGGTCCTCCAGGTGAAGGGAAAAACTATTGGGCATCATCTGTAGCCTGCTGTTTTGGGCAGGAAAACTTTTCACACTTCCTTTGGAGGTGTGAAGGACAAATCTGCAATAGGGAGTTTAGTACAGTTGCTAGAAGAAGCTGCCGAAGCTAGTAAATCGGGAACCATCGCACCAAAAGGAGATTGACCGAGAGAGGATTACCGGTACGTGGACAACACAGGATGAAGACTCTTGATATAGCCAAGCTGCGTTCGGCCCTTGTTTCAGTCGACTGCAGGAGAAGGATTTCATTGTGTTGTGGGAGAATTCCCCCTTACCTCAATGTGAGGTGAGGATGTTTTTATAGATGAGTAAAACTAAATACAGAGGGGGTAAGTCCGATGTGGGACTCAGAAATACCCAATTAAATGAAATGGGGTCCAACACTCCCCCTCAAGCTGGACATGCCCAGATTGGATTGAGTCCCACAAAGAAAAAATAGAAGACAAGATAGATGAACTCATACTCCCCCTCAAGCTGGGCTATGGAGGCTGTGAATATCCAGCCTGGTAGTGAGAGAGTCAAGGCGAGCCCTTGGGAGCCCTTGGGAGGCTTTCTTGACTTTAGCAATAAGTGGGACAACATATGTGGAGACGACAGCTATACCCGAGGTTGAAACTGCTACTGAAGAAGCTGCACGGCTGCCAAGGCCACTGCCAATGCTACCTGATGATCACCTCGAGGGCAAGATGATTTTTCAAGGAGGGGTAAATAAGAGGAAAGTGGGGTCAATGGGTGTTGGGGAGCTGCTGTGGCAGGGTCCTGAGGTGAAGGGGTACTGCTGTTGCGTATGGGTGGAGAGAATAATTCCTAACCACCAGGGGGCAATGTGTTGTAAATTGTATTAAATAGTTGTTGGGGTTGTTAGGGAGTGGGTTGGGGAGAATAATAAATGGGGCAGGACTACAAATGTTTTTTAGAAGGATCTGCTGAGCAGATTGGGGGTTGCGGCCTTGGGCCTCGGGGAGTTTTATCTTCTTCTACCTCTTTCTCCTCCTCTTCAATTTCTGCTGTAACTCAGTAAGCAATTGCTAATAGAAACTACTCTTTTCCTCTCTCTCACTTTGATTACTATCAAAAACTAAATACAAGGCCTTTCCTCAATGCTTTCTCCTTAGATTGTGGGAAAATGCGAATAAGCAGGTTTATCTTCAGGTCCATCCCATATTTGAAATTAGATCATGTCAAGCCTCGTGCTTAAGTATACAATACCAATGGAGGTGGGAATGGTGCTGTCATGACCCACCCCCACTGAAACCCCTTATGGGTTGGTGATTAAGACAACAGTGACCCCCGGACCTTGCCTCCAATATGCCACGGGTTAGGCATTACCCTCATAATTCCCAGAAAAAGATAAGGAATCCACCAATCAACTTCATAATATATATTATGAGTGAGCATGCAAGTATACTCAGTTGAATCCTTCTCAAAACCTTTTGTGCAAATGTTGAAGAAGCATACTAAAGCCTCAGTGAATAAATAGCGAAACCAACTCGCTACCTAAACCAGGTCAACTAAGTTCTCAACCTTACCAATGATCACTCACCAAATATCATCGCATAGAACTAGGTAACATAGTATAAAAGGCATAAATATAAGGAAGGTACCCGGCATCCACTTTCCGAACAAGTCGCCCTAAATCCCAATGTCACACGTCCTGGTACTCTCATCTCCTCCATAAGCCATATCACATATCCGTAATTACACATCACAATTACATCCATAAAATCACAGTCACAACCGCACATCACCATCATATCCCCACAATCACATAATATAACCTTGAGCCATTGCAACCCGTGCATTACGGCCCGTGCATATATACGCATGTGATAAGTGTAAACCATTACAGCCTTTAAATATATGTGCATACTATATTTCAAGCCATGATAACCCGTATATACATATGTCAAGACCTCGAGCCAGGACAGCCGGTATGAGTGCTCATCCTGTAACCGTAAGCCATCATAGCTTGGATAGTACACATACCATGCCACGTCAAGTGGAGAGAGCGAGGTAGGGAGAGTAGTCATCCATCCGTGCCTCTGCAACCTAGATGTTGGGATGACACTTGAAACTCAAGCCCTCATATGTGTCGGTCATATTATCCGTCTTGAGTGGTGGAGCGTAATAAATGACAAAACCTTAATGAATAATTAATAGCACACAAACCATTCTAAGGGCAATTAACTAAAGCGGAGACACTATTTATAACTAACGCCTCTCATGACAACTCAACTGCCAACATTGACCACTAGGGAGCTAATACTCTTCTAAGCACAATAGGCATCAAGGTTCCTTGCTATCTCTTTATCATTTCTTATTCACTAGTTACCAACCATTATATAACATTTCATCATCAATTCCAAATTATTATTCACGTTATTAATCTGAAGCCAAGGTGTTTTTATTCAACATCATAATTTCAGTTACTACAAACCACATTCATTTAATTACTCACCCAATCCATGGATACTTCATATCAACTTATAAATATCTCATTGCATGTATTAATAATCAATTGCCATTGTTTATTCATTAAATCATTATTAATCCTCATAAACCATCCCCATTGTTTAATTCTTAAGTTATTAATCATTCCACAACTTCGGGGCACTAAGACAACTTTCCTACTTCAAGATAGGGAATACCACAAATGAAGTAAGCAAACAACAACATACATCACCTCCAACCCAAGCAAACCACCTCAACATCATTCCCATCACCTTTCCTGGTAAGACCTTGACCGGGTGGCTTTCTTTAACAAAGGGTAAAGATGTCTTTGTGGGGGTTGGTTTGTTGGAGGAGAATCGGGAAAATACTATAGTCTGTTAGGGGGGGGAGCTGGGCCCACGTGGAGCGGAGCGGTTTAAGGAGTGGAGGATGCGAGTGAGAGACGAAGGAAGGAATATTGTTAGGCTGTTTAGGCAGTTCGGCTGGGGCTTGAGCGAAAATACAAGGAGCCTCTCTAGTGTCTTCTTTCAATCTTCTTCTTCCTCCATCTTTGAAATTCTGGTTCGTCTCTAATATACATAACCGGTCCTCTGGTTTCTTATCAATTGGTCTAACCTGTCATTCTTCCTCACTCGTTGTTGCTAGAATCATCTTGATTAGCGGAGGGGCGCTCAGTAAGACCGCGTTCAAAGGTGGGGTGCACCGATGGCTTGCGTTAGACGCAACGCACACTGCTGGCTCGCATTCGCAGGAGAGGAGCGCTGCCGATGAAAGCTTGCACGTGCGAGGCACTACTTGGTTGCGCTTGTCGGGGTGGGGTGCTTCCGGATTTCTCTCACTGCGGAGGGGAGCACTGCCAGATTTCCTTCCCCCCCACTGGCGAGTTCACAGGAGGGCCGAAGGCATGATGGTAACTCGGAAGCAAACTTGACAGGAAGATGTAGGCAAATGATTGAGGCGACTTGAATCCTTTCCCACCAGATGCCGGACGAAGTTAGGGTACCGCTTGCGTAGATTAACATGGGTGGCGTTGGCTATCCATTGGTTCAACATTGTGAATGACGTTCATCTAACAGTATCCTGGACGACCTTTAAAGAGGAGCTCATGGAACAATTTTGTGGACCGGAGATCCAAAATCCATATGAGGTGACCGCCCCTACAACAAGGAACAGTTCAGGACTATGTGAAACAGTTCGAATATTTGGCTTCTCTCTTGCCACGCCAGCTAGAGCAACCATACATCAACTACTTCCTGTATGGCTTGCATGAGGATATTCGCAGCTGGTTTCGTGTTCATAATCCCAAAACTCTGTTGCACGTGATGCGGTTATCTCGATGTGTGGAACTCACATTCACGGGAAGCATGGGCGTTTGGTTACGCGAAGGTGGGTTGCGACATTTTAATGGAGTACGCGAAGCTAAACCATGATTGCCACTTGACCATTTGGAAACACACGGGCCACTCCCCAACCAGTTAGACAAGGGGAGGCTACTGAGAATGGAGTTTGATGGGAGGCTCCAAATTAGACACTTCCTGGCGGGTGAGGAGTTCGGCACCTAACGATCCAATAATGGGTGGACAGATGGAGCACGAGCTTGTGTTTCTGGTATGGGTGGCCCTTTAGTCCCTTGCATCGGTGTGCCGATCCAAAACTATTGGTGGTGCCTTTTGGAGAAGATGGAGATGACGCTGAAGGTGGAGGAGTTGAGTGGGGCAGGGAAGTAGACCGAGAACAGGTTGAACCAGTTCCCTTTCTTTAGTCTTGAGGACAAGACTGTTTTCAATGGGTGGTGAGTGATAAGACCCAGACCGGGTGGCTTTCTTTAGCAAAGGGTAATGTAGATGGGTGAATTCCCCTTACCTCAATGTGAGGTGAGGATATTCTTTTATAGATTAGGAAACCAATATACAAGACGGGTAAGTCCGATGTGGGACTCACCCATTTACACTTAAATGGGTTCCAACACTCCCCCTCAAGCTGGACATGCCCAGATTGGATAGAGTCCCACACAAAAAGAATAACAAGACAATCTCAAACTTCCCCTCAAGCTGGGCCAAGGAGGCTGTGAATACCCAGCTTGGAAGTGAGAGACTCAAGACGAGCTCCAGGAAGACCTTTGGTGAAGAGATCGGCAAGCTGATCGGCCGTCGGGATATGGCCGAAACCGATATGGTACTGCTCCAGATGGTGGCGGAGAAAGTGACAGTCCACCTCGATATGCTTCGTCTGTTCATGGAAGACGGGATTCGAGGCAATCTTCGTGGCGGCCTGATTGTTACACCAGATATGAGCAGGAGTCGATGCTGGGAAACTGAGCTCCTGGAGAAGATGACGAAGACAAAGGATCTCAGTGGTGACAGTGGCCATGGCTCGATACTCGGCCTCGGCACTCGAACGGGAGACCACAGTCTGCTTCTTGCTGCGCCAAGAGATGAGATTACCGGCGAAGAATACGGCGAAACCCGAAGTAGACCTGCGGGTAGCGAGGCAATTGGCATAGTCCGCATCACAAAAAGCTTCAATATCCAGGTGAGCATGATGTGAGTACCGAAGGCCACGTGCAGGGTCTTTCTTGATGTACTTGGCAATGCGGAGGACAGCATCCCACTGAGAGCAGGTGGGATGTTCCATGAACTGGCTTACTTTGCCAACGGCACAGGCAATGTCGGGACGCGTCATGGTGAGGTAGTTGAGTTTACCGACCAAGCGTCGATAGCTCTCGGGATGAGGAAAGAGTTCCGAGTCGGCATGAAGGGAGCGTTCCCCAGGCTCCAGGGGAGTGTCAACGGAGGTGGTGGTGCTCAACCCGGCATCCTGCAAGATATCAAGAGCATACTTGCGCTGACAGAGAGAGATAATGTCCGTAGTTCGGGAGACCTCGATGCCAAGAAAGTAGGTGAGGGGACCAAGATCTTTGGTGTGAAAGTGCTGGTGAAGATGCGTCTTGAGGCTGGCGATGCCTCTGGAGTCGCTCCCGGTGATGATGATGTCATCAACATACACTACAAACAAGATACAGCCGTGTGCCGTCGTACGGAAGAAGACGGTGTGATCTTTCATACTCCGAGAGAGGCCAAAGGCGGTGACGATAGTGCTGAAGCGGCCAAACCAGGCGCAAGGAGACTGTTTGAGGCCGTAGAGGGAGCGACGGAGACGGCAGACATGGGAGTTGGCACCAGAGGCAGAGAAACCAGGGGGCTGCTGCAGGTAGACTTCTTCGTCAAGAGAGCCATGGAGAAAAGCATTCTTAACGTCGAGTTGATGAAGCGGCCAGTGGTGATGAGCAGCCAGAGAGATGAAGAGGCGGACAGAGGCCATCTTGGCGACGGGAGAGTAGGTCTCAAAGTAGTCGACGCCATATGTCTGAGCAAAGCCCTTGGCGACAAGCCGGGCTTTGAGGCGACAGAGAGAGCCATCAGGATTGTGACGGATTGTGAAGATCCATTTACAGCCGACCGCCTGTTTGTTTGCCGGAAGGGGAACAAGATCCCAAGTATGGTTGGCATCCAGAGCCTGCAATTTATCCCGCATTGCGGCTAGCCACCCGGGGTGAGATTTGGCTTCACCGACCGTTCGAGGAAGCGACACGGTCTCCAGAGCTGACAGACCCCTGTAAGAAGATACAAAGAGAGGAGTAGTCTGACAGGATCGAGTACCTTTCCGGAGCGCAATCGGTACATTGCCGGGAGCTGTGTCAGGACCATCAGTCGAAGCGGGAACAATGGTTTCCTCGGCCGGGATGAGGGGGACAGCGGAAGGACGACGAGTGTAGGTCTGTCCAAAGAGATGACCGGTCGGAGGAGACACCAGAGGCGGGTGAACCACGAGCGGAAGGCAATCATCGATGGTAGTGTCAGGAGAAGGAGAGGGGAGAGTGAAAGGAGAGCTCTCGACAAACGAAACGTCGGCAGAGGTGATATACCGGCGGAGGTCTGGAGAGAAGCAACGGTACCCGCGCTGAGTGCGGGAATACCCGAGAAAAATACAGCGAAGGGATTTGGGTGATAGTTTGGAGAGATTTGGGCGAGTGTCCCGGACATAACAGAGACATCCGAAGATACGGAGTGGAAGGGAGTGAGGAGGGAGAGAGGGAAACAGGGTATGAAAAGGAGTCTCCCCCTGAAGGTTGGAGGAGGGAAGACGATTGAGAAGGTAAGTAGCAGTGAGGATGGCATCCCCCCAGAAAAGAAGAGGTACCTGGCGGTGGAAGAGGAGGGCACGAGCGGTTTCCAAGATATGTCGGTGTTTCCGCTCGGCCACCCCATTTTGCTGAGGGGTATCAGGACAAAAGGTCTGATGGATGATGCCGTGGGCCCTCATAAACTGCTGAAAATGAGTGGATAAGTATTCTCGCCCATTGTCAGATCAGAGACATTTCACAGGGAGAGAAAACTGTGTCTGGATTTCCTGAAAAAATGTCTGAAAAGGTTGAGAGAACCTCTGTTCGATCTCGAAGAAAGTAAAGCCAGGTCATGCGGGAGTAATCATCAATAAAGGTGATATAATAACTGTACCCTGACTGGCTAGGAACCCTGCAAGGACCCCATACATCGGAATGAACAAGAGCGAAAGGAGCCGCTGCACGTGGTTCCGGGCGAGGAGCATACGTCGTCCGATGATGTTTGGCAAACTTGCAGGATTCACAATGGAAGGAGAGGTGAGTACTGAATTGGGGGCAAAGTTTATGGAGGGTGGAAGGCGGTGGATGGCCAAGGCGGTAATGGAGGTCAAGGGCTCGGGCTGTGGTGGATGAGCAAGCAAGGGATGATGGGGTATCAAACAGGTAAACCCCATCCCGAAGATAACCTCGACCAATTTCCCGATTCGTCTTCCGCTCCTGAAAAACAACACCAGATGAGCTAAAAATTGCAACACAATTCAATTCTGTGGTGAGTTTGCTGACAGAGATAAGATTAAAGGGACTTTGAGGAACATGAGCGACCGACGTCAGGGGAAGAGACGGGGTCAAGGAACATGTGCCATATCCGGTAATAGGGATTGTTGAGCCATTAGCAACAGTAATGGCAGAGGCACCGGTGTACGGATGATAGGTAGTGAACATACCAGAGTCCCCTGTGAGATGTTCTGACGCACCGGAGTCAAACATCCAAGCTGTCTGTCGATGAGAAACACAGGCGGTGGAGTTGCCAGTCTGAGCAATCTCCTCCGGCGAGAGTGTTGTCCTGTAACGGGTACTGGATGAAGGAGGACCGCTGCGCGGTAGAGCCGATGATGGAGGATGGGAGAGCTGCTCGGCTGAGTGCATAGGTGCTCGGGAAGGTCGACAATGGAAGTGAGGGTGCGGCCCTGCCGGAATGCTGTCGTCCGGAGGTGATGCCGGAGGGCCGCGGGCGGACACGCCCGCCATTAACGCAGGGGGCTGGGCCGACGGTGCAGGAAGGCCGCAGGGTAGCTGCAGGGAAGCCGCTGGGAGACGGGCTGGGGAGCGCCGGATCGGGTGGGAGTCGCTGCTGGGAAGGGAGCCGCTGCGGAGGGTGGTTGCAGGAGGAGGGCCGCCGGAGGAGGAGCCGGCGCAGGATGAACCGGGGCGGGAGGTCCGGCGCTGGGAGGGAGGGCCGGCGCTGGGACAAGAGGAGGGAGGCGCGACGGGAGCCGCGTCGGACCAGAGGGCCGGGAGCCGCGCTGGAGCCGCGCGAGAGGAGGGAGGTGCGACGGGAGGGCCGGGAGCCGCGGGCGTCGGGCCGAGGGCAGGAGGGCTGCGGGCCGAGGGAGGGGGCGCGGGCGCCGGGCGAAGGCTTGCTGGGACGAGGGCGCACCGCGGGAGAATGGCGGACGCCGGGCGCCGGGCGAAGGCCCGCTGGGCGAGGTGCCGCGCCTGGAGGGAGGCCCGCCGGGAGGTGGAGGCGTAGCGGGAGGGACGACCGCCGGGAGGAGAGGTGCGCCGGGAGGGAGGGCCTGCCGGGAGGGTGCAGGCCGGAGAGGAGCTGGGCAAGAGGGCTGCGCCGGGATAGGAGAGGAGGCCCGCCGGGAATGGCTAGGGCAGTAGGGAGAGAGGCGGGGCCGGGAGGACGCCGGGAATCCGCAAGGGAGGGAGGGTTCGGGATAAAAATCCCTCTGATACCATGTAGATGGGTGAATTCCCCTTACCTCAATGTGAGGTGAGGATATTCTTTTATAGATTAGGAAACCAATATACAAGACGGGTAAGTCCGATGTGGGACTCACCCATTTACACTTAAATGGGTTCCAACAGGTAACAATGTCTTTGTGGGGGTTAGTCTGTCAGGAGAGGAGAATCAGGGAAATATTAGTCTGTTAGATGTGGGGAGAAGCTGGGCCCATGTGGAGGGGAGGGGTTTGTTATAAGCAGTTGAGAGTGAGAGTGAGGGATGAAGGAATATTTTTAGGCTGTTTAGGCAGTTCGGGTGTGGCTTGGGCGAGAGTGCAAGGAGCCTTTCGAGTGTCTTCATTTTCTTTCAGTCTCCTTCCTCCATCCCTGTAATTCTGGTTCGTCTCCTCTTTTATACATAACCAGTTCTCTGGTTTCTTATCATTTCCACACCAGCCACACTATCCCGCCATCAACCACGTTACCCCGCCGCCGCGACAATATCGCAAACTGCCCGACCCTCGCCATATAATCCAATTATACAGGTTTCAATTTAAAACACAGCGAGGGCACTAAGATAATAGAAACTATGGCAACAAATAATAATTCCAGCAACAATGGATATCAATAAACTGCAAACACTGCTTCCACAAAAGCAATCAAGCATAGGGCAAGCAAGACTAGGCAAAAACAACCCCAAACATTAATTCCAGAATTACAACATCTTCTGGTACCATTCTTAATTATCAATCAATTATGAACAGATTTAAGCATCCATCAAAACTTAATATTTCAGCAACTACTAGCTGTGAAATACTTTAATTCAATCAGCTCGATTCAAGCCTCAAACATATTAAACAATTCTTTCATGAATTCCAATTATTTTCAGTTTTATACTTAATATTCTTGCCATTTTACCTATCTTTAAGCTGTCTATTGAATTTTAGGCATGATAATCAAACATTAATAATTATAATCCCAACATATAGGTACCACACAATCTATGAAAATATCGTAAGCCAATAACATGAATATACGCATAATCACATGCTAAGCAATAACACCACCCCTTCCAATTTCATTGATTCAGGTTCATTATCTTCTTAGGTCAATTCCAACTATTTACCCATTGAAAACTAAAGCATGATAATCTCACATTTTCACATAATATAGATAAGTAGGAATTTTGAATCTCTTATATCCAAACGAAGCTTCGACGATCGAAAAGTAAGAACGGAAGAAGGAACGAAGAACACACCATCATGAATCCCTACAACGAACCCACAAACTCTAAGAACATCACCCCATCCTGAAGCCCTCTATCAAACCTCGACCAAGGAACCCTCAAAATCGAGAGAACCAGGCTGCCATAGCATGGCGAGGAGAAAAGAGAAGAGCGATAAAGGAAAAGAGAAGAAGATACCTTGGATTGATAGAAGATTGCTGCACAGAGTATTAGGATCGATTACAAAGGCGTATGTGTTGGATTGGTGTAGCCCGATCCGTTTTGGATGATGTTTGAGCCGAATGCTTTCAGCCCATACTGTGCACCAAGCCGCCACTCTGCAGGTCGAGTTCCGTGATGAACTCATTGGGGGTTGCAGGGGGCAACGTGCCCCCTGCTCCAGGGGTCCGGGGGCCGAAGGTTTCCAACCCAAATTTTGGGCAACTGTAGCATCTCTGACCGGCCATAATAGAGTCGACTGATCGACACCGACAAGGCACTGTAGCAGTGCAGACTTTGGCACGACTACTGCAGTAGGTCGGACTTTAGAGTCAATAGTACTATAACTCATTGGATTTCCAGCCACCGACCACTGTAGCACTTTTGACTTGGGTGGCCGCGACACAAACTTCCAGCTGCCTTTCACTGTAGCGATGCGGATTTCCTGTGCGGTTGGTGGAACAGTGGATCGTCTTCCTTCTTTTGTAGCCCATTTCGGGCTAGGTTTTTTTTGTGAGAAACTCTCTGATACTCCCTCTAAATTGTGCTTCTGGATTTTTTGTAGTGAAGTTATTCTGTCTCTCATTGGATGTAGAGATCATTTCCCTAATCACATAAATCTTTGTGTCCCGTGCGTTTCTTTATTATGTCTTTTCTTCATCTGCAAACCATTTAGTCGCTGTGACTCTCATCGTTTTCGCATCAGTAGGATCGCCAAGAATGCTCTCATAGACGCCTACAGTTCAAGGGAAGGAGGATGAAATAAAATGAATTTGAGAGGTGCCTCATAGCTGCTTAGGGTTCGAGGGAAGGTGGGGGAAATAAAATGAATTCGAGGGGCACCTCGAATTTATAGGGAAAACCTGGAAATATTGCGTCACAACGTGATGCTTAGAATCATGACGTGATTCAACCCAGATCTGAGATTCACTGTGCAATCCTCCCACGCGTTTCCCCCCTTTCTTGCGCTCAATGATTGTTTCGGTCGATGATATCAAAGTGAATCACGACACAATTCCCGACCTTCCTCAAACTCGATTGATCCCAGACAAAGTTCACAGCGCAACCTATGAACCACAGTGTAACGATCCCTAGAAAGACAAAACCAAGGAATTCGGCAACCAGAGTTCCACGACGCAACTACTGGTATCACAACGCAATTGGTCCCTGTGAAAGATTAAACTAAAACCCCATGTAAGATTAAACCAAACCCCGATCCTTACATAGGATTAAACCAAAACCCCGATAAGACCCTTCACGCTGCAATCCATATAACCACACCGCAACAGATCCCTTCATGGCACAACACCCCAGGTTGCGGCGTGATTAATGCTGGCAACTGTAAATCCAATCAAAGACTCCTTCCTTCTCCCGCCAAGCCACCACCAAACACCCCGGAACTCCTCTAACACCTGAAAAACGACAAAGGGTCCGGAAAAGTCCGGGCCTTTACAGGTGCGTTCACCATTACTCTATTTTTATGGGGCGTTCTTATGGTATAATTTACTTTGGTTAGTCTTCATAGATTGAGGAAAGATACAAATAAACAGGTCTATCATCTTTTCCTTTTTCCCCAAAAGTTATCTATTTTTTGAATTCAATAATATAATTATTATGTTTCAATCTAAAGAATAAAATTGAACCTCTTCTCTCATGTCCTTTTATCCCCGGTTAGGCCTCTGTGGGATTTTGCATTAGAATTGTCGTGTGCCTTAAACAATCACCCCAGAAGCATGCTACCTCGAAAAATTTCCCCATGCAACGGGAAAAAGTAAACTATTTCCCAAAATGCCTAGATCGAGAAACTATTTCCCAGTCTAGGGTTGTCTTCGGGAGGCCAGTGGTAGAAAGGTTGGGCGCTGTTTTGAACAACGCCTTCCTCAAAATTATTCTAAAGAAGGCGCTGTTCATGACAACGCCCTACAACGAAGGCATTGTCCAGAACAACACCTTGTTAATAGGTTTTCTTAAGAGGGCGTTGTTTGGGACAACGCCTTTAAAATAATTTTGAGGAAGGCGCTGTTTCGGACAACTCCCACACTTATATATATATTTTTTAAAAAATTATTTTTTTTGTTTATACATATATAATAATAAAAAATATTTTTTAAATGATACGATTAATAATATAAATAATAATAAAAATATAATTATTAATAATTTCTAATAGTTACAGAAGGTCGGGTTGGGGGAATTACAAATACTCAATAATTTCTAATATCAAATGTAAAAAACGTAATTAATATTGTAAATAATTTCATATTTCAAAATATTTAGTAATAATTAATAATCTAATTATTATGAATTACTATTAGGAAATATAGTTTTTGATCATGTAAATTATTTTATATCGATTATATTTATGAATAATAAGGATAATAATGACGATGGAGTATATAAATAAAATAATTTAAATAAAATAATAATAATATTATTAAATATAAAAAATATAATAATAATGATATTATTAAATATAAAAAATATTCGTTTATTTATTAAAATAATTAATATTTACTTTTTATTGTCAAATAAATTACATTAATCATATTTTTTTTTAATTTTTATATAATAATTATGTGCATAATTTCATTTCTAACGTAATGATAATTTATAATTAATCACATTATTAATTATATTATTATTAAGTATGATAAAATACAAAAAAAAGTATTATACATGACATTTATAAAAAATATTTATTTATTTATTATTAATATATTACTCAAAAGGTTCAGGATCCTAAAAATTAATTTACATGACACGAACTTTATTGATTAAAAACATAACATTTCTTCAAAATATTTATGTAAAATCTAAATGAAATTTAAAACATTGACTGTACAAATAAAAATTAATTGAAAATAAAAGAAATGATAAAAAATAATTAAAATAAATAAATTTCCACAAAAAATGTTTGATGCAAAAATAATTTAGAAGTACAAATGTTATGTTTTGAAACAACAATATTTTGTGTAATTGAAATTATTTTTCATCAATTATTTTGAAGAAATTCTTTCCATTTTCAATTGTTTTTCATATGTTTAGTCAATGTTTCATTTAAATTGTATTTATACTTTATAATTTATATGTTTTCAAAGTCACCTACTTGAAAAATTATTACGTTTCAAGTAGGTGACTTTGGATGCCAGTAAGATATAAACTATAAGTACAATCCAAATGAAACATAAGACGTGGATTAAGCATATAAAAAATAACTGAAATATAAAAGAATTTCATTAATGTAACAAATCAAAATTAATTTACATGACATAAAAATTATTGATTAAAAACTTAACATTTACACTTTAAAAAATTTATGAGCATAATTCTAATTAAGCATTATATTATTAATTAAATTATTATTAAGTATTATTAATTATTATTTTTTTATTAAATATTTTAAATTACATTATTTATAAATATTAATTTTATTATTAAATATTTTAAATAATTACAATAATAATTATGAATAATGATTTAATTAATATAATTATTAAATAACTAATAAAGTAGTTAATAATATAATTTAAAATAAATATTAATTAAATTAGTAATATAGAAAATATAATTATTAATAATAATGTTATTATTAACCATTTATTATACAATTAATAATCATTTATAATAATCAAAATAGTAATACAATTAATATTTTATTAATAAAGTTGTTGGAGTCTGCATCCCACATCGGACTTGAGGTCCGGTGTGGTCTTAATTATTCATTATAAAAGAACCCCAAGGGCTCCTTTAGAGAGAACACCTTGGGGGTTCAGTTTCTCTTTTTTTATCATTCTACATGGTATCAGAGAGAAATTAATTCCGAACCCTCCTCTCGTTTTATTTCTTATTTCCCGTCGGCCTCTAGGGTTTCTACCGGTTGGGGGGCGGCGGGTTCCATGGCTAGCGAGCCATAGGTATTTTCCGCCGCCCCCCCTGTCGGCTATCCCTCTCGAGCGCCGCTCAACCACTATCCCAGGCGGCCTCCCGACGCCACTCCTCGCTACGCGCGTCAGCCCCTTCCTTTCGTAGGGATCCCGACGGCTTCTCCCTCCCGGTGGTCTCCTCCTGCTGCGCGTGATGGCCGAAAGCTCCTTCCGCCCTTTCTGCGGCCCCTCTTCCCGACAGTGTCCTCCCGATCCCTCCCCGCGGTGCACTCTCAGCCGGCGGTTCTCCCCGACGACGCCCCTCCCTCTCCGGCATCCTCACGATCCCGCTCGCACCTCCCATCGCGCCTCCTGACGGGATCCAGCCGCTCCTCCTGTGGCGTTTCTCCCCGACGTCGCCCCTCCTGCTCACAAGCGCACCACCTCCGTCCAGCCCGAGCAGCACCGATCCCTCCTGGCGGCTCCTCCCTGTGTGCGCGACGAAATCCAGGCTGCCCCTCGCTCCCTGCGCGTGTCAGCTTCCGGCGGCTCTCCCATGCAGCCTGCCCCTCCCAGCGCGACTCACGGCGCCCCTCCCATGCAGCCTGCCCCGCCTCCTCCGCTCTGCGCGACTTCCGCTTCAGACGGCCGCGCCTCCTCCGCTCTGCACGGCCTCCCAGCGTCCTCTCCCGCTCTCCTGCTCCCTCGCCGGCCTCCTCCTACCAGGCAGCCCCGCCTCTCGTCGCCGACTTCCTCCTGCCAGGCAGCCCCGCCTCTCGTCGCCGGCATCTCCCGACGACTCCCGACAGGCATCCGCCTTCTTGTCTGGTTGGTATGCCCTCGCACCTCCTCCACCGTGGCACAACATTTTGACCGCCTGAAATCCGGGCCCTTTGGCGTCGTCAGATCCCGCAATGATTCTGCGGAATCCCCGCCTCCTGCCGCCGGCCCCGCAAGTGCGGTTTTGCCGATGCTAGTGTGAATTTCCCGGCGTATCATCGACCGACCCCACTAGTGCGGCATTCCTGGCGCTCCGTCAATCGACCCGGTCTATGTGGTTTCTTCTGCTGCGCCTGCGACATCTTCCATCTATCATCCTGCGGGGGAGCTGCGATTGTGAGGGGGAGCAACAGCTTTGCAACTTTATCTTTTATTCTGTTTTGCCTTGTTTTGTCGTCAAGCTGGGTATGTCCAGCTTGAGGGGGAGTGTTTGCAGTCTGTTGATTGCTTTGTCTTCATTGGTTTGGTTTTTTTTTTTTCTTTGTGTCCAAGCTAGGTTCACCTAGCTTGAGGGGGAGTGTTGGAGTCTGCATCCCACATCGGACTTGAGGTCCGGTGTGGTCTTAATTATTCATTATAAAAGAACCCCAAGGGCTCCTTTAGAGAGAACATCTTGGGGGGTTCGGTTTTTCCTATTTTATCATTCTACAAAAGTAATAAATAATTATTATAAATGTTATATATAATATAATTATTTACATATTTAATAATAGTTAATAATAATGTAATTAATAATGAAATTAATTATAAATAATCAATTAGTCAAAATGAATCTATGCACATAATTATTATTTAATAATATTATTATTGTAATTTATTTGACAATAGAAATAAAATATTCATTATTTTAATAAAAAGCAAAAAATATTTTTTCTATTTAGTAATAATGATAATATATTATTTTTTATATTAAAATATTTTATTTAATTAGAAAAATATTTAATAATATTATATACATCATCATCATTAGTATTATCATTATTAATATTCGTAAATATAATAAATATAATAATTTATATGACACAAAATTATTTCCTCACAATAATTCATAAAAGTTAGATTAATAATTATTATAACAAAACAAAACATAACAAAAAATAAAAAATAATTTAAAAAAAATTAAGGAAAGGCGCTGTCTCGGACAGCGCCTTCTTGAGAATTTATATGAAGAAGACATTTTTTCCAAAAGCGCCTTCCACAAATAAGGTCCACAGTAGGCACTTTGCCATACAACACTCAACTATCACTGAAAAAACACCCTCAGCAGCAATGGTACGTTGCGAATTTGTTTCCCAACTAATCCAGATTGGGAATTTGTTTTTTTTTCCTCTGCATATTAGAAAATTTGCCTGCTACCCCTTTCATTGTGTGAGAAGGGATCCTTTTGCATGTTGTTATGACCTTCATTTAGCTGTTTGCTCCAATCCCATTTTTAAAATTTATAGTTGCCATGCTCTAATGCTTTTACACATTTCTTATTTGTGATGTTTTTTTAATAGTTTTCAATATTATGCTAAAGGATTTCGCTTTTATGTTAGTTTTATCTTTCATAGTTTTTATAAGCAATCTCTCTCTCTTTTTTTCCTGCTAACATTCCTGTTTTACATGAAAGGATTATATTTTTGTGTTACATTTTTTGGGTTTTATATTCGCGTGAAATATTTATTTAAATAACATTGTTTTTTTTAGGATGTTGATATCAATTCTCACTATAAAGGCTACAGTGCTCATACAAGACAGTCTCTCGAAGCTTGGTCTGGATCAGCGCTGGATTTAGGGCTTGTATGTTCCTTAAAAATTTAATGTCTATTTGAAGTCACCCTTATTTGTTCACTGTGCCTGATTTTGATGGTATCACACCCCAAGTTAGGGGTGTAAAAATGGCCTGGAGGCCTGGACCCAGTCCCGACCTGGTCCTGACCCATTTTTTAAATATATTTTTTATTATTTTTTTGGATTATATATATATATATATTTTTAAAACTTGACTGGCCCTGGCCTGGCCCGAAAGTCTTGTAATGCTAGGCTGGGCCTGGCCCTACCTAAACCTTTTGGGCTGGGCCCGACCTTTATTTATTTCCGTGCCTCAAGTTTGGTCGTGTTGCTGGATTCTATTTAAGAAATCTTGTATACAAAGGTACAATAATGATCCTGTTTTCTCATCTCAATTGAGTTTTGTAGGTTGAAGCAACAATTGATCATATATGTCGTCATGAGGGCAATGGAGCAATTCTTGTGTTTCTCACTGGCTGGGATGACATTTCAAAGGTGCTTGACAAAATTAAAATGAATAAATTTCTTGGTGATCCTAATAGGTTTCTAGTTCTTCCACTACATGGTTCAATGCCTACAGTCAATCAACGTGAAATATTTGACCGCCCACCTCCTAATGCGAGGTATGCTTTTTATTTGCAATATTGCAGTACAATATATCATTTGTGCAATTCTAGGTGACATAAAAATACATAATTTACTTGTAACACTGCGGCATAGTTTTATCCGTAATTTGAGGAGTGGTTTTGAGTTCTTTTATGCTAATGGTTATTATGTATGAAATTTTTTTAGATAATCTATCTGGCTGGTCATTCGAATTTGAGTGTAACTGGTTGCAATTTTATATTGGATCTGGACGAGTGGATCATAAAGTTGATAAAAGGGGACATTGCACGGCCCTTATGGGCATGTTTTTGGGAGTTAATGTAATGAATTTTACCGTGATATAATTCGGAAGTAGGGTTAGCCAATGCTTGATTTTATCCAAAGCCACATGTCCCAAGGGAGTAGGTTGGAAGGTTGACTCGTTATGATTCACTTTGGGATAAAGTGGATGCCATTTTTTTCCAATTTCCAAAGTGAATTTTAAATCCACATTCTCTTTTCCCCCCACAATTCCTGAAAGCAGGATTTCTGTTTTCTTTTAGAACCCTAAGGCGAACCATGTCATACTATTGTGATGATAAATCACTGAAAAGGTATTTTGTTACATATGTGATATGGATCGAAATCAATTCAAAGAGAATATGTTTGGGCTGAACAAAAATATTAAGCCCAATCAGTATTCAAATTGGAGTAGCCCATGTTTCTTGACATATAATTCATCGGTGGTTCACAACTCATTAATTTGCATCACATAATGGAGTATCCACATGGGAAGTGAAGGGATTTCATGCAAATGGATGCATTGGGAATGAGAACCTTGGAAAATGGAGCATTCCAGTAGAAATTTTCCACTGCAGAGCGGGGGTTCATTAACTCACATTGGAATGTGTTTTTCTAGGGTTTTTTGTGTCCTTTGAAGACTTCGATACCTTGTAACTTGTCTGAGGATGTTTTTATCTCTCTGTATGGGTTTTATAATGCCCTTTACACTCCTTGTAATTGATAGATTGGAATCCTCAGAATTTGGAGTTTGCCCTGTGTTTCTCTCTTTTGCTTTAGCCTTATTCCTTGGCCTAAAATTGGTGGTGCTTCTCCCTTGCTGGTGACATTGGTGGTTTGGATAAAGTTTGGCAGGTGACATTGCTTTTAAGCCTTTGTCATTTGGGTACCCATCACAACCACATTCACATCTCTCAACCGACTTGCTGCGTTCTTCCATCGACGCATCAACTTGGTAGCAGAGCCCCGGTTACAATGAGTAAGTTTTGCAACGCTCTTCTTGTCACTATCCATGGAAACCTCTTCTTTGCCATGTCTCATAAGAGCGGATCTGCTACTCTTGCGCCATGATAATTAGCCAACATGCAGCTATAATTGAAAATTTATCAAATCAGTGAGAAACTTGCTCAACCCTTGAGAGTGCAGCAACATGATTTTCCTCCACCACCTAGGTGTACCCTTGATAAGACTATGGAGTGCAAGAGAGAGAGAAAACTAGATTTCTATAAGCAGCGAAGGAATTACAGGAATTACAACAGAAGTTTACGGAGAATAAGTAGAAGAAAGAAGAGAAAACTAGATTTCTATAAGCAGCGAAGGAATTACAGGAATTACAACAGAAGTTTACAGAGAATAAGTAGAAGAAAGAAGAGAAAAACGGAGAGAAGACTCCCTAGGGCAGGCTCACCCTAAGGCCAAGGCAGAAGCCCCCAAACAGCCTGAGCTGCACCGTCAACTGAATAACCAAGACCCTCTCAACTACTACCAACAACTCATATTTATTATCCCCTCCTACCCAGCCATCACAGTATCTAAAGAGAGGAAAGGACAAAGCTGCCCCTGGACAGCCCACAACCTACTGCACAGCTCATAGTTCCACGTCCCTATCATTCCCACCCGCTTGTAAAACCACCTTGTCCTTAAGGTGAGGCTGAGTTCCAGGAGACGTTTTGGCCAACCCACCTTGTCTTCCTCCTGAAATGTCATTCTACAGCTTCCCCAGTAAGGGCTTTCTTCTCTTGGCATACTGCTGGGAGGCTTGTTCATGACTACCGACACTGGAGGGTCCCTGCACGCTTGTTCTTGCGCCATTTCAACCTTGGGCATTGATGCCATTAATTCTGGAACTTGCTGGAAGAGCCCCAGCTGTGCCAAAGTTGAAAGGGAAAAGGCAAATGAACCTTCACTTCATTTAGATTGAGGAGTAGGCTCCTTGAAGTTATGAACATTAGTTAGCCACCTTGGCTCCCTTCCACACAGGTGTTTTAACATTGGAACCCGTGAGTAACGGCAAGAGGCATCAACGCTGGAATTGGTAAATTCTTTTGCCAGATTTTGTTCTCTGATGTACCTCCTTATTTAATGAACTATGAATCTGCTGAAGCAGGGCTCTCGTGATCCCTTTAAATGCTTGTTGCGAGTGTTGGGTGTAGGGCTGTCTGTGTATGGGCAGGAGTATTAAATAAATAGGGGCAACAATGTCTTTTGGCATTTTGTTAGTTGTTGGGGCTGGTTAAAGCTGGCAGGGAGGTTGTTGGTGTTTGTTGGGAGACTCATAAATAGGGGAGGAGGAAGAAGGGGAGGGGATGCGATTAGTCTCTAAGGGAAGTGGTCTTCTCCCGGAGGTTCTCCTTCTCCTTTGAACTCTTTCTTCTCCCTCTTGCTGTAATTCCTCTTCTGGATCTAATACACCGAGATTACGGTTGTTGCTTTTCTACCTTTTCTCTCTTTCAATATTTACATAACCGGCGACTCTGCTGGGGAAGCTCATGGGAGAGACAATTGAAGTTGCAGCTCGCACGCTGAGGAACTAATTGGTGCGACTAGTTTCCGTTAGGCGTGATCGTGATTGGATGGTACGAGCGACTGTTTCCTGGAGGCTCTGTTCATTGGAAAAAAGAAGAAGAAACGAAGGCCTTGCAGTATTTTCTCTCTCTACCACCTATTTTTTGTTGGATGCAATTGCTGGGGACATTCACTGGAGAGAGACTGAACGTTGACAGCATTGGCGTTTGTGGTTGTGTGGACGATCATCTGGTACCTGTCGTAAGCTGTGGACAGAAGCATAGGGTGATGCCACAAATGCAACTGTAACGCAATCGGAGTTGTGAGATGAACTCAAGGAGAGGAGTCATTGGAGTATGGGAACTTGAGCATGAGAGGACGATCTGAGCTGGAGAACGATTGCCTACTGCCGAGAGCCGAGTGCGTAGGGAGGAACGATCACATAAGTGTGAAACGCAAACACAGGTGGACTGCCTACGACGTGTGGATTGGAACATGCTGGACTTATAGAGGTAATTGGGACATATAGAGTTGGTCGAACACTGAGTAGTCAGAAACACCTTGCGCACAAGTGTGGACGATCTCATCTGGGAAACTTGATTGTTGAGAGGAAGGTGACAGGAGAAAACGATTGATACTGTTCAATTTTTGAGAGCAGGCACTGCCGTGTGATGCGATTGCTGGAGAAAACATGTTCTCTGCCGGAGGTGTGGTCACCACTGAAGAAGTTACAGACGGTGCAGGAAAAAATTATTAAATACTGTTGTGCAGTTTGTTTCTCTCTCCCCTACCTGTTTTCTACTGTGCAAACATTGTAGAGAGGAATACACAACTTATGGCGACTGGTGGAGGAAAAATGGATTATGGTGAAGCAACGGTAGGGATGAGTTTGGAATGGAAGGAGCAAGCACAATCGGCTGCGAAACTTTGAAGGACGGATAGGCAACAAGTTTTAGTAGGTCGATCGTTGGGAGTCTCGGACATTTGCAGAAAAATTTACTAGTAGACAGGCGGAGATCGACAGGAGGTTCCGTGTGATACAATTTGAGCTGGATCTAATGGAGGCTTCTGCTGGATTACTAGGTCGGCAGGCGAATACTGGACAGATGATAGAGAACGGGTTGCATGTGGAATGTGGTTCGGATTCTGAAAAATTGAGTAAGACTACCCCCATCATTTTGAATGGCAGTGGAGAAATAGAGATCGACAGCAGTGTGGGAGGAATAGTGAAACCTGACGAATCTGTTCTAGCTGAAGGATTAAGAGGCGCGACAGAGAAAATCGAGCTTCCATATTTTTCAGGAGAAGATCCATTGAGTTGGATCACTAAAACGGAAGCACATTTCTAGTATTTTCAAATGAAGACATGAAAATACATTGGGCGCAGTTGGGCATGGAGTACTCGGCTTTACTTTGGTTTTTGTCTTAGCTGAGGGGAAATCCTCTTTCGGAATGGGAGTAACTGAAGCCAGTGCTGATGGAGAATTATAGCGCTGGCGATGAGTGAGAGTTTTTTCTATAGCAACGTGAGGCGCCACAATCCACGCAGCCTTTGGAAGACGTTAAGGTGGCGATCAGTCTGACCGAACATCAAATTCGTGAGGACATATTCGAGTCCGGTTCGGAATTTGTTGAACCTATTGAGGAGGTTGTGGAACAAGATAGGTTTATCAATGAAGAGTTTGAGGAGCAAATTGGTTTTCGGATTGAGCAGCTGATGGCTACTGTAACTGTGGAGAAAGGATGTAGCAAGGGTGCCGATGCCAGAATACCAGTGCTTCTTCCCTGTTCCAGCCTGAAGGGAAACATTGTCTCAGTCTGGAATTTAAATTTGTCTATCAATCCTCAACCAGTTACAAATCCTAATGCTCTATTTGTTGAAGTAGAGAATATGACAAAGCAAAGAGGTGGTGAGAGTCTTGTTCCAGTAGGTTTTGGAGACGAAGAACAATGCTTGAAAAACGACTTTACTGTTTGGCATGATTTAGTTTGGCCTGAGTTGGATGAGCTTCTTTGCAGTGATGGTGCTGCTACTCCCAGGATGTGGTATTCCCAGCTGGCTATGGTTTTGAAAGGATGGGGAACAACCAACATGTTCATTGGTTTTTAATTCTAGTTTTACTCTACCACATGCAGTGTTTCTATTGGAGTTTGATGCATTGGAGTCTGAAGTTTCAAAGGGCTATGTTGGCACGCTTGTTAGACTGAATGACAACTTGTCTGAAGAAGCGTGTTTGAAGGTGCAAAATTTGAGGAACTGGAGTTAGAAATCAGGGCATTAACCGAGCTTCTGCAAACTAGTCAGCAGACCTACATAAACTACCATTTTGGTGCTCTTGCAAGGTGGCTAATCAAGTACCCAATAGTTCCAAGGAATGAGGGTGGCCAGATAGCAGCTAAAGTTGATAAAGTTTCACCTGCAGATAATCTGGTTTTAATTTTAGATAGCGATGTGTTTGGTCATGCTAGGTTGGTTCAGTGGCAGGAATTAGAGGTTTCAGGGGAATCTGGTGGTGGAAGGACTTCACAACTGTTCTTACGTGAGGCTGAATGCAGGGAAATAAGTTCTTAGCTCAAGTGTATGGAAATCTTCACGACAGGTTCATGACCCAGATTTTGCTAATGCAAGTCATTTTGGGGATCTTAATCTGGTGGGCAATTATTTCAAGGATTCACAGTTACTACGTAGGAATTTAGAGAAATCGATTTCCCAGTTCATGTGCTGGTTTTATGTCTATGTCTCAATCTCCATGCTTCTACATTCGGGAGGACAAGGAACCGATCCGAGTTGCTGGATACGCCTGTCGCTGTGTTCCTATCGGTCAGTCCTAGGACGGCAGAAATTTCTTCTGCAACCTATCCTATTCGAGCTCATGGTGTTGGGGGTGGCATATTGGTTTGAGATGCAAAAGCTCTCTGCCTGCATCTGATCATTTTTCCTTACAACTTTGTAGCTTGTGAAGAGGTGGGGGATGTGTTCTATGAAATTCTGTACACAAACTGCAACAAAGTTAAGGCCGTTTTGAAGTTTTCCCAGAACTCTCTGGTTCATAAAGCGCAGGACTTGCGCATTTGGCCTCAACAATAAGAAGGGCAATATGCTAATTGCCCGACTTGCCGCACAGATAGCCAAACCAGATAGTCAATGTTGCGTCCCTGCTGAGAAAGTGGATAATTATATAATTCTTCCAGACCAGTCTTCCAGGGGTTGGTTGTGGTTTAAAGGAGAAGTCAAAGCGACCAAAGATTGAGACTTGTGGACAGCTCTGTGTGATATGCAAGAAAACTCTTAAAAAGGATTTTGGATTTTGGATTGGTGATTTGCTATGGAACTACTGTAGAGGCATTGATATTCGACTTGTTGTAGTGTTATGGGAAAATAAAGAAGAGGTTGCCGAAGAGAACTGGAGAGTTTATTTGCTGCAGAATAGCCGAAGTTCACTAGGATTGATGCTGGAGTCGGATCAAGTGTTCGCTTACTGCGCCGGTGTTCGAGTTGCCGATCTGAGATTTGAAGTTCTACCTTGAGGACAAGGTGGTTTTTAAGGGGTGGTAATGTTAAGAGTGTGGGTGTAGTGCTGTCTGTGTATGGGCAGGAGTATTAAATAAATAGGGGCAGAAATGTCTTTTGGCATTTTGTTAGTTGTTGGGGCTGGTTAAAGCTGGCAGGGGGGTTGTTAGTGTTTGTTGGGCGACTCATAAATGGGGGAGCAGGAAGAGGGGGTGGGGATACGAATCTTTTAGCGTTTGCTTGGCAGCAGGTTCGGCCGGTGCTCTCGGCTTGGCCTCTAAGGGAAGTGATTTTTCTTGGAGGTTCTCCTTCTCCCTCGAACTCTTTTTTCTCTCTCCTGTTGTAATTCATCTTCTGGATCTACTACACAGAGATTACGGCTGTTGCTTTTCTACTTCTTTTTCTCTCTTTCAATTTATTTCCTAACACTGCTTGCCAACTCTAACTTCCCATTCATTTTTTGTCAATGCCGCCTCATGCTTGAGGCAAGCCTGCTGATCATACACATTTGACATGCCCAGGGCCTTTAGAGCATTAGAAAGCTTTTCTTGTACGATGTTCATATCTGGACCGTGATAAGATGAGGAAAAAACTACTATTTTCATTGGGCAATTTCTGCATAAAAGTGTTTGTTCCACAATTTTATCTGAAATATTTCTCTCTTCAATCTGTACATAGAAATCCGTGGATCTAGTGGTATGTTCGGGAAGGGCGCATCTATTTCCAATAACCGACCCACTACGGATGAGTTGGCAAAAGGGGCACATGTATTCTTTTTTTATCAGTTGTACCAACTGGAATAAGCCTCAGGCACCGCAAGAGAAAACAGTCCTTACTGAATTAATGGGACGTTGGGTTATCTGAAGCATTCTTTATCTCTAATAAAGCATCATTCGGTGAATTCACATCACCCTCTAAATAGTCCAGAATGCCCATGCATGGTAGCCTTCCACTTCTCAACTCACTCAACTTCAGAAGTAACAACATCTTTCTCAGGACAGTCAAACGCATCTGACTTCCTGATACCCTAAAGCTGTATCAAAAGAGAGAGAGGCCTGTCTTCATGCTTCAAACTGAAGAAATCGTGTACTTGCTCCAGCCACAACTTATGCTTTTTGATGGCAATATCAAGCCGACTAGCCATCTCCGGAAATGAAACTTTAAGGTTCAATCATTCTTCAGCATCGGACAACTTGAATTTTCCTGGCATATTAATTACCCCTGAACTGGCATTAATATTAAGAATACGATGGGACTCCTGATTCGATGGTTCTTGATTCTGCATGTCGACTTCAGCATCTACAACGGTTGTTAGCAGCCACTTGTAGCTCCCCATAACTGCAGGTTGACCTGCTCGTTTTCTGTCAGTGCCTGTTTCGAGCTGCCCACTCATCATGTATGAAGCCACAGTCTCCGGCTTCTTTCTCAACTCAGCCACTGTATGTAATTCGACGAATGTTAGTGATCAGTTAGTTGGTCCGTTTGCTGGGATGGATATTGCGCCCCCCCCCCCCCCCCGTTAATTCACACGTACCAAAGGAGGGGTAAAAAGGGAAAGTCCGCAAGTAGAGTTTGTTAGTGGGGGCATGCTGGAGCATCAGGAAAAGGCAATCAGCTGGAGCTATCACAACGGAGAGGTGGTCTCTCTCCTGCTATTGTAATACCGTTCTTCTTCCTTTCCTACTTTACTGATTTCTTTCGTAATAGCAGAATTGGAACATGTTGCCGATTGCACTTCCTGTTTTTTGTTCTCTTGTTTGTATTTTATGTAACATTTTGGCGACTCCGCTGGGGAATCGAGTTGCCGTCGGACTCATGGATGTTGTGGAGAACTGTCAGCGTGACGGAGGTACTACTACAGTAGACCGTTCGAAAAGCTGGAAAAGGAAAAAAAAAAAAAACTGGCATAGAGCTTATCAGTTTTCGAATGCGCATACGAGGATGGAGAGTAGAATTGCGATGGTTGAGTCTACGTTGGAGACTATACTGCATTCGATGGCGACAATGCCTGGAAGTTTGAATAGGTTTTTCCGTGGACGGTCCAAGAATTAGTGTGTGGAGCACAGCCTGGTGCAACAGTTGGAGGAGCGTCTGAGTCAGCGGATGCGAGACTTGGAAGAACAGAAGCTGGATAAAATTAAGGGAATAGAGCTGCAGTCGGAGACTGGGAGACAAAGTACGACAATGCCGACAATTCCTAAAGGTGGTGGACTCGGTATCACTGGAGAAGGCCGAGGCATGGGGAGCAATTTAATTATGGAGGATGTTGATCTCGTGGATGGACTATGGGGTGTTTCGCGACAAGTGGAGTTGCCATCTTTTACCGGAGAGGATCCATTCAGATGGATTACCAAAGCTGAAATGTACTTTTTTATTAATTGAGCTTCAGAAGACATGAAGTTTCACCTGGCACAACTGTGCACGGAGAACACGTCTCTATATTGGTTTTTATCATGACAGGGAGCCATTACGAGTTCAACCTAGGTGCAGTTTAAACCTAAAAGTGGTATCAGAGGAGTCACATATATAATTTATAATTATTTATTTTGATTGTTTGCATGCCTCTGCGTTTTCTTTTACTTATATCGATTCATTTAAATATCCAAACATCGTCTGTCTCTTACTTTCTTCGTTCTCACTAACATAACGAGTAATCAGTTAAGGATTAAAAACGAAAAAGCATTTGAAGAATACCATTTGGAGATGCCAAAGGTTCTGCCTGGACAAAACCAGAGTACACGACGTGTACTTCCTAAATACACGTTGTTTACTAGTGTTTTCACATTCAGATCTCGCGATGAAGTTGGATAGATCCGAGGTAATCAAATCTAAGATTCGACAAAAGTGGATCGGCGTGTAGATCCGGACAAACTGGCGCACAACTTGAAGAACCACACGCCGTGTGACCACTATACATGACGTGTAGTCCCTCTTTTCTCGCGGTTGAGAGCATGGGGGGTCCCAATGCACGAGGACTGACATGTCGTGCAATTTCGAGGTTACACGCTGTGTATTCTTAGTACACGCCGTGTACCTCGAACTCAACCGTCGTAAGCAACACGCCCAGTCCCAAGGCGTGTGCTGCGGACATGGGTAGAAGACATTACATGCCGTGTAGTCTGCTGCAGACAATGTGCCTCATTTTTCACAGAGAAAAATTAAATACATAATCAAACCTATTCACATGTTTTTCGTGTGTCATTTAGTTGACATTTCAAGCCATGACTTCAGATTGATAATTATCTATTGAATTAATTCCCGTGTTAAAATTTTGGGTAAGCACATGCCGTTGCAAGTACACTTGTGTACGTCATTAATTTTATATGAAATTAATTTTGTTCAAAATTATAGATGATAGTGAGTTGAGGATGCTTGGATGAAATTGAGATAAATTGAATTAATTGGATCAATTCATGCGCATTATCTTTATTAAAGAACAAATCAAACTATTGATAACAAGATTGCAAATCTATGCTCGTTGCATGTTGTGTGGATGATCATGAGATTAGACTTGCCCTTTGTATGTGATTGATTTCTTTTAATTTATTATTGTTGGAGTCTGTATCCCACATCGGACATATGGTCTTATGTGGTCTTTAGTATTCATTATAAAAGAACCTCAAGACCTCCTTTAGAGAGTACTTTGAGTTTTGTGTTTACTTTTTCTTATCATTCTACATGATATCAAAGAAGGTTTTTTAAACTCGAGCCCTCCCATTTTTTCCCCGCCCTAGGTTTTCCTAGGATTTCCACCCTGTTGGGGGGCGGCGGCCCCGACCCTTTGGCCACCATCAGTGCCGCCCCCCTGCCATCTTCCGGGTGCCCCCTGCGCATCCCTCGCCGGCGCCTTCTTGCGGAAGCCCCGCCTCCACGACCACCTGCTTCCCGGCGCCCTCCGCTATGCTCTGTCGCCAATGATCACTTGCACGGCTCTTGCTCTGCATCGCCGACCCCTCCTAGAAGCACGCCTCCTCCTCACTTCCTTCCGACTTCGCGCATCCCCGTGCAAGCCTCCAGCGGCCTCCCCTTTTCTAGATCCAGCCAGATCTGGCCGGATCCCGTCCGCCACACGCCTCCTCTTAACGACTCTCTTTGTGCGACGGTGCACCTCCAGGTGTGACCTCTCCTCTGTGACGACTTTCTTTGTGCGACGACGCCTCCTTGCACCGTACCTCCTTGCGCAACATCTCCTCCGACGATCATCCCTCTCGCTGTGCGACGACACCCGACGCCTCCTTCCGCATCTCCCTTCTGCGCGACGGATCTCACCTGTGCGCAACCCTCTTGGCGGGTCGAGGCCCAGGCTCCTTTGTTGACCTGCTTCCCCGTCGACCATCGTCAAAGTGTCGCATCTCCGACGGCTTGTCTCCTTCCTCGCGCGACAGGCCTTCGCAGCCCCCTGCACGTCAGAGTTCTTCATCGGCACGTCCCTCCTTGGGCTCCTCCTTTCCAGCCATTGTCCCTCTCCTGCGAGGCAGATCCCCTCGCCCCATTGCTGACCCTCCACTCGGTAGTTTCGCACCGGTCCAACGCGGCTTCCCAACGTCCTGATGACCGGCCCCGCCTATGCGAGTTTACCGGCACTCCGACGACCGACTCCGCCTGTGCAGCTTTCCCAGCGCCTCAACGACCAGCCCCGTTAGTGCGGCTTCCCGACGTTTTATCGATCGGCCCGCCAGTGTGGCTTTCCCGACGTCCCGTCGTCTGGCCCCGCCTGTGCGGTTCCTCTGCTGCACCTCGACGACTTGCCGCGCCACTGATCTGGCCTTTTGAGCGGCATCTTCCATCTTCCATAATTTTCATCTTGAGGGGGAGCACCAATTGCGGATGATTTATCTTCTTTTTTGTTTCGTCTTGTTTTGTTATCAAGCTGGGTATGTCCAACTTGAGGGGGAGTGTTTGCAGCGTCTGTTTATTGTTTTGTTTTTCTGTATGTGTTAAAGCTAGGTACACCTAGCTTGAGGGGTGAGTGTTGGAGTCTCTATCCCACATTGGACATTGTCTGATGTGGTCTGTAGTATTCATTATAAAATAACCTCAAGGCCTCCTTTAGAGAGTACCTTGGGTTTTGGGTCTACCGTCTCTTATCATGCTACAATTATTATTGATGGCCTGCGTGTCGTCTCCTCATTATGTAAGGGCCCGCGTGACCGTGGTTTTTTTTATGTAAACCCCCTTTATCCAATCCATTGGATCTCCTCACCTACGTGTAACTAAAATCTTATGTAAGGATGAAGCTCGTAGACGAAAGGAGTCGGTCCAAGTGAAGAAGTTGAGGCGAAATCAATCGAGGCGATACATATGAGTCAAGGTGGAATGGGGCAACACAAATCAAATTAAGGTTCAAGGTGTTTTCCCCTAAGGTCGAAGGTTTGCCATCCACTAGATAAACTAGCAATTATAGAATTTCATGATCATGCTACTTGTATTTTATTTCTGTTAGTTGCGTGGTTAATTATTTATGTATGTTGATGATGCGTGACCACCTATTCGCTCTTACACAAACTGTAAGTATTGAAGGCAAATACTATGTATTTGTTTTGGTTGATAATTACACTAGATACACTTGGATTTATTTTCTTGCAAAGAAATCTAAAGCCTATTGTTATTTTAAAACTTTTGTAGCCAAAGTTAAAAATAAGAAAAATCTTCCATTGTTAACTATTCGTAGTGATTATGGTGGAGAATTTGAAAATTCAGACTTTGAAACTTTTTTGTAGTAAGAAAGACATTACTCATAACTTTTCAGCTTCTAGAATTCCCCAACAAAATGGTGTTATTGAAAGAAGAAATTGTATTCTTTAAGAGATAACAAGAACCATGTTGAGTGAATACTCAATTGCTAAACATTTTTGGACTGAAGCTGTGAGTACTGCTTGCTATACTATAAATCGATTTTTAATTAGATCATTTCTTAATAAAACACCTTATGAATTATGGACAGACTGAAAATCAAAAGTTTCATATTTCAAAGTAAAATATTCATCTTGAATACAAAAGATAAGTTACATAAATTTGCACCTAAATCCGATGGAGGTATATTCTTCGGCTATTCCACTACTAAGGCATATAGTTTTCAATAAAAACTCAACAGTACATGTCAAATTTGATGAAACCGATCATTTTGTTTTTAAACAATTTCAACCTAGATCTTCTGATGTGTTTTCTAAAACTGACTATCAACCTATGATAAAAGATTTTTCTAATAACGAGAATACTCAAGAAATTGTTTTTGAAGTATTCTGTCATGACCCGTCTTCCTCAGAATGAGGGAAGGGGCAACAAAGTGCCACGCCCTTCCTTCTTCAAGATGAAAGAGTGATAATGACCCTCGAATCCCGTCTTCAATAGGCCCCGGAGTGGCGACTAGCACCAAGGGTATAGGATTTCACGCAAAATGGAAGTCATTACCCTTTTTAATGAAAACAGGATCGGGCGATAAGACGGTGAAATCCCAAACAACTCCAAACATTTATATAAAGGAAACCAAAATCCAGCCCATGTGTGATTTTAATGTAAACTGCGACAAAAGTATAACCAAAGCACCAAAACAAGTACCAAAAGAGACTAAGCAGCAACACAACAATTATCCCGACGCCCAAGCTAGTAAAGTCCAGCACGGTCCTTGAAGTCCTGGAAACCTGAAAATAGTTTTACAGACGTAGGGTGAGTATACAAGTATACCCTGTAGGAAAACTAAACCACCCGTGCACAAGTGGCGAAACATACTAATGCCCCTGTGAGAAAACAGTAGAACCTCAAAGCACCTTCCAAGGAGTATTAACCAGTCCAGCCTCACCAAGGCACGCTCACCAAATAACGCAAGTAAAGTAAAGTAATAGTTTAACACATTGACATTTGGGTACCCCACACCACTTTTCCACTGGTTTACTGTTATTCCTAACGGCTAACGTCTTGACACTACCACTCTTCCAAAACTCTGTCCCACTGCCATAACCCACCCGCATACACCTGGGCCTCAACCACACCACACATCTCGCCCGCAGACACCTGGGCCGCAACAACCACGCCTCTCGCCCGAAGACACCTGAGCCGCATCCCGAAAACACTTGGGAAAACTAACCTGGCCTGCAAACACTTTGGCCCCTCGTCCCGAAGGATCTTGGACTATGGTAAGCCTCAAGCCATTACAGCCTGCCCGGATACGCTCGAGCGGTAAGAACCCGGAGGAGGGTGCGAGGAAGAAAGTCAGTAACCAAGCATCCATCCTCCCATCGGGATGTTGCCCTCCCCCATGAAATGAGGGTGTTCGACACATGGTGCTCAACAGGGGTGGGGTGCGTATAGTAATCACAAGAAACTATAATTTATACATATAAGTAAACAAACACTTAGCCCAACTTATGGGTCCCAAAACAAACAACCAACCCACACAGAACCACATTTGCTGCTACCCCTATATGCACAACCACACAACAACCACTGCCAAAGCATAACCCGAACCCCTTTTTTATCTAACCACTTGCCATTCATTAATTAAGGGGTTTACTCTAATTTACTCCAGTACAACCCGGGGCAACTACCGAGCACAACGTTGAACAAGGGAAGAGGGACCAAGGTAAAGCATTTCCATTTTAACACCCATTCATAAAAGCAACCTAGAATAACCAACCTACAGTTCCACTGCACACCCCCTTTTTCCTTAGGCACCCGTCCAACCACTGCCAACTGTCATTCTTCAAAGTTATACTGTACAATCCTGCCCTTGCACCCAAACTTGCAGCCCCGCTGCACAAACAACCCCCAGATGCAGTCCCACTGCATAACAAGCCCATAACCACATTGCAGTCCCACTGCCCAACGTCGCTTGACGGTCACAACACAAACAAAGACAGTCCCACTGCCTACAAGTCCATCCATTCCACAATCAACCAGTCTCTCAACCTGAGGTTCCAACACACCACCTGTACTGCCCCACACACAAAGCCCGCAACAATTACCATTAAACCACAGCTCCGCTGCACACACATACCACCCCCTTCTCACAGAACCAACTCTCCTGCCACCCCTATACCCATAACTGCGCTCCCAACTGCAGCATCACACAACCCACACAGTCACAAAACCCAATAGAACACATCACACAACCACACCTATCAAACTTGATATATTCTGATTTGACAAACATTGTTCTTTAATCCACTTTGATAAACAGGGGTGATCACACATGAGTTTTTATCCTGGGGCATCCATTTCAATTAGCCAAGTATACATGATTAAGCAGGTTTCATGTTACAGCCATTTATCAAACATCACGACAAAAACACAACATTACCAATGCGCAAACAAAACCACCAACGACCATGATTTTAGAAGGCACACAGGCACAACAACCATAAAAAGAATCAAAGATAACAATTAAAACAGGCGATCAACATCAAACCACTCTCAGCCCGTTATTTCATTAACCCCGTTATCTTTTGATCATATTCCCTTCTTATTTATTTCTTGTTTTAAGAAAAGTATTCATCCGTTCTTCACAAAAAATCATTAGTACACCCACCTCGTATGATGCACAATTAAAAAGAGGTAGAAGAAATCCCTACTTGAAATCGCATGCGTCCAAAGCTTCTCTTTGTGCCAAAAACAAGGGATCGCGCGAGCAACAAGTAATTCCAAGAAAACTGAGCAGGAGGGGCTCTACCAAAGGCGCACGACTCGTCTAGAGAGGAAGACTTTAGGCGCACCAAGGGGGAACGAAAAACACACTGGGAAGGGAAGATCCCGACTTTGAAGAGCTGGATCCTATATTAAAGGAAGAAAAGGTTTCAAAAGCCATTAACGTGGGATCGTGTGTCAGGATCACGCGGTTTGAATTTCTCAAAGCCCCCAGAGCGTTATGATATCAAAGATATACTTAATATCCTTTGAAACTCCCTTAAAAACGCCCCACCAAGGCTTTAAACTTGGTTTACGTCAAAATAAGATGTAAGGGGCGAAACTGGAAAACTGGGAAAAACTGGAAAAACTGGGAATGAGTCACCGATGGGTGAGTCACTGACGCTGAGCCACCGACGGGCGACCTACCGATGCGACCTACCGACGTGACCTACCGACGCTAAGCCACCGACGCGGCCTACCGTCGCTGAGCTACCGACGCCCTGACACTGACGCCCTGACTCACCGATGCCGACGCCCCTGACTCACCGATACTGGTGCCCTTGACTCACTGATGCCGATGCGCCTGACTCACGGATGCTGACGCTCCTAACTCATCGATGGAAAAATTGAAATTTTGACAAACTCTTGGAACGAGCTACCTCTGCCTCCCAGAACACCCTAAACACTGGATTTTCACAAAGGAATGGTTCGGAGGGGTCCGGGTCATTACATATTCACTCCGGAAGACTTTCTACCTTATTTTGATGGACAAGTTTTACAAAACCCAACCCAGTTGTTTCTTAGGAATCATCCTAGTGATAAAATTACTGGTGATGTAAATCAACCTGTAAGGACTAGAAGTTCTTTGAAAAATGAAATAGAACATTTTGCTTTCCTTTCTCAATTCGAACCTAAAAATCCTCATGAGGCTTTAAGTGATGAAGATTGGATTAAGGCAATGCAAGATGAACTAAATGAATTCGAAAAGAATAAAGTCTGGATCTTGGTTGAAAGATTGAAAGAGATTTCAATCATTAAAGTTAAATGGGTTTTCAGAAACAAATGTGATGAAAATGGAATCATTGTTAGAAATAAAGCAATTCTTGTTGCTAAAGATTATAATCAACAAAAGGGAATGGACTATGAAGAAACCTATGCTCCGGTAGTTAGACTTGAATCTATTCGTATTCTATTATCCTTTGCATCATTCTTTAATTTCAAACTTTTCCAAATGGATGTGAGGTGTGTTTTCCTTAAAGGATATGTTCAAGAGGAAGTTTTTGTTGAACAATCTCCTGATTTTGAAGATATAAAACATCTTGAATACGTTTTTAAATTTACCAAAGCTTTATATGGACTTAAACAAGCCTCTTAAGCCTGATATGATAGATTAACAAGTTTTTTGCTACAAAGCAATTATGTTAAGGGAACTGCTGATCCAACTTTTTTCATAAAGAAAGAAAACAAGAATATTTTGATTGTTCAAATATATGTTGATGACATTATATTCACAGATCAACTCAGCAATCTTTAACAGATTCCTCTGCAGATTTTATGAAATCTGAGTTTGAAATGAGTATGATGATTGATTTAACATTCTTTATTGGTTTTCAAGTTTCTCAAAAACCAGAAGGTACTTATATATCTCAACATAAGTATATTAAAGATCTTAAAATGTATGGATATAACAATACGAAAAGTATTAGTACTCCAATCGGTATATCAAATACACTTGATCTTGATGAAGCTGGAAAACCAGTTAATCGAACAACTTTTAAAGGTATGATAGAATGTTTACTATACTTAACATCTAGTCATCCAGACTTAATGTTTTCAGTATGCTTATTTGTAAGGTTTCAAGCAAATCCAAAAGAATTCCATTTAAAAGTTGTTAAAAGAATTTTTCGTTATTTAAAAGGAACTATGGATATAAGATTTTTTTATACTTCTGGAAATGATTTTGAATTAAAAAGTTTTTCATATGCTGACTTTGGTGGTTGTAGAATGAATAGAAAAAGTGCATTCGGAACTTGTCATTTTTAGGAGATTCATTAGTTTCTTAGTCTTGTAAGAAACACTCAGTAGCATTTTCCACTCCTGAAGCCGAATATGTGGCAGCTGAAAATTGTTGCGCTCAAGTGTTATGAATACAACACACACTCACTTATTAAGGCATGGGTTTTATTAAAACTCAAATACTATGTGATAACAATAGTGACACAACTTTAAGTAAAAACCTTGCACATCACTCACGTGCAAAACACATAGATATTATGAATCATTTTCTTAGGGATCACTCACTTAGGAGATATCATTTACAATTTATCGGAACGCAAGAACAACTTGTTGATATATTTACAAAACCGTTAACTTCCGATAGATTCGAATACATTAAACAAAAGTTATGAATGATCACTGTAAAGTAATCATTCATATCTACTTTCTGTTTAAACCATCTCCTTACATTAAGTTCCTCCTGTACATATATTTGATAGTTTAAAATTTTTAATGCTTTCAAAATTTTGCGTGCTCAAAATTTTCGTATTCAATTTTTTTTTTATGATCAAATTTTTTCATATTTAACAATTTCGTACTCAGAAATTTTCGTACTCGGAAATTTTTTCTTACTCAATTTTTTTCTTAGAAAATTTTCGTACTCATATTTTTCGTACTCACATTTTTTCGTACTAAAAAATTTTCGTATTCAGAAATTCTTCGTAGTCAAATTGTTTTCGTACTTAAAAATTCTTCGTACTCAAATTTTTCACTCAAATTTTTTCGCACTCAATTTTTTTTTGTATCGAATGTTCTTTTTATTCAAAATTTTTCTTATTAAAATTTTTTCGTATTTTTTATCATTTTTGTGAAGTGGAAACCAATAAATCTATCTTGAGACTCCCAAAGGTACAATTTCTTATACCTTACACTATTTCAATTTTATTCTTTTTGTTGGTATTTTTTTTAAAACCTTTATCGGATTCATGATGAATACGATAAATTTGTTTTTAATTTTTTTTAAATAAAAAACCTCAAGAGTTCAATTTTTTTTCAACCGTCGGATTTTTTCGATCAAATCTGAGCCGTAGAATTTGAACGGTCGCCGATCCTCACCTATATAAAGGGACCCCCGACCCTGTCCCACATCGGTTTTTCTCTTCTTTGCGCCGAAGCTCTGCCGCCGTTCAAGGAGCCAAGTCCGAAAGTTTTCTAGCTCAGAGGAATTTATCGTACTCATCTCAGAATCAACGACGTCTTCTCCCAAGACAATGGCTCCGAAAGATTTCTCAACCATGAAGTTCTTCAGAGAAAGGTTAGTCAGCAAAGATTTTTATGAAAAGTATGATTCTTCTTTGAAAAGAATTATCAAGTTTCAAGAATGGGAATCGGTTTGTTTAGAAAAATCCAAGTTCGGTCAAGAACCTACTCTTGTTGATAAAGTTAGACAGTTTTATAGTTTTGTGAAAATTGATAACGATTTAAAAGTATCTTTTTCCCTGTACGAAAGAGAGATTAGCATGTCAATAAAACAAGCCGCAAATTTCCTTTGTGTACCATCAGACGGTGACGCCTTTTGCCCTTCTCATAAGCTGCCGAAAGAGAAATGAACCTTCAATAAAAATAGAGTTGAGCAATCTCTTTTCGAAATTCACGAGGATAAAAGAAAAGTTACTCATCTCTCTGACAATTGTCTTACAACCCTTTGGATGCAAGGCTTTTTGATTCCACGAAAGGGTGATAGAGAAACCCTGAAGGTCTCAGATGTTTTCATTCTCGATTATTTGGTTAACATGAGGAAGCTGAATTTGATGGGTTATATTTTTTTAACCATCAACAACTTAAAGTCTGGTGCCATTAAGTCTCTGTTGATTATGTTTCCAGGGATTTTAAATGAGTTTATTACTGAAAGTTTGAAGTTTTGTAATCTCGCAATCAAGTCAATTCCAAAGCATATGAAAATTCCTCTTATCAGTGATGATATGATAAAAAGGTTGAAGTTTTGTTTTGATTTAGAATCAGAACAGTTCGTCAAAGATGCTGAAGCCCCGATCTTTCGAAGGAAGCTGTTGAAGATTCTCAGAAAATTTCAAAATATGCAGTACCAACCGTTTCAGAAAAGAAAGAAGCTAAATCTGTTTCCCCTAGAAAGTCAAAGAAGCAAAAAGTTTATATTGATAAAGTTGTTGCTCAGTGGAGAAGAAGAAAAGCTGCAAGAAAAGGAGACCCTCAGTTTGGTCTTAACCCTGACAAGACCCTAGCCGAAAAAATTCGTACTGAAGAAGCTTTTACGGAAGAAGAAAAGAAAAGAAAGTTGGGAATCACAATCTGGGAACCTATTGAGGAAGGTGCGATTACTCCCATTGTCCAAGACAAGGGAAAGGATAAGCAAAAAGAGGGTGAAAAATCGATCGGCTCCTTCAAATACAAGTCAAAAATCTTCAGATGAAAAAGAAGATAGCGAGTTGAGACAGATAGATGAGTATGTTGAAGTGGAAGAAGAAAGAGAAGAAGAGCAAAGAGAAGGAGACAAAGAAGTAGACAAAAAAGAGAAAGATGAAAATAAAAAGGAAGCTTTTCAGAAACAAAAATCTCACTTCGATAGATTACCAGTGAGATCTTCAAAAGCAACTTCTTGTAAATTACCGTCTCCATGAGTTGAGTCTTCAAAGCAAGCTGCTCTAAGAACCAAGTCCGTTGAAGTCTTTCACATTTCTGACAAAAGGGACCAAGAGCGATAAGAATCGTAATCAAGCTTTCGAAGATGATGCTGTCGAGACTTTTTATGGAGAACTTTCTGATTTTGTGGAAGACATTGACTCAGACAACACAATCTCAATCAAAGGAGGTCAGTACATTATTCATGCTTTAAAAAGATTGGAAAAGATGATTCCATATTTCCAGGCTAGAGGGAAAAATTGATTTGGTTTCGGAAAACCAAAAGAAAAAATCGAATTCAATCAAAGTTTTAAAGGTAAGACTGATCAAGCTTGAAGCCGATTTCAAAATCTTTGAAGGGGGTTCTCATGAACATAAAAAGGCTTGCAACAAAGTTGTTAAGTAAATGAAGTCTCAGTTGCCTTCAATAAACTAGCAAATGAAACTGCCGGAAAAGTTCAGTTCTTACAAAATTACAGAACCTCAGAAGATACTCAGTTAGGAGAAATCAAGGAGTTGAATGGGAAGTTGACATACATCTCATTTGAAATCAATAGGCTGAAGAATTACAATGATGAAATAATTGATCTGAAGAACTAAATTGTTTTGCTGACTGACAGATTTGAAGTGCAAGAAAAGACTAGGCTCAAGAAGAAAAGATTCAACTTCAGGAAGAGAAAATTCGGATTCTGGAACAGAAAATTCAGGCTCATGAAGAGAAGTTTCGTATCCTTGAAGAAAAGCTACATTCTCAGGAAGAATTAAATCGTACTCAGGATCAATTATTTTCAGACCAGGATGAGAAGCACTGGACTCAACAGGAAATTCTTGAAAAGCTGAATGAGGATAGAAAAGAATTCAAGAAGATAAAGATAATTGTCGTAGGACTCATTGAGAAGGACAAGAAATGATTCTTTGAACTCTTGTTGTTGTTGTTTTGGAAACAATGAAAGTTTTTGTTATCTATATACAGTTTGATTGAATGTTTTGCAAGTATTTTGGATGAATGTTCTTTTATTTATTCTAGATCAAATTATTTATTATTTCGTATATTTTGTTTCTCTAACCCCCATTCTTGTATTAGAAGACTTTCCCTATTGCTTTTTATAAATCACAAAGGGGGAGAATGATATATGCCGGGGGAGAATCACAAAGGGGGAGAATGATATATGCCGGGGGAGAATGCTTGTGTAAGGGGGAGAAAATTTTCTACAAGAGAATACGATCCTTAGGGAATTTGTTATCTATATGCAGGGGGAGAATGCTTTAGTAAGGGGGAGAAAATTTTCTAAAAGAAAGAGAATGCGATCCTTAGGGAAATTGTTATCTTAAGGGGGAGTTAGTTGTATTAAATATCATATTCAGAAGAGTTTTAAAACTCGGGGGGAGATAAGTATACGTGTTTATTTTAGAATACGAAAGTTCTTTAAAATTATTTTTTGGACTTAAGTTTTACAAAGTAATTTTATATTTAAGTCTTGTTGTTTGTGCTTTCCAAAAATGGAGAGATTGTTGAGTCAAGTCACTTTTTGACTTTTTTATTCCTTTTATTTTGGAAATCACACTCTTAAATACTTAATTACTAACTCTTTTATGTTCGAAGTATTTTAAAAATGGTTTTATAAGAAATCATATAATATTTTATCATACTTAAATAAAGACTTTCGATTTACGAAAATAAATTCATATTTTATCATTACGATTTTTATAATGTATACGATAAAAATCGTACTCATGAGAATTGCAGTAATGACTCATTCCATGATTATCGTACACACCAGATACGATTTATATCATACACACCGTCCAGTCTTTCGTACTGACAATATTTTCGTAATAATATACATCGTATCGGCTCCCGTAACGAAAACCATCGGACTCATTTGAATTTAATTTTTAGTATCTAGAAAACTTAATCGTGATGAAAGGAAATCTTTTAAATCAAAACGATGTCGTGTATTATATGTTAATCAAAACGATGTCGTGCTTTCAGTTATCATATGACCGTTGGAGTGTCAGGTGTCCAAGTCCCTCCGAGAATTTAGGATAAAATTTGACCGTTGGCGATCAAGATGACCGTTGGGACGAATGCCTATAAATACCAGGTTATTTGAAGAGCTAAGAACATGATTTTGAGACACTGTGCGAGAGCTTTGCTAAATTTGATGCTGCGTATGAAAACTCTGAAGTTTTTAAGTTGTGAATTGCTACTTGTAACTCGTTTTGCTTTGTGCGACTCTGATTGTTTGTGAATACAATTGAGGGCTTCCGAGGATAGTAAGACAGAGGAGTCAATCACCTTTTTGATCGAGGGCTGTCGGGGATATGCAAACAGACCAAAGCCGATAATCGTATCGAGGGCTTACCTTAGTATGAGTAAGATAAACTTTCTTGAAATTATAAATCAAGGGACCTTTATCTTAGGTTATTGGATACCTTTCTCTTTGGGTTAAAAAATTTGTATTCATTTACTTGTATTTCATTTTCGTTGCATTTGTAATAGAAAGTGATTTAATTCATTTTTCTATTTGTTTTTCATTTATCATAACTACTTTAATTACGATACTATTGCATTACATCGTAATTACGATTTCTGTGATTACGATTACTTCAATTACTAAGTACGATTCTATACGTTTTATGATAGTATCATTATTTGTTTCACTATGATTATTGTAACCACTGTGATTACGATACTTACCACGCTTACTGTGAATACGATTAAATACGACCTGCGGAATACATATCGAAACCAACTTGATTACGATATCCTTTATCATTGGACCCGAAGGCCTAGTTCGATAATTGTTTCAACACTTGAGAGGTTTTGTGAATTCAATTACTTTCTTTTAAACTAAATTCTGTTAAGATTAAAAACAAAAGTTTTTAAACTTACAATTTTCTCCCCTCTTGTAATTTGCCATCTACACATGCATTCCGATCCAACAATTGGCATCAGAGCCTTAACAAGTATTTTCTTAGTTAATTTGTATAAGTTCTTAAGGTTATAGTGTTCTAACCTTCTATGTCATAACCAAGATTGATCTTCCATTGCACTAAGGCAAGGTAAGTCTTGATTCCTAAGGTCTTCTAAGTTAAGTGTATAAGATGTAATAAAATATAATCAGATTATGCGTAAATGTTTTACTAGATAAAATTAATCACTTAGGTAAAATCCACTTAATATTAATAAGGTATGTGAAAAGGTAAAATGGGCTTTACGCATTAGGATAAAAATCCCTCAACTAAAATACTAAGTCGGTATAGTCTTCCACTACTTAAATTAGAAACGTCATCATAGTTCAAAGTGCTTGATCAACCCAAGTCGTGGTGCTTTCAATTATCACTTAACTTTTATCTTGAAGTTTTGGGTTACATTAAGGGTTGACTGCCTAAGCAGCACTAGGTGCAACTGAGAGGTGTTGAGGAAATCTTTAAAACATGATTTCAGGATTGGGGAGTCCACTCAACAGATCAATGAACTGTGAGTTAATGCAGTTGAAAAGTTACGCCTACCTAAAACCTTTCAAATAACTTTCAGACCCAAGTTTGAGTTATGAGAAGGGGAATATGGATCTTTGCCACTCGAATATTTAAGCGATGAGATATTCTTGAACTGACGGTGTGAGCTATCAGGTTTCAAAAAATATTGGGAGATTATTAAATTTAAAATCTGTTTTTGTAATAAAAAACATGTGCTAATTATTTGCTCTTAATTTGTAGAAATGGCGAATCAAACGACTTCGACAATATCATTGCGATTCATACTTGAGAAGGATAACCTTCTCACTGATGCAAATTTCCAGGAATAGTATAGGTGTTTGGGCTTTATACTACGCCACAAACGGAAATTGTTCTTGGTGGAAAACCCACTTGGTGATTCGCTTGCCAAAGAAGCTAGTAAGTAAGAGGTCTCTCTATTTGAGGCATGTGGACGACGTAATGGATGTCCAATGTTTTATGTTATCCTTCATGTCTAATCAGCTTCTAATGCAATATGAGGATATGGATCATAATTGTCAAATCGCCTCGTCGCGGCTGCGATTGTGACATCGCGGTGCGGAGCGGCACCCAGCCGCTTCAGGTGGTTTGATCGCGGCTGGAACATGATTGCACCACACCACCTGCTATCGCGGTCATCGCAGTTCCGCCGCGATCTTGGCCGGCGCGGCCGCGCCTTCTTCTGGCGCCAAAGCATGTCGTTTTTTTTGCTCTGTAAGCGGTTTGACCTAACTCGCCCTGCCTAACCCTTCTTGCCTCCTCCTGGTGCAGCGACGCCGCGCCCCCTTGCCCTACACGCGTTTTTTTTTCAAGCGCGACTCTCTTTCCTCCTGTCACAGCTGCGTGCACAGTCATCCTTTTTTTCCAGGCGCTGCTGCTCCCTCCTGCTGCGATCACACTTTTTTTTGCAGGCGCTCCTTCCTCCTATCTACAACAGATTTTTCCTTTATTCCCTGTGCTGCCACCCATTTGCGCTTAGCATAGCATCTACTGCTCTGCTCCGCACGGTTCTGACAACGCCGACAACTACTAAAAATAGCAATAAAGTGGCAACAATTTCATCGGTATTTTGCCTTTTCTTTTGGTGATCCAAACATCTGTCTTTTGTTTGTTATTTGTGTCAAACAAGTATCTTAAACTCTTCTTCCTACTATTTCTTCCTTGGCTTCTTTACAACTACTATGGCTTCATTTTCTCAGCCATCTTCAACCGATGGTACGACCGTAGAGTCTTTTCCACCATTGGTGAAGTCTCAAGAAAAAAATTTAGATATCGCTTGACAATGGAATTCTTTAAGAGACATCAACAATAAAAAGAAAGTCACACGTGACTTTTGCATGATGGTGACCAATGGTGGTATTACTCGGGTCAAATAACGTCATATGAGATTTCCGGGAAATGTTCAGAAGTGTAGGAAGACTTCTCAGTGAAAGACAAGCTTATTGTAGCACAAAAAAAGAAAAAGTTGACAAATCATCATATATTCATGATATTGATGAGGATATGGAGGAAGAGTTTGAAGAAAGTCATGCCGTTGAGAGGGAAAAAGAAGAAGTTTTGCATCAAGTGTTTCATCATGTCCTTAAGTGGCAACAAAGTGAAAAATGTGAAAGAGCCACTTGATGCAATGTTCATGAAAGATCCAACAAGAGTAGTCAAGGATGCAAAGCAATCAAGCATTAAAGATGCTTGTAGCAAGCAGTTAAGAGATCGAACGGTGCAATACATAGAGCGATTCCTCTGCACAAATGGAATTGTTTTTGTTGGAGTCTGCCCACATCGGACTTATGGTCCAGTGTGGTTTATATTATTCATTATAAAATAACCCCAAGGGCTCCTTTAGAGAGTACACCTTGGGGTTCGGGTCTTACCTGATTTATCATCCTACATGGTATCAGAGGGAACCTAATACCGACCCCCTCCCTCCCATCTATTTTTTTATATCCTATTTAGTGTTTCTGATAATTTCCCCGGTGGGGGGCGGCGGCTCTGCCAAAGGCCATCGAGCCCTAAAACAGCCGCCGCCCCTGGCCGGCCTCTGCGGATTCTCGGTTCACCCTGGCCCCGCCTCCCTCCATCTCCGACGGTTCTCACCCTCTGCCAGCGCCTGCTTCTCAACGCCCCTCCCCACAGCGCGCGTCGGCCCCTTCTTCCCGTCGCGATCCCGGTGGCTTCTCCCTCCCGGTGGTCTCCTCCTGCTGCATGTCGGATCTCCAACGCCTCCTCCGCTGCGCCGCTTCCCCGCGCGACGACACTGCCCTCTCCGCGCGCGACTCCCGGCGCCCTCATCTAGGCGCGCTCGGTCGGCGCTCCGACTTCTCCCTCGGCGGCTCCCAGCCCGCCTCCTTCCTCCGGCACTGCTCCGTCCGGTGTCGTCCCCGACGGATTTCCTCCTGACGCGCGACGGTCCTCCCGCGACGTTCCTCCGCCCTCGCTTCCAGACGCGGATCCCCGCTCCCGCAGCGTTTCCCGGCGCCCCCCGCCTCTCCTACGGCTTCTCGGCAAAGCCCGGCCTCGCCTCCCTTCCCGGCGGACAATCCTTTCGGTGGCTCCCTCTCGCCCTACGCGTCCTCCGTGCGTCGGCTCCCGACCCTCCTCCCGACGGATCTGCCGGCCCCGCCTCCTGTGGATTTACTCGGCCCTGCCTCCTGGCGCGCTTCCATCCCAGCGGATCTCCTTCCCTACCGGCATCTCCCTCCCGACGGCTCCCTCCCCTCTCCCTTTCGGAGGTTCTCCTTCCTGTCGGACGACCTCCCCTCTCTGTGCGCCAGCTCCGATGGCTCTGCTTCTGTCCAGCGGCTCCCTAGCTGCGCATCGCCCTGCACGATGCCTCCTGCGCTGCTCCTTCCATGCCGGCCTCCACCTGCGGCAGCCCCCGCCCCCATGTCGGCCCTCCTGTGGTTTCCCGGCGCTCCGACGACCGACCCGCCTGTGCGGATTTTCCAGCGCTTAGTCGACCAGCACTGCCAATGCGGCTTTCCCGACGCTCCGTCGACCGACACAGCTTGAGCGGCTTGACAAATCTCTTTCAGCGACATCCTCCATCTTCGTGCAGAGGAGCAACATCCATGGCGCATTTATCTTTTATGCTGTTTTTGTCTTGTTTTGTAATCAAGTTGGGTATGTCCAGCTTGAGGGGGAGTGTTTGCAGCATTTTTTGCTTGCTTTATTTTTCTTTATGTGTCCAAGCTAGGTATACCTAGCTTGAGGGGGAGTGTTGGAGTCTGTATCCCACATCGGACTTGAGGTCCGGTGTGATTTTAATTATTCATTATAAAATAACCCCAAGGGCTCTTTTAGAGAGTACACCTTGGGGGTTTGAGCCTCTCATTTTATCATCCTACATGGTATCAGAGGGAACCTAATCCTGAACCCTCCCTCCCATTTTATTTTCCCCGTCTAGCGTTTCTCATAATTTCCCATCGTGGGGGGCGGCGGCCCCTCATGTAGGGCTAGGTTTATTTTTTGCCGCCGTCCCTCCGGGCTCGATTTTCAGGCGGCCTCTTGGTGGATCCCTCCCTACTTTGGCTGTCCATCCCGGCGAGGCTCCCGCCTCCTTGCGCGGCTCCCTGCGCGTGGCTCCCTCAACCCCCTGTCGACTATCTCTCCCAGGCGGCAGATCTCTCCGCGAGGCCTCTGTCCGGCGGATCCCTACCTCACGGCCTCCATCCCGCCGGATTTCCTCTTGGGCATCTCCCTCCCGACGGCTCTCCCGCAGCACTCCAGGCAGACTCCTCCGCCTTTCATCCCAGGCCCAGCGCCGCTGATCTCCCGTCGGCCAGGCCCCCTGTGTTCCTCTCTACGGCAGCCCCCCCTCTTGCGCTCCTATTCCGGCAGCCGACTCCCGTTTCTCTGAGCGGCTGCCCTGCTTCCGTTTCAGATCTTTGGCACCTCTTGCGGAATCCCCGCCTCCCGTCGTCGGCATCTCCTGACGACTCCCGGCAGCCGCCTCCCTGTCCGTCGGCTAGCCCTCACACTTCCTCCACCGTGGCGCAACACCTCAACCGCTTTGAATTTGGGCCTTTTTTGGCGCCGCTAGACCCCGCAACGATTCTGCGGAATCCCCGCCTCCCGTCGTCGGCCCCGCAAGTGCGGCTTTTCCGGTGCTAGTGTGGGATTCCCTGGCGTCTCATCGACCGACCCCACTAGTGCGGCATTCCTAGCACTCCGTCAACCGGCCCGATCTATGTGGTTTCTTCTGTTGCGCCCGCGACATCATCCATCCATCATCCTGAGAGGGAGCTGCAATTTTGAGGGGAAGCTACGATTATTGCTTGTTTCTTTATATTTCGTCTTGTTTTGTAATCAAGCTGGGTCTGTCCAGTTTGAGGGGGAGTGTTTGTAGTCTTTCGATTGCTTTGTTTTTTTCTTTATGTGTCCAAGCTAGGTATACCTAGCTTGAGGGGGAGTGTTGGAGTCTGCATCCCACATTGGACTTATGGTCCGGTGTGGTTTATATTATCCATTATAAAATAACCCCAAGGGCTTCTTTAGAGAGTACACCTTGGGGATCCGGGTTTCTCCTATTTTCCCATTCTACAACTTTTAATGTTCGATTGAGAAGCTTCAAGATGACGGTGGAAGCAATTGAACAATATGGACCACCTTTGAAAGTTCCAAGCTATCATGAGTGTAGGGTTTCTCTTCTTATAAAGGAGCTAGAGTATACAAATGAATTGTTAGAAGGACCATGAAATTGAACGAGAAAACTATAGTTGTTCAATCATGTCTGATGGTTGGACGGACAAGAAAGGAAGAACCTTGATCAATTTCTCGGTAAATTGTCCAATTGATTTAATGTTTGTAAAAAGTGTTGATGCATCAAGCTACGTGAAAACGAGAGAAGCGGTTTACAAGTTATTGGATGATTTTGTGGATGAGATTGAAAAATCAAAGGTTGTGCAAGTAGTTACTGACAACAGAAGCAATTTCAAGTTAGCCGGTAATAAAAAACTTTTATTTTTTTATTTTTTAGAAGTACTTCCATTTCATTTTAATATTATCAATTCAGTTAGCAATTTAAGCTTTTAATTGTTTTACTGATTTTGTATGATTTTAGGCAAGTTGTTGATGGCTATGAGACAACACTTCTTTTGGGCTCCATGCGCTGCACATTGTCTTGATTTAATCTTGGAAAACATTGGCAAGCTTAGTAGGGTGAAGAGGGTTATAGAAAGAGGCATTAAGCTTGTGACCTTTATCTACAACCACTCATTGACATTGAACATTATGAGGAGGTTCACCAACAAAATTGAGTTGGTGAGATATGCAGTTACTCGATTTGCTACAATCTTTTTAACTCTACAAAGGTTGTATTTGCAAAAAATAATCTCAGAAAGATGTTTACTTTTGAAGAGTGGTTGAGATCAAAAAATGCAAAAGAAATAAAGGGAAAGCATGCTACCGACACTGTGGTGATGCCATCATTTTGGAATGAAGTTGTTTGTAGCCTCAAGGCTATGAGAGCTCTTATAGAAGTTCTTAGATTGATTGATAATGAGAAGAAACCCGCAATGTGTTTCATTTATGAAGCTATGTACAGGGCAAAAGAGACCATTCAGAAGCTTTTTAAGAATGATGAAACCAAATATAAGGATATATTTGAGATAATTGATGAAAAATGGATTTTTCAGTTGGATTATCCATTGCATGTGGCGGGTTATTATTTGAATCCTCAAATTTTCTATGGAAATCCAAGTATTGAAAGAGACGTAGAGGTGATGAAAGACTTATATGATTGTATTGAGAGATTGTCTCCTAGCCCTGAGAAGGAAGACAAAGCTTGTTTAGAATTGACAACATATAGAAGCGCACAAGCCCTCTTTGGTGGGAAAGGTTGCATGCGACAACGGAGTACAATAGCTCCTGGTAAGAGTTTATTTTTGTCTTGATTATTTAATTACATGATCCTTAATTTTAAATCATTACAAAACAATGCCAATAAATAATAATCGATGTTGAATGTTGGAAGAATAATGGAGGAGGAACACCATCTTTGATGACAATTACCATCAAAATTTTGAGCTTGACATGTAGCTCATCGGGATGCGGGAGGAATTGGAGTGCCTTTGAGCATGTAAGTAACTTAGTATCAATACTCAACTCGTTTTCATTTAAGCTTGAACTTCATTAGTTATACCAATGTTTTTTTAATTTTTATAAAACAGGTTCATTCTAAAAAGAGAAGCCGACTCGAGCATCAAAGGTTACAAGACTTGGTGTTCATCAAATACAACCAAACTTTGAAGACCGATTTGATTCCAGAGATGTCAACGATCCCATTGTCCTGAAGAATCTTGATGATGATAGTAGTGAGTGGGTTTTAGGGCAAATGAATGGTGATGAAGATAGTGCTGAAGATGAATTGGTGTTTGAAGATGACAACACCATGACTTGGTGATTAATTGAGGAAGCTACTGGGGCCGGTGAACCTTCTCATTATACAAGGAGGAAAACAAAAGGAGAAGGAGCTACCCATGTTTCAAGTTCAAGCTATAAAGGAAAAACAAAGATGACTATTGAAGAAGAAGAAGACGGTGAACATAAATCATATGATGATGATGATGGGGAAACAAATGAAGAGGAGATTTATAAAAAGTGATGATAGTGAAAGTGAAGGTGAAGAAGAAATGAAAGATCTTGAAAATGAAGATGATGATTGAATTGAACTTTGGATGTTCTCGTGGTTGTTTATGAATAATTGGATGAGACATGTGTTTGATGTATTATGAAGAATTTATGAATGTTTTTAATTATGAATTTGAATGTGTTTTTACTTTTTATGTTTTGTGTTTAATTTTTCAACATATATTTGTTAAATTCTATAATTTAATTTCCCCATGATTGGATAAAAAAGCGGCGGCAACGCGATCCGCGTCGCTGCTATCCCGCTATGGGACCCCACCGCGTCGCGCTGCAATCCGCGATTGAAAACTATGATATGGATGCGTATAACATTGTTTCTCATCTTCTTGATCTCTGTCAAGAGAAGACGAGATCAGAGAGATCTAAGATCTCCATAGCACTGTTCGCGTGCAAGCTTGGAGAGTTGGCGTGCCCGCTGAGGCACATATAGTCAAGCTGATTGGCTACATTGAGTGCCTGAACATCTCGGGTTTTAAGATCCCTGATGCACAAATCTCATTTTTGTTCTCACTACCCAAAAACTTCTTCAGTTTTATTATGAATTATAATATGAGCGACAACAAGGAGACAATTTCATAACTTTTTACTCTTATTCGCTAAGTTGATAAAGACACGGGGCTTGACGAACCCGCGGTCCTTACGGTAAATAAGAAGAGGAGAAACAAGGTAAATGGGATGAAGACTAATTCGAAGTTTAAGGCTCTAGAACACCGTCCTTCTAAGAAAGAAGAAGAGTTAGATGCAATAAACAAAATAAGATATAGTATGTTTTACATGTGACAAACAACTGGAAGAGGAATTGCACCCACCCAAAGAAGTAACTGGAAGCTTCAGGTGCGTTCGTTATTGAGTGTAATCTTTTCATATCTACAAATTGGGTATTAGATACTGTCTGTGGTGTTCACATTTGTATCCAAATACCGGAACAAAGTAGATTTCTTAAGGTTGCGAGAGATGAGGTGGATCTACAGGCTGCTAATGGAGCAAGGCTGACTGCTCTAGCCATTGGAGACTACCATCTCACTTGCCTACATGATTGATTTTGGTTTTAAAAAATTGTTATTATGTGCTAGTGTTACCAAGAATATCATTTCCGTTGCTTGTTTAAATATGAATGGATTTAATTTCAGCTTTGGAAATAAGGGTAACTACTTTTATAAAGATAACATAAGTTATGGTATGACACAGTTGAATAACGGTCTTTATGTATTAAATTACGAAAACCAAATATTGACAATCGTTAACAAAACGAATACGCACGACTCATATGACACCTAGTTGTGGCGTCACTGTCTAGGTCACATTAACGAGAAGCGTTTGACAAAACTTTATCAAGATGGTTACTTAGACTCTTTTGAGTTAAAACCACTTGAAAGATGTCACACTTGTTTACAAGGTAAGATGTTCAAACCACCATTCGGTGGTTAAGCTGAAAGGACCATAGAGCTTCTAGAATTGATATACACTGATGTGTGCAAACCTTTTCAAGTAGAAGCTTGAGGTGGATTCTCATACATTATTACTTTTACCGACGACTTGAGTAGGTATGGTTATATCTATTTGATGAGGTATAAGTCTGAATACTTTGAGAAGTTAAAAGAGTTCAAGAATGAAGTTGAGAATTAGCTTTGTAATAAGATAATGAAACTTCGATCGGATCGAGGTGGTGAATATCTTAACCAAGACTTTATCAACTTTCTATGGGAGTATGAGATTTTATCTCAACTCATTGCACCTTATACAACATAGAGGAACGATGTTAGTGAAAGGAGGAACCGTACACTATTAGACATGGTAAGGTCGATGATGAGTCATACAAATCTTCTATTATCCTTTTGGGGATATGCATTACAAACATCATCATACTTACTAAACCAAGTACCAATTAAAGCGGCTAACGGTATTCCCTCCAAGTTATGAAGTGGAAAAAAAATCGTTTTGTCACATGTTCATTCATGGGGTTGCGAGACATTTGTTAAGGCTAGCTCAATCAAAAAACTAACACCTCGAGACGCAAATATATCTTTATAGGGTATCCCAAAGAAACAAGGGGATATTATCTGTACAACCCTTCGGACAAGAAAGTAATCGTCGAGAGGGAGCACATCCTCAAGGAGGATAGTGAGAGCAAAACCGACTTCAATGAAGTTGATGCTCAAGATACATAAAAGTTGGTACAAGAATCGATTCTATAGGTACCCATGGAATAAGATGTTCCTGAAACACAAGTGTCGCGTAAGAGGGCTAGAGAGGTGAGAGAACCAAAGATATATGTTTTTCTAGTCACTGATGATGGTGACTCATTATTGCTTGACAATAATGATCCTCTCTCCTACAAGGAGGCAACAGAGAGCTCATAAGGTTCAAGATGACTTTTGAGATGAAATCCATGTATCAAAACCAAATTTGGGTTCTGATCAATCCGTCGGTTGATGTAAAACCTATTGGGTGTAAATGAGTATTCAAGAGAATGCTGGACATGGAAGGTAAAGTAAATACCTATAGAGCACGACTAGTGGCTAAAGGGTTTAGACAACAATGTTAAAGCATCGACTACGACTAAACATTTTATCCAGTTTCCATGTTTAAATACATTAGAATTTTGATTACCATATCAACTTACTATGACTATAAGATTTGACAAATGAATGTCAAAACTGCTTCCCTTAACGGGAACTTTCAAAAGGATGTGTATATGTCACAACTAAAAGGGTTTGTGACTGATAGAGACCAGAGGACTGACTAAGTGTATTGAAGTATGAAAGAACCTGAATTACATGTAGAGGAAGAGGAGAAAATTGGAAGACTCTTAGGAGAGTTTCCACCCAAGCCCTTAGGTCGATCTGCTCAAAGCAGCCCAACACATTTCCTCTTTTCTGGATACCCCTTCTCTCAACCTAATCCCTTTATTTATAACTAAACCCCTCCCCTAACAACTAATAATATTCTCAGGATATTCCGTGGGGCCCAAAGGCATATTCCATATATTCTTCCAGCATATTCCTCTCTCTTCTAACTGCTCCAGGTGGCTAGCATGGATCTATCACTGCCACCGTCCTGAAAAATCACCTTGTTCCTCATGGTGGTGGATTTTGCAAGCATGCCAAGCGACCTTCTAAATACGCCGCACAACTTTTGTGTGCTGGAGAGAACAGAGCAGGACTGTTGCTGGAGGACCGAGCTGGCGTGGTCCTGTATAAGGTGTCATTGCCGCAGAAGCACACCACGCTATCTCCCAAATGCGTCGATATCCGTCATGATCAAATATGGGCAGATGAAGTGGAGTGTTTCTCGCTGAATTGTTGGAGTTGGTGACCTAGAACCAATTGCTTTGTACTTTATGATAAACTTTTATTTATGGATTTGAATATTAATAAATACCTTAATCACATCTTGATTGTTCTTCTGCATGACAATGCATGTGATAATTTTCTAAGGATAATTATTGCACTAAAGGGTCATAGCGGATCCCTGCTATAATGAGAACTTGGAAGTGTCATAACACTATTCTTGAATATATGTTCTATGACCGGATGATGTTATTTGAGGGATACAAATAATACAGACCATTAGGGGTGAAGACTCATAAAACTTTGAGACACCATCTCATGGTGTGCGCCCTTGGTAATATCCAGGAGGATATTATGAGAACGAGACCCGCCTATAGGAAATCCACATTTCATAGTGTCATTGAATGTTCCTATCTGCAAACGTGTGGGTATTACAACTCACGCACTTAGATGTATTGACGAAAACTGTGACGACACACTCTTCACTGCGAGGTAGAATATGTTGGGTGCGTCACGAGTAATACTGCATTAATAGATAATGCGAGAAAGAATTTGTCTATTCTGTTCCATAACGGAAGTTGATATCTCAGGCCCTTTGATGTAATTGATAGTCTAAATAAATCCATGACCATGGTGAGGAATGAGCAAGTTCAATTCTGAGAGGTAAAAGAAAAAGTAATCAAGCACATGGGTTGATGACACCAGCATGCAACCCGCTTGATTCGAGATATTGAGACAAAAGGATTACATTACACGGTAAGCGTTCGTAGGAGGTGACACGTCATTGCGGCGTTAACTTCTTTCTGTATGGGTGGCTTCGCGTGTTGCTAGACGCTAACCTTGGAACTTTAGGCAGGCTCCGTCTAATGCCACTGAGAAAGAGGCCTAGAGGGCCACACACTAAGTGTATCCGTATCTCAGTTAAATATTCATTTAATAAGTTGAATAAAGATTATTCCCGATTGTGGTTTAATAATTATTTAAGGATGCCTGATCGCATTTATTTCGACACTAGTTATTCGAGAGAATATATTGTGGGTGAAATAATATATTTATTAGCGAATAATGCAGTGATATTTATTTAAGAAGTAAATAGTCACTATTCAAGGTCTAATAAATGTGGTGGAGGAAATAAAGAAAATGAAAAAACAAAAGTACATGCCGTGTATTATAATATAAACGCCGTGTAGTTTTTTTTCTGGGGATTTATGAGAAATAATATTATTTATTTAATTAAATAATATTAGGTGTAATTCGCTGGCCGCATCTCAAATGATAATAATAGTCAAATGTTATTATTAGACATGAGGTCTTACTAAGAATTAAATGAAATGAATAAATGCCTTTGGGTAATTAATTCATTTTATTATTCTAAGTAATATAAATCTCAATTACATTATTCTCATTAGATCTAGCCATTCTCTGTGGTTGTGCACAACGAATCTGGAGAAAGCTCTCAAACCATGAGAGAATTCCTTTCCTCTAAGAACGCTCTCAAGTTACGAGAGAGATCCTCCTCTATCGGATCAAGGAGAGCGCTTTGGAAGCGGCTCTCAAGGCGATCGAAGGTAGACATCGCAAGCGAATGCTCTTCCGCGCTAGCACCCGAAGATCCCTTCGACGACGTCCAGTGATACGTGGAGCACGTGTGGATTACCGCTAGAGGAAGCTTACACTTGGCTTCTGCGACCCAACGACGGATCACATTGGATCGTGACCGGAAGCATCAACGAAGAGAGTATTCCATCAAAGTAATTCTTGTCTTTTAATTAAATTAATTATAACCAACATATGATGGTCCTCTCTATGGTTTCAGGACTTCTCTCTTTCCTTTTTTGTTCTTTGTTCTATTCCGAAAATCCGACGTTTTATCATCGTGACGAATCTCGGATAGATTATTGTTAACGGTAAAATCAAAGTTGGGTACATCTTTCCACGCGCTTCCGCTGCCTCCAGAACCTATAAGTGGTATCAGAGGGGTCATATCGTCGATTATAATTATTTAGTTTTTCGTTGATGATTTACACATTTAATAATTTAGTTGTTTTAATTCAAGTTAATCATTTTGTAAATCTGAATCTCGAGATCTGTTCCTTTTTCGTTTCTTGTTCACCTTACAGAAACGATCTTTTTCTTTTAATGTTGATTAAAATAAAAACAGAGGATCTCATCTGGAGGTGTCAAAGGTTCCTAGCCGCACAACACCAGAATGCACTGCGCACTGCGTGTATTCTGCCTCACACGCCGTGTAGTCAAGGTTCAACTCACTCCTCCTTATACAAGTGGTTTAATGGAAGTACAATTGTTTTCATAGTAGTATATGTTGATGACATATTGTAGGTTCCAGGCGCAGCGGAAACGTCAGTTGTGGGTAATATAATTAAATTTTTTTTAAAACAAATTGTCCTAGGACTCCAATAGAGGATCTTGCAAGTTAAAAGAATAAATTTCCTCGACAAGGAACTTTCTTTGAAAATGATGTTGATCGTATGCAAACCCTTCTCGTATTACCTTCGTTGTGTTAGGAGGATCCAAGTGTAGGAATCCCATCTAGCGGTGATCCGCACATGCTTTTTTGATCTCTGAGCAACACCAATTGATTTCTGGGTGCTAGCACGGCGAATTAATTGTCTTGAGTTGTTCGTGTTGACTGTTGTTCTTTCGATCTTGAAGGAATCTCTCTAGCGCTTCTCATTCTTGAGCGGGAGAGAGGGAGAGGAATGAAGAGAGATTTCCGTTGTGCGCAACGATTCTCAAATCTCGATTAACCCTACACAATAGACATAACCATCTATTTATAGAGTTAGTTTAGATTAAGATATTATTTAATTGCATACCGACTCTTAAATATTATAATAATTTTTAACAAACCACATGTCATATAATAATGATAATAATATTATTATTTTATGGCGTGCGCTAACTCGCACAGTGATAAGTATTATTTAACGGCTTGCAAATAATCATTCATCACCGGACACAATTTCGGTCCCTTTGAATTTCTCAAACATTTGTTGAATACCCGAATAAATTTTTAATTAAATATTTTATTCACCCAAATAAATATTTCATTATAAATATTTATTAAATATTCAATAAATAAATATAAATATTTTATTCACAGTGCTGCGAATAAATACTTATTATATATTCTTGTAACTAAATAAATTATTTATTAAAAAATAAATAATTATTTATTAACTTGCGAATATTAGCGATTAATAAAAACATGAATAAAATCATTCATTGGACTTAATATTTGTATTTCAATAATTAAATTCAAACAAAATTTAGTCGAGATCAACGGAAACACTCAGTGTGTGACCCCTCTACGTTTCTTTCTCATTGGCATTAGGCGAATATGCCTAAAATCTAAGATCACTGTCTAGCAATAGGTTAATGCACTAAAAAGAAAGAACTTAATGTCGCAACGACGACAACCACATATGAACGCTCACTGTGTAATATAATCCATTTGTCTTAATATCTAATCAAGCAGGTTGCACATCTGTGTCATGAACCTATGTGCTAGATACGTCTTTCTTTGATTCTTTGAAATAAACTCATCGTAACACCATGACCATGAAATTTATGTCGACTGTTCTATTCTAATCAAAGGGCTGAGATATCAACTTCCATAAAGATGGAAGGGACAAATATTTTATCAACTTATCCATTAATAACATGTCATTCGTGACGCATTCAATGTACCCTACATCCTACCGACATATGGTGTGACGGTTTTTGTCAGTAATTCCAAGTGCGTGAGTCATGACATGCATTAATAATAATCTTAAAGTTTAAGGACTATTATACACGCTCACAGATAAGAATATCCGGTGACATGGAAACATGCAGAGTCCCTAATGAAAGATCTTTTCTCATAATCTTTCGTCTTAAAGATTACCAAGTGCAAATTTCATGAGAATATGCCTCATCCGCTTACGAGTACTCGTACCTGACAGTCTACATATTATGTGCTCTATCATAGTACGTTCTTCAATCGTAGAATTATATTTAAGAATATCATCATAGCGGAGAACTGATATGTTCTTATCAATGTGACATATTCTCTAGGACATTATCACATTAATGTTACGCAGAAGAACAATCAATATGTGATAAGATATATATATATATATATTTGAATATATATGTTATCTAAAATACAAAGTAGTTGGTTCCAGAGCACTAACTCCAATAAACTCCCACCTACACTAGAGCCAATTGCTAACGTCCGGTTAGTCCTCGTATGAAAAACATGCTTCTGCTAAGTATGGCTATAACTGCTAGGCCAACTACATTTCCGTGGCTAGGGTTGGTAAAGCCACGTGTTTGTGTGGTGAATCTGTTTATGCAGCATTACTACCTTGAGAAAATCCCTAAGCAGTGATATAACTGAGTATCCACTTCTTGTTCCCATGTCAGAATCCTGACATCCTATCTAAATCTGTAGTCCAAGCTTATCATAAAATGATAAATCTTTTTCTTTTGGTATAACCTAAAATTAGAACAGGACGTTGCTAAACCGCTCCTTAAGATGCATAATAAGCCGTAACATACTCGGATATTGTAGATATGACAACCACCGAATGTAATAAGTTTTTCTTGCATATTACCTTAGCCTTTTCTACGATACTAGATCAAATTGAATAAGTGAAGTCAAGTGTTCAATTACCTTGATCACTAGTATTCCCTCTTCTCTGCACACGAGGAACTCATCCTGTTTTACTTTTCTAAGTACCGTTGGATAGTTCTAACCGCAAGTCGATTTAATTATGTTGGATCTGTTTGATATTCACCTGCTTTAGACATCAGTACATATCCAGACATATGAGATGAATTCCTAGCACTTAAGCTTGTGGAATTCTTTTAATCTCCATAATCTCTTTCTATGCTCATCCATGTTCTACTGGAAGGGTTATATGCCAACAACAATTCGGTCTTGAATTGTTTTTAGTTGTATTTTGTCAATACTTTGTTAATATATCATCATTGCGGGAAACTGCTATAACCTTATCAATGTGACATATGGTTTAGGACATTATCACATTATTGTTGTTAAACCCAGTTTTATTATATTGGGTATTTTCGAGTCCCACATCGGAATACTTCACTATGTATTCCATTTTACTCATCTATAAAAGAATATTCCCACCTCACATTGAGGTAAGGGGAATTCGCCCTCTACATGGTATCAGAGGAAATATCCCGATAATTCCTCCGTTGCCCTCCTTTGCAGCAGATTCTCAGCTCTGTCCGGCCCTGCCCTCCCGTCACCCCCTCGGCTTCGATCGGCCCGCCTCTCCCGGCACCTCCTGGTCCCGACGGGAGCTCCCCTCTCCCTGCGGCCTTCCGCGCGATGATCGGCCCGCCTCTCCCGGCGCTTTGTAAACCTGACGCAGCTCCCACCTTCTTCGCAAATCTGACCAGCCCTCCTTGCGGCCTCCTGATCGACGACCGACCCGCCTCTCCCAGCGCCTCCCGATCTCGACTCAATCTCCCGACGATCTCCTCCTCTGCGCGCGACGAACTAGGCATTCCTCCGTCCTTCTCGACGGCACCCTCCCGCTCGCACTGCCCGTCCACCTCTTCCGCGCGTGATGACCCTCGTTGCGACGATCTCTCAGGCTCCACCTAAATGCACGCGATGACCCTTCGACGACGATCTCCCGGTCGCCGCCATCCGTGCAGCTTCCCGATGTTGATCGCCGCCTCCCTCCCGTGACACTCCTGACGCGGACGAATGACACCCAACTCCAGGCGGAACCCCTCCCGTTACGCTCTATCGACCCCATCTGCTCGCGTCCAGCAGGCTCGCGACCTCCTGGCGTGGCGACTAGCCCCGCCTTCGGCCGTGTTTTTCCGGCCCCGCCCTCCAGCGGCTCTCCAGCTTCAGCCGGCCCCGCCTTCGACAAGGCCTCCCAGCACCCGCCTCTCGGCGACTCCCGATTCCGCCTCCCATCACGGTTCCCGAGCCGCCTCCTGCTCGGCTCCCGTCCCCCGCCCCCCCCGACACCGACCGACACCCCGCCCTCCAATGGCTTCCCAGACTCCCCACCATCCCTCGGTGCTTCTCGAGCCTTCGACGCTTCAATGGTTGGCTTGTTCGCCCGCGGCCCTCCGACACCACCTCCGGCACCACCTCCGGTCACCAACCTTCCTAAAAGGTCGCCCCCTCACCGTAATTGTCGGCCTTCCCGCACAACTGTCCGATGCTTCATTCATGCGTTTGTGCGCCCTCCTGAGTAGTTGTCCCATGCTCCGTCATCGGCTCTACCGCAAGGCGGTCCCCCTTCATCCGTACCCGTTACAGAACGACGCTCTCGAAGGAGGAGATTGCCTTTATACAATCTTATCGGACTGTTGTGCCACCTTTCTCTTCTCCAGCCCCCATTTCTCAGACTGACAGCTCTCCTGCCTATGTATCTCATCGACCGACAGTTTGCATGCTTGACTCTGGTGCGTCGGAACATCTCACTGGGGACTCCGATATGTTCACTACCTATCATCCGTACACTGGTGCCTCTACAATTACCGTTGTTAATGGATCAACAATCCCCATTACGAGATTTGGCACATGTCCCTTGACCTCGTCTATTCACCTGATTTTGGTCGCTCATGTTTCTCAAAGTCCATTTAATCTTATCTCCGTCAGCAAACTCACCAAAAAAAATAAATTGTGTTGCTACTTTTGTATCATCTGTTGTTGTTTTTCAGGAGCGGACGACAAATCGAGAACTTGGTCGAGGTCACCTTCGAAATGGGATTTACATGTTCGATACCCCACATTCTCGCCTTGGTCATCCACCGGCTTCCGTCCTATATAAGCTTTGCCCCCAATTCAGTTTCCACTTTTCCTTCCATTGTGAATCCTGTAAGTTTGCTAAACATCATCAGGTGACGTATGTTCCTCATCTGGAACCACGTGCAACGAATCCTTTCAACCTTGTTCATTCTGTTGTATGGGGTCCTTGCAGAGTTCCTAACTAGCCCGAGTACAGTTATTATATATCCTTTATTGATGACTACTCGCGCATGACATGACTTTGCCTTCTTCGTGATCGGTCTGAAGTATTTTCTACTTTTCAGACCTTTTATAATGAAATTCATACTCAATTCTCCACGTCTCTTAAATGTCTCCGCTCCGACAATGGATGAGAATATTTACCCACTTCCTTTCAGCAGTTTCTCAAGGATGAAAGTATCATTCATCAAACATCCTGCCCCGATACACCTCAGTAAAATGGAGTGGTCGAGCGGAAACATCGTCATATTCTGGAGACTACTCGTGCCCTCCTCTTTCACATGAAGTTGCCTCTTTTTTTTTGGTCCGATGCCATCCTGACTGCTACTTACCTCTTAAACTGACTCCCTTCTTCTATCTTTCAGGAGGAGACTCTTTTCGGACTCTGTTCTCCTCTCTCCCTCCTCAGTCACATCCACTTCGTGTGTTTGGGTACCTGTGTTATGTTCGGGGCACTCGTCCCAACCTCCTTAAACTTTCTCCTAAATCGCCCTGTTGCATTTTCTTCAGATAATCCCGCACTCAGCGCGGATACCGGTGCTTCTCTCCCGACTTATGGCGATATATCATCTATGCCGATGTGTTGTTTGTCGAGAGCTCTCATTTCACTCTTCACTCTCCCTATCCAGACACCACCATCGATGATTGTCTTCCTCTCATCATCCACCCATTTTCGGTGCCCCACTCTGGTGGTTACCGGTTTCACACCGTCTCCTCCGGCTATCCGTCTACTGTGTCCCCCGTTCAGGCCGAGGACACCATCGTCCCAGACTCGTCCGATGCTCCTGCTCCGTCACCAGATGACTTGCCTATTGCACTCCATAAAGATGCTCGTTTGTCAGGATACTTTTATCTTTACATTTTCATACATAGGTCTTTCCGCTCTGGAGACAATATCTATTCCCCGCACAGTTAGCGATGCCAAATTTCTCTCGGGGTGGCTAAAAGCGATGCAGGCTCTAGAAGACAACCATACTTGGGATCTGATCCCCCTTCCAGCAGACAAATAGGCGGTCGACAACAAATGGATTTATACGGTCAGTCTCAATGCCGATGACACTCCATCGCCTCAAAGCCTGACTGGTGGCAAAGGGCTTTGCTCAGACGTATGGTGTCGACTATTTTGATGTCTTTTCTCTAGTTGCAAAGATGGCATCGGTCCGCTTATCCATCTCTCTGGCCGCTCATCATTAGTGGCCTCTTCATTAGCTGGATGTCAAGAATGTCTTTCTCCATGAGTTTCTTGAAGAAGAGGTGTCCAGGATTTCGTGCCTCCGGAGCCGACTCTCATGTCTGTCGACTTCGTCGCTCTCTTTATGGCCTCAAGCAGTCTGCTCGTGTTTGGTTTGACCGATTCAGCACCATCGTCACCGCATTTGGCCTCTCTCGGAGTATGAAGGACCACACCGTATTCTACCGTACGACGTCCTTCAGCTGAATCCTGCTGGTGGTGTATGTTGATGATATCATCATCACTGGTAGTGACTCAATTGGAATCGCCCAACTCAAGGGGCATCTTCACCACCACTTTCACTCCAAAGATCTTGGTCCTCTCACATACTTCCTTGACATCGAGATCTCCCGTTCTACGGACACCATCTTTCTCTACTAACAGAATTATGCCATGGATCTCTTGCAGGATGCGGGTTTGAGTTAGGCAACTGTCGTGGACACTTCTCTTGAGCTTGGAGAACGTTCTCTCTATGACGACACGACACCCTTTCCTCACCCTGAGATGAGAGCTAGTGTCGTCTTGTGGGCAAACTCAATTATCTTACCATGACACAACCGAACATCGCCTGTGTTGTTGGCAAAGTAAACCAATTCATAGAGCATCCGACCACATCTCAGTGGGATACTGTCATCCGCATTGCCAAGTACATCAAGAAAGACCTTGCCCGTGGTCTTCGGTACTCACATCACGCTCATCTGAATGTTGAAGCCTTCTTTGATCCTGACTATGCTGGCTGCGTTGCTACTCGCAAGTCTACTTTTGGGTTTTCCGTTTTCTTGGTAGGTAATCTCATCTCTTGCTGCAACAAGAAGCAGACTGTCGTCTCCAGATCTAGTGCGGAGTCTGAATACCATGCCATGGTCACGGTCACTACTGAGATTCTCTAGTTTCGTCATCTTCTCCATGAGTTTGGCTTCCCACCGCCGACGTCTGCTCATATCTGGTGCGACAATCAGGTGGTCACAAAGATTGTTTCGAATTCCGTCTTTCATGAACGAACGAAGCCTATCGAGGTGGATTTCCATTTTTTTCGCCATCATTTTGAGCCGAATCGTATCAGTTTCGACCACATTCTGACGGCGGATCAGCTTGCCAACATCTTCATAAAAGGCCTCTCGGGAGCTCATCTGAGCTCTCTCAGCACCAAGCTGGTATCCACTGCATCATCAACCCAACTTGAGGGGGAGTGTGTGTGGTCTTGTTCACTGTCGTCTTTCTTTTGTGGGACTCTTGGTCCAAGCTGGGCATGTCCAGTTTGAGGGGAAGTGTTGAACCCAGTTTTATTATATTGGGTATTTCCGAGTCTCACATCGAAATACTCCACCATGTATTCTATTTTACTTATCTATGAAAGAATGTCTCCACCTCACATTGAGGTAAGGGGAATTCGCCCTCTACAAATGTTATGCAGAAGAACAATTAATATGTGATAAGAAGCCGCAACATACTCAGATATTGTAGATATGACAACTACTGACTGTAGTAAGTTTTTCTTGCATGTTACCTTAGTCTTTTCTATGATACTAAGATCAAATTGAACCAAGTGAAGTTAGGTGTTCCATTCCCTTGATCACTAGTATTCCCACTTTTCCACACATGAGGAACTCATCCTACTTTACTTTTCCAAGTACTGTTGGATAGTTCTAACTGCAAGTCGATGCACTTATGTTGGATTTGTTTCATGTTCACCTATTAGGTTTTACACATCAATAATATCAAACAAACATCAGTACATATCATGACATACGAAATGGATTCCCAGCACTTAAGCTTGTGAAATTCTTTCAATTTCCATAATCTTTTCCTATGCCCATCCATGTTCTACTGGGAGGATTATATGCCAACAACAATTCGCTCTTGAATTGTTTCAACTTGTATTTTGTCAATACTTTGTTAATATATTTACTATGACTAGATTTAGCAAACTCATAGATCTATTTTTTAGATCTTGTTCCCTAAAACACAATTGCTACTTTAAGTCATACTTGGAGAAATTTTATTCCTTAGTCTTAACAAACTAGTAAGACACAATATTTGTTTTCTGTATGCTATTAACGTATTTATATTGAAAACTTATAGCGCTCCCACTAATCAGATAGAGACACATGTCACTCATTCGTTTCCAAACAAACATTCTATGATCACTATGCATGATTTATTCATAAATGAATTTATGTAATATGTGTAGAGGGTGAATTCCCCTTACCTCAATGTGAGGTGAGGATGTTCTTTTATAGATGAGTAAAACGAAATACAGAGAGGGTAAGTCCGATGTGGGACTCAGAAATACCCAATTAAATGAAATGGGGTCCAACACTCCCCCTCAAGCTGGACATGCCCAAATTGGAGTGAGTCCCACAAAGAAAAGACGACAAGAGAAACTCATACTCCCCCTCAAGCTGGGCTACGGAGGCTGTGAATCCCCAGCCTAGAAGTGAGAGAGGCAAGGCGAGCCCCTGGGAGACCCTTGGTGAAGAGATCGGCAAGCTGATCTGCCGTCGGTACATGGCCAAAGCTGATATGGTGCTGCTCCAGATGGTGGCGGAGGAAGTGGCAGTCCACCTCGATATGCTTAGTCCGTTCATGAAAGACGGGATTCGAGGCAATCTTCGTGGCGGCCTGATTGTCACACCAAATATGAGCAGGGGTGTGTGCCGGGAAGCCGAGCTCATGGAGGAGATGACGAAGCCAGAGGATCTCAGTGGTGACGGTGGCCATGGCGCGGTATTCGGCCTCGACACTCGATCTGGAGACGACAGTCTGCTTCTTGCTGCGCCAAGAGATGAGATTACCGGCGAAGAACACGGCGAACCCCGAAGTAGACTTGCGGGTCGTAAGGCAACTTGCATAGTCGACATCACAGAAGGCCTCAACATCCAAGTGAGCATGACGGGAATACTGAAGGCCACGTGCAGGGTCTCGCTTGATGTATTTGGCAATGCGAAGGACAGCATCCCACTGAGATTGGGTTGGATGCTCCATGAACTGGCTGACTTTGCCAACGGCGCAGGCAATGTCGGGTCGCGTCATGGTGAGGTAGTTCAGCTTACCCACCAGACGTTGATAGCGCTCGGGATGAGGAAATGGTTCCGAGTCGGAATAGAGAGTACGTTCGCTAGGCTCAAGTGGGGTGTCCACGGCAGTGGCGGTGCTCAGACCGGCATCCTGCAAGATATCAAGAGCATACCTACGCTGGCAGAGAGAGATCGAGTCCTCAGAACGGTAGACATCGATGCCAAGAAAGTAAGTCAGGGGACCAAGATCTTTGGTATGAAAGTTTTGGTGAAGGTGCGCCTTGAGGTTGGCGATCCCGCTGGAGTCGCTTCCTGTGATGATGATATCATCAACATAAACCACGAGCAAGATACAGCCGTGCGGTGTCGTACGGAAGAAGACGGTGTGGTCCTTCAGACTCCGGGAGAGGCCAAAGGCCGTGACGACAGTGCTGAAGCGGCCAAACCAAGTTCGAGGAGACTGCTTGAGGCCATAGAGGGACCGATGGAGGCGACAGACATGGGAGTCGGCACCGAAGGCAGAAAAACCAGGGGGCTGCTTCAGGTAGACTTCTTCCTCAAGAACGCCATGGAGAAAGACATTCTTGACATCTAGCTGATGAAGTGGCCAGTGATGATGAGTAGCCAGAGAGATGAACAGGCGGACAGAGGCCATCTTGGCAACCGGAGAGTAGGTCTCAAAGTAGTCGATGCCATATGTCTGAGCAAACCCCTTCGCCACCAGCCGGGCTTTGAGGCGGCAAAGAGAGCCGTCAGGATTGAGACGGATCGTATAAATCCATTTGCTGCCCACTGCCTGTTTGCCTGCTGGAAGGGGGACAAGATCCCAAGTATGGTTTTCCTCCAGAGCCTGCAATTCATCCTGCATTGCAGCTAACCACCCGGGGTGAGATTTGGCTGCACCAACCGTGCGAGGTATAGAAACTGTCTCCAGAGCGGACAGACCCCTGTATGAAGAGACAAATAGAGGAGTACTCTGGCAGGAGCGAGTACCTTTTCGGAGGGCAATGGGCAAGTCCTCGGGTGGCGGAGCAGGAGCAGCGGACGAAGCGGGGGCATCAGTGTCACGGGCCGGAACGGGGGATACAGTCGAAGGACGACGGGAGTAGACCTGACCAAAATGGGTGTCAACAGGGGGTAACGCCGGTGGAGGAAGGATGATGAGGGGAAGACAGTTATCAATAGCAGAGTCAGGAGGAGGAGAGGGAAAAGAGAATGGAGAACCCTCAACAAAGGAGACATCCGCGGAGATGACATACCGGCGAAGGTCCGGGGAGAAGCAGCGGTATCCGCGCTGAGTGCGGGAATATCCAAGGAATATGCAGCGGAGGGATTTGAGAGAGAGTTTGGTGCGGCCAGGGCGAGTGTCACGAACATAACACAAGCAGCCAAACACTCGAAGAGGGAGGGAATGAAGAGGGAGAGTGGGGAAAAGAGCCCGAAAGGGAGTCTCCCCCTTAAGGATAGAAGAAGGAAGGCGATTGATGAGGTAGGTAGCAGTGAGAATGGCATCGCCCCCAAAAAGCAGAGGCACCTGTCGGTGGAAGATGAGGGCACGAGCAGTCTCCAGAATATGTCTGTGTTTCCGCTCGGCCACGCCGTTCTGCTGGGGTGTATCAGGACAGGAGGTCTGATGAAGGATACCATTTGCCTGGAGAAACTGCCGAAAGGAAGTGGAGAGATACTCGCACCCATTATCCGAGCGGAGACATTTGACAGAGATAGAAAAACGGTTCTTAATTTCACTGAAAAAGGTTTGGAAGGTGGAAAACACTTCGGAGCGTTCTCGAAGAAGGTAAAGCCACGTCATGCGCGAATAGTCATCAATGAAAGAGATATAGTATTTATATCCCAAGTGACTCGGAATGGTACACGGGCCCCAAACATCTGAATGAACCGGATCAAAGGGGTGGGAGGCCCGTGTATCCGTGCGAGGAACGTAGGAAGAGCGATGATGTTTCGCAAAAGAACAGGACTCACAATGAAAAGTAGGAGTTCGATGGAAGTCCGGAAACAGCTGATGAATGGTGGAGGCAGGCGGGTGTCCCAACCGGGAATGAAGATCTAGTGCCCGAGAAGAGGTAGACGTGCAAGCAATGGGTGCTGATCCCTCGAACATGTAGACCCCGTCTCGAAGCTGACCTCGACCAAGTTCCTGGTTCGTAGTCTGCTCCTGAAACACAACACCAGAAGATGTAAATATGGCCGCACAGTTATAATCCTTAGTCAGTTTACTGATGAAAAGCAGATTAAAGGGACTGCAGGGCACATGTGCCACAGAGGGTAGGTGTATCAATGGAGTCAGGGAGCATGCGCCGAAGCCCGCTATGGGGATAGTGGAGTCATCAGCGACAGTGATGGCTGAAGAACCGGCATAAGTGCAGTAAGACGTCAGCATACCAGCATCACCGGTGAAGTGGTCGGAGGCACCTGAGTCCAGCAGCCATGCAGGGGAGCAATAGCTGACCAAGGCAGTGGGGCAAACAGTACGGGCCAGAGAAGCCGAGGAGGGAGCGGGGCGGACAAAGGCCGGCGGATCATGAGGTCGCCTGAGGTCGGCCATAGAAAGGGCCAGAGACGGGAAAAGAGAGGCGACAGTCGAGGACGCGTCCTGGACCGCGGGCTGTCCCTGCCGCGGGTGCTGAGATGGGCGTCCATGCAGGACCCAATATCGGGCGATCAGGTGGCCAAACTTGCCACAATGGTGACAGAAGGGACGTGGACGACTTGAAGCACGACCACGTCTCGAGGAGTTCACCATGGAAGCGTCGGGTAGCTGATGCAGCGGGCCGGCGGGAGGATCGTGCGCAGGACGTGCGCGTGCTTGAAGGGCCGCCGGAACGAGGGCAGTCTGCCGGGACGAGGGCGTGCATATCTTATTAACATTAATTGATGCCACTGACCCCTTTTAGTTATGTCTTGTAGACATTTACCATAGGGTCTCCTTTTGGTCGTGTCATATAGGCATCTTCGGTAAGGATTCCTCTAAATGAGGTGGCTTTGACTATTAATAGCTCAATACTTTGATCATAAAAATATACTTTGACAAGTATAATTCAAGATAACTTTAGTCATGATTATTGCTATATAGGTTTTGTTATGGACTAAGCCTTTTAATAATCAATCATGCTTTATTGGTACCATCTTGTACCATCTATGTTCTGTTTCACGTGAACACTCCTCAACCGTATTAAGTCTTAGAAATATTCAAAATAAGGAATCCCTGATTTTTGTTACTTGTAGTCGATCACTTGAATTTATGCATATTTATCGACCTTATCATATCACCATTTAGTGCTTCCTTGTCGGAATCTTTATTCTGAAAGAATAATATATGTATCACTCACCGCAATTAACATAAACAACCTCTTTGTTTATAAATTCCTACGCAACATGCGTCTCTGGATCTACTACTCCCACTAAGCTCAGTGAAGTCCAGTATTTCTATGCCAACTCATATGCATCTAGAGCCTTAACCTTTTCTAAGTTAAGTTTGCTCCTTCAAAGTGATAGGTTTCCTTTAATGGAATTATAGTCGGTCTTGACTAGACGTTAATATCTTTAGTGGCTATAGAATTATTAACTCAGATGCACCTTCGTGTTTTGATATTCGTTTGTAGCTAAAACCAACTTTTAACAAACGATTTCCTGCAAGCACTTGTGGAACTCTCCTAATAGATTCTTATCATATCGCAATTGATATAGTATCCATTAAGCAATATAGTTGGCATATGGTTTGTTGTTGCACTTCTATTTGCAACATGTTTTGGAAGGAATAATGAATATTTGCAATATTTATGACTCATCATTGATCTCCCTTTTTCTACCATCATTACATTGATATATATAAGGATGTGTGTGTTAGTGATAACCTTTATTCCATATAAACGATTAATGATTACTTGGATAAGATGTTATTCGATAAGTCAACTCAGAGATTCCTTGATCTTTACTAAGTGCACTCATTTACTTCAATGAACATTTCTAAAATTTCTTGAAGGAGTGTCATGAAGCATATGAAGTTAACTTTAGCTTTAGAATGGTTCTTGTGGCCATGTTGAACCAACTCTAAAAGGTTTTGTGACGTACCTTTATTTAAAAAAGGCTTCTTTATCTAAAACATGATAAATAGTTTGTTTGTATATCTAGTATCTTAGCTCAATTGAGACTAAAACACTTTAATGGGTATAAACAGGTCAACTACTTTCGGTTTTATTTGATAAAGAATTATCTTGTCACAATCAGATAAGAATCTTATATTTTATATTCATCATTCATTGCAATGGATATTTGTGATTCAAGAATTACTGAACTGTTAGTTTAGTATTAAAGTACCATAACTAGATTTATTCCAAAATGAAATAATGTCTCGTTGGTCACATTTATTACAAACTTAAATCAATCCATTTGGCAATGAGAAATAGTGAGCTCCCCTTTGATATATGAATCATCCTTTCTCAACTCCTTTTGAGTTTACTCTACAACCTTTCTATTCTTGCTCGTTTCCTATATTTAAATACATATATGTTATAAGCATATTGTATTTAGGCCCCCCACAAGCGGTTGGGGTGACACGGGGGGTTCAGGTGTGGGGTGCTGGTAGCGGGGTCGAGTCCCCAGACTGTTTTCTTCTTGTAGTGTGCATAGTTGATGGAACTATCGTTTTATAAGCATATTGTATTTAGTACACAAACGGCGCATAAAAACTTGATGAATATACCTTCGTGTCCACACCTTCATCATCTTTCATATCAAAGTTCGAATTCGTTGTCTTCTCTATCGAGGGGGTGCAGTCAACAACTCCATCCAATGATGCTTGGGCAGTAGCACCGTCAGATGGCGTGTTGAGATTAGTGTCTGTGAAAAGGTTCGGCTGCAGGGGGCTGGTGGTGGCGCGTTTGAGACGACGACAAATTGTGGCAGAGGAGCGGTCGCGATCAAATGCTTGCTTCCTTGTCAAAGGGCATAAAGTGAATTTTGTTTCTAGGTGGAGTCTCTCAATGTTTTCCTTGGAGATCAAGTTTTCTTGGCTTCCTCTGTCGTCAATCACCTTGATCAACTTCTTATCGTCATGATAACGAGTTCGAGATAGACTACAGTGCTGGGAATCTTCTGCCTCTTGCTTGATGGTCAGCAAAAAAGTGCTGGTCTCGGGATTGATACTATTGTTAGCGGGGTTCCTGAAATTGTTGTTTCTGCAACCGAAGTCACTCCAGATTTATTCGCATGCTCTGATTCAAGAGAGGGAGAGAGATTCTTTGGTATCATCGTAGTTGGCCATAACCATTGAAGTAGATGAAGGCGCGTGCGAGGGTGTGTGCTGCTTGGGGCAAGTCCCTCTTTCCTTTCCTTTCTTTTTTTGAGTTGTTTATATATATTTATTTTCCATTGTTTTTTTGGGTCTTTTTTCGTCCTCGCTTTCTGTCTCTCATTTTCCCTTTTCTGTTTACACGCGAGGCGCGTCAACTTGGGCGCCCAAAGGGAAGAGCGCCCAGTGGTGGTTGCAAACTCTGGGAATCACACGGGCAAGTAGCGCTAACCTAGGCGCCAAAGGGTGAGTGTGCGCGGGGTGGGGTGGGGTGGGGGATGCGTAGAGGTGTAAAATGTAGCTGGGGGCAGCGCTTACGAATGTCGTGGGCGGAGGACTTGCACGGCAGGAGTGAGCACATCGAGGGTGGATGCACGCTGGGGTGGGGGGTGCTGAGAGGTGTCAAACGTTGCAGGGGGCAGCACTTACAGATGTCGCGGACGGAGGACTTCTGCAGCAGGAGTGAGCGCGTCAAGGGTGGATGCACACTGGGGTGTCATGCTGGTGCGCGGATAACAGCGTCAAGTCGCGTGATTCACACGTTGACTGAAGTGCGAGCTACAAATTGTGGGGAGCAATGTGCGACACGACTCGCGAGAGACTTTAAATGGGTTTGTGCACAAATTTTGCTAATTGCGAATAATTGACCTTTTCTTCGTTTTTTTTTTCTTTTTTTTTTATTTGATAAACTTTTTTATTTATTTATAGAGATTAGTCGTCAGTCTGGGAGACAGGCCGACCAACTGGCTTGACGACCCCTGATGTAGCCGACTGTCGCTGCACCACCTTCTGTGGTTGGAGGGAGCCCTCGCAGGTGCACCGATAGGGTTCGTTGTCGGGCAGGAATGGGTGATGCGTGCCAAACATGCATTGCAGAGACGGTGGATTTCAGAATGGCTGGAATTGGAAAAGATAGTGGATTCTAGAAACTGGAGTTGGAAGGAGTTGGAAGGGTTCCTCATTGTGCAATCGGAAACATGCAGGTAGATGCAATCCGATGGCGGCGAACAAGGAGCAATCTCGCTCTGATACCAATGTTGTCAAAGACGTGCGCCTCAGGGCTCCTTGGCGAGAGGCGCGACGAGACGCGCCTAGAGTGCCTTGTCACAGGTGAGGCAAGACAACCTCACCGAGGCTTGCCAAAGTCGAGCGCCTCGAGCACCATCGTAGGAGGCACTAAGGCGCAAGGCGCTGTAATGGCGCGCCCCCTGAAAAAAAAAATCGGACTTGCTTTCTGAAATTGGGGTGCCACAGGACGAAAATAGGGGTTGCTTCCTCAAAAAGGGGCGGTCATAGGGGGTGGGCTGTCAGGAGCATTAAACATAACATTTAATGAATTTGTTAAAAAATAACTGAACGAAACTCTAAAAAATAGATAAAAGGTGTCAAAAAATACACAGCGCGCAACATCAAATGCATTGGGCAGCAGTGGCTGCAAACGCACTGGGTAGCAAACGCAATGGGGTTGAAGAGCCTAGGATTGATTATTTGATTATGGTTTTGTTTAAAACTATCTATCTATATATATTTTAATTTGTATTATTTTGATTGAATTTAAGTTTTTTTTTTAAATTTAAAGTATTGTTGAAATTATGTGCATATTTAATTATTTTTTGGGATGCGCCTTAGTTTCGAGAGGCGTGTGCCTTGCGCCACACCTCACGCCGCATTCCCAAGCGGACTTTGCACCTTATTGCACCTCGCGCCTTTTACAACACTGTTTGATACCAACTGATGCAGTGCAACGGAGAAGAATCAAGTCCTTATGCGAGGAACTGGGAAAACACAAGGATAACATCCTCTTCACTGTTTGCAGTCATTTGAAAATAACTTTTTCCATATTATTGAAATTTCAGAGTGAAAGATCCCTTGAGTGATGAAGAAGAAAGGAGCACTGAAGAGGAAGAAAATAGTGACGAGGAAACACTAAAGTAGTTTCAATTAAGGATGGAGCTTTTGGTATGCTTGAAAGAAAACAAGAAGCTTAAGAGAGAGAAAATCAGTGAAATATGAGAATGATTCATTGAGAAAATCTCTCAGATGAATGAAAAGCCATAGATATTGATGAGATGCAAGTGGAGTTCACATGAAAGATGGAAGATCTTAATGCAATTCTTGACGCTCGAGATAAGATGCTTGAGATTACCTGAACAGATCTCATTGCTAAGAATGAAGAAGTAAAGACCCTTGAGGCAAAGTTAGTTGATGCTGAAAATTCCTTGAGGAGCACTCACCTCATGTTTCAAAATTCTATCAATGAAGTTGGTGAAAGCTCAAAAATAGCAGAAGAAGTTGCTAATGCTGCCAAGCAACTTGGAGAGTATCCTATGGTTCCACAAACTTTGATTTTTGACACTCAAGCTTGCAAAATAAATGGAAGACCTATTGCTAAATTTAGTGGCGGTTCTGAAAAATTTAAAGGCAATGAGGTGTGGGAGAAGAATAATACTGAGTCTAAGCCCTAAGGGTAAGATCAAGGTCAAAGAGAAAATTCCTGAGCATGAGAAGGTTGAAAACAAGCAGCAGATTTTGAATTGATTTTGAAGAATCTATCTATTTATCTGAGATGATTTCACTTTAATGGAAGGTGTTGGTGCTGTGGAGTGTATTGGCACAAAGCTTATGTGTGCTGGTTCAATCTATCACTCCCTCAATTGAAGAGAGGCTATGAATTGTGGAGGAGTCGACCTGAAGTTTCTAGAGACCAGTCGAAAGAGAAGGTAAAATTGCACAATGCTTTCAATTCTCTCGAGGAAACTTGTGGGAGGTGTAATCAGCCCGGGCACACTGCCAACAAGTGCCTTACTATGCTACCTGAGCAATTGAAGCAAAAGGAAAATTCCAAAGCTATCAATTGGAGGAATAATCAAGAGCAAGCAATGGTGGTTGAGGTTGCTTACAAAGCCGGAAGAGGAGAGAAGTTTTGGATACTCGATTGTTGTTCTCATCACACATGACCAACAACAAAAATCTCTTGAAAAATATCCAAAGGTATGATGGAGGAGCTGTCACTTCCGACAATGATGGATCACTTGATGTCAAGGGAGTTGGATGCACTAAAATTGAGAAGAAACTTGAATCCAATGATGTTCTCTTTGTCGATGGGCTGAAGCACAGTCTCTTGAGTGTTTCACAGCTTTGTGAAAACGAGAATCAGGTGATCTTTTATAAGGATAGATGCGTCATAAGGGGATTGAAGGATGACACAATCATCATGAAGGGGCAGCGAACAAGCAACAATCTCTTTCAAATTTCTAATGATCAAGATATATGCTGCATGAGCACAAACGAGAACCCGCTATGACATAAGAAACATGTCCATTTGGGCCAAAAAAACATGGCTAAGCTTATCAAGTATGGAGTTGTGAGGAATCTATCGAAGTTGCATCGTGAAGAGCTCAACCTGACTTATGTCTATTTTATGTCGAGTAAGCCACTAGCTCTTGAGAGATTCAAGCACTTTCAGAGGTGTGCTGAGAACCAAAAGTGATGTGTTATCAAAAGATTTCGGTTTGGCAATGGATTTGAATTCAAGAATAGGGATTTTTGAGGCATATCTTGAGAAGCACGAAATAAGGTATGAACATAGTGCTCCATACACACCCCCACAAAATGGAGTTGTTGAGCTCATGAACCGAAGTTTAGCGGATATGAGGACTCTTTTCAGAGCATGACACTTCGAATTTTTTTTAGAGGCAAAGCCACAACAATGACTGTATACATCTTGAATCGGTGCCCAATTCAACCAAATTCAGTCGGCATACCTTATGAGTTATTGTTTGGCAAGAAGCCGTGCTTGAGAAGCTTGAAGGTTTTCGGTAGCCCATGTTATATCAAGATCAATGGTAAATACTTGAGAAAGTTTGATGAGAGAATCGATGAAGGTATATTTCTTGGATATACACCTGGTGGAAGGAGTCACCGGTGTTATAACACGGGCTACCGAAAGATTGCTGACAACTTTGATGTTATTGTGTTGGAGAATTAAAATCCTTCCCAAAAATTATTGCTAGTTTACGATAACGTTGATGAAGCCTTTGGAGAAGACGTTGGACACCACGAGAGTATTCTGGATGCACAAGTCGATTTTCAACTCATGATGATTCTGAATTATCTAGTGATGAGGAAGCCCTTGGGCAAGAAGGAATAACGTTCATAAGGCTTAGAATACATGTGAAGACGAAGAACATTCTTGGAGATAGCAACAAGGTTGTTCAAACCTAGAGTTTGAGGAATTCCTATCAATACTAGCTTGATTTCATAGGTTGAACCAAAAAGCGTTGAAGAAGCTTTCCAACGTGAGCATTAGATAGCAGTGATGGAAGAACAACTGAATCAAATTGAGAAAAATGACACTAGAGAATTGTTGTCACGTCCGTAAGACAAGAATGTTATAGAGACAAAGTGAGTTTTCAAAAATAAGCTTAATGAGAAAGGTGAAGTAGCACAGAACACAACTCGTCTTGTTTGTATTGGATAGTCTCAAATTGAGAGTATTGATTTTGATGAGGCTTTTACTTCAGTCGTAAGTCTTGAAATATCAAGGATATTTCTTGTGGTTTGTACTCAACAGAATTACGAAGTTTTCCAAATGGATGTGAAGCCAACATTCTTGAATGGTGAACTTGAAGAAGAATGCTACATTGAACAACCAAAAGAGTTTATCCATGACGATGATGGTTCTCGAGTTTGCAAGTTGAAGAAGGCTTTATATGGGTTGAAACAAGCGCTCCGAGCATGATATTCAAAGCTTGACAACAACTTTAAGGAGTATGCAATTCAAGAAAGACAAAGTGGATTATAACCTTCATGCTAAGGGAGATGACACAAATTCTTTCATTGTGATTGCGTATGTTAATGATATAATTTTTGCTGGAAACAGAGAGGAAACTTGTGAAGATTTTGATGCTCAAATGAGGAAACCTTCGAGATGTTGATGATTGGTGTGATGACATTCTTCTTGGGTTTGTAAGTCACAAATACAATAGGTTCTATCTTTCTCTCACAAGAGAAGCATGCTCGTGAGTTATTGAAGAAGTTTGAAATAAAAGATTTGAGAGTGGCCTCTACTCCTACAACACTTGGGACTAAGTTGTCCATTGATGATAGAGTGTTGATCAAACCGAATTCTGAAGTCTTCTTGGTAGTCTTCTCTATTTGATGGCATCTAGAACGGACATCGTATTTGTTGTTACTTTATGTGCACGATTCCAAAACAACCTGAAGGAGAGTCGCATTTTGCAGCGGTGAAACGGATCTTGCGCTACATCAGGGACTCTAGATTTTGGTTTGAGGTATGACAAGAACACATTATTTTAGCTTTATGGATATTCAGATGAGGATTGGATAGGAGATATTGGTGATCAGTAGTCTACTTTTGGAGGCACATTATTGGAGGAAGATGTGTTGCATGACACTCCAAGAAGCAAAATTTTGTTACATTGAGCACAACTGAAGTCGAATATGTTGCGACATCTCAAGCCATGACACAAATGATGTGGATGAAGCCTCAACTTGAAGACATGAGGGTGAAAGTTGCATACCCATTGATGATTGAGTGTGACAATCAAAGCGCAATCAACTTATCAAAGAATCTGGTGCGACATTCAAGATTGAAGCATATTGACATCAAGTACTACATCAATAGAGTGTGGAACATGGTGAGCTTTCATTGGAGTATGTTCAAACAAGGAGCAAGTTGCAGATATCTTAAAAAGTCCCTTACAAAGGATGTCTTTCAACACTTGAGAGTGTTGTTGGGAGTGCATTCTCTTCCAAAATCTCCGTAAGTTTTCTTGGTTATTTCCCCCTTTTCATTCCTTTGCATTTGTTGACAAAGGGAGAGAATACGAAATGTGCTCTTGTAAAGGGAGAGAAACTCTAGTTTATTTTATAGGTGATTGAGAGCTGTGAATAAGAGAAGAAGTTCTCCAATACAGGTGGAGACTTGAGGAGTTGGTAGTTGAATCTTGGAGAAGATCTCATGGGCTAATTCGCATGTTGCCGACAAATTCAAAGGGGAAGATTGAAGACTTCTTGATGATTGGAATAGTCGATGAGTGTTGGAGATTGAAGAAGTCCCTCATGAAGTGAATTGACAAAGAGGGAGTTGAAAGTTGATCTCAATGGAGTCATAGTCAAAATAGTAATTATCTCTAAACTGAGAGGTTGGAGAACACTCAAAAACACCATCATATCCTATGTTGTGGTGTTTAGATAACCTTCACATTGGAAGCATGCTATGACTTTTCTTGTGGTAATTCATTTATTAGTTTGCAAATGTATTCTTGTTGTATTTATTGACACCATTCTCATGGATGAGTTGGAGGCTCATTGGAGCAAAGGAATAAAGTTCTCTTGAGCTGAAGCTCTTCATGGCGTGAAGGGTCTTGCTGCGCCATGAAGGAGATGTTGTAGGTGAAGAGTTTACTCTTACACAGAAGACCCATGCCATAGTGGTATTGGTTGTGTCGTGAAGGAGATGAGGCAAAGGGACATTTTACTCTTATGTATAAGAGTCATGCCGCAACATGCATCATTGTGCTGTGGTGATGTTCCTGAGAGATTGTGTGGAAACGATTGCGCTGTGGCATGAAGACCGTGTTTTTTGGGTGCAACTTTGGTCTGAAAGTTGTATGAGATCACGTTGCAATATGTTGAGTTGCACTGCAAAGGTGAAGGTCACGCCGCAACTTGCTAGGCCACGAGAATTTGGTGCGGTATTGATTTTTGGAGATTTTCTATCACGCCGCAATCCTCCAAACCACGTTGTAACGGTGGTCAAAGGTGATATGAGATTTCTGGGATTTTGTTTCCATATCTTTCGGATTTGGTGATCACGTCACAAGCCAGGTGATCATGCCGTAATGCATACAGAGGCTAAATATCTCGAATAGAAGTGTGAGCAAACAGTGATGAAAACGAGATGAATCTCTAAGATAACTAACCGCCCATTCCCCGAAGCTTTTGGCCGGGACTAAGGAGAAGAGTAAGTGATGCAAATTTCGAAAGCACTTCTTGAGGTCGAAAAACGAATATCGATCGACTTGTTGGCATTCATCGTTTTTTTTTGTAATTGGAGTTCAGAGTCATTTTCCTGCTCAATTTCTTGTTTTTATTGATTATATAATAGGAACATGCGCAGCCGGAGCGCAACCTTTGTTCATCAAGTATTAGCCTCCTAATAATAAGGGTGAAGTGAACCTTGTAAAAGCCCTTGTGCCGTCTATGTTCTTTCTTGCTCTATCTCTCATCATCACATCGTCACCATCAAGATGCGATCGTACTAACCGGTGATGGAAATAATGCTGGTTGAGAGTTGGTGTTTTGATAGCCACTGATTCAACCTCCTCTCAGTGGTGTTATACTCTCTCCCGGCAGGATGAACTTTAATGGATTGACACGGTATTTTAACATGCAACACATGTGCTCCCTTAAAAAGTTTCACCTAGAAGTCACTAGAAGTGGACATGGCCTGTCAACACGGTGTGTTGATGTTCATGCTCACTCCAGTCTCCCAATTGGCATCAACATGACTTGTTCCAGATGCTGCATGATCATGCCTCTTTCTGGCCTTCTCCATTTTGCTTCAAATTGCCCTATTTAATGCTAAAATTTCTTCGAAACCCTTCTTTTAGCTGGGCACTCCCAATATAATCTGAAATGCACTTGATCAAGACCACTCAAGTAGAAGTCATGTTAAATAAAAGTGTCAAACATGCTTATGAAATGAGTAGGTTACGCCGCAAGAGAGAATATCTGAGCTATCTTTAACGGGATGTTTATTTGATAAAGTAGCAATAATAATTGTAGGAAAATATGATATACTGCCTGACAGAGTTTAATGGCATCATTAGTGTTTTACGGCATTTAGTCAATGATTCTGAAAATTTAACAGTAAGCGTTTGTGCTTGGTGCACCTGACTAGGGGCTGAAGCTCTATGGGCGGGAAAGCTGGATTTTTTTTCTTCCTTTTTTTGAGTTGGTGGTGTTTTTTGTTGAACCTGTAACATTATTTTTTGTATAGTGCACAGTGGGCAAAAGATTATGGCCTGAACTAATTTTTGGCGCTGTGCTGTGCTTTCAAGACTTCATTTTGCTCAGATGTTCTTTTGCCCGTTCCTGTAGAAAAATCGTCCTGGCAACAAATATCGCAGAGAGTAGTATTACCATAGATGATGTGGTATATGTTGTAGATTGTGGAAAGGCAAAGGAAACCAGTTATGATGCTCTAAATAAATTGGCTTGCCTGTTACCGTCATGGATTTCAAAGGCTTCAGCACACCAGGTATAATAAATCACGTAAATTATGTTGCCATTGAATTTCACTTTGAAAAAGTTCTGTTGTACCCATGTTGGCTCATCTGTTGAGCCATTATAGTTTATTTCATTTCTTACCAACTGGAACCTTCTCATTATGTTGCTTTAGAGACGGGGCCGTGCAGGCCGTGTTCAACCTGGAGTTTGTTATAGACTCTATCCAAAGATCATACATGATGCAATGCTCGAGTTTCAGTTGCCTGAAATTCTTCGAACACCATTGCAAGAACTCTGCCTTCATATCAAAAGTTTACAGCTTGGTTCTGTTGGATCCTTCTTAGCAAGGGCTCTTCAGCCGCCCGACCCTCTCTCAATAAGCAATGCGGTTGAACTTCTTAAAACTATTGGAGCATTAGATGATGGAGAGGAACTCACTCCACTAGGTTTGTAACATTGGCCATATCTATTGTTGCCCTTAGGGGGGTGTCTGGTATGAGGATTATAATCGCTTTACAGTGTAATTTAATAGGCTACAGTCACTTTACCATGTTTAGTATGGCAACTTTATCATTACAATTGTAACATGATTGCAATCGTCTTTTTCTACAGTGTAAGATTACAGCGTAAAATAATAATAAAATATAAAAATTTTCCTTACTGAAAAAATAAGAGTAAAGATGATGAATAGAGGGCTGGATGTTTTATTCAATGTATGTTCTCTACCTCTGATTTCAATCCCTTGCACCCATTTTTATGTAATTTTATATTCTAATTAATTATTTTTTATTAATTTACCTTTTCTAATGAAAGGCATTTTTGAAATTTGATAACTTCCTATTTGCATACACACACTGCAATGTTTTTCAATTATCAATTTCGTACCGATGACTTTCCCAACAATCATTTTACCGTGTCATCACTTTACATGCAATGTACCAAATGCTCCTTATTGTCCTTGTGCTGCCTGCATTCTTATTTGGGGTTCTGTAACAGGCCGCCACCTTTGTACACTGCCGCTGGACCCAAATATTGGGAAGATGCTTCTGATGGGATCTATTTTTCAATGTCTTAATCCTGCACTGACAATCGCAGCTGCTCTTTCACATCGTGATCCGTTTGTCCTTCCAATTGACAAAAAAGAGGATGCAGATGCTGCTAAACAGTCTTTTTCTGGCGATTCTTGCAGGTGACTTCTTAAGTTAATGTCTAAAAAATGTCATTTTATTTCCTGTAGTTATCACGATCTGGTTGGTTGCTTCAGAATTGGATGATCTGTTTTCTAGTTGATCCATGCCTGTTTGAACAATTTATCGTATAACACTTCTCAGTTTGGGGGTCTTGTCTTCCAAGATTCCTTTTTAAAAAATAAATATGGAAACTCTCACATCTTTTATGTGTAGTGACCACATAGCACTTCTGAAGGCATTTGAGGGATGGAAGGCAGCCAAACGCAAAGGAAAGGAAAGAACCTTCTGTTGGTCAAACTTCTTGTCTCCAGTAACGTTGCAGATGATGGAGGATATGCGAAACCAGTTTCTTGATCTTTTGTCTGGCATTGGCTTTGTCGATAAATCCAGGGGTCCTGCTGCTTATAACCGATATAGCGATGATCTGGAGATGGTATGCGCGATCCTTTGTGCCGGGCTTTACCCTAATGTTGTGATTTGCAAAAGGCGGGGGAAGCGAACGGCATTTTACACTAAAGAAGTTGGGAAAGTGGACCTGCACCCTGCCTCAGTCAATGCGGGGGTCCATGCCTTCCCCTTACCTTACATGGTTTACAGTGAAAAGGTGAAGACTAGCAGCATATACATCCGTGACTCGACCAACATATCGGACTATGCACTTCTCATGTTTGGGGGCAACATGATCCGTAGCAAAACTGGAGAGGGTATTGAAATGCTTGGTGGGTACCTGCATTTCTCAGCATCGATGAGTGTCTTGGGGCTGATACAGGTACAGCATCTTCCCGGAAGTTGTTACCTTCCGGGAATTCTTTCGTCCCAGGAATTATTCCTTTTTAACTTTTGCATTTATTAATGTTATAATATATTATAATAATATTTACTTTTTTTTACTTTAATTATCATATTACTATTTCAATTATGTTAAATTATTTTATTTTTCAACACCAATCAAACATCATCTAGACGAGGTTTTAGTTATGTGTGGTAATTGCCGAGGAGTTAATCCCTGGTCTGTACCGTTTTCTTGCAGAAACTTCGAGCGGAACTCGACAAGCTTCTTAGCAGAAAGATCAAGGAACCGGGGTTGGACATTTCTGCAGAGGGAGAAGGTGTGGTAGCTGCTTTGATCGAGTTGCTCCACAGTCAAGTTGTCCATTACTAATTGATTATTGACATTATCCTGTTTTTTTTTTTTTTTTAGTTTGATTTTAATTCATTGCTAGCCTCTTTTTTTGTTCGTACGGCATCATATACTTTGTTTTGAGAGGGCATGTCTATGTATTTCTCAATTTTCTTTTAGGAAAACAGGCTTAATTCGTGGTGGAAAGAAAAATCTTGATTAGTAATATATATATACATGAAAAATTATTCTTATAATATTATTTATAATCATATGAAAAATAGTTAATTTTAAATTGCACACACGTTAATGTTATATTTTCATTCACATTATTAATTTAATTACATTTTTATTATGATAAATTTAATTAACATTTTTTTATCACTGTATTTAAGTAATATATTTTCCTGTCACGGTCACTTGGAATTCAATAACACATGAAAGAACATTAACATGATATCATGAGTAATATATCAAGATGGTACATTGCAACCACTTCTCCACTGTGCTACCCACCTTTATAAAAGAATTTAAATTGATGTATATACACCTTATAAAAGAATAAAGATACATATAATTAAGAAATGTCTCAATGGAAGGACATTGAACCAAAATCTCTTTGGGTTTGACTTGTCTTGTGTCTTTACTTAAATAATAAACTCGTATTAATTATATACTTGCTTGGGAACATTTTTGAAGTTTATTTGAACTTTTATTTCATTTATTACAATGTTGTATACAACTGTTTAAACAATTAAGTTTATGCTGGGTGTTTGACCATATTCAGTTTGTGTCAAAACGACTTTGGTAGGTCAATTATGGTCAAAAGGGTTATTATATGAACATATCCAAAATAATAATCATGACATAATTATCATATCTATTCATCAATTACACTTAAAACCAATCATGAAAGTTTATGAAAAATGAATCAACGTTACAATTATGAAGACAATAGGTCGTACGTACGCATAAGTAACGTTCTTATTTTCTAATGATCGTTATGAAAATAAGGTAAATAACAATATATATATATCATATTATTTAATCATATATACTTATATATAGAATTTTTGTGATGTAAAAGGAATCGCATTGCTTCGAGATGGCGGTAGTCCACACGTTCACGAACGATGTTATCACTTTTTTCAGTGTGGAAAAGTGTTAAAGAAAATGACGTGTTATATTTCTAAAAAGGTAATTATGTCATGAGTATCATACAGAAATCATGTATGTCACATACATTTAATTAAAACCATCCTTAACATGTTCCATTTAGTGTGTGAGTGTATTACATCATTTTGAGGAGGTGATAATACACACACAAATGATGTTATCGTATCTATACAAAATTAAATGTATAAAGGTGTGTTATAAAAGAATCATAGAAGCATAAAGACATAATAAATATCATATATATCTTATATAAACAATGTGTCAATTATAATACCCAACCATTAAATGTGATAAAGGACAAATGAACATTGTTTTGTGAGGCGGTAGTTCGTCGTATACAAAAACGATAAGTTCGTTACACATTAGATGGATATGTGTGTAAGTGTAGGTCGAACTCTTATCATAACAACATTTCAGTAAATTGAGGATATTGATGTTATTATGTATGCATGAAATAAGAAGATTTGAGAAAGTGAAGAGTGGAGATAAAATGACAAAGCTTGAGGAAGGGTGTTACCTTTTATTCAGATAACTCTTTTTGGTTTGCACCAAAGGACTTCCTTGGATGATTTTCTGCCCAAGGTGAGCCTTCTAGGATGATGGGAGAGATGTTGAGCAACTATTTAGGTAGAGCTTGGTCGAGCCAAAGTGACTTGAGATTTCTAAGTGAGGGGTGAGTGACTTTTTGTAGTGGAGTGACACTCTTAAATTTTTGAAAAGAGAATTTCACCCATGTTTTTTTCATGTCAAGTGGATCCAATAATCGTCCAAATTTGAGCCAATGGAGGATTAAGTCGAAATATGCCCAACCAATGGCTTTTGGACAAGTGTTTAGGTCATTTAAGCCCATAAGTTTAAGGTTTAGCCCTTCGTTAAGTTAATTTTTCTCTTAATCGTTGTAATTAATTTTAATCACTTTCACTAATCTTTTTGGTCAAAAACTAAGTTGATCATATTAAAAATTATAAATTATGTTGATTCCAAATATGAAATCCATTTTGCCAAATTCCAATAACATAAGTGACAGAAATTAATTTAAATTTAATCCCACAGACGGGACGACAATGCAGACTTTTAAAGTAAAAACGATTAAAATGTTAAGTTTTTATATCCAATTTCAAAAATGAAATTGATTCTAATGACCTACATTGGTTTAACTGATATAAAAAAAATAATCTAATTATACTTTAAAACTAATTAAATTTTTTATTTAACTATACAAGTAAATTGGACGAAAAAGCAGTTTTGAACTAAAATTCAGCATTATTCATTATTCATCAAAAATATGAAAGTTCTCAAAAAAATATTAAAAATTCATCCAAAGTAATTTTTTATATTTCACTTTTAAAAAAGAAGTTTATTTTGTCATATAAAAATTATAAGTGTCAAAAATTTGATTTAAAACGAATTCGTCCTTAAAAGGTGGTAAAATTATCTTTGCAAAATATACAGTTTTTTATGCTTAAAATTAGACCGATTCTTATTTTAAATTTATCAAATTTATTGGATGAATGTAAACACATTTTATAAACATGTGTAAACATAATATAGTTGACCCTATTCATTTCCGCCGATACAATGACTAGGCGATGACTAACACTTAAAAATAATAATATTAACAATATATTATTGTTCGGTATAACTCGGTCTTACGCGCAACGTAAGATTTTGAAGAAACTCATTGTTGCGTGTCGTGTATGCTATTGGAGATAACGTCCCTTTTAAAGTAAAATTACTATCTAATTCATAAATATTAATAAATATGAAAGACTTATTCTTATGTTACCTGAGATGTTACATTTTATCTCCCTTTTGGAAATTACGTTCTCACAATTTTATTCACTTATCAAATAAGTGAGGATATTTTTTCCTCATACCATTTTTAGATTCTAATGTTGCCTCTTCAATTATATGGTTTTTTCATAAAAATTTAACCTGATTATTACCTTATTTCACAACACTTGCTCTCTGTGGCCAAGAATTTAAATTGTATGTTCCTCATAAAAAAGATATTTTTCTAACTAAACTTGTAAGAACTCAGTTTTTGATGCGAAGGACTTTGGAATATTCTTGATGTTATTCCAGAGCAGCGCCTTCAGACGGCGTGCAATTCCGAGCCCCGAAGTGGCCGGAATTAAATTTTCAGCGCGTTCACACTGAGAACACCAAATAAATGAGATAACTCCTAAACGGTGATCCGGATCAGAGATCTGAGTGCACAGATGAGTCCGGAATAGGGTGTTTACCCTAGGAACGATCTAAAACATGTCGGCGCGGGACGTTTGGACCCCTCGCTCGCTATCGGAGCGTGGAACGGATAAATTAAATAATTAATTTATTCGTTTAATGGCTTAACTCAAGTATCTCTTAAACGGTGGCTCGGATTGGGAAACCGAGGGCACCGTTGAGCTCGGAGCGTGCCGTTTACCCAATAAAGGGTGTAATTTTTATGGGCGCGGGCCTTATGTGGAAAACGCCGCCAGGGGCGTTTACGTAATTAAGTGGTCTCGGGCGTTAGATTTTATATCTTTTGAACGGAGGCTCAGATTAAAAATCTGAGACCACCGTTGTGCTCGAGACGTGGTGTTTATCCTAAGCGCGACCTAAATTTCACTGCGTTTGGGATTTTGTACACAGATTTAATTTGGGTTTAGTTTTTTTTTAAAGGTTGATTAAAAAACTTATTTAAGTTATCATCTCCCCATCCCCTCATTTGTTCTCCCTGACGGCACTCATTCCCACCCTCCTAAGAACCACTCCCCCCCATCTCTTCCTCCTCCTCTCCGATCAAGGCAGAAGCAGCGGCTGCAAGGCGCGGATCGTGCAGTTAAGCTTCGGGCCACGCCCTGCAGGTTGAGTTTTGAGTCCTGATCCCTTGTTTTTCGTTTGTTCCTCCCTGCACACCCCACCTTTTGCGTCAATGGTTGAGCACGGCATACCACCACAAAGATCTCGAACTAGGGATCGCAGATCTGCCTCCATCTTTTAGGTTTGGATTAAATAGAAACCGCAGCAGGTTACGAAAAGGGTCATGTTGTGTGAGACGGCTTGAGTGCGGCAGAGATGCAGGGTGCAGCGCGGGAAAGACGGTGCTTGGCCGGCAGCAGCGCTGGTTGACGCCGACAGCAGCGTAGGGGAGCCGCATGGGAGGTGGGAGTCGGGCTGTCCAAAGTGGCTCAGGCGGAGGCGACATTGGGGCTGCGCGCGTGAGACCGGACGGCTCGGCTGGGCTGCAGGGCATCCGGAGGGGGGTGTTGCGGCATGCTAAGGAGGAGCACCGGCCGGTGGCTGGCCGGAGCTGGGTAGCGGGACGACAAGGGTCGCGCGACCCTGGTGGAGAAGGAGAGAGAAACACCCGTAGGAAAAAAAAGGGGGCGCGGCAAGATAAAAACAAAAAAACAAAAAACAGGAGTCTCCCTTGATTGGAGAGAGAAACTCCCGTAGGAAAAAATATATATAAATAAATAAATAAATAATTTTTTTTTAATAATTATAATAATGTTATAATTATAAAAACGGTGAATCGGGCGTAACTTCCCCGTGCGTCGTCCAATTCATGCGCCGTCAGCGGCAGTGTGCCTCTGTCTTCGATGCGGTCTTTTTAAGCCCAATGTTGAGTACCTTTCATTGACTCGTGAAGCGAGTCAATAAAACACCTTATAAATAATATTATCATTATTATTTTCAAAGTCCGACTCGAACGTAAATCCTACATGGAGCGTCCGATTAATGTATCATCTGCGGCTGTGTGACTATGACCTTAAGACAGTCATTTCGAGTCCCATCTTGGATACTTAATTTGGGCTCGTGGCTCGGTTGAACGGAACGCTCAAGTATAATAATAACATAATTATTATTATTTGAGGGAATCTTGAATCAGACCGTACGTCTGCATACGACGTCAGATTGATGCGCCGTTAGTGGCGTTGCGACCCTGGTGTCGAGCCGAAGTTTTCCAGTGTGGTTTCGGGCGTTGAAGTCGGAGTTGAGGTGTGGGCCTCACGACCCGTCTTTCGAGTTGTACACAACTTTTTACAACTTTTTCATCGAATGTCCGTTCGGGGCGTGCAACCAGTCAATTTTGTGTGTTTTTTCCGAGGTCATTGCATTGCCGCAATCTGCCCGCTTTAATTCCGCACACTGGTGCGGGCCCCACGAGGGCTGTTTTAGGAGTTGGCGATGATTTCTATCTTTATCACCGGGTGTCCGTTTCGGACAAGTGGATAGTCAATCTTGTGTAATTTTTCGAGAGGATCGCAACAGTGCGATCCGTTCGTTGTGTTTCGGGACCGGGATGCGGGTCCCATGAAGCACCGCCCGTGTGCGGTGCGCCGGAATGCACCTTTTCTCCTGATATTCGTTGCACTCATGTGAGTAGTGATTTTGACGTGTTTTCCCGAGGGGATCGCATTGGTGCGATGCGCCCGACTATTTTCGGGGCTGAGGCTCGGGATCACGGGACGTCGTTCGGGCGTGAGATGGTGTTGGTGACTTTTTTGTCGGATATCCGTTTGAGGCGCGTAAGTAGTCGATCCCGCATGTTTTTCCGCGAGGATTACAACGGTACGATCCATTTGGTTGTGCGGAGCCTCTTGCATGATCTTATTAAATGTGGAAGTGTGAAGGTGCCCCGGTGGCGGTTCTTCTACCGTGTTTGTAGCGGACCCTTTGCGAGTGATCGCGTGCACTCCCGTGTGAGTGTTGTAAATGCTTGTAGTGATGTGGATGGCTGCGCCTCAGCCGATGAGGTGGCAAGTTGGTAAAGTTACGTTTACGCCCTTCGCATTGACGTTAGGGTGTCGTGTGCACGATAACCTTATGGCTGGAAACGTGGTATACTTTGGGAGTATACGGGAGCGCTTGGAGGTACGTGTGGTTTGTACCTGAGAATGTTTGTGCGCTTGGTTGGGGTTGACGTGGGGCCACACGTCGTGGGGTCCCCACGTGCATGTCGTGTTCTGTCTTACGTACTTTGACCTCTCGCGACGTAGAGGGTCCCTCTGTGCTCGTTTGTTTGACCAACAAGGTTGAGTGGTCTCCCCCTGGTTTCGTTCTCAATGGATCGACCGGTAGCGGTGCTAGTGACACCCAGTGTTGGAACAGGCGCTGAACCTCTTTTGGGTGAGTTGTTCTGGAGTTGAGTGGTTGCGCGGTACCCACTCAGTGCTCGTTTGGCCAGTGTTGTACCACCCAGTAGGGATGACCAGAGCTGTTCCGGGTTTACCCTCCAGCAGGGTTGGGCAGTGAGTTACTCATCGACTTCTCAGGGTTTACCCTCTAGCAGAGACTAGGCAGTGGGTCACCCGACGACCTCTTAGGGTCTACCCTCCAGTAGGACTGGGCAGTGGGTCGCCCGTCGTCTAGTTCCAGGTCTACCCTCCAGCAAGACTGGACAGTGGGTCGCCTGTCGACTTATTCCAGGTCTACCCTCCAGCAGAGCTGGGTAGTGGGTCGCCTGATGATGTATTAGGGTCTACCCTCCAGCAGAGACTGGGCGGTGGGTCACCCGACGACCTCTTAGGGTCTACCTTCCAGCAGGGCTGGGCAGTGGGTCGCCCGTCATCTTGATTCAGGTTTACTCTCCAGCAGAGACTGGGCAGTGGGTCACCCGACGACCTCTTAGGGTTTACCCTCCAGTAGGGCTGGGCAGTGGGTCACCCGTCGACTTATTCCAGGTCTACCCTCCAGCAGGGCTGGACAGTGGGTCACCTGATAATGTATTAAGGTTTACCCTCTAGCAGGGCTGGGTAGTGGGTCACCCGATATCATATTATGAATTACCCTCCAGCAGGGCTGGGTAGTGGGTCGCCTGTTAGCATTTCAGACTCAGTCCGTTCTACCAGGCTAGTCTGTAGCTATTCCTCCGTGACTACCGGAGTGGGACGCTTGGTTGTACGGGTCGGTGATGTGACATCTTGACTTTGAGGAGAGCTCTCGACTACAGGGCAGTGACGAGGTGTGGTTTGACTTAACCCGGAACTCTCAAGTACGAGGGGCGCTTTCCCCACCGAGACACGTCCTTGCGACACGACCTAAAACTGTGCGGGCGAGTCAGTGCCGCCCAAAGCGGATAGTGTCGAGGTGTGGTGAATTGAGCCCCTTGACTTGCAGTTCAGGGTAGACGTACGGGATGCTGGGCATCGATGGTGTTACTTCTGGGACTGTTGATGACTCACTCTTCTTGGGCTGAGCTACGGGATGGAGATCCCCTTACGACGTTGTTTGGGCTTCTTGCTGAGCACAAGGATATGTATATACCATGTTCCAGTACCCACTTCTTGGGTTTGGTTACTCTCCTTCCAGGAGAGGCGAAGACGCGCGGGGTATGCCACGTGCTTTCCGTGTCTAGCTTCTTGTGGTTGGACGAGTCTACTCTCCTGCTATAGGTAGTGAAGACTCGACGGAAAGTTCATCTTATAAGGCCCCAACCTTAAACCTTACTTAATCTTGAGTTATTTCAAGATTACACATTGAGGATCTTTTCAGGTTTAGAGTTTTAGAGAATTAGATCATGAAACTTGCATTACATTCCACATTTAGACAAAGTGGTTACATAAAAGACAGTATTCATTCTTCCCATCAACAGAAACATATTTAAAATAAAACATGGATTATTTCTTGACACATCCTTGACACTATCATCACATCATGTACCCTTCCCTTGACCTGTGAAAAACATTTCAAAAACTTGGGATGAGCATAAAAAGCTTAGTAAGGGATATAAAAATATGGAAAGGAATCATGAGTACATGTATACATAAGAATGAAATCATACTTTACCCATAAAACATAAGCACTTTAACATACCTCATAAAATCATAGAAATCATATGACATAAAGGTAACTTGAGGCATTCATAACATTCTTACGTAGGGAGTAACCCTCTTGGTTACGTTTGGAATACCCATCACAATATATTCCCTAAATCTCTTCGGAGAAACCTTAACGTTTCACTCCTTCACGTTACCCAATGCATTGGAGAGCTATATCGGGCTCACCCACCCTTAGTTTATCACGGAACCACCCGTCTTCATAACAATGCCCAAGAACCATAACATAATCTTATCACATAAAACATGCATAAAGGAAACATAACATTTCTACCTTTAAATAACAAGATATCAATACAACACATTGATATAAAAACATTATCAAAACCATTTTAAAAAAAAGTAAAACATGATATTTATTTTTCTTTTAAAAAGAAGGTATGGCTTGTAGAGGAAGCCGAAACTCAAATAATGGTCACGACGGCGGAGAAGTCGTTGTCGCCACATACGTACGACAAAAACATTCCCTTTTGTCGTTTAGTAAAACGCTTTGTATAAAAAGATTCCTTTTGGATAAACGTAAAAGTCAAAGGGGTTTATACACCATATAACTGAAGGTTGTGTATAAAACAAAATATGCCTCAATGAAAGGAGATTGAGACGAAGTCCCATACAAAGACGATATCCTTGGATTAAGGATAAATCAGTTACATAACTATGTGTGACAAACGAATACACGAAATATAAGTGGGTATTAAGTGTAAAAAAATCAGAGGACATTCACACATAATCATAGAATGACATATTCAAGGTGTACAAGTTTATCCCAAAGAATCGAAATTGGGTTAAGAAGTTCCCTTGCAATAATTAGACAGCCTAACGGCGTCACTTCAAAATTTAGAAAAAGAGTTGATGAGAGATAAAAAGGGAATCTCATCACTTGGACATAAAATTTACATCAATAAGGATATAAAATAACATATCCCAACATAATAGTATGTGAATTAAAAGACATAACAAAAGAAGTCTTTTAAAAAGAGGAGGGTGAAAGGTCCCCTTACCGAGTTGGGTAACTTTCGAAACGTACACCCCATGGAAGAAGGGTCATACAATGAAGACGTGAATACCCATAAATGAAATTATACTACACAAAGTGTATAATAATGGTCAGTACATACACCAATCAAAGGAAATTGCGGCAAATGTATCATAAATCTCACGGGAATAAAAGTGAGATGAAAAATCCCTTACGAAAACTCGGCAGCCTAACGGCGCCACATAAAACTTACAAAAATGGATTGATGAGATCAAATAGGGTATCTCATCATATTAACATAAAGTTTATAGAAATAGGAATATAAAATAACATCCCCCAACATAACAAAGAGGAGCTTAAAATAAGTGACATAAAGGAGATTACTAAAAAAGAAAGAGAGAGGTTGGATCTCTTACGAAAATTCGGCAGCCTAACGGCGCCACTCAAAAACTTCTAAAATAGATTGATGAGAGAGAATAGGGTCTCTCATCACATGAACATAAAAATTATAGTAAGATTAATATAAAATAACATCCCAATAACAAGAAAGATGAGCTTTAAAAGGAATGACATAAAAGAGTGTACTTAAAAAGAAAGAGTGGAGTAGGATCCCTTACCTCGGGTCCGACTTGACTCGATCGTTCTTTAATCTCCTGAATAATAAACTTGAGTTAATTTATACTTGATTAAGAACCTTTTTCAAGCTTATTATTCCTTTTATATCACTTATTTCCATGTTATAAACATTATGTAATCATTAAGTTAATAATGATTGTTTTGTCGATATTTGGTTCTTAAGTCGAAAGTGGACTTCTTACAATTACATGTTGTTCGTGTGGTCAAAGTTTCTTTATATCCAGAATGACATTACTGATTTGGATATCATATATATCATATATATCCAGCATATACATGTATTTATAATATCACATAATCATTTAGAGGAAATAAATGAAATGCATCGTTCATAGAGACGGTAAGTCGTACGTACGCATGAACGCTACTTTCATTTCTATGTCGTATTAATGGAATTAAAACTATATGAGAGGTATGTATATTTTAATTCCAAAATTATATTAATCATTTAGATGTATCATACATCATATATATCCATTATATATATGTACTTATAATAGTACATAATATTTTGAGATAAGAAATGAAATGTACCGTTCATGGAGACGGTAAGCCGTACGTACGCATGAACGCTACTTCCATTTCTATTTCATATTTAATGGAATTAAAACATAATGATACATAATAGTATTTTAATTCCAGTATGGTATCATATATAATATCATTAAATATACCCTTTATACGTACCACATATGGTAATAACGAATCAAATCACTTTGAGGGGGCGGTAGTCCGCACTTCCTTAAATGAAGATATCGCGTTTACCCATAATGGAAACCATAAAGGTATACCCAAAATGTAAAATATAGAAGCTTAAGGAAAACATAAACATATTATATATCATATATAAATATAGTGTCATCTTAATGGCCACCTTTGAAGGTGTTAGAATAATGTTGAACAATCATCGTTTCGGGAGGCAGAAATTCGCCATCCACAGAAACAGTATGTTCTTTAACCATTAGATGTAGGTGTGTGAAAGTGTATCTCAAATCCTTATTATAAAAACATCCTAGTATATTGATGATACTGGATTTGTTACAAAAGAAATGAGTAAAAAGAGTTTAGGGGGTTGGAGAAGCAAAATAAAACAAAAGGACTCAAGTGAAGACATTACCTTAAAATCGGGTAACTCCCTTTGGTTTGAGCTCAAAGGCTTCCTTGGGAAGACTTCTGCCCAAAGTGAGTCTTCAAGGAGTAATAGAGGGATGTGGAGAGACAAAATGGGCAGGGGTTAGCTGAGAAAAAGTCTTTGGGAGTGTGGGTAAGGAGGTAGAGGTGGGGGCCTTTTATAAGAGGAGAGGAGGGGCACTCTTGGAAAGTGAAGAAAAAGTCACTTTATTTCAAAATGGTATTCGGATTTAAGAGGTCCCACATTGATGTATTTCTAGGATAAGGCGATAAGGGTTCTAAATCCACTCATCCAATAGTTTTTGGACATGTGTAGGTCTTAGATATTACATTATCTTTCCATTTTATTTAAATCGTTAAATAATGAGGTCATTGCTGCATCATCATGATGTCATAAATAATTTAATTTATTTAACGTCTAAAAATTATAAAAAAAATACTATGATTTAGGAAATCTTTTTAGATTTCCAATGAATATTTATAGTCAAAAATCTGACTTGTATAACCCCATGTAAAAAATGTTTTAGTAAAACATCTCATGTGTGTGTCATTTTTACTTTAACATTAAATAAAAAGTTATTTATGTCATTTCCCAACCAAAGTGGCTCCATGGGGTCCCCAAGTTGACCCATGGCTTGTCTTGGTCGGCCATGACACATCCAATGAGGTTAGGACATGTGTCAAGTTCATTTCATATTATTAAAACATTATTTTTACCTTAAACTACACTAATTACCTCTAATCGCGATTAAAAACTTAATAAGTTACTATTCACCAAAAAATTATTTTAATCCCATTGAACCACATTTTACTTCTTAATGACAACCATGTATATCGGATTTTTGAAATTCAAAACACAAAGGTGGCAAAATTTCATTTAAACGGAAAATCAGTTTTTATAAGTACCACTTAGTGGTTTCACTATTCATCAAAAATTGAAGTTTTTCAGAAAATTACCAAAAATTCACCCTAAGATATATTTGATATTCCGAATTCAAAAATGAAGTCTATTTTAAAAAATTCAAAACATATAAGTCACATTAATTAATTTAATAATTAATTCCCGCTGTCATGACAAATAGCGTGTTTTTATGAAACAATAAGTATCAAAAGATTGACACTAGTTTAAGTCCGATTTCAAAGTGAAATTAATTCCAACGACCACTATTGGATTTAATGGTAAAATTATATTCTAATTTCAATTTAAAACCAATTAAAAAGATAATCTAATCATATAAATAAATTAGATTAAAAAGAGGTTTTGAATTAAAATACAACATTTTACACTATTCATTAAAAAAAATGAACTTTATTGGAAAGATACCAAAAATTTACACAAAGTAAATTTTGATGTCCCAATTCTTAAGAAGAGTTTTATTTTGGTTCAATAGAATGTATAAGAGTGAACAAAACTATATTTAATGACGGTTCGCCATCAAAAGGCGATAAGTGAACCTTTAGTGAAAACTAGGGCATATATGCCTAAAATTGAATTCTTTCCGTATTTTAACCCTTTATCTTTTATTGGATAAATGTAAAAACATTTAAAAACATATATAATCATATTTTAGTTATTTCTATCCATTCCCGCCAATACAACGGCTACATGTTAACTACCATTTAAAATAATATTATTTTATTATTAGAGTGCAACGTAAGATTCCCAAGAAACTCGTTGTTGCGTGTTGGGTACGCCATCGAGCATAGCGTCCCCTTTAAAGTCATATTAATATTTTATTCACAAATATGGATAAATAAGAAAATGTCATATTCTTTATTTACCTGGGGTGTTACACATCTTCTCACCGTTTCCAGCTCCTTGTGTCTGGACGAGTCTACCTTCTTTCCTCTTGTTGGGTTGAGCTGGACTCTTCACTGTACTCTTTACTTCACTTCCGGCTGTACTCCTTTACTTTTCCATGTTCGCTCTACTGCTCACCCTTCGGTACCTCCTTTGTTGCTCCCTCGAGCCTTCGGGGTATCCTACTGAGTATTTTTATACTCACCCCTGCTTGGGCTTTGCCCACACTTGGTGTGCCCTTGCAGACGACAGACAGGTGGAGCGTGACTTCAGTGGAGCATAGGAGCTTGGGAGCTTGGACCGCGTGCGGTGGTCGTAGCCGGGTTCCAGGTGGGAGACCAGTGAGCTGTTTCTTTTTTTGTTTACCTGTTGCCGGGTCGTGGCACCTTTTCTGGTTGGGCGCGTGTTTTGCCCCTTTTCTTTTTAGATTTTACTTTGTACTATTTAGAGGTCGATGCACATTTGTGGTGTATATATTTATATAGCAGTTTCCCTTTCCTTTACTTGTCTTTTCTTTTACTCTGCACTTTTGCATTGAGTGTGCTGCGTGTGTGTGTGTACAGGTACTTAGGCAAAGGCCTCCCCGAGTTATTGTGCCTTCGGTGCTGGTCGCCAGCCCCTGACCTATGGAGGCGGGCTTGGGGTAGCTGCGGCTCAAGCCCGGGCAGGGTCGGGTCGTGACAAAACTACTCGAAGGCTCGAAACATGAGATGAGTATGGTACATATTTCCTTAACATTGAAACATGAAATACGTTGTATACCTGAGATAAACTTGGAGGTAAGACCACTCGATAGACAATTATTCCAACTTTCTCTAGGATTTTACATGGTCCAATGAACCGTGGACTCAACTTCCTCTTCTTACCAAAACACATCACACTTTTCTATGAAGAAACTTTTAGAAAGACATGATCACTTTCCTTGAAAGAAAGATTTTTTTCCCGATTATCCGTATAACTCTTCTTCCTGCTCTGAGTTGTCCTTATGTGCCGCTGAATCAACCGAACTTTCTCTGTTGTTTCCTCTGCCAACTTTGGCCCCATTAACTTCTTTTCTCCTTCCCAAAAGCCAGCGTTTGACATCGCTTTTAATATAATGTCTCAAAAGGTGACATCTGTATACTGGAATAAAAATTGTTAGTGTAAGAAAACTTAACTAAAGAAAGATGTTGATACCAACTTCCATGATAATCCACTGAGTAAGAACGAAACACATCTTCCAAGGTTTGAATCATCTGCTTAGACTATCCATCAGATTGTGGATGAAAAGCTATATTGAAATTTAATTCAGTACCCAATGACTTCTGAAGCCCTTTCAAAAAATTGGATGTAAACACGAGATCACAGTTTGATACAATAGAGAGAGGCACTCCATGTAACCTCATAATCTCTTTTAGATACAATCTAAAAAACTGTTCTAAAGACATTTTATCTCGAATGAGAAAGAAATGTTCCAATTTAGTTAATCGGTCAACAATAACCCAAATCACATTATTACCTTGAGAAGTCTTTGACGATCCCACCACGAAATTCATTGATATATTCTCCCATTTTCAATTCGAAATTAGTAAAGGTTGTAACATCCCCTTTGGTAACTGTCTCTGTTTTAACCTGTTGAAAAGTCAAACACTTCATGGTAAATTCAACAATATCTCTTTTTATTTCATCCCAATAGTAATACTCTCGAAGGTCTCTCTGCTTTAACCTATTGACAAGTCAAACACTTTATGGTAAATTCAACAATATCTCTTTTCATTTCATCCCAGTAGTAATACTCTCAAAGGTCTCTGTGCATCATAGTGGTGTCTGGATGAATGGAAAATAGAGAACCATGAGCTTCAATCAACAACTCTTTCCTCAAATGTGAATCACTAGATAGACATAATTTTTTCCCAAATCGCAACACATTCTTCATCGATATTAAAATAAAAAACTTACAATTCTTAATGGATTTTACCTTTTCTTGCAAAGATTGATCCACCTTCTAAGCCCTCTTAATTATTTCTGACAAGGTCGACTACACTGAAACCTAAAACAAAATAGGGGATGTCGCTGCATTCAAAACTTTTAGGCCAAAATTTATCAAATCATTAACCAAAGGGCCATGATCTAAACGTAAAATGGTCACTGTAGCATTACTTTTTCGACTCAAAGCATCAACCACCTTGTTTTCTTTTTTAGGATGATAATGAATCGTGCAATCATAATACTTGATTAGTTCTAGCTATCTTCTTTGTCTCATGTTTAACTCTTTTTGGGTGAATATGTACTTCAAACTTTTATGATCGATATATATTTCACACTTCACTCTATAAAAATGATGTCTCCAATTTTTTAATGCAAAAACAACAGAAGCTAATTTCAAATCATATGTAGGGTAATTTGACTCATGAGTTTTCAACTGTTACGAAGCATAAGTAAATTACTTGTCATTCTGCATCAAGACACAACCAAGTCCTTTTAATGAAGCATAACTATAGATAAAGAATTCACCATTTCTGGAAGGCAAGGCCAAAACTAGAGCGTTGACCAATCTTTATCTTTAGAAGAAATATGTCCAAAGAATGAAATTTTTTGCAACCAAAATTCGCTCTTACTAAAATTTCCATATAGTTTCTTTTCTTTTAAAGTTTCCAAAACAACCCTTAAGTGCCTTTCATGTTCCTCGTGATTTTTAGAATCTGCCAAAATATCATCTATGAACAAAACCACAAACTGATCCTAAAACTAATGGAAGACTCTATTCATAAGATTCATAAATACAGTAGGTGCATTAGATAACCCAAAGGGTATAACTACAAACTCATAATGCTCATAACTCGTCTAAAATACTGTCTTCAGAATGTCATCCTCCTTCACCTTCAGTTGATGGTATCTAGACCTCAAATCAATCTTTGAAAAATACTGAGCTTCATGGAGTTGATCAAACAAATCATCGACATGAGGAAAATGATACTTGTTCTTAATATTGATATTATTCAAGGCTCTATAATCAATGCAAAGTCTCGTGAAACCATCTTTCTTTTTCAAAAATAAAACAGGAGCACCCCATGGTGAATTTCTAGGTTGCTTGAAACATTAATCAAGCAATTCTTGCAATTGGTTTTTCAATTCTATAAGTTCTAATTGATCCATTATATTAAGGGGTTTAGAAATAGTCTTAGCATAAGACACTAAATCAACAGTAAATTCAACTTCCCGACCAGGAATAACACCAAACAATTCATCAGAAAAAAACATATGTAAATTCATTCACTACTGGGATGTCACTAATCAGAACTGTTTCTTTCTTTTCAAGAACATGTGCTAGATAACTTTCACTGTCATCTTTCATCAATTTCTTAACTTCTTGGTATGTTATCAAATGTATGATATCATTGAATAAAACATTCTTGGATTTACAATATATTTTTTCATGATAAATTGAAAGTCAATCCATACCCAAAATGATATCAAATTCCATTATGGGTAGTTCAACAAGATTTCCAGGAAAGACCATTCCATTTATGATAATAGTAATATTCCTATAAATCTTGGTTGCTTTAATACTTCTATTAAAATTTTTTATCAAAAATTTTATCTTACTTTCAGGAGGTGATATTCCCAATTTTCTAGAATTTTTTTCAGAAATGAAAGAATGTAAAGATTCAGAATCAAACAGAGTATTGAAATAATTCAAATAAACCAGTAACATACCTATCACCACTTCATTTGACAGCCCAACATTAACTGCAGTAACAACAAAAGTTTTTTTCCAAACCCTTTTTCTTTCGATCTTACTGGTTTCCATCATGGTTAATAAACTTTGGACACACATTGACACAATGACCTAACTCATTTCAACTAAAACATCTTAACTATGGTCTTTTATTGATTGTCTGATCATCTTCCTTGTAGTCACGAACCATATGACCAATCTTACCACATTAGAAGCACTTACCTTACTTTGAAATACATCATCTAGGATTCTTATACCACACTTCTCACAAAATGATAATTTGGTTTTATTACCTCCAAACTTCTTTGATGAATGATTTCCCATTGCTTGCCAACCAGATCTCTTCTTTTGCTTATTGTCATGAGACACATGATCATAAAAAAACTCCATTTCTACCTTCTTAGCGCATCAAACAAGTTCCTCATAGCTCTTGAACTCATGAGAAGTCAATGTACTTATATATCTTGGCTTCAATCCTGAGTAAAATCGATTTATATTATTATCAATATATCGGATAAAATTTGGGACATACCTCGCCAGTCGAGTGAAGTTTTTTTTGTATGAATCCACCAAATCTTCTTTCTTTTGTCTCAATTCCAAGAATTGTTTTTCCATCCTAAGTCGAACAACTTTAGGAAAATATTTCTCAAAGACAATATTCTTAAATTCATCCCATTTCAAGACATCAATCTCTTCACTTTCCCTGATATTCTTAACCATTAACCACCATTGATCGGCTTCACCTTCAAAATGATAAATTGCAAGAGTTACCTTTTAGTGATCCAAACAACACATAACATCAAATATATTTTCTAGGGTTTTAATCCGTTCTTTAGCTATCACATGGTTATATGATCCTCTGAATGATGGAGGATTTTATCGCATAAAATGCTCCACTATCATCATGCTCCTCTGTGGTAGATCTGGTTGCTCTCTTGCATGGACACCGACACCGTTTATAGCCCGAGTCAACTGATCTATCACCACAAAAAACTACTCAGTTTTGATTCCAACCATCTCAAGATGCTGATTCAGAAGGATATTTTCCTCTCAGTTACATCCCACTACAACTTTCTTGTTTCCTCTCTGGAAAACCATTCTAAACATACTTTAGATGAAGCAACATGGTAATTTTCAAATATTATATCATTTTAACTTAACCATAAAGTAAAATCTTCTAAGTTCATGCTACTAACATTAACCTAAACTTTAAAGCTATCTAAACATTTCCTTTGATACCAACTATAAGGACCCGACCTTAAAAAATTACATAATCTTGAGTTAAGTTAAGAATTTTACTTTATCTCACATTGAAGATCTTTTCAGTTTTAGAGTTTTAGAGAATTAAGCCATAACTCATACATAACAAAACCATAAAATACAAAGTGAACACTTTCGATCAGTATCCATTTTTTTCACCATATAAAACCTTTAAAAAATAAAACCTAATCTCTTTTATGAAAAATCTTTACAATTATCAACATGAATTCTTCTAATCCCTTACTCATCCTTAAATCCTATGAAAAACATGAAAAAATGCAGGATGGCCATAAAAAGCTCAGTAAGTGATAGAAAAAGAAGGAAACTATTAGTCCATTTATAAACATTAAAAACTTATGAAAACTTTAACATGAAGTACTACTTTTCACCTTGATAAGTAGTAAATAGTTTCCTTTGATAATAAACTCATGTCATACTTTTTTATAATCACAAGATTTCCATAAAACCCATAAAAAGCATATAAAATACATAAAGGTAACTTGGAACATTATTATACTTGTCACTCTTATAAATAGAATAATCATATGGTCGAATTCTATACATGTCACTCTTACAAATGGAATAACCATACAAATGACTTCCATACCCAATGCATTGGACGACTATCACAGACCCACCCGTCACTGGTTTATCATGGAACCACCCATCATTGGTTTATTACAGAACCACCTGTCAAATGTCAAAGTACAATTATATAATAATAACACATAAAATATTTCATTTTTCAATATTTCACTCATAAAAGTTTACTAGGCATTCTAAATAATCACACCTCATGTAGAGTCTTTAAATAGAATATTCATTTCATGCTAGTTTGAAATACATTATTAAATTCATGTTTTTATTACATAAGGATATAAAGATCAATATCATTTTCCAAATCATTTTATAACCTTCAACTTTATTTTTATTTAAATTAAAACAATCACTTAGAAAATATTTTATCAACCTATTCCATTGTTATTGAAAGACTTGTTTGAAAACCATTTTCCGAACTTTTTAGAAACAACCATTTCTCAAAGACCTTTTAAAACATTTTAAAGATGAAAGAAAGTAGACAACATGCTTTGACAATTTATTAAAGAAATAAAGTAACATAATTTAACAATTAATAAAAGGAAAGAAAGTACCATACAAATAATAATTTTCTAAATATGCACCATGGGAAAATCCCTTGGTCATATAAGCTTACTGGGCACCCTAGATCCTTGTATTGTCTCATGATTTAATCAATCCAAATCCAATGCGCAAACCACTAAGGTGAACATGTTGTAGCCTAGTGACATGGTGGAGTTTGTCCATGACACCACATACAATCAATAACTAAGGAATACATGCCTTGGCCTATTGATGTTGTGATGCCCTTCCATGGTCCCATGACCATTTTCCAAGTCTAAGTGTTTTGTTAGTGTGAAAAATTATAAAGTGATACTTAATCTAGTCTTCCCTCATAGATACTCATCTTCCCTCATAGATACTCAACTTCCCATGGGATTTACCTATTCCAAAGACATCACATTCCATTTAAAATAAAGGGCCTTTCATCAACTCATCACACACCATTTCACTTATCAAAATCAACACATGCCAACCACGCCTTTAAATTATATTTTAGAACTCAATACTAAAATCCCCCTTTGCAATCCATTTTGAAAACTAAATTCAAACATTAATCTTAAATTTAAAAGTTCCTTTTTATTATCACACACACACACACACACACATTTCCCTTCTTTCACAAATTCACATATTCTTATGTGAATTTGTATAAAAATATATATGTATACCTATGAATATGTGTATAACCATCAAATACATTAAAAATCATTTATGAACCCCACACTTTTATTAAACACCAATTTTGAAACATTTCATAACCACTTGGATTTTCAATTAGTTACCAAATAAAACTAAAGAACCATTTTCGAATCAACATTGAAGACCCAAAGCACCTTTTGAAATCACATAAATCATTTACAAAGGCCATTTAGGTTTTTTATCAAATATCTAGTGTGCGTAGTTTAAGAAAATAGATTTCCAACTTTGAAAACAAAGGATAAACCATCAAATCTCATGAGAATCAAGTAAGAACCTAGATTTCTTTCAAAATAAACCTCACACATTTAATATCATCATTTGGAATATAAAACACACATTTAAACAAGCAAGAAGTCGGGGTTCCAAAATTTAAAGCCTTAAACAATGGGAAACCTACCTTAAATCGATCAAAACTCATTGTCTTCGACAGTATTTGCTAGAATCATCCTCAAGACAAGTATCACATGCCCTAGTCACTAAAAATTGAGGAAAGAAGACACCCCTTATAGAATAAGATTAAACTATGGTGCATGTGCAATAAGAGGAGAAAATGGAATTGGGAAAAACCATAGAAGGGAGTAGGATACCTTACTTTGAATAACAAGACTCCTATCATAAGAAAACCCCTTAGAATCTCCATGAGAGGGAGAGGGGAGGAGGGGAATGAGAAACCGAGGCTCCCCCTGGGTGGTGCGTTATGGGTGAGGGAGAAGGAAAGGGGAGGCACTGGTTTTTATATAAAAATGCAGGTGGTTATTTTTGTAAAAATAAATTTTTTAAGGAAATAATAATTACGTACTACTTTGCTGTCGGGTTGGACAAATCATGCGCTAACCATGCACCTCCTACCAGAGGACCAGGAAAATCATGCATGGCTAGAATTTTTTTTCACCAACCATGCATTTGGTTTTATTAAATTACAGACCCAATATGCATGGTTTTCACACAGTTTCTACTATGCGGCAGTCGTTCACTTGTGATGAAAATCCAAAATTTTAAAAATTTCAATAGATTCGGCTTGAAATTCGAGGACATTAATAAATAAAGTATAATGGAAAAAACTAGGATTGGGGTGTGATAGAAGGTCTACTTCTCAACACTGAAATCTTAGGCACACATACTTTCAAATCTCTATAGCCTCTGCACTTTAGTCTCAGATTCTTCTTATTCTCATAGATCCACCTACCTCGACATGCTCACTTATATTTTTTTTAGTCTAAATATTCTCTCTCTTCAACACACCTTTTTTCATGGGTCAACACATTTAATTTCTTATCATTTTCAATATACCAAAAATGGTATCTTATAAGATGTCTCAAGCTTGACAATATAAAGAACAATGATAATAAATCTATTTTTGTTTCCCATGATATAACATGAAAATCTCCCCAAAAACGATTTGTTGGTCAGTCTCCAACATCCTCATGAAATTTCAATAAATACTCTTTTTTATTCTAGTTGAAAATAAATCATTCTTCCATGGTTTACAAATCATGCAACAAATACATGTTGTAGCTTGGATATTCTCATTGTAGCATGACAACATCACTACTAGCTCATCTTCATCCTAGCTTGAAGATATCAAAAATGGCTTTGTGATATTTTATCCATTAAAGAACATCAAATGCATCATTACTTTGATTTTCCAGATTAATTCAATATTGAATTTCTTCATTTGTGGGATATTTCATTATCCATAATTTCATATCACCATTGATCTTATTTTTATTAGTCATGAAGATTATATTATTTAACAATTATCTTGAATCAAAAATAACTTTGTGATATTTAAATCTATGTGGAACAACACAAACATCATAACTATTAATTTCAAATTTTGATCACCAATATTGATTTTCAAATATTCTCATTTTAGAATCACTTCATAATGAAAATAGTTATCTCCTTAACTTATATCCCATTCAATATTTTTGAACTCAAATCTTGAATCATGTATTGACATTGTAAGAACCCGGATCTCTTTTCAGGCATGTTTTTACTTTTTCCTGGAGTTTTTGAGAAAAATGAATTTTCTGGAAGTTTCAGAAGTACACGCCGTGTAATTTCTGAGTACACGCCGTGTACTCTTTCCCCAGCTCGAAGCCGTGTGCTGGCCGTGTCTGGACCACACACACGGTGTGTAAGGCTGAGGTGGAGGCCGGTTATTTCGGATTATGGAAAAATTGAAGTACACGCCGTGTACTCAAGAAGTACATGCTGTGTACTTTCTTTTTCTTTCATGAAACAGACTGGGGTCGCGTCTAACCCCCAAAATCATCTTCTTCTTCAGTTTTCATCTATCCGAAGCGACCCGTACGGCTGAATCTTCGACGAACTCCCGCCTTGCCGTCCGTTCTCCGATTCGAGCACAGTTAGTTGCATTGGAATCGCAGCGGTGAGTTCTTCCTTATGATTTATCCTTGTCTCTTGATTCCTCCTCGTTTCCAAGTTATCGTGGGATGAATGTTTTGTGCGTTTTCTCAGATCTACGTTGTTCTAAGAGGAATCTGTCATCGAGGTTCGCGTATATCAATCTCCTCAGATCGAGGTAGGTGTTTTGTGCCTTTCCGTAGAAAGTTGATGAATATTATGTGCGAATTCCACCATTACCCTTGAACGGGGTATTGCGTGTTTCCTTTTTTTCCCTTGTTAGTTGCCTGCTTTGCTTGATTGCTTTTGTAGAGGTTATTTCTTGTGATTAGAGTAATTTGTTGTGCTCAGTTTGCTTTTCCATGCTTGTTCTGCCTGTTTGACGTTTTTCCAGTTGCCATGCCTAGTTGTAGGATAGTGGAACTGTTGTTTGTTATTACTGTTGAACCTTAGCTGTTATCCAAGTAGTTCTTGAGGTTTACTTGGACGATACACACGCGTTGAGCATGTTTAGTTATACTCAGGACTGTGAGAACCTAGAGTTGTAGACCAAAGGGAGAATTGATGGAAGAGCTTCTCTAGAGTGTCTTTTAATCACGATGCGAGACCAAGGGGAGAATTGACGGAAGGGCTTATCCATAGTGTCTTTTAATTACAACGCGGGACATAGGGGGAATTGACATTGAGTGCTTTCCCAGAGAGCCTTTAGCATGATACGAGACTATAGGGGGAATTGACTATGAGTGCTTCCCCAGCGAGTCTGCTTAATTACGTAGCTGAACCAGAGGGGTGAGACTGTGTGTGATTTCCAGAGGGTTTCTAGTACTGATAGGTTGAACCATAGGGGTTAGAATGTGAGAGATACCCATAGGGTTACCTTTTTCTTCTTTTGTTGCTGGCTGTTTACTTGTGTACTTTGTTTGCTAGAATTGTGGATTGTAGCTGCTTGTGCTTTTCTGTTCACTGCTTCTTGTTTTATTACTGCCACCTATTAATTGACTGTTAGGCAAAAATATTTGGGTGGTTTCCTACTGGGATTGTATCTCACAACATGTTTGGGCCATGCTTTTGGGCCCAAGTAGACTATGTTGTTGCAGGTACAGATAAGGGAAAGCGCCCTTCTACTTAGGGATCTTGACTGCATCATGAGTTGGGGAGCATGGAACCGAGCCGTGGCTCGCGATGATGAGGAGATTATTTTGTTTTTATTTTGTACTTGGTTTCAGTTGTATTTCAGCACGTTGTTGTGTTTGTAGTTTTCCTTAGATACTTGTACCTGCTGCATCATTGTCATTATAGTTATATATAAGCATTGTTTCCGCTGTTTAGTTTCTATTATTATGCATGTTGTTTACTGCTTCCGCTGTTTATTGTTGTTTTCTTACCTTGTATACCTTACTGAATGAGGGCATAGTTTCCCCACCAACTCACCAAGGCCCTCGCTGCTAGTCGGCAGCCTCTGGCATTCGGGGAAATGCACTTGAGGTCATGTGGCGAACCGGGTACGGGGCACCAGTGGAGGGGCTCTGGACTCGGGTCATTACAAAGTGGTATCAGAGGAGTTCTTTTCTCTTGCTTTACTGTTTAGAGACTTTATCCAGGGATAGGAAAGATTCGATACTTGGTATTAAGCTATGCTCGGGAGTAGCTAACCCCTGTACAGGGAAAGGCCATACTACCTCGTTAATTATAGTTTGCTGGTTTTGAGTTTTATGGTTGATATGTTTTCACCTAGAGCGATTCACATGACTTGTGCGGTTATTGTTTTGATATTTCAGTTCTATTTATGTCGCAACCCGATGAGATGAGGGTATGACATCTCATGCATCATATAGGAACTTGTAGGAATCACATGTCATGCATTCTTGCCATTCCATTAGGGTGCATTAGCGATTTCATGCTGTTATGATAGGCTCTGTGTAGATTATGCATGCTATTGTGATAGATGCTTGATAGATTCTATGCTTGTGTTAGAAAACTAATGTTTTGTTTCTTGCCTAAAACGAACGCCAAATTTTGGTTCTTGAGGCGTTATGGGCCTCCCGGATCAGAATTTGGCATCTCTTCCCTTGTTTTTAGTGTTTCTGGAATTCTGTGCAGTTTCTGAGCTACTGCCCAGAAAAACCTAGAATACACAGCGTGTACTTTTTGGATACACGCCGTGTAGTTTTCAGGCCGTGCCACTGACCATGTGAGCAGAACACGGTGTCGTGGGAGTAACTTCGGGAACACGCCGTGTACGGTCGGTACACGCCATGTGAGTTCAGAGCCGTGTACCCGGCCGTGTCACTAACAACACGGGCCGGGGAAGCTCGGGTAGAACACACTGTGTCCATAGGGAACATGCCGTGTAGTCCGTCCAGGTACCCGACCGTGTTACGAACAACACATGCCGGTGTTACCTTCTTTTCCACACGCTGTGTTTGTTCGGAACACGCCGTGTAGTCTTGCCCAGGTACCCCGCTGTGTCACGAACAACACGGGACGATGTCGCCTTCGCCTATGCACGCCGTGCTTGTTCGGAGCATGCCATGTAAGGTCCAGCCATGTAGATGGCCGTGTACTTAACAACACGGCCCACCGAAGCCTTGTCTAGTGCACACCATGTTTGTTTCGAACACGCCGTGTAGTCTCAGGTTGAGTCGGACCGTGTGGGTTAACCATGTAAGGAGACTCGGGTAGGGGAATAGTTTTCGAGTACACACCATGTGTGGGGGTCAACGCGCTGTGTAATTGAAGTGTACACGACTTGTCGGGTGACAGTACACGCCTATGTCAGTGGTTTAAGAAGATACGCCGTGTAGTTTTATACACGCTGTGTAGTCGTGTTTTGCAATCTTGTGTGTTTTTCTTCCCCTGTTCCTGTTTGTACTCTTGTTTTCTCTTTCCTTGTTTTCTTGATCTAAGGTGTGCTTTTGATCCTTCAGAGCTATGCCTCCGAGACGTCCTCCAGTCGTACGTCTGTCGTCAGGCAGTGATCAGACGCCAGAGAGGGCTGATCAAGGAATTCCTGTCAATCCCCCAACCGAGCCAGCCTTGGCACCGGTTGTTGTGACAGTCACGGGCGCTGATGCACAGTTCAGGGAAGGTTTCATGAGGATGATGCAGGCCTTCCAGGGAGCACTGCCTCCTGCCTCGTCTATGGCAGACTTGATGCGGGTTTTCCAGCAGCAACATCCTCCCACGTTCTCAGGGGAGGGAGGACCTCAGGCTGCAGAGTCATGGCTGGAAGCCATGCTGGCTATCTTCGAGCATTTGGAGATGCCTCCAGAGAGGCGGGTCAAGCTCGCCACCTACATGCTCCGAGACTCCTCCAAGAGGTGGTGGGACGTGATCTCACAGGCGGGTCAGCAACAGGCTATGACTTGGGAGGATTTCCAGCGCGTGTTCTACGACTACTTCTACCCGGAGACCCTGAGGGCCGATCGAGCCTCGGAGTTCATGAGCTTAGAGCAGAGTACTCTATCTGTCATGGAGTATTCCTCTCGTTTCACTGATCTGCAGCGTTTTACACCCCTTCGGGATGGGAGTGAGGTGTTCTTGGTGAGGAAGTTTGAGGATGGACTCAGGTGGGAGATCCGCACACAGGTGAACATCTTCCAGCTGACTTTTATTACTTCCATCGTCAATCAGGCACTGATTGCGGAGCACAATCTGAGAGACTCTGGAGCTGCGATCCAGGGCAGTTCTGTTTCCAGAGATAACTTTCCTTCAGATGACAGTAAGAAGCGTCGTAGGGAGACTATGCGTGGTGATTCAAGGAAGCGAGACGCATCTTCCGACAACCAAGTGACATGCTACCAGTGTGGATGGACAGGGCACATGAGACCGCAGTGCTAGAGGGACCCCGTGGAGTGCCGATCTTGCGGAAAGTTGGGTCACCTTTAGTGTTTCTTCCAGGTTTTCTCACCAGCAGCAGGTGACCATGGTTCTTCCATGACTCCTCGTTCAGGAGCAGCATCGCCAGTTTCTCACCAGTCGGGGAACTGAAGTTCTTCCGACCGTTCGGGCCGAGGTGGAGGTCAAGGCCATGGCGGTCAGCCACCAGTTCCTCAGCACCAGCAGGGCGGTTCAGCTCAGAGTGGTCAGCCAGGGGCGTAGGGCCATGGTACAGGCCAGTCTTTTGTCGTGGAGAAAACTTATCATGAGCAGGATCTCGACCCTTCTACTGTTCGAGGTACAATTTTAGTATCCTCATTTTTATCTTCAGCCCTTTTCAATACTGGTGCTACGCATAGCTTTATCTCTGTTGCTGTTGTGGAGAGCCTTGGACTCTGCATCTTTTCTTCTGCTGACTTTTTGACACTAGACACACCCTTGGGGACGAGGACATCTAGTGTACGCCGGTGTAGAGAGTGCCCTCTCGAGGTTGCATGGTATCACTTCTTATGGGATCTCTATGTCCTGAAGATGACATGCTATGATGTCATTCTCAGCATGGACTGGTTGATTCCCTTCCAGACAGTCATTGACTGTTATCGTCGCAGATTCAGTTTCATTTCACCAGAAGGTGAATCTTTCCTTCATAGAGGCGAATGGGACGTTCGGGCGAGTCAGGCAGGACTCGAGCATCTTGGGCTAGGAGGGGTGACAACCCAGATTGCTAGTCTTTATCTGGATGATCAGGGGACTCCACAGTTGGACTTTCCTCCAGTGGTGGATCGCTTCAGGGATGTCTTTCCAGAGGACTTTTTGGGTTTTCCTCCGGAGCGTGAGGTAGACTTATCTATTGAGATCATTCCAGGAGCGACACCGGTGTCCATTCCTCCCTATAGGATGGCCACACCTGAGTTGCAGGAGCTCAAGAAGCAGTTGGAGGAGCTACAGGCTAAGGGTTTCATTCGACCTAGTACTTCTCCTTGGGGTTCACCTGTTCTATTTGCGAAGAAGGCAGATGGTACCCTTCGGCTTTGTGTGGATTATCAGAAGCTGAACCAGTTGACGGTCAAGAACCGATATCCTTTACCGAGGATTGATGACCTTTTCGATCAAATTCGAGGAGCCCAGGTGTTATCGAAGATCGACTTGAGGTCCGGTTATCATCAGTTGCACGTTAGACCATCAGATATACCTCTGACAGCCTTCAGAAGCAGGTATGGTCTATACGAGTATACGATCATGCCGTTCGGTCTCACGAACGCACCTTCAGTTTTCATGGAACTGATGAACTGAGTGTTTCATCGTTACTTGGAGTCTTTCGTTGTGGTCTTCATGGATGATATCTTGGTGTACTCTCACACTCGACACGACCATGCCACACATCTTGAGATCGTTCTGAGTACACTAAGAGAGCATAGGATTTATGCTAAAATCTCAAAGTGCCACTTCTGTATGGATCAGATTCACTTCTTGGGTCATGTCATCTCAGAGGCAGGAGTATCTGTGGACCCAGAGAAAGTGAGAGATGTAGTTTCTTGGGAGCAGCCGAAGAACATTTTTGAGGTACGGAGCTTCCTAGGGATGGCTGGATACTACAGACGCTTCATTCAGGAATTTTCTTGTCTAGCAGCACCTTTGATAGGTCTGACCAAGAAGGGGGCGAAGTTCTTATGGTCAGATTCTTGTGAGTCAGCCTTTCAGGAGCTGAAAGGGAGGTTGACATCAGCACCGATACTAGTCTTACCAGATCCAGGAAAGAGCTACACTATTTACTATGATGCTTCAGGTGTCGGGCTAGGAGCTGTGCTTATACAGGGAGATGGAGTCGTTGCGTACGGGTCTCGGCAGTTGAGGCCACATTAGAGGAACTACCCTACGCATGATCTGGAGTTGGCAGCTGTTGTTCATGCCTTGCGCTGTTAGAGACACTATCTTCTGGTAGAGCACTTTGTGGTTTTCACTGACCACAAGAGTCTCAAGTATATCTTCACTCAGCGTGATTTGAATCTGAGGCAACGCAGGTGGGTTGAGTATCTACAGTCTTTCAACTTCGAGCTCGCCTATATGCTGGGAAAGGGCAACGCCGTGGAAGATGCGTTGAGTAGGAGAACTCAGTTTCAGGCAGTTCAGGAGACCAGTAGTGAGTGGCAGCTGATGGACCTATTCTCTGAGATGCATCTGGAGGTGCATGATAGACGGGGAAAAACTTTCCTATCTTCTATAGCTGTTACCTCCACGCTACTTGATCGGGTACAGATGAGGCAGCTATCAGACACAGAAGGCTTAGTCCTGTGGGAGAGTGTGTTAGGAGAGGACCCTCTTCCTAGATGGATATTGGGTGAGGATGAAATCTTGCATTTCCAAGGACACGTATGGGTGCCAGTAGACATACGTGAGAAGCTGATGCAGGATTTCCATTCCTCTGTTTGGGCAGTTCATCCTAGCGTCACCAAGATGTATCGGGACCTTCATCTCCAATATTGGTGGCCAGGTATGAAGAAGGATGTCACTGGTTTTGTCATGAGATGTTCTACTTGTCAATAGGTGAAAGTAGAGCATCAACGACTAGTGGGGCTCTTACAGCAGTTACCCATTCTGAAGTGGAAGTGGAACGATGTTGCGATGGACTTCATGACTGGGTTGCCGAGATCACCTTGAGGGAATGATGCTATTTGGGTTGTCATCGATAGACTTACGAAGGTTGCTCACTTCTTTCCGATCAAGGAAACCTTCAGTGTCGATGATCTAGGACGACTTTACATAAGAGAGATCATTCGTCTGCATGGAGTTCCGTGCTCTATTGTTTTAGACAGAGATGCGCGCTTTACCTCTCGGTTCTGGCAGGGACTTTAGAAGGCCTTGGGTACACAGGTACTTTTGAGTACAGCATACCATCCCCAGACTGATGGCCAGTCCGAGCGCACGATCCAGGTGCTTGAGGATATTCTCCAGGCTTGCATCTTTGACTTTGGAGGTTCTTGGGAGAAGCATATTCCTTTGGTGGAGTTCACCTACAAAAATAGTTTCCAGGAGAACATTCAGATGGCGCCATACGAGGCTTTGTACGGTAGGCCATGCCGATCACCCTTATGTTGGCTGGAGGCGGGAGAGGTAGCTTTGTTGGGACCTTATCTTGTTCAAGAGACTTTAGAGCAGATAGAGTTGATTCAGAAGAGGATGGCTACAGCGCAGTCTCGACAGAAGTCTTATGCTGATCAGAGGAGATGACCTCTGGAGTTCGAGGTCGGTGATCAGGTTTTCCTATGTGTCGCACTGAGGTTAGGACACAAGAGGATTCGAAGATAGGGTAAACTTTCACCGCGGTACGTCGGGCCGTTTGAGGTCTTGGAGAGAGTGGGGCCGGTCGCCTATCGGTTGTAGCTACCTCAGAGGTATCGGGACATGCATGACGTCTTCCACGTCTCTCAGCTCTGACACCACTTTTCAGACCCGTCTCACGTCTTTCAGCCCGAGGAAGTCGAGCTTGAAGCAGATGCGTCATTCGAGGAGCATCCTATCTGGATTGTCGATCGTAGTATGAAGGTTCTCCGCGAGCGGTCTGTTCCTCTGGTACAAGTGCTATGGCAGAACGGGCGAGTACAGGACGAGACCTGGGAGAGGGAGACCGATGTACAATCGCAGTGGCCGGAGCTGTTCGGGGTTTCTCCTTCTCCGCCGCGTTAGGGAAATTCGAGGACAAATTTCTTTAAGGGGGGAAGTTTGTAAGAACCCATATCTCTTTTGAGGAATGTTTTTCCTTTTTCCTGGATTTTTTTGAGAAAAATGAATTTTCTGGAAGTTTCAGAAGTACACGCCGTGTACTTTCTGAGTACACGCCATGTACTCATTCCCCGGCTCGAAGCCGTGTGCTAGCTGTGTCCGGGGCACACACACGGTGTGTAAGGCTGAGGTGGAGGCCGTTTATTTCGGAGTACGGAAAAATTAAAGTACATGCTGTGTACTCAAGAAGTACACGCCGTGTACTTTTTTTTCATGAAACGGACCGGGGTCGCGTCTAACCCCCAAAATCGTCTTCTTCTTCAGTTTTTCGTCCGTTCGAAGCGACCCGTACGGCCGAATCTTCAATGAACTCTCGCCTTGACATCCGTTCTCCGATTCGAGCATGGTCAGTTGCATTGGAATCGCAGCGGTGAGTTCTTCCTTCTGATTTAGCCTTGTTTCTTGATTCCTCCTCGTTTCCAAGTTATCGTGGGATGAATTTTTTGTGTGTTTTCTAATATCTACATTGTTCTAAGAGGAATCTATCGTCGAGGTTCGCGTATATCGATCTCCTCAGATCAAGGTAGGTGGTTTGTGCCTTTCCGTAGAAAGTTGATGAATATTATGTGCGAATTCCACCATTACCCTTGAACGGGGTATTGCGTGTTTCCTATTTTTCCCTTGTTAGTTTTCTGCTTTTCTTGATTGCTTTAGTAGAGGTTATTTCTTGTGATTAGAGTAATTCATTGTGATCAGTTTGCTTTGCCATGCTTGTTCTGCCTGTTTGACGTTTTGCCAGTTGCCATGCCTAGTTGTAGGATAGTGGAACTGTTGTTTGTTATTGATGTTGAACCTTAGCTATCAGCCAAGTAGTTCTTGAGGTTTACTTGGAAGATACAAACGCGTTGAGCATGTTTAGTTATACTCAGGACTGTGAGAACCTAGAGTTGTAGACCAAAGGGAGAATTGACGGAAGGGCTTCTCCAGAGTGTCTTTTAATCACGATGCGAGACCAATGGGAGAATTGATGGAAGGGATTCTCTAGAGTGTCTTTTAATTACGACGCGAGCCATAGGGGGAATTGACGTTGAGTGCTTCCCCAGAGAGCCTTTAGCACGATACGAGACTATAGGGGGAATTGACTGTGAGTGCTTCCCCAGAGAGTCTGCTTAATTACGTAGCTGAACCAGAGGGGTGAGACTGTGTGTGCTTTCCAGAGGGTTGCTAGTACTGATAGGTTGAACCATAGGGGTTAGAATGTGAGAGCTACCCAGAGGGTTACCTGTTTCTTATTTTGTTGCTGGATGTTTACTTGTGTACTTTGTTTGCTAGAACTGTGGATTGTAGCTGCTTGTGCTTTTCTGTTTACTGCTTATTGTTTTATTACTGCCATCTATTCATTGACTGTTAGGCACAAATCTTTGGGTGGTTGCCTACTGGGATTGTATCTCACACCCTGTTTGGGCCATGCTTTTGGGCCCAAACAGACTATGTTGTTGTAGGTATAGATAAGGGAAAGCGCCCTTCTACTTAGGGATCTTGACTGCATCAGGAGCTGGGGAGCATGGGACCGAGCCGTGGCTCACGATGCTGAGGAGATTATTTTGTTTTTATTTTGTACCTGGTTTCAGTTGTATTTCAGCACGTTGTTGTGTTTGCAGTTTTCCTTATATACTTGTACCTGCTGCATCATTGTCATCATAGTTATATATATGCATTGCTTCCACTGTTTCGTTTCTATTATTATGCATGTTGTTTACTGCTTCCGTTTTTTTATTGTTGTTTTCTTACCTTATATACCTTACCGAATGAGGGCATAGTTTCCCCACCGACTCACCAAGGCCCTCGCTGCTAGTCGGCAACCTCTGGTGTTCGGGGAAACGCGCTTGAGGTCATGTGATAAACCAGGTACGGGGCACTGGTGGAGGGGCTCTGGACTCGGGTCGTTACAGACATAACATCACGATGTTTTGATCTTGAAAGCACAATAAAATCATCATTTGATATTATTTTTCTTCAGAATATAAATTTTGGAGACTTAAATTTTACTCTCTAGCAATCTCAAATTTTCACAAAGGGATTGAATCATACTGTAACACTCCAAGATTTTGTGATATGATTCTTTTAAATTTAATATATTTGATATTATATGATTCACATAACACTAAGATTAAAATAGTAATATACTATTAAATATGACCGTTAGAATAGTAATGTGACCATTAGAAATAGTAATATGATCAATAAAATAGAAACTTCACATATGAAAGTATAAATAAAATTTTGGTATGTCATGAATGAAAATATGGTATATTTATATCATGGAATATGTAAATAAACATTTTAAAAATGATAAATTAAGTGTTGGTAGTTTTGTGAAACATAAATGTTTATTAACAATTTTATAAAAAATATAATGATTTAAAAGAAAATTTATTTTCATAAAATAGATTCATAAATTAATATTTTTTTATCTTATTATTATAAGATAATTTTATGAGAGCTTAATTAATTTTTCAAAGTGTCATAAAAATAGTTATAATATTAAACTCAATATTTTTTCAAATAAATGATCATTTTAAATAAAAATTAAATTTATTATATTTAAAAAATTATTTTCATAAAATGGAGTCCTTTTTTTAATTCTACACATTGAAAAATGGTTAGTATAATTTTTTGGGATTTTTCTAAAATAGTTGAATTTTTCGTGAATAGTGAAATACGGTAATTTACGATATTAGCTAAATACATGAATTATTGATTCATGGATGATTTATGGATGATGTATGCACCATTATTTAGAATTCACATGTACTATTTAATGTATTTAGTCACAATAATCAATACTATTGTTTGTCTTGATCCAAAATAATAAACAAATGAATAAAATAATAAAAAAACACCCCTCTCCTCCACTATAAATACCACCTCTCACCACTCCTTCTATTCATAACACCAAAGACTTTAATTTTGATTATATTCTGACCATTTCTTCTCCCAAAAATCTCTCCCACATTCTGGTCTTGTTAGTCTTACCAAAAGACCATTTACAAGTCTCTTAAGAAGGTTTCGAAGGAGGCGACACTCAAGAGGTAAAACCTTTTCTCCCTCTCTTTCAATTTATTTTCTTTTCTTATACCTCCCTCATCTCCCATATCCAAATTGACATGATAAATCTAGTATCTTTTATATACTATAATTTTAATATGTTTATGGCACATCAACCATCAATTCTATTATATTCCCCTTTTTATTTTAAAAATGAAAACATTGTCCATGCGCTGTTGATTTACCGCTTTCGTGGCTGACGAGTTTTTGTTTTTAAATTTCACCTTAAAGGTTGGCCATAAAAACACTTTTATGGTTGAAATAAACTTTAATATATGTATTATAAATTATTTAATGTTCTAGAACCATTATATATACATAATATTAATTCATAAGACAAAACTAGTTTGTGATGATCGAAAAAACACCAAAATAATCGAAATAGTTATCATTAATTCTTTATCTAACGAATCATCCTCATATCTAGAAAAATGATATATAAGACCATTAAATATCCTGTAAGTTCATTAATAATATATAATTCAAATTCTGGATAACTATTTCTATTTTACATGATCTTTTGTACATTTATACAAGTGAACCAATTATGAAAATCAAGAAAACAAACACTCCTAAACGATGAAATTAAATCTTATAACTGATAAAAAAGGACATAAATAAATTTAATAAAATTATAATAATTCAAATACATGTTTAATAAGTTCTGAATTAAATTATTAATGAATTTATTTTCATTATCCAGGACATTAAGTACAAGTACAGAATACTTTCAGACATAAGCTAAGAGATTCTCCTCAAACCTCCATTTTTCATTTAGATTGCACTTTATCTCTCTTTATCACAATGTATTTTTTCTTTATTTTTTATATACTTCTTCTAATTTTTGTGTGTATGTTCCAAACATATGTACCTAGCTTAATTCTTCTTTCTTTTATGAGAGAAATACATGTTTTATAAGGTTCCTTTTTCAATTCCTCCTGATAAGCAAGTCCGATTAAAGGGTATTTTCCAATTTCTTACCCATTTTCAAGTACACTACATAATCTGTTTTAAGACACCAATATTTTTTTAAAATCACTCTTTTTATCATGAAAAACTATCTTTAGTTCATTTTTGTTTTTATATAAACAATTATGCCTTTTCCACATTAAGGACTCTTTAATATTTTCCCTTAAGCCGCGTTGAAGTGGCTCATTTCTAAAGTTTCTTAAATACTATTTTTTACATGTTTTCACTTTAGTTTCCAAATTTTAGTATGAATGTTCTTTTAATATTTTTCAAATATAATTTCATTTTATTTTCTTTTCTGGGATAGACATGTTTATAATCTGATATTTTTTTGACAAATACAAATGATTTTCTAAAAGAACTCTTCTTTCCAAAGTAAAAGGATATTTATCTCAAGAATTTATCAATGATTTTATTAGAGTATTTTTTATCTATTTCAATTCCCTTTGTTGAATCTTATTCTTAATTGAGATTTATTTCTTATGTTACCATCTATCATAATTTATTTAATGGTTTATGATTACTGTCTTGATACCATTCGTCATATTACCCTAGATAGTTTATGATTATATTTACTGATTGTGGATATTATTTATATTTCATATACTAGTTTCAAAATGAACATATATGTTGATTATGTTTCACCCCTTTCATTTGAGGAATGCATTGGACTTAGTAAGTGACAGACGAGACCCACTATAGCCTCTCCATGCATCGGTAGGTCTCATGAGACAAACTAGACCGAGTTTTTATCCATTTATGTATGGTGTCTTGGATGAATCCTTAAAGGTATGTTTATGATGTCTAACATTATGCATTAACTCATTATGAAATTAATTATTGATAATTCATGTGATTATTCGACTAGTAGAATATCCATGATTAAGTTTTATTCTCATATGATTACTTATATGAAATTATTTAATCATATTTTATTCTTTCCATATTATGATCAAGATTATACATTATTCACCTTGCCTTTTTGTTTATGTTTATTTATGTTAGATTCCACTGTATTGCTTACCCTTACTTAGCATCTGATCTTACCCCTTTCTTATGTTTTATTTTTCTGCAAGATGTGAAGATGTATATTATGAATGACTTGTAGGGGTAATCTAGTAGTTTATGAGTGTTTCCAATGAAGTTATTATGTTTTATTTAATTTCAAATTGTAATTTAATACTTATGTTTTTATTTAGTTTTCCAAAGCTACTAAACTATTATATCCTTTGGTATGAGAGTACTTGTTCATAGTACCAATGAAATAAAGTAAGACACCGGATTCAGACTACTGGGTTTGGTGTTTTTACACATACGGTGTTCTAATTGACTCATATGATGTTCTATTTGACTCATACAATGATTCCAAATAACATTTACATATGTTACAATGATTCGTATGTTGGTCAAAATGACTCATACATTGAGTTAAATTAATCATACACAGTTCAAATGACTCATATGTTGAGTCCAATGAGTCATACATAACTCCAAACATAGCCACATTTTAGTAAACAATATCATCATATGAGTGAATGATTCATACAAAGATTCCAAATCACTTATACGTAGCTCTAGGAAATGACTTATACGTAGATCCAAACTTAGAAAATTTTTTAGTTTCAACTTCAAATTTATGAATTTCTTCAAATAATACAAGAGCCACTTTAAGTCATTTTATCCCTTCTCAGACCTTCCTCCACAAGATGTTCACCACAGTGAGAGACAACCTTCACACTGAATCATCTCAGGATAGTTTCTCTATTTTCAATCTAGCTTCTTCTTCAAACTTTGAATTCGTTTTAATAATTATAAATATAACTATACAACTTGTCCATTATAGACTAGTTTAGCAGCCAACTTCTCTATTTTTTTGACATCTCATAGACAATGCTTCTTCTCTTGTAGTAGTTTTTATATTTCCATACAACTCGTTTCAAACAATCATATGATTTTTAGGTTTCTACTTGAATATGTTCATCCATGATCTTTAAGTAGAAAAATAAAACTCCTTTTCCATTTATGATTATTTTAGAATCTCTTCACAAATTTTCAATACATATTTACTGCCTCATTTTATCAAAATAACAACACTTATTAACAACAAATATGTTGGGAAAAAATCCCTCAAGGTAACATTGTAGCATTTTTGGGTTGATTGTGTTTTTTGACAAATCATGTTTCCATGGTGAATTGTCGAGTTCTAGAGAAGTTGTTGACAATTCATGTTGACAAAAGAACGATGACAAATGAAGGGACGATATGGAGGCGGTACAAAAGAGCAGTACAAGGTGGCGCCGTTTTCCAGTGTTTGCCAAATTTTGGGGGTCCAAAATTTAGAGGTTGGTGAGCATCGTGAAAATTGTATTTCCATGAAGATTATATTTTAATATGGAAAAGGCATTAATTTCGCGAAGAGAGTCTTCATGGTTTGGATTTCGCGAAGACCAGAAGAATGATGGCGGTGATTCTTCGCGATTACGACAAGCTTCGCGAACAACAAAAGTTGAAGCGCATCGCGGCGATGAAGGGATTTACGAGGGAGCTTCGCAGTGCAGGCATGAAAGGAATGATGGGATGCTCCGCGATTACGACGAGCTCTGCAATCGGAAAATTTCCATGGTGCTTCACGATTTTGACAAAATTCCGGCGGAAACTTCGGAGCTTCGTGATAGGCGATGACGTGGCGCTGACTTCGCGCGGAAGGGTCGAGGGTCGGTGGAATTGCCTATAAATAGAGGCCGACCCCCTCGAGAGAAAGAGAGATAATTTTCAGAGAAAATACTTTGCTCTCGGTTCACGAAGGTAGTTCGTGAAGGCAGTGTACTTCATGAAAGAAGAGCTTCGCGACAGCTATTCTAGCTCCGTGAAATTCGTGTGCTCCGCGTTGGCTCAGTGAGCTTTGTGAGGGAAGTCTCTCTGCGACGAATTGAGCTTCGTGACAACCTAAGCATTGCGAAGGCTTGAGCATTGCGATGGTATGAGCTCTGCGAAATTGTGAGCTTCACGAAAAGGAAGGAGCTTCACGAAGGCTTGTTTGAGCTTTGCGAAATTGGGAGCTTCGCGAAGTAGGGTGCTTTGCGAAGGTACTTTCCAAAGGTAGTTTCCCAGTGGTCATGGGAAAAGGGATATTCATCATTGGATGAAAGTTGAACTTCAATAGAGCATCTATCAACAGTTGAGGATGCGTGCATTCATGTAAATGAAGAGACCTACAGGTCTATAAACTGTGAGTGGATCCTTTCCGGAGCAGTGAGTAAAGGAAGAGGAAGAGGGTGATCCTCTCCACCGGCAGTGAGACAGAGAGAGAGAAACAGGGAGTGACCCTTGGGAAGCAGTGAGCTATCCCTAAACTTTGTAAAGGCAGTGAGCCTGGGCATAGAAGTGATCTAGCCCGAACATTATTGGTGGTGAGATTTAGTGGATTTGGTACATCGGCACATAGCTATTGTATGCTCCTTGGACGTAGCCCAGTGAGGGTGAACCATGTAAAAATCTCTGTGTCTGCCTGCTCGCTTCCCTACATTGCATCTAAAGCGTCATCATCAGATAAAAGAAGAAAATAAGTGGTCATAATAAACACACAAGTGCAAACAAAATGACCCTTGTAAAAAAGAGGTCAAGATCCAGTGGGTCAGGAATAATTTTGAAAATGAATATCCATACCCCGATTCACCCCCCCTATCAGGGTATCTAGGCCCCTATTGGTCCTAACAAAATACAACCTTCAACATGACATTTTCAACATCAATATCATTATTGGGTTGTTTTGGTCTTTATATAAGTAGAGACAACATAATGTATTTGTGTTTCATGCATAATCACGGTGGAAAGTTATAATTTATCAATATAACCAACCATGTAGGGTGAGTGATACTTTTTACACCAAAAGGATTCATTCCATTTGTAGATAGCGCAAGATGGAGGTTTCTCAAATCATTTCCAAATTCAGGATACTGACGATCAATTTTCTTCTACTAAAGAGATTCTGTTGGGTGAGAGTGTTTTCCATCTTTAATTCTTGTATCCGTATGTCATGTCAATTGTCTTATAGTATCCTCACTTCCTTATACTCATCTAAACCTTGAAATGATCTGAAAGTTCCATACAATTTTTTAATGACTTGATTCATATTTTAGGGTATTTTTAAGTGATTCATTGTCCTTTAGAAGAAATATACAATCATTTAGATATGTATTATTTTGTAGATATTACCCATTTAATATAGAATTCATTTAGTGTCATATGTTCAATAAGGAAGTTCATTATCTTCTAGTAGCATATCACTCAAGAGTGAAAGTTGTTCTGTAAAGATGGTCTCACTCTATTCATTGCCAATTTTAAAATTATATAGCTTCATTATGACTGATAATGTTGTATATTTAGTACAACCAATATACAATGACATTTTGTCATAGATCTTTAATGTCTAAAAAATATTTGGAAAATCATGAAGGTCATCTTCAACCACAATTTTCATTTTCTCAATGCGATATATATCATCATTTACAGTTATAATCATATCATATTGTCACAGTGTTATCCCAGTCACTATAAACTTTCAGTTCTTCCTCGTGTTTAATCCAATATTTACAACTTCAATATATTCCACGAAAAATCAAGTGTTCTTCGAACTCTTTTGAACAAATATGTATTGAAAAACAAAAACTTAAACATATAAAAATTATTTGTGAAGGTTCATTTTCACACTTTATTGCTAACTTGATGAACTATTTGACCCCATCCACATACTCTTATTTCATACTATAAGGACCTGGTCTTATTACATTACCTAATCTTGAATTTAGCCAAGAACTCACTTATTTTCACATTGAGGATATTTTAAAGTTTAGATCTTTTGAGAATTAGGACATAATATATTCATAACATTCCTCATTAATACATAGTGGATACCGTAAAAATAGTATTCATTTCTTCATAAATATAAAACTTTTCAAATAAAACATGATATCTTTGACAAATCTTCAATAATTTAACTTGACTTAATTCTTTGTCTTACACATCCTTATAACCTATGAAAATCATTTAAAAACTCAGGATGAGCACAAAAAGCTCAGTAAGGGATATAAAGAGAAGGAAATAACACATTAGTCCATGAATTCTTGTAACCTATGAAATCATCTTCAAAAGACATCCTTGTCACCCATATATAATTTGTGAAAATTGAGATTTCCACAAGATTCCCACAAAAAAAAGAACATAAATAGAACCATATAGATATATTTATGCATTACTTACATAATCTTTTAACCCTCTCAACTACCTTATAATTTGTAACCCTCATGACTACCTTACAATTTGTGTAACCATCACAGTTACACTTGGAGTAACCATACGAACGAACTACAACTTACACATACCCAATGCATTGGAGGAAGATATAGGCATCAATATTAATAATAAACAATACCCAATAACTAGAACATAATCATACAATATAAATAATTTCATAAAAACATTTCTTTTGAATTTTGTAAAACAAAATTTTAAAAAAATATTTTAAAAGAAAAGTCCCTTACAAATATCTTATAATTAAAGTGAGACTTAATAGATTGGATTAAATATGTATATACACTATAAATACACATAATTCAACATAATATAAACAAATTTTTTCTCACAAAATAATTTAATACCACATAAATAAGGAAGTAGAATATTAATCCAAAGAATGGAAATCGGGTTATGAATTCTCTTACCTCGGGTTTGTCTTACTTAAAACTTGTTTAAACCTCCTATAAAATGGTTAAAAGAGTGTTATTAATATCTTAAAGAAACATATTAATTTTTATAATGCCTTATATTATCATTTCATAACATTATTTCACCCTTTAATTATAAGTATTTTGTTCCTTCTATTATTTCGGGTGCGTTCTTTACATGATTTCCATGGTCGGTTTATATTTGATTTTCTTGTCATATGGAAATGAAATTCCAAAAGTGGAATAAAATGGTATTAATATGTTTCTATAATATATAATGATACCATAAATCATTTTTTTATCATATATGATGATGGATCATTAGATAAAACATCAATGATGATTGTTTATATCATTTTGACGGTTTCTCGATAATCATGAACTTATATAATTTAATTTCATGCATAGAAGTTCATTATAGAACATAAAATAGGTTAAAAAATACACTTTAAATTTTGATTCAACTATTAAAAGGGTTTTATGATCATCTTTGAAGGAAGTAATGGAAATTTGAAACACATCATCCACGATTTTGGTAAATCGGAACATCGTGGACGATGTTCTTATTTTTAGAATAAGAGGGAGAGGAGAGGAAGAAAGATGATGAATCTTTTACATGAACATGATAACATATAAAATATATAATATTATTTAGATTTCATACCTCTTGTATAAGTGGAGGGAAAGAGAGTATAAGAAAAGAAAGAAATTGGAAAGAAAACACATGAAAAAGGAAGACGATTCTTACCTCTTGATCTCTTCTCCTTGAGATCCTTCTTAAGGCCTTTGGTTTTGAACTTTTGGTGAGACCAGTAGCTCTAGGACATGGGTAAGAGCCTTGGGGAGAGGATTTGGTAGAACTTAAACAATGCTCAAGGCTTGAGAGGTGTGATAGGAAGAGAGGAATGAGTGTGATATTTATAATGGCAGAGAGCATAGATTTTACATTATTTTAATCATTATTTTAATATTTTTGCTCAAGACTATAAATAATATTGATTCATGTGACCCAAAATAGTAAAAATTGAATGTGATTTCGAAACAAGTGGGCTTACATCATCCTTGCATCACCGATGATGTAGTAAAACAAGTATTTAGCATTTATAGTAATTTATTGTATTTTACTTTTCATAAAAAATTCAAGAATTTCAGAAAAATCTCAAAAATTTACCCTAACCATGTTTCGATGTGTAGAATTCAAAAATGAAATTTATTTTTTGAAAGTAATTTTTTAAATACTATTAAATTAATTTTTAAATAAAATCATAATTTATTCAAAAATAACAATTTTAAATCTATAACTCATTTTTTAACACCTTGAAAAATTAATCAAGTTGAAATTATCTTAAAGCCTTAAGAAAATAAAATAATAATTCAATTTACTATTCATTGGGGTCATATTACTATTTATAAGGGTATGTTACTATTCACCAAAAATCAAGTTGGTTCCATTAGACTCCAAACAACTTACTGATCACAACTATAGATGACCATTTTTTTGGAAATTCAAAACATAGAAGTGGAAAAATTATGTTTAAATTCTAGTTATAAATATATACTTAAAACAAAGTTTTATGCATTTCAATTTATTTTTAGAAAACCTTGGGGTGTTACATTATCCCCACCTTCCAAAAATTATGTCCTTGCAATTTTATTTACTTATTAAACAAGTGAGGGTACCTTTCCATCATAGCATTTTCAGACTCCCATTTTGCTTCTTCAACCATGTGATTTATCCACAAAACCTTTACCTATTGGATTAGATTATTCCACAATACTTGTTTCCTTCGATCAAGAATCTGAACTGGTTTCTCTTCATAAGAAAGGTTATCTTCCAACTGAACTGCCTCTGGGCTCAAAACATGAGATGAATCTGGCACATGCTTTATCAATATCAAAACATGAAAAAAATTATATACCTGAGATAAACTCAGACACAAAGATACTCGGTAGGCGAATGATCCAACTTTCTCCAGAATTTCGTAAGGACTAATGAATTGTGGATTTAGCTTTCATTTATTACCAAAACACGTAACACTTTTCCATGGTGAGATTCTAAGAAAAACATAATCACCTACCTCAAAAGAAAAGTCTTTCATCTTATTGTCTGCATAACTTTTCTATCTACTATGAGCTGTACTCATGTGTTACCAGATCATATTCACTTTCTCAGCCACTTCCTATACTAATTCTAGTCCCATTAAATTCCTTTCCCCGACTTCATCCCAAAAATCTGGAGTTCGACACCTCTTCCCATACAGTTCCTCAAAAGGTTCCATTTGTATACTGGAATGAAAACTGTTATTATAAGAAAACTCAACTAAAAAATGATACTAATCCCAACTTCCCTAGTAGTCCATTGAACAAGCTCGAAGCATATCCTCCAAAGTCTGAATCGTTCGTTCTGACTGACCATCTGATTGAGGATGGAAAGATGTACCGAAATTTAATTATGTGCCCAATGACTTCTGAAGGCCCTTAAAAAAGTTATAAGTGAACCTGAGATCCCGGTCAGATACAATGGAAAGAGGAAGTCCATGTAACTTGACAATATCTTTGAGGTACAATCGAGAAAGCTGATCCAAATACATTGTATCTTGAATAGAAAGAAAATGTATAGATTTTGTCAATCGACCAACAACAACCCAAATCGCATTTTTACCTCGAGAAGTCTTAGTTAGTCCCACCACAAAGTCCATATGTACATTCTCCCATTTATACTCTAGCACTGGAAAAGGATGAAGCATCCCCTTTGGTAACTTCCACTCTGCTTTAACCTGTTGACATATCAAACATCTCATGGTAAAATCAACAATATCTCTTTTCATTCAAACCCACCAATAATACTCCTGAAGGTCTTTGTACATCTTATTATTGCCAGGATGAACTAAAAATAGAGAACTACGAGCTTCACATAACAAATATTTCTTCAAATGGGAATCACAAGGCACACACAACCTTTTTCCAAATCTTAAAACACAATATTTATCATGGTTAAATTTTGGAAACTTACCCATTTTAACCAATTCTACCTTTTTCTGTAGCTCACGGTCTTCCTTCTGCGCTTGCTTAATTCTGTCTGATAATGATAACTACATTGAAACCTGAAAAAAATAGAGGTATTTCCTGCACCAACAACTTCTAATCCAAAATTCATCAAATCATTAATCATTGGACCATGTTCCAATCGTAATATGGTTAATGATGCATGATGTTTTCGATTCAAGGAATCCGTCAATTTGTTTGATTTTCCCAGATGGTAATTGATCATGAAATCATAATCCTTTATCAGTTCAAGCCATTTACTCTACCTCATGATTAATTCATTTAGAGTGAATATATACTTCATACTTTTATGTTCAATATATATTTGACATTTGGCTCCGTATAAATGATGCCTTAAAATTTTCAAAGAAAAAAACCAAAGCTGCCAATTCCAAATCATGTGTGGGATAATTTAACTCATGAGGTTTTAGTTGTCTTGAAGCATAAGCAATTACCTGATTGTTCTGCATCAGAACACAACCAAGTACCTTCAATGAAGCATCACTGTAGATGACAAACTCACCATTTCGGGAAGGAAAAGACAAAACTAGAGCATTCACCAATCACTTATTCAGTTCCAGAAATCAAACATCACATTCTTCTAAGTAAATAAATTTAACCCCTTTTTGCGTTAACTTAATTAGCGGGCTAGATAATCGTGAAAGGTAATAACCTTCTAATCCAATAAAACTAAAAATCTATGTAACATTTGTGGGTCTTGGCCATTCATCAACCACATTTGTTTTGGCAGGATAAACTATTATTCCATCCTTATTTACAATGTTCCCAAGAAAATAAATATGTTTCAACCAAAAATCACACTTAATGAATTTTCCATATAGTTTCTTTTCTTTTAAGGTTTGTAAAACAACCCATAGATGTTTTTCATGCTCCTATTTATTCTTAGAAAATACCACAATTTCATCAATAAATACAACCACAAACTTATCAAAGAACTCATGTAATATTCTATTCCTAAGATTCATGAATACAATAGGTGCATTAGTTAACCCAAACAACATAACAACAAATTCATAATTCCCATATCTAGTATGGAAAGATATTTTCAGGATGTCATCCTCCTTCACCTTCAGCCGATGATACCCGAATCTCAAGTCAATCTTGGAAAATTAATGAGCTCCTTGGATTTGATCAAATAAGTCATCGATATGAGATACTTGTTTTTAACAGTGATGTTATTCAAGGCTCTATAATCAATGAAAAGTCTCATGGAACCATCTTTCTTTTTAACGAACAAAATAGGGGCACCCCATTGTGAAGTGCTAGGATGAATGAATCCATTATCAAGAAAATCCTACAACTGATTTTTCAATTCAAGAAGTTTAATTTGATCCATTAAATATGGGGGTTTTAAAATTGTATTATCATCAGGAACTAAGTCAATTGTGAATTTGACTTCTCGATCAGGTATGACACCGGGCAACTCATCAGAAAAAACATCAAAGTATTCATTTACCACGGGCACATCATTAATCTGAATAGTTCCCTTGTTTTCAAAAATATGAGAAAGATAACTTTCATTTCCCTCTTTCAATAGTTTCTCAGCTTCCTGATATGTTATCAATTGTATGAGTTCGTTCTTCTATACAAACTGAAACTCTTTCTGAAAAAAAAACTTCTTTAGCTCTACAGTCAATCTTAGCATGATAAATAAAAATACAATCCATTTCCATAATAACATCAAACTCAACTAAGGTAAAAAAACAAGGTTTATAGGTAAAGTCTTTATACATACAACAATAGAAAGATTATTATAATTCCTCTTTTCCATAATATTTCCTCATGGTATTTTAACAATAACTTCTGGACTCATTTGTTGATGTGACATTTCCAATTTACCAAAAACTTTCTCAGAAATAAAGGAATGTGTAGCCCCCATATCAAATAAAACTTTAGAAAAATCTGAGTAAACAAACAAGGTACTTGATACAACTTCATTGGATGACCCAAAATCTACTAACATAGTCTCAAAGGATCTCACTACACCTTTCTAGTTATAGTTTGGCTTTTTTTCATCATTCAAATCTCTCTTGGGCAGACATTTTCATAATGATCCATCTCTCCACATTTAAAACACTTAATAGTTTGCTTATCAAGATTAGTCTTATGATCATTTTTATTATAATCTTGGGCCATATGTCCAAATTTACCACATAAAAAACACTTTCTAGTTTTGGTAAGACATTCCCCAGGGTGCTTTTTGCCACACTTTTCACAAACTGGAAATTGTAATTTCTTACCATCAGATTTCTTTTGTTGATTCTTAACCATCACTTGCTATCTGGACATCTTCTTATACTTGTTGTCAAAGTGCATGTGATCATCAGAAAACTCTATCTCTACCCTCTAAGTACATTGGTAAAGTTTCTCATAACATTTGAATTAATGGGAGGCCAATTCCCTTCGATACCTTGGCTTTAATCATGAGTAAAAGAAGTTGATTTTGCTATCAAGATACATAATAATATTTGGAGCATACCACGCCATTAGAGTGAAGTTTTCTTCATAAACAACCACTGAATCTTACTCCTTTTTCTTCAATTTAAGGATTTTCTTTTCCATCCTAAGTCGCACCACCTTAGAAAAATATTTTTTAAGGAAAAGACTTTTAAATTCACCCCACTCTAAGGAATCAATCTCCTCTCTATCCTTGATATTTTCAAATAATGACCACCACTGATAAAATTCAACTTCAAAACGATAAATGGAAAGACTTACCTTTTGATTATATAAACATCTCATAATATCGAATATCTTTTCAAGGGCCTTAATCCATCCTTCAATTTTTACAGGTTCAAAAGATCCATTGAAAGCATGATGGTGTTGTCTCATAAAATGTTCCATTATCGTTATGTTCTATTGTGGTACCTCTGGTTGTTCTCTTTAATGGATGCCACCACCATTTATTTCCTACATTAGCTGAGCCATTACTGTCACAAACTGCTCAGTTCTAATCCCTACCATTCTAGGCTGCAGATTCGGAAGGATATCGTTCTGTCAGTTCCTCTCTTCTTTAGCTTCCCTATTTCTTCTACAGACAACCATTCTGAACAAAAATATCTTAGTTGAAGAAACATGGTAATATTTAAATTCTATAACATTTCAAATTAATCATATATTAAAAATCATTTATGGTATTCTATTAACATTATCCTAACCCCTAAAATTATCTAAACTATCCTCTGATACCAACTATAAGGACTCAACCTTATTACATTACCTAATCTTGAATTTAGCCAAGAAATCACTTCCTTTAACATTGAATATATTTTCAAGTTTATAGATTTAGGTAATTAGGACATAATACATTCATAACATTCCTTATTAATACAAAGTGGATACCATAAAAACAGTATTAATTTCTTCCTAAATATAAAACTTTTCAAATAAAACATGATTTCTTTGAAAAATATTTAAACATTTAACTTGGGTTCCTTCTTTGTTTTAAACATAATTATAACCTATGAAAATAATTTAAAAACTTGGGATGAGTAAAAAAAGATCAGTAAGGGATATACAGAGAAGGAAATAACACATTAGTCCATGAATACTTGTAACGTATGAAATAATTTTAAAAGACATACTTGTCACCCATATATACTTACTTTGTGAAACTTGATATTTCCACAAGTTTACCAAAAAACATAAAGAACATAAATATAACCATAAAGGTATCTTGGTGAATTACTTACATAATCTTGTAACCCTCTCATCTACCTTATAATTTGTAACCCTCACAACTACCTTACAATTTGTGTAGCCATCACAGTTACACTAGGAGTAACCATACGACTGACCTCAAACTTACACATACCCAATGAGTTGGAGGGAGATATAGGTCCCAAACTTCATCATAAACAATTACCAATAACCAGAACATAATCATACAACATGAATAATTGCATAAAAACATTTCTTTTGAATTTTTTAAAACAGAAATTTAAAAAGAGGATTTTAAAAGAAAAATCCCTTACAAATATCATATAATTGAAGTGTGACTTAATAGAGTGGATGTAATATGTATATACACTATAAATATACATAATTAAATATAATATAAACAAAATTCATCTCACAAACAATTTTAACACCACATAAACAATGAAGTAGAATGTTAACCCAAAGAATGGAAATCCGGTTATGAATTCCTTTACCTCGAGTTTATCATAATTAAAACTTTTTTAAAACTTCTGTATAATGGTTAAAATAGCATTATTAATATATTAAATAAATATATTCATGTTTATAATACCTTATTTGATTATTTTATAACATCATTTAACCATTTAATTATTAGTATTTTGTTCCTTCCATTATTTTTTGGTGCGTTTTTTACATGATTTCTATGGTCGGTTTATATTTGATTTTCTTATCGTATGGAAATGAAATTACAGAAGTGGAATGAAATGGTAATTATATATTTCTAGAATATATAATGATACCATAAATCATTTTGTTATCATATATGACGATGGATCATTAGATAAAAAATTAATGATGATTGTTTAGACCATTTTTGGCGGTTCCTCGATAATCATGAACTTATATAATTTAATGTCATGCATAGAAGTTTATTCAAGAACATAAAATAGGTTAAAAAATACACTTTAAATTCTGATTCAACCATTAAAATGGTTTTATGATCAACTTTGAAGGAAGTAATGGAAATTGGAAACACATCGTCCACAATTTTGGTAAATCGGCACATCGCGGACGATGTTATTATTTTTATAATAAAAGGGAAATCAGAGGAAGGAAGATGATGAATATTTTACATGAACATGATAAAATAAAAATATATATAATATTATAGAGATTTCATACCTCCTGGATAAGTGAATGGAAAGGGATTATAAGAAAAGAAATAAATTGGAAAGAAAACACATGAAAAATGAAGATGATTCTTAGCTCTTAATCTCTTCTCCTTGAGATCCTTCTTAAGGCCTTTGGTTTTGACCTTTTGGAGAGACTAGAAGCTTTAGGATGTGGGAAAGAGCCTTTGGGATAGGATTTTGTATAACTTAGACAATTCTCAAGGCTTGAGAGGTGTGAGAGAAAGAGGGGAATGAGGGTGGTATTTATAGTGGAGGAGAGGAGTGATTTTACATTATTTTAATCATTATTTTAATATTTTTGCCCAAGACTATGAATATTTTTGATTCATGTGACCCAAAATAGTAAAAATTGAATTTGAGTTCAAAACAAGTGGTCTTACATCAACCTTGAATCACCTTTGATGTAGTAAAACAAGTATTTAGCATTTATCACAATTTATAGTATTTTACTATTTATAAAAAATTCAATAATTTCAGAAAAATCCCAAAAAATCACCCAAACTATTTTTCAACGTGTAGAATTCAAAAATGAACTCCATTTTCTGAAATTAATTTTCTAAATATTATTAATTTAATTTTTAAATAAAATCATGATTTATTCAAAAATAACTATTTTAAATCTATAACTTATTTTTAACACCTTGAAAAATTAATTAAGTTGACATTATATTAAAGCCTTAAGAAAATAAAATAATAATACAATTTACTATTCATTGAGGCCATATTATTATTCATATTACTATTCATAATGGTATGTTACTATTCACCAAAAATCAAGTTGGTTCCATTAGACTCTAAATAACTTACTGATCCCAACTGTAGATGACCATTTTTTTTGAAATTCAAAACATAGAAGTGGTAAAATTATGTTTAAAGGCTAGTTATAAATATCTACATAAAACAAAGTTTTATGCATTTCAATCTATTTTTAGAAAACCTTGGGGTGTTACACATACGATTGACATCCATCTATATTTGTTTCATATTCATCTTATTTGGTTCAACAATATTCATATTTAATAAAAAATAGGTAGATACACCTAAGTTATACATTTAATATATCATTTTTTACATGTGTAAACTATATAAGGTATAATTATGAAAAATATAATTATAAATTATAATACATACACATATAAAGTATTTAAAAGAATATATATAAAGATTATATTTTAAAATACATTGTAAAATATATACATATAATAAAATTGGTATATATAAATATAATTTTATATAATATATATACATAGATATTTAAACAAATTAATTTTTTTTATAAATATATAATTTTTTATGTGTGTGTGTGTGTTTCTATAAACATATTTTCATGTTAATATATAAAGCCTGTGTTTTATAATATATTGAAAAATATTATAGTTTGATTTCATTGTAGCGTATCATGATATGTATGACCATCAAACACTTATTATCTTTCTTGGGTTTTATTTCAAATACTTCATGTCATTGTATAAATTCTCATAGAAGGTTAATTTCCATGGGAGGTTCCTATGAATGCCTTCCTCTCCATTCTCTCTCCCTCTCTCTATCCATGTGGTGATTTATTCTTCGCTTCTTGATGGAATCATGATCTGTTGGCAGTGAAGGATTAGTCTTGGTATGAGAATTGAGAACCCAATCCTTTTATGAAAAGGTATCTTGTTTTTTTCATTTTCATGTTCTAATTTTCCTTCCATTCTTCTAGCTTAGTGATATTTTGGATTCCTTATGTTGTGGAAAGAATTAAGTTTCTCTTGGTGGGGATTTTTTTCCTAGTGCAAGGTAGGTAACTTCATACACTAATTGGTATTTAATCGAGTGATTTGACATGAATTTCATGCTGCAATAATGATTTAATTATTTGTGTGAGTTAAGTGACATTGAAAATTAGTTTTAACATTACATAATGTTTTTTCATGAAATGGTATGTGAAGTAAAAACTTTATAAATTCACTTCAATGTCGAGATTATAGAACATCATGTATAATGTGATGGTATAATGAGGAGAATGATAAAGAAACTTTTGAATTTGATGTAATCATTATTGATGAAATAAATGATGTGACAGTGAGGGTTGAAATTTTTTTTTTGACATTAAATTGATTTATTAAAGTGTTTTCACTACTACATAAATTAATTTCACGAGTAAAATAATTTTAATGAATTGTTTTGGTTTAATTTATTTATGTTGTGTGTGTTTTGGTTGCGATTTGGTATTGTAATAAATATATCATTTATTGGAACTATAAGTGTATAAGGGCCAAACACATCTAGTGAACTTATAACATTAAATATGAGTTTATGATGTTTTTTATCATGGAAATATAAGTATTTAAAGTGATGATTTATTACTAGTAATTTTATTTATAATGAGATAATGTGATAATAAATTTGGAAATGATTTATTAATAATATTGTGGTTTTAGGGTCCATTTAAAGGGATGTTTTTTGGACCGACATGTCATGTATTCTAGGGCCTTTAGGTCATGTAAGAGTTCTCTCTCATCCCAATTAGAAAGAGGAATTATATAAAAATGAAATAAAAATGAAGTTTTAGTAATGATGATGTGTTCTAAAAATAAAGTAATGTTTGGTATGCTTTACCCTAACTATTTTTATTATGAAATGTGTCATGAAATTATTCACTTAAAGGGGGACCTTTGTTTAGGCCAAGTCATAGGATTTTGATATGAGATCCATAGAGTGGGCTGGGCCTTTTGTTAGGTATATAAATTTATGAGATTCTAAGTATTTGTAACTGTAATCTATTGTAAATAAAAATAAAAATAAAAATAAATATTAAATATAATGTGAACTAATATCAATATATTAATATATAAATTTCTATACACACAGATATATAAATACACAAACACACATAAAAAAACATATATACACATATATTTATACATATAAAAATGGATGAAACAATACAATCATATATATATGTATATATCTTTGTGTGTGTGTGTATGTATATATAAAAAACGATCATGAGAAGAATAACCAAAATAGGGATAAAATTAATCCTATTGTCAATATATAAATTTATATATACAAATAGTAAGAACAATAAAAAAATCACGAACAACTATGAAATATTGCGAAGGAAGAATGACCAAAACTTAGATCACGTTACAGATGAGAAAAACAATAAAAAATCATGAAAAACTCATGCATGATAGAATAGAATTCTTTAAAAACAAGTTTTGAATAACATATATTCAATTTTGAGGGTTGATTCGTGCAAAATATCCTACATAAGGTAGCAGTAAAATCTGAGTTCTGTAAGATCTTGAGCAATGATGGGGAGTGACGTGACAACTAGTGTACTTTTAAAAAGAGTAAAAGAGTTTTATCAATGCTAGAAAAAAAGAACTGATAAAAGTTCCCTTTATTAGTGATAAAACTAAAAGAACTGATAAAAGAAGACTTTTATCAATGCTAAATTTAACACTGATAAATCCCAGACTTTATCAATGCTAACATATAAGTAATGATAAAGTGGATTTTATGAGTGTTAAAGTTAGCATTGATAAAGGTTTTCTTTATCAATGCTAACTTTAGAACTGATAAATACTAGTGAATGTTAATAATTAAATATTGCACTTAAAAATTATAATAATTTACTAATTATATAAAAATGAATATTAAAAATTTAAAAATTAATTTATAATAAAAATGAATAAATATTTTAAAAGAATAAATAATTTTTATCGTACTAAATTTATTAATATTATGATAAATGTATTAATATTATGTAGTTGGGGGATTACGTGAGTGGTAAAGTCACTCTGTAATTATGAATCAAATCAGAGTTCAAATCCTGGAAGTACTCTTCGATGGGGAACTTATCTAGCTATTTATGAAAAAAATTAAGGCCCGCACTATGGGGTTGCACAAATGTAAGTAACATACATCATGGTAGAGACCCAAGGAATAGTACAATACGACGGGTTCGTGGTGCATGATGAGCATTGTAGCACACACTCTCAAAATATTTGTGATTTTTTATAGTATCCTTGAACCCACACTCCTGGATCTGATGCTAAAAACGTAAACTTTACATTTCTGTCTTGATACCTATACACATGATCCAATTTCAACCCTTAAAAACTTACAACATTAAAAGGAAATTTGAGATCACTTATATACACAAGGAACTTCTAGGTTTAGAGTTTTAGAGAATTTGGTCAAACTCTTTCAAAGTGGACACATCCACTCAGTATTTATTTTTCCACAATATAAAACTTTTAAAAGGAATCATCCCTACGAGATAAATGACCATTTGTGAAGGGTTATTTGCGACGGGTCAGGGGCTCGACTCAAATAACCCGTCGGAAGGGGTTATTTGCGACGGGGGAGTAAGGACCCATTGCAAAAGGTTTGGCGTGAAATGCGCACCAAACCATGGGAAGGACATTTGCAACGCGATCCCTATTCCCGTCTTAGATGCCCGACGACGGCTTTTAGTATTTGCGACGGGACAAGTATCCCGTCACAAATACTATGTCGGTAGGTACCCATTTTGCGACGGGGCTCGTCGTAAATACATTTTTATCAACTAACCATAATTAATGCGGGCAGTAACCATTTGCAACGAGTTTATTGTCGCAAATAATCCCATTGCAAATAAGCTAACCCACACATATCCCCATCCGTTTTTCCTTTCATTCTACTTCTTTCTCAACTTCTCTCTTTCTTCTGAAAAATTTTCTTCTAAATTTTTTCATAGTTTAAAATTTTAAATCGAAGCATAATCCACGACTTTTATACTCCAAAAACTTTAGTTTCAAGGTATTTATCTATTTTTTTATTGTTCATTTAATTTATTTTATTTTGAATTATTTATAATTTTTGTTAATTAGATGCAATTAAATTAAATTAGAATTAGATTTTTTTTTCAGTATTTATTTTTATGAATAATTATGTGTAAATGTTAATTAGAAATAATTAGTAATAATTATAAATAAATTGGAATAATTATAAATAATTATTAATAATTAGTAATAAATTGTAATAATTAGTAATAAATTGTAATAATTAGTAATAAATTAGTATTAATTAGTAATAAATTGTAGTAATTAGGATTAATTAGTACTAATTAGGGTTAATTAGTACTAATTAGGATTAATTGGTAATAATTAGGATTAATTAGTAATAATTAGGATTAATTAGTAATAATTAGGATTAATTAGTAATAATTAGTATTAATTAGGATTAATTAGGAATAATTAGGAATAATTAGAAATAATTAGGAATAATTAGGAATATTTAGGAATAATTAGGAATAATTAGGAATAATTAGGAATAATTAGTAATAATTAGGATTAATTAGTAATAGATAGGATTAATTATTAATAAATAGGATTAGTTATTAATAAATATGATTAATTAGGAATAAATAGGAATAATTAATAATAAATAGGAATAATTAGCAATAAATAGGAATAATTAGCAATAAATAGGAATAATTTGTAATAAATAGTAATAAATAGTAATAAATAGTAATAAATAGTAATAAATAGTAATAAATAGTAATAAATAGTAATAATTAGGAATAAATAGAAATAATTAGTAATAATAAGGAATAATTAGTAATAATTAGGATTAATTAGTAATAATTAGGATTAATTATTAATAATTAGGATTAATTACTAATAATTAGGATTAATTAGTAATAATTAGGATTAATTAGTAAATAATTAGGATTAATTAGTAATAATTAGTAATAATTCAAAATAATTAGTAATAATTGGGAATACTTAGTAATAATTGAGAATAATTAGTAATAATTAGGATTAATTTGTAATAATTGGGATTAATTAGTAATAATTGGGATTAATTAGTAATAATTGAGATTAATTAGTAATAAATAGAAATAATTAGTAATAAATAGGAATAATTAGTGATAATTAGGATTAATTAGTGATAAATAGTAATAAATAGTGATAAATAGTAATAAATTGTGATAAATAGTAACAAATAGTAATAAATAGGAAGAAATAGGAAGAAATAAGAATAAATAGGAATAAATCGGAATAAATAGTAATAAATAGGAATAAATAGGAATAATTAGGAATAATTAGTAATAATTAAGAATCATTAGTAATAATTAGGAATCATTAGTAATAATTAGGATTAATTAGTAATAGTTAGGATTAATTAGTAATAATTAGGATTAATTAGTAATAATTAGGATTAATTAGTAATAATTATGATTAATTTGGATTAATTTGGATTAATTAGGATTAATTAGGGTTAATTAGGATTAATTAGAAATAATTAGGAATAATTAGAATTAATTAGTAATAATTAGGATTAATTAGGAATAATTAGGATTAATTAGGAATAAATAGGATTAATTAGGAATAAATATGATTAATTAGGAATAATTAGTAGTAATTAGGAATAATTAGTAGTAATTAGGAATAATTAGTAGTAATTAGGAATAATTTGTTGTAATTAAGAATAATTAGTAGTAATTAGGAATAATTAGTAATAATTAGGAATAATTAGTAATAATTAGGTTTAACTAGTAATAATTAGGAATAGTTAGTAATAATTAGGAATAATTAGTAATTATTAGGATTAATTAGTAATAATTAGGATTAATTAGTGATAATTAGGATTAGTTGGTAATAATTAGAAATAATTAGCAATAATTAGGAATAATTAGTAATAATTAGGTACAATTAGTAATAATTAGGAATAAAAGGAAATAATTTAGAATAATTAGTAATAATTTGGATTAATTAGTAATAAATTGGAATTAATTCAAGTACATTATGATAAAATGGCACAATTTCCAGTGGGTTGACAATTTTTTTTGATCGACGCCTCAGCTCCTTGAAACTTTCCCCCACTAAAATCAGTATGAAAAATTTTCTCAGACGTACGTCAGAGCAGATTTTTCATAGTGATTTCAGTCGGAGAAAGTTGCAAGGAGGTGATACTTCAGACAAAGAGGCTCTTTTATCTGATGACTTATCTCATTGGAACTTCTCTGACTAAAATCACTATGAAAAGTATACTCCGACATATGAATATCAATTTTTGTATGCACGAGCATGAGGATCAGCGCGATGAGGCCTCCCAGCTCTCTATCCTCGTGCATATGAAAATGGATATTCATACGTCAGAGCAGAATTTTCATAGTGATTTTAGTCATAGAAAGTTGCAAGGGGATGAGTGGTCGGGAAAAAGAGCTACCACCAATCCGTTAGAAGTTGTGCTGCCAGTAATTAACAATAATTAGTGAAAAATACCTTTAATTAATAATTGTCTTTTATTTTTTGGATAGTGTTTGTCTTGAATCTAATTATACAGAATAACTAATTATTTCATATTTTTTAGAAAAATATGGAACAAGGAAGTCGACAATAGTCATTATTAGATGATCATTCTTGAATAAATCAGTGCAGAAATCCAAATGGTTCTGGTTTAAATATTGTATATATTGAGGGTGTTCAATATTTCTTATCATTTACATCATCAAAACAATTTTTTTTTCAGAAGGGACAATTAAGTGTCCTTGTAAAAAATGTTCTTTGAGGATGTATGGCATATTTGACAATGTTGGAGGTCATTTATTGTATTTTGGTTTTCAATCAGATTATGTTTTTTGGTATCAACATGGTGAACGCAGTTCCATAGAAGATAATTTGGTTCTAGATCCAACACGATTTCAAAACTTAGTACATGATGTGGCAGGTCTGTCTCTTCAACAAACTGAAACTCAGGATGATATTGAATTGACTCCTGAGTTGGAACTATATCATTTATATGAGTTGTTGAGGTCTGATGAGGTTGCCTTATATCCTGGTTGCAAGATAAGAATGTTTTAAGTAGTTGCTAAATTTATGGCTATTAAATCAGATAATGGAATGTCAAATAGTTATTTTGATCAGATATTCTCTTTTTTAAAAACACTGCTACCTAAAGAAAATGTGTTTCTTGTAAAATTTTATGAGAGTTAGAGGATGGTTTTTAATATGAGTCTTGGTTATCAGAAGATTCATGCATGTTCAAATGACTTTATCTTATATTATGATGAAAATGAGTCGTTGGATAATTGTCCTACATATGAATAATCTAGGTATAAAGAATCTCAAGTAGGGAAGTCTCAATTTATTCCTGTAAAACAATTGAGATATTTTCCACTCACACCCAGATTTTAGCGCTTATTTATGTCTCATAACACAAAGACATTGATGTTATGGCACAAAAACAATATTTTAACTGGTAAAATCTTAAATCATACCTATGATGGTGATTCATGGAAATATTTTGACCATGTTCATCTGTCTTTTTCTTTAAAATACCAAAACATGTGATTGGGTCTTTCTACTGACAATTTCTGTCTATTTGATTCTTACAGTAGTCAATATTTATGTTGTCCTGTATTTATAAATCTATAAAATTTTTCTCCATGGATGTTGATGAAAGATCCATATATCCTTTTGACCTTATTAATTCCAGGTCATCTGAAAAAGAATATTGATATTTATTTAAAACCATTTATTGATGAGTTAAATTCACTATGAAGTAATGGTGTCAGTATATATAATGTTGTTTTGAAACAAAAATTCCTACTGAAAGCTTCATTGATGTGGAAAATTAGTGACTTACCAGTATATGAAATGTTATCTGGATGGAGTACACATGGTCCAAAATAATTTCCATACCATATGAGAGATAGTAAAGCGTTTATGCTCGTCAATGAAAAAAACCTTATTTTTTCAAATGTCATCACAGATTCCTTCCAACCGATCATCCTTTTTGAAGAAACAAATATCATTTTAGAAAAGGAATGGTTGAAAAAGATGGGCCTCCAACAATGATCTCAAGTATAGAGTTAAAATAAATTGTATCTTTATTACTTTCCATCACATTTAGATCAACAATAAACTAATAGAAAATTTATGGGTTTGGAAAAGAGCAAAATTGGATAAAAAATATCATTTTTTTGGGATTTTCCATATCGATCTGATTTGTTGGTCCGTCACATGTTGGATGTGATGTATATTAAGAAGAACTATTTTGATAATTTATTTCATACAATTTTTGATACACTGAGTAAGACCAAAGATAATGTAAAAGCACTATTAGATCTTGCCCAAATTTGCAAGCGATCAGAACTTGAACTGTTTCAAAATCTCATATCATAGATGTTAATGAAGACAAAAGCATCTTATACACTATCCAAAGAGTGTCTCTTATTATTTTTTTAGTATATTGAAGATTTTAGACTTCCAAATGGTTATTCTTTCAATTTGGGAAGATGTGTTAGAAATGGTCATATTATCAGATTGAAAAGTCACGACTATCGTGTTTTAATAGAAAGTATTCTGCTAATTGAATTATAAGGTTTGTTAAATCCTATGATCTAGGATGTGCTAAAATACATGTCATATTTTTTTGATACATTTGTGCATTGACAAAAAACTATGATTCATTAAGAAAACTATAAAAGGATGTTGTTTTAATTTTATGTAAACTGGAAAAAAGTTTCCCGCCAACTTTTTTTGAATCAATAGAACATTTGATATTACATTTTACACATGGAAAAAATGTTAAGGTCTGGTAAAATTCTGATGGATGTACCCATTCAAGAGATGAATGCAGAAATTGAAGAAAAAATTATGTAACAAAGCATCAGTTAAAGTCTCAATTGCAGAAGCTTATTTGCAAGAGGAAATTTCTTTTTTCTGCTCTCATTACTTTCAATATAAATATCCCTTAAAACACAACTGCATAGACCATAATGAGGTAAATGTTGATAATGAAATGAGAAATCAATTATCAGTTTTCAATCACCCCAAACTTGGATTCAGTGGAGTTCATGAACGATGGATTTCAGATGATGAACATCATAGAGATCATACATATATTCTGCTCAACTGTGAAGAAATGAAACCATTTTTACTATGAGTACTCCTATTACTTATTGTATAATTTTTGTAACAATACATTAATCTTATTTTATTTGTAGGTTATATGATAATTATATCAAGAAATAGTTTCCACAAATTACAATAGATTCTCTTGAAGAACGCCGTAGATTTTTTTCCTACTAGTTTAAAAAATGGGTAACATAAATTATTTTTTATTTCACATAAAAATTAAATTTAATACTTTTTATAGTGATAATTGTTTTAAAAAATTTCAGGTATTTCAACCTGATGGTAAGATTGATAATTGATTTTATGTATTGAGTAACACACCATCAAAAATAGTTAAATATTATAATGCATATGTGGTGAATGGTTTTCGATTTCATATACATGCATATGGGGAATAAAAAATAATGAATTGTGGTGTTTTTTTAAAAGATCTCATCATAGAGAAACTAAAGTTGACTTTTACGACATGCTGTAGGAAATCATTGAACTGTGTTATCTGGGACAACATTATATACCGATGTTTAAATGTCAGTGGTTGGATATTGAGAGAAGCTTGCATGTTCATCTGATCCATGAAATCATTAATATTAAATATAAAAGTATTCTTGAAGTAAATGAGATATTTTTATTAGCTTATCAGGCACATCAAATTTATTATGCAAATTATTGTGCTACTACAAGAGAGTTGTGTGATTGGTGGAGCATAATAAAAATTAAATCTCGAGAGAATCAGTTTACTGAAAGTGAATGTGGTTCCACTAAAGTGCAAGGAATTGAAATTTTTCAAGAGACTACTCCAAATCTATCCTTTTCATGAAGAGACATGAATATCATTGATGACACCCCATAGTTAAGGGCCAATGGAGATGATGATGTTATTAATGTTACAACTGAATTTAAAATGATAAGAGATGATGAAATTGAAACTAATATGGAAATTAATGATGTTGGGGAGGAAGATGAATACATTTACATCGATAGCTATAAAGATAAGGATGAATATGGACATTGACACAGTTAAATATTGGTTATAATCATATATAATATATATCTATATATAATACTTGTTTTCAACTATTTTCTAATAACAATCATTTCATGTTTCAGATGGACAAGGATCTGTATTGTCTATTGTAGGAGGCTGATCTACCTTTGGATGAGTAGGATGTCCAATCATATGACCCTCAGACTGCTGGTGGTCTAGGGAGCACTCGGAGGGTGCGTGGTCTTGGACGATTGGTGATTCCCGACCCTATCCCCGAACAACGTCCACATCTTGGGTTTGATCCATGCATGCAGAGGTATACTTAATTGTGTATTTTAGTTAGTTTTCATTAATTTATTTATATTATAATTTTTTGATTAATTGTTCTTTTTTTCACACCTTTACACATATAGCTTCTGAACAGGGGAGTGCTATATTGTGCAGTTATTATTCTGAGGCATGAGTTTCATGGGATTAGATTCTTGTTGATGTTCAACACCGCATGTTCGAGCTTTGACTAATATGTAAATGAATAATATTTATTTTGAATTTAATTTAATTAATAACTTGATATTATAAATTATTTTTAGGGTTTATGGTATCCCATTGATGAGAGTATGCGTGAGGCTATCTAGAAGTCATGGCAGGGAGCTATACGTCTGCATCGTACTCAGTTTTTTGTACAATTTGAAAAGGAAAGCAATGGAGAAAGCAGGAGTGGCAGAGTTTGATGAGACATATCGCTTCCCCCAACCTGATTATATTTCATCTTAGGTTTGGGATGGATTATGTACACACTAGTTGAGTATACAGTTTCAGAGTATATTATCAGTAGGTTGAAAAAATCAAGGGAGATAGGAGGTGACACATCGAGCCGGTAGTTGTACATTCAGTACGAACAGGGAGCATATGGTAAGTACATTTTTAAAAAATATTTTATATAAATTTAAATGTAAACGGTTTATTTTATATTCATATAGGAAATTACACAGCCTGATAATATGAAGTACGATGTTTATAGGAGGATGTATAGTGATTTAGCCACTGGAGAGATTAAAGGTGCTCACCAACATCAAATTGTGGTCAGTATAATTTCTTTTTGAGTTTTAAATTTAACTACAAATATTATTTTAACTATTTTAATTTTAAATTAAAATTGAAGGAGTCATATAAGGCCAAAACGTCTCAGACACATAGTGAGAGTCAGGATGAGACCGATGGTTAGACTAGTGCCCCCCGATTTGATGAGGCATCATGGATGCAGGCGACCCAGTATGCCTTCGAGAAAGGATGAGTTGTTGGTATCAGCTCTCGATTGGACCCTAATAATTTTTATGGCACCGCTGCGATGTCAAAATCCAGATCGAGAGGAACACATAGAGAACCATCATCATCTGCTGCATAGTATCAGGAGCAGCTGTGAGCTTAGAGTGAACTTCTAGCGACTATGGGTAGGGAGCTGGAGGAGATGCGTTAGTGGCAGCAGTAGCAGCAGAAAGAGTTCCTATTATAGCAGCAACAACAGGAGGAGATGCAGGATGAGATGCATTGATGACGACATCAGCAGGAGCAAGAGTATGAGCAGATGAAGTACATGCGACGTCTAACTCATAGTTTAGGGATGGATTTCCCTACACCATCTCCTCCAGCTCCTCCAAACGACCCTCCCCTACAATGATGTTTTTTATATTATAATGAAATATTTGAATGTAATTTTTTTTATAATATTAACTATTTAAAGTTTTAAATAGTGTGTTTTTTATATTGTTGCGAATATTATAGTTTTTATTATTTATTTAATTTTTTATTATATTTATTATATTTATTAATTAATATATTTTTATATTTTTTCAAATAATGAGGTTTTTATTATATTACTAATATTAATATTAATATTTGATTAATATTAATAATAATATTATTATAATAATATTTAATTATTTTATAATTAATTTTATTTTACTAATATTAATATTATTATTTAATTTATATTAATATTATATTAATATTATTATTTTATAAATAATTTTATTATAATAATAATAATATTAGATCATTATTAGTATTATTTTTTTATTTTTTTCCATTATTTGCGACGGGCCCGTCGCAAATACTAATTACGACAGTCCATTACAAAAAAGTTTTTTAAAAATCCAAAAAAATTATTTTCAACGCGTAACCGGCCCGTCGTAATGGGTTTTTTAAAAAATTCACCGAACCTATTTGTGATGGTACTATTTCCCATCGCAAATAATGACTTTTTATGATGATCTGTCGCAAAAGGTAATATTTGTGATGCTTTTTTCCTCAATTGTTCATTTGCAAGGGGACCCTATCACAAATGATCATTTGTGACAGGAACCCGTTGCAAATGTACCATCACAAATAGTCCTTTTTCCAGTAGATGTTTTCTTTTTATGAAAAATCTCCACGAATTTCATCTTGAATTCTTATTTGTTATTTCCCGTCACTAAACCCTATGAAAAAAATTTGAAAACAAAGGATGTGAACAAAAAGCTCAGAAAGATATATAAAAAGAAAGAAAGAAAATCGTTAGTCCATGAACACTCATAAAAATTCCCTTTTTCAAAATAAAGTTTTGGCTCAAAAATAAACATTTGTTTACTCAAGAAACCAACTTCACTACCCAAATATTTTCACAAAACATTTCATTTGAAATCTTAATAGAAAAATAAAACTCATAAAGGTTTCTTTGAAATCATGATGAAACTCATTAAATCTTTATTCACAAAGTTATACTTTTCACCCTTAAGAAGTAGCAAATACTTTTCTTTAAACATAAGCTCATTAACTTACCTTATAAAATCATAATATTTCCTTAAAAACCATATAAAGGATAAATAAATCATTTAGGTAACTTGGGACATAATTTTACATATCACTCCTATAAATGGAATAACCAATATAGTCAACTTCCATCATAATTCTCTAGAGAACCCAATATATTGAAGGGCTACAATGGCCCCACCCATCCTTGGTTTATAATAGAACAACCCATCCTTATTTTATAACTAAACCACCCATTCATGGTTTATAGCGGAGCCACCTATCCTTAGTTTATAATGAAACCACACATTTTCATAAAAAATCACAATAACCATGACATTATCATAACACATAAAATCTTTCATAGTTATAAAAATATTCCTTACACCTATAAGAAAAAAATTCCCAAATATCGAAATATCCATTTTATTTGAAAATATTTTTGAAAATACCTAGAATAAAGGGAAGGAGGGTTTTCATTTGAAGAAAATATGGAAGATTATAAAGGAATCTAAATATCAAATAATGGTTATGGTAGTAGGAAAAACCACTGACACCATATATATTAAAATAGAAAATTCTTTTTTCATTTTGTAAAGAAAGTAAAAATGTTCCGTATAAAATATGTAAAATATTTCTTTTAAAAACCTTTGAAAGAAATTAAAAAGTGACATAAAATGTCCTTTATAATACATTTATTCCCATATGAATACATTCATAAAATAATTTTAAGAATATTGACATGGAAGAGAAATATTTAGAAAATAAATCTTTAAAACATTTAAAAACAAGGTTTTTAGAGTAAAGTATCCATTTTCTCGAGCCCAAATATTCAATTTCATTCCTCATCTTCCTAAATAATAAAGTTATGTTAATTATTTAATTTCTTAAGAAATTTTTAAATTTTTTTTATGCCTTTATTTTATTTATTTCCAACTCATATTAAACTATTTAATCAATTAATTTCATGTCAGATGTTTTGATGATATTTGACTCATATATCCAAATTGACTTTAGTAGGTTGATTATGGTTAAATAGGTCATTATTCCATCATCCTTATAACAATAATCATGAAATAGTTATAATTTTTATACATAAATTTGAATTTTAAAACCAAATATCAAAAATGGTTATGAAAAATGAAATACGTTACAATCATAGAGATAGTTGACTACACGTACGTATGGGTAACATTTTCATTTTCCAATGATCATAATGGAAAGAATATAAGAAATATTTATTCTTTCCAGAATGATAATTATTTCATAAATATCATATTAATTCTTTAAATTTACTTATATATACCATTTATGTGATGTGTTGATGAAAAATGAATCAAATCGTTTCGTGGAAGTGGTAATCCACACATATGCATGACCAATGTTATCTTTTTTCAATGGATGGAAAGGTAAGAAAGTATATTATATATTATATTTCTAAAATTTTAAATATGTCATTAATATCATTTATATACATTAAATCCATCATTATAACCAACTGTGAGAGGTGGTGATGTAAAATGAATTACATCGGTTTGTGAGGCGGTAGTCCACCGTACACACGAAGGGTGGTTTCATTTACCATTTGATGGAAGAAGGAAATGGATAAAAATCATACCATTAACATAATAAAATATCAGTATATAGAATATACTAATGTTATTATTTTATAAAGGTTAAATAATATTTTAATGAGGTGGAATAAGAAATAAATTGAGAAAGCTCGGCTAAGAACTATACCCCTTCTTTGGACTACCTCTTTAGGTTTACATAAAAAGTCTTCCTAGGATGGTTTTATAATCAAACCAAGGACTCTAGTAAGTGGGGAGTGAAGTTGGGGAGAGAACTGGGCAGATATTTTATGAACTATAGTTCTCAAAAGGTATAATTAATAGAGGAGATAATACACCCTTTTATAAGCGTGAGGAGGGGAACTCTTGGAATTACATAAAATATTAAATTAATATAAATTAATTTTCAGGTTCAAGTGGATACAAATAAATATAATTTAAATATATGATTAATATGAGTTTAAATCCTCTCACATAATAAAATTTGGGCATGTTTAGATCATGTTTTCACTCTTATCTCTTTGTTTTAACCCTCCATTAACTATTTTGACAATTACCGCAACATCAATGTTTTTTACACTTTAGGGGCCAAGAAAATTACTATAAAAGGAAAATTATCTCATAAATGGACATGATTGATATTTCCAACCATATTAAAATTACTTGTCTGAAGATATAATTTTTAGTAATTTTAAATCATTTAATAAAACATTATTTATTAAAAAATATCATTAATTTCAATTTTGAAACTATTCATTTAATTTGAATTTGAAAACAACATGACAACATGGGAATTCAAATATAATCATTTAAAACATATCTGACATGTTATATTTATCTATAAAATTCATGAAACACAATAATTCATTCAAATTATATTACTTTTTATATTTATAGAATCATTTATTTTATTTTTCTATTAATTGAATAAATACTGTGTTGGTGTTGCATAAGAATTTAGGGTAATTATTTCATCACTAAAAATTAGAAATAAATTTCTATGATAAAAAATAATTTATATTTAAAATGACCATTTAGAATCAAATATAATTTGTTTTTATCCCTATCACAAAATATCTTAGATATTAAAAGCAAGAAAGTGACATTTTTTACTTTATCTCTTACTTAAATATTATAAAGTTAAAAATAAAATAAATATAGAACCAAGGTTCCATATTTTTATTAACTATATGGAAATTTATGAAATACACTCATTAAATAGGATAAATAAAAGTGTTAGAGTCATTTTTTTGTTCTTATTTACCCGATTTACCCTTACCAAGGTGATAATTATTTACAATGGTTACTATTCACAATGACAAAAAATAAAAGGAACTTATACACTAAATTTTAAAATTATGATTTTAAAATATGGAATCCATTTTTCAAGATTCAATTTCTATAATTGGTATAAAATAATTTAAGATTAAAATGCAAAACATAATGAAAAATAGTTTTTTTAGAAAAAATACATTTTAAGCCTAAAAATAAACTTATTCCAAAATGAGGTATAATAATGATACAAATTAGATTATATATAATTAAATTATATTTATGTTACTTTGATATCAAATTCAATGTATAAAGGGACTTTGTTAAAGTAAATGACAATTTTACCAAACCGGTATTTTTCACTATTCACTAAAAATCAATCTTTTTAGAAAAATCCCAAAATTTCACCCTAAGATAATTTTGATATGATCATTTAAAAAATAAAGTTCATTTTATCAAATAAATTTTCTAAATTTTCTAAAAATTAATTATAATATTCACTCACAAAAATAAATAAAAACTATTTTTGAAGAAAACATATTTTTGAAAAATAAAATGACTTTAAAAAAAATCGAGTGATTATTTACTCAGAATTTATCCATACATTTTTATTGAGTAGGAACCTTATATGTTTATATTTTATAAAGCGTGTAAACCTATTTATACCCTCCAATTTAATGATTAGGTTATAACTATAACATTTAAATATTAATATTTTATGGTTTGTTTAAGCTCGGTGTTGTGTGTTGTATACACTATTGAATAAAGTGTTCTTTTAAAATTTTAGGATATTATATTCTTCTCCCATTTAATAAATAGTGACCTTGCAATTTGAACTTGAGATTGAAAATTAAGGATTTGACATTTGAAGATACCTTTTTTTAAATCCCACATTGTAAAAAGGTTAATAAAACTTCCTCTTGAGAAGAGGGAAATGAAAGTATGAAGATCATCTAGATTAACACATACCTAGGTTTCTAAATAGGAAAATATTAGTGATAAGTGAAAATATGGACATGGAGGAAAAATTAATGTCCAAATAATTATGGAGAGTGATGAAGAAAATTGAACATTAGAAAGTGAACGATTAAGAGAAAGTTAATGACTATATAACTGTAAATAAAAGAGATGTGAAAAAGACCATTAATTCTTCATAAATAAAGGTAACAGGATAATTTTTTTTGTTTCAAGAACCTTTTACTAGAGTTGAGAAATTTTTATACCATCTAGACTAAGAACATAAAAAAATATACTTACTTGACAAGTAGAATTTTATCCTTTAATTAATTTCCACCACAATATTATTTTTTCTTCAAATGATGAGAATTCAAGATAATTTTTTCATGCTTAAAGAACTAAAATAAAATTCTAATGGATAAAATCATCCAAAAAGGGATAATAAGATATTCCTCATATATTTATATATTAACCAAAACTAAAATTATTATAACATGATAAGATAATATTCAATATGAATACACCTTTATATGAAGAAATATACCATTAATCTCTAAAAACCTTGACAATAATACCCAAAGTTTAACTTAAATCATTAGATAAATAACCATCCTTAAAATTATTCAAAATATTCCTTACAAAGTTTAAAACCGAAATTTCAAAAGTATTTGATCACATATTCTTCTAAGATCAATTTAACATTTATCTATAATCAACCTTATTCATTTATAAATTCATATACCAAAAAATGTATATTCCCTCATCATATAATCTCTAAGATATATTAATCATTTCGATAAATAACCTGAATCACCATAAATCCACATTAAAATTGTATATGATTCCAAAAGATAATTCAAAATTTATTTCTTAAAAATCCCATAATATTCTATTGACCTTAATTATATAATGTTCTCCAAAATTATAGTGATCTTCTTCCGAAATAACATAAATCAGTTAATAACCAAATCACTTTTCAATCCCATGGTTATCTATATATTTTTTTAAATGTTTGGGGCCGAAGCCTCATTTTATTATTAAATCAAAGCAAATACCTCTTTTGAATGGGTATAGGGAAACCAATTACATATCATGAAGGCCCAGGGGCATGAAAGCCCATTTTTTGTCCTAAAGGGCCCTATGGTGAATAGTACTTCTATAGTACCTGAGCTGCTACAGCACCACCACCACTATAGTTCTAGCTACAGTACCTCTGCCACTACAGTGCCACCACCACTACAATATCACCGCTATTATAGTGATGCTATAGTGCCCTGATACAATACTACTATAGTATCCCAAAAATTTCATCCCTACTCAAAATCAATCTTGGGTCTTTTGGATGCTAAATTGGAGCCTTTACCACTTGGGTACAGGCTCATTAGATGGTTATCTATATGATAAAACATATATTCACAAAATCAACTTAATCTTTATCTTGTAAATTGTTTAAGTAAAAAAAAATAATTTAATACTAACTAAGACATCACATAGGCCATTGGTAGATGCTGCAACCTTTTCAGCCTTAGGTTATGAGTTCAAACCTTGTGACCTTGTCAGATGCGACGAGTTACCGCCCGACCTACAGGTTTTCCTTTAAAAAAATCTATATTAATATAATTCCTATAACTTTCCAAAAATTATGATGAAAAACCTAAAAAATAAAATTAATAACTTCAATATTAAGGAATGTTTTAAACTTAAAGGTTATCTCATACATTTTAGCATACATCCCTAAAAAATCAATAGCATTCTTCAAAAATAATCCTTCATGTTAAAACTATGGGTTTTATATATCTCATCCCAATAAAATTATCCTAAAATATCATTAAACACCTAAAATTACCATCACTTAAAACCTCAAAAAGGGATATATAATACTTTGTACTTATGATAAACCTTAAACTTATAAACCCATGATGGTACTCCTAACACTTAAGTTAACCTCTCATGATAACATCCTAATCTCTAAATTTATCTAAAAATTTCCTCTAATACCAACTATAACAACCCTGAAACTAAACTCTCATATTCTTTTCTAAAAACATAAACTTTAAATTTATGGCCTAATACTAATAAATGTGACCCAATTTCAACACTTCAAAACTTACACCATCAAAAATAAATATGGTACCAATTACATATCCAATAACCTTTTAGGTTTATAATTTTATATAATTTGGAAAAACATTTTTTAAGTGGAAACATCCACTCAGTATCCATTTTTCCCACAATATAAAACTTTTAAAATTAATCATGTTTTATTTTCATGAAAAATATTAATGACTTTCATATTGAATTATTATTTGTTCTTATACATCATTAAACCCCATGAAATCATTTTAAAACATGATATGATAAAAAAACCTCTGTAAGAAACATAAAAAGAAAGAAAGGAACCCATTAGTCCATGAACACTCATAAAATTTCTTTTTCAAAATAATGTTTGGGCACAAAATAAATATTTTTTTACTCAAGAAATAAAATTATCTTCCTAAATATTTACATAAAACATTTCATTAGAGATCTTAAAGGAAAAATAAAACTCATAATGGTTTCTTTAAAATCATGATAAAAATCTTGATAACTTTTTCACAAGGTTATACTTTTCACCCTTAAGAATTTGAAAATACTTTACTTTAAAAAAAACACCATTATCTTACCTTGTGAAATCATTATATTTCTATAAAAATCATAGCAATGATAAATAAATCATGTAAGTAACTTGTGGCATCATTTTCTATATCACTCTTACAAACAAAATAACCAATATGGTCAACTTTCATCCTAATTATCTAGAGAACCCGATGCATTGAAGGGCTATAAAGGACACACCCATCCTTGATTTATAATGTAACCACCCACTCATGGTTTATAATAGAACCACCCATCCTTGGTTTATAACAGAACCACCCATCCTTGGTTTATAATAGAACCACCCATCCTTGGTTTATAATGGAACCACCCATCATAGTAAACAATTTTAAAAACTATACCATAATAATAACACATGAAAGCTTTCATACTTATAAAAATATCCCTTTCACCCTTAAGAAAACATTCCTAGATATCAAAATATCTATTCCATTTAAAACATTTTTTTGAAAATACCCAAAAAAGAGGAGGGTTTTTTCTTAAGAAAACATGGAATATTATAAATGAATTCAAATATCAAATAATGGTTAGGATAACAAGAAAAAATATTGATGAAATATACATTAAAATAGAATATTATTTTTACCTTTTGTAAATAAATTCAAAATATTCCATATAAAATAAGTAAAAATATTAATATTGAAAACATTTGAAAGAAAGAAAAAAGAGACATAAAATTTCATTTATAATTAATTAATTTCTATATAAATAATTCAATAAAATAATTTTTAATAATATGAAAATGAAAAATAATTATTTAGAAAATATACATTAAAAATATTTAAAATGAGGTTTTTAAAGTAAAGTGTTCCTCACCTCGAGCCCAAATCATCGCGTGAATTATTTATCATCATGAATAATAAAATTATATTAATTATTTACTTTATTAATAATATTTTTAAAGTTTATTATTGATTTTATTTTATTTCTTACCATTTCATATTCAATTAATTAATTAATTAATTTCAGTTAAGATGTTTTGATGATATTCGACTCATATGTCCAAAATGAATTTAGTAGGTTGACTATGGTCAAAGAAGTCATTATTCCATCATATTTGGAATAATAATATAGTAATAGTTATTATTTTCATACATCAATTATAATTTTAAAACCAACCATGAAATATGGTTATGGAAAATAAACTATGGTACAATCATGGAGATGGTGGGGCATATTTATGCATGAGTAACAGTTTCATTTTCCAACGATTATAATGGAAAGAAGATAAGTATTATTTTATTTCTCCAGAGTGATCATTATATCATATATATCATATTATTTCTTTAAATAGACTTATTTATACCATCCATGTGACACGGTGATGAAAAATGAATCACATCGCTTCGTGGAGGAGGTAATCCACATGTATGCATGAACAACATTGTCATTTTCAATGAATGGAAAGGTAAGAAAGTAAATTATATATTATCTTTAAAAAATTAAAAATATGTCATGAATATCACACACACACACACACACATATATATATATTAAATCCATTATTATAACCAATCGTGAGAGACGATGATAGAAAATGAATTACATCAGTTTGCAAGGAGGTAGTCCCACTACTAAAAAATAGGGATATACCCATGCATCTATACCAACAGTTTGCAATAACCACTGGAATAGAGTCCCTTCCAAAAGTCTATACCAATGGTTTGTTTAAACTGTTGGTAAATATTATCATATACCAATGGTTTTTACAAACTATTGCTATAGACTACACTATACCAATTGATTTTTAAAAACTATTGGTATAACCTCTTCACGTAACCCTTAACCTCCCCTCCTCCCCCACCCACAATCCCTAATATCTCCTCACTTGATCAAAGACCTATCCTCTATTTTCCTCCAAGTATCTCCCACTATTCATGAATTTTCTTGATTCCATTCTTCTTTAAAATTAGATTAGTGAGTTTTGAATCCATCATCTATTTCACCGAGTATCATTTTTATTTTTATCTACATATCAAAACCAAACCGAGACCCTATTAGGTCACAATTCTTCTTGATTCCTTGAAAAATGTTTGTTTAGATTACTTTTTTATAGTATTTTACATTAAATGTGATTGTAATATATATATATATATATAAATGATTTTTTAATTTAGTTATCCACTACTTTTACAAAAATCCAATATGAAGTTTTTTTGTAATATATATTAACTAATTATTTATTTAATTAATATAGTAATTTTTTGTTTTATTAATGTCTTAGGGAGTTATTATATGTCCTTTAATTATATAGAATAATTTATGGGAGAGAACTTGGATACTCCAGTGGGAACTTAGGATAGATACTTGGTTGTTCATCTATGCGAAATTGGGTTTGAGATGATTTAAATTATTACATAGAGTTTTATGAGGAGATTTCACTCCCATGGAGTAAATAATTTGAGGATGTGGTTCTCCTATCAAAATTCAACTATATAGACACGATGCTCTGATGAAAAAACAACCCAATGATATGGAACTCCCATATAAAATGAACTATGCAGACATGGTTTTTCACGACCCGTCCTCGAGGCCTGTGCCGTGACTACCCCAAGCCCGCCTTCCTTAGGCCAGGGGCTGGAGACTAGCACCAAAGGCGTAAATCCCGATAAAAAGGGAAGGCATTGCCTTTATAAAGTAAACAAAAACCACAGAGTATGCAAACTAAAGTAAACAATAAGTAAACTGAGTACAAAAGTAAGTGCTGGAAGGTAAATGGGCCAGAATACAAACCCAACTGAAAGTAAAGTACAACTGAAAGAAAGTACAGTAGCAGAAAAGTAAAGAAGCAACACCGAGCCGTCCACTGAAATTCCCACCTGAGGGTGGGTATAGATAGTCTCCTCAGCTCCTCAGGTCCGGCCGTCCGATCTGCGTACGTCGCGTCTAGTGATCCTCCTCCAGGTACCGTCCAGCTCCATGAGCCTCCACCTTGATCAACGCTGTCCGTCGTTTATCACGTTGTCGAACGCGTCAAATTAGTTGTTTAATTTTGACTAGAATTTCTGCAGTATAGCAGCAACCCTAGGTCGTCTCTCGACGGAGCCTTGGATCATTAATTCTAAAATGTGGTTCTGATTATGAAATTAAAAAGGGAAATGAGGTTTTATAATACCTGGGTTTGATGATTAAAGATGACAATAGAAAAGAGAATCTATAAAACAAAGTAGAGATTAACAAAATTAATTAAGCATGATCAACTCAGGGTACTCGTATGATGTTTATCCTTCATCGCTTCATGATATAAGGTTATGATCTTTTAATACCTAGTTTTTAACACTTAGAACTAGAATTTTACTGAGTTTATACTAGGATACCTCCTAGGGTTCAGTAAAAAACACACAATGATTCACCGGACACCGCCGATGATTGAATGAATTGTGTTTGACTTCATAACCAAAACTCACCAAGGCAACACACGAAAAACTCGATGCACTGTCCAGGTTTTTATGTTATTTCTTTGTGATACCATGACATAAATGTACATGGCCTTAACGGTACTTGTGTGAGTTCAATTTACCAATATAAACCACACAAACACCGCAATTGAAAGGGGGAAAGAAAGTGGTGAACGGTGTGTGAAACATCACATGAATGGGTACCCCCAAACATGATCATATGAGTTGAGCATGACATACCAGTACATAACTCAATAAAATAAGAATATAGGATGATGAAAAACAACACAAAAATCTGGAATTTAAAATATCATTCAAATATTACAAACATGAAGCTCGGGATGTACATCACATTCCTCCCCGGGTGATCACAAGGAGTTTAGAAACCCATGGGAGAGGAGGAAGAGAAAGATGTTGGGGTAGAACTTCCCATAGCCTCCAGAACCTCTAGGAATGTCGAGAAGACTCCTTGGGGAATCCAAAATGGCAGCACTTTTCCTCTTGGCCAAACTTTCAAATGGGGAGCCCAAGGTTCCATTTTATAGGAAAATTGGAAGGTGGTTTAGGCACACAGATTTCTTCAATCCACTTGTACCACGAGTTTCTGCCTTCAGACAGTCTTATCTAGCTTTTGAGAAAATAAAAAAGTTGTATCCCTACCTCTTTAATATCTCCAACGAAAGGTTGTCACCCTTTGGACAACTACATCTCAAGATATTGATAAAATACAGAACACCGCATTTGACTTGGTCCAAATTCGGTGTCTTGGACAGATCAGTTCGGATGGGCCCCATAGAAGCCTAATCAGCGTTGGGTTCCTTAATATGAAATGTATCCTATTAAGTTTTGGACAGGCTCACAAAATTTGAGCCCATTTGGATGCACGGATTTCGTTTACTATGCAAAACAGTGGACAAATGTCCATGGATCCATGCAACTTTGGCCCATTTTTCTTCCACTTCATCAAAGGCCCTCCAAATCACCTCCACCTACATTGAAACAATAAAAACAAGTAACATTTCCCATTATAATATTTATTAACATTAATTTATTTATTCAAACATTAAGTGCAATTTATTATTATATTTTGAATATTAATTACAAAACTAGTTTAAAACTGCGGTGTAAGGGTGGAATAAAACAGTGAATCATGGTACGATCACACCCCCACACCTAAACATTTGCACTCCTGGGAAAAGTCACATATCCAAATACAATGATTCATATATATATATTTCCAACATCCTGAATATTTATCATTTGAGTAAATTTTATTTAAATTAAAGTTATCAATGCACAAACCACACCAAGGAGTTCTTCCTAGTGAAAATAGAAAAAGATGTCTCATAAATCATATCATAGAGAAATTCAAAAAGATTCATAATACCCAATTGAGAAAGGAATTCAGAAGTAAAAAATGACACTAAATCTCCATGTGTGTGTGTGAAAACTATTCCATGCTATTCTTTCCACTTGCTATCCAATAAATATATGTTATTTTAACATTTTCAGCTTAAATGATTTTGTCACTGAACCTGTCCTACATCCTTTGCAATCATATTTCAAGACCCACTCATTTAAGCATTCCCAGAAGTCAAACCATAAGCTCCCGACCTAGATATCCTCATATGTTGCACATTTCATCACTCCCCTCATTTATTATATTTTTCTTTGAAGTTTCAATTGGAACAAATCTCACACTCATCTCTCAACCCTTGTTTGATCTCCTCACGACACTAATTGAAATAGTTATAACAAGATCAAAGGTTGAGGAAGAGTGGTTTTTGACCTGCCCAAGACACAACAAATTTTTTTTTGAGGGCCTACAATAGTCGGACATTAGGTACACACTCATAGGTAAATCTGGTACAGTAATGAAACAGATCGGATAAGGAACGAACATATGGAAATATCATTTAAAGCTGAAAAATATTAACCCAACATATATTTACCTTATATTAAGTGAGAAATAATCACACTTTGTGGTTTGGTGAAAAAATTTGTGGAGATATTAGTGACACAGTTTTCCAAAAAACTACTCACACAAAGGGCAACAATCATCTCAAAGGTTTCACATAGATACAACCATTTATATCCTTGACAGAAAACCAATTAACTAAAAATCACACCTTGATGGTGAACTCATACACTTTCTCTTTCTAGCCTTCACTATGGTATTTTTACTTTCCCCACTTTATGGTCACCACATCATGGAATTTCGAAATTGTTGATGGGGAAAAATAAAAATACCATAAAGAAGGCCAGAAAGAGAAAAAAAAAGGAGAAAAAGATGAAAAATCCTAACTAACCCAGGAATGTATCCACACCCCCACACCTAGAATGTGCAGTGTCCTCACTGAAATAATTGAAAATGTGAGAAGGAAGGATAAAACCTGGTGTGTTTTATTGGTATGATGCGTCGAGAAGGTGTATTTCCTCCACCGGATTCTTTGGAAAATCCTCATAGAAGTGTTTAAATCGCTGCCCATTGACGGTAAGACTTCGTCCACTCTGCTCATGCAAAACCTGTATTGCACCAAAAGGGTAAACATTAGTAACAGTATAAGGACCGAGCCATCGGGAACGAAGCTTACCTGGGTGGAGCTTAAGCCTGGAATTGTACATGAGGACCTTCTCACCAATATGGAACTTCTTCTGGTGAATCATTCTATCATGAATACCCTTTGTCTTCTCTTTATAGATTCGGGAGTTGTCATATGCATCACGTCGAATTTCTTCCAACTCTTGAATCTCCAGCTTTCTTTCCTCACCTGCATCTGAAAGGTTCATATTACATTGTTTAACAGCCCAATATGCATGGTGTTCTACCTCCACTGGGAGGTGACAAGATTTTCCAAACACAATCCTATATGGTGACATTGCGATCGGTGTTTTAAAAGCAGTACGGTATGCCCAAAGTGCATCATCCAAGCGCAAACTCCAATCTTTCCTATTGGGTTGTACTGTTTTCTCCAAGATTCGCTTAACTTCCTAATTTGAAATTTCTGCTTGTCCGTTAGTTTGGGGATGATATAAAGTGGAGACTTTATGAACAACCCCATACTTACGAAGCAAGTTTTTCATGTTACAATTGCAAAAATGTGAACCCTGATCACTAATGATGAATCTTGGTAGACTAAACCTACTGAAAATCTGGGACCTCACAAAATCAACAACCACTCGAGAGTCATCGGTCCTGGTGGCCTTTGCTTCCACCCATTTAGATACATAGTCAACAGCCAATAAGATGTACACAAAGCGAAATGAATTTGGAAAAGTCCCCATGAAGTCAATGCCCCATGCATCGAAGATCTCACAAAATAACATGGGCTGTTGGGGCATTTCATTCCTCTTGGAGATATTCCCTGTGAATTGACATCGAGTACATGATTTACAAAACCTATGGGCATCTCTATACAATTTTGGCCAATATAATCCTGAGTCAAGGACCTTTCTAGCTGTATGTTGAGAGACAAAGTGGCCCCCACATTCCAAGGTGTGGCAGAAGGTCAAAACAGAGGTGAACTCATGGTCAGGGACACACCTACGAACAACCTGGTCACTACAAATTCTCCACAAGTATGGGTCATCCCAAATGTACCATCGAGAGTCATGTTTAAGTCTCTGGGATTGTGAAGTGCTAAAATCAGTGGGGACCCTAGATGATGCTAGAAAATTCACAATGTCCGCATACCAGGGGGTAAGGTCCACAACATCACAAAGGTTCTCATGAGGGAAGAATTCTCCAATGGGTAGGGGTGAGTCAACATGATGGTCCAATGGTGGGGAAATCCTACTAATGTGGTGAGCTACAACATTCTCCACTCCTCTCTTATTTCTAATCTCAAGGTCAAACTCTTGGAGGAGGATCATCCACCGAATGAGGCGGGGCTTGGCTTCAGGTTTCTTTAGGAGGAAACGAAGGGCAACATGGTCATAAAATACAATCACTTTTGACCCAAGAAGATATGAACGGAATTTTTCCAAGGAAAACACAATAGAAAGGAGTTCTTTTTCTGTGGTTGTGTAGTTTACCTGGGCAGGGTCAAGGGTACGCGAGGCATACGCAATGACATGAGGATCCTTTTCAACCCTTTGTGATAAAACTGCCCCAACTGAAAAGTTAGAGGCATCACACATAAGCTCGAAGGGGAGATCCCACCTTGGTGGTTGGATTATGGGAGGTGATGTGAGACTCCTTTTTAGTGAATTGAATGCATCCTCACAATTTTTATCAAAAACAAATTCAGAATCCTTTTGTAACAACTGAGATAAGGGAAGTGCGATCTTACTAAAGTCTTTAATTAATCGGTGGTAAAAACCAGAATGACCCAAGAAAGACCGCACCTCACGAACACATTTTGGATATAGAAGGGATGAAATTAATTCAATTTTAGATTTATCAACCTGAATTCCTTTATTTGAAATGATATTCCCAAGAACTATCCCCCGCTCAACCATGAAATGACATTTTTCATAATTTAAAACAAGATCTTTTTCAATGCAGCGGTGGAGGACAAAACCTAGGTTTTCCAAACAATCATCAAAAGAAGAACCATAAACTGTGAAATCATCCATAAAGACTTCCATACAACTCTCAAGGTACTCAGAAAAAATACTCAACATACATCGCTGAAAAGTACCAGGAGCATTACATAGACCGAATGGAATCCTTCTGTATGCAAATGTTCCAAATGGACTGGTAAATGTTGTCTTTTCTTGATCCTCAAGGGCTATATGAATTTGGAAATAACCCGAATAGCCATCAAGGAAACAATAATGGGACTTACCAGCCAATCGTTCTAACATTTGGTCAATGAAAGGTAAAGGAAAGTGGTCCTTCCGCGTGGCTTGATTCAGTCGATGGTAGTCAATACAGACTCGCCAACTATTTTGCACACGCATTGGAACCAATTCATTCCTTTCATTTGACACAACTGTTATTACTGTTTTTTAGGCACAATTTGTACTGGACTAACCCATTTTCTATCAAATATAGGATAAATGATCCCTGCAGTAAGTAATTTACTGACTTCCAATTTTACCACTTCAAGGAGAGTGGGATTCAACCGGCGTTGAGATTGTCTTATGGGCTTATCCTCATCATCCAAAAGTATATGGTGCATACAAATAGATGGGCTAATCCCGGGAATATCAGCCAATGTCCATCCTATTGCCTTTTTACACTCTCTCAAAAGTTTGAGCAGTTTCAATTCCTATTGTGGAGAGAGGTTATTGGAAATAATGACGGGCAATTGGTCAATACCCTCAAGATATGCATATTTTAAATTAGAAGGAAGTTTTTTAAGTTCAAACACCGGTTGTTTCTGGATTGATGGAGGGAATTTAGGGGGAGTGAGGTCCATGAAACTATCTATCTGCTCATGTTTATTCTCAAAGGAAAGAGAATCTATTGAAATGAGATTTGCAGAATCATCGATAGTCATGGGTACCTCAGAATAAACATACTCATCAATTAAAGCACAAAATTTACATTTTTATGAACCCACACAACATTCAAAAGAAGAACCAAAACTCAAATCATAGAAGGGTGAAGAAAACAAAAAAGAATCAGAGTTTGGGTTGAGTAGAGAATTGTGTCTGTGTGCATCGTTTGAGAGCACTTCCATCGAATAGACAGGAAGAGTGAAGTGCTCTTCAACGGGGTGTTTCATAGCCTCAAGGATGTTAAAACTTACCTTTTCTCCTCCGAATTCCATGGACAGCGTACCATTGTGAACGTTGATGATCGTCTTTTCTGTTTTTAGGAATGGCCTCCCAAGTATGAGAGGGGCATGTCCTTGGGTTCGGGTATCTTCCATCTCAAGAATGTAGAAATCAGCGGGGAAGATGAGATTCTTCACTCTAACAAGGACATCCTCAATCACTCCTTTTGGATGTGTTGTACTCTGGTTGGCAAGTTGAACAACAATTCCTGTTGGTTGAATCTCTCCAACCTGTAAAGAAGTGTACACAGAGTGAGGCATTACATTAATGGAAGCACCTAAATCTAGCATAATATCAGAAAAGAAGGTCTCCCCTATGGTACAAGGTATGGTGAATGTGCCGGGATCATTGCATTTGGTTGGCATTTCTGGTTGAATCAAGGTCGAGACATTCCTTCCCAGGTTGACTCTCTCATTCCCCTTCGGCCTTCGTCGATGGGTGCAAAGCTCTTTAAGAAATTTGGCATAATGGGGAATTTTCTTGACTGCATCCAACAATGGAATATTAACTTGAACTTTTTTAAATGTATCCATTATTTCATTTTCAATCTCATTATCAAAGTTTTTCTTAGATTTAGAGAGTCTTTGAGGGAAAGGAAGAGGAATGGATTGTTCATTTGAATCATCAATGACTATTCGATTACCATTTTTGTCTTGTTTTTCTTTACATGAAGTTTTTGAGGGTTGGGAAAGAGAGTTTTCATGAGGGGGACATACCTGCTGTGTAGAATCAGTATAAGGAGAAACTTCTTTACCACTACAAATTGTAACTTCACATAAATTACCTTTTTCCTTTGGATTGGCAATGGGTTGGGATGGTAGTTATCCAGAACCTTGCATCTTAAGCTCACTGATGGTGTTTGCCAATTTCCCCACTTGGGTTCGTAGGTCTTGAATAGCTGATTGTGTGGTCTGTTGGAACTGAAGGTTCTGGGTTTCCATTTGTTTCACCATGTCCTCGAGGCTTGGTTCAGATTTGGGAGGAGGAGGAGGATGATTATTTTGAGAAGTTGAAGGATAAGAAGGTTTCATACCTTGGCCTTGTTGATACCAATTTTTCTTTGGGTAGCTTGAGTTTCCTCCTTGTCGGTATTGGGGTTGTGCTTGCCACCCTGGATTTGGATTTGGCCTGAATTGTTCTTGCTTGAAGGGAGGCGCTTGTTGGAATGGACTCCCTGGGAACACAACTACACATGACTCAGACGAATCTTGAAGTTGTGGGCACTGGTCAGAAAAATGAGTGTTATCAGAACAAATCCCACAATGTAATGGAATAGAAGTAGAGAGTGAGTTACCTTGTGCTTGAGATAATTGCCTTAGAAGGGTATGCATCTCATCAAGTTTAGTATCTACCTTTTGTTCTAGGGCTGAATGACTTACCTCATGAACTCCTCGGGTTGGTGCAATAGCTCGTGTACCAAATTGTTGTGCATTTTGAGCCATGTTGGCTATTAAGTCACGAGCGGCAGAAGGAGTTTTTTCAACTAGGGCACCACCAGCCGCAACATCAATCATTCCACGATCCATGGGGATAAGTCCCTCATAGAAGTATTGAATTAAAATTTGTTCACTAATCTGGTGGTGGGGGTAGCTTGAGCAAAGTCTTTTGAATCTCTCCCAGTATTCATGAAGGGTCTCTCCTTGCGATTGCCTAATTCCACAGATTTCTTTCCTAATTGATGCAGTTCGGGAGGCAGGGAAGAAATTCTCTAGAGAAAGTATTTTTAGGTCATTCCATCCCCCAATTTTGGAAGGAAAATAGTATATCCAATCTTTGGATACACCATCAAGGGAGAAAGGGAAGGCCCTAAACTTAATGAGGTCCTCAGACACATTTTGGGGCTTCATGGTGGAGCACACTTTGTGAAACTCCTTTAGATGTTTGTGAGGGTCCTCTCCGGGAAGACCATGGAATTTGGGAAGGAGATGGATGAGACCTGATCTAAGCTCAAATTTGACTACTTCCTCGGGATATTGGATGTACGCAGGTTGGTACTCCACATCAGGGGTAGTAAGTTCTTTTAAAGTTCGATTATTTACAACCATGTTTTCTTGGCTTTGATTGGGTTCAATTTTGGGTTGGTTTAGAACCACTTGATGTTCTAAATGGGGTTCCACAATGTTACTTGATTGACCTTCTCTAGATTCCTTGATTTTTGTGTGAAGTGACTTTTCAATTTCAGGATCAAATTCAAGTAGTGTTCCTTTACCAGATCTTGTCATGCAACAATGATGTCCAGTTTGATTGATTGATTGCTTGTTGTGTTTTTTTTGATTTAAGATGGATAAAAGAGAAACTTAATAAGGGTGAAAGAAGATTAGAATTTTATACTATAGAATTAGAGAGGGAGATGTGGAATAAGAGAGAGAGAGAGAGAGAGAGAGAGATAAAGAACACACCAAAAAAAACAACCAAAAATAAAGACAAAACCCAAAACAAAAAACAATCAAATGGGGGGTGGGGTATTTAAAAGAGTAATAATTAAGAAGTAAAATAAATAAATAAAATAAAATAAAGAAAAAAAATGATCTTGGCCCCCCGGCAATGGTGCCAAAATTTGACCGCGTTGTCGAACGCGTCAAATTAGTTGTTTAATTTTGACTAGAATTTCTGCAGTATAGCAGCAACCCTAGGTCGTCTCTCAACGGAGACTTAGATCATTAATTCTAAAATGTGGTTCTGATTATGAAATTAAAAAGGGAAATGGGGTTTTATAATACTTGGGTTTGATGATTAAAGATGACAATAGAAAACAGAAGCTATAAAACAAAGTAGAGATTAACAGAATTAATTAAGCGTGATCAACCCGGGGTACTCGTATGATGTTTATCCTTCATCGATTCATGATATAAGGTTATGATCTTTTAATCCCTGATTTGTAACACCTAGAACTAGAATTTTACTGAGTTTATACTAGGATAACTCCTAGGGTTCAGTCAAAAACACACAATGATTCACCGGACACCGCCGATGATTGAATGAATTGTGTTTGACTTCATAACCAAAACTCACCAAGGCAACACACGAAAAACTAGATGCACTGTCCAGATTTGTATGTTATTTATTTGTGATACCATGACATAAATGTAAATGGCCTTTACAGTACTTGTGTGAGTTCAATTTACCAATATAAACCACACAAACACCGCAATTGAAAGGGGGAAAGAAAGTGGTGAACGGTATGTGAAACATCACATGAATGGGTACCCCCAAACATGATCATATGAGTTGAGCATGACATACCAGTACATAACTCAATAAAATAAGAATATAGGATGATTAAAAACAACACAACAATCTGGAATTTAAAATATCATTCAAATATTACAAACATGAAGCTCGAGATGTACATCACATTCCTCCCCGGGTGATCACAAGGGGTTTAGAAACCCATGGGAGAGGAGGAAGAGAAAGATGTTGGGGTAGAACTTCCCATAGCCCCCAGAACCTCTAGGGATGTTGAGAAGACTCCTTGGGGACTCCAAAATGGCAGCACCTTGCCTCTTGGCCGAACTTGCAAATGGGGATCCCAAGGTGCCATTTTATAGGAAAATTGGAAGGTGGTTTAGGCACACAGATTTCTTCAATCCACTTGTACCACGAGTTTCGGCCTTCAGACAGTCTTATCTCGCTTTTGAGAAAATAGAAAAGTTGTAGCCCTACCTCTTGAATATCTCCACCGAAAGTTTAGCACCCTTTGGACAACTACAGCTCAAGATATTGATAAAATACAGAACACCGCATTTGACTTGGTCCAAATTCGGTGGCTTGGACAGATCAGTTCGGATGGACCCCATAGAAGCCGAATCAGCATTGGGTTCCTTAATATGAAATGTAGAATATTAATATTTGGACAGGCCCACAAAATGTCAGCCCATTTAGATGCACTTATTTCGTGTACTATGCAAAACAGTGGACATATATCCATGGATCCATGCAACTTTGGCCCATTTTTCTTCCACTTCATCAAAGGCCCTCCAAATCACCTCCACCTACATTGAAACAATAAAAACAAGCAACATTGCCCATTATAATATTTATTAACATTAATTGATTTATTCAAACATGAAGTGCAATTTATTATTATATTTGAAATATTCATTACAAAACTAGTTTAAAACTGTGGTGTAAGGGTGGAATAAAACAGTGAATCGTGGTACGATCAGTCGTCTGCATCCAACACAACGTAGTGCGGGCATAACCCGTGCAGGGGTGAGTATACGATACTCAGTAGGGACCCCGAGACTCCCAAAGGTCTCCCAGAATCCACGAAGGATAAAACAAAAAGTAAAGATACAATCACGAAGTATCAACCAACTCTACTTAGGTATATGCCCATAAATAACTAATTCATCAATTCCAGTACTACTCCAACTCATGAGCCCAAGTTCAACCCAGTCCACACAGGAAAGTACAACCCAATCCACACAGGAAAGCACAACCCAATCCACACAGGATAGCAAGATCAATCATATCGAAGATAATGATTGAAATTCAAGACTCAACTCACACAGATATACTATTCACAAAGAGGGGTGGAGATGATTGACGTAGCCTCTGAATCATCTCCTCTGCAGAACCCATGTAGGATCCAAGTACAGATGTCGTCGCTGCCGAACCCACGTAGGATCAAAGTACAGTTGTCATCACTACCGAATCCACGTAGGATCCATGTGCAGTCATCCTCGCTGCCGAACCCACATAGGATCCAAGTACAGTCATCATTGCTGCCGAACCCACAGAGGATCCAAGTACAGTCGCCATCGTCGTCGCAGTCACAGCCAGCTCTAGGGTTCCCGCACACAGTACGCTCAATTCTGGGAGGGTCCACTCCACGAGCCAAGGTGTCGATACATCAACTGTCACGAAGTCTAGAGTTGATGTATCACAAAGTTCCTTCTCGTCAATAGAAACTCAACGCAACAGACGACGCGTCAATCGGACGCCCGATCTGAGAGTTATTGGCTTTTTCATCCCAGGGGCCCAGTTGGTTTTTAAGCTAAAACCAACCCGACCGTACTCCAGCTGCGTCCAAACATCTAGTGGAGTAAGACAAAAGAATAGTCTCACTAATAGGAATCCAATTAATTTGATGGCACGTCAATCGGACGTCCGGAGCTCAAGTTATAAGCGTTTCCGCTCCGAGGGCCCGGTTGGTTTTGTGTTCGAACCAACTCGGCCATACCCAAAGTTCTCCTAAACCTTGAGTGTAATATACCTAAACGACCGTATCGATCCAAGGATATCTACGCAACTGACGGTGTGTCTTTCGGAGGTTTGTATCCCAAGTTATGGGCTTTTGAATGGAATTTCCCGAAAATAGGGAGTTCGGGCCTGGCCCGACCCGGCCCGATACCCCCTGGGTCGGCCCGAACCGGGTCGACCCGTCTTGGGTCTGGGTCTGGGTCCGGCCCACTTGGGAGCGGCCCGGAGCGGGCGGTCCGGCCTGGCGCGAGTGGTCCGGCCCAGCGCGGGTGGCTCGGCGCTGGCCGAGCGGGGCGGCTCGGCGCTGGCCGAGCGGGGCGGCTCGGCGCGGGCCGAGCGGGGCGGCTCGGCGCTAGCCGAGCGGGGTGCAAAGGGGGACGCCGCCCCTTGCACTGGCTGGGGGTTTGAACCCCCGACATTTCTGGAATGGCCAGCCATTAAGGTCAGCCTTGTGTAACCGCGGGACCCGAGGGGGTGCCACCTCTATGTGGCGCCGGCGGCCGGCTTAGCCTGTCGCACCTCTGAACTGCCGCGGCTCCTGCCCGTCCGGTGCGGCGCGATGATGCCGCGCCCCTCTGCCGCGACCCGCACTTGGCCGTGGCCTCCTTCGGCCTCACCGGCGCGGCGCGATGGCGCTGCGCTCCACTGCCGCGGCCCGCTCTGGCTGCGGTCTTCATCATTCCTGCGCGGTGCAACGACACCGCGCTGTCTTTGCCTCAAACGCCATTGATAATAAACAAGAGACGGGGAGGAGAATCAGCTGTGTTTGTGCGGTCCGATTTCCTCCCATTACGTTGGTAACAATTGGAAAAATTAAATGAGATACGTCAACATTAAATCCAAGCCAATCTTAATTCACCAATAATGCATTTAACCCCTACCTTGACACAAGTTGTCGAATGATGATCGTTGCGGAAAACGAAGTCACGGGGTGAAGCTCCGTATACGTCGACGGAGAATGTCTAAGGAGGAAACGACGTCTCCTTCCTTTGACGCGGAGAGAAGATTGAAAGGCAACGTCGATGGAGAGTTTCCACGTCGGTGCCTCCTCCTTGGTCGTGGAAGAAGAAGATGACGGAAGAAACCGAGTCGCCGAGTCGATGATCTCCCTTGGTGAAATAGCGTTCTTCGTTGAAGTGGGGATGTTCTTCGCCGAAGAAGATGAAGTTCTTCTAAGGGACAAGAGCTCTCCCTCACCCAATATCCTCACACAACTATCCAACCTAATAAAATAAGGATTCCCCCTTATTTTATTATGTTTTCTATGCAATTCAAACATTCAAAACACTTATTCAAATTAATTTAAGTGATTGAATTCATTAAATTAATGGGTTGGAAAGTGTTTATGAGGGAGAGAGGAGGAGGTGAGTGGTTTCACATTAAAGGGGAGTTAACAAAATAAAGGGGGAGTTATGGAGTTAAGGAATGCGAAAAAGTGGGGCTCGTGTGGGCCCCACCTCCCTCATAACCACACATGGGAAGTTGGGTGGTCTTGGGCCCCACCATCAACTTCCCATGAGAGAATTTAACTTCCATGGATAAAATAAATTTGTACACAAATTTATTTTACTTATCATTTAATCCACAATTTTTTTATAACTCCTCCCAAGTAAACGCACCTTCGGTAAAGGTCCTCTTAATCAAATACCGGCACTGCGAGTTCATCGGTGCCCTCAGATTTCAAATCCGAGCACCGGTTTAAAAGATAGAAAAACCCGCTCGTTCGTTCACTAAAAGTACCCGAGCTAAAATTTGGAAATTGATTCTGGGCACTCCGGGCCTCAGAATCAGGTGCCGTTAGAAACTGCATACTTGTAAAATCCCAAAGAATTTAAGAAAAAATTTTCCATGAAATTTACGGGTCTTTACATTAATCCCACCTTAGGGATTTAATTCCTCGTAAAGATACATTACAAACTAGGGAAACAAAAGAGGGTACTGAGCACGCATCTGAGCCTCCCACTCCCAAGTGATCTCCTGGAGGTTCCCGTGCTGCCACCTGATGCGCACTAGAGGAATCGACCGTCCACGTAGGAACCGATCCTGTCGATCCTCGATCTCCATTGGAACCTCCGCAAAAGTCGCCCCGTCATCGATGTCTAGCTCCCCATGGTCGATGATATGCGTCGGGTCATGCACGTATATCCTCAGCTGAGATACATGGAAGACATCGTGCACTCGGTGCGACTAAGGTGGAAGAGCCAGGTGATAAGCCATCTCTCCTATCCCGCTGAGAACCTGGAATGGTCCGATGAAGCGCGGAGATAACTTGCCGCCCCGACCAAATCTTCGTAATCCACTCTTAGGTGAGACCCGTAAGAAAATGTGGTCGCCATCCTCGAAATCTAGTGGTCTCCGACTCCTGTCAACATAAGACTTCTGTCGGCTCTGAGCTGTCCTCATCCGCTCCTGGATAACCTGTACCTTCTCCGTCATGGCCTGGACCATCTCTGGCCCTACGAGTGCTGACTCCCCAGGGTCAATCTAGAATATAGGTGATTTGCAAGGTCGGCCGTACATTACCTCATATGGTTCCATCCCGATGGTGGAGTGGTAGCTGTTGTTGTACGCAAACTCCATCAAGGGTAGGTGATCCTCCCAGCTGTGACCAAAGTCGAGGACACATGCACGGAGCATGTCCTCGAGAGTCTGAATGGTCCTCTCCGTCTGACCATCCGTCTGAGGGTGAAAGACGCTGCTCAGGCATAGATGCGCCCCAAATACCTCCTGCAACCCCTTCCAAAGCCAAGAAGTAAAGAGAGCGTCTCAATCGGAGACGATAGATGATGACACACCATGAAGCCGTACGATCTCCTGAACGTAGAGGCGTCCCAAGCTCTCTACTGAGCCCTACTCTTTGATGGGTAAGAAGTGGGCCGACTTGGTGAGTCGGTCTACAATCACCCAAATGGAGTCTTGTCCTCTAGAAGTACGTGGAAGACCAGTCACAAAATCCATAGATATCCCATCCCACTTCCACTCCGGGACCTCCAAGGGCTATACCAAGCCTGCTGGTACCTGGTGCTCCGCCTTCACCTGCTGACAGGTGAGGCATCGAGAAACGAACTCTTCCACAGACTTCTTCATACCCGACCACCAGTGCTCTCGTCTGATATCCTGATACATCTTCACCACTCTAGGATGTACCACTAGAGGGAAAGTGTGAAACTCTCTCAGCACCTCTTCCTGTAAGGCAACCGGTACCATGGTTCGCCCCCTGAAAAGGATGACGTGCTCTCCACCCACAGAGAATCAATCAGGTTCCTGTCCTGAGGATATCTATGCATGTCGCATCTCACAGTCAACGTCCCCACGTTGTACCTCTCTGACCTTCTGAAGTAGTGGAGGACTGACTATGAGCAACTATAGAAAGGCTTTCCCATCTCTATCCACGAAGGATATATGCAACGCGGCTAGCTGCTCCGTCACCTCTCCAAGTAGCTGGATGCCTGACCTTCTGCTGAGAGCATCAGCTACTACGTTCCCCTTCCCAGGAGTATAGACTATATCAAAGTCATAGTCCTAGAGTAACTCGAGCCATCGCCGCTATCTCAGGTTCAGGTCTTTCTACGAGAAGATGTACCTAAGACTCTGGTGGTCAGAATAGACTGTAAAGCGCTCGCCCATCAGATAGTGTCGCCACATATTCAGGGCGAAGACCACTACTGCTAACTCCAGGTCATGGGTAGCATAGTTATGCTCATAATTCCTCAACTGTCGTGATCCATAGGCGATCACTGCCCGATACTGCATCAGGACACACCCGAGTCCGGTCCCTGATGCATCGCAGTAAACTACATACCCTATGCCCTCCTCTGGTATCCTCAAGATAGGTGCACTGGTCAATCTCTGTCTCATCTCCTGGAAGCTCTGCTGACATCTATCTGACCGCACGAAGGGTTTACCCTTCTTTGTCAAAGCTGAGAGTGGTGCTGCAACTTTGGAGAAGTCTGGCACAAATCTCTGATAGTACCCAGCCAATCCTAGGAAACTCTACACCTTCGTCACACTCCTGGGTGGCTCCCAAGAAAGCACTGCCTCGATCTTCACAGGATCCACCACAACTCCTGCCTCAGAGATGACGTCTCCCAATAAGTGGACCTCTCGAATCCAAAACTGACACTTCGAGAGATTACCATAAAGCTGGTGCTCTTAGAGTGTGTCCAGTACAACCCGCAAGTGGTAGGCGTGCTCCTTCTCAGTAGTCGAGTAAATAAATATGTCGTCGATGAAGACTACGACAAATCGATCGAGGTAAGGCTGGAATATCCTGTTCATGAGACTCATGAACACTGCTGGATCATTGGTTACTCCAAAAGGCATAACCAAGAACTCATAGTGGCCATACCGACACCTGAAGGCCGTCTTCTGTACATCATCGTCTCGAACTCTGAGCTGATGATAGCCTGACCTGAGTTCTATCTTCGAGAACCATCATGCTCCCTTGAGCTGATAAAAGAGGTTGTCGATCCTCGGAAGTGGATACTTGTTCTTCACGGTCACCTGGTTTAGGCGACGGTAATCGACACATAGTCGCAAGCTCCTGTCCGCCTTCTTGGCGAACAAAATCGGGGAAGCCCAGGGTGAAACACTGGGTCGAATGAATCCCTTGCCCTGCAAATCCTCCAGTTGTACCCGTAGCTCTCGAAGCTCAGCAGGAGCCATATGATATGCTGGAGTAGATATCGGGGATTCCCTGGGGTACATGTCAATATAGAAGTCTACGTCTCTGCGAGGAGGTAGTCCTGGAACGTCATCAGGAAAAACGTCTGCATACTGATCCACCACAACAGAAAAACTCGGACTCCGCCCATCAACTGCTCCTAGGATAAGACTAGCCAACTGATGGGTGATCGGATGTCCTCTCCTCTGCATGAGTCCATCCTATGCTGTAAAGGCTCCCTTCTTTCCGATGAAGGTGAACCTGCTACCATCAGTGCGGACACATCGCACCTTGCGCCTAATACAATCTATCTGAGTATAGACCGTAGATAACCAATACATGCCCAAGATGACATTGTAGGTCCTCGACGCCGCTACACAAAGATCATATCCAAATATTTCGCCTCCAAGAGTAAGCTCACACTGCCAGAACCAGTGCATAATCATCGAGTCTACTCCCGTAGGAGTCTCTATCCATAAGGATCGAGCCAATGGCTCCGTTGGAATCTCCGAGCTCTGAACAAGGGCAGTGGCAATGAAAGAATGACTCGCTCCTGTGTCTATAAGAACTGCAGCAAGGGTGGAGTAGACACAGATAGTACCTCAAATCATCTCAGGTGCACCATGGTCGTAGGCCTCCGCTTCCTGAAGCTAAGCCTACCTTTGTCCGCCAGCTCCCTGTAGTCGGGGTGGACCTCCTGGTGGTGGTGGTGGTAGAGCCTCAAAGCATCACCCACCACCCGCTGCTCGGCTAGCTCCTCTTCCTTGTCTTCCTGTTCCCTGTGGACCGCCACGATCGAACCTCTACCTCTGTCTGGGTGGTCCCTCAACCGTCTGTTGCTCCTCTGCATGGCTGGTCGGACAATTCCGAGCCACGTGGCCCTATACTCCGCATGCATAGCATTGTATTCCTCTCGTATGACTGGATCTACTGCATGTTCCCCACACCTCCGAGCCAGTATCCTGAGGTCTCCCACCTGATGGTCTGGTCCGCTTGGACCCCTGTGACATCTGCCTACTTCCAGCTGCAGAAGACTCCACTACGTGCCGCCCTGCGGTAGGTCTCGCTGCTGGTGTAGGCTCAGCAAGAAAGCTCTCTTCAAGAAGGGCTCGCTCCAGTACTCCTTCCTGTGTCGGAATACTGAGGGAGATCATCGAAGCCCTGATCTCATGCCTCAGTCCCTGATCGAAGGTCCGAGCCTGGAAGAATGGGTCCCGTACCATGTCCGTGGAGTAGCGCGAGTGATCGGTAAACCTCGCTGAGTACTGGGCTACAGTCATGCTGCCCTGCCGCAGCTGTAGCAAATCCTGAATGTGCACCGCATGGAGGGTGGCTGGAATGAACTCTGAGCAGAAGAGGATCTCGAATTATGTCCAAAGAAGTGATGCCTCGTCGTGCACCTGGAGCATCAGGCTCCACCATCTACCTGCTGCCGCGTGCAGGAGACTCGCTGCAAGGATCACCATGAGGTCTGCTGGTGTCCCTACCAACCTGAAGACTCGAACGATAGCCTCCATCCAATCCTCAGCTGCCTAAGGGACCGTCTCCCCACGAAACCTGGGCGGTCTCTAACGCTGAAACTCGTGCAGTGCACTCAGGCGACGTGCACTCTCAACTGCTGGGGCTGGTGGCATCAGTGGCTCGACGGGTAGAGGTACCGCCGGTGCCTCCGCTGTAATGGGGCCCTACACTGAGGCCTCGTCACTCGGTGGGCTGCCATCTCGCACAAAGCTCGGAACCCTAACTGGCTGCTGTCATGGGGACATCCTGAAAAGAAATAGGTGCGCCACAATTAATACAATATACCCGGTGAGCTGACAAAAATTAATCACAAAGAAAACTTTGAAACACACATGCAATCAATGTTTTCGTGCACTGAGTCGGAAATCAGAAGTCAGGGTCCTGGTGTATGGATACGTTGGCCGCCGCACCAACACTGGACTCCCTGGACTAATAACCACACTCAATACCCTTAACACTATTGCTTCACATAGAATAAATTATCAGAGTCATGAGTTCTGCAGTAGAACCGACTCCTTTGATACCAATTTGTCACGACTCGTCCTCGAGACCCATGCCGTGACTACCCCAAGCCCGCCTTCCTTAGGCCAGGGGCTGGCGACTAGCACCAAAGGCGTAAATCCCGATAAAAAGGGAAGATATTGCCTTTATAAAGTAAAAAAACACCACAGAGTACGCAAGCTGAAGTAAAAACTAAGTACACTGAGTAAAAAAGTAATTGTTGAAAGGTAAATGGGCCAGAATACAAACCCAACTGAAAGTAAAGTACAACTGAAAGAAAGTACTGTAGCATAAAAGTAAAGCAGCAACACCGAGCCATCCACTGGAATTCCCACCTAAAGGGTGGGTACAAATAGTCTCCTCAGCTCCTCGGGTCCGGCCGTCCGCTCCGTGTACGTCGCGTCCAATAATCCTCCTCCAACTATCGTCCAGCTCCACGAGCCTCCACCTCGATCAGCACTGTCCGTCGTCTGCATCCAACACAACGTAGTGTGGGCATAGCCCGTGCAGGGGTGAGTATACGATACTCAGTAGGGACCCCGAGACTCCCGAAGGTCTCCCAGAATCCACGAAGGATAAACCACAAAGGAAATATACAATCACGAAGTATCAACCAACTCTACTTAGGTATATGCCCATACATATACCTAAGTCATCAATTCCAGTACTGCTCCAACTCACGAGCCCAAGTTCAACCCAGTCCACACAGGAAAGTACAACCCAATCCACACAGGAAAGCACAACCCAATCCACACAGGATAACAAGATCAATCATATTGAAGATAATGATTGAAAGTCAAGACTCAGCTCACACAGATGTAATATTCATGAAGAGGGGTGGAGATGATTGATGTAGCCTCTGAATCATCTCCTCTGCCGAACCCATGTAGGATCCAAGTACAGTCGTGATCACTACCGAACCCACGGAGGATCCAAGTACAGTTGTCCTCACTGCCGAGCCCACGTAGAATCCAAGTACAGTCGTCATCGTTTCTGAACCCACGGAGGATCCAAGTACAGTCGCCATCGTCGTCACAGTCGCAGCCAGCTCTAGGGTTCCCACACAAAGCATGCTCAATTCCAGGAGGGTCCGCTCCACGAGCCAAGGGGTCGATACATCAACTATCACGAAGTCCAGAGTTGATGTATCACAAAGTTCTGTCTCATCAATAGGAACTCAACGCAACAGACAGCACGTCAATCAGACGCCCGGTCTGAGAGTTATTGGTTTTTTCGTCCCAGGGTCCCGGTTGGTTTTTAAGCTAAAACCAACCCGAACGTACTCCATATTCGTCCAAACCTTGATCGGAGTAATCCAAAAGAACCATATCACTAAGAGGAATCCAATGAAGTCGACGACACGTCAATCAGACATCCGGAGCTCTAGTTATAAGCGTTTCCGCTCCGAGGGCCCAATTGGTTTTGTGTTCGAACCAAACTGGAGATACCCAGAGTTCTCCAAAACCTTGAGTTTAATATACCGAAACGACCTTCTCGATCCAAGGACTTCTACGCAATTGACGGTGCGTCGATCGGAGGTCCGTAGCCCAAGTTATGGGTGTTTTAACGGAACTACCCGAAAATAGGGGGTTCGGGCCCGGTCCGACCTGGCCCGATACCCCCTGGGTCAGCCCGAACCGGGTTGACCCATCCCGGGTCCGGGTCTGGCCCGCTTGGGCGCAGCCCGTCCCGGCTGGCACGACCTGGCTCAGCTGGTGCGACCCGACCCGACGCTGGTGGCTCGGCCCAGCGTGGGCGGTCCGGCCTGGCGCGGGCGGTCCGACCCAGTGCAGGCGGCTCGGCAATGGTCGAGTGGGTCGGCTCAGGGCTGTCCGAGCGGGGCAGCTCGGCGCTGGCCGAGCGGGGTGCAAAGGTGGGTGCCGCCCCTTGTGTTGGCCAGGGGTTTCAACCCCCAGCTTTTCTGGAACGGCCGGCCATTAAGGCCGACCTTGTGTAACCACGGGACCCGAGGGGGTCCCGCCTCCATGTGGCGTCGGCGGCCGGCTCAGCCGGCCACACCTCTAAACCGCCGCGGCCTGCACTTGGCCGCAGCCTCCTTTGGCCTCACCGGTACGGCGCGATGGCACCGCGCTCCACCACCGCGGCCCGCTCCGGCCGCGGTCTTCATCATTCCCATGCGGTGCAACGACACCGCACCGTCTTTGCCTCAAACGCCATTGATAATAAACAAGGGACAGGGAGGAGAATCGACCATGTTTGTGCGGTCCAATTTTCTCCTGTTACGTTGGTAACAATTGTCAAAATTAAACGAGATACGTCAACGTTAAATCCAAGCCAATCTTAATTCACAAATAATGAATTTAACCCCTAACTCGACACAAGTTGTCGAATGATGATCGTCGCGGAAAACAGCATCACGGGGTGAATCTATGTATACGTCGACGGAGAACATCCAAGGAGGAAATGACATATCCTTCCTTTTACGTGGAGAGAAGATTGAAAGGCGACGTCAATGGCGAGTTTCGGCATCGGTGCCTCCTCCTTGGTTGTGTAGGAAGAAGATGGCGGAAGAAACCGAGTCGCTGAGTCGATGCTCTCCCTCTGTGAAATAGCGTTCTTCGTTGAAGTGGGGACGTTCTTCACCGAAGAAGATGAAGTCCTTCCAAGGGACAAGAGCTCTCCCTCACCCAATATCCTCACACAACTAGCCAACCTAATAAAATAAGGCTTCCCCCTTATTTTATTATGTTTTCCATGCAATTCAATCATTCAAAACACTTATTCAAATTAATTTAAGTGATTCAATTCATTAAATTAATGGGTTGGCAAGTGTTTATGAGGGAGAGAGGAGGAGGTGAGTGGTTTCACATTAAAGGGGAGTTAACAAAATAAAGGGGGAATTATGGAGTTAAGGAATGTGAAAAGGTGGGGCTCGTGTGGGCCCCACCTCCCTCATAACCACACATGGGAAGTTGGGTGGTCGTGGGCCCCACCATCAACTTCCCATGAGAGAATTTAACTTCCATGGATAAAATAAATTTGAACACAAATTTATTTTACTTATCATTTAATCCACAATTTTTTTATAACTCCTCCTAAGTAAATGCACCTTCGGTAAAGGTCCTCTTAAGAAAATACCGGCGCTGCGAGTTCATCGGTGCCCTCAGATTTCAAATTCGAGCGCCGGTTCAAAAGATAGAAAAACCTGCTCGTTCGTTCACTGAACGTACCCAAGATAAACTTTAGAAATTGATTCAAGGCACTCCAGGCCTCGGAATCAGGTGCCATCAGAAACTGTGTACTTGTAAAATCCCAAAGAATTTAAGAAAAAAATTTCTTTGAAATTTATAGGTCTTTACATGGTTCTACCATGGAAATATAACACAAGGACATGATGATCTAAAAGATATCTAATGATTCTCAACCTTATCCCTTTTGGTACTTACCTATGACCCTTCTTGTGAAACTTTATTATGAGATATTCTCTTAATATATACTTATTTCATATAATTCTTCTCATATAATATGACTGTTCATTATTATTTTTGGTTACTTATGTTCATCATAATGGTATTGTTGATTATTAATTCCTCTAGATTTTATATTCACTATGTATTTATATAAAATGGAATTTTGACAATTTTTTTCATTTTTTATAATCATGTTCATTGGATATAAGGTGATGTTTTATTTGAAATTCTCATTTCCATTTAGCCCAAAGTAGTTTATATATAAATGAAAATTTGATCTTTGTCTCTTTATATTCTTTAATCCCCATTAACATTTTATTTACAAGGAACTTTTCCACCTCATAAATTAAATATAATTCCTTTATATATAAATATTTCAATAAATATCAGGAAATAGATTAGAATATATGTTTTAAAAGTGGATAATTTTCATGTATTCAAAGAGATTCAGAAAAGTTCCTTCTTTGATGCTTCTATTTTTTATTAAAAACTAAAATATTAGTTTAATAGTTTTATTCTAAAATAGTATATAATGAATTTTGTTATAATGGTTAAGAATGTTAAATTTAGTGTAATCCTATTAGAGGTTATTTTTTTCACAATATATGCACACTCTATGTGTATGTAGAACCAATTTACTTTGATTTTATTATTACTAGTTGTTTTCCATTCCTTGTCTTATAATTTTTTTGGTTCATTATTTTTATGCATTGTTTATATCATATGTTATTTCTCTTATTCTTTGTTTGGATAACTACTAGTATGTTTTGATGAATTTCATATTAAAACTGGTTATAATGAATTTTTTAATTATGGTTTACATTATTCATTTGAATATAACTTTTTTTCAAGTAATATAATGGATGGAAGCTGGATGTAACATACTAATCTAATTTCAACTGATTTTCAAAATAATTTGGATATTTTTTTTAGATTTTTCTTTTAACAATGCTTCAGATGGAGGTTTTATATGTTGTCCATGTTATAATTATGTTGGAAGACCATGGTTATATTAGATATAAGAAAGATAGATTTCAAATGAACTATTATTTTTGATATCACAATGTAAATATGATAAAATCTTCTATTTTTAATGAATAGAAAGAAATAATTGGTATATATAATTTGATATTTGATCAGTTTTCATTTGAAAATCATTATAAGAAAGATAGTATTCTAGTTCAAGAATACAATGATATCAATACACATGAGAAAAATAATGAAAATTATGATATTGTGTGAGTGAAAAAATTAATGGATGATGCCATGACTCATGTATATTAGGAATGTACTAAAATAAAAAATTTGAAATTTTTAATGAAGCTATATCATGGAGAAACCATGTATGGTATTTATAATACCTTCATTGATTATATTCTTACTTTTTGAAGGACTTAATTCCTGATAATATATATATTCCCTAAAATCATTTGTGGAATAGAAGTTAATTAACCAACTTGGATTTTCTACTAATGAAATTCATACTTGTCTAAAAGATTGTAGTTTATTTTAGGAGGAAACAATATAACTTAATGAATATAAATAATTTGGTATATCTCAATAGAATAAAAATGTATATGGAACACCATATCATGTTCCATAGAAAGTCATAAAACACTTTCCATTGATTCCCAGGCTTCAAAACCAATTTATGTTTGCTGAAATATTAACAAATATGAGATGACATGATGTTGAGAGAATTTAAGATAATGATGAGTTGGTTTATCCTAAAGATGATTTATCATGGAAGACATTTGATTCAAAATATCTTGATTTTGCAGCTGAAGTGTGTAATGTTAGGTTGTGTCTATCTTATGATGGTTTTAATCTATTTTTTTATATGCTTACTTCTCATAGCACATGGTCCATTTTTATTAATGTTTATAATATTCCTCCATGGATGTGTATAAAAAACCTTTCACTTTCTTGTGTATACTAAAATCTTGAAATTTTGATCCGAGAAACAATATAAAAATCTACTTGCAACATTTAATAAAAGAGTTGAAGCAACTTTGAGATATGGGTGTGTACACATTCGATGCTTCTTAAAAAAATGTATTTCAGATGTTTGCTACTGTAGCACCCTCAGTTTGAGGTATCTAGACTTTTTTATGCGTTTTTATGTGTTTAAAGTTCTTGGGATGAGTTGGGAAGATATTGGGAGAGTTTGGAATGGTTTTGAGTAAGTTTGGAGGCCTTTTTAAGGTTACACGGTTTGAGCACGGTTAGGGGAAACCGTGTGAGATGAACCATGCGGGCAGTGGGGTACACACGGTTCTCACACGGTTTACCTAACCATGAGGGGTGGGCTGTGTGAGGTGCCCCTTTGAGGTAATAGAAAGCGCATGGTAAGTATATGGTTTGTCTAACCGTGTGAGTTAACCGTGCAACCCTTTTAAAAATAGGGTTTTAAAATCCAGGATTAGTCGGGATTTCCCTAAAAACACCCAAACTCTCTCTCACTCAATCATCACTTGTGTTTTCCTATTATCAAGGGTTATGGTTTCTCTCCAACTCATTTTGGAAGGAATTTTAAGGGGTTTCTTGGTGGTTTGAAGGCGGTTCATCTCAGGTAAGTCTTCTCTCTTGGTTGTTTTGTTGTTTTCTCTAGATCTACTCTTCCCTCTCTCTTTGTTTTCTATATCTACATCTATTGTGTGTAGATCTAGGGTATTTTTTGCCTTAAATGATGATATTATGACTTTTGATGTTATATAATAAAATCTAGAGTGGTTTCGGTGGAGCGTTTTCTGGATTTGTGGTGCGGTTGCTTGTGGGTTGATTTCGCCAGAACCCTAAAGGTAGGTGGATTCTATCTCAACTTCACTTGGTTAGAATTAGTGACCTTGGTTGCAATTAATTTGTTTTTCTTAAAATTAATTGTTATTATGATGTGTGAATCTTTTTGGAAACCCATTTGGTGATGATTTGGGGAATTTTTGGGAAAATGGGTTATTGTTGCAAAAAGGGGCTTTGTTGTGTGATTTTAAAATGTTGACTTTAAAATTGTTAGTGGATGATTATGAAAAAAATGTTTTGTAAAAGATGGTTCTTAATAAAGATGTCATTTATTGAAATATGGTTGGGCATGGAAAGTTGGTTAAATGGTGTTTTCAATAAATGGGTGATTTATTTAAGTGAATTGGCATGTGTTGGAAATGATGGTGTGCTTATTGTGTGGCCTTGGTGTTTTGTTCTTGTTGGTTGATTAAGTGTTATGTATTGTGTTGATTGTGTGGAAGTGGGTAGGAAGTCTCACTATAAAAACCGGCGATGCCCTAGAGGAGCTCTGTCGGCGATGCCATAGCGTTGATGTCCGCAACTCCGGCCCCCTCCTCCCTGGAGGGAGGAGGGGGGAAAGGTCTTCCTTCATCCCTATCGGCTCAGACTTTCTCCCCTTTCATGACCCTGGACTTCCTTCCCCCATTTCCTTCTGTTTATATTTGCCCTAAGGTCCCCGACCTTCTCAACAGCTCACCCCAGCTCGTGCTTTCCATGAAGGAGTCCAATGAGGCCTCAGACCTTCACCGGTTGACGTTTTTGGTCCGATTCAGGGGCCTCCGTCCCTCTATCGATGCTTTCGATCAGTTCGTTTTTGATTCTTTGGATCTCCAGGAGCACGCAGTGGTGGGTCTCTTCGATCGGTGACACCTGATGGTTTACTTCTCCTTGGAGGACGACCTGATAGTTGCCTGGTCCCGAGCCCCTCGTGCAATCAATGGATGCAGTTTCTCTCTTCTCCGCTGGTCTACTGAACTCATCATGAATCGTGATGCGCCCTTGGATGCTGTTTGGGTAAGATTCCTGGATTTACCTCTTCCTTTCTAGAACCCCTCAATTATTAGGATGCTATGCAATATGGTAGGCAGATTTTTATGTTCTGATAGTCGGATGACGGCGATACGTCATCTGATATCTCCTCGGGTATGTGTCGAGGTTGACGTTTCAAACCCCCCCATGGAGTGGCTGTGGATTTCAGTTGGTGAGGAGTTTCATTGGAGGCAAAGGGTTGTCTTCGAATCATGGCCTGGTTTTTGACTGGGATGCCACAAAATAGAGAATTTGGTCTCTGTCTGTCACCATGGGCGTAGGGTTCAGCAAGAGGTGATTGGAACAACTGAGGGGAATGCGGTGTTGGCTGAAGCTGTTGAGAACCAGAGGGTGTGGGATTTCGACGGTAGGGATGAGAAAGAAGAGATGCACGGGGGTAATCTGAAGATGGTAAATTACTCAGGGGAAGCTGGGGTGCCCAAACCAGACTTGGTACCTCCACGTCCAAGTGTAGCGGCAGTCTTCGCGAGGCTAAGAGGTGACTTGGATACTCCCCCCCCCGCAATAGGACCAGTTTGGGGGGCGCTAGGGTCAGTGAAGCAGCTGAAGGTACTCGGGTCTCACCTGCTGCTCACACTCAGGCTCCAGGGGAGGTTGCAGGAGATGCTGAAGCATATGTCTTAGCTACAGGGGATGAGGTAAGCCAAATTCCCCGCTCTTATGCAATGGCGGTGAGGGCTGGCAGTAACTTGGTCAATGGAAGGGTGTCTAATGGAAAGAATAAATCGCAGGTAGGCCAGGAGGGGGAGAAAATTTCATTGGGGGATAGCAGGTCACTGGACTACAGGAAAGACTTCAACCCGAGGGTATCTCTTTCCTGTATTCCCCTCAACAACTGGTTTGGGAACTTGATTAATGAGGGTGAGTCTGAGGGTCATTCCAAGGGCTCTTATGAGACTAATTCTGAGAGTGATGGTCGATCTTTTGAGGACAATGGATTGGGAGGGGAGGGGAAAGACTTGCACAAGAAAAGACAAAAGAAAAGGAACAAAGAGAATAGGGACCCAGGGTGCTGCATTGTTTCTAGGAAGCCGAAACCGAAGGGGTGAAAATACTAATATTTTCTACTTAGACCGATGGAGACCCGGTCGGCTAAGAAAGAGGGGAAACCCAAGGAGCTCGAGTCCCAATCAGTGGGGAGAATGGATGGCCAACCAGTCTTGGTCACCGAGTTACATGAGAACAAAGCCTCTCAGGAAGGATATTAGCATGAGGAGAGGCAATTACATACAGAGGATGTGATAACAAGGATGAAGGAGGATGCCTCTCAGGGTATGCAGAGGGAGGCAGGAACCAGGCCAACTGTCAAGTCAGGTGTAGTGAAAGAGGAGATGCAACTGAGTGAATTGGCCTCAACTACCAAGGTGGGAGTGAAAGGGATGTGTGGGAAGCCAGAAGGGGAGTCTGTGAGCAAGGAAGATCCATGGGATTTTATTGTGAATTCTGAGGACAGGATGGCTGAGAAGGAGGTAGACATCCATGCTTCTGCTGAGACGCTGGATCAGTTGAAGGAAAGATCGATGCAAGTTGACACGACCAAGGAACAAAGTGAGTGGATTGAAAAACAACACCAAATCCTAGTCAGAGGTTTCAATAACAAGAAAATTGACGAGGAGGAGTTCTTGAGAGCTTGGGGGAAGTTGGCATCCCATTTTGAAGGCATCATCAGATATGACCCTGGAAAAGAGGTAACTTCTCTCTTCTGGAAATTGTTTAAAGATAGCAAGTCTACTGGTTTTAAGTTGGTCTTTAATAATTTTGTAATGTGCTATAGTGTTTCACGGCTAGGGTGTACTTGTTGGTTTCACACTTACTCCATAAAAGTTCTTTTTTTTAAAATAAAAAATATATATTTGGAGTCTCACTGTAAAAGGTGATGGATGGTGGATGGAAGATCCACTATTATGGATAGTGGCCAGGAAGCACCACTACTTGGAAATATAGTGAATAGGTTGGACGAAAGCTCCACCATTTTGGTTGCCTTGTTGTGTGTTTCTTTGCAATATGGAATTTTTTGTGTTGATGTGAAATGGTGAAGTGGATTATGGAATGATTTTTTGGTTTTCCATTGGGTTTCATGGTTTGGGCAAGTTGGATTGGTAATGGTGTGTTTGTCTTATTAGTAATTGTTAAACTATTTTATGTTTTATATAAACTGTTTTATATAAAGGTGCTTATGGTTTTATCCTAGTGGCATGTGTAGAGAAGTAATTTGGGAAAAAACTACTGAGTATTATTACTCACCCTGCTTTGGAACTTGGGTGCTTTTACAGATTTTGTACTTTGGGACATAGGTAAGGGGAAGGCATCACATTTTTCTAGTAGTTCGGCATGATGCTTTGGTGATGTTTTGGTGCTTGGAGCATGGATCTTGGTGCAAAGCTATGGATAGTGTCCTAGTTCTTTGGGGTCTTGTTGTGTAGTCTTCCTCATGGTACTCTGATTTTTGGTTTGGTTGTATTGGAATTTGGGAGTTGTTATGGATTAGTTTGGTTTTATTTTGGTAATTTATGGGTTGGATTGTTTTTTTGACTTGCATCATGTAGATTTTTTGGTAATTGAATTTTTGTTTGGTTGATTTTATCTTAAGGAAAAATCATTCCCCAATGATTCTTGAATCTCTTGGAATTTATTGTCAGCCTTTAGAACCCTAGGAATGTTTCTTAAGGCCAAGTAGCATTCCTCCACCATCCCAAGCCAATGGGATGGGGTGGGATGTTACAAGTGGTATCAGTTTTTTTGGTCCTTGGCTTTCAAGTGAGAGTAGTTGTTCGGTCCTTTGGCATTGACTATTGTTCTTGGTGTTTACATTCATTCTTGGTCTTTTCCTTGAGTTGGGATGGTAGCAAGGTGTAGGATTGTCAGAAATTGGATGTATATCATAAAAGGAAGTAGCCAACCATTTTATGATGAACTCTAAGTTACCAGGGAGTTGGGTACATAAGTGTTTTGGAGAAACTTATAGGAAATGTAAATATCATTGTCGTGGGTGTAGCCAATGAGATGAGCATGACATGCATGGTAGAAATGAATTCCCACTAGGATGCATATTTCATTGGGGTATAATGATCTATGGTGTGATATGAATGTGTGGATTTTTAAAATATGAATTGTGTTTCAAAACAGAAGGATTTGAAACATGGAAATTTGTGGCATTTTGAAAATGGGTCGATTTTCAAAACATGATGGTTTTTTCAAAATAGTATAACATGGGAAACACAAATTTGTCAAAAGCCTGGTTGTGATAGTTGTTATGTAATTGAACTTGAAAATTTTATACCCTTTCTTGTTAAGGGAGTGGGACTTATGGTTGTTTTTGTATTGATAGAAATGGCACCGGGTAGGCGTCGTAGAGACCAACCAAAGGAAGCTGCTGAAAATGTGATTTCACCTGAGCCCCAGGTGAACCAACACTTAGTGCAGAGTATAGTGAAATCTTTCCAAGCTATGGAAAGTGGGAATAAAGGGGATGAACCAAAGTATGTGGATCATGCAGTTTAGTTTCAAAGGTAGAATCCACCCATGTTTAGGGGTGATTCAGAGGAAGAAAGGGATAAATCATGGATGAATAGAATGAATAGGATATTTTATTTCTTGGGAATACTAGAAAAGATGAAAGTGAAGTTAGCCACATAAATTTTGGAATATATTACCATTTAGTGGTGGGAGCTGGCGGTCCAAGCTGGGACGGACCAAGGTGTGACATGAGAGGGTTTTGAGGAATTATTTAACAAACAATTCTACCCTCATACATTCAGAATTAAGCGTACAACAAATTTCTTTATTTTGAAGTAAGGTAACATGGAAGTAACGGAATATGAGGCTAATTTTATGAACTTAGTGCAGTTTTCACCCGAGGTGGTAGGTAGTACATCATTGAAGGCACGCATTTTTGAAGTTGGGTTGAACCAGGAAATTCATTCCAAGATAGCAGTGCTGTGTATAAATGATTTCAAGGAAATGGTGAATAGAGATATGGTGACTGAGTGATATCTTTTGGGGGCTACATGTGGGGGAAGAATGTTGGGACCCATGGGAAATAATAATAACTTGAACTTTGGGTTCAAGCAGAAGAGGGACACTTATTTACAGGGTGGGAGTACGGCTCAAAATCTGATGAAAAGATCAGTGAATCTTCCTCTTAATCCTAAAAGTAAGACGAGATTTTTTTAGTGTGTCTCTATGGGACACATCAAGTGGTATTTTACATCACAACCTTGATAATGTCATAATTGTAAGCAAATGGGAAATATCTAGTGTTATTTTTTGAATTCTCTAAGGTCGGGTGTTTTTGACACTCCTTAGGGGTTGTAGGGGCCTTATGCCTCGACGGGATGGGGGCAACAACATACCCCTCATCAGCAGAGAAAAGTGGGTCATGGTGATTCTTAGAATAACACCATGCCTCATCAGGGAAATAAAGATCACAACATGGAAAGTAAGAAGTTGTTTGGAGTTGGGTAGGTTGCATTGGATGATCAGTTGGGACGATTCACGGTGCGAGGTACAGTTCTTTTAAATTCCATGTTGATTAAATCTTTATTTGATATGGGCGATTCACAATATTTTATTTCTTCTCACATCATTGATTTGTTGGGTTTACATGTGGAAATGACGCCTTCTATTTTAAAACTACAAACTCTTCTGGGTCAAAGAGAGTGTCGAGCCTTACTATGTAGAGTGTGTTGCTTAGTTGTGGATGACATTGATTTGACGTGGGATTTCTCAGTGCTTGAGAAGGATGCTTATGATATAATCCTTAGAATGGATTGGTTGGTGATTTTTAAGGCCCACATCGATTTTTATGCACGAATAGTTAGTTTTCTGATAGAGGATGGCATCAAACATCTCTTTAGAGGGGGAAGAATGAAAAACTGGGTGCAATGGATTTTTTGGAACCAGTTGTTGGAATTATATTGTATTAGTTAGAAGATTTTTCATTAGCATCACTGGAAGGTATTGAGCAGAGTGTTCTTACAGAAGTTGTGGATCAATTCCTCCAATGGCATGAAGGCCTTCATTTTTTATTGATTTTGATAATCCACCTTTCAAGGGTTAAGGTGGAACCCTTACAAGGCATATAGGTGTAAGTATTACATGGCCCATAGGCCTTAGAATAATTCATTGCTCGTAGGCTTCAAACATTACATACAACCCAGACTAACTATTTGTAATTGCTCCTCCCCAACATCTTCATTATGAAATCAGCTCCCCACCTTTGCATGGCTATTTGGCTAGGCTTTCTCGTGTATGAACAGGTTTGTCCTGATGGCAGATGCCATACCCTCTCATTCTTGCAATCTGTTTATCTTCTTCTATGGTGAACGCTCCTTGCTCTTCCTCCTTCTAAAGCTTGTTCCTTATAGGTTGTCTGGTTTGCATCTGCACTTAAGGTAGCCCGAAGGCCTTACTGACCCAAAGGCCTAGGTGGCTCGAAGGCCTTAAAGGACTCAGGGACCAAATCAGTGGCCTGAAGGCCCAAACGGGGGAATATTCCTGGCTGTTATAGTTCCAAATAGTGCCTTCTACAGTACCCACTACAGTACCTGCTACAGTACCTTCTACAATACCTTCTACAGTTCCTACTACATTACTGCTACAGTAATGCTACAATACTCAAAAAATAGCCTCCACCTAGATTTGATCCCCGGTCTCCTGGATTCACTTAAGGATTCCTCACCAACTGGGTTGAGGCTCATGTGCGTGGATCAATTTATGGATGTATTTATAGAAGAATTACCAGGGTTTCCACCCGTGAGAGAAGTGGAGTTTATGATTGATCTCCTTCTGGGGACCAATGCTATATCACTTCCATATTAGTGTATGGAACCAACAAAATTGCATGAATTAAAGGTGAAGTTGGAAGAGTTAGAAAACAAAGTGTTCGTCTGGACTAGCACGTCTCCGTGGGCAGTGTCAGTTTTGTTTGTTAAAAAGGTTGATGGAACTATGCATCTCTGTGTTGATTATTGTAGAGTTAATCAGGTTTCGATAGAGAATTGATATCCACTTCCACACATTGATGATTTTTTTGACCAGTTGAGGGGAGATCAGTGGTTATCTAAGATTGAATTGAGGTCAGAGTATCATCAATTGTGGGTGAGGAAGGAGGATATTCCCAAAATAGCTTTCAAAAGTAGATATGGCCATTATGAGTATGTGGTTATTCCCTTTGGTATAACGAATGCACCAGCAGTGTTCATGGAATTGATGAATCAGATATTTTAGAGATATCTGGATTCTTTTTTTGTGGTATTTTTTGATGATATAATGGTATATTCAAGGACAAGGTTAGATAATGGGTAGCACTTGGCGATAATTCTAGGGATCTTGAGTGATCATCATTTGTATGAAAAATTGTCAAAGTGTGACTTTTGGATATAGGAGGTTCATTTCCTTGTCCGTGTTATTTCTAAGAAAGGTGTTTCAGTTGATCCGGAAAAGATAGAGGTGATTATCTCCTAGAAACTGCCAAAGAACGTCTTCAAGATACGAATCTTACTTGGTCTAGCTGACTATTATCAATGATTTGTTCATGATTTCTCATGATTTTCTTCAATAATGGAATCTTTGACAAAGAAGAACATCTAATTTCAATGGGATGAGAATTTTCATAAATTCTTTGAAGAGATAAAGGGTCACCTTACATCAGCACCAATCTTGGTTTTGTGAAAATCAGGGAAATGGTAAATGGTGTATTGTGACGCATTGGGATTAGGGTTGGGGTGTGTTCTCATGCAGGGGGATCATGTGGTTTTATATGGCTCACAAAATTTGAGGTTTCATGAGAAGAACTACCCAACACATGATTTGAAGTTGGTAGTAGTGGTTCATGCTTTAAAAATGTGGCGTCATTATCTCTTAGATGATAAATTTATAGTGTTTATCAATCATAAGAGCTTAAAGCATATTTTCTCATAGAGAGGTTTGAATTTTAGGAAAAGGAGATGGATGGAATATCTCTAGATGTTTGATTTCAACTTAATGTACACACTAGGTAAGGGAAATTTGGTGGTGGATGCATTAAGTATAAATTCATATGCTCAAGTGGTGAAAAAAGAATTGGATCAGTGGCAGTTGATGTTGGTCATAGCTGGAATGCGATTAGAATGTGAGGAATGGGGTGACAGATGTGGTCTTATTTCCAGTTTCACTAATTCTTGACTTGGATGGTTTTTTTAAAGAGTCATAGGAAAATTATTCCTAATTTGTGGTAAGGAGGTTGAAACTCAATGGTGGGGAAACCATTGAGAGCTGGGAACTAAATGGGAATTCATTCTTGTGTTTTCGGAATCATATGGTGGAACCAGTGGCTTGTCAAGAGGAACTTCTCAGGGTTTATCATCATTCTAGGTGGGATTTTCATCCTAGAATTTAGAAGATGTATAAGGCTTTTAAAGAAGAGTTTTGGTGGGCTGGTATGAAAAGGGATGTGGCTGAGTTTTTCTCGAGATGCTTGACTTTTCAGAAAGTCAAGGCATAATATCAGTGGCTAGCAGACATGTTGCAGTCTTTACCTATCCCAGTGTGGAAATGGGAGAAAATAGCAATAGATTTTGTGATGGGTCTCCCAAGAATGTTCAGTAAATACAATTCCATATGGGTGATTGTGGATTGGCTCACAAAGTCAACTCATTTCATTCCAATTCATGAATCCCATACAGTGGAGGATCTATCCAAAATCTATATCCAGGAAGTGGTAAAGAGGCATGGTGTTCTAGTTTCTATTATATCAGATAGAGATCCTAGGTTCACATATTGTTTTTTAGAAATCCTTACAGTAAGCCCTTGGGACATTGTTGACGATGAGCATGGCGTATCATCCTCAGATGGATGACCAATCTGAGAGGAAAATAAAAACTTTAAAGGATATTCTAAGGGCTTATGTGATGGATTTTAGTGGTTTGCGGGAGGAGCACTTACTGTTGGAGGAGTTATCCTATAATAATAGTTATCAGGCATCAATACATTTGGATCCATTTGAGGCATTGTATGGGCATCCGTGTCGTTCTCCACTATGTTGGGTGGAAACGAGTGAGACTTTGATGATTGGACCGAGCCTTGTCCAAGAGACTACAGAGAAAATCAAGTTGATCAGAAAGAGGATGGAGACAACTCAAAGTCATCATAAATCATATATGTACCATTGTCGATGACCGTTGTCATTCAAGGTGGGTGATCATGTGTTTTTTAGAATCTATCCTAGGTTGGGACATCGTCGGTTTGGGAAGCAGGGTAAGTTATCTCCGAGTTATATTTGGCCTTTTGTGATACTTGAGTGGATTGGAAAGGTTGATTATTAGTTGGATTTTCCACCATGGTTTAGTGCGGTGTATGATGTGTTTCATGTGTCGCAATTGAAAAAGTATCAACTAGATTGTGATCATGTGATTTGTTAGCATCATGTTGAGCTAGAACTAGATGCTTCCTTGGTGCACGTGATAGTACAGATTGTGGATAGGAAGGAGAAAGTATTGCATGGTAAAATCATCAGTTTAGTTTAGGTTTTATGGTAGTATATTCTGATTCTGGATGAGACTTTGGAGCGGGAGAAAGAAATGGATGAGTAATGGCCTGGGGTCTTTCGGCCAAGAGATGGTTCTCTACTTTATAGGGACATAAAGTACAATGGTGTGGAGAATGTATCACCCCTAGTTTGAGGTATGTAGCCTTTTTTATGCCTTTTTATGTGTGTACAGTTCTTGTGATGATTTGGGAATAGTTTGGGAGAGTTTGGAATGGGTTTTAATAAGTTTGGAGGCCTTTTTAAGGTTGTACGGGTTAAGAATGGTTAGGGGAAACCGTGAGAGATGAACTGTACGGGTAGTGGGGTACACACAGTTTTCACACAGTTTACCTAACCATGCGGGGTGGGCTATATGATGTTCCCCTTCAAGGTAGAATAAGGTGCACAGTTAGCGCACAGTTTGTCTAACCATGCGAGATAACCACGCAACCCTTTAAAAATAGGGTTTTAAAATCCAAGATTAGTCAGTATTACCATAAAAACACCCAAACTCTCTCCCAATAAATCCTCACTCATTTTTTCCTCTTCTCAAGGGTTATGGGTGCTCTCACACTCATTTTGAAAGGTATTTTAAGGGGTTTCTTGGTGGTTTGAAGGCGGTTCATCTTAGGTAAGTCTTCTCTCTTGGTTGTTTTGTGGTTTTCTCTTGATCTAATCTTCCCTCTCTCTTGGTTTTCTAGATCTACATCCATTGTGTGTAGATATAGGGTTATTTTTTCCTTAAATGAGGATATTATGTCTTTTTGATGTTAGGGAAGATAATCTATAGTGGTTTCGTTGGAGTGTTTTCCAAATTTATTGTGATGTTTCTTGTGGGTCAGTTTTGCTGGAACCCTAAAGGTAGGTGGCTTCTCTCTCGACTCCACTTGGTTAGAATTAGTGAAATTTGTTGCAATTAATTTTTTTTACTTGAAATTAATTGTGATTATTATGTGGTAATATTTTTTGAAACCCATTTGGTGATGATTTGGGGGATTTTGGGGAAAATGGGTTATTGTTTCAAAAAGGGGCTTTGTTGTGTGATTTTAAAATGTTGATTTTAAAATTGTTAGTGGTTGATTATGAAAAAAATGTTTTGAAAAATATGTTTCTCAATAAATATTTTGTTTATTGAAATGTTTTTGGGCATAGAAAGTTGGTTAAATGGTGTTTTCAATAAATGGGTGATTTATTGAAGTGAATTGGCATGTTTTGGAAATGATGGTGTGCTTATTGTGTGGCCTTGGTGTTTTGTGATTATTGGTTTATTAAGTGTTATGTATTGTGTTTATTGTGTGGAATTAAGTGGTAAGTATCACTATAAAAGGTTATGGATAGTGGATGGAATATCCACCATTATGGATAGTGGTCAGGAAGCACCACTAGTTGGAAATGTAGTGAACAAGTTGGACGGAAGCTCCACCATTTTGGCTTCCTTGTTGTGTGTTGCTTTTCAAGATATAATTTGTTGTGTTGATGTGAAATGGTGAAGTGTATTATATCATGGTTGTTTGGTTTTCCATTGGGTTGCATGGTATGGGTAAGGTGGATTGGTAAGGGTGTGTTTAGCTTATTGGTAATTGTTGAACTATTTGATGTTTTATATAAACTGTTTTATATAAAGGATCTAATAGTTTTATCCTAGTGGTATGTGTAGGGAAGTCATTTAGGGAAAAAATACTGAGTATTATTACTCACCCCTTATTTTTTAGTTGTATTATTTTGCAGATATTGTACTCCGGGACACAGGTAAGGGTAAAGCATCACATTTTTCTAGCGGTTCAACATGATGTTTTGGTGATGGTGTGATGCTTGGAGCATGGATCTTGGTGTGGAGACATGGATGGTGTCCTAGTTCTTTGGGGTATTTTTATGTAGTCTTATACTTGGTACTCTAATTTTTGGTTTGGTTGTATTGGCATTTGGGAGTTGTTATGAATTAGTTTGGTTGTATTTTGGTAATGTATGGGTTGGATTATTTTTTTGACATGCATCATGTAGCTTTGTTGGTAATGGAATTTTTGGTTGCTTGATTTTATCTTAAGGGAAAATCATTCCCCAATGATTCTTGAAGCCCTTGGAATTTATTTCCAACCTTTGGAACCCTGAGAACATCTCTTAAGGACAAGTAGCATTCCTCCACCCTCTCAAGCCAATGGGATGGGAGGGATGTTACAACTACCATTCTGTAGACTATAAATGATTTATATTCTTATGAAATGATGTATGGTTAGAGAATGAATAGATAAATTTCATTTACTATTTTTATAAAGAATACGTGATATAGAAGACTTAAATATCGTTACAGTTTAAATTTCATGGGGGGTCTAAGATTCATAACAATGGATCATCAATACAGGAAGAATCACCAAAGTTTTGATAATAATATTGACACTGAATAACCATCTCAATGTATTTCAGTAACTGATGTGATTAATGAATTGTAAGATGTAATTTTTTCATTAGGTAATGGTAAGATGAAATCTAAAAAGAGGAATGATGTTAGCACTAAATCCACTTACAGTTGGAAACCTAAAAAGTATCTTTTTTGAGATTCCATATTGGTTAACCAATTTGTTACATTATTGTTTATATGTAATGAACATTGAGAAAATTTATTTTAAATTATAATTTCAATTATTCTAAATATTAAGGAGAATACCAAAGATGACTTATGACCTTAGTGGGACTTGTTGGATTGGGGAATTCGACTAGAACTGCATCCTGTGTGTATCAATGAAACAAATGGAAATTTATCTATGCTTCTTATGTGATGAAACCTTTAGAGAAAAATCAATTTCTGGAATTATTAGAGAATATCATGGTTTATGATGTCTATTAAATAAATATATCTAAATGATTCAATATAAGGGAGTTGAAACTAAAATCCTTAAAAACTCATGATTATCACATCCTTGTTCATGAATTGACTCCAATATAAATCTAGAATTTACTATCCAATAATGTAAGGGTGATGGTGATTTTCTTATTCAATTTTTATAGAGACCTTTTTTCTAAAATGTTATCAAATTCTTTCTTGATAAAAATGAATCAAGAAACACCATTACTTTTGTGTGAGTTGGAGAAATTTTTTCCACCATCATATTTCACTTTCATGCTGCATTTAATAGTCCATCTTACAACTACAATACTTCTTGGGGGAGCTATTTCTTTTCAGTGTATGTATCATACTAAAATAAATATGTGCATAATGAAATATTATGTCTAGAATAAGAATCATTATTAAGGTTCCATTACGAGAGGTTATTTGGCTCAAGAATGTATGGATTTTTTGTTCAATGAATTTTATTTATGTGAACAAAATATTTAACCGGATAATAAAAAATGAAGATGAAAATTATGGGGAAATTAATCCCTAATTTCTATATCTTCCCCAAACATGAGGATTTATCAGGCCATATACATTGTCTACATTAAGTCTTGAAGAGTGGGATATGACATATCACATAGTCTTGTTTAACTGTGGTTTTTTCTATGAATATATCAAGTAAGTAATTTGAATATTTATATGACATCTCATACTATATAATTTCACATATTACTTAAAATTTTATTATCATTTTATATAGCCAACATAAACAAATTATAAGTAGAGTTG